>OU612047.1:32686188-35086188 GCA_914767935.1 Coremacera marginata | reverse complement strand
AATCAGGTATATAAACATAACCTCCTAAAATACCGCTGAGACTTATTTTGTTTCAACACAGAAAGTGGATGTAGGTCGGCATGGACGGCAATTAGGGAAAGCTACCGCTACCATGCAATTCAGTCATAATTTGTTCAGATGGAACTTTTTATATGAGAAGGTACGTTCAGAATATTGAAGAATTTTCTGATTAGAAATTAAAAAAACAGCTGTTTGCCAATTGTACAAAATTATTCTCAATTTGTTACTTGCAATGACCACTAAAACAAAAAAAAAAAAATAACTTGGGCAAATGTGGAGAATAAGGTGTTTGCAGCATTAGCTAAGAGACATGAACATTAAAATAACGTTAAAATGAAACGATGGCAACGCTTACAAATTCGCTCAGCGAATTGATAAATAAGAAAAAAAAAGGAATATCAAAAGAAAAACGAGAACTCTCGCTCCTATTCATGTACTGTCGTTGGCCTGCACACACGCACTTTGTAGTGCACAAAATTTGTAATACTTTGTAAACTCTTAGTCATTTAGCATCCCTGACTGATGCTTTCCTTCTTTGTATCCCTGTTTTTTTTTTGACATTTGATATATTCAAATGCAGCACTGTCATATTTACTTTTTTCTCTTTCTCTGTTTCCGGTATCTAAGCCCAATATCTAATCCCAGACTGCTTTCCTTCTTTGTATCCCTGGTTTTTTTTGCCATTTGATATATTCAAATGCAGCACTGTCATGTTTGCCTTTTTCTCTTTCTCTGTTTCCGGTATCTAAGCAAACGACACAGTCGACATATCAAATAAAGAAAAGTAATCTTAAAAAATAACCTAAATCTTTATTAGTTTAAAACTTTAATTGGCATTTGACTTAAAATTAAATAAAGTTGTTTTAGTTTGAATAGTCGGCTTTGTTTTATTATGTTTTAATATGAACTCAGTGGTTACAACTGGTTCAGTGATCTTGGCAGAGAAAAACGCGTATCTGCGCAGCCAAAGAATGCACTCCCATGTTTATGGTGAGTTTATGGTAGCGTTAAATGGATTAAGGCGGTCTTCTCATTGAACAACTTTTTTTTTCGACATTTTTTTTTTGCATTTATTTATAGCTTGGGTAGTTGTGAATATGCCCCTAAAAGGAAATTCGAAATACTTTAGAAGATACAGCCTTTTTTGTGAAGCAAGGTCTTCGTCAAAATGAGCTATAAAAAAATTACTTCAAACTTTAAACGCGTTTATCTCGAACCAACGTTTTTCGAACTGGCGGCCATGATATCTCCAGTTCAACTGAACCGATTTTCATGAAACAAAGTGGAATCGACGCAGAATTGTCACCATTCTCGGGTGAACCTCGACCATAATTTTAAAAAATTTTTTACACTAAACTACAAAAAAAAAACGCGAAATTGAAATTTTTTTTTTGAATGGCCGCCATTTTGTCAAAAAAAATCACAAAATTAAGCTTGAGGTTCACCCGAGAATTACATCTATACTGATTATAACCCCGTTTTTTTTTTTCATTTCAGACGCTCCGGAGACCCGGAATCGTGGCCGCCGTGACGACACCTTTTTTTTCACCACCAACTTTGAAGTCTCATTACTTTTTGAACAGCCCACGTATCGAGGCAAAGTTTCATTGCATAACAAAACTGGGAAGGAAGTTAGCCTTACCACCATTTGCAACACCTTGCATAGCAACGATTTTCATGGCAGAATTGCAAGGAAAAAGCCCTTTATAAGCCCAAAGAACAAAAACCTTAGGATAAAATTTGCCAAGGAATATTTATTAAAATCGGGTGAATTTTGGAATACGGTAAAAACTGCGTATGGAGGCAAAATTCAGATTTTTATAAGTTTATTTTATTTCTAAAGGTTCTATATACAGACGAGAGTAAATTCAATCTTCATGGTTCGGATGGTAGGGCATACGTGTGGCGTAAGCCGAACGCAGAGTTTGAGCCAAAAAATACTCGCGCAACAGTCAAACACGGAGGAGGTTCTGTGATGGTTTGGGGTTGTATGTCTACTGCTGGCGTAGGCAATCTCCATTTTATTGAAGGTAAAATGGACAGATTTGTCTACCTTAACATTCTGAAAGAAAACGTCAAGCAGAGCGCAGAAAAATTGGGAATCAAAGAAAACTTTGCATTCTATCAGGACAATGATCCCAAGCATACTTCAGAAGTAGCGAAGCTTTGGTTAATACACAACTGCCCCAAACTATTGCAGACACCTCCTCAGTCTCCGGACTTGAATGTTATAGAGCATTTGTGGGAAGAACTGTCAAAGAGAGTGTACACGAGGAAGTTTAACACGCTTGTACAGCTCAAAGAAGCGCTTAAGCAAGAATGGTACTCAATACCACCCCAAGTTTGCCAAAATTTAGTCAAATCAATGCCAAATCGCTTACAAGCAGTAGTGGAAGCCAACGGATACGCAACAAAATATTAAAATTTTTGTTTAATATCATTTTTCTAAGTTTTTTCTAAAAGTAATGCTAAGTGTCCGATTATTTGTTGTGCCAAAAAAATTGAGTTAATTTTTGTTATTTGCAGAAAAAATATGTTTTTGTTATGTTTTTTTTTGTTATTTCTTATGTATATATGTTTAAAAATTATTTGTATTTATTTATTGTATTTTGTATTTATTGATTCAATTATTAGTACAGTAAGATCTAATAAAGTCTTTTGGCGTACAACAATTTTAAAAATTTAACAATTTAAAAAATGTAAAATTTAAAGAATTAATAATCAACTTTTAATTTAAATTATGGCTTAAAACTAACAATGAAAAAAAAGTAGCAAAATTTAAAAAATTAATAATCAACTTTTAATTTAAATTATGGCTTAAAGCTAACAATGAAAAATGTAGCAAAACATAGTAATTAGAGATAAAAAAAAAAAAAAAGAAAAAAATTAGCATTACATTTTAATTAACAAAATTAACTTAACTAAAAGAAAGAAGGAGTAATTAAGAATGAAGCAGAAGAGAGAAGGAAGAGATTTAAAGGTTAGAGAAGTATGTTGTAATTGATAGCTTAAATTTGTTCGTGCTGACAAGACTTTTAATGTTTGAAGGAAGCGAGTTACAGAGCTTGATGGCGTTGATGAAAAAGAGCCTCTCGGACTGTAAACAAGTGTATCTTGGTATTATCAAGTTGGAAGTTCTGTTCGATGCACTGAATCGGAGTTTATCGAAAAGGTATGATGGAGTCTTATTGATTATCAACTTGTGCAGAAATATGCAGTTTCTTGCGTTTAAGTATCCAATTAAACTGCAGCCTAAAATTTCCTTACTTTTAACAGATACATGGTCAAAACGTCTTAAGTCAAATATATATCTAGTCAAATCATTAAACGCAACACGAATTTTGTGCTCAGAATGGGAGTCCAATTTAGTATAAACTAGCTCGGAGTAAGTTATTATGGGCAAAATAAGTTGAATAACAAGTCTTTTTTTTGTCAAGCTAGGAGTAAACTTAGACGTTAATCGAAGGCATCTTAGTGTAAAGTATATTCTTTTAATTATGTTATTCACATGGTCAGTACAAGTTAACTTGGAGTTGATATAAAATCCTAAATTTTTCACTTTGTCAACTATCTGTAAACGGTTGCCATTTAGACTAATTGTCGGTATTTGGTTAAAGTCAAGTCTTTCCTTGGAAATAGGAAGAATATACGATTTATTCGCATTCAGGCAAAGATCGTTTTCCGAAGCCCATCGAGAAATAGCATACAAGTTGTCATTTAGCCTACAGCATAAATCCTCCAGTAGTCCAATTCGGTTTGAAGAATATAATTGAATATCGTCGGCATATGCATGCATTGTCATATCATTACATGTTGTAAAAATGTCATTAATAAATAAACTAAACAACAGAGGTCCAAGAATAGATCCTTGAGGAACACCTGATTGTATTTTAGCATAGTCAGAAAATGGATTGCCAATTTTAACTCTTTGCATCCTGCCATCTAGATAGTTTGCAATTAAAGAGGCAGCCCCATTACTGAACCCAAACAAAACTATCAATTTCCGAACTAACATATAATGATTCACACTGTCAAATGCTTTTGAAAAGTCAAGAAGACATAGGAGTGTGATATTTCCAGAGTCATAATTAATGCGAATGTCGTCTTGAATCTTGAGCATAGCTCTTGCGCAACTATGTCCTGTACGAAAACCAGATTGGTACGGTGAAAGTAGTTTACGAGACTCTAAGTATTCATTAAGTTGTTTACACATCAAGGATGCACAAATTTTAGAGAACGAGCATAGAATACTAATGGGTCTAAAGTCTTGCATAGAGGAAGCGTTACTGACTTTAGGGATTGGTATTATTGTAGCTAGCTTCCAAGAGTTGGGAAAACATGAAACAGTAAAACAGTGGTTTATAACGTGTGTGAGTGGTTTAATAACAAACGGCAATATAATTTTAATAAATTGTAATGGAATACCATCACTACCAATGGCATTAGACTTAATTTTCATAATTGACAATATTACATCATTTTCATCAACATTACGGAAAGAAAACTGATCATTAACAAAGGGATTGCAAGTGCTGCGAACATTACATTGATTTACATCAGTATTAACTGAAGATTTAAATAGAAAAAACTTATTGAGACTATTAGGTTCAAGTTCACACTTTTGATCATCTTTACTGCTTACACCTAGGCTACGAATATTCTTCCAAAGAATTTTAGAGGGGAGAGCACAATTTAATTTTTTAAAGAAATATTTTTTTTTAGACATTCTAATAAAAGAAACAGAATTATTTCGAGCTCTTTTGAATAATTCCCAGTTATTATTAGTGGGATGTCTTTTCCATTTAACATACAGTTTGTTTCTTTTATTAATGGCAACTTTGACATGTAACGTGTACCATGGGCAGGACTTATTGCCACTTATAGACTCACGAATTGGAACAAAATTATCAAAAGCATATTTAACGTGTGATACAAGAACATTTAATTTATCGTCAACAGATTGGCTATACCAACAATCATTCCAACAAATACCAGACAAATAATCATACATCAGAGTGTAATCAATGGACTTCAAATCACGATAAGTAACAGAAAATTGAGGGGAACGTCGGCGAGGCATAAAATTTATATCACAAAATAGAAGGTCATGATCAGAAATGAATGAAATTTGTTCAAAAAGTAAAAGTAGGGATACATCAGACAAAATAAATAGATTAATTAAGCTAGGATTAACATTAGGCGCAAAACGCGTTGGAGATGAGGAATTAACAATAGTCATTCCGGCTGTACTTATATGGTCATAAAAACGTTCTGTCACACTGTCCTTATTAAGTATATTAACATTAAAGTCACCACAAACAGCAAAACAGTCAAAGTCCATTAAACGTTGATTCAAGTCACTAAAGAATGGTTCAAGACTAAAAGATCTATGAGGATTGTAGACACAAGAAACAAGCAATTTAGCACTATGGTTATTAGTTATTTCAACATTTAAAAACTCTATGTCTGACCCGAGGGATCTACTTATAAGTCTAGATTTAAGAAGATTTTTGCAGTAAATTGCAACTCCACCGCCCTTGCAGCCAATCCTATCATTTCTAAAAAGTGTGTAATTAGCAATCAAACCCAGCACCTCTAAGCGTTACCGCAGCTCTGGCTCTCTTCCTATTTTCCGCAAAGCCACGAAGTACACGCGAGCGATCATACGGTGTATAAAATTTGATGATAACCACAGAATTTGGATGCTGTGGTGACTGCTTAGTGCGAAAAATATCCCGTATTTGCGGTGCGTGAAGGTCTATCGAGTGGCACACCTGATTAAAAATACTTTTTTAATTTTCACCCTCAGCATAAGCTATTCCAAAAACAATAGCATCGCAGCTATTATTGCTCTTGTTGTTGGTATCACTAAACTGCAGTGCAAGTTGATCACAGCGAGCAGTAAGGCCGTTTAACTGCGACTCAAGTTGTGTGTTGTTCGCGGTGATGCTGTTGCTGTTGTTGCCGAATTCACTCAGCTGCAGTGCAAGCAGATCACAGCGCGCAGTAAGTGCATTCAGTTGCGACTCAAGAGAGTGTATTTTCGTATTACTCTCACTGATTTCGTTAGTTAGAGAACTAACCTCACTCTCTAATCTGCTTACTGCTGCAGTCGAGCAAACAAACTGTCAGCGTGCTTACGAAGACGTTCCTCGAGTTCACTAAATTCTTTCTTAGTATGCGCTTTTAGCCTCTCTTCCACAGCGAGTAGTTGAGCGCCAAGGTTATTATTAGCACTGTTTGTCACTTTAGGAGTATTCTCGCTACTGTTGATGTTGTTGCGTAAGCGAGTATTCATAGGAGATGGCGACATCAGTAAATGTGCTGAAGACCGTTGTAGGCTACTTGCAGCTATTTGCAGCGAGCAAATCCGGAGATCCTTGTAAGAGTGTCCGCCTTTCCGTACTTTCCTCTGACTAGTCCACTGGGCTATGTTCGCTAATAATGTTAGCTGGGATGTGTGGGTCGTATGTTTTGACAGTTGCTTTGAAAGTTGTGCAGAGATAAAGTTGTGTTGATAGAAGAAAAATTAATTAAAAAATAGTGGCCAAAGTGTTAAGGTTGGATTGCTTCACGATTTGACGATTTGATAAAATTGAGCAAATAATATGTGTATACAGTGGATGCAGCACGAAGCCGTCGCTCACCAAAAATCCCGTAGTGGACAGACGATGCGCACAAAAGAAAATTCAGAAAACGCAGCAGCTCAGCAGCAGCAACAGTAACCAAATTCGCCGGAGATTCAGTATGTAGGTGTTTGTAGTTTACTTCTTTGTTTGATCAACTTATCTTTTTTAAATTATATTAAAATATGTTTTAATTAAATAGTTGATAGAATTGGCAGTTTGAATGCACAGAAGCAGGACACTTTTTTCAACAAGTTAGACAAATTTGTAGCAATTAGAAATGTTTTAGTAACGATAATTTTAATTAAAACTGGGAGCGCAAAATATTAAGACTTGTTGATTCACTCGTTTCTACTCGTTTCTCAAGAAGAAATTATCAATAAAATGAAATATTAACAATAATTAAAAAAACAAAAAAATTTAGCTGCTTATGTTTCGAAAAGTTTCAGATGAAGGTAACTGTCCGATTATTTGGTGATGCCACTGTATGTAAACAACAATGGCAAAGTCTTCGAGACCGTTGTGTAAGAGAAGAAGAAGAAAATGGACCAACTTTCTTTCAGTGGTGCTGCTGAAACCGATGTTTGGAAGTATTACTCCTCTAGAGTTTCTAAACAAGGCCTTACAAACCAGGAAGTATATGAATATAAATTATTATTTATAAAATTTGAATGAAATGCATTTTTTAGACAGGCTGGAAACTATGACATCTTCAATGAGAGTCAATCGGAAGTGGCACAGTTTTCAGGAACGGACGAAAACACTTTTACGAAATGCATTACACCGAAGCCACCGCCAAAGCAATCTTCAAAAAGAGCAAGAGCTGTTCATTAGGGCGGGTTGGTCTTCATACAAAAAAAAAAAATTGTCCATTTTTGAACAAAGTTAACCCATTGAGAACGAACATAATGAGATTTTTGCTGATTTTTTATTTTTGGTTCATAAAGGGATTTTTTATTTAGAAAATTTACAACTTTGGTTCGAATGACTGCCACATTCTAATTGATTATAGCCTTCCCTACTTGTTTTCTATTGTTTGTTTTTTTACTAATCTTTAGTAAATTAATTTATTAATAATCTTGAAAACTAAAGGCGAAAAGACAATTTTGACTGCACAGATGGATAGAGCATGTGCGAAAATATAAGAGTGCATCCAAGTCTGGTTTTGGCCAAATTGGTCTGTACGACATATAAGTACTCATGTGACTCTTGTGAATTATCATTAATTTGAGTTTGCTAGTGATTTTTTTTTCCTGTATTGGAAAGTAGAATAAACAAAATATTTATTTCGTACGTACTATAAACATATTCAAGAATGCTAACCATTTTGTGAACATCCCTCATATGTATTTTACTAAACTAATTTTAAAGAAAAACATCATTTTTTTCCCCCAAAAACACACACACCGTAAACAAATTTTGTTACTGAATATCATCGGATATATTAGATATTTCTTTATATAAAGTTTCTTACAACGTTCGTGCTTTGCGCTCAATTTTAATTTTATTTTAATTGAGTTTTTGGAAGACTGCAGTGCAGCTAAGTTTTGACATGGATAAGCAAAACTTAAATAAGGAGGAACAGAAGGAAGTCGAGCCCTCGTTTTCGTAAACATCTACTGATGGCAAAAAGGAAGAGAAGCCTGGACAAAGGAGAAGGCGAAACAGGACGCGTCCACCCACCGACGTAACTGCTGACGATCCCTTTGCACCACGACATTTGGCTACGCCCGGACCCGTAGTTAATGAGCCCTTGTCTGATAAATGTTTTTTTTCCCCTACGTGGAGAGGCTTTAGCTCCCACCTCGGGTGAAAAATTCATTTACACGGGCGCCGAAGGATTGGTCCCACTTGCTATGAGGAGTTTACCGCACTCGTAGCACATACATTTTCGGTTAAACGGTCGATATCTGTTTCCGGATATTGTTATTATGCCGCTTGTTTAACCTGGGCACGTATGCTGGAAGTAGATGCGAAGAACAGTGGCAAACTCACGTTTGACGAGCAAACTTTTGTGGAAGGTTGCAAGAAGTTCAAACCGCCTAAGATCTTACACGCTTACATCTCTGGTATTGGTAATACGTCACATCCGAATGGTTTTCATGAATTGAGGTTCCGTTTAAAAAAAAATAATATTTGGAACATTCAATCACCGCTCGTGATGAAAATAATTTGCCACTACAAATACAACAACTGCGAATATTTCCTATCTTTGAATCAAACTCAGCTATCGTTTTAATAATATTAACAAGTATATAAGTTCCGAATTGGACTTAATTGGATACCTAATCACTAAATGAATTTCGTTGCATTAGAATTGAACAAATCAAAACTGCCTACCGAAAGTGATATGTTGCAACATTTGTTGTTTATTCGTCCACGAGGACGAAGTTTCGCTGAAGTTTATATGCCAGCAATATATGCAATTCGTGAATTGTGGAAACGCGCAACAATTCCGGTAATTTCGTTGCAGGCATGTGTTACATGTCCCTAGTTATCGTACCTGGCATGACCGCGCCGACTAGCTCAACAATTAACGGGCGCAGTTCTCAACCCGTCATGCCAGGTCGAGGGAGCAACAATAACTTCCGGTTTACACCGGAAGCAAAAAAAAACTCGAAAAACAATAAATTAAAATCAACAGTAAATTAAAATCAACAGTAAATTAAAATCAAAAGTAAATTCAAATTAAAATTAAAAAAAAAAGTTACCGAATTAATTACATTTTAATCCAAAAAAATTTCTGGAACCAAAACAAAATAAAATTGAACCACGAAAAAAAATCTTCACCAAAAATTCATTAAATTCGCGACGCAAACAACACCAACTATCGAAAAGAACGAGGAGATGTTCATCCTCCAGCGCGCCCACCCAACCGTAGTTATTCTTTACTTTCATTTTTTTTTTTTTTTTATGATAACCCCATAAACGAACCAAGCGAACAATATCGCCTTCATATGTCCAGCTCACCTTTTTACCACCCCTATTGAAACGCCCCTGTATTTACTCCCCCCACAAAAATAATTTAGCCGACCATATTTTTTTTTATAAGTTTACATTTTTTTTTATTAACAAAAGAAAACTAATATTATTTCCTATTTTTTTCAGACACCAAATTTACCGTGGCAAAAATGACAAAATTTTTGGACTCTTTATGTTATATAGCAGAATTACATCAATATTTTTATTAAGAACTACTTCTAAGATTATTTTTTTAATAGTTCTAAGATGGTATATGCTTACGCCCAAAAAAAAATTATTATAACGAAAAAAAAATTATATAAATTGAATTTAAAATGTAGAAGGAAAAATCAAAAAATATACAGGGTTGCCCATATTCGAAGCGCCCATTTTATTTTTAAATAAATCAAAGAAACCACAATTTTTTGTCTGTTCGTCATGAATATAATTTAATTGGGTTCAAGTAGATTTGCTTACATCATTTCTTGAATATGATATCTCGTAAATGGTCGCCATTGGCCTCTACGACATATTGTGCCCGTTTTGCAGCATTTTCCATGGTTTTCTTCAACATTTCGATGGGAATGGCGGTTATTTCTTGACGGATGTTGGTTTTCAGCTCTTCTAGGGTCTTTGGCTTGTTGACGTAAACCTTTGATTTCAAATAACCCCACAAAAAGAAGTCTGGAGGCGTTAAATCTGGTGATCTTGGCGGCCAATCGAAATCACCATTTTTTGACATAAAACGGCCAGGGAACAATTGCTTCAAAAAATCGATTGTAGTGCGGCTTGTGTGTGGTGGCGCGCCGTCTTGTTGAAACCAGTAGTGCCTGATACGCTTTCGACGAACGATTGGCATGAAAAAATTGTTTATCATATCGCGATAACGCTCCTGATTGACAGTCACTCTGTGGCCATTATCATCTTCGAAAAAGAACGGCCCAATGAGCATTTTAGCACAAACGCCGCACCAAACAGTGACTTTTGCATCGTGAAGAGGTACCTCTTAAATCTCTTGTGGATTTTCAGTGGCATAAATACGGCAATTTTGTTTGTTTACCGTTCCGTTCAACTGAAAATGAGCTTCATCGCTCATGATAATTTTATGCCAAAATTGCTCGTCTTCTTCAGCCATTTCGATGACTCTAGGCAACAATTTGTTTACCAATTGAATTTTGTACGGAAACAAATTCAAATCAACACGTAAAATGCGTTGTAAAGTGGATCGGGGAATGCCGAGCTGCTGAGAACGGCGATTTTGGGATGTTGTTGGTGACTGCTCAATACTGGCTCGTACGGCTGCAATATTCTCATCCGATCGCCTTGGTCGCTTTTTATTTGGCCTCTTTGGGTTACCAGTTGTAAATCTTTCATACAAACGATAAATTGTTTTCTTGGAAGGCGCACTTTTCACTTTATTTATTTTTTTGAAAGCACGTTGAGTTTTCACTATTGACTTGTTTTGTTGAATGTAAATTTCAAGAATGTAAATTTAGAGCGTTCACGTGGCGTGTACTGTTCCATTGTAAACATTTGCTTGGAATGACGCTTCAAACGCGGTATGTCATTAGTCGATTTGGCATGACTGCGGAAAGTTAGAGTGTTGCCAGATGGGCGCTTCGAATAAGGGCTACCCTGTATGTTTAACATTAGATTATAATAAGACACTTTACCATTTCCCTGTAAGAAGAAGTTGTTAAATTAAGAAGAATATAAATTATAAAAATGATTGTATATAAAAATTTAAAATTCACATAAAAAAACTAAGAATTATCTATATATATAAAAAATTTAAGGATTATAAATATATATAGCGAATAATGATCGTATGACTAGGTATATAAGATTAAAAAAAAATGGCGGATTATTTTTAGGCGTATACAACTAGGTATTATATTAAAGATTTTAAAATGGCAAACTCAAAAAAAACATTATATATTAAAGTTTTAAAATTCAGCAAATTTTGTATATTTTTCAAAAAAAAAAAATTGAAATTCGGGACATAATTAGTTTATGGGCCTTTTTTCTAGTCTTTTCTTTTCTACTGTACTTTTTTCACACCTAAAGGAGCTCGCTTAGGGGTATTTTTTTCTGTGGACACAAAAAAAAAAAGAAAAGAAACCATCAGAACTCATCACAAAAAGAGACATGAACAACAAAAAAAAAAACAGAGGACCTCATATGCTTCAAATGTACCGAATTCAGAATTAGATTATACTCGAAGATTTTTCTTCCATATAATGAACAGATTTTTTTTTTTTTTTTTCTTCTTAATTCTTTTGATTAAACCCGTTAATGATGAGACGGATTTGATGATGAATTTTTCATCATAAATACACTGGCATTCATTTATATATGTCAATTTACCGTTATCCGAATCTTGAGAGTTATTGGGGCAAACACGCATTTGAACCTATTCGAAGCACAATGATTATTAAACGATTTGAATTGATCAAAAGATATTTGTCTTTTCGCAATGAAGAAGACCGTATCAAAAAGGGCCAGCCTGGCTACGACCCATTGTTTCGAATGCGTAATATTTCCAATCAACTCAATGAAAGATTCGACTCAGTTCCAAAGACTGCTCGACTTTGCGTGGATGAGCAAATGTGCAGTACGAAAATGAAGCACCACTTTCGCCAGTATATGAAAAATTAGCCGCATAAATGGGGCAAAAAACTATTCGTTTTATGTGATTCATTTGGATATGCCTACAGATTTGAGATATACAATGGTGCTGGCGACAACAAAAAATTGCCAGGTTGTCCAGATCTAGGTTCTTCAGCCAACGTTGTAATACGTTTGAGCCAAACAGTACCTGATTTCAAGAATTATATCATATACTTCGATAATTTTTACACTTCGATACCTCTTTTAGTTTATTTACGTGCCAGAGGCATTTATAGTCTGGGTACTATTCGAGTAAACAGAGTGGCAACCTGTAAGCTCCCAACGGATACAGCTGTAAAAAAAGAAGCAAGAGGATATTCGATTGAATTTGTCGGTCAGGCGTATGGTATTGATATTGCCACGGTGCTCTGGAAGGACAATAAAAGTGTCCGTTTAGCGTCAAGTTATGCTGCCATAAAACCATTTGAACATGTCAATCCAAACCATCAGCCATCAAAAGCATCGAGGTACGACCGAAAGAAGAAGCAGCATGTCGAAATAGATTGTCCTGAAATAATCAAAGAATATAATAGACACATGGGGGGTGTGGATTTAATGGATGGATTGATGGGTAGGTATCATGTTAGAGCAAAAACACATGATGCTGCAAGTCGTTTGTTCTATCATTTGATTGATATGTCTGCAACAAATGCGTACCTTTTATATCGACGTATCCATGCGGAAAAAATGAATGATTTGAAAAGTACATCTGATGTTAACCTGAAATTGTTGGACTTGGCGAAATTTCGTAAAGAAATTGCTGCTGGCCTCATCAAATATTCTTCGAAGCGCGTTATTGACCGACCATCAGCTCCAGCTAGCCGACCATCAACTCTAATTGATCGACCATCAACTTCAAATTCACGACCATCAACTCCAGTACTTGGTCAAGTTGTTCCCGTTGGTCATCGAGCCATTCATCCAGTCGCTGATGAAAGCTATGATGGCTTTGACCATTTTCCAGTTTGGCTACCGAAAGCAGGTGGTAAACAACTTTGTAAAAATGGCAAATGCAAATCACAAATTCAATGTGTTTGCAAGGTATGCAACGTACATTTGTGTTGTTCTACCTCGAGAAATTGTTTTTTAGATTACCATTCAAAAAAATAATCCATTGTTCACCTTTTTTTTTACCTCTTCATCTATTTTCCAAATAAAATCCATCAAAATTGAAATTTATACCTGATTTCATTTTTTCATTTAAACCGACAATTATGCCCCGAGGCATATTTCACCTTTTCTCACCTGGAAGTTAAACGGTAAGGTAAATTGAAAAACTTATGATGCAGAAGTGTTTAGAATGTCGTTTTTAATCTAGAAAAAATTATTACGACTAGTTTTTTTTCCATTATTTCAAAAAAAGTGGTTAGAGGGCTAACTCACCTCTTCTTATTGCCCTGCTTTATCGACCCTTCTGAAGTGTCACTTTGAGTGCATTAAATAAACACCGTGGACGGACTAGCAGCTGCAGGTTAGTATTTTATTTTATTGATTTTATCCAATTTAATTGGTTTTATTATTGTTTTTTTTTTTTTTTTTTTTTTACAGGCGTTTCATTATTTGACGGAACCTCAGGTGGGAGACGATGGGTTTTTTTTTTTTTTTAGGATAAGCAGACCATAAGCAACAGGTAAGAACAATTTTAGTTTCGCATGCAAAAACCGCATCCTTAACCCTTGCCTTCGTTTCAGGTGCACCAACAACCAGCAGCACGCAACACATGTTGAACTAAAATAGATAGGGTGTTAAAAATGTATAGTGTAGTGCACTCCACAGAATACATTTACACATTTAATTAGTTGTTATTCACACATCCATTAATTTATTTTATGCATTTAAATATTAATATACAATTAGTACTATAAACTAAAATTATCTATATTAGGCACGTAAACATTTATGTATTGTTATTTAAAAACGAACTAAAATTTTTTTCATCGCGCACTATTCTTTTCACTCGCGAAAAATAAATCTCGTCCGCGCCCGAAAAACCACCACAGGGCGATCCTGCCCAATACGACGGACAAGTTACGTAAATTAATGAAAGAGGAGCAAACATTTTTACCGACGGCAACTAAAGAGGAGTACGTGCTTACATTGTCCGTAAGCTACGCATGTGCAGAATTGCCAAGAAATATTGAGCAAGTTGTAAAAGAAGTATACAACTATTTTAGCCACAGCTCGAAACGACGGCGTGAGTTTTCTGAAATTCAAAATTTTTTTGATACAGAAAAACACAATATTCTACGATTTTATGATATAAGATGGCTTTCGCTTCATGCGTGCATTAATCGCATTATCGAGCAATGGGATGCTTTAAAATTATACTTTCAAAATCAATACATCAAAGACAAAAATTTAACAGCAGAGTTCTTGTGCATCAGTTTTTCAAATGATCTGACTAAATTATATTTTCTGTTCTTAGACTATGTGCTCCCAATAGTTAACAAGTTTAACGTGATATTTCAATCAAGTACTTGTGTTGTACATAGACTCCAAAGAGATATGGATGACATGTATAAAGCATTGCTATCTTGTTATTTAAAAGCGGGTTACGTAAAATCAACAAATATTTGTGATATCGATCCAAAGAGTGAAGTCAACTTTTTAGATATAAAAAATCTTTACCTTGGTGTTAAAATTAGGTCAGTTGTTGAAAAGATGTCAGAGTTTCTTAGTACAGTTATGTGATCAACTTAGAAACCGACTGCCACTACAGGAATCTTTTTTTAAAGAAGTCAGATTTTTAGATCCGCAGGTCGCAGTTTATGATAAATTCGAAAGTCTTCTCACATTAATGGAGCGATTTCCTAATTTATTGCCAAAACAAATTCTTTTACAAGAAATCGATGAAGAGTTTCGTAGCATGAAATTAGATAAAAGTGTTGAGGACATTGTAAAAGCATCTTCTGGAAGCGCTGGAAACCCAGTTGAAAATTTTTGGGAAGCCGTTGGTAACCTCCGAGATATCGACAATAAAGTCAAGTATAAAAATATTGCTTCATTTGCTAAGGATATGATGGTGCTGCCAGTTTCAAATGCATCATGTGAGAGAGTGTTTTCCCAAGTAAATCTTATTAAATCAAAATATAGAAACAGATTTAATAACGAAAATGTTTCGTCTATTTTACACGTTAAAGGCCTGTTTCCAGCTCTCAAGTAAAGCATATTTTCATACAAAAAACTGAAAAGTAATCAAAAAGTAATTTTCTTTTGTCAAAATTACTTGACAGTGAATCCAGCTCGTAAGTAAATATTTTTTATTTTTACTACTTTTTTTCAATGAAAAGTGACAACGGCAGCACTGTAAATGACAAGAAATATATGCTAGTCTCATTATTACTGCAAGTAAATTTTGACAAGCAACAAACAAGAGGTAAGTCATTTTCAATTTGATTGATAAATTTATTGAAAATTAATAAATAACAATTGTAGAATTCAAAATGAAGAACTCCGAATGCGAAGAAGCAGCACAGTCTGAAGGGCAGAACAAAGTGAAGAGGAAGAAGCGGTCTGCCAACTTTTCCGAGGTGGAAAAACACCAGTTGGCAAAGGAAGTGAAGGAGTGGCCAGCAATCTGGGATATAACGAGCTCCCACCACAGCAACAAAAATGCTGTAGACCAGGCTTGGCGAATCATAGCTGGAACTATGGATAAATCAGGTAAATTTACCTAATCTAGATAGAAGACCGGTTATATTAACTAATATATTTTGATTCAGAAAGTGAATGCACGTCGGCTTGGACCGCAATGCGAGAAAGCTACCGCTACCACGCTAAGGTAGCCAACAAAAGCAAAAGTGGTAGCGCTGGTGGTCAAGTGCTGGAAGAGCCTGCTTTTAACGACAGCGTCGACTGGGAGTTTGGAGAAGAGCTGTCGTTTTTACCCAGCTCTTCTAAAAAAAGAAAGTAAGTACAATTTATCCAAGTTTAAAAGTTTGAAATAATATTATTTTTTACAGAACTTTTGCGACTCCTGTAGCAGAAAATGATGAGCCAGCATCGCCAGCAAGTACCGGCTGCTCGGCATATAACTACGTAAGTATGGTTGAACTTAACTCGATGCCTTGCCTGCCAAACCTTGCTATAGTAACATAGCTGCCGCACTGGGGTTATTCGTTACCACATCGAACAAAATTATTTTCGCCGAATTAGTATTTGATGGAAATATCTTTATATCTCTGCTTTTTGAATGAGTTTGTCGATGTGTAAACGAATTACCATAGTGCGGCAGCTAAGGGCTAAGACATTAATTTTCATAATAATAATATCTGAAATAAAATGTGATTATTTTATGTTTAGGAGACCATATCCCAGACGCCTTTGTCATCGGTAGATAGTCGACGAAGCACTTCCACACGGACGGACGCGTGGAAAAAATTCGAAAGCCTCTTGGAAAAGCAAGAGAGCATCCTGAACACTCGAGAAGGAAGAGTGCCTGAGAGTCCTTTCAAAGAGGCATTATCCAGCTTTGATTGGATGCTTAAGCAGCTCCCAAAGAGTGTAGCTGATGCCGCGTGCATTGAATTTTCTGCATCGCTTATAGCAAAAATTGCACAACAAACCAAAAAAAACACAGAAACAGAATAAAAAAAGTTTACTTTGTTTTTCTAGTTTAAAAATAATAAAAATAATAAAAAATAATAAATAGTTAATTGTGACTCTTGGTAGTTAGAAACCATGAGCTCTTGGAATCAGAATTGAAACCAACAAATATTTCGCTTAGGTGACATCGGATAAAATAGGTTTCTGTGACATCTAAAAGAGACACCGAATCCGATATGAATCGACACTTAAGCGAAATATTTTTCAGTTTCAATTCTGATTCCAAGAGCTCTTGGTTTCTATAACAACTCCGATTATTTTAATTTTATGATCTATCTACATATATATATATAAAAATATAAAAAACAAATCTGTACATGAAATATTTTTTTGAAATCACCACTCTGGATGGATTTAAATGAAACTTGGCATCTAGGTTCCTTATATCCCCGGTCATAACATAGGCTACTTTTTATCCAGTAAAAAAGTTTGGACCGTGTAGGGGGCGCTGCGATCGGGTTCCAGACATTCTTTTTTTTTAGCTTATCTCCAAAACCGGTCATCCGATTTGCATGAAAATTTGTAAGTAGAGTTTTTCGGATACGGTGACTTTTTATTACTTATCTGCTCTGTTCTATCTTGAACACCAGAGGGTGCTGTAGTACAAATCTCTTAAGAAATCGTGAAAAAGTAGAAAGCCGCTCATCCGATTTGGATGAAAAATTTTACTAAAGGATTTTCGTGTAGGGCAACTGTTTTGGCGTTATCTTTTTTGCTCTGTTTCGAAAACTAGAGAGCGCTGTTGTACAATTTGTACGTTTGCATTTTGTTAAACTGTTTCTACACGGATGCACCGATTTTGATGAAATTTTTTGTGTGTGTTTAGGTGAATCCCTGGATGGTTCAGATTTGTAATTGGACCCGATTGGTGGCGCTGCGATTGGGTTCCACGAATTTTGTTATTGCAGTTTTTTATTTTAGTTCTTTTGTCATTGCAGTTTTGTTATTGCACTATTACAGCCGCAATTTTAAAGCTATCGCGATGAAATTCAAAATCTAGGTTTATTTTTACAAAAGGAAGAACAAGTTCGAAAATGGGCCAAATCACATGAAAACCACGCCTACCTCCCACACAAAGTGACGTCATCAAAAAGGAAAACTTTGTTAATATTGTTAACTTTTGTTAAACATAGAAGTTATGGGCAATTTTCTATAGCATGTTTTTGAAATGCAAGAATTTGTATGTGAAAAATACAATAATATTTCCATACGTTTAAAATGCAATTAAAAGAGATGTATTTTCAATTTGTTTTTTTTATTACAATTTCAATGGAAGCAATGGATGTAGTTTTATTTGTTTGTTTTATAAATTTTCTTTTAAGTATTACAGAAACGCTGCTTTGTTTTGCCAAGGAACAGACCCACTTGCAGAATTTACATAATCGCATAATGTTTTTTGAATATACTTTCCGTAATCGGAAGATCTGCCATGGTAGGCAGCCAAGTCAGTTTGCATCAGGGAACCTACTTGATGCTCGTTAGCTTGCCATTCTCCGTCCATCCAATTTCCATCGCTATCTTCAAATCCCGAGAACGTTCTTGGGCAATAATTTCTGGGATTTTTATTGAGCAAGAAATTGTGGAGTAAACAACACGCTGAAACAATTTTTTGTGCTCGATCCGGACTACAAAATAATGTCTTTCTTAGACAAAGCCATTTCATACTTAATATACCGAAAGCATACTCTATGCATCGCCTTGCACGACTAAGTCTGTAATTAAAAATTCTTTGTGCTGGCAAAATTGGTTTCGAACTAAATGGTTTGATCATCCGCTTGCTTAAAGGAAAAGCATCATCTGCAACGATGAAATGTGGAAGTTTTTTTCCATCCACGTAAGCATCTGGAGGAAAAGGGCAGGTATCATTTACTACGCTGATTCCAAACTTTGACTTTTTAAAAATATTGCAGTCACCCTCGCTACCATACGCTCCGATGTCCAAATATGTAAATTTATAAAAGGCGTCGCAAGTGGCTAACACTACTATGGAATGAAATCCCTGAAAAAAAGTTGTACATGATTAAGATCAGCAACAAGCACTTAATTTTCACATTTAACATACTTTGTAGTTATAAAATATGCTACCACTATTTGGAGGAGCTACAATGCTGACATGCTTCCCATCTATTGCACCGACACAGTTCGGAAAATTCCATATATTCCGAAAGCCATCAGCGACTTCCAAAAGCATGTCTTCATTCCATCGAGGTATTTCGTTTTGAAGACTTATGCATATTGCTTCACAAACTTGGTCAATAATTCTGCCGAAGTGTTGCTTGCTTATTCTGTAGCAGGAAGCAAGATGCCGTTGTAAGTCGCCAGATGCTAAATATCTAAAAATGGTATGTGATTTTAAAGTTATTAGAAATCTATTAAAAATCTTACTCCAAAACAATGGCGAGTTTTGCCTTGGTCGGGATGAAATCCTTTGGCCTAGTGTTCCGTTTCGGAGCCAAGTGTGGAAGCAATAGCTCATACAAGCTATCATAAATCGCAGACGACATGTGAAAATTTTCACAAAACAGTTGTGGTGCACTTTGCAAATTTTCGAAGTCAGTAAAGAACCTTCCTTTCTGATTCCGCTCTTTTAGGTATGGACTTACCCAATACCTGGGTCTTTTCCGCATCTTTCTTTTCTCCTCCTCCTCCTCCTCCTCCAACAACTCCATGCCAGCCAGGAATATTCCGCAATTTATAAGCGAAACAAAATCAGCACTACAAAATGTATACACACGTAAATAATTAATGTAAACAAACGCTTTTCTTTATTACTAACCTTTGCAATTCAGCCATAATTTAATTAATGAACTATTTCAATATTTACAGCACGTATCAAAATGTTTGATGAAAACAAATCAGCGCTAATATAATATAGATAAAATATCAACAATGCTGCCACTGTCAAAACTCTCGCTGTCAAAATTACTTGCCTACTACTTTTTTACACTCAAGAAATGTAAGTAACTTTTTCCTTAAGTAATTACTTGAGAGCTGGATACAGGCCTTAAACAAGGAATCGCATCTACTGGTGACTGCATTAATTTTGAACCTAATGCTGCTATGTTAAAGCAACTACAAATTCGAGATGATTCTACAAACGAAGAAAACTTAATTTCATCCGAATCAATTTAAAAAATTTAAACTTCTATATTTGATAAGCTTTTTTTATATAAATTATTATTCTTAAAATAAATGAAATATTTTTTAAAATATATTTTTAAGTTTTGATGATAAAAACTTAATTTTAAAACTATAAAAAAATGTGGTAGTTTTTTTGGTAGTTTTTCTAGTAGTTTTAAACAATCGATCTAGTAGTTTTGTGCTTTGAAAAAACGGTCACACTGAGCAGAAACACTTAAACAGTTCGTGTCGTTAGTATATAGAGTGTGGGGCTATGTTTATTGTCACCAACACTCGTTTTCTTTTTGCATCGATTGTTAAAATGCTGTTTGTTATTTTTAATATATTTTTGTTTTTCGATGCTGTTAAGTGCACAAATTATAATTTAATAAAGGGCACCATATATATTTAATCAAAACGCGTATATTAAACAAGTTTTTTTTTAAATCAAAACAGTGCTTTAACGTATATAACGCAACGTTTTTGAGAGGAGTTAAAAAACACGTCCGTCCGCGAAGAGTGTTAAACGAATATTAAACGAATTTAGTTCACTCAAGCAGAATAGTATGTCTATTATAGTGTTTAGAGAACAAATAGTAGAACTTTCAGAACAACTAAGTATTTTTAAATAAAAGCTTTAAATAATACAAGTGATTAGTAATATAAATAATATAAATTTTTTTATTTATTTATTTTTATTTATTTTTTTTACAAATTGTACGAACTTAAGCGTTGTTAAGTATAAGCGTTGACTTATACATAAATTATATATAAATAAAGCCAGCGAAGTTGTAACTCTAATAGTCACAGAAACAAACATCTAATTTGTTTATGGTCCTTCGAGCCGGAAAGAAATAAAACTACAAGTTCACAAAGTGCGCCCTTCTCGAGGAACGGCCATGTACCAGGGGTTCAGATAACGCCCATATCGCGCAGGAGGCGGCAACGCTCGAGATTAAGCCATTCGAAGATATCGAGGCAGGGAAGAATGAGGATGCACGAAACCGTAGCGGCTTCAACGGTTCCGTACCGGATATATGGCATACTTTGTTCCAGAAGGGTGTTTTGGGGATGTAAGCGGGTTGAGCTACGGCGCAGTCCGGCAACTCACATTGCACTGGGGTATCCTCAACGGAATACAGATTGCAACAGAGGATGTAGTGCGCTCAAGAAAGCGGACACCACTCAAGGAAAAGATGCTCGAGCCGGTTAATGGAGTCAACACTATAGATAAGATTGAGCATCACCACTACGGACTATAGGGTTCCCGAAGGGCCGACGGACCCAAGCAAAACTCCGTCACATTCAGGTGACGACAGGATAGCCTCCGTTCTCGAGCGAAAAAGATGGCCCAGGAGCTCAAAGGCGACTGTAAACTCATACGTACATTTTTTGCAATGGGGCACAACAACCCAAAGTGGGTCACGGTTGTGGGCAGATTCCTTGGAAAGGAAAACTGCTCATCTACTTCGGAGGAAGTCGATCGTCACTAGTAGATCGAGCAAAGTCGATCGAAAGAGGAGGTGAGGACTAGTGCCCCGCCACTAGGGCACTAGTGTCTGTGTGGGCCAGCAAGAATGTCGGACCTGTTTTAGAGAAACCGTTCTCTAAAGATGACGTTTCACACCTCGGAGGAGGATGAAGATAATGGTGACAAGACTATTCATGCCACGCGTCCAAAGCGCTGACCTCGGTTCAGCTCAGCTGCACTCAACAGGGCATATCAGCGCCCACACCATCCAGTCTGCATCCATCCTCCGACCGCAACTGCATCCAGCGTGTGGCAAAATCTGCGCCCACAGCACGGCGACAACGGCCACTGGCAACACAACTGGCACACCTCAACAACCACATCCTCAACTAAAGCACCAGCAGCGGCTACAGCCTCCATGGCTGTAGAAAAAAATAGAATTTTTTATTTGAAATAACTTAAATTTAAATAAAAAAATTTTTTTAGTGTAATATGCTTGTATGTTACATTCATGTTTGTCATTCATGATTTATTTAAGAAGCCTTTCACTATGGCAATACCGTTTGTTCTAAGTAAATTTAAGATGGCAATACCATCACGAAATGTAATAGAGGTTATTGGCAGCACTGATATGTGGTGAATGCCATTTTGAAAAGGGCCATTGTCTTTTTGGATTTCCGGCGAGGTGGATGCAAGAAAAAGAAGAAAATAATAAATCTTGCCGCATCGTCAAAAAAAAAAATAATATAAAAAGTCTTTTTATTTCAACTCAGATGTGGGGTAAAGCCATAGCTTCCTTGTAAACCGAGTATGTTGCCAAAAATAAATTCTGATCGCCGAGAAACACGACAAACAAAAATTGACGTGACTAACGCAGCCAAGGTGGGTGCTCCAGGTAACATTACCATATCCCAACCGAAGTCATTACAGCGCGAAACAGCTTTGCAAGGAAAACTATCATCAATGGAACCAACGCAACGCCAGGAGCCAGTAGATGATTCATTGAAAAAATCCGCTGTTACTGAGGTCACTGCCGAAAATACTGCTGAAAGTGAGGTTATGAACTCCGAAGTCGCTGTAACTGTAGCTCCAACTACAATGGATGAATCTGCTGCTGCTTCAATTGCGATGGCTCATAAAGAAGTGGTCGTAGATGATGAAGTGTCAACAATAACCGATGTCCAATCTGTCATGGCTGCAGATGCCCGAGGTATGGAAGAAGAATTGAGAATTCTACGCTTGCGGCGTGAAATGCTGGAAATTCAGCAGCAAATCAGAAGCATGGAAACAAATTCCTCTTCAGCTGGTGCAAGACGAATCAACTTTGAGGAACTGGACACAGCGGTGCCAATATTCCTAGGGACCGACTTGTACGACATTGGTAAATGGTTCAACCAGTTCGAGGATTATGTCCGTATCTGTGGGTACAACAAAAGAGAGCAGTGTCTAGCAGTTCGACGTCGTATGGACGGACTAGCCAAAGAATATGTTGCAAACCTTGGACTAGTTGACTATGACACGATGAAATTAAACCTGTTGAAAACATTTAGCCGGAATGTAACTCGACAAGAGGTGTATAGGCAGCTTCAAGCTCGAAAGCTAAGTCCAAACGAGTCGTGTTTAAAATATGTCATTGCTATGCAGTCTATAGCAAATCAATGCAATATTGGAGAGCAGGAGCTGGTAGATATAATTATCGATGGTATACCAGACAGCAGCAACGACATCGCTTTTTTGTATGGTGCTAACACAATCGACGATTTAATTCATCGTATGAATCGCTATGAGCATCGACGCTTAGCTCAAAATGCTAAAGCTGCTAAAATACTACCGAGGTCAAGTGCTGCCGTACCTGCTGCTGCTGTTGCTGTCAAGACCGAAAACAAGATACGTTGCTTCAATTGTTCCCAGTTTGGCCATTATAAAAGTGAGTGCCAGAAACCTCTTCGACCACCGGGCTCATGCTTTACCTGTCACCAGATGGGTCACTTCCATAAAGATTGCCCAAAACTAGTTCGTAACCATGGTGCCGCTGGAGCTCGTGTAAAAGCTGCTGCTATTTCAAGCATCGAAGATGACGCCGATGACGTTTATCATAACCAAACTGTAAGTGTGGCTTTTTATCTAAGTAATCTAAGCAGATGCATTGAACCAAAAAATATTTTTTCTCTCATTGATTCGGGTAGCCCTATTAGCCTTATTCGGCATAGTCAAGTCCCAGCTTCTGTCCATCAATCGGATATTCTTATTCCAACAAACTTTCGTGGACTTGGTAGGCAAAAGATTTATATATATGGTATAATAAAATGTCTTATAAAGTTTCGGTATAAAACAGAATTACTTAAATTGATGATAGTGCCTAACGAAACGATGACAGTGCCGCTGATCCTTGGACGAGACTTTATGAGCAAATTTAATATTAAACTTTGTAAAGTCAAAACTAAAAATATGTTATATGATAAATATGAAATTAAAAAAGAAATTGTTATTTTAAAAACTGAGTTTTCTAATGCATCTGATTCGAACAGAGATTGTGAGGTTTCCAGTAGCAGTGTTGGTCGGTTATCTTCGGTGCAAATTACAGATAAAGTTAATGAAAAATATTTAAACGAAAGTAAAGCGTGTTGTTCAAAACCACATAACGATAGTTATTTGCAAACAAGCAGTGCAGATGAATTCTTTTTTACATTATTCAAAATTAGTATTGATGATTTGCAGATTGATACAAACTTTTCGCCACAGCTTTCAAACAAACAAAGTGAAAAATTTAGAACTGTTATTACTGACTGTTATTTGCAACCAATTGACCTTATACGCAGACCTACGGATTATAAGATGAAAATTCGATTAAACACTGATGTTCCATTTTACTGTCCACCTCGACGACTATCATTTCACGATCGATCCGAAGTCCAGAAAATGACAGCAGATCTACTAAACAGGAAAATCATTCGACCTAGTCAGTCCCCTTATGCATCAGCTATTGTGTTAGTGAAGAAAAAAACGGGCGATATTAGAATGTGTATAGATTACAGGACACTCAATAAAAACACGATACGTGACAATTTTCCATTACCTCTCATCGAAGACTGTATTGAGTACATGGCGGGGAAATGTTGGTTCACTTTACTTGACCTAAAAGACGGGTTCTACCAATGTGCTATGGACGAAGATTCTGTTTCATTTACGTCATTTGTTACTCCTCATGGGCAATTCGAGTTCTTGAGAATGCCATTTGGCTTAAAAAATTCTCCGGCAAACTTTCAGCGATTTGTTTATAACATTTTTCGAGATCTAATTGATGCAAACAAAATAATAGTGTACATTGACGACATATTAATTGCTTCTGCTGACTTTGAGTCACATATACAGGTAGTTAACGAAGTTTTAAGTCGCATATATGAAAAGGGTCTTGAATTGAAGTTAAAAAAATGCAGGTTTGGCTTTAATGAAATTGAATATTTGGGCTATCTAGTCACTTCAAAGGGTATCAGACCAAGTAATTCACACATCAGTGCTATAAAAAGTTACCCAGTACCAAAAAATCACAGGGAGTTACAAACTTGTATTGGTTTGTTTTCGTACTTCCGTAGGTTCGTACCATTCTTCTCGAAAATTGCTAAACCTCTATTAAATTTATTACGAAAAGAAGTGCCATTTGAAATGTCCGAAAGTTGCCTTAATGCCTTTGAAGAGTTGAGAGATAAGTTGACTGCAGCTCCAGTCTTGGCAATTTATAACCCAAAACATGAAACTGAACTCCACTGTGATGCAAGTAGTCATGGCTTTGGTTCAGCACTAATGCAACGACAAGATGACGGAAAGTTTCACCCTGTCGCATATTTTTCTAAATCTGCGTCAGAAGCCGAGTCGAAGTATCACAGTTTCGAGTTAGAAACTCTTGCAATAATATATGCACTCCGTAGATTTCGTGTTAAATCTACACATAAGAGATATATATATATTTTAGAATTTTATTTGAGTATATTAAGTATATTTGTATTTGATTGAGGCCAATCAATATGTCAGATTGGCCGAGCTGTAATATGCTTGTATGTTACATTCATGTTTGTCATTCATGATTTATTTAAGAAGCCTTTCACTATGGCAATACCGTTTGTTCTAAGTAAATTTAAGATGGCAATACCATCACGAAATGTAATAGAGGTTATTGGCAGCACTGATATGTGGTGAATGCCATTTTGAAAAGGGCCATTGTCTTTTTGGATTTCCGGCGAGGTGGATGCAAGAAAAAGAAGAAAATAATAAATCTTGCCGCATCGTCAAAAAAAAAATAATATAAAAAGTCTTTTTATTTCATAAGTAAAATTATTTCTCTTACCCGAAATGTAAAAATTTTAAGATTACTTAACTAGTGGGTTCTATTTATTTGGTCGAAGGAGGGGTTTATGTCCGCCTTGGGGAGGACAGTTTTATTTATTTGCCCAATTGTCCTCCACGGTAGGAAGGGATGCGTGGGCTTAATCTCAAACACATGAGGTTGCGTGCTGGATGGGTGAACCAGGGGCTCCCAACATTTTCCGTTTTTTTTTATATATCCATAGTTTTCTTCTTTTCTCTTTTCAGTTTGTCAGTTGCTTGGTTTGAATAGTCGACGCGATAATAATCATTATGCACGTGAAACATTTGTGCGAGGAAGGCACGCGAGTTATGTCAGAATCTGACATCACCACTTACAATATCGGGTTGCAGTCAATAAAAGAAGAATATAAGAAATAAAGTATTTGCAACCACTGCATATTTATTTGCAGCTGCAATCGTCTCTATCGTCGACTGTAAAATTGACGTAGCGACGATTCCAAACACAGAAAAATATTTGATTGTATAAGTATAAGTTTTATATTTCATCGTCTCTATCTTCGACAGTAAAATTGGCATAGCGACGATTCAAAACATAGAAATATATTTGATTGTATATGTATAAGTTTTATCTTTCGTGTTAGGCTTAAGTTATATCTTTAGTTTGATAAGTAAGTCAGTCTTAAGATTCATGTTCAATAAAGATCATAGCACAAAAAAATGCTCTTGTTCTTATTCGACAATATAACTCGCGTGGTTGGCCACCACGAACCCCTCCTCCCAAATCTCCCCGAACTGCTAGCACACAGGCTAACCAGCACGTGCAGTCGTGGACAATCACGTGTCCGCGGGTCACCTGACCAGGGGCGGTGGCGTCGGCTGAGGGAAGCAGGTGCCCTGACTAATTTTCTGTGCGAGGTACACAGGGGCGCCCTCAAAATATAAAAGTCAGGGCTGCTGCTTCACTAGCCGGCCTCACCACCGCTCATCGTTGCCAGACGCAAACAAATTTAATTCTTGTTTGATTGTTAAATTTTGCCGGTGATAATTTTCGCCCGTTACAACCGACAAAATTGCATCGGTCAGCAACTGCATGTTCACACAAATAAGTGTGAATCTAAAATTAGAAGAACTTTAAGCTGCTTTCGTATCATTTGTGTGTACAATGTAATTCATAGTAATTTTCTCTAAACATTGACGAAAAGAAATAGGCATGAACAGCTTAGGTGATCGTTGCTATCATATAAAGGCTACTGATGAGTTGGCGTAGCGGCAAACGAAACAGGTCTGTCTAGTCTGCTGTATGATTGCTACTCTATACAAAGGATATTGTTGTCATTGTTGGTTGTTTTCTTCATAAAAACAACACAGACCTTGAGCTCGTAAATATAACTCTTAATTAATAATTGAAAAATTATTGTAGTTATTTAAATTTAATAAAACAAATAAAAAGGGAAAAAGGAAAAATTGTGTGAAGGTATATATATTTTATTTTTTTTTTTTGCTGGGATATATATGGATATGACTGCATCGCTAAGACAATAACTGGCGTTACATTTGAATTTAAAGCTTTATTTCATAGGGACATGATGAAAGGTGATTATTTGTGGATTATATCTTCATACAATCCATTACTTCAGTAGTCGTTAAGACCAATAGATTTTAAATATTGATCTAACGAAATGGGGATAAATTCATAACAGTTTAGGCCCTTGGTAAGGATGGGATGTTCTGAAGTATTTTTAGTGTTTTTTTTTTCTTGTAGGAAGTTTTCAGAGTTAAACCGCCCTTTAATTCATCACGACTAGGATGAAGTATGTTTTAATTTTTTTTTTTTTTTGCATATCAGGTTTTCTACAATCAATCAATCAAAATAAATTGAAACCTAACATATATAAAATTAAATAAATAAAAAAAAATTAGCTTGAAACTTAACGAAATTTTTAATTGAGCCATGACAAAAATTAAACTAGAGATAAAAATTTTAAAAATGGAGATTATTTTTGAATTGTAAGGACTAAAATTGTTATGACCAATTTTACCCTTCATAATTTTACCTTCTTTTCAGCCACAGCCGAAAATAAGCCGCACCCAGTAAACACTGGCAAAGGTTTACCCAACCAGTACCCGCTACGCCCCTGATTCACAACCAAAATATGATGTAACAAAATAAATCAACTTAGATGCACTACCCTAACGAAGAATGGAGAGCATTTATTTCACGACACAAAATATACATTTGCATTTTATTTCAGTACATTTTTCCTCTCATTTAATTATATCTTAACCCTTCGATGCGTGAACAGGTCCCTAGGGACCTACTGCGTTTTCAAACGCAATTTACTCCTGTTTCGGCCAGGACAACACCCCCCCAAAGTTACCATGTATTCCAAGAGAATTTTGTGGAGAATCGTTTAAAAAAAAATCAAGGCAATCCGGCCAATGGTTTAGGTGCTACACCCATTTAAATCAAATACATGCGCGGATGCGTGAACAGGTCCCTAGGGACCTTGTACTGAAAATGCAATAAAACACTTATAAATGCATTTGTTCTTCGCTTTATTATAATTTTTTTTATTGTTTCAACATATCACAGATGTGTTCTGTGAATTTTTGGTAATTTTTGGATAATTGTTATTGTGTCCTTGAAAGCATAATAATCTGGTAGTTTATTTTTGCACTATTTATATTACGTCCTTCCTTGAAAACATAAAAGTGGTAGTTTATTTTGGTAATTGCTTTTCGTTGGAAACATAATAAACCAGTTCTTAAAATTTCTACCTATACTTCACTAATCTGTTTTATGTACAAAGAGCAGATGTGCATAGTGCAGGTAACCTAAAGGCCAGGTAGACGTATGAAAGAGTATATAAGAGGTTCTAATTTCGTCAGCCAAATCATTCCAAGTTCAGACAGTGAGCAGTAAAGTGTGATATATAAAGTGAAAATAAAAGTAAGAAAATTGAAATGGCAGACCAAAATATTGAAGTTGCTGAAATGGTTGTACGCCGTAGTACAAGATACCAGGAAATAAGTGTACATGAAAGACGTGCAGTTGATGACAGATTTGCTAATTTTATGCAAGAAGAGCTGAGCGGTGACGAAGCCTATGATGCTTTTGGCAATACAGCTGAGAATGATGACGACTCCATATATGAACCAGGTTTTCATGATGATGATTCGGACGCAGAAACTCAACAACATATCGAAGTCAATGAAGAAAGTGATGACAGCGATGTTGACGACGAAGAAAACAATGCACAGCAAACAAATGACAATTACTACTATGGTAAAGATGGCACACAATGGTGTAAAACAGCACCCCCTAATTCTCGCATTCGAGCTCATAATGTGGTTGACTTCACAAGAAGGAGACCAGGGCCAAACGGAGCGGTACATGATCCCTTCACTGTATTCCGCTCCATCATCAGTGAAGACATAGTGTAATTTGGCAAATCCAACGAAGATGAAGGAATGGAATACCATCACACTAAAGGAGTTTGATGCATTTTTGGCTATTATTCTACATGCTGGACTCACCAAATCAAATACCGAACCTGCTAGAGAGTTATGGGGCCCAACATATAACCCAATATACAAAGCTGCTTTGTCCTACGATCGCTTTATGTGCATCAAACAATTCATCACATTCGACAATGCAAATACACGACAGCAGCGACTAATCACCAGCAAAACTGCGGCAATTGATGATATTTGGGAAATGTTGCACTCAAACTTAGCAGCAACTTACACTCCGCATGAGTCATTGACAGTTGATGAGCAGTTATTCCCCTACAGAGGCCGTACCCGCTTCACACAGTACATTCCTTCTAAGCCTGCCAAGTATGGAATAAAGGTATGGTGGTTGTGTGACTCCAAATCATACTATCCCGTCAAAGGTATGATCTATTCTGGTAAATTGACAAACCAGGATCGTGAAGAAAATCAGGGCCAAAATGTTGTACTTACGCTTATGGAGAGATATATGGATACTGGCCGCACAGTTTATGCAGACAACTTCTTCACAACGTTGGATTTGGCACGTGTTTTGATGAGGAGGAAAACGGGCTACGTTGGAACAGTTCGCGCAAATAAGAGGTTCGTACCGCAGGAGTTCCAGAAAAATTGCCAGCGTCCTGTCCTCACCACATTGTTCGGCTTCAACGATGGCGATATAGCACTATCTTCATATGTGCCAAAACGAAACAAAGCTGTTCTTCTTATGTCTACTCAACATTATACTTGCGCTGTCGACGAGGCCAGTGCAAAGCGGAAACCCTACAGCATTCTGGACTACAATGCTAATAAATCTGGCGTAGATGTGATGGACCAAATGCTGGGCACTTACTCGTGCAAACGCTCTACACAACGCTGGCCATTAGCAATGTTTTACAATATGGTAGACGATGCTGCACTTGCTGCATTCACCATATACAACGAAATGCAGCCTAACCAACGAAGTGATCGACGACGGGCGTTTCTCCAGCTTCTCACCAGGCAGTTGGCAATGCCAAACATTGAGAATCGGGCCCTAAACAACCAAATCACGAAGCATCCAAGGATACGCAATGCGATGGAGACATTTGATGTCAGGGTAAGAAAAAACTGCTCCAATTTCACAACCAGACTACTAATTTTGTTTTTTTTTATTTTTTTTTATCTTTTCAGATAAGACCAAGACCGGTAGAAGTCAATTCACTAGCATTTGCGCCAAGGACGAACAGGCCGTCATGCCGCCTATGCCGTTCTGAGTACGGACGGCAGCGGAAAACGAGGGCCTACTGCTTCAATTGCGACAATGCTGTTTGCGGAGAGCATTCTACAGTCCTCCACCGCTGTCATACTTGCGAACAGGCCACGATGGACCAACAGCAGCAACAACAACAATAGAAAATAAGATGTTTTATATGTTAATTTTATTCACTTTCATATGACCCATGTAAAAAAAAAAAAAAAATTCTAAATATACAGTTTTGTTCTTTAGACAATAATTAACATAAAAAAAAATAAAAAATTTTTGCATTTTTTTTTCATAGTAAAATACTTAAAAATAAAAAAGGTCCCTAGGGACCTGTTCGAAGGGTTAATATTGATTTTAGTATATGAACTCATATTTATGCTATATAAATATATATATATATATATATATCTGGGAGAGAATAAGATGAAAAAAACAATTGGTTTCATTTATTCAGAAAGAGTAGGGCTAAGCGCTCTCAAACTCCATAATCATGAGACAAGAAATGAGCACACTCTGCATATGGTCGAACAGGTCGTTTCTACTAGGGAAGTTAGATAGCACATTTCACTCAACTCTTTTTTTTTTATTTTATTTTGCATGTGCGGGAGAATACCATCGCCGTAACGGGAGAACCATCCGATGTGAAGGCAAGCCTTAAATAGTTACATTCTCGCGGTGGAATATTCTAGAAGCAAACAAACGGGAGAGTCAGGCGATGTCAGCTTTAAAACTTACCATGATGCCAATAAGAACCAACCAATACAACAAGACACAAGAGAGAGCACCACAGAAATATTAGCTGCACACAACCAGCCATGGCACATACATACTTGCTTTGCCGAAGAGCATAGCAAACCAACCAATCAGCATTTCAACAATCAAGTTCACTCAAACGACACGATTGAGAAAGTATAAAAGAGCGAGAGCTCACTCAATCGTGGTCAGTCTGGAAATAATAGTTGACGAATCAACAAGTCGAAGTCAAAGTGAAAACCATAAGAGCCGTCAGAATCGGCTCTGTAATCGGAAAGATAATTTTTACTGTTGAAATAATGATTATGCTTCTAATTAAAATAAATCTAATTAAATTAATAATGAAATGTTAATCGTGTTTAAACATTGAATAAAATATATTTGTGGAATATTAACTTAAACTCTGAATCAACTGTGTTTCCTTGGTACAAGCCCAGAACTCGCCGTTGAGAGTTCTGGCAATATAATTTTTTTAGTGTACCGAAGCGGGAAGGTTGTAACTGTAAACGTAGCAGTGTGAAACGTCTCGTCGCAGTCAACACTTAAAGTCCATAAGGACCGTCAGCAGAGACGGTAAGTGCCAAAAGTCAAACAACGCAGAAGAGGATCACGCGTTGCTACCGAGGCGCAGCAGCAGACCAACGCGCAGTCACCGTCACCAAAGCAGCGGACAAACGTCGCAGCCAAGCCGCAGGACAGAACCTGCAAGCAGCGACCGAGCAGAGGAAGGCAATTTTTCAATAAATATAAATTACCGACTCAATCAGCGCTCTAGACAATGACACCACAGATTATACAGGTGGTAAAAGAATAATTAATAATATAGTGAAGTGCATAACGGTAAGAAAAGGATATAAGAACATTTAAAGGAATTTCTGTGCATAAGGAAAGTGACATAGTGAAACAGGCAATCGAATAAATATTTGAAAGAATTGATCAATAACTAAGCGGTGGCGTGGTTTCCGTAACCCTGAGCTGCATCTTCTTCCGCGGGACCTACACGGTCATTTGGATAGCTCTTATTCAATCTAGTCTCGTGGTTTAAATAACTCAGACTAGGTTCCGAGCGGTGTTAGCTCGCTAACCGAAATCGAACTAGGGTACAGAGAGATTTAGGAATCTACAGCTACACGGACACGTACGACACTTCTCTGGTCTGGTAGCGTGGTTATTTAACTCAGCTGGACTAGAAACAACAGGCTAGTCAGGGAATCAAGCTAGGGTACCATCCGACTTAAGTATCCACAGTGTACGGACAAGTACGACGCTCTTCCAGTCCAGTAGCATGGTTAATTTAACTCAGCTGGACAAGAAGACAACCGGATAGACGGACAGGACGATACCGCATTCACAGGGGCAAGCCGGCAGGTTCAGGGTAGGTCTATAGTGGGGCGAGGTTTTAACCCTTACCATTGTTAGGGAAGTTAGACCACGATAGCGAGGTTTCGTAACCCTGGTCGTGTTAGCGATAGAGCAGGATAGGATCCCTCCCTGTGCCCCATCTGTGGTTGAGTTAGGTTAGCATCACTGTGGTACAGAACCTGCGCTTTGAGTCCCGCCACGAGACGCCTTCGCCGGAGGGCAGATACTGAGCCAAGCATCTGAAGCAAATCATTGTACTCAGGATTGGGTGATATAATCTATTATACTTACGCTGCTACTGATATTTATTCCAAATAACCTCACATATATTTAGCATTGAACTAACCTATCTAAGATCTGCACACATGTTAACTTTTCCAGAATATTTGAAATTCTATTCATTATTATTAATTTCACTAAATCAAATCAATGATCATTGTTAAACGCACTATTTAAATAAACTTAATTGTAACGTTTACCATAAGCCCAACTGTCTTTGATTTAGTGGTCATTAGAAATAATTGTAAGGACCTTGGACTGCCGCTTTGCTGTCCCAGCTATAGAACCTGTAAAACAGGTCATTACAGAATCAAAAATAAAAATTAAAAATTAATTTTGAAAAAAAAATTTTGTTTTGAAAATGATTTTTAAAAAAGAAAATAAACTTTAAAAACGAAACAGGTATAAATGCGCGTTTTTCTCGAAACACCTTTTTTTCCGCGCTGTACACGATTCCGCTTCAACAACTTAACCCATTTCGAAGTTTTACGGCTCAAATTAAAGCTTATTCAATTTAAGAGGAAGCCTTTTTTTCGAATGAAAATAATTATCATTATTTTTTAACGTTAAAGCAAAAGAAAAAGGAGGACAGAGGGCTTTTTTCAAAAGGCCGCCATTTTTTTTAAAGAGTTTTATTAAGATCGGAAATCTACAAGGCCCCCCAAATTTCATCTAGGTTAATAATTTTTTTTGGTTTTTTCGTTTCAGATCACTTGGCAGGGCTGTAGAGTGTTCAGCGCACATCGGCTACTGTCGCGCACGGCTTTGATCAGCGAGACCTTTAGCCGCCATTTTGAATTATTTTTCATCGAAAAAATTGTATAATGTTCTTGAAATATACACTAATAAATGAAAAAAGAAAACTAAAAAAAAAATCTTGGAATTACGTTACGTTTCTACACTAGAACCTCGCCTTAAGGCATACTGCGTTACAGAAACAATCTCTTGTTCTGTCCTATGAACCAAACATACCTTTTCGAAAAGGGAGGAATACTAAAAGTATACGTGTATGTACACGTCAGAATTTTTTATTTATTTACTTTTTAAGTTCTGTGGTACTCCACACAAGATGGCTCCATACATTTGTTGGAAATAAAATAGGAGTTGTTGAAACTTGGTGAAACTTCATTTCTAAAAGTATAATGGCATACTGGTTCCAATATTGTTTTTTGAACTGGTTTCGGTTGGTTAAAAAACCGATTTTTTTTTCAGAAATGCATTTGGTTTCCTTGCACCGGTTACGTTTTTTTTTTATTTTTTCCATTAATTTTTTTGGCAATATTGAAAATTCACAATATCAGTATGACCAATTATGAACGACAGTTATTTTGAAAAATGTTTTTGGCCAATTTTGTAACGTCTCCCCCTCCCCCCTATGTCACACTTCTTCACAAAGTCTATTTGGTTCATAGAACAGAATGTTTGTAACGCAGTGTAATATTCATATGAAAATATTATTTTTAGAGTGTTGTCATAACCAATTTTAACCTGCATGACCTTCTTTTACAGCCACAGCCGTTACCCAGATACCACCCTGTAAGCGAGAGAAAGTATCAGCTACCCTCTGGACGCTGATATGAGTACCACCTATAATGCTGAGTACAACGGCTCATTTTATATGATAAACATATATGAGAAATAATATTTAATTTATAATATTTAATTATACAGTCACTCACATTTAAAGTCGGGCAGTAGCATGAAAATATTTCTAGTCCAAATATCTCTGTTGTTATGAAAGAAATTATATTTATTTTTTTTTCTCTTTTGTTACAAAAACTCTTGTCTTTAAAAACAACAACAACGAATTATTCCAAGTACCGTTATAAAATATACATGGAGTCTAAACTAAGACTACTTCAGTTTTTTGCCTCACATTGAAAGTCGGGCAAGCAATGTTTTGCGCGAGAAGAGAGTAAATATGCCGTTATTTTTGCTTTTTCTATAATTCTTTTCAAAGTTGTCGGTCATTGTTATCTTATCAAGTGGTAAGTGAAGTCAATTAAAATACTTTGTAAAAATGACGCGTAATATTAAGCAGTCCACCTTGGGCGAACGCAAAATAGTTATCGAACAGCATTTAGAAGGAAAATCCGAACGCGAAATTTCGAAACTAGTTAAGAAAAGCAAATCAACGGTTCATGATATAATATCCAGATATAAAAACAATGGGTTAATTGCAAACCAACAACGCCAGCCCCGATTAAAGAAACTCTCCTCCAGAGATGAGAGTATGATTTTAAGAAAAGTGAAGAATGATCCTTTCATTTCTGCACCAAAACTAACTGCAATGGTCAAAGAAGCTTCTGGAACGGAGGTTAACCCAGAAACAATAAGAAGATTTCTTCGAAAAAATGGCTTTAATGGCCGAGTTGCACGGAAGAAGCCCCTCATTAGCAAGAAGAATCAAAAAGACCGACTTGTTTTTGCCCGTCAATATATGGCCAAGGATTTTGACTTCTGGAGCACTGTAAGTGGGGACAAAAAATAATAATTTATGGTTTTAACAATCTGTTATTAGGTATTGTTTACTGATGAAAGTAAATTCAATATATTTGGATGCGATGGAAGGGGTAAAGTATGGCGCAAAAAAAACAAAGAATTAGATTCAAAAAACTTAAGAAAAACGGTCAAACATGGTGGTTAGACCTGGCGTTAAATTTTTTTTTTGGAATTTTTGTTGCGGGGATTGGTTAAATATGACATTTGATGTCAAAATTCATGTGGCAAATTTTCAAGTCGATCAGAGTATGCCAACCTGTGCCAAGTTGAGGTCAAAGTTCAAATATAGGAAAAACACTCGTTTTTTGGCTGTTGTCTACTTTTTTATTTAAAAAAAATGCAATTCACTTAATTTTTTTAATTTCAACAAACGCGATGACAGAGCATTTTGTTGAATTTTTACCTCCTTTCCTACTTCTTTACAAGGGGTGCCTATCGAACGAAAAAGTCGTGATTTTTTCTTGCAGGCATATGTCATCGTGTGTTAGTGCTCTTACACTATAGTTGCAAATAGCTGGCAACATTGGTAAAATATCAATGTAGCGAACGAGTATTTGCTTTTAGTTTGGGGAATTCCCTTTCTATAAAAGCATCAAAAATGAAGTTACATGTACGGCAACGTAAAATATTTTGTCATTACGAAGTTTTCCGCGGAAGAGAAAGGTTGTTTATTAAAATAATTAAAAACTGCAAAAGTAATACTAAAAATTTCGCGATGTCTTTAAATAATTTTGTTAAACTTAGATCTGCTGATACAAACGTGCATTTGATTGGAAAATGTGAGAAAAAAATAGTTGGAAGTAAGTTACCGTCAAAACTGCAAGTGTTGCAATGTTTTTTTTATTATGTGCGGTGTGAAAACAAAACAATCAAAGAAAGTGGAAAATTGGCGTTGGAAGAAATTTTGCCTTTTTGGGAAAGAGCACGTATTCCAACATTACACGAAAGAACATGTGCTGAAAAATTAATAAAATTGTATAATGAGTGGAGAACGATGCAAAAAGTTTGTAAATCTCCCTTTACAATTCATCGTTCAAAAGAAAACGAATTCAAAGAAAATTTGAACAATTTATTTGATATTGCACATGTTGATGCCTTAAAAATGATTTCTATTCCGGAGGATAGAGACTTTTTAATCAAACAAAGAGAACAAGGTCGTGTTGGTAGGATGATTTCAATAGACCGACGTCTCGCAAATAAAGAAAAGCGAAAGGCGCAAAGAGTAGAAGAAGAAAATCGACGCAAGGAAAAGTACCAAAGAAGGGAAAGCACTCAAGGTATTTCTTTCATTCTGCTTAAGCACACAATGAGTAACTTTGTTCTTTCATATTGTTTTTTGTTTAGACTTGACTGTAGAATGTGATGTAAGTGATGAAAGTGAATGCGAGTCTGAAAAATCTGCAGAGCAGTTGATAATCGTAACAAATCTTAACAACCCGAAAATGAAGCGTGGCAAGAAAAGCTTCATAGATGACAGAATGCTTGCATGCATGGATGCTGGCAATATGTCGAATCCATTTGCAGTTCATTTTATATCTGCAACAGCTAAAGCTTTGGGTCATAATATTGAAGATCTAGTTATTAATTGTACAAGTTTGAAAAAACAGCGCAAAGAATATCGTCGGCGTCATGGCACAGAAATTATGGAGAATTTCAAGGTATTAAAGTTTATTATAGATTGGTTATGAATACTTCACAGAGTGAAAATTTTTTAGATTCCTGATACATTTGTGTTACATTGGGATGGCAAATTATTACCTGCAATGGCTGGAAAGGAAAAAGTTGACCGCCTAGCTATTGTTTTAACAGCAGAAAATATAGAAAAATTAATTGGCATTCCAATTATTGAAGTTGGATCTGGTGCAGCAACCGCCCAATCAATATACAATTATTTAGAGAATATGAATATGTTAAATTCGTTGGAAATGGTGTGCTTTGACACGACTGCTGCAAACACTGGTCAGCATAATGGTGCTGCAATGTTGCTGGAACGAAAATTGGAGCGAAGCTTGTTGTGGTTGCCATGCAGGCACCATATTGCAGAGATCATACTACGAGCTGTATTTGAAATATATTTTGGAAAATCTAGCGGCCCAGAAGTTGCCATATTTGAACGTTTTTCACGAGAATGGAATACTTTTAACTTGAAAGATTTTAAACTCGGCATTATGGATGAAGAAGTGCAACGTGCTGTTAGCGTCGATGAATGTCAATCCACCAAAGAGTTTTGCATCGAGAGTTTGGCAAAAGACCACATTCGGCATGACTACAAAGAGTTATTACAACTCACTTTTATTTTCGTTGGTGGCATCATTCCCGATTTTTCATTTCGTGCTCCTGGAGCAACGTCGCATGCTAGGTTTATGTCGAAAGCGATATATGCACTAAAAATGTTTGCTTTCCATGAACAATTTGAAATGTCTTCCAGCCTGTTGAATGGCATGCGTAATGTGTGTATTTTTCTGGTGCGCCTTTATGTTCCATATTGGTTCAGAACCACTTATGCAGTTGAAGCACCAAATAGGGATTTGCAGCTGATTAAAAATATTGCCTGTTACATTGACCCAAAAATATCCTTGCCTTTATTAAGCAAAATGCGAAACCACTTATGGTATTTATCGGAGGAAGCAGTTGCTCTCGCCTTTTTTGATTCCAACGTGGACATTAATGTGAAAAAAAAGATGGTTGCGGCACTTGGACTACAAAATGAGACTGAAGGTAATGAAGAAAATGACGTTTTTCTGCCTAAAAAAGTATGTGCGAACATTGAACAAATAAAAGAATTCACACATAAAGATTTAAGCTATTTTGTAACGCAAAGGACTAAAAACTTCTTTTCACGAATGGAAATAGACATGGATTTTTTAATGTGTGATCCGACGAATTGGAGCGAAAGAGCAGAATACATAAAAGGCATTCAAGTCCTCAAAAACGTTACTGTTGTTAACGATCCTGCTGAGAGAAAAGTAAAACTTATAACAGATTTTAACAGGTCTTTAACACATAACGAAGAAGATAAACAATTCTTGCTTCATATTGTTGAGAACTACAGACAAAAATTCCCTTCGTATACTAAATCTTCGCTTTTGTAAAATTTTGGAGTAATTATAATAAAAGTAACTTAGGTGGAAATTAAAAAAATTAAGTGAATTGCATTTTTTTTAAATAAAAAAGTAGACAACAGCCAAAAAACGAGTATTTTTTCTATATTTGAACTTTGACCTCAACTTGGCACAGGTTGGCATACTCTGATCGACTTGAAAATTTGCCACATGAATTTTGACATCAAATGTCATATTTAACCAATCCCCGCAATAAAACTTCCAACAAAAAAAAAATTCCATATAAGCTGCGCCAGGTCTAATGGTGGTGGGTCCGTGATGGTTTGGGGCTGTATGGCGGCTTCTGGAGTTGGCAACTTACACTTTATTGAAGGAATAATGAATAAGAATGTGTATTTGGCGATTTTGAATTCAAATCTGATTGAGAGTGTAAAAAAACTTGGCATTGAATCAAACTTTCAATTTTACCAAGATAACGACCCGAAGCATACGGCACACGTTGTAAAGAGCTGGCTGTTGTGTAATTGCCCGAAAGTGATTAAAACTCCTGCACAAAGTCCCGACCTCAATGTCATTGAACATTTATGGGACGAATTAGGACGCAGAATGCAGGACAGGCTCTGCACATCAAAAGAACAGCTGAAAAATGCTTTGTTTGAAGAATGGAACAATATTAGTCCAGATGTTTGCAAAAAGCAGTAGAGAACCAAAAAGGAGGAGCAACAAAATACTAAATTAACGGTATATTTCTCTATTCTCGCTCAAAACATTGTTTGCCCGACTTTCAATGTGAGGCAAAAAACTGAAGTAGGCTTAGTTTAGACTTCATGTATATTTTATAACGGTACTTGGAATAATTCGTTGTTGTTGTTTTTAAAGACAAGAGTTTTTGTAACAAAAGAGAAAAAAAATAAATAAATTTCTTTCATAACAACAGAGATACATATTTGGACTAGAAATATTTTCATGCTACTGCCAGACTTTAAATGTGAGTGACTGTATATATGTATATATATATAATATTATATATATAAGTCAACGACAGCCAGCGACGACTAAGCAGCAGACAACAGCCGAAAAATGAGCGCCGTACGTGACAATATGGAATGTGGCCGGATGCGCGTGTGGAAACACTTAGCATGGTAACGGTGGGAAAATGCAATGTCTGCATTTTTGCTCTAAGCTAATTGTATGCTTCTTCTTTGTATAAATCCTAAACTAATTGTATGCTTCTTCTTTGTATAAAATGAAGTATTTAAGATATGCAAAATGTTATTAGAGTTTAGTTCATTTTCGTACCTTGTAATAAAGTGTAGCATAAACGCATTCAGTGAGTTTTTAATTATTGGCCCGTTGGGCATTGGCTGGGCCAAGCCTTTATCCTTCCAATAAAGCCAAATTGATGGACATTAAAACGATTTTCTTGTGTTTTATTTCAATTCGAAGTTCTATACCTCTAAAAAAAACACCCTTTAGTTCATTGGGATAGTAAACTTTTGCCAGCTCTCTCTCACAAAGCACCAGAAGATTGGTTGGCAGTCTATGTCTCGGGCTCTGTAAATACTAAACTCCTTGGAGTTCCCAAAATCGTTAGCTCAACAGGAGAAGCTCAAGCTGAGGCCATATTTCAACTTTTAAAAGAATGGAACCTTGAAAATCAAATAAGCTTCATGTGCTTTGATACTACAGCGAGCAATACTGGAGTTTACAAAGGCGCTACGGTTTGATTGTAGCAGAAGCTCTCAAGAAAATTAATATGACTGGGATGCAGGCACCACATTTTTGAGCTAATTGTTGCAGCTGCTTGGGATTTAATCATGGGTCAATCGAGTGGCCCAGACATTCAAATTTTCCGTCGCTTTCGAACCAACTGGCAATTCATAGCTGCTGATCAATACGAACCTGGGATCCAGTATTCTACTGTAAAGGAGGGGATTACGGATGTGGACGCTCTCATTCGGAATATCAATATTAATTTGGAAACCAAGCACCCAAGAGATGACTATCGAGAGATTCTGGAATTGAGTTTGATCTTTCTAGGCAGTGAATCTGAACGAGGAGCAAGGATTATGGCTCCAGGAGCTCTTCATAGGGCAAGATGGATGGCAAAAGTCATTTACAGCATGAAAATATTTATTTTCCGGTCACAGTTCAAACTTACTCCGAAAGAGTTGACGGGGCTTGCCCAATTCTGCGTCTTTGCAATAAGAATTTGCCTGCCTAGCTGCATAATGGCTTCGATATCTATTGATGCTCCAAGACGTGATCTGAATTTAATTAAAAATCTCATTCGACTCAAAGCAGAACCGATTTTTACAAGAATATCAGAAGTTGCTTTGAAGAGTTTCAAAGGTCATCTTTGGTATCTGTCAGAGATATTGATAGGACTAGCCTTTTTTGATAGCAAGGTTGATGATGCAACAAAAGACTCAATGGTTTTGCCTCTTGCTCGAGACAGTCAACCTAACCCGCTGCCAAGACTTGATCTAAGCAAAAAGAAAGATGATGAGTTGAGTCTCCTGACCTTAGATCAATTGGTTACCAAAAATACTACCAAACTCTTTGATGCTCTTGGAATTACAACGAATTGGATTCAGACACCCTCATCCTCCTGGAAGCAAGATGCAGAATACCAAAATGCAGTTACTATTGCAGCTGAATTAATGGTGAGACTTATTTTCTCCCATATATTTTTTAACTTCATTTTTTAAATATTAATTACGCAACAAAATTACTATTTCCTATAGGTTGTCAATGGTGTTGGAGAGCGCGGCTGTGCTCTTATACAAGTTAATGTCACATGCTAAATTCGCCCACGTTATTAAGACAGCATCAACAGCCAGCCATCAGACAGTCAACAATAACCAGCCATCTGTAATATGAGCTGTACGTGACGAACCAGCGAACAGTTGCTCGCGTATAACTTGAAGCAGTGAGAAAATGTAGACACTGCATATTCTCAAGATTTCAATTTATTAAGTATTTCATGGAATCCAAAATAATATTCTTCTTCTTATTGTAAAATTGGTATCTATGGTTGTTGTCAAAAAATTATTGTTTAGTTCCAAATTTGATGTTATGATAAACAGTTGAGCATAGCTCAAAAAAATTAAATAACAATAAAGAACTCCAGATCTCGGAAAACCCGATATGTTAACTGGCGCCCAACGTGATTGAATCTAACAAGTAAATGCAAAAAGCATTGAAAAGTGATTAAATAAAATTAATTCAAAAGCACTAAAAGTTTTCCAAAAAAGTTTTAAAAAAGATATTAACTTTATGAATCAAGCAAGTAAATGCAAAAAGTATTGAAAAGTGACTTAATAAAATGAATTCAGAAGCACTAAGAATTCTTTAACGAAGTTTGTAAGAAAAATATAAACTTTATGAATCAAACAAGTAAATGCGAGAGACATTGAAAAGTGACTTAATAAAATAAATGCAAGAAACATTAAAATTTTTAAAGTGTTTAAGAAAAATTAAGCAATTAAATGCCAAAAGCAATTAAAGACATATACTAAAATCAGAAGAAAAACAATTAATTACATCTTTCAAAGAGAAAAGGCGAAGCAACCAAGGAAACGAATTAACCAAAAAAAAAGCAGCATCCCAAAGCAGCAGAGGACCAATCTTTTGTAAACATTCCTGTATTCAAAATTTATTAAGATGAATATAATAATTTTTATGTAAGTACGAATCAGAGTCTTCATGTATAAAAAAATATATAATAAATAAACAAAAAATTTTTTGTGTGAAAGTGATTGATTTCAAGTATTTAAAGTCTCCGGTTTATTTTATTTGTGTGATTATTGCAAAAAAATATCAGTGTGGGATTTTTGTTTTTTAACAGTTAATTTTCTGTTTCGAAATTTTTTGTTTTTCCTCTTCTCCCTTTCGTCTCAATTAAATTTAAAAAAAAAATGGAAGTAACTAGAGAACAAGTACTTACCATAGTTAATGCAGCTGTGGAGGCATTGAATGGTCGCCTTACAGCACAGCTGGAAGGCATTGCAAACGCTATTAGCCAATTGAGCTTACCAAGTGTGGAGTCATATGCTCCAGTTACTATTTTACCAAATGTACAAAACAAAAGTACAACTTTAGATCTTATTAAATCTGTACCAGAATTTAACGGAAATGCTTCAGCATATCCAGCTTGGCGAGAAGCAACGCATTTCGCCATGAATTATTATAAGGAAGGTTCGGAACACTACTACATAGCAATGGGAATATTTAGGAACAAAATTACCGGTTCTGCTAGCGCAACGCTTTCCTCCTTTAATACAATTCTTAATTTTAAGGCCATAATTGCAAGGCTAGATCAATGTTACTCGGACAGAAGACCAATTCATGTCCTGGAAAACGAACTAAGCATTCTTCGCCAAGGCAACCGTTCTCTTATTGACTATTATGACAACGTGGACAAGCAACTGACTTTAATACTGGACAAAAATAAGATGACACATAGTAATAACGAAGACGTAGTTACTGTACTTAATGAACGCGCACGAGAAAACGCCCTTCGAGTTTTTATCTCTGGTTTGCGGCGACCATTGTGCGATATTTTGTTTTCAGCAAAGCCAGCTGATCTACCTTCGGCTTTGGCAACCGCTCAAGAGTTGGAAACAAATCAAAGAAGACATGATTTTGCCAAAACATTTGCTGCGGGCAATTTAATCAAAAGTAATAGACCACAACAACAATTACTACCTCCAAAAAACCTTAATTACAACTCTCACCCATCTTATAGACCAAAGCAGTCAGGGGATAAACCTATACCAATGGAAATTGACCCAGGCTCGTCTGGTTTCAGAAAAAATAACAATAATTCAAGCAACAGGCTGCCACAGCAACAACAATACCAACAACAATATCAATCGCAACAGTACGATTGCCATAATCGCGCTGTTAAGCGAGAACGAGAACAAATTTCCTCCGGACGCACTAATACGATGCAACAAAAAATGCAAAGAATCAATTGCATGCTGGGAGAGCCTTTGAATGACCCTGATGTTGAAGATTCTGTTTATGATGAGGAAAATGGAGGAAGTGTCTATGAAAATGACGAACAGACTGAAACCGAAGAAATAAATTTTTTAGGCTAACGTCGCTCTTGCCCTTCATAACAAAAAAAAACAAAAATGGTCAAGAGCTTCGTATTCTAATAGATACCGGGGCATCCAAGAATTACATTAAGCCACATAGTTTTTTAAACAATATTAAAGCAGTCGTGAAACCTTTTAAAGTAAGCTCCGTTAATGGAACGAACATTATAGAACAGGAATGTAAAGTAAACATTTTGAACCAAACAGTAACCTTTTATCTATTACCCGCTCTTAAAAACTTCGACGGTATTGTAGGTTACGATTTTCTCAGAAACATTGAGGCCTTAATAGACGTAAAAAAAGGTATTCTTTACCACAAAACTGGCAAAGAATTTTTGTCGCATCAAAACTATCAAGAAATTAACTCAATTGACCTAAATTTCAATTTAGTTCCCCCACATCTGCTCAATCGTCTTCAATCTATAATTTCATTAAATGCAAATGCCTTTGCATACCCCAATAGAGCTCTACCTTATAACACTGTGGTGCAAGCTTCCATCAAAACCAAAACAGAAAACCCAATTTACACAAGAGGTTACCCTTACCCAATTTCAGCGGCCGAATTTGTCAATGAAGAAATAAAATCTTTACTGCGCGATGGTATAATCCAAAAACCAAACTCTCCATTCAACTCCCCTATACACGTAGTTAACAAAAAGGGAACTGACGTAAACGGTAAACAAAAATTACGATTGGTAATTGACTTCCGAAAAATAAACGAATGTACGATCTCCGACAAATACCCCATACCAGATACATCTGTAATACTAGCTAATCTAGGCAAATCGAAATTTTTCACCACCCTCGATTTGAAATCTGGTTTCCATCAAATCATACTTGCCCAAGCTGATAGACAAAAAACAGCCTTCAATGTTAACAATGGCAAATACGAATTTTGTCGCTTGCCTTTTGGACTGAAAAATGCACTTGGCATTTTTCAACGGGCAATAGACGACATCCTAAGGGAAGACATAGGAAAGATATGTCATGTTTACATTGACGATATCATAATTTACTCCCCAGATGAAAATGCACACTTACAGCACATAAATAAAATACTTCAGAAACTCGAAAAAGCAGGAATGAGAGTCTCACCCGAAAAATCCAAATTTTTTCAAACAGAAGTAGAATTTCTTGGATTTCTTGTCTCCGAAAACGGTATAAAAACATGCCCCGATAAGGTTCACGCTATCCTTAACTACGAAAAACCCAAAACATTAAAATCACTGCGTTCATTCCTTGGGTTATCAGGGTATTACAGACGATTTATTAGGGACTATGCTCAAATAGCAAAGCCTCTTACAAGGTACCTCCGCGGTGAAAATGGTCATATTGGAACCAAACACTCGAAACACAAAAAAATAGAATTTGACGAAGAAGCATGTCTTGCCTTTGAAAAATTAAAAAATATCCTGGCCTCTGAAGATGTTCTTTTAGCACACCCAGACTATACTAAGCCATTCGAATTAACAACAGACGCTTGAAGTGTAGCATTGGGAGCAGTGCTGTCACAAGAGGGTAGACCCATTACAATGATTTCACGCACACTTGCGAAAGCAGAAGAAAACTACGCAACTAATGAGCGGGAGTTATTAGCTATAGTATGGGCTCTACAGGCTTTAAGGCATTATCTGTATGGAATAACAAATATTCATATTTTTACCGACCACCAACCCCTGACTTTCGCGATTTCCGATCGCAACCCAAATTCCAAAATTAAAAGATGGCGCGCGCTTATTGAAGAATTTGCACCCACCTTCCACTACAAACCAGGAAAAGAAAACAAGGTCGCTGATGCTTTGAGCAGGCAATACCTTAACGCAATGACGGACATCTCGGTCGACTCAACAGTACACAGTGAACTTTCTTCGTCGCAAGTTATCAAGACAATTAAATTCCCAATAAACCAGTTTAAAAACCAGTTTATCCTATCTCGAACAACCCACAGCTTTAAAGGTACAAAAATAATATTTCAAAAATTTATCCGACACACCATAAATTTTGCCACTACTGACACCTTAATAAAATACCTAACGGACACCATCAACCCTAATACCATTAACGCCATTCATTGTGATTTACAAACTTTGGCATTCATCCAAGACAAATTAGTGACAGCATTTCCTTCGGTGAAGTTTATCCATACGGAGCGTCTAGTTATCGATATTATAAATAAAGATGACCAATTAGAAACAGCAATTACAGAGCATAATCGCGCGCACAGATCGTTACAAGAGAACTTCCAGCAAATAATTAGTGAATATTATTTCCCGGGGATAAAAAAAATGCTTAAAGGCATCATTGCAAACTGTAAAATTTGCTTGGAAAATAAGTACCAACGGAAACCCCAAAACATAGCAATCGCAGAAACTCCCAGTCCGAATTTTCCAGGAGAAATTTTACATATGGACATTTTCATTACAGGTAAACAGCATTTCTTAACTTGTGTGGACAAGTTCTCGAAATTTACTGTGGCAATACCCATTACCTCTCGATCCTCTTTAGATATCAAAGCAGCTCTTTTCCAAATTCTTTTGAATTTTAAAAATACAAGACTTCTAGTTTCGGATAACGAAAAAGCATTTCAATCCAACATTATATCCACATTTCTTAGAGATCACTTCAACATAGAACAATATTTCGTGGCCCCAATGCACAGCAAGAGCAATGGACAAGTTGAAAGAATACACTCAACGCTGCTAGAAATAGCCCGTTGCCTTAAATCGCAGTATGATGTAACAGATACAATGGAATTAATTCTATTAGCAACGCTTAAATATAACAACACTATCCATTCCGTTACAGGCAAAAAACCCATAGATATACTCCACAGTTATTCGGAAGACGAACTAAAAATAATACAGAATAAATTAATTACGGCTCAGCAAAAAACAGTGCGTAGATCTAACGAAAAAAGTATTAATAAAACCTACCAACCTGGAGATAAAGTTTTTATTCGCAGAAATAGACGATTAGGAAACAAACTTGACAAAGTTTTTGTAGAAGGCATTATACAAGAAGATTTGGGTACAACAGTACTAATCAATGGGAAAAGGGTGCACAAAAATAATTTAAGATAACATTTTGTTGTTTTTTTTTCACTCTTCTCTTTTCTAAATATTTTTTTTTTTCTCTTTCTCTTTTTCTTTTTCTTTCTAGGGTTATACATCTATTCCGACTGACTGCAACCCGAATAACTGACTACTCATCTGCACATTTTATAGCACTAACTAAGGGAAAAGTAGCAGTGTTTGACGAATACACTTACCTTATTCACGAGACAAACCTGACGGACTATCAGCAGATTATTACACAAACAGAGGACACACTGATACAAGTCGGAAACAATTCGCAATATCTGCAAACTATAGACTCACAATTACAAGAAATAGATCGAATAATAAGTGCAATTCGTGTAAATAGAAGATTTGCTAGATCAATAGACTTCTTAGGCTCAGCACTTAAGTTCATAGCCGGTACTCCTGATCATGAGGATTGGGAATTGCTAGTTACGAAACAGAAAATTTTGATAGAAAACAGCAACAGACAAACAAGAATTAATTCGATGATACAAGACAAAATCAATGAATTGACTGGGAGAATCAATATCCTCCAAAAGGGGCATATAACTAACGATGTTCTTCGAAACAGGGAAGAGTTATTGTTGGAATTCATCGCAAACCGAAATATAGCCATCATTAATCACTTAAACAATGTTGTCTTGTCCATAGTTCTTGCAAGAGATAACATAATTAATCCGCTCATATTAGACAATATTGAAATCAATCATTTAACCGACTCTGAAACCGTACCTCTTAGTATTAGTAATATTTTAAGAGTTGCTACTGTAAAAGTATTACAAAACAATGAACTTATTATTTATATTGTGAAAACTCCTAAGCTTATCCAATTTTGTGACTTTATAAAAATTTTTCCTGTAAGTCATGATAGAACTATTGTTAAATTAGATATTAATGAAGCAGCTAATTGTTATGGCATAACTCGACCAGTTAAAAATTGCACCGATATATCAGTCGCCCAAATTTGCCAACCGACAACATCACCATGTTTGCAGCAACTATTGAATAACAACTCGGCAGCATGCCCAACAGAGACCACATATCACTTACCATTAGTCCAAGAAATCGATGAAGGAATCATTATCTTGAATGAAGTCGTTAATACTACCATCACTGATCAGCAAAATTTAACGATTTCGGGAACATTCCTATTGACGTTTACTTCAGCATCCGTAAAAATTAACGGATCAACCTTCACAACTAAACTGAATTCTACATTTTCACAACCACATCCTCCAAAAACCATGGACATGAAGTTTCTACAGCACGAATTGAAGTTATCCTTGCCGTATCTTCACAAACTTCATTTAGATAACACAAACCACATCGCATCAATTAATGAAGACGTACAATCGCACAAAACATATTGGTTAATAATGATCTTTGTGACGACCATTGGTATGATCAGCATACTAGTAACTTTTCTCGTTAAACAATACAGGAAGAGGAAATTATCAGCAAACGCAGAGCAGGACCTTAGGGAAATTCTAAACAGAATCAGTGATCAAAACAGGGACGTTTTGAATTTAACAGAGGGAGGAGTTAATGTCACATGCTAAATTCGCCCACGTTATTAAGACAGCAGCAACAGCCAGCCATCAGACAGTCAACAATAACCAGCCATCTGTAATATGAGCGCTGTACGTGACGAACCAGCGAACAGTTGCTCGCGTATAACTTGAAGCAGTGAGAAAATGTAGACACTGCATATTCTCAAGATTTCAATTTATTAAGTATTTCATGGAATCCAAAATAATATTCTTCTTCTTATTGTAAAATTGGTATCTATGGTTGTTGTCAAAAAATTATTGTTTAGTTCCAAATTTGATGTTATGATAAACAGTTGAGCATAGCTCAAAAAAATTAAATAACAATAAAGAACTCCAGATCTCGGAAAACCCGATCTGTTAACTTACAAGAATTCAACAACATCATTACAACGGATGAGGAACAGAAGCAGCTTCTTCTTCAAGTTGTTGAAGATTACAGAAAAAAATTTTCTGATGCCAAGAAGTCTACTTTGACCGAGGGTTTCAAGAGGTATGGATTCATTGAATTGCAAATTATAGCTTTTGCTAGTTCTTATACTCGTTTTTATCCACAGGTTGTAAAATGAAAGTGCAATCAGCGATATTACGTCATCAGTTGGAAGGAATCCAAACATTACCTTAATTCGCATTGTAAGCTCCATATGTCATATGTATAAAATTTGAAGCCCTGGTGCGACCTTAATCTTAAAAACCAATCTTAAAAAAAATTTGCACATTTTTTTTTCCTCAACTTTTCATAAAAAAATTTTTTGCATGCCAATTTGCACCACCCTATTGTAGAAACACATAATTTCTACGAAGAGATTCCATGCTTTGGTGTACTTGCAGAAGCTATCCAATACTGCGTATCCACCACAGCAACTGGCACATATACAAGTGTCCTATCCACCACAACCCGCACCGTCAACAACAACCTCCTAGGTTTTAAAACCTTACTCTATAGGAGAGCTGAAGCTAAAGACTTAGCACTAGCCGAGGGTATCAGCGAATCATCATTCTTTGAATCCCGACTTAACACGGCCATTAGTATACCATTTATTAATGACATTTCTGACATAATAGCAGGCACTGAGACATTCAGAGTCAATCATGTCAGCCAGCGGAGGCCAAAGTCAGATAATAACTAAAAGAACTGACGCAACCACACCTGGACCAGATGTCAATACAGAAGTCCAGCCACAATGTCGACGACTTCCCGAAGCGATCGCCACATAAACGGCCGCCAGTGACGCCCTATCAACAGCTCGTTTCGTTGCTCCCCACTGTCATGGTGCGTACGTTATCCAGAGGAATGTCTGTGAAGGGAACAGCAATCCTAGATGCATGTCTTTCGCAAACGCTTATTGCCCAAGAGCTCGTCAACAGGTGGAAGCCGCCTATTCATCGCGTCGACGGCTGCGAAATGTGCACCTTGGTCCTGCATGGCCTGTACGGCGCCAACCAGCGCATTGAGACGACAGCTAGGGTCGAGCGGCGGTTGAAGGTCGTCACTCCATCGAGGGATCTGGACGAGCGGATTCGGCAGTTTCCCGAACATCAACTTAGCCGATCCGCTCTTCTACCAATCATCGCCCGTTTATATACGCCTGGGTATCGACGTGCACTCCCGCATCTTGCAGCCTCCCGACAGCCGCACAGTGCGCTTTTTTCAAAATTAGGATGACATCAGTAAATTTTTTGATTTTGATTTTTCATAAAAAAAATTATTTTTGCAACAGAAAATTAAATAACTAAAATGAAAATGATAATAAAAACTTGATGCTGTTTTTGAATATTTTTACATAATTCGCCAAAGTTTAAACTTTTTGATAACAAAAATAAGTGCATTCAAAACAAATAAAAGAAGGGCAATTTCAAACATTTATAACTTCTAGCGAAAAGAACATATTTCAATTCGGTTTTTTTATGTTTATTAAAGCTTTAACAATAATTAAGCTTATTATAAAACAATAAGAATATAATTATAAACATAAAATAGAAAAATCGCAGAAATTTATGTTTTAATTTTTCAAGGAATATTAATTTAACAAAAATAAAGTGAAAAAAAAACGTCTTATATCACCTTATATTGGGGGGTCACTTATACTTCCATTAAATATAGTACTTCTACTCTATGTTTCTTGAAAAACCTGCTGCGGCTAGCTGCGCATAAGAAAAAACACTTTAAATCAAAAAACCCTTAAAAAATGCAATATTTGCACTAAAACGCATGGATTTGCAAGACAATTTGTTTTATGTCTATTTATAATTTGCTTTAAAATTAAAATTAGTCATTTTTGATTAACTTGGCGTTGTTGCTTATTAAATTCATATTTTTATTTGAAAAAAAAAATTTTCGTCAAAATTTTTTTTTTCAAAATTTCGTTAATTTTGGGCAAAAATTTGCAGTCACGAAGAATATATGTTAAAGAAAAACCATAGTGCTATGGAGGTTTTAAATTGTTTTGTATATTGTCTTGATTTTAAAATAAATATTTCTAAATTAAAAATCGTTTGAAATTATTACGTTTTTCCTTGCGTTTGAGCTACGGAAAACACTAAATTGGAGTTTTAAGTTTTCGCTTCTTAGCTAAACAGCCTTACTAAACTTTAAAGCATCACATCTCAAAAATAGCTATATACTATTGCCTTTAATATCAAATTGATTTATAAATAGAATGCTAAGAAAAATAAATTAAGCTTATGTGAACAATTTTTAACTTTGGATTCGACGATGCCTTTGGCTGAGAGCGTTAAAGCGTTGAACAATATTTTTGCAAATGCAGAGATTTCCGAGACCTGTGTTCGATTCAACTCATAGGCCAACAAAATTTTTTTTATATATTTTTTTTTGATTTAATTAATTTGAATTGATTAATTTTTTTAAATTAAAACCAAAAACCAACTAAAAAAGTATTTAGATTCAAATTTAATTATTGCTCTCATTATTGCATATAAATAATTCGCTTTGATTGTTATAACATAACATCTTCTATTTTGCAGCATATTCTATTTTTAGATATTGGTTTGTTTTTTAACATTATTGTTGCAAAGAATCATACGCAAAATGCATTGAAAAAAAGCTACAGCTGGTTTTTTTAACAATAAGAAGCTATGTTATTATAATTATTAATTATTTTTTTCATACAAGTTATTGACAAATCAGTATTTAAAAAATGACTTTTCATCCATAATTTTATTTTAAATCAGTTTAATCACCGTTTTTCTGATGAAACATTTTTATATAAAACAATAAAACAATATTTAATGATAAATAATATTTTAGTTTACTTCTTAAATCTTTTTTTATAATTGTTTTTTTCCCCATTGTGGTTTTATTTTGAATTTTGTTAGAAAAAAGTTTCACTAGCCATTTTAATGCATCGGTTTTTCAGTATTCTAAGCAAAGAATTATACTTAATATTCAATTATTAAGCTGTAGGGTGTAAACTGTTATTTATTTATTGTTATGTTAGGGTTTACAAACAGTAGCTTAGAGTAAACAAAATAAAAAGAGTTTTACACTCATCAAGTGAAGTTTGTTTTAATACGTTTGGATAAACTTAAATCTTTGAAGTAAAATGAGTTTAAAATTTACTCGTAGTGATTTTTTTAGTGCTTGGGTGGAGGCAGAAGCATCCGAGAAACTTCATGCTATTTTAAATTTGGTGATGGAAAAAATAAGATCGGAACACCTAGAAGTTGTGGATATGGAAAAGCTTAAAATTTCTTTAAGAGGTGTTTTGCAACGTATTGTAATGAGATGGCAGAAAGGTTCGCGACACAGAGCTAGATTTACTGCAGAAAATTCAGTGTGGCTTGCAGGGGAGATCAATTTATCCCACCATGTTTATACCGAGCAGCCATCAACATCGAAAGCTGCTGAAAAAGCTTTTCAGGATTCATGCATGAGAACAAAAATGCGCAAATCGAAAAACTTAATAGAGTCCACAGATGAAAAACATTTATACATGGCTACGGAGATGTCATTACGAGCATCAGGTAAAAGAAACTCGGCTGCAATAGTAGGTGAACTTTGCTCTGCCTCTCCAAAAAGAGGTTCTGTAATTAAGAAAATGAGAGCATCAATTGAGTTTCCAAAAAGTCTTTCACCTGATCAAGCTTTGGCAATGATTATAGATCTTGATCTTACTGAACACAAATATAGTTCATTGAAAAAATATTCAAAGCATATAAGTCCAAAACTTTATCCATCTAAGACTCTTGTCAATCAAGCGAAGGAATTATGTTACTCCGATGACATAAAAGTTTCGGAAAGTTTCGCTGAAATAAAATTGCAGTCGCTTGTAGACCACACTGTTAAAAGGCTTTGTATTGCACAGAAGGAAGTTTTTTCAGCCAGGAATGATATTTGCCAAAATGATCTTGAGCTTGTTTTTAAATGGGGATGTGATGGCGCAGATCAGAGTCGCTACAAGCAAAAATTTTCTGATGAAAACGGTTTTGATGAAAGCCTTTTTAGTTTTTCAATGGTTCCAATCAAACTGTTTAGTTCATCAAAAAAAAATATAATAGTTTGGCAAAATCCGTCACCGTCATCAGTTAGATACTGTCGTCCAATAAAGTTTATTTTTACAAAAGAAACACCAGAAAAAACAGTCAGCGAAGTGAACGATATTAAAGAACAAATTTTACTCTTAGCTCCAACAACTGTTTTAATTGATGATTTAAATATAACTGTACGGGCCACCTATATTTTGTGTATGATAGACGGAAAAGTATGCAACGCGCTTTCATCAAATAATTCATCACAAACGTGCTACATTTGTCACGCTACGCCGAAAACTATGAATAAAGCAAGTGAACATTTTGAAGAAATAGAGGATGAGTCAATGCTGTCCTTTGGTCTTTCACCATTACATGCATGGATAAGATTCATGGAATGCTTGCTTCATATATCTTATAAACTTGAGATAAAAAAATGGCAAGCTAAAGGTGCTGATCTCGCAGCTAAGGTGCATGCTAGAAAAGTTAGCATACAGCAAAAATTTAGAAGTGAATTGGGGCTGCTTATCGATATGCCAAAGCAAAAAAGCGGAAACACAAATGATGGTAATACTGCCAGAAAGTTTTTTAGGAATCCTGAAAAGACTTTAGAAATAACAGGCATAAACTTAGAAATAATTAAACGTTTTCATGTAATTTTGGAGTGCTTGGGATGCGGTTTAGCAATTGATTCCAGGGCTTTTGGAATACATGCCACTGAAACCAGAAACCTGTATTTAGCTCACTACGCATGGTACTACATGCCAGTTACAGTTCATAAGGTAGTATTTGCTGCTTATTCCAATATTTTCATAGTTATTAAATTAATAATTTTAAGGTTCTCTGCCATGGTGAAAAAATAATATCTTCGTGCATATTACTCATTGGCCAACTCTCCGAAGAAGCTCAAGAAGCCAGAAATAAAGATAACAGACGTTTTAGAGAACTCTTTACCAGAAAAACGTCAAGAAAAGACACAAATACAGATCTAATACATAGATTGCTGATAACATCTGACCCAGTAATAAATTCTCTAAGGCAACCACCTAAATACAAAAAGTCTAAAATTACTTCAGAAGTTCTAAGTCTTTTAAGCTCCTCAGAACCTCAAAATGATAGTTCTGATTCAGAATAAAAGGAAAATTTAACAAAAAATTTATATATTTGTTTTAAATATGTTTTATATAAAACATGCATATGATATGAGAATATGATAAATAATATCAGTAGTTCTTTGGTACAGTCTAGTTGTATGGAAGGTATACCTAAAAGTTCACCGATCTTAATAATTTTTGGCGGGGCGCTTTAATGTAGTTAAATAAACTTTACTTCTTTATTTCAGCTACTTTCGTTTAGTTCTAGCAAAGTTATGGAGTTTTTTCTCTTTAAAAAGGAGGCGTAATACCCGCATAGCTAGAGGTAGCCGTGGCAGTTGACCTAGAATTCTGATTTTTTGTCACATTACTAATATTGCCTTAAAGATAATTGGTACAAAATTTCATGACTCTAGCTCTTATAGTTTCTGAAATAATAGCAATGTCATCCTAAAATCGAAAAAAGCGCACTGTGAGCCGTAGGCATGCCGTTTGCCCAAAGCTCCATCTTCGGATGGATTTTGACCGGACAAGGGGTATGGTAGTTGCAGTCATTCAAGGCGGGCGGCATGTTTACGAATGTAAACTTATATTTGTTGGTCAACTTAGGACAGCCTGTACCTTCTGTACAGCGGCTGATTTGCATTAGTTTTTTTTTTAAGTGGGAGTGCTTCTCACTCCCTCTCTTTTGAAATGTAATGTTTATATATGTATGTGGGAATGTAATAAGATAGGTGGCAACACTGGTTGAGAGAACGAACATACGAACAAACAAATGAACGAAAGAACGAAGCGGCCATCATAAAAAAAAGGAGTTGTAAAAGAGAACAGTCGCAACCTGTGCGCATAACTTAAAATAATATATAAAACTATGAGTAAAGTGAACTTGAACTTAAATGTTAACCAATATTATAACTTTGATGTAAACTTAAATAAAAACTAATAAAATGAAATTAACTGAAATTAAATCTAAAGTGCGGTTATTTGTCTTATTCCCTACATGTATTGATCCTAAAGTTCGGCCCTAGCAAAATAAAGTTTTTGTAATCAATCGTTTTTGTACAAGCGAAGCCTAACGTCGTTTTAATTTCGTCGGAAATAATTATTTTCAGCCTTTTCCCGTTTTCTTTATAAAAACAGTAGTGTTTAATATTAATATTAAATTTTTCAGTCGTGAAATATTTACACACAATGTTCTACGTAAAAGAGGTGATTCATTCATTCGTGCATATTGTGTGAGTTGTTTCTAAGTAATGGTTTGAATTTAGGTGGACCACATCGACAGTTTCAAAAAGAAATGACTGCCAAGGAAATATTTGATGAGTTTTTTAGACACACTTGAAAGATGAAATACTCAGACACAGCAATAAAAAGGGCTTAGATTTAGCTGCGGATTTCAATAGAATGCATCATGCTGAAATTGTTGCCACAACTATCAAAAAACGTGATTTTCGTGTGCCGACGCACAGTACTTTGTCTCATAGGAATAAATCAAGATTTTTGTTGTGGCAGATCCTAACAAAATTGGTACCGTTTTTTTGGAAATACTTCCACTAAGAAGAATCCAAATTTTTTTGCCAATTGAACAATTTGTGTAGACTCTACAGCTCCTTAAAGTCAACCATTTTTATGCATTTTGATTGTTGTGGAATATTTGATTTTGGACATCCTGCAAAGAAAAAATTGCTGTAAACGCAATTTTTGCCCGATTCTTTTGTTTTTTGATTTTATTTCAAGATTAATATTGTAAAAATAAATCAATTTTAATATATTTTAAATTAAGCTAAAACTAAAAATATGAAAATTGTCCAAAAATAAAAGTTTTTTTTAAATATTTTTCAAAAATTTGCAATTTTTGAGAGAAAAATAAAAAAAAACATCTAAAAACATCTCTTTAATTTTTTAATATATTTTAATATACATATTTATCTTTCAAATTCCAAAATTTGATATCCGCCTGCGTCTGCCCTTCGGAGTTATCACGTTTTGAAGAATAATCTAAAAATCATATTTTCTTTTAATTAATGGAAATTAATAATTTGCACATCTTACAAAGAAAAAATTGCCAAAATTGCAATTTTGGCCCAATTCTTTTTATTTTTGATTTTTCTTCAAGATAAATACTGTATAAATAAATAAATTTTAATATGTGTAAAATTTAGCTGAAAGTAAAAAAATTAAAATTCGCCAAAAAATAAATTTTTTTGTAAATATTTTCCAAAAATTTCCAATTTTTGAGAGCAAATTAAAAAAAAAACAACGAAAAACATCTCTTTTATTTTCAAATATATTTGTTGATGTGAAGAGGTATTAATTCCGAACACATAAAACGTAATAGAACTCTAAGCTAAAGTTATCTTTATCTCTATCTTTATCTGCTATAACTCCGCCATAACTAATTTAAGCTTCCGTCCTTAAATAAAAAACTTTTCTCGTCCACTATATTTTGCAGCCTAAAACTGGTAAGACATATCCTCAACCAAATGTAAATTTACTTACATTGTCCAATAAAGAAAAATACATATTTGAACTTTCCATAATTATTCCGAGTTTTTAATTTGGTGATTCTTTCTATTATTTTTCTCTAATAAATCTGAAACTCACTGAGTGAAAGATTTCCTTCTAGCAATCGACATACAAAATCATCGGCTCTTCTTACAGACAAAACCAACAAGTTCTCCATACAAACAATATTGTTATATATGTATTTTTCTTTCAAAATTCCAAAACATATTAACCTTTTTTATCCGACTTTTAGAGTTATCGTATTTTGAAAAATGGTCTAAAAATCATATTTTCCTCTAATAAACGTAGCATGTAGTGAGGAGTTTACTCCTTTGAAATGTAAACAAACATATTTATGGGTGACTAATTTCGAAAATGACCTAAGTCCATTTTTTTTTAATAATCGTTTTCATTAGTTAAAAAAATAGTATGTTTATTTCTATTAAATCATTAAATGTTTACTTTTAAAAAAATTAAGACTTAGATCATTTTTAAAGTAATCTGTATGAATTGTACTCTACGCTCAAAAGTAAGACGTATCAGTTTGCAGAAAATTGTTTTTTTTAAGAGGTACTTTAAATAGTGATTTTAACTTATTATGTTTGTACAAGTAATTGGAGTATGAAATATTCTTTTGTAATTGTTTGTTAAAATGCTGCTATGAAATACAGGTTAAAAATAAATAATGACTATTTATGTTAAAATGTAGGGCATTCTCATGCATACTAATGCCAACATATTTGTTTTTACCGTATTTTTCTCAGCGAAAACATTACAAAGATTTTTAATTTAAAATGCCAATAATTATTACTAATAACGATTTATTTAATTATTGGATTTCTGCCGGTCCACGCGATAAATATTTGTTTTTAAAGTCATTTGTTAAAGATAAAATTTGTAAAATCCCATACAGTGAAGAAATAATTGATGAAAATATAAAGTTTTTTATATTGCAATTAGAAACGAAGTGGAAGCAGTGCGGATATAGTAAAAGCAAGCTTATTAAAAAGTATTCCAATTGGTTAAGTGCCGAAGCAATTGTTATATATGATCCAAATAATGTACGCAAGTAAAAATAAAATTTAATATTAGCGCAGTTAAAAATAAAGTTTACATTTCAGCAACCAAGCACAAGTCGCGGAAGGCCTGAAAAGGAGTTCCATTTGTTATCAGAACAAATGAAAAAAAGGAAAGTGGCTCACTTATAATCTGATTATTCTGAAGACGAATTACAATATGCATCAGAACTTGCTTCAAGAAAAAATAATCATGGTTCGAATATTAACAGTCAAAATTGTCTATCAGTAGAAATGGCTTTGTCACTGTACTTAGATTTGGATCTCTCGGAAGAAAAATATAATATTCTGCGCAACACTGTCAACGTCTATCATAAAAATTTATTTCCGAGTTTGTATGCGATGCAAAATGTTAAGAAACGATTAGTACCATCTATTGAAGCCTCGGAAAGTACTGCAGAAGTTCGCTTACAACCACTTTTGCGGTTTACAGCTAAAAGTGTACTAGAGCTCTGTAAAGATGCAACAGATAAAATGACTCTTATTTGCAAATGGGGTATGGATGGCAGTTCAGGTCACAGTCGATACAAACAAAAATTTTCTTCAGAGGATCTTAGCGATGAATTTTTATTTTTTATTGCATTCGTCCCAATCAAGTGAGTAAAAAATTCGACATTTATATAATTCTGTATAACAAACGACCATTTTTATATTAAGGTTAATTGATTCCGCGTCCAAAGAGGAAATTTGGGTTAACAGTAAGCCCTCCTCTACTTTATTCTGTCGACCCATCAAAATATTATTGGCAAAAGAAAACCGGACATTAGTTGTGAAAGAAAATGAAGATATCAATAGACAAATAAGCCATTTAGAGTGTGATATTTTTGAACTAACTGAAAAATCTGTTGAGGTGACATATGAAATGCACTGCACAATGATCGATGGATCCGTTGCAAATACGCTAACGGGAACAAATTCTGCAAGCAGATGCTTCATTTGCAATGCTAGTCCGGTTGAAATGAATAAAACGGATTTATATAAGCCTCCAAATATAAATACCTATATATAAGGGCTGTCAACGCTTCACTCCTGGATTCGGTTTTTCGAATGTTTAATACACATAGCATATCGTTTGCCATTTAAAATATGGCAAGTAAGAGAAGAGAACATAGTTATTTTCTCTGAAAACAAAATCCGCATCCAACGAAATTTTCGAGAAAAAATGGGCTTGTTAATAGACGTTGTTAAACAGGGTTCTGGAACCACTAATGACGGAAACACCGCACGGAAGTTTTTTGTTAATTACGAAGTATCAGCGGAAATAACTGGCATTAACAAAGATCTAATTTATAACTTCTCATTAATATTGAGGATTTTGTCGTGTGGAAAAAACATTAAAATTGATGAGTTTAGTAAGCTCCTTCTTGATACCAGGAATTTGTACCTAGATCTTTACCCTTGGTATTATATGCCTAGTTTTGTCCACAAAGTTTTAATGCATGGATGTGAAGTTTTAAAATTCTTCGATTTACCTATGGGTAATATTTAACTTTAATAATATTAAGAAATAAATAACATTTTTTTTTTAATTTTTGTAGGAAATTTATCAGAAGAAGCATTGGAGGCTTCCCACAAACACATTCGATATGCTCGTCTTAGCCATACGAGGAAAAGCTCACGGGAAAATACAAATATAGATCTGATGACATACCTGCTGATTTCATCAGATCCTTTCTTATCATCTCAAAGAAAAATCAAATGCAAGAACAAGTTACATGAGGAAGATACGTATATGCTTTATTATATTGAAACGGAAAGAACCGAGGGTACTTAGGTTTATATTACTTAAATACCTTTTTTTTTGGCATACATTTTTTTATTTTGTTTTTAATTTTTATTCTTTTAATCAATTAAACAAAAAAATATTTAATTTAATAATACAAAGTGAATTTAGAATTACAAAAAATATTTTTTTTTGCAAAAACATATTTTTTTACATGAAAAGTAACATTTTCGTGAAAAAAGTGCATATCAAACTATAAGCATAAAATTTCAGTTCAGTTTTAACAAGTTAAGACCTTAAAATTTTCCAAACTATATTTTTATTTTTTTTTTTTTTTAAAGTTTTTATAATTTTAATATTTAATTGAAAATAGGGAAATTTCAGTTTTTTTCATTTTTAAACCTCATTTATGGCGTAAATACTTAATGTACATAAAATCTGATTTGATTTTTGAAATCAGCAGCCAAAAATTAATAAACATGGCAAATTTCGTAAAGATCGAACAACTCCTTACGCTGAGCCATACGCTGCGACGCAATGCCACATAGAGCATACAAACTGCAATTAGAGAAGGGGATACCAGCGGAATCACACCCAGCGTATAGTATTGTGGCGGAACCTTCAGTTCTGATCTGCTCCCGTATAGTGCTCCTCAAGCACTATATACACTTTGTTGCAACTTTAAACGGCATATTAATAAATGTAATGTAAACATCCACTCTTTGATTCTAGCAACTTAGTTTGTCACACGAGCGGCAAACTAAGCAAATTCCTTAAGTGATTAAACGATCACTTGAGACGTTTATTTGTGGCCACACATGTTGGCACGGTGACACACCGACGTTCCGCCCGTTTGACGCATACATGCGACTCGCGATCGTCACTCCGACTCAGAGCTATGCTATGACGAATAGTATAGCGTTGTCCAGGCTGTGTTTGTTGTACAACAACAAGCATTGGTTCTTATTTCTTTGCACTAGCTGAAGGAGAAGACGACATAAAGCCGAAGGATCCAAAAAATACTGCTGACCCTTTCTTCAAAATTCATATTGATTTTAGTAATGAGATTGCTGGAGTACTTTCTACTCTTTTCCATCACATTAGGAAAATGTCTAATCCGAATGTGTCCAATCGAGGAGATACTCATGCAGAGAACACAGTAACTATTAATTGCCAAGTTGCTACAATAACAGGACTATATAACAAGTGCACAAGCGATGTCGACTGGAATTTGCGACGTCAGCATTTTTTATAGCATAACGTCTCTCGCTTTGTCACTAGCGCTGGTGACGAAGCGAGAGATTATAAATGTAAGGCACCAGGCCAGGCCATGCTATTGGGCCAATACGAAATAATGAACAAAGCGTGGATTGTAATTATTTCTATGTGGTGCGCTGCAGCGCTGTTTTTTCTGCTGCAGCGCTTGTTTAATATACTGTGGTGGCATGGACTATGGTCCATGTTACCATAAAGTTTTAGTTGTTACCGCGATACCGAAACGCTCGGTAGTTTATCAGTTCGATTAATTAAATTGTAAATAACTTGTAAAGATATTTTGTAAGAATAAATAAATTATAGTTCTAAATAATTATAAACGCTATAGTATAAATGAAGTATCAGTATGTTTAAGGGTATTTTTAAGTAAAATTATTATAGTAAGTTATATTAAGTGTGTGATGAACAAAGGCCTGACTGGCCGAAGTGGAAGACAGACGTTGGAAGAGAGATTATACACGAGGAAGTGAGTTTAAGTTTAGTGCCCGCGGTCGAGAATGTAGATCAATATTTCGGTGTAAAGTGGTGGCAACGGGGGTCACCTTAGCCATCCACTTTAACGCAATTATCGTTTTATTTCCTAAATAAATTCGGGTTAAAGTTCCGCTACATTTGTACCAATCGTAGTCCGGTGAAGGGGGATAATCTGACCCGGATAGGTTTGGTGCCACCAGGGTTTCACGCCCAGATCACACTTGCAGTAGACTTGCATTCAAACACAAGCAGCGCCCCCAGCACGGTGAAAGATAAGTAAACCAACCATAGAGATCGCGTAAGAAGAATTGGATTGCCACAAGCTCGGTGATAGGGAGTGACCAGATCCGACTTGGCCTTCCACCACCCGGGTCTCCCACCCACTTCGCTGTCAATTACAAGCCTTCCTTCTTCTAGGTCCGACTATTCAACCGGAACGGGGAAGGGGGGCTAACCAGAACCGGTTCAGTTGAAATTGCAGCCTACATTTCATAACGAAAAAACTAGGCATATGTTGAGGTACGTAGTCAGTCAAAAAAGGCAACGAACCTCTCATGTTTTGTTGTTTTTCAATGATCCAAGTCCCATTTCACAAGAAAAGCGAAAAATATATGGAAATCGTTGATGATTTACTCAAAAACTATAAAAAAACTAGGTATAAGTTGAGGTACGTAGCAATAGCAACAGAGCAACGAACCTCTCGTTTCGTTATTTGCAAAAACTTCGTTTTGCAACGATCCAAATCCCATTTCACAAGAAAAGTAAAAAATATATGGAAATCGTTGCTGATTTACTCAAAAACTATAATAAACTAGGTATATGTTGAGGAACGTAGTCAGTCAACAGGACAATGAACCTCTTGTGTTTCGTTGTTTTGCAACGATCCAAATCCCATTCCACAAGAAAAGTAAAAAATATATGGAAATCGATGCTGATTTACTCAAAAACTATAAAAAATTAGGTATATGTTGAGGTACGTAGTCAGTCAACAGGGCAACGAACCTTTCATGCTTTGTTGCTTTGCAACGATCCAAATCCCATTTCACAAGAAAGTGAAAAATATATAGAAATCGTTGATGATTTACTCAAAAACTATAAAAAAACTAGGTATAAGTTGAGGTACGTAGCAACAGTAATAGAGCAACGAACCTCTCATGTTTCGTTGTTTTGCAAAAGCTTCGTTTTGCAACGATCCAAGTTCCAATTCACAAGAAAAGTAAAAAATATATGGAAATCGATGCTGATTTACTCAAAAACTATTAAAAACTAGGTATATGTTGAGGTACGTAGTCAGTCAACAGAGCAACGAACCTCTCAAGTTTTGTTGTTTTGCAACGATCCAAATCCCATTTCACAAGAGAGTAAAAAGTATATTGTAATGACATAATTATGTAGTTTATTATGAAGTATAGTATAAACTGTACAAAGACAACTTATAGTACGTTAATTAACCTGGCAATGCCATTGGGTTCGTAACGCTGCATTCGATCGAGTAACTCGTACCTGTTGTCATCATTATAAACGAGTAATTAAAATGCAGTCGTTATGAGCTTGACCAATGAGATTATCAGGTTTGGCTTGGGACGATACTCGTCCCGAATAATTAAAAAGAAAAGGAAAATTGAAACGAAAAAATAAGGGAGTTGAAAAGTAAGAGTCTTAAAATATGGAAATCGTTAATGATTTACTCAAAAACAATAAAAAACTAGGTATATGTTGTGGTACGTAGTCAGTCAATAGGGCAACGAACCTCTTATGTTTCGTTGTTTTGCAAAAACTTCGTTTTGCAACGATCCAAATCCCAATTCACAAGAAAAGTAAAAAATATATGGAAATCGATGCTGATTTACTCAAAAACTATAAAAAACTAGGTATATGTTGAGGTACGTAGTCAGTCAACAGGGCAACGAACCTCTTATGTTTAGTTGTTTTGCAAAAATAAAAAACAAGGTATAATTTTGAATTATGCCTTAAGTCAGCAACGAATAAAGACCATCGCTAAAAGAGGAAGCTGACGACGTAATTGCCTAGGATTTGCAGAATTGCAGCGAGTTCAGCAGAAGTTGTATCATCTTATTTATCTCAAAAGTTTACATATTTTCAAATATTATAATTTTCCATCAGTTTAAGCCATTAAGGCACCCAGTAGGAAAAGTCAGTACTAGCATAAAACGAATAAGAAGTGGTGACGACGCCACATGTGATGAAGTCAGGAGTGTAAAGCATAAGCCCTGTCCGCGCGAAGTTGGCTGCGATTGCGGCTCTCGTGTGGCTGAGTTTCCGGTGGCCTGAAGAAAAAGTTCTAAGTTCGTTTTTGATTGCTTTGCTTGAACCGGTCGCAACGATAAACTCAGTTTCACTTTTATTCATTTCTCTTTATTAATTAATAATTTTTCATTATCCTTATGATCAATTTTATTTAATAACATTTTTAAATAACCGTTATAAATAAAACATGAACTAAAATATATAAACGGTGTAGGTACCACTAATTTTTAGCGATTTTCAGGAGAATAAAAGTGAAGAGAACATTTAAAGATTTGTGTGACCGGGTTCGATCAGAAGGAGAAAATATCGGCTAGCCAAGTACTTAAATCTATTCTGACTAACAGATCAAAAAACATAGCAAAACATCTAGTAAAACAAATAATACTTGGTACTGTGTCAACGGGAGCGGAGCAAGTGGGATCTACCACGTCCAAACCCTGAGACGCCTGATATTTACACGGAGATGGAAATAATAATCAAAGAAAACAAATAATAATCTGTTTCTACAACACCACAACAAAAGATAACAAAATAAAACCACAACTCTGAGAGTTGTATAACTTATTTTTATAGCAACCACTAGAGTCGAGGCATGTGGGATCTACCACGCCTGACTCCTGATAAAGCGCCACATCTGGAGCGCTGCAGCCGTCGTTACTGTGCGCTGCAATATTTATTTAACATGATCTGGTGGCATGGGCTCTGGTCTATGCTACCGTAGAAATCAGTTTCGAGTGAACCCGCGAACGAGATCGACATTCGTCAAGATCTCATTGTAAGATATTGTAAATAAACTTAGTCGCTAGCCAACGATACTTGTCCGATTTATTTAAATCCGCGTTTGGTAATATAAACGTAAAGTATAAACACATATGCTACAAAACTATTGTAACCAGAGACCGTTGTTTTGATTTGGCATCAGGAGAGATTTATTTTTAGATTATATTTGCAACAAACCCTCGATCCAGCGAGCTTACCTCGGCCGAAATTTAGGTCGTTACAATAGTTAATTGCTTAAATTCAAGGGACTCGTATCAGTAGAGGCATACTGAATATATCAGAAACACAAGAGACACCTACTTTTAGAAAAACTGAAACTAAAGGGTGTAGAAAACCATTGAATTTCGAAGAAGCATCCAGTCGAACAAAGCGCCGAAAAGTTCAGCACTTAGTCAATGTGAAATCACCAAAAGAAATTGAAAGTGCAGCGAGTTTATTAGCCAAAAGGAAACCTATTGAGTCGACAAATCAATGTCTGACACCATTTCAAGCACTTGGCCTATATTATGACTTGAATCATAATATATTATTACTTCATCCTGAATGTTTTCTTGATTACAAAATAATGAAACAGACAAAAACGACCTTATACCAAAGCGTATTTTAGTTTCAGAAGTATCAGCTGAAGTAAGAATGCAGGACTTGCTTACGGTACGGTAAGATAAACGGTAGATAAAAAATAGTATAAGTAGTGTTCTTGAATGCAAATATGGATTTGATGGTAGTTCCGGTCATAGTGTTTACAAGCAAAAATTTTCCGATGACATTCTTGACTACATGACTGATGAATTCTTGTTTATTGTTGCAATGGTTCCCAATATTGATAGCCAGGGAGAAGTATAGTTGAACAAAACCCCATCATCTGTGTTATTTTGCAGACCTATTTTTATGCAGACTTATTTTTATGCGAGAAGAACCTTCATTAATTCATAATGTAGAAATGCTCTATTTAATGGAGCAAATAGAAAAACTTCTTACATTTGAAATTAATTTGAAATTGTATTTAACAATGTTTGATGGTGCAGTTTGTTACGGGTCCCTGGGTATCGTACCTGGCCTGATTTGCGCCGACTAGCTCACGGTTTTAGGGCGCTGTTCTCAACCCATTAGGCCAAGTCGAGGGCGTGGACAATAACTTCCGATTTGCACTAGAAGCTTAATAAATTTACCAAAAATAAAAATAAAAAAACTGAAAAAAATATGCTGAATAAAAATTAGATTAATTCGAAAACAAAAGAAAAAAACCAAACAAAAATCCAAACTAAAACAAATTATCCAATAAATTAACAAAACTCAAAGTAAAAAAAACTAAAAGCAAAAAAAAAATTGATACCAAAAAAATTCACCCAAAACTGCGACCGAACCAAACATAAAGTTGAGGAGCACGAGGAGGTGTTAACCCTCTTATTCTCCCTCCCATCCATAGTTATCTCGCACAAGCATATGGTAGATAACCCCTAATTAAACCAGTGACCAATATCGCTTTCATATATCCATTACACCTGTGAACGTTGTTTCCCCCTTTTTGTCACGCCCCTGCATGTACTTCCCCACTATGTTTCTATTATAACCTATAAACGTAGTGGTATGAAACATGATGGCCGCCTACAGGAGCTGTCAAAAGCCGTCGGTAAATAACAAGGAACACAAGCAATATTTGCAAGGTAAGTTCACTTATTAATTTTATTACTAATAATCTCTTTTCAGGATCACGAAATATGGAAAAAACATTCGGCAGATGCCTGCTCTCCACTGAGACCAAGTAAGCCTTGATTTTCATTAGGTTTTAAGTAGCATAACCATTTCTTATATATTTCACTGCAGGAAAGCAGATCAAAGGTGACCAGGTGGCTATTTTTATATTTAATATTTTGCAGGTAAGTGATGATTTTATTTTTCTTGTAATTAAAATTTTTTTTTTTATAATATAAAAATGTAACTATTTCTTTCAGATCACCAGTTTTCGCCACACGCAACACAATACACTGTGCTACGTGAAGGAGAAAAATTCGGCCAGGACTACAGAGACAATTCAGGATCGAGGTGATGCTTCGATCACCCAGTGTCATATTAAAATATTATGAGATAAATATTTAAATCAAAATATTAACATAACTTAAATCGAAATACCCAAAGAGGGTTAGAGCGTAATACTCATTGTTGAGCCCACAATTAAGCACAATGTGCTTATTAAGCTGCCGTAGCAGAGTCAAGCTGCCGCTCTTAATTTACACTTCTCTTCTCTTTTCTTTTGGGCAGCGCTTCTCGCTGCCTAGTATTAACTTTGTAAGTTTTAAGTTTATTACAATAAAATTGACATCGGTCAAGGAAAGTTCGCTTTTTTTGAATTCGTATTTTTTATTTAGTTCGAAGAGTTGCCCCCCAGTTGATTAGTTAAATTGTTAACTTCAATATCCCCCATTACAAAATTATTCACTCATAGAAAGTATAACAATCGCTACATTGAACAATTGTTATAACCTTAAGAGTATGAATAAACTAAATTACGAGATTAATAATTAATAAGCGAATTCGATTCGATAACTTTAATAACCTCTTTTCTTGTACTCACGGACCCTGGACAGCCGCTGAGCATACCTCAGCTGGAAAAATAAAGTAACGCCAGGAGGTTCGTTACAAGTTTAAAGGTGCTGTACCACGATCCACAAGTAGCAAAGCAAAAGGAAACTAATCGTAGCAGTCAGCGCGGGATGGAAATCAACATCTTCAGTTTAAGCAATTTGCCGTTGGCTTACACCGAATTCAACATAATCGATTACACGAACACACAATTGGCTGTTTTCAATACAGGATGGACTAAAATGCAAATAGGTACCTATAAACTTATACACACAATAGACATACAGGAATACCAAAGGACATTGAGTGAACTTAACGCAACAATTATTACTAGAATAAATCCTAACAACCTACTCCTTCCTTTTTTAAGCCATGAGTTGACGCAAACTGAAAACAATTTAAATAGCTTAAAGCCCAAAGTTCATAAGAGATCAATTAACGCCTTAGGTACTGCGTGAAAATGGCTCGTCAGAGCAGCCCAGACCGAGATGACTTTAAAATTCTAGAAGATCATGCCAAAAGCTTCTTGGAAATTAAAAAAAACAATTGGTAATAAATAAAGTAATGAATGAAAAAATAAATAATATTATTGCAAGTTTCAAATAAAATATTTTCACAATTAAAGAATAAAGAACTATACATATCGAATTATAAAATTATGATAAGCACATTAGGCAAAGACACACTGCTCATTTTTTAATAAATGAAATTTTGAAATGCTTGAAAGAGTTCAAGATTTCAAGTACCACGGATAATGGGGCGAATATGATTAAAGCATCTAAGCTTCTTCAACAAGACATATTAGAAACACTGAATGAAGAATTTGAATTGTACACAGAAAGTGACAGTAATGAGGAACAAGCAGGGAAAAAATTTCAATCCAATCGATTCCAGAGGGTGAGTTTATATACCTGGGAACTCAATCTTATATTAGTTCAGAAACATTTGGTTTCTGAAACAAAAAAATCAGGAAAGCATTTGTTGTGAGCTGGCAGCCCTTTCTCCTTGGTTTGTTCTACTGAGATCATTCTTGATTGTTCATCATATACATAGCGAGTCCGTCGTTGTTGTGCAGAGCAAACACAAGCACCGTCGCGCTTTTAAAACTAATATTTCATTTCTATTTTAACTAATATTTCTAAAACTTAATTTGTATTGTAAGGAACCACATTTTTGCGAAAATTTGATCCCACATATTAAAGTATAGTTATTTTATTTTAGCTCGCACGGCTGGGCCGTGAAATTGAAGCACGAGAGGTGCACCACCACCCGATCTCTGGCCACCGAATCAAGAGGGAAGGCCTGCCGTCCTCAGGCATTCCCACCCTACAAGCTGGCGGAAAGGGACAGACCAAAGGCTACAAGAGCCTGAGGTCGTAAGTTTATTAGTTATTATTTTTTTTTTACTATTTTATTTTTTTATTATTACGTGTTCGGCATGGCGCATGTCAGCCATGGCCTTACCTTATGTTATATTTCTCCTGGATAAGTATAGTTTAACGTATATATTTTTCTTTTTTTTTATTCTTCTATAAGCTCCTGTATATATTTTAATAATTGTTCTAAGAAGCCGAACGAATATATGGCAAAGCCCATGTAGAGTTAAGAAAAAATGATTAGTTTGATTTTCGGGTGAAAGATAGGTTCAGAAAGGTCGTTTGTTCTTTAGTAGGAAGCTGGGGTAAGTGGGAGTTAAAATCCCCGGTAGAAACCCGGCGAAATGATAAACGTTGTGTTCGGGCAACATGACCAACATTTCTCCGTGGCTGTTCTGGTTGCTCGAACCTTAAGATAATGACAGGCATACGAGAGGGAAAATAATACTGGCTGGGTTGACACAAAGTGGTTAACATTTTGTGGTGGGACTAAAAGTTGCATACAACATTTAATATTTTCTCTATTCTATTTTCATACGCATGACTAACGGACAATGCGGCAAAACTACCACCACCAGCATAGAAGAATGGAATCCACAAGTATGATTCGAGAAGGTTCGACAGCCAGAGAGGGAGATGATATAAAAGGACAAATAACGGAAGAATCTGGGTTCTTTTGTCGAAAATAATCAAAGTGAGCGGACGTATCGAGTGTTGCCCGTGTGAGCAGAGGACGTCGACTGCGCAACGTCGACAACAGAAGCAGCGAATAAATAAAGTACCGGCAGAGAAGGAACAGCGCGACAGCAGGAGCAGGCGAGTGTCAAGCCGCTTCATGAGACACCACGGTCGGATTCCAAGGAGACGGCAGAACAGCTGGAGCACGCGAACGTCCACAAGTATCATATTATTTTAAGTTATATTAAGTATTTTAAAACCCTTCTAATCTTGTGTTAAATTTATTATTTAGAGATAGTGGTTGCGTGGCAGTGACAGCGGTCAGTGAAGGGCAATCTAAGGTGATACGGTCATTTCTACCCACATGATGTTGGGTCACTAAGAGGGAACATCAGTGGTGGAGTGCGGGTAGCGGCGGTCAGGAGAGTAGGCCGACTGGATTGATGCGCGAAATAAGTCTTGTGTGAAGTGAATAGATAATGAACAGGGTCGTCGGGGCTGGAAGAAGTGGTGTCTACCACGTTCAGCTTCGACACCCTTCGGGTATCACGTGTGTACAATCGGGCGAAGCAACTGAACACTAACTCGGAGTCGTCGGATCAGGAAGATGTGGTTCTACCACGTTCTGACCCCACACTCGACCGCGAATTCCGTTAAAATTTGTATAGGGAAAACGTTAGAATCGTGTGTGACAAGTAATATAAGATGTGCAAATACGTGTGAGGTAGATTGTCGGGGCCGGAAGATGTGGTACTACCACGTCCGGGTCCGACATCCACTAGACACGTCTTTTACGTGCTATCGCCACAATGGGCCCTCTAGCGGATCGTCGCGGCTGGAAGAAGTGGTGTCTACCACGTTTAGCCCCGACATCCGAACGTATGCGAAACACACACGAGATCAGGGCCTAGTACGAATGTCGGCTCTAGATGAGTAGGCAGCCTGTCAGGCTGTAGAGTAGGAGTAGTACAGTTCGCTATGACCGCCACCGCCCGCACGAAACCCACTGACAAATCCCACTGACAAATCAACATAAACTACGTGTAGAAAGCTAAACCCAGGTGACCCTGTCAATGCAACGCCACCAAACGGGCAAATAATCATTACGAGTATTTAAAGTTAAATATTTATGTTCTCAGTAGCCAGACATAAACTGGGGTCGTATATTCCCAGGAATTGTTGTATCTTACGTTTAGAAAATAAATTACCCTGTATAGGTTAAGGTTTGCAAGAAAAGAAGAAATAAAATAAAGACAATATTGAAGCATAGATCTGAGTTTGACTTGAGGTCAGGAGAAGAAAGATAAATTATTGTTTCGGACCCTGGATACGGCGAGCGTATCCTTGGCAGCAAGAAAGGTCCTCACAGCATATAATATTCGTTTTTAATAAACGATAAAATAAAATAAAAGACGGAAATTTGTTTAAACCTACACACATTTATGTGGGAATGGGGCCTTACGGACGTACAAGAAGCGGACGGACATATGGCAACACTGACAGAACTTAGACTTTCACGCGAGACGACTACAATGACGAACTGACCGAAGAGCGAGACGACACGACAACAACTAAACGAAGCGTGGGGGGAACAGCGAACAATGGAAAAACAGACGAGAGTTGAAACGGAAAACGACGGAGTACGGACGTGTCTGCAAGGAAGGTGCCACTAAGCCCAACCTTAGCTATTATTTAATGATTGTTTAATGATATTATTAAATGTTTTTTTAAATAAACTATTTGCTAACTTAATACAACAAATCCGTGCGTTTTTATTTCAACCCACATTTATACGTGGCCTAAAATGCGACTTGCCGAGATTGTCGAAGTGTAAGAGAACCAAGCACTCTTAAACAAGTGTGGTGTCTGCTCACCACATACACAAAACACACATACGCACGTCACACAACAAAAACACTTTAAAAAAAAAATTAGTTCTGTTTTTGTTTATGTCAATTTTTAATAATCAAATTATTATTATAGAAAATTTGTTACTTAAAAAAAAAATTTTAAATAAAAAAAAAAATTTAAAATAAAAAAAATATCAAAATAAAAAAATAAAGACACGAAATTTTATTTAAAATAAAAATAGCACCACGCTATATTGGCGATCCTACCACCGAACTTAAAAAAGCAGATACTGCGAAAACAGCAAATACATCTACAAGCAGCGTGCTCTACAACAACAACAAAAGAACCACGCAGTAGACACGGTCACTGCTCAACAATACCACCAAACACAAAAACTACAAATTCAAGAACTGAAGCCAAATTTTTAAACATTCGACCGCGAATTACTAGCCATCTATTTAGCAATCAAACATTTCAGACATCATTTAGAAGGCAAAACATTCACAGTTTACACGGATCACAAACCATTAACGAATGCACTCCACTCAAAAACAGAACGCAGCCCTAGACAAACACGGCACCTTGAATACATTGCACAATTTACCAACACGATAATACACGTCAAAGATACAGACAACGTAGTAGCCGATGCACTATCGAGATGCGAAATCGAAGAATTAAAAACACGCGATATCGACCTGAAACAACTACACAAAGAACAACAAAATGATACAGAGTTAAAGAATATCAATGACAATAAAATATACAAATTTAAACTCATTGACAATCCAATTTTAAAGATTAATATCTGGTGCGCACATTCCAGAGGCAATACACGACCATACATTCCACAGACTTTATGGAAAAATATATTTGAACAACTACACAACATATCACATCTGGGAACAAGGGCTTCCAGGCGTCTCATCACACAACGTTACTTCTGCCCCAGTATGAACGCACACATTAATAAATGGTCGCAAGAAGACTTCATATTTGTCTTAAGAAGCAGATATTTCATCAAAAACATTTATGAAAGGATTTAAAAATAATAATTTAATAAAATAGGTAGTTCGACTTTTTTTCTTTTGAATATTATTCCACCAGAGAATTTTTTGCTTTCATACAAATTAGAGTTGCAGGATTTTTAGATAAAAATCAGCGATTTATTGAAGGAGTAGGATTATTAGACTTAAGAAGTTTTTTAAGAACCTTTAAATTCCACAGATGCGTTTGGTATATGTACCGTAGATAAGAATTTTTATTGCAATAATGAAAAAGTTATTTAATATTCAGGATATATTTTATATAAGATGACATGTTTACCTGACGAAAAGTACTTTGTACTGATTCCTCTTTTACACAGCTTTGATAAAACACAATATTAACAAATTTTATTTTTTAACACAGCTTATAATGGAGAAAATTCCAGTCAAAAATCAACTTCAAAAATTCGTCGTTTTAATGAAAAAAGAAATAATGATATTGAGTTTGTAAGGACAAAATTTTACGAGTAAAATTTTACCCAACATGTTTTGTTTTCTAGCTTCATCGAGTACCGAAGTGCCGTCATACACATTGGTAGGCGTCCTAAATATCACAGGGCCTTTACCCGCCGACCCACCGAACCGACCCTGGAAATTCCCATCACTCGAGAAGCTAACTGCCATTTGAAAATATATGTATTTGATTCTTTGTTACCTATTTATTTACACACCAAAAGCGCTGGTGCAGTTATACTTTTACAAATAGTTATAGATAGGCATAAAATTATAACAAGTCAAACAGGTGTCGATTGCCTGTTTGAACTTATATTTTTTATCAATACAATTAAAATAGACTTTACATCTAACAACTGAGTTTTATTTTCTACAGGGCATGCTATGGAGTAAGATAGGGCACCTAGGGGTTAATCGATGAGATGACAGGGCCACTCTCTTAGAATAGAATACCATATACTCTCATTCATATTTTCATTTCAGCACTCGAAAGTAACATGAGTATTTCCACTACAACGAAGTATAAAACGGAACAATCGTACGATGCAACTGGATTAAGTCATAAATGAGAGACATGCGTTAACACCATCATCAACATTTCCCCTCATAGCCAGCCAGCTGGATTAAAATACAATAGACGCACTAACGGGATAATCAGGCGATATTAACGACCACACATACAGCCAAAATGGTGAGAAATTGGGAGAGCGAGTGACCAACATACGGTCATGCGCAGTAGATATTTGAGCGTAAATCCACCATCAACAGTGAGCGATTGAGTGAAGAGAATCACTCAAGTGGATCACTCAAACGGCACTATAAAAGACCAGAGAACCGCTCAAAAGGGATCAGTCTTTACGAGCCGCAGAAGTAACCAGTTCTAATTGAAGTTGCATAAATTCGTGAATCGCGCTGCTGAAGTCGACGTCGAAAGAAATACTGAACGCATACAACGCCAGCGTCATTTCAATAAAATCTACGACAGAGCTGCTGACAGAGCAGCTTCGTATTATTGGAATCAACAACGCCAGCTTTGGTACAGTCAACGATGCTTCAAGTGGGACAGCCGCTTAGCCAATATCGGAGACTTCAGTGAAAATTTCAAGGAAAACGATCGCAGCACGAGGGAGCAGCGGGATTCCGGTCTCGCAAGATGAGAAGGGGGCTACAAAGGTCTGTAGTCATTATCGGAGAGAAAGTAGAGTGCCTGTGACAAAGTAAGAAGTTTGTAAAACAAAGATTAGTTTTGCTATATTATTTATGAACAATACCTGCCAAGAATTCCAAAAATTCCCACCAAACCTTTTGATCGTAGTGGTGTCGAGGTATCACACCCTGCTCCACCTGAACGGTATTCTTCTCCATGTTCAAGAAAACGGTAGCGCGGTATCACACTCAGCCGTTTTTAATCCTATATTATCATTGTACTCTTGGCCTTAAAGGCATTTTCCCGAAAGGAATTTGGGTATCCAGTTTCGACTAGTGAGTGCGAGGTATCACACCCTGTCACTACGTCACCCGTCAGAGGACGGTCTCTAAAACGAATCAGTCCCGCCCGTAGCCTATTGTCACCGCCGGCACAGGGTACAGATCACTGCATCGACCATCCATCGGTAGCCCCGCCACGATACCTAGCACGTCGCCTAAAGAAGACAAACCTTTCGCTCAGCCCGACAGTAGAAACGCCGTGGTCAAACATAATCGAAGAATTCGGTGATATTAAATCCTATTTGTGTATTTCTTATATTAAAATTCCATCTTTTATTATTACTCATTATTGAATATTTTCTTTATTACTCTATCTTATATGTGGGAGTGGGAAAGACAACACGGACTGGACGAAACTACTAACTGACTATCCCTGCACTATCTGACCGTACGAATACGACGTTGACATCCCTGAAAAAATAACGAAGCGTTGTACACGCTGTACATGTTAAATACGTGTTTAAAACACACAGTCAAAAAACCACTCGCCGAACAATGAACGCTTAACGCAGTGAAAATTAAAAGAAAACTATGTAAACTTAATTATATTAAATGTAATCTATGTGATAAACTAAGTAAAATGTAATTGAACTAAATAAAATGTAATTGAACTAATAAAAATAAATGTTTTAACTAAAATCCTACATATATTTATATATATATATCTAGTGAAAAGTATCTCACTAGGTCTACTAAGCTAAATTAGACTTTGAATCTTGAATTGCCTCACGAGCATTTAATCTCAACTAAACTTGTTAGTCATAAGATTTTCCCAACTTATTCAGTAAAATCGAATAAACATTGTAACGATCAATTGAAATATTTGCGTTTGATTTAGTGTCCAACAAAACAAATATTGGAACGACCCTGGACAGCCGTGAGTCTGTCCCAGCTATAGACCCTGGAAAAGGGGATCGTTACAAGTTCTTACCAACTGGAACGAGAAAATACGAAAATAACGATGTCAACTTCACCATTGAGTCTTCAAATAGCAAGAACTAAGTATTTTGTCGGATAGTTAAAATAATTGTTGTGACTCGCACAACATGCCCCTGACACTTTGCACACCCCGACCACACACAAACAACATAAATAAAGACCCGGTACAGACATCTATTTTATGCGTCACTATATATGTATATTGATCTGATTGGTTGGCGCCTAAAATAATTTCCAATAATATAATATAAATAATTTCAATTATTGGAAATTATTGGAATTTGTGAAAGATAGAAACGACCCCGGAACATGAAGTTTTTCCTTTTAAATACCGCCGACCAGCGTATAATCGATTAGAGTTCAGTGAAACTTCAGAGTGAGAGGTTGAAGTGACATAGTTCAAGTAAACGTTAACTAAGTAAATAAGTAATAATAAATAAAGCTTAAAATCTGCATTTCACTCGGCTCCCGTCCTTGGTCTCGTAAACTCACTTAGAAAGATATGAAAAAAAACGAATAGTCATAAAATATTATAATTATTATATGCGGTGAATATGTTACTAATAAAAAAAACATATTTAGACATAACCTCCAAAAAAATATGAGCTACACTTTGGAATGGCACCCACAAGTCTTTTCAACTGTGGGCACCAAGTTTGATATGCCATGTGTGTCAATCAATTTTTACGGAATGGTCTTCCAGCCATTATATATTTATACGAGTATAGCTATAATATATTTAAACCAGTGATTTTTTTTTCTTAGAAGACACATAAAATGCGACAAGCCAATGATTTGGAGAAAACCAGTGTGCCATATTACTGATTTCTATTTTTGCTTTAGGAAAAAGAGTGGCTTCGGGAAAAGAATGCGTTGGAACTATACTAGGTGATGAGTTTACTCTACCCGTTCCACATTTAGAGGGAACTCGATATCCGAAGTGTCATGAAAAAAGAAGAATGTCACAAGAATCGGCTGCATAACAGAAAAGCGTATTTGAAAGGGAAAATGACCCAAAAGTTTTGACGAAAGACGAATTAACCGATTTGGTAAGAGATCTAGAGCTCACAAAAGATAAAGCGCAATTACTTGCATCTCGCATGAAGGAACGAAACTTCTTGGCTAGCGATGTCAATACGTCGTACTACCGAGACCTTATGCGAAATATTATGCGATGTATGACAGTATGTGCTTTTGCTACGATATTTGCGGATTATTCAAGGAGATAGGTCAAGTGCATGACGCAAAAGAATGGAGGTTATTTCTAGACAGCAGCAAGAATAGCTTAAAAGCAGTCTTATTACATAACGGAAAGCACAAACCGTCAATGTCCATCGCACATTCCGTCAATTTGAAGGGAACATGAGTTTGTATTAAAATGCAGAGTTTGAGTTAAAGAATGATCAAACAATAAAGAGTATGTGTTAAAGTACAATAATTAACAACAACAATTATCGAACTAAGGAGTATTTTAACCTTTTTCTTTTTAGAAAGGCTAACAGAAGTTTGTAGAAAAAACACCGATCAACACAATTCGAAGACAACAATCCAGTCCCTACACTTGGCGGAAAAGTGACGGAAAGCAGCAACAGTCGAATTAAAAATCACCTTTAAGCCATTACCGCCTACTGTACTATACAAAGTACAGAAAAATTGCTATTCCTTTAAGTTGATTTTCTTTAAAACTATCTATGTTATCAGCCCTGAGATGTGTTTATTTTAAAATTAACGAATGAATTCACGGCGTTGCATATTTTTTCTTCAGCTAAGTTGTTTTTAAGTGACGTTATTTTTCCCGCCAAAAGTATGTTTTAGCAAAAGTGATTGCGTTTGTGAAGTTGCTCCAGAATTCGTTAATTTTAAAGTGCAAAATATTGAATTTAATCTTCAAATACTGAAGGAACTAGTAGCTAAGAGGTATAAAAAGTGTTAATATTTACTAAACTTATATATATTGTGTAAAACACCATTTTATTAGCTACATAATTTCAGCGTACTTTTAAAAGTACAATAGGCTTAAGCACTACCAAAAACTGAAAATGTTGCCACAAAAAGTGTTTAAGGGTTCCAAGGACTTCAATGGTCTTCAGGAGGCAATCGACTGTCTTTTAGGCGAAGAAAATGAACATTATCAAAACCAAGCCCTTATAATTATTCCACCTGATCTGGATGAGTTGACAGACAATGAGGACATCGACGACCAGAACCTGCTCAATTGTGAGTTACCCCAAGATGTGCCCGGAACATTGGAACTGGAAGCTAGCAATGATAATGAAACATTGTTGACTAATGACAATGATCCACCAGCTGATGATTTTACAAATAACTATCTAGCTGTTGGTAAATATATGCATACAGTTACTTCTTACATGCTTTCCCCAATTTTGAAGTACTCGTACTTTGTGTCTTTATCCGTGTTTTCTTGACTCTTTTGTTGTTCTCTCTTTTTGCTTTATAGACACAAAAACATGCAAATGGCTAAAAAAACAGCCTCGTTATGATGAACCAGGTTCTGAAAATACTTTTATTGAGAGCTTCATCCGCTCTCCTTTACATGACCTCGATTACGTTCCCATAAACTTTTTTCAAAAGATAATCACAGACGACATTGTTCAATATATATGTGATCAAACCATGTCATATGCCTCCATATACAAAAATGATTCAGATTTTCGCACGGATGTGCAAGAAATGAGAGTTTTTATTGCCATACTGATATTCACCGGGTACCACCAGCTGCCAGAAGAACGCTCATATTGGTCGCTTGATGAGGATCTTGGAGTTGCTCTGGTATATGAGGCAATGTCGAGAGACCGGTTTCTTACAATAAAGAAAAACCTACATTTAGCTGACAACGCAAGCATTGGATCGTCAGAGGATAAGATGTATAAAATAAGACCGCTCATGGTGAAACTCCAGAATACCTTTCAACAGTTTGGTATTATACACACTCATCTTTCAATTGATGAATCAATGGTCAAATATTTCGGAAAACACTCTGCCAAACAGTTCATAAGAGGAAAACCAATACGCTTTGGGTATAAGGTTTGGATGCTGGCAAGCTCTTCGGGGATATTGCTATGATTTTGATGTTTACTGCGGTAAGAATAACAACAAGGATCGATTGCTTCCGCTCGGTGCGCAGGTTATTTTAGATTTTGTACGAAAGTTCCCCAAACCAGAAAATCATATCGTTTTCTTCGATAATTATTTTACGACTCATAGCCTAATGAGAGTATTGAAAGATATTAATATCCGCGCATCTGGAACTGTAAGGGAAAACAGAATAAATTCCTGCCCTCTACCAAAAAATAAGATATTTTCAAAAAGCTCCCGTGGCTCCTATGACTACCGTTATGATACTTCCAACGATGTTTTGGCAGTAAAATGGGTTGATAATAATGTTTGTTCCATGTTAACAAACTATGATTGCGTAACTCCACTCAGACATGTCAGGCGCTGATCGTCACAAAGTCGTTCGAAAATAAATGTTCCACAGCCAAACCTTTACGCATCATACAACACCCACATGGGAGGTGTTGATAATGTAGATCAAAACATTAACGCATATCGGATTAACATAAGAGGTAAAAAATGGTGGTGGGCCATCTTTACTTACCTCATCGATGTAGCCACCACAAATGCATGGAAGTTGTACCTTATGTCTAATAAAAGCGGAAACGATTTCCAAAATCAGCTGACTTTCCGTCGTGCGATCGTACGCCACTATTTGATTGAGGGAAAACGTTTGTCAAAACAAAGGAACCCATCATCACATGTAGAGCACGAGAAAACTTCACATGTTACAAAGAAGAATGATTCTCAATTGCGATGCGTTGTCTGCCACCAGCGTAGCATATGGTCACGCACTATTTGTCAAAAGACTCTATGTCTAGTACGGAATTGCTTTGCTAAATACCATCAGTAATAACAATAGAATTAACATTTGTGTACATAAAAATATGTATTACTGAATTTTTTTTATAAATAAACTCGTCTTCTTTAAAAAAATGTTCTTCTTCTTCTTTTTCTTTAACCCCTCGTGGGGCATAGGACGATAAAAAATGTTTAAAAGCTGTTAATTCTTATAAAAATTATCACTTTATTACTTGTTATAAAAGCCATTAAAATATGTAGTGCTAACGCCGATTGTACTTTTTAAAGTACAGCCCCAAAAGTACAGTCCCCAACACTTTAGCCAAAAAATTTTTGTATTTATGTCTTAGTTAGCCCAAAATTAGCCTGCATACAAAATTTCATCATGTTTGCTCAACGGGATCTGGTAGCCGGCGGTAATGGGTTAAATAACACAAGGAATTAATGAAAAGCTCAACACCTAGCTCACCAAAGAAGCTAAGGAGCGGAAAGGTACGAGACGACTCAAATATTAATTTAAGTACTTATTTAAGCAAACAAGTTGAGAGAGTGCAAGGGGGAGAACAATTAACCACAATAACTTGCGATAGACTAGATAAAAAACTAGCCGAAGGTTACAAACAACGATTAAGTTAAATTGAACAACTAAAACCCACTCACACCCTCTCAACTTTAAACAAAACTCTATATTAGAAACAAATTGTTAATTAATTAATTATTTAATTATTATTTAATTAATTAATTAAAGCTGGAGTTAGTAACAGTATTCATCTGAATTGGCTGAATCATCTGAATTTCCCTTTCAAAATCCAAACAAGACTTAGTTACATCCTTCCTTACTAGAATTATAAACGCGAAAGAAATATGTCAGTCGACTATTCGAAAATTGCCAAAATCACGTCACAACTAGTCTAGGGCTGCCATACGTCACGGTTTTCCGGGACATGCCCCGGTTTTTGATTGCTTGTCCCGGTCCAACGTTAATATGTCCCGGATTTAACTTACAAGGGTTCAATTTAAAGATTTAATTAGGAGCAAATTTGCAAAAATACATTTTTAAAATTTGCAACTACTTTTTTAATGTGCAATAGTAGTCAGATCATCTTTCATTTTCAGTAAGTTGAGCTCCTCCATAGCAATAATCAATAATTGATATATCATCATCTGCAGAATCCAATCTCTTACTAGCAACAGCTGTTTTTCATTAAATTTATTGTGTGCTTGTTTTCTTTGTCCGCTGTAACTTTTCATGTAAGTTTTTTACTACCATAGAAAATGCCAAAGAGGAAGTGTAAAGTCCTTCCCACATATACAGCAGAGTGGTCCTTTATAAAACAAGGTAGAAGTGATCACGATTCTTTGTGCAGGGTGTGTGCGGTTGTTATATTTCCATAAAGCACGGTGGACGGTAAGACATTGTTGACCACATCGCAAGTGCCAAAGATAAATCGATGCTTTGTGAAGTTTCAACTTAAAAAAATACATTTCTACGTTTTTTGTAAAACAAACAACCACACAATGTCAACTGATCTCTGCCGCTGAGTTAACAACTGCATATAAAATTATTTATCACCATCAATCGTTTAGCTCAGTAGATTGTACTCCTAAACTAAGTGCACTCTTGTATTCGGACTCGGAAATAGCAGCAAAGCAATCAAACGCTAGAACCAAAGCAACAGCTTTGATAAAGAACGTTTTGGCTCAGCATGCAGTTGCAAATTTTGTACAATATTAATTAAAAACGTGCCTTTTTATGGAATTTTAAATACCTTTAAAAAATCTTGTAGCTTTTGGTACTGATAATACCAATACTAACTTTGGTGGAAGAAAAAGGCAGGGAATAAATAACATTTTTTATAAATTAAAAGAGGCTTCAGGAAAAAACATCGAGGGAATTGGTTGCCCTGCTCATATACTTCACAACACTGTTTCGACTGCTGTGGATGTGATGTCAATCGATGTGGAGTCTGTGGTGATTAAAATATATAAATATTTTTCTATATTTACTGTAAGAACGGAGCAGCTTAACCCTTTCAGACCGTGATGCATCGTTTGTGCGGGTGGGTTCTATCTTTAATATTTCCACTTTTATTTAACGAATGTTATAAAGAACGAAATGAATCGATTGTGCTTGTTATTGTTTACTTTTGTTTCTCACACTGTTCCGCGATTCGCTTTACCGTTACTTGACCACGCGTGGAATTATTAACAAACTTTTTAGTTTTGTCAAAATGAGTCGCAGAGGTAAGTTGTGTCTTCAATTACAAAAATATAAACAGTGTCAAACTAGTGAAGTTAACGCATTTGAACTAAAAAAATAATAAAGTTTCATATTTCAAATAAATTTGAATCATTTGTTGCTAAAAAAATGGGTTTCAGATAAAATTTTAAACGAATGCATCAATTGTGCGTGTTGGGTTTGATGTTACTTAAAAAATGTGTTTTTTTCTTGAAATTTAATTCCAAGTAGTGCTTACTGATGATGCCATTTTGGCAGCGCTGGAAGATTCGGATGCGTTTGACTTTAGTAGCGATGATGAAAATGTGGACAAAAACTATGTGCCGGGGGAAAGCACTGATAGTGAGAGCGGGGAAGGAGATGTGGATCTAGCAATAGATTCAGTACTTACTGAGATAAGCGCCAATCAAGATGTAGAGCTAGTGTGCACGGAGGTAAAATTTTCATGAACGTTACAAGTGCAATAATATAAATAAAACTGTAATTTTTTGTTGCTATAGAATCGCAACAGACGAAAAGTTTGGAAAAGAAAACCTTTTTACGCACCAGTTTTGGATGTACCGGTTGCTGAGGAAGTTGTGAGTTAAAGAATTGAAAACTTAGTGTCGCAGATGTTTTGAAAGACATTTCGTTAACAGAATGATGCGGTGCAGGTGGCGTTGCCTTTGGAATATTTCAAAAAATATTTTGATGATATATTTTTTGAAAATGCGGCCGATTGCACAAATCGATATAAATTTTTGCAGAAAGGTGAAAACTTAAAAACATCCGCTGGGGAAATTAAAAATTGGTTTGGAATGCATATTGCTATGGGTTGCGTTCGTTTCCCACGATTCCGTATGTACTGGCAGACGAAGTTCAAAATTCCAGTAGTAGCAGAAACAATGAGTCGGGACAGATTTTTCAAACTACGGGAAGCATTCCATGTTGTTATTCAAAATGACTTTACTGAAGCAGAAAAAAAAGCAAATGTCTTTTGGAAAGTTCAGCCAATTATTGATTCAGTCAGAAATGCTTGCTTAAAAATTCCGAGACAAGAAAATGGAAGTTTTTCAATCGACGAGCAAATGATACCATTTACTGGACGTTGTCCAGTGCGCCAAAGTTTACCTAACAAGCCAAGAGGTGTTGGTTTAAAAAATGAGGTATTGACAACATCAAATGGACTTGTTCTCGATTTTGAAATATACCAAGGCAAGACAACGCCTCTTCCAGAGGAAAATATTGGACTCGGTCCTGCATTCATTCTGCGCCTTGTGCAAACACTACCAAAAGGATCGAAAGTATTTTTTGATCGGTACTTTACCACATTGCCCTTGTTGGATAAGCTTCTTGAGAAAGGAATTTTTGGGACAGGAACGATAATGAAAAATCGTATAAAAGGCGTTAACTTGACTGAGGATAAAAAGATGAAAAGAGGAGATATGGAGGAGTTTTGTTGCCCTGATGATAAAGTTGTCGTTGTTCAATGGAAGGACTCAAAGTCGGTGTTATTGGCATCATCTGCTTTTGGATGCAGTCCTGTTAATGATGTTCGTCGTTGGTGCAAAAAAGAAAAGAAATTCATCGTAGTAGCCCGTCCAAATATAGTCCGGCAATACAATGAATCAATGGGTGGTGTGGATATTTGCGACCAACAAATGGAAGCTTACCGCTGCTTTTTCAAAACTCGAAAGTGGCCATTAAAAGTAGCTATACATTTTATAGACTTGGCATGCTGCAATGCTTGGATGGAGTACCGAAATGATTGCCGAGTAATCGAAAAACCACCAAAGGATACGCATGATTTATTAAGTTTTCGACTTGCGTTAGCAGAGGCATTGGTTGCAATTCCAAAAACTACTAACGTGGAGTGGAGCTCTGACTCCGAAACAGACGAGGCTGAAACTGCTCCACAACCAAAACGGTATCGTCCAGCGGACCAGCCATGTCCCGAAAAACGACTGGATGGCTTTAATCATTGGCCGGAAGAATTAGACTTAAAATCAGCCCGTATGTGCCGTCGCAAAGACTGTAAGTCGCGTACGCGCACACGATGCACAAAATGCGATGTGTTTTTATGTTTCAGCAAAAAAAATAATTGTTTTAAGCTGTATCATACTGATAAATAAACAGAAATTAAAAATAGTTAAAAACTGAGCTTAAGTTATTTTAAAATGAAATGAGACCGAAATGCATCAATTGTGCGTGTCCTGAAAACCCTTGAAGGATATGTAAATTGCGAAACCTAAACATTGAGAATAGTTTCATACCATATAACGACCACATATTCCAAAAATCATAAAAAAATGTTCAGTAGATAAGCGTCGGGTCTGAAAGGGTTAAAGAATTTTGCGACAATGCGGGCACAACTTACAAATGAATTCTTTCTTATAGAAGAAGCCTGTGCTATAGAAGCTATAGAAAGATTCGTGCAAATGTAGAAGCCACATGCACATTTCTTTTGCTGACGAACAGCACATTCCTTTAGTTGAAGTTTATGTGACATTTTTTTACTGCCAATCTTTCATGATTGAAAAACAAATTAAAAAAATTTAAAAATACACAACACAATTATAGAAATGTAAAAACTAAAAAATGACACTAAAGATGGTTTAAAAGACAGGTTTGAAAATAAATTTTTTGGAAACCAAACAAATATTATTTTAGACCAATTAAAGGAAAGCAGTTTATATTCAAGAAAAATATTAATAGTTATTTGGAACAACGGACATTTTATTTAAATAAATATGATGTTTTTAATTGAATAACCGTAAATAATGTACCAAAGTGGACAGAAGTTCAAAAAACTATAATGTATTTAAGTGAAAATATATAACAATATCTGATGAATGTTTTGAGGAGGTTGCATATTTAAAGAACTTTACTGAAAGTCAAAATCATAATCATAAGTCATTATTTCAGTGGACTAAGGAAAGAAATTCGCTCAACATTAGAGCGGTAGAAAGCATAATTCAATGCAAAGTAAATTTTAATTTGACTTGCACAGAGTTTTTCAATCATATTAAAGGCAAGCCAGAAATTTTTAAACAAGTTTTAAGTAATGAAAAATATGACTCAAATTTCTTTAGGAATTTTTATTGAAGAATGAAATCTAGTCTTTTATGTTGAGAATTAAATGTACAATAAAAAATAAAGAAATATGTGTAAATTTTCACCAAAGTTGCTTCACCAAAGTGTCCCGGTTTTGCAATAAACATATCTGGCAGCCGACTGGTTGTCGGAGATTTACAAAATATTTATAGATTGCTTAAGAAAAGTACTCGAATGTTTACAAGAAAACGAGCACCAGGCATTTTTGAATATAAGGAGAGATGCCTATCAATTGGTAGCCTGAAACCCACCGTTTTCATTCGATGACATTGAAAACTTGTTAAACCGCACTTATTTGCCACGAGAGACTTACCAAGAATTGGTTAATAAACTGGTAACCTTGAGGCAGAACCGAACCGAAACGCTCATAGCCTATACGGCAAGAATAAGTAACGTGTTGCAGCTCTGTCACAAACCCACATCTAAGCAAATATCTACTGACAAAAAAGGACGAATCATTGGACTCATTACTATAAAAAGCTTTGGACATTGAAAGACTACAACAGACAGCTGTACATATTCAATCGGCACAAGTATTCCCCGTCATACACATATTCTAACACACTCTTACCAATACGCGAAACTCATGCGACAAGAAATAATTTATCATAATATTCGGATTGGCCCCATTAATACATACATTCTCTTTTAATGAGGGATATGAATGCTTTGTAGTCGGTAAGAATAGAAATTCTATGAAACGTTATACGAGTATAAAACAGTATCATATAATATTAGAAAAGAATTATAACAGACATGCATATAATATTACAAATATAAAAAGAAGATATAATAGTGTACCACTTCAAGAAACATATTATAGTCAAGCAAGAGAACTTTTGTAATTTTGCTAATCCTTTGGGACTTTTTTTATTAGATAACAGTATATTGGAGAAGAAACGAGTGAGCACAATTTGACATTACATGATGTTATAGTAAGAAGATTAAAGAGCGGTTCACTTTAAATTTGGACGCACGTTAGCAGTTGTAACTCAATTTGTTTTTGTTTGTTTTGTATGATTTTTGCGTGTATGTACTCGAAATTAATGTGCTGTTATTCCATTATGGCTATGTATGAAATGTGGTCACTGCTCAGTTTACGATGGAATTTCAACAACGTCGGACGATTTTGCACGCGCATCGCACAAATCCATCATGGTCCGGTTCGAAAATTTCCAAAATTTAAAATGGCAAAAACAACAAAGAAAAAAAGAAGCGGAACATTTGGATGTAGAAAAGAATCTACTAGAAAAAAATGTTAATATCAATCGAATATAATCCAGAACTTTCTGATGCTTGTCGGGCAAAAATATACAACACGAGCAAATTGCGAGGAGAATACGGTTAAAAGAAGGTTATATGTCGTACCATGCAAAAAAATACCCTAATCGTTCCGAACAGCAAAATATAGTTGCTAAGCAGAGAGCATGTCGTCTAAACAATTATTTGACAATTGTATGGATCTCTGTTTTCATAGTTGGTCAAATTCTGGAGTCAAATGTCCCTGTAGTCACAATGTAATGCCCCATATATATGTAGGAAAGGAGCATGACAGAACAGTTGGACGAACTCGAAGCGGACGAATATACGGAGACCATAAGCAGTAGTGTGAACCGAATAAACGAAATACGGCAGCATTGCCAACTCACTTAACGAAGAGGAAAAGTAAAGCAACAATTACCTTAAAAACTAAACTATATACAAAGTATAATACTAAGTGTAATACTATAGTTATGTCTTAAAATATAAAACCACAAACTAAATGTTAACCGAATGATACGTGCTACGATCTAAAACTAAAACTAAGTGTACAATCCAATCCGATTGGAGAAGGCGCGCGCAAAGCAGAGGAGCCTGGCGAGAGCTGATGATGTGGGCCGAAACCCGAACATGGGTTTTTATGACGACCTAAGCAAGTAAATCATTGATGAAGTATCAGAACGTATTTGTTTATCAATGGTTTGAAAATATCTACACTTGAATATCTACAAGATTGAGATATTGCGATAAATGACAAGAATATTTCTGAATATTACTGTCATGATAACTTTACAATAGTGTCGCTTAACAAAAGTTTTTTTTAAAAAGCCCTAACATGAAATTTAAAATAGTCCCATTTGATTACATTAAAACTATTATTTTTGTATTCATAAATCAGAGATAAAAACTCTGATATATACCACGAATGAAGCTGTGTCAATTATACATTCTTAGCTGTTAGATTTGCTTTACAAAAAAAAAAAAAAAAAAAAAGAAAAAGATGAGAACGTTTAACGTTTAAAGCCAGTTACGAGAAATCTTACGCTAACTTACAAAATGTTATACTTTTTGAAACGATAAGTCATAAATTTTTTTAACAAATAATTAGATGCGATAAACTTACGTCTACATTTTCCAGTATTGCGTAAAATAATCCCTTTAATGGTGTGTTGATTTGTTTGTTGTTTTGTAGCAGCAAGTTTTTCAGATGTGCAAAAATTCCAATCCACAAAATTTGATATCAGCTGTCGATGTACGTGCGATCTAAGCTGTTGCTGTTGCTGCTGTTGTTGTTGTTGTTGTTGATGTTGATAGTAAGCATTTATATCTGTGATGTTACAATTTTTAGCGTTAATCTCATTGTTATGTCCAACCATATAATCATTATCATCATATTTTGCGAATAATTGATCAAATCACATATTTTCATCAAACTTGGCAAAATTATTTTCATTGTTATCCCATTGAAAACCAGTGCCACTGCCACTGACACCACCACTGTCAGCAACAATTTCAGTTTTATCGTCTGGCTCATCGCCTAGCACTGGCCCTTCTGGTGCATTAAAGAATTCATCATCCTCAAATGGATCTTCGGATTTTTTAGCAAATATATTTATCGACTCAGATTTCTTTATCAATTCTTGACGCTGTTGTAGCTTGCTGTTGCGCATATGATTCTTTTTGAGCGAGGTCACTGCTTGCAATGCATCTGCACTCCACTGATCTGTTTTCTCAAAATCGAATTCAGCTTTGGCAAAATCATCCTCAAATGCAGATTTTGAATCATTGTCAAACTTGGAAATTTTAACATTATCATCGAAGCGTAATTTTTGCGTGATTGGCGTGGGAGTGACATGAGCTTCGGCTACAGGCAATGGCGCTATATTGTCGCTCAGCTCAAATTGATGTAGTGAACTCTGCGTGCCGCCGCTACCAAAGTGTTGCATTTTTTCACGTTCAGAAAAATCATTTGAAAATCGAAAGGAAGATTTTGTGGCTGGTGTTGTTGTGGCGCTAGCTATTGCTGCAGGTGTTGAATTGCAACTCGAGGCCGTACCAGCGGGTGCTGGTGGTGGTGAAGTGCTTTGATTAAAGTCCGATTCGAAACCACCTTGATCGTCAAAACTGAATTTGGTTCCACCAGCACCCGTTGATGCTGCAGAAGCACAAATACTGCTACTGACAACACTACGCGGTGTGCTCGTCGTTGTTTGGAAATCATCGAATTCTACAAAATCAGATGCCCGCGCTGAACCAGTATATTTTATCTTTGCTGCAGCAGCACTTGGCAATGGCTTGTTCAACGGCGTTTTACCGCTACCTAACGAATGGTGCTGACGCCGCTGTTCGCTCTCCAACATACGTTGATGCATTTCATGTCGTCTGCGATTTAGTCGCTCGAATTTATCCTCATCCGTTGGAGGTTCGTCGTATTCCTCATCGGCATAATCATCGTCATCAATGTCATCGCCATCGTCGTCGTTGGCATAGGTTATATAGTCGTAATTATCTCGTGGATGCACTGAAACATTTTGATTGCCACCACTCTGATAACGAGTAGCAGCAGTAGCACCTAAGGGCAACATATCTTTGCCTCGCAATCGTTGCTTTTTACGAAACCTGTAAGACGTAGTTATCAAGAGATTTAGTTTGATATCGAATCATTTATTTGGATAATTATGTAAAACATACCTTCGCTCTTTTTCGCCATCCGATCCTGATGGTGTTTGCGCCAAAATAGCTGCGCGTCTGCTTTCAGCTAAACGACGTTCTGACTCTGCCGCACTTGATGGCCGCTTCCATGACTTTTGAATAGTTGGAACTGATGGAATTGAGCTACCGCCCAAATGAGGCAGCGGCTCTAGTAAAAAAACAAAAAGAAAGGTAAAACATTTACGAAACCCACAGTTTAGAAAAAAAAACTACCTTCACCATCCCATGGACTAGAACCACTACTTTTACGAACGCGTTGTTGTGTTGTGCCAACTACACTACCGCCAACGCTAACCAGCTGATTAGGACGTTGTAGACTTCTTGTATCGAGAGTTGGTCCACGTGAACCTCGTTGTTGTTGCTGATGGAATTCATTGATATCTGAATCTTGCTCATAATCAATGTCCACAGTTGTGGGTCGTGCTATTTTCATAGCACCTTTGCGTAGGGAACGTGTAGCTTTTGAATCTGAACTGCCGCCCATATAGCGTTCACGAAATTCTTCGCGACTTTCTAAGCTGCCGTAAACATCACCACTGCCAAAACTGCGACGTCGACGGGTTGCACTATCAAAGGACTCGACACTCTCACGATCGAATGACTTACGATCACGCTCATACATATAATCGCCACCACGTGATCCTTTGCTGCTATAACCACCCATTGGCGAACGACTATCAACATCGTAAATATTTTCATAGTCACGACGTCCACGACGTTCTGGATGTGGTGGTTCACCATAGCCATCGAAGTCATAATTTGGTCTCGCATACTCGCGGTAATATTTACGTTTATCATAGCCACTACCGCTGCGACGATCATAGCTGGATGTAGCTGTTGGAGGAAGTGCAACTCCACGTTTGTCGTAGATCGGTGGACCGTATGTTGTGCGTTCGTAGGTGCTGCGATCAAAGGAACGCGCCCGGGATCCAGCAGTTACGGGAGAATCTTCATCTTGTGGTGACCATGAGGGGTGTTGTTGTGGGTGATGATACCAATTGGAGGATTCTATCAATGATTAAGGGAAATAACGGTTGATAAATTTAATTCGCTTTAAGCTTTGATTCGAATAAACGTACCAAATTCAAAATTATCCCTGCTTCGGGAAATTCCTTGCTTTAATTTTTGATGATCGCGTCTCTTGCTGAACTCCTCATCATAACTAAGAATGTTGTAAATTTTAAAAAGATTAATTTAATTGATTAAAATTAGCTCATTTTAAATTTAAAAGTTTTTTATAATTTTTGTATATAGTTTTCTGCTTTAATTTTTATTTTGTTTGGAATTTAAATTAATATTTTTATTTTAATATATTTTTGATGTCATTTTTATTTAAATTCGTTTTTCAAGTGTCTTTTGATACTATTGTAAAAAAGTATTTTAAGCTTTTATCAATTTTTATGTTAAAGAAATGCAAAAAGTTTTTTTTCCATTATTTTTTTATTTTATTAATTTATTATTTTATTTTTTGTTACATTTTATTATTTTTTAGTTTTTATTATTTTTTATATATTTTATAGTTTTCATATTTTTTATTTATATATTTAATTTATTTTTTTATTTCTTTATTTATTTATTTAAGCCTTTGGGTATATAAATATGCTTTCATATATATACTTAAATTTATTTCTTCTATTTTTGTTTTTTAATTTGAACATATTTTAGATTTTTAGATATTTAATATTTTTTTTATTTTGTTTTTTTAATATTTTTTATTTTCTTTTTCATTTTTATTTTTAACAATTTTTTTTTTCTGTAATTTTTTTTTATTTTCTAAATTTGCTATAATTTTTTAATTTTTAAAATTTTAAGACTTTTTTTTTCTTAATTTATTCGAATTTATTCGAATATTTAAATCAAAAAATCTTAGGAAACTTTGCATTACAGGTAAAAACGAATACTTCATTTAATTCATATTAGTAAATTAATTAATTAGCCTAATAAATGTGAAACGTAAACGAAAAAATTGAAATTTCAATAATATGTCCTCTTTCCGCTATGACTTGAAATGGAGCCAGAAGTAGTTACTTAATTTTATCAATGACCTGTGATTAGAAAATTTGAAATTTCTTAATATAATCAATAGAAATTATTGATATATAATTATTTCTACTACAATATTTGATGAAGTATCCATTATGTCTGATAACTGCTGAGCAATGCCCAGGCATAGAATTCACTAGTTTTTGGCACTTAGTAGCTGGAATTCTCTCCCATGCGTCCTTGATTAACTTCCAAAGATCATCTTTGTTGGTTGCGTGTTTGTCTCTAAGAGCCACTTTAACCTCTCGCCATAAATTTGCGATAGGATTAAGGTCTGGCGACTGTGGCGGCCTGAATGTTATTTTGTCTGAACTATCAATTGGCCCGCTTCGATGTGTGTTTCGGTTCGTTGTCCTGCTGAAACACCCATCGAAGCGGCATATTTAACCCTGCGTACGGCAACATGGTTTCACTTAAAATTCTGGTGTATTGTAAAGCATCCATCTTACCCTCAATGCGAAATAAGAGACGTGCCATTATATGAGAAACACCCCCAAACCATTATACTCCCACCGCCATGTTTAACCGTTTTTATAATCAGCCCAATTATGAAGCATTTCTCACGAGAGTATTTTATCGCACATCACTAAGTTAACATCGTGTTGTTTTGGTTTTTACTGTGGATCTGAATGAATAGTAATATTTTTATATTTTTTTCTATATTTTTGATAGTTTTTATTTTATTTTTTATAGTTTTCATATTATTTATATTTTTTAATATTTTTAATACTTTTATATTTTTCAAACTTTTTCTATTTTTTATATTTTTATATTTCTTAAAGTTTTTCAGATTTTTTATATTTTTTTAAATTTTTTATACAGGGTGTCCCAGACTTAGAGTACTATAATGTGGGGCTGATTCCTCGTGATGAGACGAGCAAAAAATTGTATGGGTGGGGTGGTCGCAAATGCCCCCCTAGGGGGCTAGGAGGGAAAAACAAAAAATTAGGTGTCGTTACGTTTTAATCCATAGCTAACATATCTCTGCAACGATTTAAAAAAACAATACTTTTTTGAAAAGAAAATTAAATTCGCTTTAAATTACTTTTGTAAAATTTTTCCATAAAGTCATAAACAAAAAATGTATAAGCACCTGAAGTCAAAAAATATGTTTTTTTCTTCAAAAATTCAACTTTCAAGGCGATTTTCTCAGAAAAAAACCAAATGTTTTATTATTTTTTATGACGCAGTTTTTTTCATTGGTCAATTCTCTAAAAATCCATCATACATTGTTTATACCTCAGAGATAATATTTTTCGTATAATATCGATTTTCCGATTCTACCACTTTTTCCTCCCACTGGGGTACTTAATGCAAGCAAGGCGACTTTGTTTTTTTGTTGCTTACAATAACTAGTAAAACAGTTAGATTTAACGGAATTAAGAAAAAAAAGCAATTTCTTATTATTAAGTACATCACATGCCTGAATCGACACATTCTTTCACCGATCGTAGAGTTATAATGTTTTCCAACTCAGAGTACGCAGACATTATTTTTTGTTACGGTTTTAGAAAATTTTTAGAGAATTGACCAAGGAAAAAAACTGCGTCAAAAAAAATTATAAAACATTTGGTTTTTTTCTGAGAAATTTGCCTTGAAAGTTGAATTTTTAAAGAAAAAAACCAATTTTTTGACTTCAGGTGCTTATACATTTTTTGTTTATGACTTTATGGAAAAATTTTGCAAAAATAATTTAAAGCAAATTTAATTTTCTTTTCAAAAAGTTATGTTTTTTTTAATCGTTGCAGAGATATGTTAGCTATGGATTAAAACGTTACGACACCTATTTTTTTGTTTTTCCCTCCTAGCCCCCTAGGGGGGCATTTGCGACCACCCCCACCTATACGATTTTTTGCTCGTCTCATCACGAGGAATCAGCCCCCACATTATAGTACTCTAAGTCTGGGACACCCTGTATTTTTTATATTTTCTTAAATTTTTTATATTTTCTTAAATTTTTTATATATTCTTAAATTTTCTATATTTTCTCAAATTGTTTATATTTTCTTAAATTTTTTATATTTTCTTAAATTTCTTATATTTTCTTAAATTTTTTTATATTTTTTAAACTTTTTGTTTTTCATATTTTTTAAAATTTTTTTTTATATATATTTGTATAAATTTTTGTATACTTTTTTATTTTTTAAATTTATTTATATTTTTATTGAGCTCAATTTTGATACGTCGGATATCCCGGAATGCTCACTACCCGACGCAAAAAAAAATATTTCAATCGTATAAGTCGTCGGAATAGGATACTGAAAAAACCATTCGACATTGTTTTGCTCATTTTCGATGTTTGTTGTTGATATTTCGAAGGGAGAAATCGTAATTCGGAATTTAAATTTCATCAATCATATAAAAAATTTGTTAATTCTAGAGTTAATTTTTGCATAAACAATTAACAGTTTATTAAAAAATCATTCAAATAAAATATTTCCATTTAAAAAAAAAACTGAACAAGAAAAGGAGAACAAGTAGCGTGGTAATTATTTTTCAAAACGAAAAAATCTGATTGAAACAAATAATTTTGAGTTGGAGATAAAAAAATAATAAAAGCGCTGTCGAGTTGTGCTTCTCACACAGCACAACAAAATACTCAATTCCATGTTATAATTATAAATAAAGGTAAGCTCGCGAGATAAGAGCGTAGGGTAGAATGGCGATCATTCGTCATGGGGGCACATACGACAAACCTACCTTTTTTCCTAAATTGTATTTTTTGGTGTGCTGCGAAAACATTTTTGGGTAAGTAAATTTATTTTTAAAAATTTTCATATCTGAACAGTGATATTAGTGCATACAATCATACAAAACATCAATTAATTTTATATTATATTTTATTATACAGGGTGTCCCGCAATTGAGTGCAACTATTTACGGATGTGAAAGGTTATGTCGAGCTGAGCAAAAAATCGTATGGGGGGAGGGGTCTATTTTCACATTCTTAGGAACTACAGGGTTAATTAATATTTCACGATTTTGATTCACGTTATTGTTTCTAGCACAAAAACTAAGTTACGGAAAAAAATCTTTGAAGATATTTTCATTAAGTTTTAAAATTTTAAAAAAATTGTTCGCATCAACCTAGGAGCCACCAGAATGCTCGCAGTGCGGAAAGAGGTCTTTTACAGCAATGGGTGTAGCCAGCGCCATCTTTGTTTTTAAAAAAAAAAAAATTTTTTTTTAAACTTGAATGCATATTTTACCAGATTTGAAAATTTTAAAACTCTAAACAAATTTCTTCTAATAAAAACCATCACCTCAATATCACTCTTTTTTTACTCTCCTATAAATGTATCGCCGGCCTTAATTTTTTGATAATTGTTTTTTATTAATTGTACCTAATTTTATTTGCATATAATTAATTTAGTATTTAATTTTTTTTTTTCATTTTATTCATTTTTATTTCGAATCGAGAATCGGCCAAAGTCTAGTTTAATGAATCCGCTTAAATTTAAATTTAATAGTATTAGGCATAACAGAATTATAATTGCATCATTCGTACAAGGTAGCATTTTTATCTTAGATTATAATGGTATTGATAAAAAAATCCACTTTCCCCCTTGTGGCCCAAGGAAGCTCTTGAAATTCAGCAGGTTCATTAAAGTAGACTTAGGCCCGAGAATCTTAAATAAATTGAAATCGAACCTTCACCGCCAAATAAACACAAGCGACACTTTTTCCCGAAATCACTTTTTAATCGCAAACGATAGTATTTTAATTAAGCTCTCACTCAAATCACACCTCAAAAAAAGCACACCTCTTAGATTAGTCACACAATACAAAGTAAGTTACAAGTTGTTACAAAGTGAGATTCTTTAGAAAAATCGAGTTTACATGTAATGTTTATGAAGACAATGCTTACGTTTATTCGGCGGTAAGATCTCGGTATAATAGCTTCGGTTAAAACTTACTCAAAGTCCTCGTCACAAGAATTCATGCGTCTGGCGTGTCGCATATAGTAGCCATGCCGATCCGTATGTGTGTGCAGCTGTTGTGTGCCACCAAGACCACGTCGTTGTTTTGGATAAGCATCTTGCGGACCTTCATCATCCCAAGGACTTAGGTCACGCGAGGAGGAAGAAGTTTGTGGCGCATTACTGCCACCGCCTCCTACACCGGCTCGTTCATGCTTGGGCCAACGTCGACCACATTTACTCCAACCATCATCACGTGGATCTGATGAACAAGGAGATTCGGCAGTGTCGTTTGGTGAAGCATTCGATGGTGGTGGTGGCGGTAAATGCAAAGTTATTGCTTTCGGTGACTTAGAACGTCGACGTGCAGCCATACGCTGCGAACGCGACGACGCCTGTTTTGTTCGCTCGATGTTGACGGTCGGGAAAGTTGTTGCAACTTTCGGTGAGTCAAAAGTGGCCCAAGACTCCTTGGGCTGAGCAGCTGCAGAGCTTTGATCTAGAGAAATCTGCTTCGTGGCGCTGTCAATTAATTTAGACACTGCAGTGAGCTGCACTGGAATCGGCGACAATTGAACAGACGGTGCAGCGCTTTGAGGATGTGTTGGTATTGATGGCACAGGAATAGGTGAAGTGCTGACATCGTTGAACTGTAATTTTGCAACGAGAGCAGGTGAGCTGGCCGCTGTTGCGACGTCAGTGGCTGTAGTCATTGTTACGGGTGTCGTTGTAGCGGGTGATAAACGCTCGCGGCTATCTAGGGACAAGTTGGAAATGGCACGCTGCATAAGATCATCGATTTCCAGATCATCTTTTGTGCAGCTAACCAGGCCAGATTTCGCGCTAGAAACCATGAGAAATTTGCTATCTTGCTTGGCATTTGATAGACTATTACTACTGCGATCCGACTTCTCCAGCTCTAGCTGCTGCGTTGACGTAGACAACTTCTCGTATTGATCCTGTGCCAATGCGTTACCCCTTCCGGATCGTACGCCGCCACCGCTGCCTTTTCCATTGCTATCCATGCTACTTTCGGCACCACCATCACCATCTTCATCATCATCTGCATCGTCGTCGTCATCATCTTCAATGGTTAGCGCAGAGGATGTGGCTTCTGCAGCAGCAAAACTGCGACTAGCTGTACGTTCATCGTGCTCCATGAACTGCTTCAAATCTTGTTCTTCATTCAGTTCATCAGCAAATTCCGCAAAATCTTCCAAATGATGTGGCTGCTGTTCAAACTGCTGCCCAACTGTGGCTTGCTTATCGAATAGATTCTCCACCAATATTATATCGCGCAAAGCTGCATAGCGGTCTTTGGCTTGTGCCACAACCTCAGTTATCTTGGTATCGATTTTTGGTGGCGGCGCTTGGGGTGGTTCCGACGAAAGCAATCCGTCATCTTCATGGTCGAAAGTTGACGTATACGATGCGGCGCTACTAGGATGCACCAGTGATTCTTTACGTACGGTCAATTTATCCCCAACATCTACTTCAGTTACCGCAGGCAGCATATCGCCCAGCAAGTCGGTGTCCTGTTGCTGCTGCTGCAATTCCTGATCAATAATCTCGCGGAATACTGCATAACGATCAGCTGGAGGCACAGCTGGAGTCGCACTGGTCGCTGATGGATGTGCACCAGCAGTGGGCTGCTCGTTAAACTGTTCAAAATTAGCTATAAATGCTGCATGCTGCTGGGCAGACTGTTCCTCACCAAAGTTATCGTCGAATGTAGCTACAAATGTGGCCTCCTGATCAAAGTTAACCTTGAATATTGCTGTTATCTCCTGGGGCTTGGAAGTTTCTTTGCTGCCGCTTTGCGTTGGCTTAGATTTTTCAATAAATTCGGCAAGATAGGCCGTGAGTTCGACTAAGGTCATGGTGCTTAACTTGCTGGTGGGCACATTAAGCTTGACGGCCAACTCGTCAATGCCTAGGGTGAGCAATTGACTCAAGGTTATGTCGGGCAGTATGGACGCTGTGGTTGCTTCGACTGCTGCTTTGGTTCTTTGCTGCTGCTGCTGCATGATTTCCAATTTGTTCTCATAAATGTCCTGCGACTTAATGGCTTGCTGTTGTCGCTGTGTGCGTGGTGCGCGTGTCGAGATCTGTGTTGGTGGCGGCAGCAATGGTGGAACTTCCGCAGACATGGTATTCACGGCTGAACTACAGCTGCTGCCGATGGGCGCTAAATAGTCATCCTCAGTGTGTCCAGGTTTGCGTGGTCGGCCTGGTCCTGGGTAGACACCATCTGAACGCCCTACGCGACGTGAAGGTAGCGGTATAGGTGGCACATCACCGCCGCCGGCGCCTCTTTGCGATGCGGATATTTTTGTTGCTGAGCTCAGGAACTCGTAACGATTTGTGCTGCTCGCAGCACCCGACGTACTGCTACGCGGACGTATGATAATATCAGAAAATTGTTTTTTTGGTGGCAAGGGCGGTGGTTCGGCATGTGATACTGAGTCAGGTCTGGGTGGTGGCTCCGGTGCAGCCTCATTTTCACTCAGTGAATCGCTCTCTTGCAAACGTCGCATGTTTATGTTGTTCGAGTCGCGCTTCGAAAAGCGTGTCGACTGTCCAAACAGGTGTGGCATCTTTTTATTGCTTATGCTGGAGATAACATCTACGGTTTGCTGTTTAAAAACAGACGATGAAGATGTTGCGGCGGAGGCATTTGTAGTGGATGTTTGCAGTTGAACGCTGGAGGAGGAACTGGGACGCGAACGAGCGCTTGTATTGTTGCCCATGCCTGACGCATTGGAAGCAGGTGTCGGTGTGGCAATCTCTGGCGGTAAGCTGACTTGCAAAGGTCCATTAAAGACATCCGCAGACTTGCGCGCATCAGCTACAGCTGGAGAGCTGCGTCTATTTTGTTGTTCTTGTTGTATATTTTTGGCCGTTTCATGCGCAGAGGAGGTAAACTCAAATTCAAACGGATCCATGTTGGAGAATAGATCGCCTTCCTGAAAAGGATCGCTCTTCTTGCGTGTGGGTGAAAAGGGATCAGTATCGCGTGGTAACATAACAGGATCGGCGCCAGTGCCAGTGGATAGGGTTGCATCGGCAGTTGCCTCAACTTCGGCAGGACACGAGTCTAAATTGTAATTATTTAAATTGAAATTAGTTTGTTGAATGATGAAGGAAGAAGTCGTAGGAAAATGCAATTTGAATGGTTTATTAGTAGTAATGGAAGAAGTAGTACTCGTAGTTAAGCTGCTGTTAGTATTAGTAGCGCAAGTAATATGAATTGGTTTCGTCGTTTTGGTTGTTGTTGTTGGTGTTGCTGCAAGGCTGATGAGCTCAGCAGCTGAACCTATCGTACCTGTTAGTGTATTAGTAACTTTGTGATGTGGATGATGAGCCTGTGAGTAAGATGATTGTTCAAAAGCACGTCCTGTTGCTTGCATTGTTGTTGTGGTTGCTGCTACTTCTGAAGCACTTGATGTTGTTATATCAAAAAGTTCAACTTTTTGCATTAACTCATCAATAGAGACATTATCTAGAGCTATATTATTATTGCTTCCGTTTGTGTTGCTAAATTGCGCTGACGTCGTTGATAAATCTTTAAGTACTTTCTTGGGTGGATTTTTAAGCTCTTGGAAAAAATATTTTTTATCAACGTACGGACGTGTACGTCCTGTTCCAAGTGGATCCAGATCTGTAAAGGCATCTGTAGCATTGAGACAAACATGAGTGAAGCTGTTGGCTAAAGGAGCCGTGAAGGTGATATTAAATGTTTAAAAAAAAAAAAAAAAAAAATTAACAAGGATGTGTCAAAGCAATGAAAATGTTACAATGTAGAGGAGAGAAAATTATATTCAAGGACAACAGGAAATAAAAAAAAAAAAACACATAAAAGTCTGGCGTAACACATAAAAGCTAACATAAATAAAACTGGGCAGAAACTCCCAGCTATATGGGTCTTTCCCAGTAGAACATATATTCAACATATAATACAAATATTTGCATAGGAAACATGGAATACAATATTACAGTATATATTGAATTAATAGGAAGTAGTGAACGAAAATAAGCACTCGTGAACTGTAAAGGAAACCAAAAGTTTTTATCTTGACACTTTCAAAATGCTTCTACTTCCCGTTTGCTTTCAAATATCCTGCCCTGATCTGTGCCATGTTACAATCAAATATGATTACAATACATGCACTTGATTTGAATAGAATGGGTTTTCGAGCAGGTTAAAACCATATTTTTTAATGAGAGCCATTGTAACTTTGGCTTTGTATGTGGGTGACATAAAACTTCTGCACGCAATTTCCCCCTCCTTATTGCTTTTTAGTATGCTTTTTTAATGCCATTTGTAGTGGCTTGTGGCTTGTGTATTGTGATATTTTATATTTATAATACCTTTGAAAGTAGAAAACCGAACAGCGTCATAATTTTGTCCACCGACCTTATAACTTAGAATTTGTTTGGCGTTTGTGTTTTTAAAAAAACCCGAATAAACCACAAAACGAACTCGGGTTAGTTTCAAATCAGTAACGAAACCGAGAACTCGGTTCAGATTCTCGTATTCGATTCGAATTCGAGAATTTTTTAAGTAAAATACGTTTTAATATAAAATTCGAAGAGTAAAAATTTAAACCACCCTCTAATTGGGATGCTTGAAAAAAAAAATTACCCTTCCTTAAAGTCACCAATATTAATTTGGTCATAATTTTCTTTTTTTAGTGTTCCAAATATGCTTTGCTCTACTTGCCTATTATAATTTAAGCACACAATTGTATTTTTTTTACTTATGCTTAATTTCATGTAAGAAATTTTCAGATATAAATGCACTGAATTTATTTAATGTTCCAATATTTCGAGCATCGTCTGCACAATTTTCCAAGCAATGCATATTGAAGGTCAAAAACCTTCTTATCGATTTGGGTTGTAATGAAAATTTGCTTAAATTTGCAATAGCAAATCGAGAACGAACTTTGTTTTCGAAATTAATATTCGAGATCTTCTCGGTTTCACCTCGAATTCGAAACGAATTCGTTTAGTTTATTGGGAAATGATATTTTCTTTATTATTGTATTTGTTTAAAGTTGTATCCCTCTAGGAAATGGAAATGGTATCCCGGATATTAACGGGAAACATTCCATGGAATGTAGGAAGCATTCCCTTCCGTTAGACACTCTATTTTTTTTTTTTTATCACTCAGGCTTATCGGCAATAAAATTTTCCATAGAACTTTTTTTCCTTTTCCCAAATAGGTATCGTTAACAATGTTCGAAAAGGAAAACTTTTTTCCAATGGAAAAAATACCTATCATGAATAAAATTACGAGAGAAAAATTGAATCGATTTTACGTTTATTTTTCCCTTGTAACTTTTAAGAGGCATTTCTATTGCAAAACATTAAATATAAGAATTTAACACAAAAGCACTTAGAATTCGCAATGAGATGTTTGTGTAATGTCGAAGTCGATGAATATCATGTGCAGATGGAACTTCGAACATCGAACGTTGACTTAAAATGGTATTTCAATCTTTCCAAAACTAATTTTCATAAAATTTTTCCCATAATGTTAAATGTTAGTGTTTATATTTTATTTGAATTTTTAACTTTGTGATAGCATTCACACTACACGAAATTAACGTAGTGTTTTTATTTTCGTTCACTTGAGCGAAGTGTCTTTATGCTTGGTTTGTGCTAAAATAGATAAGGTGAGGATCTAAACTATAGATAAGTAATTTTTGTCATTTTGTCAAATTAACATTAGAAAAGAAAATGAAACAGTTTGCGTAAAATCTGTTCAAACAATATAAAACTATCAAAACATATTAAAAAACAACAACCAAAACTTTTTATTAAAAAAAGAAAACAAAAAACAAAACTGCTAGTTTTAAAAAATTACCTGATTTAACAGACTGCAACAAGGACTGCGCTTGCTCAGATTGCGAAGAAATTGAAATAGCATCAGATGTGCCTGTAATTGTAGATGTGGTTGTTGCAGCTGGTAGCTCAAGTCCACTGGAGCCAGTTAGAAGTTGAGAATTTGGTGGTGTTGCTGTAGATTCAGATGGAGCCAACGGTGCCGATGACATGCCTGCACCAATGCCCATTAAGCCAGCTTTTGAAGTATCAAAGACATCATTTTGTTGATCCAACTCTTTCAACCACGTATCATCATCATCCTGCTGCACATTGGCTGGAGAGGCGTTGCTCGATAGAGTACCAGCAGCAGTTGAAGCCAACATTGACATGTTTGCCACATTGGGAGCAGTCAGGCTGTCACTACCAGCCGCTGTTGTTTTAATATTAATATTATTGCTATCAGGCGGTTTGTTGGGTTTAGCTCGCGAACGGGAAGACTCGGGCGGAGGCAAAAGATTGTAGGTCTAAAGTAATTGAAGGTAATTGTAAAAGGTCATTCAAAACATAAACTGAGAACATTTTTATAGTTTACAGGGAAATTTGTAAATGAATCGCCGAAGGGATCTTCGTCCATGCCTGTGGTTTTGGTGTTGCTGCTGCAACCCAGCGTGGGTGTGGCATCGTTTGGCGTAATGCGTTCCATTTGTGTGATGCCACGTTGTATTGAACTCAGCTCTTGCTCCAGATCGACAAGGTCAGCAACAGATTCTGGCGACATCTGGAATGAAAATAAGCGTGTAAACTGTTAAATTATTTTTTTTCTGCTGTTGCTGCTCACCTCTTTGATATTGCTGCTCATGGCGACTTTAGCATCGTGTCCACCATAGCCCATTTTCATGGAATTTCCAGCGGCACCTGCGCTGAAACTACTCAGCATTGATAAAGAACTGGGCCCAGCGCCCCCGCTCAAGTCGTTGTGGCCAGACGCGGTTGTTTTCAACGAAGCCAGCGACGATAGCGTCTGATGGTCATGTATGGATTTTGATTGAATTTGTTGTCGTGCCAATTCAATTTCCTTCTTTTTCAGCTCGAACACGACTTGAAAGAGATCGCGCATAGCAAGCACAACCTGGTTCGAAATAGAAAAAAAATGATCTCCAAAACTGTTAAAAGATGGCAATTTTCGCTCACCTGGCTCGCTGCTTTATCAGTCTTTATACCAAAGAAGCGATGGCCACTGTCCGGTGAACCAAATATATAGCCAAAGGCGCGCGAATCTGTCATATCCTGAGCAATGAAAGATATTTTGTGTACCGGATGATGATACAGCGAATCTCCAGTTTTTTCATCGCGCAAACGCAAACCATCAATAGTCACATGAATGGTGATGCGTTGCTTGTGTTCACCGGCCGCACGTATGGCCATCTTTAAATCCTGCAAAGCCTCCTGACACATGCGATCTCCACGGGCCTCCCCCACCTCTAGTATGCCAATAAGTTTCGCCTTGAATTGCACACCATCACCAAAGAAACGCCCCGGATCATTGCGATCTGCAATGTAGTCGCAAATACAAAATTTTATTAAAGTTTATACTAGTTTTAGTTCAGGTTTAATTTGAGGGTTAAATAAACGCCCAGGGTGGGTTTATTTACTGAATTCAAAGCTTCCTAATATTAAAAACTATGAATATATATAACTATATATATATATATATATATAACTACATATATATATATATAACTATATATATATATATATATATAACTATATATATATATATATATATATAACTATATATAACTAACTATAAATATAAAAAAAAAATACTAAAATCGGAAAAACTATGAACAGTTGCAAATATCATGAATACAAAATTTTATTAAAACGGAGAAGACCTCCAAAATGTTATCACAGAATTACCCAAGCGAAAGTAACGGCGCACAGGGAGTGAACATTATTCGTTCTTTAGCACGAAACGAAGAACGATGCAAGTTTTATGCCCCACTGGCTGGTCACCTTCGATCGCGATATTCTATTAAGCATTTTGGAACTCTTCTATAGTTATGCTTTTGATTCCAACTACAAAGTTTCAGTTCAGAAAAATAACGCCCAATGATCATTATTGCACTGAATTCAAAGTTTCCTACGTATAAAAAGTTTTTAACAGTAGCAAATATAACAAACGTTTTAAATAATTCGTCTCCTGCACTCCTGAGCCACTGCCACCAGCCAATCCAACACCATGCATGCTAGCTGACACAGATGACAGCGTCGAAGCAAGCGATAGATTCGACGATGCTGAAGATAGCTTCGATACAAGTGATTTAACCATTTTGGTTGCTTGGATTTAAAATAAACTAATGCAAATTTATTTAAATGCTAGTGCAGGCAAACTAGTTGTGAACAAATAACTAGAGCTTCTCTGCAGCCTCTTGTTTGCATTTTTTGTTTAATTCAACTCAAGTGCGACGTGAGGACGACGATAACCGAGACGTCGCACCCTGGCGTCTCTCCCTGCGCCAACACTGTTACGGAGCGAGTTTTTTGTGCCTGTTTGTTCGTCAAGTTGTCGGTTAATGCTTATCTTTTCAGCGCACATGCAGAGCAGTAGCAGCTAGTATACAATAATAAATTAGAGCATCTGCCTTGCCCCCGGCATCTGTTCACATTATTTTCAATTGTTTACACAATGATTATTGTATATAATTTACTATCATTTAATCAAAGATGTTCGTTTAAACTACGAGCCGCTTCAACACTGGCGCTCCTCTAATTTTCAATCAGTTGCAATTAGCTAATCATTTATCTCTCTATATTGTTCAATACATTTCAGTGTGTACTCCATATTGATCATGCTTTGCTTATAATTTTCCATGCATCACTTTTGGGTATAGAATTTTTCATTTGTAGATCCGAACACTTGGTACGCAAATTCATGGCACGAACTCTACTTTGATCAATACTATTTTCAATAAAATTTTCATTTTCTCGTAGAAATTGATGCTGACCTCAGCAGTAAACGTACAAATAATATAATATATGAATAAAAAAAAAATCCATGATATAATATCATGAAAAAATCTTATAAATGACAGACGATGTATTTCAGGCTTTTTTAAATTTCTATGAAATTTATGTACAACCGCCATATTTACTTATGTTAGAGCAGGAAAACACTATTGTATGAATGCAAGAATGCACTTAATAGTGCTGCCAAGTTCTGTTAAAACTATTCTGAAACAGGGTAATAATAGCGGAATAAAAACAAAAAGTGTGCTGACATAAGTAATTTTTTTAATTTATATTAAGGGTATTCATCCAATGTCGAATAGTTTCCAATACCGAATATCGGAAAATATTCGCTGTTTTTGCATGAGGTACCTTTTTTAGTTATCGGCGAATGCCGTATATCAATCAGCTGTCTTTTAAACTGCATTGAAAAAGTGGCAACCTTGGTTTAATATTTGTATTAAATATATGTAAAATATTTGAAAGGTGGCAGCAACTGGTTGCCGAAAGTATTCGGCGCTATTTACGCATCAAAATCGTGCGGAAAACTGGAAGCTATGCCGAATATCAGATTCCATACACATTTTGACAGTCCAAATTCGGCGTTTACGGTTTTTTCGATTTTCTGCATATTCGGTACGTTTTCGGCATTGCATGAATACCCTTATTAGAATTGCTAAATACGCTATGTTTCTCGGGAATTGATATAAATACTTTTTTAACGCATTCGTCGATTTGAAAAAAACTTTTCACTAACTTTAGAAGAAATGTGTGCATCTTTCGAACCGATAGCTTCTGCTGAATGTGCTAATTGTAGCTTCAACATCTGAAGATTATGAAAATCTTCAATTTTAGAAAAAGTTAGGAAAATTGTGATTTGTGTGTATTTGTCGTAAGCTTACAAAAGAATATTTTCAAATTTTATTTTTTATCCGATAGATATTTTGAAAAAATTTCGTACAAATCAGAACAAAAACAAATGTTTGGCAAGCAACATACATGCTCTCTTTTAACCTCGTGTCATAATGTTGCTGTAGCGCTCAACGTGTTCAGGCTACTAAGCTTGTGCACGGGAGCTCATGTGCTATTAAGGGCCAAGTACATTGCAGGCATCGCGCATCAAGCATCGCCGCAAGGCTTTGACATTTTAGTTGAATACACGAATGCTTACGGGGCAACACACATTATACTTCCAGGCATGTAGGCATCGCATGCTTGATGCCTGAAGTAGGCAACTTTCCAACTTTTTCCAAGCTTTGAGGCATTGACAGCTAGAAAACAGCTGATTGTGAAAACGTTTTTTAGAAAACATTTCAATTAAAATTTAAAACATGTCCGAATTCTAAGAGCTGCTCATAAATGAGATAAATAAATTCCCATGCATATTCGACAAGAAGAACTGGGAATGTAAAAACAAACTGCAGTAGGAAAAAGCTTGGGCTGTAGTTGCAGGAGCTACCAAGTATACCAGGTAAGTTTCTGGTTTGCTGTCCGCGAATACTCGTATGAGCTAACTTGCTTAAAGTATTTCAGTTTTTAGTATTTTATTTCTAATTTTGAAGCACAAAATATTGAATTGCAAAACATTTTTTGCTTTCAAAAGTTTGACAGAAAACATATATTTTCTTTTATAACTCTCACCATGGTTGCTTTAGGCACGATGCATGCTTTTAATGTATTTTAAAATTGTGTGACGTAGAACCGTGAAGGGCTTGCGGCGATGCTTGATGCGCGATGCCTGCAATGTGTTTTGCCCTTTATTGTTGTGGCTTTGTGTGTTGTTTTTGAGGCTTCACAATATTTATAATTCAAGGATTCGTTGTTAAAGTACTAATGCTGACTTCATCAGTAAATGTACAAATAAAATTAAATATCAATACAAAAAATTAACGACAGCCTATGTATTTCGGGCTTTTTTAAATATCTATAAAATGTATGTACAACTGCCATATTTACTTGTGTTAGAGCAGGAAAACACTATTTTGTGAATGCAAGAATGCACTTAAGCGTAGAACAGAATGCGATGTAGTTGTAGCGATTCCATGTAGTAACCTCATCAGCTGTTCAGTGTGTAGCACGCTGCGCCAAAAAATATGTCAGGAATGGCGTGAGCGCTTCAGAGAACGCATGCTTATAAATTTTTACGATTTTACAAATATTATTAATTTCGGAGACTTATTTCGGTACCGACAACGTTTGCAGTATCGATTTGATATACGCGATCCTTAAAAAAAGCATCATGAATACAACTTTCAGAGCAGTGTAGTGGTCAAAAGTTAATAGGTGTGTTTCCGTACTCACACTGTGTAACTTGTGGGACACTATTTTCTGTTTCTGTACTTTGTGTGCTTAAAATTGGAGAAGAAGAACAAGCATAAAATCGCTCTCTCGAGCACACAAAGTGCACAGAGAGTGCTTAAACTCAAGAATTCGAGTAAAGTAAGAACAAGCATCAAGAAGAATAAGCATCAATAAGAAGAAGCAACAATTAACCTGACTTTTTTTTAACTATAATTTGAAACAAATTTACTTACATCACAAACAAGTTGACGCTAATTTTAATTGACGCAATTTACGTTTGACACGTATGCAGTCAAAATCAGCTGTTTTGTGCATGAAACTTACTAGAAGCTGTTTCCGTACTTTTGCAACTATTCTCACATTTCAGTTTTACTCTCTCAGTTTGAACTTACGCAAATCTTACACAGTGTAGAGTACGGAAACACACCTAATGTTAACTCAACTTGCGCTACAACTACGAGCCACAGACGTACTACGCATTTTGTGCGATTCCGTGCATTTAGTATATTTTAACTTTTGACAGTTCATACTACGTACTACAAGCTACACCTTTTTGGTTTCCACTTTAATAGTGCTGAAAAATTCTGTTAAAACAATTCTCAAACAGGGTAACAGTTGCAGAATAAAAACAAAAATTGTGTTGACATAAGTAAATTTTTGAAATTTTCAGACCTATTCTTGAAAAGTTACAATAGTAATCTAGTATGTTTCATACATCTATATATTTGTAGCTCAAAATATGAAGCTCAAAAATAAGAAATTTGAATTATTTTTATTAAATGTATTAATTAAATGAAAAATTAAAAAAGAATATATTGCATATATAAACGATAAAAATAAGAACAAAACCGTCATCAAGCAAACAAATATATGGACAGTTTTGAAAAAGTGGTTAGTAGGACCTTGCCCCACAAAAACCCCCGGACAAATCACTACTATCCTTACCCTCAACATCTTCCTCCACTATTGATTTGTCGCAAAGTTTTGATTAAAGCTCCTTCCCTTCACTGGGCAATAGTCTGCCTCAGCAGCCACGGCATTTATCATTAAACTTAAATTCATCGACTGAAGTATCGCTTCAGTTTTTCCAAAAATTGCAGCAAATTCTCCAAATTTGCAACAAATTATGGAGACCTACTCTTAATTGGACAATTTTCAACAAGACAATTTTCATGCCGAGGATATTGGTGGTGAGTTTTTATAAGTCATAAAAGAAGAAAACGCATAATCACTTCAGATGATGTCGTCGAAGTGATTTCTATTTACCTTGCAACTTTCAATCATCTGAAATGTATAATGGCCTCTCGGATGAGTGGCTTAGACATCTTTTATGCAGTAATTATACAATAGAGTCCTCTAGTTTTTGTGACAGAGCAAAAGATATAGCGCCAGAACCCTTACCCTACACGAAAATCCTTTTATAAAAATATTCATCCATTTCTTCTATCATTTTGAGGTAGTAAATTAAAATTTCAAGTGTCAAAAAAAAAAAAATTTCGGCTGGGAATCGTTTCAAAAAGCCATTTTTTAATTTAAGATGATTTCAGAAAGCCGATATTCGAAGACTAGTCTTCAGACAGGACTAATATTTTGAAAACATGTTTGAGAATTATATAGGTACACTCGAAAATTATGGTTGAATTCCAACAATTGGGCTTGTTAAAAAATTTAGCATTTAGAGAATTGATTTTCATTATAAAACGTCGACAATTTTTATTGTTCGATTGTTAAATTTATTGATATTTTTTTTTAAATGTCGAATTCAATAATTTGATTTTTATTTATTTAAACTCGAATCAAATATTGAGTTCAATTGAGCACTTCAAATAAGGCATTTTTTATTGTGCTGGAGATTTTATTTTCTCGCATGGATTTTAACAATTACACGGAGAATGAAGAAAGCGTAATCATGGAATCTCAAATGCAGATTTGATAGCAGAAACATGAGATTTGTGTTTTTTGTTATGTTTATAATCTATTTCTTTAGATACCAAATATATGCTTTTTGCCACCCCAGCCGCTAAGACACCTAACGCTTCTTAGGCTTCCAAGGTCGTTAAGGCGCAAAAGACCGAGAAGGCCACCGCTCTTAAGGCTGCAACCATATATAAACTCCACAGAAGCCTGTTCGCTAAGGCTGTACTCACAGGCCACAAACGTGGTCTACAGTCCTTAAGTTTGCCATGCCTCAGGCTGAAAATAAGAAAAGCTTCCACATCTGGCAAAATAACCAGAATCCGTTCAGCTTGGATCTGCAAGACCGTTTTTTTGTCTTTGAAATTTTACTTTGTTAATAAAATAAACTCTAAAAAGTTTTATTTTCATTTTCATGCCGCAAAGAAGGTAATAAAATACTAATTCCAAATGGAAAAGTTAACAATTTTTTATTTTCATTGACAGTAATTTTTTCTTTTTTGACAGTTAATTCGTGGTTTTGACAATTGATTTTCTATGATTAGATTTTGACATGTATATTGTTTAAATCATTGAAACTTAATTTCGAAAAATTAACTTCGATTTGTCGATTGTTTTTTCTAACAAAAAATCAACGATTGCCAATTGATTATAATATTTTAACCGAGATTATTGTTATTTTTTTGTTAAAATTAACAATTTTTTTCAGGGAGTTTAAAATAACTTTTTTATAAAAACGATTTCTTTGCTGAATTAATTTTTTTTTAAAAAAGTAGAATTAAACAGCATTTTTTATGGGAAATTTGTTAATTTGCTTAGTTATAGATTAAATTTTTCAATAATTAACTTATGAGTGAAATCTGATTATGAGTTGATTGATTTTTGTGGATTTTTCCAGTATATTATTATTATGATAATGTCACTTTATACGGAAGTAGGCCTTGCTTTTATCCAATTTGGCCAATTTTTTGACTTCATCTTTATATATTAGATAAAAACTTTTATAACAACTTTCAATAGGATACCTTCAATAAGGCGGCTGTAATTATGATCAAACACTCTCAGAAAAAATTCTTAATTTTAACAAGAAAAAAAAATAAAAATTTTGGTTGAAATAGCATAAATAGGCAATTGTTAATTTCTTGTTGGAAATATCAAGATATTTATCAATAATATCAATTGTTAATTTTTCGAATTTTAATTTTGATGGATAGAAAAATAAGTTATCATTTATAAATGCTAAAAAATCCAAAATAAAAATTTTCTGTTTTAGTTACGAATTTTATTATATCCTTCACTGAATAAAAACAGAATGTAAAACATTTTTATATATATATATATATAATAGATTCGCCACAATCGGTTGTTAATAGCAACAAATTGATTTTGCTAATTTTGCTGCAAGAAGTTAAGCCACTTAATTAATTTATAAAATTAGTTGTTATTAGTTATATTTACCCTTATTTTCCACTATAATTTTCTTGATGTTGCAGTCACCAGAACATGAATAAATTTTATGTTGAATTGAATTTGATGAAACAATCAAATTGTCGAATGTAACAAAACAAAAGAAAGAAAAATAAAAAAATAATTGAACAATCCTACAATAAAAATTGTCAATTCTTGAAATAGAAAAATTAACGCTCAAAATCAAAAGAAAACTTTAACAAGGCAATTTATTCATGATATTATTATTAATTATAATAATTATAAATTATATCATGAATTTGTTAAATTACTAACAATCGTAATTGTTGTTTTCAAAAATAATTTTGTGAGAGTGCAGATGAACAGACGAGCATATACTTAGGTTTAAAAAAAATTGCATGTCCAAGAATATGAAATTGTTTTAATACTGCATATGCAGGGTGGGCCAATAGTCACGCCTGCGTGTAAGAGTAGAATAACTTATTTGTTTATTTTTAGATTTTATTCATAGGGCCTATTCACGGGTAAAATTGGTAGAATTCTTAAAAAATTTTCCAATGGGCATTAAATTTTACTGACCTTTCGAAATTATTTCAACACCATAAATGCACCTAATAAAACCGTAAATAATCGTTTAATTGTACGGTTCCGACACTTGTCACGAACAGGAAGTCCGAGAATAGTGCAGAACCAGGTGAACATTGATCGTGTACGGGGCAGTGTTGAAGAATATCCTGAAATATCAGCGCAAATACGTTCTGGACAACTGGGCATGTCTAGAATATCATTTTGGGCGGATTTTATCTCGGCAATTACACATGCATCCATACAAGATCCAATTGCCCAACAACTTTTACTAGTTGGCTAACAGCAACGACTAATTTAGACAACACGCCCACAAAATATCACGAAATTCAGTATGCATTTGGCCTGCACGTTCACCAGATTTAACTACGCCCGCTTATTTCCTATGGGTTTTTCTCAAAGAACGAGTGTATATGGACAACTATGTATGTGTATATGGCTGAAACTATGGGGCAATCGAGAGATCAGCGCAATAGAACCTGAACCGTTTGTTCCCAAGAGCCCAATTGTTCATTGATGAAAACCTATCACCTATCTGGCATTATTTTCACAAACAATATTTAAATCATTGCAAAGTTCATATAACATTAAAAAAAAAACAATAAACAATATAATATATATAATATAATAATAAATCGGGGATTGGCCGAAGCGGACCACAGTGGGTCCCTTTTCGTCCCCAAAGGACAAAGATGCTACCACTCGGAGCCCTCATACGTGAGCATGCTAAAATAAAAAAAATAAAAAATAAGCATCCTTTGTCACCTCAAGCATATTCTTGTAGGTCAGTTGACCAATCTCGGCTTCGCCAATAAATGGGCGTCCCAGAATGGTCAATCTTATGCTTGCCAACGCCGGGCACTGACACAGAATGTGCGCTGCCGTTTCCGGCTCCTCTAGGCATAACCTACACGCATCGTCCTCGGTCAGAGTCATCTTCCTGAGATGGTTCATGTAGGGACCGTGTCCTGTGACCAGTGCAGTAAGCCAGCTTAAAGTTCTTCGATTTTATCGGGTTAATTTTTGATGCCTCACTACGAAACCACTTTACGGCCGCCTTCGATTGCCTGCAATTAACAGCTTCTTCCCACCTTGTACGGTGTTCTGAGTCCGTCCATTGCTTAATAAGGCCTGCCATCATGTTGTCGCCTATGGCGATACTTGGCTCTGGTCCACAGAACTCTTGTGCTGATCCTTCTCTCGCTAAAGAATCACCATTTTCATTCTGTTCTATGCCAGAATGTCCTCTCACCCACTTAAGTGTGAGCTCATTTGTCTGAGCGCATCTATTGAGTTTGATAAGACACTCTATGACCAGCCTGGAAGTGATGTCTGTACGTTGCATGCACCTAATTACCGACTGATTGTCAAGGGCAATGACAATTTTCTTGCCATTGACCCAGTCATCTATCAGGTGGTCCAGTGCATGCACCACACCAAGCATTTCCGCCTGGTATACAGACACAAATCTCCCTAGCCTCAGTACACAGGATAGGCTTAACTCTTCTGAGTAAACGCCTGCCTCGGCTCTGTCATTCATCAGAGAGCCGTCTGTGAAATACTGATATCTTTACCAGCGATTTATTCACAGACGTCTGCATCTGTTATAAGAGTTGTATAACATTTTTCTGTTATCCTTGCTCCCTGCCTTCCGTCGATAGGCATATTCGCCTCCCTGACATCTCTATGTACAATATCAAGGATGCTCATATGACCATGTAGGGCCGTTGATCCATGCCACGTAGCATTTCGCCACATCCTGAGGACTGCTAGCGCCGCCGTTTTCTTTATTTCTAAATCCAAAGGCAGCGTACATAACAGAACCTCCATTGCGCTTGTTGGAGTGGTGCGTATTGCACCTGTTGTTCCAACACACGCCAGCCGTTGGACTCTGTCCAGTCTCTTCTTAATAGTTTTCTGGCTGACTTTTGTCCGCCAAATTACCGAAGCATACGTGATGACAGGTCTAACCATCATAGTGTAGACCCATTTCATAGACTCTGGGTTTAGTCCCCATTTGAGACCACAAACGCGTCTACACTGATAAAAAATAATAAGTTATTTAATTTTTACACGCAGGCGTGACTTTTGGTTCACTTTAAAAAAATTTCGTTAATTTGTTGGTCAAACAGTTTGGCAATGCGAGTGCTTACATTTTCAAATTTCTCGTCAAATTTCATTTTTGTCTTGAACACATCGCGATGTCAAAACAATTTTTGGATATGTTCTATAAATCTAATAAAATCATTAAAATTCTTCTTTATCATCCCTTTTGTTTTAAAACTGTTCTGATTAAAATTGCTTATGAATTTATTTCAACAATACTTTTCTGTTATTTAAAATTTTACGCGATGTGTTCACGTTGAATTCCTTTTGAACTGACAAAATTCATACAAAGAAATTTGACTTGTGTTCACATCAAATTTTTCATCAAATCATTGGTCAAACAACAGAAAAACCATAATATTTTTAATTTTATAAAAACATTTTTATAATTGCCATCGAATTCCTATTATAATTCCTTCTTTGACGAAAAATTTTGTAATGTGAACTCCGCTTATGACGAAGAAGTATGTCTTTGTTTTCCTTATCTGTTGACCTTTTCTCATCCGTGAACTTCTTAAAACCATATCCTCTTTGCGCTTGGAAAGTTCATATATATTTTATATATATTTATAATATTTGTTGTCCAGGCTCTTTTCTAGTATTGACAACGTTGTCAAGTAAAGAGCTTTTGAATTAATTTCAGAAAGAAAAATAATTGTCTCCATATGGCAAACCGCTGTGTGTCATATGGAGACAGTAAAAAAATTTTATTAAATATGTTCATCAAGTTAATGAAAATTCTTACTCACACTTGCAAGGACTTGTTTTTTTCCTTAAAGTTTGCATGATTTTAATTTATTTAAAATAGTTACTTCTTTTTAAAATTCGCGCGATTTCCCTTTTTTTATTTTTAAAACAATTTTTAAATTTCAGTTGTGTTTTGATTGTTTAATTATATCACAGCAAGCAAATTTTAGTGTAAGCTTAAAAATAGCATTCAGATATTGCACGTTTTACATAGATTATATATTATTATATTTGGTTTTTTCTTTTTTAATTTCAAATGAATATTAAAGACAATTAATTTGGAAAGGTCAAAATTGCACCTTTGTTTTATGCATTAATTTTTTTTTTTAATTCAATTTTTAATTCACATGTTTCTTACTCGCGTATGAAAAGTTACGCGTTTTATACATGAAGGACACACGTAGTTATGTTTGTTGTTGTTGTTATTGTTGGTTCTCTTTGCGGCTTTTGTTATTTATTTTTATATATCTTGAGCAAATTTTCGCACAAAGAAAACAAATACAAACAACTTTAGTATTTTGTATTTATCCTGTATGTATGTAAGTCTATGTATTCGGCCTTTTTTAGATCGATATGATTTTTCAACACCGGTATTCAGCATACAGGCACGTTTATTGATTTTTCACACAATTTCACCCTTGTGGGTTGAGTAGTGAACTCGTAGACAAGTAGAACATTATTTTCATTAATTTTTTTCTAAATTTTTTTTGTTGAATATTTGTATTTAACATTTATTTATTTTAAATTCGATGCCAAAAAAGTTGAGAGATTATATATATATTGCTTAATTTTGCATTTAAAAAGTGAAGAAATCGAGTGAGATTTTTAATTAATAAATTTTACATATTATTATTCAATATATAATGGTTTAAACTTTTTTCTTCATAACTTTTAAGTATTTCTCATGATATATTATGGGTGTTTCACAAAATATATCCTTAGCATATACAACAATTGCCTATGAAAAGTTTTTGATTGATTTTTTAGAGACATGTTTCTTTGTCAATTTTAATCAGCAAACTTTTTACTTTCACATGTTAGTTCCTTTTTTTTTTTTGAATAATTCTTTTATGTTGACTTTATTGTAACAATAATTTTTTAAATTTATTGCATGTATTAAATTAGTTTTTGATTTTTTTTATTTTGACGCCCTAACGTTGTCGAAAGTTAAACCACGAATAACCTGCAATATCTTTGAAAATTCGATGACGAAAGAGGATACGCTAAGGATATAAAAGGATACACGAACATATGTTTATACGTATGTGCCGAACTTGCGTATTATTTAAGAACTTGTATTTGACAGCTATATTTGACAATTCAAGGGTTGATTTGGAAGAATTGCATGTATGAATGAATGGGAGAGACGACGAGAATAGTATGAATGAAGTTCGTGGTGTGTTCTATGGTGAATAGTTAATAAAGTCAATTGTGAATGTTGCGAAGATGTGTTTAGTGAAGAGTTACATTCGCCGGCAAGTCATGAGTAATAGGGGCGGTCACATTATCAAATTCTTCATCAAAATATTGGTCAAACAGTTTGACCACGCGAGTGTTCATATTATCAAATTTTCCGTCAAATTTCATTATTGTCTTGCACACGGAAGTGAACACATCAGCAGCACTCCATATGCTTTATTTCTAAATAATCTTTTTTTTGTAAATTTCCGATTTAATCAGCCAGTTATGGATGTAGTCTTCAATAAAATCATTGCAAAAATCTTTTTCATCGTGAATTTTGAATTGATGTGTTCGCGTTGAAATCTTTTTTTAAGTGATGAAATCGCACTAGAAAATTTGACGAGTGTTCACACGTCAAATTTTTCATCAAATCGTTGGTCAAACAACCGAAAAATCAAAATATTTTGATTTTCGTCAAACGATTTGACCAACAATTTGATGAGTGTTCACATGTTAAATTTTTCGCCAAATTCCATATATATTTCTGTTGGTCAATTTTGTTGATGACTTGTTGGATGAAAAATTTGATCATGTGACCGGGCCTAATAGCTTGAACACACTGACGACAACAGCGACTTTACGACCTCTGTCAATTTTCTTTTTTTGCGTTTTTTCTTACCCGAAGACTCGGCTTTCAATAATTCATTGCTTTCCATTTGTCAAATTTCTTAACTGACAATGTTAAACTTTTTATGTGCTTGTGTATACTGGCCTCACTCAGCCAACTCACTTTGGCGTCTACAGAAGAGATGAGAAAGTGGGAAGATGAAATGTTCGTGAGTCAAAAATTTTAAAATTTTTGAAAACTGCGATTCACTTTGATTTGACATATGTCATTTGTATATTTTTCTATTAATTGCGAAATATTCCTTTGTGTATATAATAAATATATTTAAGTGCAATAAAAACGAAATTTAAGCTTCGATAGAGCTCAAACAGCGAAAAATTCTTAGATTAAAGGTTGAAGTGAGCAAGTGATGTGTGTGAACATATAGTAACTGCCTCCCATTAAAATGAGGTAAGGCGAATGTAAACAGGCACAATGGTGATCATTTCATGTTAAGCAATAATCATTCTTAAAATATCGTCAAAAACCTTAATTCGCTGCGTTTGACTCCCTTAAAAAGTTGCACGATTCGTATGAATAGGTAGAAACAAGGGCGAAAACCCCGATTTGGGGTAAATCCTTTTTTAGACAAGCGTGAAATACACACTTTGAAGACTAATCTTTTGATGTTTTCACTTCGACGCTTGCAGAATAATGAAATGGCCTGTTAAACTGCCAATTCTATTGTGGCAATACATGGAAAGCAATATTGCTCGCCATGAATAGCCAATAATTGCCATATGACGGGTGGAAAGCAATGAATTGCCGCAATTTTGTGTCGTCGATATTAAGTATTCCTGATTTGGCAGCTTTTCGTTGCTGTCGTCGCTAATGTGCTCAAGCTATAATTTCACCAGTTTTAACCAGCTTATTTTTCGTTAAACAAGTCATCAAACAATTGGACAGGCAAAAATATATATGGACCTCAAAGACAATTTGACTATATGAACACTCATGAAATTGTTTATCAAATCGTTTGATGGAAATAAAAATATATTGATTTTTCTGTTTGACCAACGATTTCATGAAAAATTTGGTACTTTTACGTTCCCTCGTTCACAAGTTTTGTTGAATTATTTTTGCTAGTTCAAAAACGATTTCAACGTGAATACATTGCGTATAATTGAAAATAACAAAAGAGTGTTGTTACAACAAATTTAATTAAGACAATTTTGAGACAAAAGGATGATATAGAAGAGTTTTGGAATAATTTTACAGAAATTTATAGAAAATATCCAGAAATTCTTTCGACATCGCTTATCCCCATCAAACTTTCTTCAATAAAGATATATCTATATTCTAAAGTTATCCTTTGGACAAAAGGAAACACTCGAAGAAGTCCATATCCCTCCAGCTTTAGTATAATACTAATATATATTATATTAAATTTAGTATAATAGGAAGTCAAAGATGAATTAATAATATAGGAATTTTTGCCAAAAAGGCTAAGATTAAAGAAATAAATAAAATCTCTCTATCTACTGAATAATCCCTCAAGAGTCAACAATTAAGAGTGAATTCCTCCGATCCTAGGTATAAAACTCCAATTCAAGACAATAATGAAAGTTAGCAAAAAATTTGGAAATGTTAACACTTGTATTGTTGAACTATTTGACCAGCAAATTAACCAAAAATTTGATAATGTGAGCTCCGATTTACATGCTATCTATCGACAAATTTACCATTTTTGCTTGCGTCTATTAGACAAATAAAATGTAATATTAATAAATTAAAAGGGATTCTTTCATCCGCCATGTGTATGCAACTCGTACCCATCGATTGAGAGTTCTATACACTACCCACCAATCCATATACCTTTGTTACGTAGAGTTTTTAATTCAATATTCAGCATAACTAAAGCTATGTTGCAACATATCATAATGATCTATCTATGGTACTTAAAATATTGTTTATTGGCTATCCTACATATCCAACTTATTTAGCACCTATCCAAACAACAAACCTATTTAAATATAACAAAACTGTTGCTTCTACTTGCTACAAGATGTCATCAGCATCGGCTTTTTTTTGCTAATCTGCTAATGTGTTTGAGCTGTTGTTAGTAAGTTTTCTTTTGTTTTTGCATAGAGCGATGGAAAATTTAGCAAATGTCCACAAGTGCGTTGAAATAGCAATAAATGTAACATGTAATAAAACAAATAAAATAATAATAAACTATATAAAATTCACTGCTATTTTTTAAATAACAGTTAATGTTTAAAGCTAGTGAATTGAAAAATTGATGTGTTCACAATTTGGTGTATACTGTCCTTTCCGCAGTTCTAGAATCGAGCCTGATAAATAGTTGAAACCAAGTTCCGTGTTGTAGAAGCCCCGTTCCATTAAAATTTCAATATATATTCTGTATATATATAAATATGCAGTATATAGTCCAAAAATTTATTTTTCAACAAAATTCAAATAAGTTTTATTTAAAAACTTCCGAGATTGAAAATCGACTATCTAGACGAAAAATTTGTTATTCTCATACCTTGACACAATGATGACGACAGCAACTTTACGACAACTGTAAAATTTTTTACATGTATTTTCTATTGAATTAATTTAGTTCAATGCAAACAATATCGGCTGTATTTCTTTATTAATTCCAGATAAAGAACGGAAGGAATAGAATAAGCCGTTGTTTATCCAGAACAATGAATAAAGACATTTATGTAATTGGTAACCAGCAAACTTTATGAACACAAATATTTATGATATATTTTTTGTATGTATGCTATTTTGCAATAAATTCAATTAAAAAATTTATATTGCAAAAATTAACCAGTTTAATTTTGTGTCACTTTGCTTTCAATTAACCAACAACATTGGACATAACCTCAAACACAAGGAATATTCTTTTTGTTCTACCTCAGTTTATGGTAAAAAAGAACGTGTTCGGAATATGCCGTATGAATAAAGAAACAAAAAGGAATGTTCCGGATAATCAAGAATGCATAAAGAATCAAAATAAGTTGTTCCGAACGTATAGAATGAATGAAGAAATTCAGCCATCGTGTAGCGATAAAGAACTATTCATAATTTGACAGCTTGTTGTTGCTGTTGTCGTCAGTGTGTTCAAGCTATCAGTTATAATTCCTCCCAGAGACTTTCTTTTTAAACTGTCTGCCAGCAACGCTTGGCACACTGCTTAACAGTTACACTCCATTGTGAATGTACCACAAGTGCACTATTTGCATGGCTATGAAGTGTGCTCTTTCGCACACCAGCAATTTCGTATCATGCACAAAGCTGTCAAATGGAGGCTCCAAAAATGCACTTTGCGGCCGCAACACTTGCTCCAGCAGCGCCAATGGCTCCAACAATACTCTCACGCTCCTCTATTTTCATTCGCTGTTCTTTGCTAGTGCGGAAAAGTTGTATTTATTGTGTTTGTTAAGCAGCGTTAGAAACTACAAATTAAGAAACAAAAAAGAAGCAAGTCGTTCGCGCAGTGTCTTTATGTTGTTGTAATTCTACAGCTTCTCAATTCGCGTTGATCGTGTTACATATACAAGAAAGCAACAACAAAAACGACAACAACAACGTAACAAAATTGAATCAAAACCAGCAACAACAACTTACAAAACGAATCTAAAACGTAGGAATAATAAAAAAATATATTCTTCGTTGGAATACATAGCTACTAACTGGAATTTTTTCCTATTGAATTCTGTTGTGCGTTTGCAAGTTTTTGTACACCGACAAAATTAAAATAGATATCTATTGTGCTGTGAAAAAACATTTTGTTTTGAAAAATTTATCAAAATTTGAAGTTGAAGTAAATAATAGAAAATTTAAACTTTTGGAAAAATTTTCCTTTTAATAAAATAAATAATAAAACGAATAAATACCTATCCATAAAAAAAGCATAAGGTAAAATAGTGGAAATAAAATTGTTAAATTCTTCAAGGATAGCTCCAAAGCGGCCAACGAATACAACAACTATGAATAAAACTTGCGCGCGTTGCCAAAAGATCGTCTACCCGATCGAGGAGTTAAAGTGTTTGGATAAAGTGAGTTAATTTAAAAGTATTAATTAAATATAGAAAAATATAAGAAATTAAAGCTAAAGAGCAGCGTGAAAAAATTCCTTTGCTTCCTCTTCGTTGTTTTGTGTTTTTGCTGTTCTTATGTTAACAGCCTGTTAACAGTTGCCGCTGTTTGCTGCGACTTTAAAATGCATATGCTAGAAAGAGATGCATAGCTGTTATTAAGCTGTGTTTCTTATTGTTAACAGCGTCTGTGCAGTTGGTCCACTGTTGAGGTTGACATTTTTTTAGTTTTCAAATTTTGCTGAGTTTTACGCCTGCGCACAGCGCTTTTGAGGGTTAACATTGGATGTAAATTGCAGTAGATCTTTCTTTTTTATTTGTAATTGTAAATTATTACGACCTTTTTGTAAGTTTTATATACCATGTGTTTTATAACTCTAATAATCACCAATAATGTGTTTTATAATTTAGAAAGCAACATGGACCTAGAGCTCGAAAAATGTAATTCTTAATAATTAAAAAATTATTAGAGTTATGAAACGCACTTTTTTTATTTTGTTTATGAAAGAATAAAGGCCAACAAAATATCAGGCAAAATTTCTATAAACATTTTATAGAATATAGTTGGCATTGAGTGGCAAATTTAAATAACAATTTTATTCTCTCAAAGTCTGGCAGTTTTTTTTTTAAATATTCCGAGTTTTACCATCTTTTTTTGAGTTCCCAGTACTAACCTTAGTCCTCCCATTGAGTGTTTTTTGTCAACTGTTTATTCGACTATATTTCATTAATATATAAAAATTTGTTTAATCGAAAGCAACAAGTTCAGCTTGTATACGATGAGCTACTCAACCAGGCAGATGTCCATCTTCATTCACAAAAAGACTTGAAATTAAAACGGCGGAAATTAAAATTAAGTCTTTCAAATTGCAAAACTTGTTCTTCCTTCCTTTTGGCGAACGAACTGTGAACGAAGAGTCAAAAGTTTGCACATCTCACTCCCCAAAATCTCCTCGCCCCCTCTGTGGACTCAACAAACAAATTCCGTTGACCGACCTTGAAAACATATTTAGTGTTGCTGTCTTTCTTGGCGATTTTATTTTATTACTGTTATTCTTTGGCACATGCATAAATTAATTAAAAGACTTGTTTGAATGCGTGGAATTTTCAAGCCGGTTCTTCAACACAAAAATATGTTGCAACTAATAACTAGTTGTTCGTTCGAAAAGCAGTCTTTGTGGCAGTGAGTTTGCAACCCTGCTACTATTACTTCTATAAAAAATATCTTTTAACTTTGTAACCTTTAAAATGAAAGCAATTTTTATCTGAACTCTTTGTTGTCAAACTCGACAAAAATCTATTTATTTACTCTATCCACTCACTTTTATTCTTTGTATTATACCGCATTCAAACTTGACAACGTCGCACAGTGTAACGTGTGCAGACAAAAATATCGATGTTTGAATAGTTCCAAAATTTTTATAACTTTCAATAGACAATATCTTGGATGAAAAAAAATCAAAAGGAATACTAACAACCGTTTCGTTATGTCAAGCCGTCAAAATTGCATTTTCTGAAAATATAAATTTTCTTGTTATTCATTTTTACATTTTGCAATATGATAGCTTTCTAAATTATGCTCCGACCATCATATTTTATATACCAAAATAAAGTTTAAAGTTTCTAATTTCTGGCAACAATACTGTTTTTCTTTATACTTTGAACATAAAAATATAAAGAAAAGGGAACATTAAGGGACTAAAAGCGGAGTAAAAGTTTTTAACTATTAAATTTTTAAAATTGTTTAAAACACAAGCTTGACAAAATTTGAACATAACTTTTTCACCAAAACATCATTAGAAGTGAGTTTAACTAAATTCAAAAAAAATTTCTTGCTCATACTTGCTAATGCCGAAGATATAAGTTTTTTCAGCAACATGTTTATTAAAAATGTGCGAAAATTACAGAAGATTTCACTTCTAGCGACTCAGAAAGCGATTAATTTTTTGTTATTAGTTTTTATTTAAAATAATTTTTATAATTTTTATATATTTTTAAGTATTTTTTTTTATTTTTATTAAAATAAATTTTTACAATATTATTTGCGCTATATTTATTTATTTATTTCATCAAGCAGAATACAAGCTCTTATAGACTACTATAATATTTACAATTAAAAATTAAATCTAATCTTAAATCACAAAGCCAGAGTTAAATTCAATTCAATTTCTGTTTATGTTGCAGAATATAATACAAAGCAGATTATTTTTAAATGAGTATGATATATACAGTAGTTAGATTACGTGACTTGGCACCTAAGCACACTATACAATGAAATCTTAAATATATCTTTAGAATTATCTACGAATATATCAATTAAGTTTATGACCTTGTTAACTTCTCTGATACAATGTGGCAGGGGTTCATTTTGTGCATAGACAGTTCTATGAAAAGTTTTATAAAAGTGGAAGTGACTACGAATAAATCTCGAGGGTATGTGGAGGTTAAGCTTATCCAATAGTTCCGTGCAATCTAAGTTATGGTGAAGAATGTCTCTAAGAAAAATTATTGAAGATGCCCTTCTTCTACAGCTTAGTGTGCTTAATCCAATTAAGGCACTTCTTGTACTGTACGGAGGGGAGGTAGGCAGATTCCATCTTAGTTGATTCATATCAACATATATCGGGTGAATTTACGTTGAACTTTTTCGATACATTCAGAATGTAAAGTTGTTAAAGGGTTCCAGATAATGGAGCAATATTCTAAGTGCGGCCTTACAAGCGATTAAAAAAGCGATTTTAGAGTGTACGGGTCGTTAAACTCCTTGCTATTTCTAATAAGAAAACCAAGCATGGCATTTGCCTTATTTACAATGTAATCAAAATGATTACCAAAGTTAAGATGCGGGTCTTAAAGAATTCTTAAATAATTCTAGCAGTATAGAGTTAATGTGGTAGCTGTCCACAAGAGGGGTCAAAATTCTCGCAAAAACTAAATGGTTACATTTTGAGATTTACACCAAGCAAATGCTGCGTTTAGATCGTCTTGAAGGAGGAAACGGTCGAGCCCTGAGCTAATTTTGCGAAATAATTTAAGATCGTGTGCAAAGATACAACGGGAGTATTTAATTACTAGCGGGAGATCATTAATAAACAACCACTGCCAGTCGCAATTTCCATTTTGCTTCTAATTTGTGAAAACAAAGATGATATTTACAATGTTTTGTTACGTATTCAAAGCTTATGTTAGTAGTTATGTTACACTATGTACATTATTATTTAACACTAGCTGAATACCCGGCTTAACTCGGGAGTTGATATAAATAATTTTCGATTTCATTCGTCAATTTGAAAAAAGTTTTCACAAATTTTAGAAGGAATATTGTGTGCATCTTTCAAACCAGTAACTTTGGCGAAATGAGCAAAATGTAGCTTCAACATCTGAAAATTATGAGAAAAAGTTAGGGAAATCGTGATTTGAGTGTGCGTGCCGCCAATTCGCGAGGAAACTGGACAAAAATTCAAAACAACGCCAACTTACGACGCAACTGACTTGCGCATGTGTTGATGCGTACTCAAATACCACAGAATTCGGCATCAGCTGTCTTGATTTACGAAAAAAGAAAGTGGAATATAAATACACATAAAGGAGAAAAGAAGATAATTATCACCCTTCGCGCCTTGCTGCGCCTTACTGTATTTTGTAGTACAGCTCTCTCTGGGGTTCAAGATATATAGATATAAAATACTAACCGTCAAAAGACTCACCGCACCCGAAAACCACTTATAAAAATCATACGCATCGAATGAGTTGTTTTCAGTTTTTTGCGGTATTTGTACAAAAGCGCCCTCTGGTTTCTTTCTATACTCGATAATCAAATCCTATACATTCGATATACAAATTTTTATCTAAATCGGATGAGCGGTTTTTGAGTGTTTCACAATTTTTTAAGTGACTTGTACTACAGCACCGTCTGGTGTATAAGATAGCGCAGAAAAAAAGCCCAAGATACCCACCGTATCCGAAAACTCCTATGTAAAAATTATTACGCAAATCGGATGTACAGCTAGGAGTTTTTCGAGATTTTTAAAACATTTATATTGCAGTGCCCTCTGGTGTTCAATATAGAACAAAATATATAAGCCATAAAAACTACCGTACCCGAAAACCCCTAAATAAAAATTTTCATATAAATCGGATAAATGGTTTCGGAGACAAACTATAATAACAAAATTCGGGGAACTCGACCACAGCGCCACCTACCGGGTCCAATTGTAAATCTGAACCATCCAGGGATCCACTCAAACACACACAAAAAATTTCATCAAAATCAGTGCAGGAGTTAAGGGACAGTTTAATAACATACACACGTACAAATTGGACAACAGCGCCCTCTAGTTTCGAGAAAGAGCAAAAAAAAACACCAGAACCCTTGCCGTTCTCGAAAATCGCTATTTACAAATTTTCATCCAAATCGGATGAGCAGTTTTGGAGTTTTTTACGATTTCCTAATATTTGTGCTAAAGCGCCCTCTGGTTTTCAAGATAGCTCAAAAAAGATAAGTCCAAAACACTCACCGTATCGGAAAATCCCTATTTTTCAATTTTCATGCAATTTGGTTTTTTTTCATGCAATTTGAGGTTTTTCTAAATATTTGTACTACAGCGCCCTCTAGTGTTCGAGAGAGAAAATAGTAGATAAGTCAAAAAAACTCAACGTGTCCGAGAACCTCTACATACAAAATTTCATGCAAATCGGTTGAACGGTTTTGGACTTTTTCGACTTTATTAAAATATTTGTACTACAGCGCCTTCTGGTGTTCAAGATAGAACCCAGTTTATAAGTCATAAAAACTCACCGTTTCCAAAAACCTCTACATACCAACTTTCATGCAAATCGTATAAGCGACTTAGGAGTTTTTTGACGTTTTTTAAAATATTTGTACTACAGCGCCCTCTAGTGTTTAACATAGAACATAGTAGATAAGTCATGATAATTCACCGTATCAGAGTATCCCTATATTCCAATTTTCATGCAAATCGGATGCACGGCTTAGGAGTTTTTCAAGATTTTTCAAAACATTTGTACTACAGTGCCCTCTGGTGTTCAAAATAGAACAGAGCAGATAAGTCATTAAAACTCACCGTATCCGAAAACTTCTACATACAAATTTTCATGCAAATCGGATGAACGGTTTCGGAGATAAACTGAAAAAAATAATGCCTGGAACCCGATCGCAGCGCCCCCTACCGGGTCCAACCTTTTTTCCTGGATAAAAAGTAGCCTATATGTTGACCGGGGATATAAGGAACCTAGATGTCAAATTTCATTAAAATCCATCCAGTGGTTTTCGCGTGATGCTTTAACAGACGACAGACAGACAAAAATTTTAAAAATGCGATTTTCGGGCTCAGCGTCATTCAAAACGTCCATCGCAAAAAGAATTTAAAAAGAATATTTAATGTACAGATTTTTGACTCTAGTTTGACTCTAGTTTTGAATAGTTGCACTGTCTCCAAGTTTCTATATTCTAAAGGTAGTCTGTTATACTCCATCGGACCTGCATAACTATATCGCTGCTTGGTGATTTTCAGCCTACATCTCGCCACTACTAGGTTGCTCATACCTCTTGTGTTCAGTCCGTGCGTATGGATATTATGAATATTTTTGAGAACGTGTAATGAAAGCTGGTATTTATAAATTCCGGCTATCGGCAGAATCGACTTAAATTACGGAGAGTATAGCTGACAGCTTGGGTAGTTTCTTGGAAGATTGAAAACTAGTTTTATTGCCTTGTTTTGTATTCTTCGGAATTTTTTTAACTCACTAGTGTTTTTGTAGGCCCAGCGTATAGGCATAGGCGCATAAGGTGCGAATGGAAAAGCGACTTATAAATAAGATGTTTGGTATCAATTGCAAGCTTGTGTTTAAATTTTTGAAGTATTCCGTAGCCCGTACGATAATTTCTTATGAAGTTTTATGATGTGATTATTCCACTTTGGGGTATTGCATAACTCGATTCCCAAGAACTTTACCTGCTTGTCCTCTACCACCTCAGTTCCATTTATGGTAAACATCAAATTTTCTTCCTCTCTAGACTGCGGTGATAATATGACTAACTTTGTTTTTGATGAGTTCATAGAAATTTTATTAAATCGGAAAAACTCCTGTAGCATTGACATATCATATTCTATCTTGGCGCGCAGTACAGTTCTGCTTATGCCCGTATGATACTTGATTTTTTTTGTCCAATTTTAAAATCTGAAAACAAGTGGCGCGTGGGCAGGGCAGACATATTTTTAAAGAAAAGGATAAACGTTGTTACTTTTTTATATCTGGCATTTTCAAGAGGAGCCGCATTTAATGAATTAATATTAGCTACACACATCACTTCCAATTCAGCATACATTTATATTAAATAGTTTTGCTAACTCTAAAAATGTTAAATTAATTATTAACAGCACAGTAAATATTTGATCGAAACTTAACGAAGATCGAATTGAAAGAAACGGATAAAAAATGCAAAGAAAATACAGTCCGTCCTACAAATTTTTCTCCAATTCGTACCATATGCGTACTCACTCACACCAATTGAATCCATGCGTTCGTGCTATTTGAACTGCTCTAGTTATCATTTTCAATGATCAATTTAATGAAGTATCATACAGGCTTTACAGATGTGTAAAATAGAGCAATATCATCTGCGAATAAAAAAAGTTTTCCATTAATAGAAATATTTTTTATATCATTTATGTAGATAAGAAAAAGTATTGATCCCAGCACACTTCCTTGCGGTACGCCACAACTATTAAATACACTCTGGTATCTGTCATCTAAGTAACTTCCAAACAACTTCAACGTTTTCCCATTCGCGTCAATATACTCCAATTTTTTTAATAAAATTCCATGGTTTACACGCTCAAATGCCTTTTGAAGGTCTATAAACAACCTCGCAAATGTATTCCATCGCTTGTTCATTTTGTTCATTGATTTAAAAAAGATTTATTATAATCTTATTTTGTTTACTATTTTAATTTTATTTTTTTATTATTTGTGCACTCATTTTTAATTTTAATTATCTTGATTTTTTTTTTTAGTTTTGAATTTGCACTTTATGAATATGTGGAAATTATTTTCAACTTTAAAAAATATTTTTTTTTTTAATTTTAATGCATCAATTAGGCAACAAAATGATGCTGGTGTGGTGTGTGTTTTTGTTGCGAATGGGGTTGGACTAATAGTGGTAAAAATTAGCGCAGCTAATTCTTTTTAAAAATTTCGTCTTATTTACAAATACAAAACAACTCAATTTTGAAAATATTCATGCTCTTATCAAAAAAAGCTTACAAATTTAACGATCTCAATCGTATTTTAGACTTAATTATATTGATAAAAAATTTGTAAATATAGAATCGCCTCCTACTGAAATTGTAAGCAGCTCACAACATCACGTGCCTGTAATGCTGGAGTTTTATGCGTTAAATTATCATAAAATTTGTTCATCTGAACTTTTTTCATATGACTACACGTGCTGACATAAGTGCAATTCAAGCTGGTATTGAATCGTATCCGTGGGACAGTGCATTTTCGGGGATGAAATTGGTGGAGATGTATTCATTATTTTGCTCTGTTATTAATGAATTAGTTATTAGTTATTACTATTAAACAAATTTCTCTTTAAATCACATATTATATCTATTGAAGATAAGCTTAAAGAAAATAGTAAATTCTTTTGGTCGTATATAAGCATGAAAAGAAAATCAAGTGGCGTTCCTATCTCTATGTTTTATAATGATTCTATATCCGAAGATACGCAAACAATATGTAATTTTTTTGCAAGTTACTTTAAATCAGTTTACTCGTCAGCTCAGTCTTCATTGACTTTTACCTCTGACCCTTGTAATACTTTAAATTTAGGAAATCTCTCTTTAGAAGTTGAAGATGTTGAAAGTGCGTACGGAATTTAAAACCGTCTTCAATGATTTGTTCGGATAGCATTTCAACAAGTTTGCTGAAATACTGTGCAAACTGAATTTTTCGACCTTTAACCATTATATTCAACAAGTCCATATCTTCAGGTACTTTCTTGGAGGAATGGAAAGTTTCCTATATTATTCCAATTCATAAATCTGGCCCGAAGCAAAATGTCTGCAACTTTAGACCTATTCTATATGTTATGTGTTCCGAAAATTTTCGAAAAAATTGTGTATGATAAATTATCTTTTTGTGTAAAAAACTTAATCTCTACCGATCAACATAGTTTTTTATCTGGTAGATCTACATCAACGAATTTAATAATTTTTTGTTCTCATATAATTGGTAATTTTTCTAAGGGCTTACAAACAGATGTTATTTTCACTGACTTTGCCAAAGCGTTTGACAAAGTTAATCATGAAACTTTACTACTTAAGCTTTCTTCTCTCGGTTTTCACTCAAATCTTCATGCTTGGCTTAAAACTTATCTCATTAACCGCTACCAAATGGTTAAAATGAATAATTACCTATCCCTACCTATAGCAGTTTCTTCAGACGTACCTCAAGGCAGACATCTTGGTCCTCTACTTTTCATTCTTTTTATTAATGACCTCCCGCAGGTTATTAAATATTCGAGATGTCTTCTTTTTGCGGATGATCTCAAATTATTTCGGTCGATTGAGTCTGTTAATGATTCCGAGTCTTCTTCAACGTGATCTCACATCAATCGTTAATTTGTGTTCGCTAAACAATCTTCCCCTTAATATATCCAAATGTCAGTGTCTTACATTTTCCAGGTCCTCGTCGCCGGCTTTCTCGAGCTATTTTATAGATTCTACTCTTTTAAAAAGAGTTTCTAGTAAAATGGACTTAGGTATTCATCTTGACCCTAAACTGAACTTTAAACAGCACATTGAACTAATAATTTCTAAAGCTAATTCAATGTTAGGATTTTTAAAACGGAACTCGATAGAGTTTACAGATCCATATACTCTCAAAACTCTTTATTCCGCTTTAGTCAGACCGCACTTGGAATATTGCTCTGTAATATGGAACCCGTTTTACCATTTATATTCTAAAAGACTAGAATCTATTCAACGTAACTTTACTAGGTATATGTGGTACAAATTGGAATCTACCTTCTATACCTCACTATGCTACTCGTTGTGCACTGATAAATCTTACTTCCCTAACTGATCGTCGAAAGTTATTTTCTATCATGCTTATATGGGACCTTATCCATCATAATATACAATGCCCTGAACTTCTTTCAATGCTTGATTTCTACACTCCATCACGATCCCTTCGTAGCCAATTCCATTTCCGTGAGGTCGTCCGTAGATCAAACTACGCTCAAACTATGTCCATTGCACTGTGTATAAGTGAAGCTAATGGGATGTTACGCGATGCGGACTTGTTTAATAATGTGTTTAATGGCACGTCTTGAGCTCATCATTTTGTGATTTGTTTCACTCTATCTAATTAATAAATTAGTTTAATTTTTACCATTATTGTTACTGTTTAAATTCAAATTCTATGTATAAAAATTCGTTTTACTGATTTTGTATATTCTTTATTTGGTTTTTGTTTATAGGATTAAGTGTATATATGTATAAGTAGTCTGTAAGAGTCACTCTCTGATTGATGAAATAAAATAAATAAAAAAAAAAAATATACAAAAAAGTAGTTAATTTGGGTAAGTACTGCCTATTTTTAAAGGCTGAGTGACAAAAATATAGTTAATGGGCGTGGCACTCGTCCCATGAAATTTTCAATTTATTTATAATCAAAAAATACATTTTTTTTTACCAAATTTCGTTGTTCTGGGACAAAAGTGAATTTAGTTACAGGCAAAAATAGGTCTAATTTCTAGCGGAAGTGGGCGTATTTTTGGAATTTTTTGTCAAAATTTCTTAATTTTGTCAAAAAAGCTATTCGTGCCAAATTGCATAGCTCTGCGATCACACCTTCTATTTTTGACCAAGCAATGCATGGGGGCGGTACACTGTGCTTCGTTATGTGACACTGTTTGAAATTTATGTTTATCAACACCGTTTTAGGAATTTTTTTTTGTGTGTAAATTCTATCCGTTTAAATGTAATTGTAATCACTCATCGTTACATCAGACAGGCAACATTGTCGGAATAAATATAGAAAAATAAGCTCAACAACATTTATAATCAACAATGATGACGACAGATAAACATTTACTAGTGATGCGCCGTTTCTAGTTTAATTGAAAGAAGAAAAAAAAAACAGAAAACACGCACAATCAGACAGTTCTCATTTACAACAATTGATATTATTGTTGGTTTAATTATCACCATAGTTACAGTGTGTTAAAAAAGTTTACGCACAAGTTTATTTTCTTGATTTATTTTTTAACTTAATTTCTTTAGACATTCTAAAGGGGTGAAAATGTTGAATTTATTGATTATATCTTCTGTAAGAAAAGTAGTAGTAAGTAAAGAAATAAAGAAGAAATAAAGAAACATTCGATATAATAAAAACTTTTTAAATACACTTGAACCTGTTTTTGCGCGGAGATCCTAAAACATAATATTAGCCCTATTCTGGTGATTGACAGTTGTAAATTTATTGACTAATCACTAATCGATTTAAGCTATTTTAAGAAGACGGTTATCACTTTATATTCTAAGCCTTCTGACCAAGTTCTTCTGATCAAGTCTTCTGATCAAGATAGGTAATTTTTTGTGTCTACCTCCCATACAAGGTTAGGTAGAGGCGGCAGTTGGTGTATATACCATACACCAGCTCACTTAGACCAGATAAGTTCATTGCAATACCTTGAGCTCTTGATGAACCCCTTGATAAACTCCTGAAATTAGTCGTTGACAGGTCGTCAAGCTTATGAAAAAAGAAGGAACCTAAATATTTGTGCCTTATGGCTAGCGCAGGACAAGAACACAGAAGATATGATATGGTTTCTTCCTCTTCCTCGTCCCTGCAGCTTCTACAGAAGTCATTTGAGATAACCCCTAACCTGTTGTCATGTCTGCCTATCAAGGAGTAACCTGTGGTGACAGCCACTATTGTGGCTAGTTCTGGTCTTGTTCGATCGATTTGATCGCAGCCGGGCTAGATTAAATAAATAATAAATAAATTTCCCGTTTCGAGACGTGTAAAAGTCATGTAGAAGTCATGATGCAATCTCTTCTATAGCCATAATTTCGTCCTGAAACACACTACAGTGGTCAGGAAGCCTATGAACCATAGATACCCCAAGCTATTTTGAGTAGACCCCGTACCCGACCTTGTCGTTTAGTTTTGATTCATCTATACCATTTGTATAGAAATGTAGACACCCTCGTTTCCATGGCGCACCATTGACCCAGTATGTTCTAGACGAAATTAGCGTACCATAACTTCCTTCGAAGGAAAGCGAGGGCTTACAGTAATAAGTCTTTGATGGCATGAAATTAAAGTTGTTAAGTATGGATGAGTGTCGCGTTGTCAGACCTTTCCATATACCCAGTTTTCTTAGTCTTATTGCCAAATAGGTTGCTGTCTGTTTGACAATCAGGTCCAGTGGTAGAATATGAAGTATGGTCTCTAAGGCGGCAGTCAGTGTTGTTCTCAGAGCACCGCTAAGGCATATAGATGGCATTCTCTGTACTTTTTGGAGCTGTTTCATATATGTGGCTTTGTCTAGGGAAGGCCACCATATTACGACTCCGACTCCATATAGGAGAATATGTCTAATGACCCCAGTATACAGCCAGTGAACGATACGTGGCGAGAATTCCCATCTTGTTCCTATGGCTTTTTTGCAAGTACATATCGCACACTAAATACAAAACACTCACAACTCAAAATTTACAAATTTTTACATTTTAATGTAAAACTATTCGTAGTGGTCATATACTTTGACTGTAACACATCAAATACATTTTGTACACATCTTCTATCTCTATAGTTTAAAAAAAAGTTTTGTTTCATTGCTTTGTATGGAGTTTCTTTAAAAATAAAATTGTTTTTTGCTTCACCTAGAAATTTAAAAATTTTGAGTTGTGACTGTTTTGTATTTAGTGTGCGATATATGATGCCACTGTGGCTTTTTTAGTGCACTCTGCTGTTTGCAATTTCCAGCTGAGCTTTCTATCAAGTATGAGTCCCAGGTACTTTGAGTTATCCGCATAGGACAGAACAGACCCATTTAGTGTGATTGGTGTTAAGGACGGAATTTTGTATTTCCTAGTGAATAGGACCAGCTCTGTTTTAGCCGGATTTACTTCAAGACCACAGGGCTTGACCCATTGTTCAAGTCTGCAAAGAGCTCTTTGCTTAATGTCGCATAGAGTAGTAGGAAACTTGCCTCTGACTGCGATTGTTTGGTCATCGGCGAAGGCTGCCACCATACATACATCTCTCTCAAGCGATAGCAGTACGTTGTTAACTACCAAATTCCAGAGGAGTGGAGAGAGAACACCGCGTTGAGGCGTGCCTCTTGAGACAGACCTTGTAGCGCTGTATGCGCCCAGGTCTGATAGATCTATTGTACTGTTGAGTAACTTGGTTATAAGCTCTGTAATGATATTGTTCACGCTTAATTCGACTAATGCTCATCGAATTGATTGTGGCGTTACGTTGTTAAAAGCTCCCTCTATATCTAAGAAGGTAACCAAAAGTAAACTCATTATTTAGGAAGGATTTTTCTATGGTCCCGACCAGCGTATGTAGGGTCGTTTTCAAAGATCGTCCTTTATTGTAGCCATGTTGTGAAGCAGATAGTAGTGCAGAATCAATGTTACTGCGGAGGTACAGTTCTAAAAGGCGCTCTAACGTCTTTAATAGAAAGGATGTTAGGCTAATGGGCCTGAAATCCTTAGGGTTGGTGTGTGATGTTTTCCCTGCCTTGAGTATAAATACCACCCTTGCCTTCTTCCAAGCTGTGGGAATATGTGATAGACTTATGCAGCCATTAAAAATTGTATGAAGCCAGGGTATTATTGTATGCATGACCTCTTGCTTTTCTATGGGGTAAAAAAACGCAGTCGGTCTCGGTGATTTGTAGGGTTTGAAGCTGTTTACCGCCTATTTTAACTTCCTATCAGAGCCGATGTCTTCGACCTCATGCTGGGGACAGCTGAGGCAAGGCAGGGGTGCACACGCGGGCGCGTCGCTACCAGAGAAGTGCATGTCTAAAAGAAGGTCAAGAGATTCCTCTCTAGACATTGTCCATAAGTCGTCCTCCCATACAAAATTACATGGAAATTTAATATAGATCAAAGGGAGGTACCCCTAAGGATTTCAACCATTACTTACAAGGAAAGGTCCCCAGGTGTCACTCGCTGATTTTAATGATTTTCGGATATGTGATAGAGGACAAATATCTAAGGCTTACACATATTTTAATACGTGCTCAATCGATAGTTTAGGGTTTCAAAATGGCGTTTTAAAATCAGCGGAAATTCCGTTTTTTCGCCATAATTTAACTATTTTCCATAGAAACATACACATATTTGGTACCAAACGAAAGGTATTCAAAAGGCGCACATGATGGCATCTAATTTTTAGAAAGAAGTTTTATTGTTATTTTGTTGTTTAAATTTTTAGCAGTATTTAGTCGATATCATGAAGAGCCTGTACTCGAAATTGTTTAATTTTCACTTATATTTAATTTCAGCTAATTCTAAAGGTTACATTTTTTTGTTTTTTTACTCTTACATTTTTATATTAAAATTTTCGTTATTGGAAAATGCACTTATTGTCTTAAAAATAATATATATTGTTATAGATAACGACCACATTATTGGTATCAAAAATGTAGTTTTTTCTCGAACTTGCCGTATGTGTAGATATTTGATCCGAAATGTTGATATTTTACAGTGCCTCCATACAAACTGTGTGCTTCTTACTTGATTGCCCGAAAAATGAGAAAAAATCATTCGAAATTTAAACATATGACTTTTGATACAAATATCTCCGCTGGTTTTCAATATATTTCATTTAATTCTTTTCTGTCGTAAAATTCAATAAAATTACTTCATAAAAACTATTACAAGGATGTCGTTTGTTGTGCATTTATATTTATAATCTTTTTTTCAAAAATGATCCAAAATATTGAATGTTTCTCAAAAAGTAACGTAAAAAGTGTTTTTGTTGTAAAAATAATTCAAATCAAAAATTGCATTTTAAATTCCCTTTCACATGAAATAATATTTATTAACAAAAATTGTTTTAGTTTCACACAAAAATTCTATTCGCTGTTTCTGTCATTAAAAAACAAGGGTACCCCCTTCGATTTTTTTGATGAAACCAGTTTTTTGTAAAATGTTCCTTTTATATTTTTTTTTTTAAATAGTCGTCTAGCTTCAAAAATAATTTGTTTGAAAAAACTCAATATTTCTTTCCAATATTTAGTAAGAGTAAAAAAAAGGGTAACCTTTAGAATTAGCTGAAATTAAACATAAGTGAAAATTAAACAATTTCGAGTACAGGCTCTTCATGATATCGACTAAATACAGCTAAAAATTTCAACAACAAAATAACAATAAAACTTCTTTATAAAAATTAGAACCCATTACGTGCGCCTTTAAATACCTTTCTTTTGATACCAAATATGTGTATGTTTCTATAGAAAATAGTTAAATTATGACGAAAAAACGGAATTTCCGCTGATTTTAAAAGCCCTAAAACCATCGATCGAAAACCCTAAACCATCGATTGAGCACGTACAAAAAAATACGTCAACCTTAGATTTTTGTCCTCTATCACATATCCGAAAATCATTATAATCGGCGAGTGACACCTGGGGACCTTTCCTTGTTAGTATATAAGTATAACTATATGATAGTTTCATTATATTAGGAGCGCTACTCCTATTTATTTCCAAATTTGTATGTATTTGTATGAAATTTGTTCCGCACAAAGCACTGTGCGGTGTGTTCTCGAATATATGCTACAACGTTGTATAATATTTCATATTTCGGCCAAAAAATCGATTTTTGAAACCTGAGACTACTTCGTTAAATTTTTTTTTTGAGATAGAAAAAAAAAATTATCTTTGCAAATGCTGCTAAATCCTTGCATCTTCTGAAAATTTTGAAACTCTAGAAATCTTTCTGTAAATACATATATGTAGTTAAGACTATATTAAATCCACGCCATTAAAAATAGTGGGTTCTAATTTAAGCCAAAAATCAAATAAAAATTGTCAGCAACAGTATCAGCAACAGAAAAAGCACAGTGAAGGAAGAAGTAAATTCCAGCAGCTGTTGCTACTTTTATCTTCTTTAATGTCATCATTTTTTGCACGCTGGACGCTTGCTAGCTAAACTTGAAAAGTTCTTTGTTTGCGTTAAAATGCAAAGAGCCAGAACCAGTAACAAAACCAACGCAGCAGCCATACCACCATACAACAATAATAAAACGAATGCGCAAAATTGACAAAATTATAAATTCTATATCACACGAGACGACTGACAAAGCACGACAGATATATAGACAGACCGAAGAAACAGAAAACAGAAAGAAATCCGAAAAGTTTTAGTCTGCGTAAATGAAAAAAAATTGTTGGTTTAACGTAGGCCTTGTTTATATTTAAAAAATTACCTCAACACACCTCAGTGCACTGTTTCTCAGGGTTCTCACTGAGAGTCTCTTATCACAGTGATTCATCGTCAAGACATCAACCACATCAGCTAGAACTCAGTTGTTTTTTTTTTTTTTTTTTCTACAGAAGTAATGACAATCAGTTAAAACTTTGATGTGCCGGAATAAGAACTAAAATTAAAGAAAAAAAAAAAATAATAAAAATTTTTCTTCGCAAGCCAAGCATAAAAATAAAAAATAAATGAAATAAATATAAAAAAAAAATTTGCTTACCTTTCTTGCATTAAATTTAAGTTCGCTTTTCAGTCAAAACCTGTTTCCGTTTTCCTTTCTTTTCAATTCATTCATTCATTCAGCCAATTTTATTTGTTTGGTTTTTAGGTTAGGTTTTAGATATCCAACAACAATAAACGCCGTTATTCTCATCTTTCCTTCAACGAATTTGGCATAGTTCGCTTTAGTTGCCAAATTTAAACTTAGCCAAACTCTACTTTATATGTTAAAGGTCTTGCGTTGTTTTTTTTTTAATTTATTTATTTTTTTTCAGTCACAGCCTCCCTCTTAATGTTAAAAATCTAAAACTTTCTAACTCCGGCTCTGTAGCCGCTTGTTTTTTTTATTTTTTCTTTTATAATTATGTTGAAAGTTTCTTCTATGCTGTTTTAGTTTTCAATATGTATGGGTTACCACCGCTTGAATAGTGACTAGTTTGTTTAGTTTTGTTGTATTTTAAAATTACTGTTTTTTTGGTTATAACTGTTTTTTCTTTGCTTAAAATTAAACAGAAATAACAATATTTTAATTTGTCTATCGGTTGAATGATAAAACAATCATTGAAATCTTTTTTCTTTTGTAAAACTGCTTAAGTTTAACTGTATTTCAGTAGCTTTTTGGCAGCATTATGTAATTAACTAGTTATGTTAAACAATTACTTTATTTGGGCAATAAAAAACAAAAATATTGTCTTAATCCACGCTATGTGTTGGTTCCAAGTTTTATGGAAAAAATTATTAATATTTTGTTGAAGAAAGTTAAACATTTTTTTAAGTCAGTCACCTACCTATGATCTTGTAAAGTCAATGTCCGTTTTAAAAATATATATATAAATATAAATAAGTGACACAAGTGAAGAAAATTACGCAGAAGTAAAGAAATTTAAAAGTTTGGATTTAATTTTGCTTGTTCAACTTTTTTGGCACTTATACCATTATTACAAGAGTTGCTACATATATTTTGGGAATAAATATACAGGCATGTTCTGAAATCCGATTCACATCGGAATTTTTCGGAATTGACAACTGATTCGGAATTCACATCGGAATCGGATTTATAGCCCTATTCTGGTGATTGACAATTGTAAATTTATTGACAACTGTAAAAATTTCTTATTCTGAAATGTTATCGAAAGCTCATAACATGGCAAAAATGTCAACACTATAAAAAAATATTCAAAACAAATAAATTTTGCGAACCATTTTCAAAGTTTTTAACTCCTTGGATCAAAAAATAGAACATAAAAGACTAGCTTGTCAATGAATTTACAGTTATCAATCACCAGAATAAGGCTATTAATTTTAACGAAATCTTTTTGGAAGTCAATCCGATTTCTAAGTGAATCGGATCTCAGAACATGCCTGATAGAGACCGATTTTTTTAATTAAAAATAGCTTTATTGTTTTCCGAAATATTCTTTATGATTAATACATTTTTGCATGCTTTCGAACCATCTGTCATAACATTTATCTCATTCCGCTTGAGACACCTCCAAAACATAAATTTTTAAATTGCATCAACGGCTTCTGGCGTCGAAAATCGTTGTCCACGCAATTTTTCTTTAATGTACAAATCAGAACTGTACGGTGGAGGACCCATTAATTCAATGTTTTGATTGCTCAGAAACGCCTTTGTTTGAGCTAATGTGTGGGAGCTCGCATTGCCTTGATGAAGAATGATTCTTCGGCGCTTGTTTGTTTTCCTTATTTCACAGAACACTTCTGACAAAGAAATGATTGTGTACCATTCCGAATTAACCATTCTACGTTTCTCAACTGTTATCATGGCCATATGACCCATACAGTCGACTTCTGTTTATTATCAGGCTCATAAGCATGGATCCATGATTCGTCATCAGTCACGATCTTATATACCGCCATTGTGTATATTGAGCTCTTTTTTGCACCAAACGACAGGAGTATTTTTTTTTGAGTGGTTGTCAAATTATGTGAAATCCAACGTGAACAAATCTTTTTCACAACTATGTGTTCATGTAAAATGGTATGTATGCTGGTGAAAATCATGCCCAGGGAAGCCTCAATCTGACGTTATGTCACATGACGATTAAGCATTATCCGCAACAACGGAGTTTGGACGCCTTTGAAGAAATTCGTCCGTGAGCGAAGTAGGTATAATTTTTTTAGTACAGCCAACTTTTTTATTAAGATAAATTTATTAAGATAAATTTATGGTTTTGGTGTCATTGAAAAGAAAATTAAATAAATTACAAAATTGATTATAAAAAAAAAATGTCATTTAATACGCGAAATTCTGAGAAATTTGCACTCAAAATTGAAATTTGGTAGTTTCAACCGATTGATTTCATCCTTGAACGAGCACAGCTTGGTAACGGCTATGTCGGTACTGTTTGTTGATATACCGTTGAAAAACGGTAAACAAGACAAACGGCATAACAACGGATAAACAAGACAAACGGCAGTGAACGGACGTATTTATTTTATCTAATTTTCCTGAAGATGGACACCAAAGGTGTCCGAAATATAGAAGAAATAAATATTGTAACGTAAAAACTAAAAACCAAAAATTAAGAGTTTTTTACAATAATTAAAAAAAAAAAAAAAAGACCTAGAGCCCAAACAAATAGAAAGAAACAAATATATACAAATAAAGGTCGAAAAATATAAAACAATTTAAATATGTTGAAAAGGTAATTTTATTGCCTTTGCAATGAGTTATCAAGAGTTATCAAGTTTTCCGTAACTTAGTTTTTGTGCTAGAAACAAAAACGTGAATCAAAGTCGTGAAATTTTAATTAACCCTGTAGCTCCTAAGAATGTGAAAATAGACCCCCCTTCCCCTCCCGTACGATTTTTTTCTCATCTCGACATAACCTTTCATCTCCGTAAATAGTTGCACTCAATTGCGGGACACTCTGTATATATATTTGCATCTTAACATTATTTAATTGTACCTTAGCACTTGTTGTTTGAATTTAACAACAATATATTTTGTTTTAAAGAAAATATGTTTTCATATAAATATATTGTTATTATAAATGGACTGAGAACACTTTTAGTCTATTACTATTTGTTTGCTTGGAAATATAATTTAGTCAAGAATAACATTAAATATTCACGGACAAATATATATTAATTGGAGAATACATAATTTAATGGCAGTCAAGCAATTATTTTCAAAACGATAATTAAGAACAACATAATATATTTACCGATGATTACACTATATTTACCCCGCTTTATCAGCAAAGTTGCTTCAAAACTCAACCATTTTTACTGCTGAACCGCCATATTTTTCTTTTATTTTGTTTTTTATTTTATTAATTTGCAAACACAAACACTTTTAATTTAAACAAACATTTTCAGAAACACTTTTCACGCGCTTTTGGCGCGGCTGCTTGAAACTTAAAATGACGCCAAGACTTGGCAACTGTTAAAAGCAAGCGCATAAAGCAACAAGATTTCCGCTATTTTTCGTGCAAGTGCAAAAGAAATAGATATATGTATGCCTAGGCGAAACACATAAAAGAAAGGAGTTCTGTTTGTTTTAAATTTGCAGAGTTCTGTTGTTTTTGAGTTTAACAGTGACGCAAATCAAAAAAAAAAAAACCAAATGGCCATTTCAGCCCTTGAAAGGACTTTGACCGAGCTTCTTTTAATCAATTGTGTTGTGTGTGTTGTGAAATGTTCGAACACAAATGATCGGGAACTGGACCTACATGTTTTATGCCGACTCCGAACGGCTTATGTTCTCAAGAAGCTTTTCATGGCATTTTTTACTTTCTGAGGTTTGCCATTGTCTGCAGAGAGGTGAGGGCCGAACAGAAAAACTAATTCAATTGAAAAAACTTTCTGTGACAGGTGGGATTTGAACCTGGGTTTCCTGGCGTATGGGACACACACTCTACCCACAACGGCACGGCCGCCACATTCGAGATATTTACTTTGATTTAAATTAACATGTTGCAATAAATGTTTGCTATAATATATTTTTTTTATGATTTTAGTAGGTGCTGATTTTTGTGAAATAATATTGAAACGAAATTTCATCGTATTTCGTAGATTAGACCTTTTTTGTTAACAATTGTTACTGGATACATGTAGTTACTGGATACATGCAGTTTATTGTGGAATGCCCAGTTTTTACGTCATGCCAATATCTTCTGCTGTAACCTGCGTAAAAACGAGAATTTAATGTTTTCCAAGAAAATTTCAAGTACAAAAATGCCGAAACTTTCGATGTATGGGTGCAAAACAAAAAAGATGTGACCATTGCCTTGGATTTTATAATAAGTAAGATTGGATATCAAATTGATAATGAACTAAAAGCATCAATAGCAGATAAAGTTCGAAATTTATGTAACTAGGTATATATTGCAAAACTGGGCAAAACACAACCAAAACGTCCAGGCATTCAAGCAATATGAGAAAGTGTGGTTAGAGTGCGAGGTAATTTTTACTGTACCGCGAAAAAAATAATACTGTCGGGCAACCAAAATTAAGCTATGATGAGAGCAGTTCGAGAAATCAAAGGAAACTGGCCTCTGAAATAGCATCACAGCAAAATGGCAATACAAAGTTATTGGCCATGCTGCTGCCATATCTACGAGAACATCTCATAACACTGACTTACAGTTCGTCTTAAAGAAGCCAGCCTTTCCTTTCTGATTGGTTTTTGCAGTCGAAATCTGGCAAATAGTCGGTTTCAAATAGAAATATTAAAAATAAAGAAAAAAAAATCAGTTTATTTTGAATTAGCTATAATATGTTTTTTAATTGTTTGAAAATATTATTAAATAGACAAATAAATTTAAATTAAAGTCTTTGGAGCGAGCTCTATGACGATAGCTTAACCATAGATTATAAGAGAACCATTCCAAGTTTTGATAACAAAACTTTTATATGGGTACCCCATGGAAAAGGGGCGGAGTTCGTTCATTACTTTGTGAAAATAAGTTTAAGTTTACTTCTTGAAGCAAGCTTATATAATAGAAAGTCTTTAACATTTTTTTAAATCCCCTTTTGAGAGGAGCCTTTGGAAAAAGGGGCCGTAAGCCCCATACTTTATTGAGCTAGCTTACCTGTAAATAATTGTTGCCGCAACTTTGGGCTTCTGGCCCATTGTGCATCGGTTTTAATCCCCACTCAAATGTGTTATAATTGTGTATACACGACTAAAGAAGTTTGACTTAAATAAAATTTTTTTTTTAAAATACTGGCAACTTTGCAAACTTTGTTTGGTGACTCATCTTAATAGTCACGTCGCCAATTTTTGTAAATCCAATTTTTTTTTACAAAATATTCGTTCCAAAAACTCCAAAGTATAAAGTTGAGTGCTTGCGACGAATCCTTCATTTCTATTCCAACTTTTGTTTCGATTTTAACCACTGCGGAGTATAAAGAAAATGTTCAATGGATATCGAAATCAGGGATTTACCTCGTTTCATTAAACTGTTTCCATGATAGCTGCTTAGCTTCCATCAATAGCTATAATGGACACAAAACTGAAAACTACTCGTATTCAAATAGAAGACTGACCAACTTACACTCGATTGAATTGACGCCGCCACATATCTTGAGTGAATACAAATCCATAACATCTGGACAAAACGATCAAGATGTTATTTCCAAATTACCACATAAAGAATCATTCAAAAATTAGTTTCTTTTTCGCATATACTAATATCAATCTCCCTTGTGCGTTTAAAAAAGCATGTTTTACATAGTTGTAACAATAATTTTACACGTTGAACTTTTTGAAATTCAAAAAAAAAAAAAACAAGTTCAAAGCCTACTGATAAACTCACTATAGCACAAAGAATACTGCTTCAAAAGTGTATTCTTCATGGTACATTATTCAATGAAGCATATCCAGAGAAAGAAGAGGCACTTCTAGTCATCAGCAGCAGTGAACTCTGTAAACACAACCAGCATAAGAAACCATCAACCATTAAATAGGTACAACTTGTTAGAAGGGGAGACATAAAAGATCAACAAGCTAAACAAGAAGATCAGATTAATATCAGAAAAATGTGGAAAAAAGCTATAAAAAAAAAATACAATAGGGGAAAGGAGCAATAATAAAAACAATAACAGCAGTAATAAAAAAAAGCAACAGCGCACTTATGCAAAACAAGTGTAGAACTCTGAACGGGACACCGGCCGACCGACCGACCGACCAACCGACCACTTAAGAGCTAATAAAGTTCAATTGAATTTAAACAAAGCGCACAAAAAGGTCAAGTAACTTAAGAGTAAAGAAGTGCAAGAAGAAGGAAAAATTCAAAAAGAAATTGCATTAAAATTTAAAAATCTTAATTGAGGAAAAATAAATAAATTATACTGTCTTCAGCTTGTACTACATCGTCAGATCGTTACAAACAGTCAAAAAGTCAAGTCGAAAAAATAAAACATAAAAGTAAAATACCGACCAAGTGACACCCGAACAGGAAACACTCATGATTATGCTAGAGTAATGAGCAAACAACAACCATTGATATATGAGTGGAAATGTTTTAAATATAATGATCAAATTCAGGAGGGAAATCATTTGACCCATATTGTGACTAGAAGGTGAGGGAAAAGGAGAAGGAAGATTGTTGCCAATGAATGAACGATTTTGAAGCAGGTGAAATCTAAAGACAGGCGAAATTACACAGGAAATCAAAGCAAAAACTAAAGTTTTATCTATAGCTTCATCACTCTGATTGTTATTAAGTGAAGTCAAAAATAAGTTGTTTTTCTCAGCTTAATGAGAATTTTTGTACTTTTCTTTTTCTATCATCATCACACCATATTTCCGTTAATATATGTAAATACTTTAAAAGTTGCTGTTTAAAGAAAACTTATATCCCACAAACAGATAAACTTTTTGCTTGATGAAATTACTATGAAAATTATAATATAAATGACCCACTTCAGCCCTAAAGACCAGAGCTTCTCGTCGTCAAAACCCCCTTCATTTTGTTTCAAGAAAAAGCACACTAACCATAAGCAAGACTCGAGAAGCAATAGATTTTTGTATGAAAAATAGTATAGCTTCTCGTGTCCTACCAATCGTTGGTCTGCTTTTTTGTGATGCAAAATGAAGGCATAAATGTTTTCTATACAAATGCCGTGTTGTGAACCTTCAAGTTTTTGCCTACTACGAACGGCTTCCGTTCATGTTCTCAAAAAGCTTTTCAATTCAAAAAGTATTTACTCTTTGAGGCCGCCCACAGAGTGAATGCGGATGTCGACTGGTTAGCAGACTGGTTGCTTGTTGACACTAGTGCGACATAACAATAATAAAACAAGGAAATGAGAACAAGCGAGATAGAGATACACCTCTCTGTTAATCTATCCGCATCTACGTCCACTCTGTGGACAGCCTGAGACTTGTTTCCAGAGAGCTGATAGTCCCTCTAAATATATATTGAGTTTTTTACTGAAAACATATTTGCATCAGCACACAGGGGGGCATTTTGAGGGTTAAACGTCCCCAAAATGAATTAATAAAAACACAAACATCATATATAAAAATCTAATTTATAAAAATCTTGTGTCACGGTGTTTGTGGCCGAACATCTCCGAAATGGCTCGACCGATTTTAATTAAATTTTTATTTGTGTATTTGGTAAGAATAAGAATAGGTCTTAAAGCATTTTTCAGCCACCTATGCAAAACGGGCGTGGCTCCGCCCATACAAGTCACATTTTCGATACAAAATAGCTATGGCAGTAAATATCACAGAACATTGAAACTCAGAATGGAGTTACCACTTGAAGATGTCTTTCTAATAGAAAAATTGGATGGGCATTGGACAAGGAGGTGTGGCTCTGCCCATTTAAGGCAAATTTTTGAAATCGAATAGCTTTGGAAGTAAGAATCACACAACATTGAAACTCACAAAGGAGTCGATGTCCTGCTACCGAGAAACTGGGACGGGTATTGGACAATGAGCGTAGTGGACAAGGGGTTAAAAAATGTTTTGAATATATTTATTATTTTCCAATATATCATATTTGCCGGGTGTTGCAACGCACACGTGGTATAAGCTAGTATATTATAAAATTTTTGAAGTGAAACTTCTGAGGCGGCGACGTGACGATATCTATTGAGGGAAAATTTCAAAAAACACGTATATATGTTTATAAACATGTAAACAAAAAAGTGAAACATTTTGCATATAAGCGCTGCCTAAGAGAGACACCGTGGTTGGCTGTTTTAGGGAATCGCTGGTTTCGACTCTGAGGTCAAGATTTTAAAATTCAAGATGGCGGATTAGGTTGACACCTTGGTTTTTTTGTGTTTTTGCGAATACTTATAATTTTGAAATTTGATTTCGAATCTGATATTAGTTTTAAAAATCAAGATGTTAGATAGGACTGTCACCTAAATTTTTACCACCTAATAATATGTTTTTTACGAGTTTTAAGCATTTTCTAAAAGTTTTAGGAGGTCGCTGATTTCGAATCTGATGTTAGAATTTTAAAATTCAAGATGGCGGATAGGACTGCCACCTAGATTTGTACCACACGGTTGCCACCTAGTCAAATGTATTTTAAAGAGTTTTAAACATCAAAAGTCTTAGAGGATCGCTTATTTCGAATCTGATGTCAGAATTTTAAAATTCAATATGGCGGATAGAGTTTCCACCTACCTTTTTTATTTTTTCGAATTCGTTGCTGTGGCGAACACTAGGTAAAAATGGGTAACTGAATCCGAATCTGTTGTGAGAATTTCAAAATTATGGAATTTTTTTACAATTGAGCTGTTACTTAATAAAAGGTTTTTTTAGGAGTTTTAAACATCATCAACAGTCTTAGAGAATCGCTGATTTCGAATCTGATGTCAGAATTTTAAAATTCAAGATGGCGGATAGGATTGCCACCCCTAGATTTTTTTTAAAATTCTAACAGCGGGTTTCATTCCGAATCTGATACCACAGTTTGCAATTTCAATATGGCAGATATTTCTGCCACCTAAATTTTTTGTATTTTTACAATTTTTTGGAATTTTGAAATTCTGTCAGCTGATCGAATTTGTAAAAAAAAACAAAACAAGGTAGCAACCCTATCTGCCATATTGAATTTTAAAATTCTGACGTCAGATTCGAAATCAGCGACCCCCTAAATCTGTCCAATGATGCTTAGAACTAGTAAAGAACATATTATTAGGTGGCAGCCCTGTGGTAAAAATTAAGGTTGCAACCAATTCCACCATCTTCATTTTTAAAACTGTGATATCAGATTGAAAATCAAATCCGTTGTCAGAATTTCAAAATTACAAGGATTCTCAAAAATAAAAAAATGGAGGTGGCAATCCTATCCGCCATCTTGAATTTTAAGATCCTGCTATAAGATTCCAAACTACCAACCACGGTGTCTCCTAGGTAGCGTTTTTATACAAAACAGTTCACTTTTTTGTCACATGCTTATAAACAAAAACATTTTACTTTTTTATTACATGTTTATAAACATGTATATGTATGTGTTATTTGAAATTGTTCGCTCAATAAAAATCGCCACCTAAGTTTCACTTCAAAAACTTAAATCTCCCTAAAAAATTTTTCATGGGTGCGCCCCTGACTACAAATCATGTGACTGAAAAGAATGCGACTAAAAATCACGCGACTGAAATAATGCGATTATTTGCTTAAAGTTATTGATTGCAAGCATCAGCACTTATCTGAAAATTTCTCTCTGCGATACAATAAGAAACTGTTTCGCATCTACAAAGAAATCTACAAAATATTTGTCGCCCTGAAATGACAAAGAACTTTATCGGCAAATGATCGACAACACTCTGTTATATATTTGCTACAACTTAAAGCTTTTGTGTACAGATATAAAATAAAAATTTCCAAAAATTTACATCTGAAATAGTTTGACCGTAAAAATTGAAACAAAAACTACCATTGACCAAACAAACTTATCACAGAAGTATTGGGAAAAAAAAAAATAATCGCATTAAAGCTTCCATGCAAAGCTTTAAACCTACTTTTCCAGTTATTTCAGTAGTAATAAATAACATATTTAATTCAACTCTATTGATCTATAAACGCATACGTTGCAAGCTGCTTTACTTTATTTGTCTTCCTGTAGTTTTCTTGGTCTTTCCATCCATTTACTTCCATCCAAATTGATGATGCTGCATACGTTTTCTGGCGAAGCAGTTATTGCCATGATTGCCAAGATTTAGCTATACAAATTAAAACCAAGAAAATAATAATCTTTAGTTGGTATTGGCAGCTACAACTTTCTTCGAACGAGTCAACACAACGAACGCAAGCAGACAGACAGACAGATCTGGCGAGAGACAGACAGCTCGAAAGAAATACTGAATTTATTATGCAAGCTTGAAATTATGAAACATACTTAATTGAAATTTTATGCTGCATGCCAATCACTTTTTCCCCAAACGTGCTAAACTTGGAATGCATATGCATAAGTATAACCTAGTTAGCAGCTATAGTTAGTCTTAAGCCCCACTGACCACCACACGCAAATTTTACCAACAATTTTACTACAAACATAGCTTGTTGCTGAGTTTAATTGATTAGTTTTTTATTTTTAATTTAATTTCGAACTTTTATTTGCGAGCAACAGATACATTATTTAGCTTGCAGCTTCAAAAAGATTCACTTAACTAGCTATACGAATCATTCGTTATTTGTTCATGCATGCTTTTTGTTTACCATCTGTCGATAGAAACTTTATGTTGACATAACTAATTAAATCCGTTTTGGCAAAAAGTAAAAAAACAAAAATTTAAATCAAACTAGGAAAATGCAAACAACATTGCCAAGTTTGTTGTTATCTACTTTAAGTCCGGATGAATAATTGAATAATTGGCTGCATTTTCAATTTCCTAAAGCAAAGTTGAAATGTAAGAGCATCGTGTTGCAAAAATAAACAAGAGTTTAGGTCTAACAACGAATTGAAAATGTTTCAATATTTTGAAAGGACCTACCGTATATATGATGTTCATATGTGAAAATTCAGTACAAAAAAGTATCCAAAAAATAAAATAAAAAAAACGAAAATGAAGGGATCAAGCCAAATATAAGAAAAAAAGTGTCGAAAATTAAAATTAAAAAACGCAGTGCAACAAAACAAAGACAAAAACAATGCAGCAATAAATGCAAACTGTAAACAAGCAAGATAGAGGTAAAAGCGCTGATGTCCACTTAATAAGTAGCTTTAAGCTCAAAACCAGCTTGCACTACAAACACTGAGCTTTCTCCATGTGATTATACATTAAGAAATTTTTTTAGCAGCTGTTTTTAGCTTCAGCCTCCGCGTGCACTATAAACACGGCCTAATGTTGCGCCGATGCGGTCAGTTTTTCTTGCTGGCGTTACCGTAAAACTGCCTTCATACAATTTCATAGAAACCAAAATGACAGCAGGCAGATCAGGTTCTGCGACAAAACAGGCCGGATCCTGTTTTCTCGCAGCTGATTTTGCTTTTTTAAAGAAAACCGTGTATATATATATATATATATGAAAACAATTATATTTTACAAAAGTTGATTGTATAATTACTCGTTGCATTCCAAACAATGCGTTGTTATTCTTTTAGTTTTTATTGTTTACAGCAACAGCATTATTTCTTGTTTCTATGTTTGCCTAGGGTCGCTTTGCCTAGTGAACGCTTAAACTAAAGCTTATTACAAAAGCTGAAAAAAATCTTCATGCCGAATCTTATGGGAAAGCTGAAAGTGTTCATAGTGCTGCAAGCTTATTTCAAACTTCAAGCGACTTAGAGCGACTCAAATGGTTTTTTGCGCTTATATTTCTATCTCGCTTCTTTAGGCAGTCTTAATTTTTTGTTTAATTTTATTGTTAATGCTTTGTCGAACTGCATTTTTTAGTCCCTTATATCTCTATTTCGCTTGTTCACACAGTTTGTATTTATAGTTTATGTTTTCTGCGTTATGTGCACTGCGTTTTTTAAATGGTTTTCTTCGGCACTTGTTTCTTTTATGTAGCTTGTTTACATTATTTTCGATGATTTTGTTTTATTTCCTGGATATTTCCCGCTGGCTTTGCTGCTTTTGCACAGAATCTCAAAATCTACTAATAACTCATAAAAAATAATTTGTTTAAGTTAAGTCTGACTGTAAACCTTTTCATTTAATTATAAAAGTTAAAATTTACTTTAAATTTATATATGTATAAAATATAAGTTAAGAGTTAACTTATACTTTTAAGAATAAAAGTTATTCTTCATTTTTAACTTTTATTAAAAAAAATTAAAATATAAGAGTCTTCTAAAAATGTTATTCCTAAAAAAATTGTATAAAGTCATTAGGACTTTTATTTCAAAAAGTCAGTACGTATAATAAGAGTTATTTGATACTTTTATATTTAAAAGTCTTGATAAAAGTATTTATGGAAAAAGCTTTGAAAAGTATTTTTCCAAAGATTTTCGCTAAATACGCTTCACATAAATATCATAAAAGTTGAAGACTTTTATAAAGACTTTTAAAATATAAAAGTCGCAATAGACTCTTATGACTGATTTTTTTAAATAAAAGTCTTCAAAGATTTTAATAAAAAATTTTTAAGAATAAGTCTTTATAAACTCTTTTGTTCGACGTTTAATCAAAAAAGTTAAAAAAAATAACTCTTACTCATAAGAGTAATGCAATAAGAGCTAAAATCAAAAGTCATAAATAACTCTTATTTAATAACTTTTACTTTGGATCATCAATTATAAAGTTTTCATAGTAAGTTTCTAAAGACTCTCATTTTAAAGACTTTTTGGGCAAAAGTCATAAAAGTTCCAACCTCTGCTGAAAACGCAAAACATTATTGAAAATCGACGCAAGTTCTTTGCTTCTTTCTTCTTTCCCTGCTCCAAATTCTTCTCACTTAAAAATTTTCATTAATTTCGCAGAATGTGAAAACCAATAAGCTCAATTAGGTACTTTAATCTGCAGGCAATAAGCGCGTACTATGACTACAATAAGCTCAAAAAAGCTGCTTTAATTCAAACCGCAAATAAGCTTCGGCTTAAGCGTCCATTATTGGCTTATTTGTGTGTTATTATCTCGCTCGTTCTCTGTGTAAACAAGCGAGATAGAGATACAAAATAAGCTCAAGTGCTTACTATGAACTCGGCCATATGAGCTTAAGGGTGCGTTTATAGTGAACGCCTATGCCGAAACATATTTGCGCTTTCGCCTAAAGTAGTTTTTTTGAGCTTATTGTGTTCATAGTGCTCATATTGAACTTGTTGGTATTTATAGTGCGCATTTATTGCTTGCATATTAGAGATTCTTACTGAGGTTATTGGTGTTCGTACTTTGCAAATTTAATAAAAATTTTAATTTAAAAGCGTGTGGAGAAGAAAAAGAAGAAAGAAGCAAATAGCGACAATTTTTTTTTCTTTTCAAAAAACTCCTAAAACTCCCTTGTCTCCTCATGCCATTACTACTGCCCAATGAAAACTAAACTAGCCTCGGATAAAAAAGAACGGCAGAGCATAAACAGTAAAATTAAGCAAAAATGCAAACTGAGAACGAGCGCGATAGTGATTATATCTCTTGCTGAAAATCAATCAATAAGTAGCTTTTAGTTCGGAATACGCTTGCACTATAAACACTTTCATCTTTACTTACTGTAAAGATGACTTATAAATACTTTCATCAGCGTACATTATTGTCTTATTAATTAATGTTTGTCTTATTTGTTCTTATTGTCTCTTTTAGACCGACAAATGAACTGTTATTGATCAATGCAACTAAGAATTATTAATAATTTTTATTTTTTCAATTACTGTAATTAATATATTTAATAAGAACAAAATACACTATAACAATAATAGAACAGACTATTAATAACAATTAATGATGGTCGATCGGTCTGAGAGACCAACGCGCGAGTATAGGAAGGTTAAATAAGTTCAAGCGTTAGGCCGCGTTCATAGTGAACGCTTATTTGAGCTTATTGTCTTAGGTTACGAACTTGTAAACGCTGGTTCAGACAGGCAGGCAGATCAGATCAGAAAACACATTAGAGCAAAAGAGATGCATGACTTGATTTCTTTATTGCTGCAATGTGAACATCTGATCTGAAATGCCTGCCTGTCTGAATCAGCTCTAATTAGCTCTAATTAGTGCCAGCTCTAAAAAGATTTTTAGCATAAGCTTAGCAGAGGCTACAGCTGCTACTAAATTAAAAAGCTGACGCTTAAGTTTAATATCAGTTTTTTAGTAAGGCTGAATGTGTTTTTCGGTTCGGCTCAGTAATAAGCGTGAGCTATAAACGTAGCCTAAGGCCGCCTATTTGACCTTATTGGTGTATCTTTACTTTTATTGCTTGTTTACACAGCAAACAATCGAGATAGAAATACAAAATAAGCTCAAATAAGCTCAATTAAGCTCAAATAAGCTCAATTAAGCTCAATAAGCGTTAATTACGAACTCTACTCTAGGACCGATAAGCCGAGGGAGACTCTGGATTGGATAAATAAGATGTGTTGAAGAAAAATAAACTTCAGTTATGGGATCGCTCAGTTCTCCATCATTTGTGTTCAAACATTTCAAAACACGCGCAACACAATTGCTCATAAGAAGCTCGGTCAAAGTCCTTTCAAGGGCTGAAATGGCCATTTCGTTTTTTTTTATGGGATCACTGACAAATCTTGATCAAAAAAAAAAAATACTTGGTTTCAGCATACAAGTTAATTAAGGATAATATAGATAGTAAAGATAAAACAAAAAATAAGTTTCTCATAGTTTTAAGTTTTCGTCCAAACACTGTGCTGCATGTTTGCATTTGGCACTAATAGGGGAGAACTATGGGGGATGGTTGGGTCTATGTTCAAATTAATAAAAAAACTATCGACATAGCTAACATAGTTGAGTTTTTAACACAGCTAATTGGTTAGGAGGGTGAGATGTGGGGAGGAAGGGCATGGTTCGACACTATAGTAGAAATCTATACACAACTATTTGAACAAGAATAAATACAGCGTTAGAAATGGTAAATGTTTTGTAACTAGCTATCTTTGGAACGAACTGTCACATCAATAAATAATGCCATTGAAAGAATGCTACGCATTGCGACAGAACGCTATGCTATGGGGATGAACGGCAAGAAACTTCAAACGATGAATAAATAAACGGATGCAGACAAAGAATGAATAAATGTTGCACATTTTATGCTGCCTCACACTCAGTCGTGTCAGTTGCTGTTGTTCGACCCGCTTTTTGATGTCAATAAAAATGCATTAAAACTAATATCTTTTACTACAGCGAGCGAATGAGAAATGTTTGCAGCGGAAGTTGGAAGCAATCTATTTCAAGATTTAACTAACTATGCGGGACACCAGTGTTACATTTAACTGTGTGTGTGTGTGTGTGTGTGCATCACGGTGACATATACGTATATAATTCCGTTCCATGTTAAAAGAAAAGCTTTCTTTTTACACATCTGTAAACCTCTTCAAACTACTTGATTCAAGTTTTTCTATGCTGTTTAAAAATAAAAATAACGTAATTTACTCGTACAAATTCTGAAATACATACACAACACTTCATGCTCTAATAGTTTATGAGTTATATCAACTCCTTGTCTGGCATTTTAAGGTCTGATTAAAAAAACAAATAAACTAGTTACATAGCCAAGGTCAAGGTATTCAGCTGTATTCAAGCCAAGCTAAACACGCACTAAAAAAGTGTTTAAAAAATAAAAAATGCATTCATTTAAAATGGTATTCATCTGTCGTTACGTCATACTATAGTCTGAAAAATTCAATAAATATAGCCATAAATGTAATTATTGGCATGCCGTTATTTTAGACAAGCCCAAAAAAAAACAGACTTTAGTGATGCAAGCTCCACATAAAAAACAACTAGTTACACGCTTTTGTTTACATTTCATTGTCTAGAGCTGCCACAGTGTGCGATCAGCTGAAAAGGTAAACACCACCACTATGTAACCAATTCACTCCATTATAAATCGATGCATGTTAGTTTTTTTTTTTTATGTTTCATTTAAGCGCTCTCATAATGAGCTAGAGCCTGTGTTGCTTAAGAAGGTAGTTTAAAAAAAAAAACGACTCACTATTTAATTGCTGCTGAATACAGGTGCACACGTTGGCTTTCTTTTACAGCTCTGTTATATTTTTCTTCGTTGCTGTTGTCATTGTTTATTGTGATGCACGTTTTGAAGTGACATAATCATAAATTCCCATTTATTCAATTAAACTTTTGTCAATACTAACGTAACTAAAAAAGTAACTCACACACGAAGCTTGGAAGTTTCTGAGCAGTCTAGGTTTGGTGCATTTGATGCATGTAATTACTGATTGATCGTGCCTTTAATGGTGATAATTGTTTTAATTTTATGCATTTTAATTCGTACATAAATGGTCATAATTGTGATGACAACTTGTAATATTTGTGCATTGCACCCAGTCAGTAATTGTGTTGAAATTAATTATTTATTTAGAAATAAATAAAAAGTCATTTAACATTCTTTGATGAGTTTCAATATAATAATTGTTGAATGGTGAATGCTTCAAAATGGAGGAAAAATATTAAATTACTCAATAGCATTCTCAAAAAAAAAAAAGAAAAAAAAGAACTTGAGCTTAGTTCAGAAGATATGTGAATGGAAAGTGAAGAAGAACCCAGTAGAAAATTATGCGCAATGTTGATTTAATTTTTGTGAGCTTTTCAGCCGATTACATTTCATATCTCTGCCGAATTGGGCCCAAGAGGGGTCAAATATAGGATCTGGTCCTATTATTTTTTACCCTTTAACATTTCTTTTGAGCACATCTACTCTCTATTCGCTACCCTTCTGGAGGTTCCCATACAAAAAACGCAAAAACTGACGATTATAGTTCATATCTTTCTCGAATTTGCCCTTCAACATTTCCTCTGAACTCATCTGTCAATAATAGTTCATATCTCTCCCGAATTAATCCCTAGAGGGGTCAAATGTATAATCTGGTCCTATTATTTTTTTGCCTTCAATAATATTTCTTTTGAAAACACCTTTATCTGCCACCCTTCTGGGGATTCCCATAAAAAACACATAAAAATTGTCGATTATAATTCATTTAGCTGCCGAATTGACCCGAGAGGGGTAAAATATAGGATCTGGTCCTGTTATTTTTTGCCTTTCAACATTTCTTCTGAACACGTCTATCCCCTATCTGCCACCCTTCTAAGCGTGACTACACAAAAACGATAAAAATTGTCTGTTATATCTCTGCCGAATCGATCCCTAGAGGGGTCAAATATAGGAGCTTTCTCTGTTATTTTTTGCCTCTTCTCTTTGCTGTACACAATTTTCTTAAATTCCCTCCATAAAAAGTAGTCGAGAGGCGTCAGGTCAGGTGATCTTGGTGGCCAACGGAAAGGGTCATGTTCACCAATCCACCTGTTAGCAAAGTTTCTGTCTAGGTACTGTTTTATAATATTTTCTTTGTGTGCATGGGCTCCGTCTTGAAAAAAAAAAAACACAAAAAAATAGCACAAGCCTGCCTCAACGTAAGGGGTGGAAACTTTAAGCTCTTTGGTACGGTATTCACTCGATTGATCGGCTGTTCGTAAGCGTACACCCAAGTCTCATCTTCAGTTGTGATGCGTTAATGATAGTTGGAAAGCATTGTTTCACACACATCAACGCGGCGCTGTTTTTCTCATGAAATTGAGCGTTTTTGGCACCAGTCGAGATTTCACTTTTCTGAGGCCCAAAAGGTCACTCAAAATAGTTTTCACTGATCCTTCCAATATTCCAAAGAAAGTCAGTGTGGTCTCGGACTGTCAATAGACGATTTTGGAGCACCAATTCTTTGATTTTGTTGACGTGTAGCTCCTCAGTTTATGTTCATCAGTCCTAGCGGTGCCTCGTCTTCAACACTTCCTCTCGACTCTCTTTGAACATTTTGTACCACTCATAAATTCTTTTTATACCCCAACGCGTACTGCGTAAGGGGCATATTAACTTTGTCATTCCGTTTGTAACGCCAAGAAGGAGGCGTGGCAGGTATAGAACAATATTTATATTTTTGATCAGCATCATCTCCTGAGTCGATTTCCGTGTGTCCGTCTGTCTGTCCGTCTGTCGACACGATTACATCCGCAATTTTAAAGCTATCGCGATGAAATTTAAAATATAAGTTTATTTATAAAAAAGGAAGATCAAGTTCGACAATGGGCCAAATCGGATGAAACCCACTCCTACCTCCCATACAAAGTGACTTTATATTAACCGTAAAATGTCTTAAAAATCCACAAAAATTGAAATCCACAAGAAATGCCTTGAAACTTGGCAGGTGAGCTTTTCTCTTCAGCCTTAATCCTGGCTATGAAATTTGGAAAAATCGGATGAAAACCACGCCTACTTCCCATACAAAGTGGCTTTATTTTAAACGTTAAATCTCTTAAAAATGCACAAAAATTAATGAAACGTCTTGAAATTTTGCACTTTAGGGTTGATATATAATATGAACCATCTGTATGATATATGGCAAAATATACTTCCCATAAAAAGTGACATCATACATCAAAATAGGAAAATTTTCGTTAATATATAAAACTGAATCTCATCATGTATGTCATGGCTAAAGACTTCGAATATACTTCAATATGGCCGCGGGGGGTATTTTAGCTTCGGTACCCTGCCGAAGCTCCACCCTTACTAGTTTTCGATAGAGCTTGTTCACCGAAAGCCTTCTGCAACATTTTCAACGTTTTGGCAGCAGAAATTTAATTTTGCACACAAAATTTAATGGAACTGCGTTGTTGAATAGTTCCAGACATTATATAAAAACGAAAAATTCACTTTAAGCTATTTACAAAAGCATGCGTAACTAATGAATATTTTGTTGTATAATTTGGCACAGATGTCAGTGACAGTAGTATTTCCTTGAACATGAAAACATTTCTCCCTTCCAGGTATATTTTGCCCACAGTAGTATGAGCTGTTTATTAATATTTTTTGCTCTTCAACATTTATTCTGAATGGTAGCGTATATCTGAAACAGAAATGCAGGCATCAACAGTGTTAACGTTAACATTGCTGATATTAACACTGCTGACGTTAACACTGCTGATGTTAACATTGCTGATGTTAACATTGCTGATGTTAACATTGCTGATGTTAACATTGCTGACGTTAACAGTGCAACGCGATTTCATAAATTTTACCACTACTAAAGAGTTCAACGCGCCTAAAGAGGTTTTCATTTGAAAAATTATTTCTAAAACACGTTGTTTCTACAAATTTAGGTTAGTTTTGAATTTTTAAATGTCACACACTACCAGGAAAAAACTAACCCTGACACCGTTAAACTGAACACATGTCTTCTAATATTTACACAGCAAACAATTATCTTTCAAATTATGCAAATACAACAATAACTCACATGCACATTCGTAAATATTTGAATGTCTTTGTGCATAAATAAAAAAAAAAAATATTCTTCTAGAATATTAACTGCAAGATCAAAATCTTTATAGAGATAAAAAAGAGAAAATCAACAAAAGACAACACTAGATCTCGTAATACTTACTTACACTGCAATAATTAAGGTCGCAGCTGTTGCATGAAATATGAGGAACACCCTGAAGTCGTTGTTTTGTTCTGTTTTGTTTTGACTTCTTCCATTACCACTCCAACATTTTGGCATCGTTTAATTTTAATGTTTTTTCAAAAACTTTGATTTCACAAGATTTGAACTGTCTTTGTTTACTTCTGGTTGGAAATTAGATCTTTACACAGATACAGTAGAACTCACATACCAACTCACTGCAAGATTTTACTATATAAGATATATATAGAATCACATCACGTCGTTGACTCTGATCACTGCTGTTGATAATATTTATAAAAATAAAGAAAAAACGAACGAAGTGATGTAAGAAAAAAAGTGTTAGCTTTGCGCAAAAATATTTTTATAGCGCAGTTTAACCAGTTTTGTTGACTTCGTTTTTGTTTTTGTTATTGTTGGTACTCGTAATGCTTACTTTGTGGTGTATGGTTTGGAATAAATAATGACAATTTTTGTAGCTAATGAGTCATTAAATTTTTTTTTTTTTATATACAAATATAGACATAGATAGATGGTTACAAAAATGCCGCATATGCAAAGTTAAAATAAAAGTAAAAGTTTTTCTGTTTTATATCTGTTTAACACGTTTGCATTTGTTCAACTGAGCGTTTATTCCTGAATTGGTATGCTTTTGGGAAGATATAGATAACCAGCAAAAATTCTGAATCTTTTGAGCTCGTTTAAAACTTTGACATAAGTAATGTAATCGTTATGATTTTCAGACCGCAATACTGATTAAATTTGGATACTGATTTGTATACTGATTTTTTGACATGAAAGAGAAATTTGTTTTATTTTCTACAAAAACGGCTAGACTAGCACCAATCGATAGTGATGTAACATCGAATTTACTTGCACTTAGTTTTTTAAGTTTTTAAAAACCCAACCAGAGTTTGCAAGTCGGGAAACATTCACTCAAAGAAATAACTTTCACAGCTCCCTGCTACGTTAGCCTCAGCGCCATGTCGATCGATCTGGATTCCACCGGAAATATTAAATAATATTTTTCTATACATTTATTTTGATTCCTTTTATATTCATATCATAACGCATGTCAAATTAAAACCAAACTAAATCAGAAATAGGATGTCTTTCATATTGGAAAAATATTACATGGAAAAATATGCTGATTTTGGTTCGTCAAAAGTTGGTCACATTAGACCTAAGCATATTTCCCTTCCTGTAAATGCACAATTTTCGGAGTTCTAATTTTTGTTATTTATGAGTTATAAAAGAGTCCGAAAGATGTGCATTTTAAAAAACAAAATTATTATTATTACAGAGCCTTTTAGGAGTCTTTTCTTACTCAGAAACTACTCTTACTTACTACTTACTACTACTTACTACTACTTACTCAAAAACGAGTATATGTATAATAAAAATCTTTGAAGAGTACATATTTTAAGTATATTTCAAGACTCATTTCTAAGCGCGTTTCCATTTCTGCAAGCAGAGTTATAAAAAATTGCGTTCATGCAAAAAAAATGCCAAAGAAATGATTTAAGTCATTTAATCATTACTTGATGACGTCAAGTTTTGAAATCAGCAATTATTTTGAAGTCATAAATTTGAAATAATTGTTTAAAAATTTCTATAGAAGTCTTTTGACTCATTCACTATGATTGAAGACGTGCTCCTCAGAATAATTGATTGCATTCAATTGTAATCAATTTGAAGTCAACGAAATTATTATAAGTTAGTTGAAATCATGTCTTAAATCACTGAAATTGTGAAATGACTTCAAGTCAATTGAAGTCTTTTGATTGTTTTAAGCCATTTTGTATCCGGAATAATTACATGTTTTGTTTTGTCTTTGAACTGAATTGTTTTTGTTACATATAAGCTTTTGAAATTGTTTAAGGTAGAGATTAAGTTAAGAAATTATATATCGCAGCTTTAATAATTTCGCTTGGTCCTGATTTCATTTATTTTGAAAGATTTCCGTTATTTGATTTCAAGGACTTCAATAGACTTCAAAGACTTCAATAAAGTCTTAAGGTGATTGCAACTTTTTCAAGCGAATTAAGGAATCAATTAAGTTTTGCAATCATGACTGCAATTTAAATTTTAATGAAATCAGTAATGACTTAAATTTTTTTCTGTATTCAATAATTCAAAAATGATTTGAATGATGATTGTGTTGAAGTCAAGGCAATCAAAAATTAAGTCATTGGCTATGAAGTTACTGACTGCAGTATAAAATGATTGCATTCTTTTACAACTCTGCCTGCAAGGGCACATTGATCTGAGTCCGAAATATGGCTGCTACTGGAGTCCAAATTATGTGCATTTTATAAATTCTTTCGGAATGTTTATAAAAATATGTTTAACATTGGCATTATCTTATTTTTATAAGACAATTATCTATTATAAGTCAGAGTGCATAAACTAAATTGGAGAATTTTATTTGTAACTTTTACCTCTGCACTATTTGTTTTATTTGTTAACATGAAAGTTCATCGCTATATCTATAATTTTTGTTTACTTTATAATTTCATAATTTATAAATTTCCTCCCCTCTAAAAAAAATTCTAAAGCTTTGCATCTGTGCCGTGTCATCAAATAACAATGTTCTTCAAAAATTGTATAAAAAAGCTTTAATTACGGAAAAAGTAACTCTGAATCATAGTGATGGGCAGTCCTAAAGTCCTCAAAATTATGACTCAAAAAAGAGTTCGAATTATGATGGTCATTATTTCAAGAGTGCTCATAATTTCATTATTAAGAAGCAGCCTTAAAACACTTTTCTTCTGACTCACAATTTTGAGCGCTCTTTATAAACTTTTATAAAGAAAAATCTTTTTAGACTCTATTATGAATGCTCATAAATCCTTATTAATTAAGACCCTTCTAAGAGTCATTTAAAGCTCATTAAACCTTCATAATTAAGACGCTTTTTGGTGTCATAATTATGAGCGCTCATAAAACCTTATAATAGTGCTTCCTGCAAGTAGAGTTGTGCAAAATTGCATCCATGCAAAAAAAAAAATTGACACTGAATGCCTAAAAAATGATTTAAGTCATTTAATCATTTCTTGATTTCATGACTTCAAGTTTTGAAATCAGCAATCATTTTGAAGTCAACTTTGAAAATTTCTATAGAAGTCTTTTACTATGATTGAAGTCGTGCTCCTCAGAATAATTTATTGCATTCAATTGTAATCAATTTGAAGTCAATGAAATTATTATAAGTTAGTTGAAATCATGTCATCATATATCACTGAAATTGTGAAATAACTTGAAGTCAATTGATTGCATTCAAAAATTTTTTAAGTCATTTTGTATCCAGAATAAATACATGTTTTTTTTTGTCTTTGAACTGAATTGTTTTTGTATAAATTTGTATAAAACCTATAAATAGAGCTTTTTTCGGACTCATAATTATGAGCACTCATAATATCGTTACAATTTCACACTTTTTGGAGTCCATTCATATGAGGGCTCATAATAATGTTTATTGGTTAGGTGAAAAGCGTGCAGGTTGCCACCCCATAGCTTTTTTGATCATAGCTCGTCATAAAATTTAGTCAAAAGGAGATTATTTTGAATTTTATAAATTATTTTGAATACGATATTATTCGGTAAAAAAGTTCGGTACAGAAAAATCGTCCATAATTTCAATTTGCTTGCGTACTTTCTTAATCTCTCTTCGTTCTTTCAAAAGAGAATCTTTACAGAAAATTAGAAAAAAAGTAACTTAAGCAAGTTTTGATTTCTTAATTCTCCTTCCAGTGCGTATAGAAAGAAGACTTGTAGAAAAACTGGACGTTGTCAACTCGACCAAGTATAACATCATTCATGTTTAATATTTGCTTAAATTTAGCAAACTAGTGTGAATTAGCTATTAGCACTACAACATCTCATATCTAATGGAATCTGAAAAAAAACAATGTCGATCGCATTTATTAAGATGTTAAACAAATTTCAGTGTTAAATTGGAAAACTATTTAGGGCATAAAAGAGAAGGAAAACAACAATCAACGCGCGTGCTTGAAAGTGAAGTGACGCGCGTTGCATGCATGAAAATGAAAGCTTGGCAACGCATTGACGCTTTTCGGTTTACAATTTTTAGTTTAAAGTGCAATAAGCATGCGTGTGCTCTGCGTTTAACAAGCTCACCTTTTCTCCCTTCCCCCCTCTCCTCATGCGATCGTGACACCAGGTTGTGTGTGACAAACTAACGAACCAAAGTGTTAATTTATTTGAAGTCGCTTTTTCAAGCCCCTTTTTTACTTTCTTTCATAAACACTCAACGAAAGTTTTTACGCACTGCTTTTATTTTCTTTCTTTCTTTCCACTCATTTTTTGCGTACTTCTGTTGTACGGAATGTTGTAATATTTATACTGCTTTTGTCATGCTTACATATTTTTTTTGCGATATTACATAAAGACCCACAATGACCAACAAGTTTTTCTTGATTTTCTTAGCGGTATTTAAAGGAATGTAGTTTTTAATGAAATTATTTTTTTACCTTGCTTTGTACTAAGAGTTGCCATAGATCATGGATTAAAATTGTGAAATACGCTTTATTCGTAATAGTCTTTTTTAATTTTTATCATCTTATACCCAACAAACAAAATTATTCACTAATGTTAACGTTTGCGAATCGCATTCTCGTGCATTTCAGTCATTAGCAATTCTTAGAAACGATTCACTTATAATATCGCGATCTGGACAAAATCCTCCTTCGTTAACGAATCGTCAGATCCGCAAAAAGCATTCGTTAACGAGTCGCCAAAACTAAAAAAGGCAATTCGTTAACAAGAACTTATTTAAATGAAAATCTTGAAAAAATGATTAGTGAAAATTATTTAATAAAAAACAGACACGAACTAATATAACAGAAGAAAAAGAAATTTCATGAAAATATGTAAAAATTTATGAAAAAATGCGTCTTTTTCACATAAAATTGGAAAATATTCGTTGAAATGACGATTAACAACAGAAAGTTAATAAAAAATACTTTTCTCAAAAAAAAAACTTGTTCATATTAAAAATTTGAAAAAAAAATTGTGTTTTTGTTTCAATGGGCTAAACACATCTTAAATGGAATTTAACCAAGTCATGATTTCAATCGGTGATTTCTTTAAGCATCAGGCCAACCTCTGATGAAGTCGGAACAAAACTATTCGAAAACAATTAAAAAAAAAAGATTCATAAGCGATTCGTTAACGCATCACCCCTCGCCACAATGTTTATTGGGTATGTAAAGCTGAATATCAGTTTCTCTGTGCTTCAGTATAATACCGACCTTTCATTGGTTCAAGTCTGTAGCCACGGGGGGAGTTTCGGGGCTCAAACTCCCCCATTGGCGTCAGTCAGTTAGAAAAAAAAAAAAATATGCACACGCTATAAAAATATTATTTATTTATATAAAGTAAATAGTATTTTTTCGTAAAAATACTTAAACTTAAAATTTCCAAAAAGGCAAACCTCTAGCAAAAACTTTCGTAACGACCAAATTATTTAACCTTTGTATCTGTGTTAGGTATAATTTTAGAAAAGATTTCTATGGCATTTCACTGAATTTTTTTTTAAATTTGGATTTTTGCGATTTTTTTAATACAAGAAAACTAGTAAGGAATGGAGCTTCGGCAGGATACCGAAGCTAAAATACCCTCCCGCGGACGTACTGAAGTATATACGAAGTTTTTAGACGTCTATAAAATTTGTATGTATAAGCTGCAAAAATATTTGTGTCATACGCTTAATTTAATTTTACCCTAAGCTGCTACATACTCGTAGAGTAATTTGTAAACAAAGTAAAATGCCGCACCCACATTTTTAGTATAAAGACTCCACATTTTACAGTAGAATATATGTATGGGTTGGATAAACAACGTGGGCGAAACTTGGGTACCTACATGAGCAATTCCATATGAAAGCGATCACCTTTTGGACGACCCCTCTCCGATTTTTAAATAAATAGTTTCAATCGATTGCCCAGCAAAAAATAATGTACCTACATATTTTTTTTTTTTTTTGTAGTGACTGGTTTAGTGGTGGTGTACACCACTGTCATGTGACAAAATTGAAGAATTCTTCATAAGGGACCTCATTGAAAGTTGTTTAAAAAAAAACTACTAAAGCGATCGCAACGAGTGATAGCTCGTTGGAAAGGTATTGAATCAGGCTTTAATTGAAAAATAAAATTTTCCTAATTTTTCTCAGAAATTTACCTTTTTTCCCATGAAAATTAAATTTTCTCATGAAAATTAAATTTTCCGATTTTCCACAGAAGCTCCTAAATTTTCCGGCTAATTTTATTTTTTTTGGATTCCTCATAATTTTTGCTTTAAGAATCAGCAATAAAAAAATGGGCCCCGACTCCTTGTTTGGACAGGAGAAGAGCATTTAAGAGACCACCTTGTTCTCATTGTTTTTATATTTTTTATAATTGAATTATTTTTAATTATTTAACATTATTTTATTTTATTATTAAAAATACATTTTAAAAATTATTTTACAGTTAAAAATACATTTATGAAGAAAAAATCAATTTTTTTTTAAGAGCCCCAAGTTGAGTGTGTAGTGAATATGGTCTGCCTGCCTTCACAAGATCGGCCATAAATAAATCCATGGATAATAGCAGCAGTGGCATGTAATGGCACACCAAACCCGACTGAGGCTACAGGTCATAAAATGTTTTGTAAATTTTTTAAATTACCAGGTAATAAATATTTCGCCTAAAATGACACGTGCAGAAACAAGTCATAAAACACGGATTTTCCATAAATATGGCGAAATATTTATCACCTGGTAATTTAAAAAATTTACAAAACATTTTATGACCTGTGGTCGGCTTATTGGCAGTAACCAATTAAGTCCCTCTTTAAAAAACATTTTATGACCAGTAGTTCACGCAAATTTTCCTATTAAAGAAAAGCAAATATCGCTTATTTTTTTTTACCTATTTTTTACCAAAAAATAAATATAAATACTTCACACACTCTGAGTCAAATTTCAGTTGAATACTAAACGTGAAAGTGTTAAAGTGTTTTTTTTGTAAAGTAAAGAGTGAAGTGTAAAGACAATTTAAAGTAAAATGAATAAATTTTGCTGCAATCCGTTTAACAAGAGTGGACATCATTCGAAAAAGATAAAAGTATTAAAATTAACTGGTGTTTCGAAGCGATACATGAATGAATTAAATATACAATACGGTGAAGAAGCAGAATTCATTTGCCCCAAGTGTAAAATCGATTTGTCTCAACAAGCAAATGCATTGAAACAAATGCAACCACAATCCGAGAGTGTAATGACAATTGAACAAAATGTTTCATCTGATAGTGAGGCAGACATTCCGATGGTCAATATGTCTTTGAGTCCTTTGAATGAGGCTATTACCACTTTAGGTGAAACGCCTATTAGAAAAAGAAAGTTGCGAAGTGAAAAATACAGGAAAGAAAAAAAAGGCAAGGTTATGAGTGCAATCGCGACAATATTTGATGAAGGCTCTGATAACGAATGCAGTCAAGCAGATGACGTTGATGACGGCAAACAAATGATTGAGCAGTTGAAAAGAAAATTCAATTTAGCGACCACTTTTCCGGAGAAATATCTCATTTTATCTGTGCTGCCTCAATCATGGTCTATACGCAAGATTTCTGAACAGTTTCAAACATCTTTTTACATCGCGAGAAGAAGCAAAGGATTAGTTCGACAGAAGGGCATATTGGCGACTCCCACCAAGAAATTTGGCTCAAGGACCCTCAGCGAAGCAACGGTGAAATTGATTCAAGATTTTTACTGCAATGATGACAACAGCCGCGCCTGCCCAGGTACACGTGACTATGTTATCACACGTGAAGATGGAGAAAAAGTACACAAGCAGCGCAGATTATTATTATGTAATCTATCCGAAGCATACCATCAGTTCAAAGAGAAATACCCAGCAGAAAAAGTGGGATTTTCTAAGTTTGCCATCCTACGACCAAAAGAATGCGTGCTGGCATTAGACAGGCACGGAACGCATTCAGTCGTTTAAAGTCAATTTAAAGTTACTTTAATTTTATAATGATGCCAAGACAATTGAAATTTTTAATAAATATTGTAATTAAGTATAAGCAGCAAAATAAGAAAGATTTTTTCTTCATAAATGTATTTTTAACTGTAAAATAATTTTTAAAATGTATTTTTAATAATAAAATAAAATAATGTTAAATAATTAAAAATAATTCAATTATAAAAAATATAAAAACAATGAGAACAAGGTGGTCTCTTAAATGCTCTTCTCCTGTCCAAACAAAGAGTCGGGGCCCATTTTTTTATTGCTGATTCTTAAAGCAAAAATTATGAGGAATCCAAAAAAAATAAAATTAGCCGGAAAATTTAGGAGCTTCTGTGGAAAATCGGAAAATTTAATTTTCATGGGAAAAATTTCAAGGCATTTCATTAATGTTAGTGGATTTTGAAGAGATGGTATAAAATCACTTCACTTTCACTTTGTCACTTTGTGTCGGAGGTAGGCGTGGTTTTCGTCCCATTTTTCCAAATTTCATTGCTATGATTTATATTGAAAATCAAACCTTATATGCAAAATTGCAAGATATTTCATGAATTTTTGTGGATTTTGAAGAGATTTTACTGTTAAAATAAAGTCACTTTGTATGGGAAGTAGGCGTGGTTCTTATTCGAGATTTCCGAATTTCATAGTAAGGATTTATATTGAATATCAAAGCATGCGTGCCAAATTCCAAGGCATTTCTTTAATTTTTGTGGATTTTAAAAACATTTTACGGTTAAAATAGAGTCACTTTGTATGGGAGGTAGGCGTGGTTTTGATCCGATTTTGCTAAATATCATAGAGATGGTTCATATTATATATCAAAACTAATGTGCAAATTTGAAGACATTACTTTAGTTTTTGTGGATTTTGAAGAGACTTTGTATGGGAAGTGGGCGTGGTTTTAATCCGATTTTGCCATATATCATAGAGATGGCTTATATTAAATATCAAAGTTTATGTGCAAAATTTTAAGACATTTCTTTAATTTTTGTGGATTTTAAAAACATTTTACGGTTAAAATAAAGTCACTTTGTATTGGATGTAGGCGTGGTTTTCATCCGATTTTACCCATTTTCGAACTGATCTTCCTTTTTTAAAAATAAACTTATATTTTGAATTTCATCGCGATAGCTTTAAAATTACGGCTGTAATCGTGTCGACAGACGGACAGACGGACAAACAGACGGACACACGGAAATCGACTCAGGAGGTGAAATATATTTATTATTCTATACCTGCCACGCCTCCTTCTTCGCGTTACAAACGGAATGACAAAGTTAATATACCCCTTACGCAGTACGCGTTGGGGTATAAAAATGAGTTCTTTTCATGTTTAGTGACTCATTTTAAAGAAAAATGAAGTGGAAACCGAAGTGCGTACCAGTTTTTTGGAAGTTTGAGCTTAAAAAAATGTAATCCGGATTTGTTTTTTGGGAAAATAGCACTATTTTCCTATATAAATCAGATTTTCAATATAAAGTTCGAATGAGTCACATTTATACAACAATATTTTTTTGTGAAAATTTCCTCTGTTAACCTCTGTTAAGGAATTAAACCCCGGTGGGTAACTAATGATTAGAAAAAAAAACTTTTTTGCTCAATACAACTAAGGAGCACTCTAATGTATACGTGTTTTTTGAAATTTTCTCAATAAAAATCGCCGTCTAAGAAGTTTCACTATAAAAAAAAAACAAGATTATAAACAGAGACGAACGATTTTCTATGTATTTTTGTCGGCCAAAGATTCGCACAAAGTAAAGAGAAAGAAAACTCGCCACATGACGCCAAAATAGACTATTTTTCTATTTGCAGTTTGCTGTTTACATTGTGCTTTCTTCTGAGCAAGAGAACTGGTGGCGAATTCATTAGGAAACCGAAAGTGATATAAATTTTTTATGGAAAAACATGTGTTTTTAGCATTAATAATAAGCTCATTAGAAAGTGAAAAGCCAGTGTTTTCAATAGTTTGCGATCATTTGCAATTAAATTTAAATTTAAAAATATCTATACATTTATTAATACGTCAACACAAAACTTTAACTCCCTTTATATCTGCCAAACATTTAATTCGAATCTGTTCTGTTGGATTGGACAATTGGACCGTCTGAAGGAAGCAATTCCCAGAAGCGGTCAGCTTTGGCCAATAAGAGAGGAATTGTGCTCCATCACTACAACGCCAGGACATTTCAATACTGACTCGCTGGAAGCCTCGGAAGTTTGGTTGGGAGGTTCTTATGCATCTTATGCACCTTATAGTTCGGACCTGTCATCAAGTGATTACCATATGTTTTTTTCTACGGCGAATGATTTTGCTGTTAAAACATTCGCCTCAAGAGAAGCTTGTGAAAATCTACTGTACCAGTTTTTGAGGAATATAATTAAATTACCAGTGGTGACCGTGACGCAGTGGGTAGATTGCGTGGTCCATACGCCAGAAAACAATAGTTCAATTCCCACCTGACAAAGTTTTTTAAATTGAACTAATTTTTAATTATTTAAACCCCAGAGAGTAAAAACTGACATAAAAAGCTTCTTGAGAACATAAGCCGTTCGGAGTCGGTATAAAACTTGTAGGTCCAGTTCTCGAACAATTGTGTTTAAACATTTCACAACACGCACAACACAATTGATCATAAGAAGCTCGTTCAAAGTTCTTTCAAGAGCTGGAATGGCCTTTTCGTTTTTTTTTTTAATTAAATTACCTTCAAAAAGGCAAAAAGTTATTGAACAAAACGGTGCATATTTGAACTAAATCGGATCACTCTATGTTCAATAAAGCCTTCAATTTCATGGAATAATAATGAATTTCTTTTTACTACACCTGATATTGTATAATTGACTGTTCGCTAGATTATTCACATCTAAAATGCGAGATCGGATTCCGGCGCCGAGTTGAATAATGCAATTTAACCTACATTAATCTATATCTTCCTACAAAGCATTCATTCAGCTAAAGAGTCAGGTATTCACAAAGACTTGGTAAAAGTACACCTTTAAGAATTAGTCATGAGAGGAACTTAAGCAATTTGAGTAACTTGAATACTTACTTGGAGTTTGACTTGCAGTTTTGTTATAAAATTTCAAAACATTTTTGAAAGTTGAAATCCAATGCTGCCAAACGCGCCCCTCTTTACTGACTATTTATGCGGTGTCACTTTTTCATTTGCATGTTTTTAAACGGTTATTTCGTGGATTCATAAAAATAAATTTATGTGACATTAGATATGTTGCTATTGTTGTTGTTTTTGTTATGATTGCCTACTACTGTCAGTAGTGTAAGTTTTTTTTTTTTTTGCTGAAAACATTGTGCTGAAAACTTTTCAGCGTTCAACGACCTAAAACAACGTCGGCAGGCAACCAACGAGCGCAACATGAGACAATTTATTACTGCTCTATATTTTTAACAAACTAAAAAACAACAAATTTATACAAAAAAAAAAAAAAATAGCAAAGAAGCAATTTAAATTAATTTTGATAGGCTATGTTTTGTTATTGTTGCATTAGTAGTTCTTTTATTGTAATTCTACGTTGCTTAGTTCCACTTCATGACTACAACCAATCGTTTATTCTATACATATAACTATGGAGTTAAATTAGCTGAACTTTTTTGTAGAAATTTTAATAAAGAAATAAATTAAGAATGAAAACACACAAAGAAAAAAAAGACAATTTTATATTAGTCATAAAAGCTCAGCATGTCTAGAAATATGAGCAACAGTTTGAGCTACAAATTAATTTCGTTTAGTTTTTTGCGTATTTATTAATTTCCATTTGTTACTTTTAATTAAAAGTAATTTGAAATTATTAATTTTTAACACATTTTTACTTGCATTATTTTTGGATGGTGTCCTAAGAACATGACACTTAACGCTATTGAATTTTTAAAAGATTCAAAACTTTTTCTTTTAAAATCAAAGTATAAAATTAATATAGATACAAGGGTCTAACGGATTTCAATCATTTTCAGTACACAGCTATTGCTCTATTTGACTAACCTTCTGACGAATTTTTTGTTAAGGTCGGCAACTCTTTGTATGTAACTCCCATACAAAATCGCGCATAAATGAATATAGGTCGAAGGGAGGTACCCCTTGGGACTGCTCGATTTAGACTATTTTTGAAGTTTTCTTAATTGGTTTAAACTAACCAAGCATACAAAATTGCATTATTATAGGAGCACTCCTTTTATTTTTGTCCAACTTTTGTATAGGATCAAAGTACTGTGCGACCACCACATATTAAAAATTTTATTATTTTAGACATTCCATTATAGAAATAACATTAGAAATTCTTCAATTAAATAAAAGAAAAACACTATCACAAAAAAAAAAAAACTTGTCATAACACGTTCTTTATTTCAATAATGGAAAAAAGGCTTGTCTGTTACCGGCGTCGAACCACGAAACTCTTGACTGATAATCTGTTCGCTTAGATCGCAGAACTACCAAAGCAATTTATGCCCCCAAAATTAAGAACTTGTGTGATTTCAGTTGAGGCTTTTATAAAGTTTGACTCAAGGAAGTTCAAAGAAAATAGTAATTAAGTTTCAACGTTATTCAAGCAAATTCCTGAATAGACGAGTGAATAGTGTGTGTCGATCCAAAGGGTCCGAGTTCAATCCACGCTGTGACCATTGTACACACACGAACATTTTTAAAATGTGCAAAATTTTTGTTCTAAAATAAAAAAAAATGTCATTAAATGCACTTGAGGAATATACATAATAATAATAATTAAAATCGGATTTTTTCACAGTTTCTGAATAAGCAATAAATATAAACCTTATGTATATTAAGCATTATTCATGTGCAAATATAAAACATACATAAACATTTTATAAGTTTTTGAATAAAGGATTTAATTTCATACGCATTTTTTCCTTGCATAGACTTGGTATAAATTCTGTTGTAAGGATTATTCAAGGAAGTTTAAATTCTCCTCCCTAAATAAATTCCTTATATAAAGCTTTACTCAAGGCATATTTAGGTGAAACTGTTACCTAGGTCCATACGAGTAGTACGCTTAAATTTCTTAAAGTAAAATTTCAAAAAGTCCATAGAATGACACATAGATGGCGTTACTAGATTTTTTCCATATTATTTTTATTTAGTACCAACCTTCGAACGATACGTATAAAAATTTGACAACAATCGGACAATTTATTCGTGAGTTATAGCATTTTGTGTGCAACTATTGTTATTGAAAAAAAAAAAATGGAAAAAAGTGAATTTCGAGTTTTGATAAAGCATTGCTTTTTGATGAAAAAAAAAAAATAGAGTGGAAACCAAACAATGGCTTGATAAACATTATCCAGACTCTGGTCCATCGAGACAAATGGTAGAAAAGTGGATTGCTGAATTTAGCCGTGGTCGTACCAGCAAAAATAATGCAGAGCGCAGTGGACGCCCAAATCAGACTGTTATTCCACAAAATATCAAAAAAAATCCACAAATTGGTTATGAACGATCGCAAATTGAAGGTGCACGAGCTAGCCGACATTATAAAGATATCAGATGGTAGTGTTTTTACCATTTTACACGAACATTTTGCTATGCGAAAGCTCTGTGCAAAGTGGGTGCCGCGTGAGCTCACAGTCGACCAAAAACAACAACGAATTGATGCTTCAGAGGAGTGTTTGGCGCTGTTAAACCGCGATAAAATAGAATTCTATTGTCGATATGTGACAATGGATGAAACATGGCTTCACTATTACACACCGGAATCCAAAAGACAGTCAGCTGAGTGGACAGCAGTCGACGAACCGAATCCAAAGCGAGAAAAGACCCAACAGTCGGCTTGTAAGGTGATGGCGTCTGTATTTTGGCATGCGAAAGGAATAATATTCATCGACTATCTCCAGAAAGGAACCACCATCAACAGCGACTATTACTGTGCACTTCTGGATCGATTGGAGGCTGAAATCGTTAAGAAACGGCCACATTTGCAAAAGAAAAAAAGTGTTGTTTCACCAAAACAATGCATCGTGTCACAAATCGATGAAAACGATGGCAAAATTTAATGAATGAATAGGGCTTCGAATTGCTTACCCACCCACCGTGCTCTCCAGATTAAGCCCCCAGCGGCTTTTTCCTGTTTTCAGATCTCAAGAGAATGCTTGCTGGAAAGAAATTCAAGTCCAATGATGAAGTAATCGCTGAAACTGAGGCCTATTTTGACGAGAAAGATAAATCGTACTATAAAAGTGGTATCGAAAAGTAGGAAAATCGCTATACTCGTTGTATCGCTCTGGAAGGCAACTATGTTGAATAATATAATCAAGTTTTATCAAAATTTTGTTTTTTTCTTACTTATCCTACGCACATATTGAATGACTGGTTAGGCGTTTAACACACCTTTTTTAGAGTGTTTTCTGTTTTAAGACTTAAATCCAAGAACATAGTTACCAAATTTCTTCCAACTTAATCTGACAGAACAAAAATAATTTCGATTTAGTAGATTAGACCCAATTTTTGACCCAATTTTTGATACAATTTTTGTCAGATACATTTTGACCTATATGCCAAGTTTCTTTCTCTTAGTTTTGAGAAGTTTAGTCATTCCCGTGCATTTTTGAATTTACAACCGAGTCTTAAGAAGTTTTACTTCAAAAATATAAATACTCGATACTCGATACTTGGTATTGAGCTGTTGTTCTCTGTGACACAAAACCGTTTGTACTAACATTCAACCATTTCAATCGTTGATATTAGCGTAACTTGCTATCGTAAAACTATCATTTATCATTTATCATTTATTATTTATGATTTATGAAAAAAGTTTTTTTTTCGATTCAAAAATTGTTGTAACGATTGTTGTGAATTAGTTTATTGTAAGCTAAAATACAGACTTTTTTTTATAGCTTTCTTGCTTCGTTTTGTCTCTTCAACATGCATACCAAGATTATTCTTTTCTTAAGCTTTATTTTTGACTAATTTAAGTTTGATTGCAACGATTGTTCGTGTTTTTTTTTTATTTTTGTGTTTGTTATTGTTTCTCCATACTGCGCATGTCACGATTAATGTTTTCGTCACGTACAGCCGTTTAACTTTATCGAATAGAATAGAAGATAAAAATTAACAGATAAAAATTCTTTCATTTAAACATGCAAACTTGATGAACACGATTCAACTGAAAGTTGATCATTTATTACGTTTATAAAGTGATATAATTTTCATTAAATACAAAAAACTCGAAATGTTTTCGAACAAGATTTTGTTTAAATTAAGCGAAAAGCCTGAGAATGGGGTCTAAAACGAGAACTCGATTTTGGTTTTTTTAAAAACTGTTTATTTTTTTTTACACAGGACCAGTGTTGTTAAATTGGATGTTTGGAATTTTTTTTCTCTTTAGAAATTTATTCAACCCTTTAAAAAAATAGAAAAAAACATAGCCATTTCGCTGATTTTTTCATGTAAAGTGCCAAAACTGGTGATTTTTTGAAATGTTTGTATGGGGAACCCCACAGGGGGGTTCCAGGGGGTGTGCCACTGGCATGGGTGGGTCAAGCCTCCAAAGTTAGTGGGGGTCGGTCATACATTTGGACTCGATTGGAGCACTCTAAATGGGTCAAAGTGGGATTTTTCAAAATTTGCCCCTACCCAAAAGTTCGACCCAAATTGGGGGACATCAGAATTCGTTTTAGAGGTATGGTTCCTTCGGCAAAGTTTCTTATTTTGATCCCTAAAATACGATTTTCACAGAGCATTGAGCGATTTTTAAATCGACCCGCCCTAGTATACATGTACATAATCTATTCATATTCTTAATATATTAAGAATAGGGGGCAGAGAGGGGGGCTGAAGAAATTAGAGTTTCTTTTTTAAAGTTCTTAAAAAAAAAAAAACTAAGCCATTCAAGTCGAAAGTAGTTGTAACTAAGTTTTCTTTCTCGCAAAACTATTCATCAAAAATGATGTACATGTTATAAAATGTGCTGTGTGCCTCTTGAGGCGTAACTAACTGTGAACCAAATTTCAAGTTTTACACAATAACCTAATATCAAGCTATTGTTGTAGAACCACAAATAGGTTGGTGTTGTTGTAAAGGGGGCTGGACCATCTCAAATGCCTGAAAAATGCAGCAATTTATTAAATGTATTTCACGTTAAATGCGCACGTTAACAAATTAACAGCAACAACAACTCGAGGCATATTGTTGTCGAAGCATGCCGCATCTAATTTTAATAAAATGTCTAAAAGAACTACAAAACGCAGCAGCTTCAGTTAAGATTTTCTGCTCCAAAACGTTGGCAGCGAAAGAAAATGAAAAAAAAGATAAAATACACATTCTCTTTAAAATGTATTCATTCCGACTTTTTGTTTCTTTACTAACATAATTTCTGCTGAAAAAAAAAAAATCGGAAAAAAATAAAAACAGACTTTTCTTATGCGCTGATTTACGATTTAAAGTGACTTGAACAGCCTCAGGTATCTATGTAGGAGAAATGATCATATAACAAAGATACTGTATCTAGATAAAGAAAAACTGCTCATGTGATTAATATCTACGGTGCAAGCGTGCTCAAGCTAGTTGAAAAGTTGCAAAAATATGAATGTTTTGATTAAATGTTAGTATGTATGTGTGTTTCAACATACACACATACACACACACACACACCGACAAACACATTTTTGCATCTTATAGTTATGCTGTGTTTTATAACAATTTTTCCGCAAAAATTATCACATCATAAAATTCATCAGCAAAAAAAAAAAAAAAATTAAATGTAAGATTAACATACATATAACTGTTTTTTTTCGATGTCGTTATTGTTGTTGTTGGTTTCGAGATCAACACCTCACTTTAGCTCAAAACGTGCTTACATGAATCTCATTTAGCTAACCAGAGGCTAAGCATTCGATTAACTTTACGCGCTTTCTTCGGTATTGATTGGGAATGCGTTGCAACTTTTGACTTTTGGGGGTGTGTCTTCTCACTTAATTGTATCTACCTACATTTTACCTTAAAGATCAAATTCATTAATCTAGTCAATTCTATAATCATTGAAATATATGCCGCTGAGCTTCATTGAACTTTTAGGCCGTGTTCATAGTGGCGCTTAAGTCGAAGCTTACTGGCTTAAGCGTCACTATGAACGTGGCCTTAAACAATCAAAATTTGTATTTCTACTTTTAGCCAGTGAAGGAAAGTAAACCCTTTACGTAGCGTATGTTAAGATACTGTAACATAGTAATGGAGTACAGTATGATTTCGTTCATTATTCTGTAGCGTTGAAGTTTGTGTATTTGAACGGAAACACAAAGAATACATTACGATAGCATAAAAATGAGCACATACACTATCATTCGGGAGCGTAAGCTACATTAAAAAACTGCGTGTTTTAATTTTTAAGAGTTTGATTATCGAGAAATTGTCGGAAATAATTTCTCTAAAATTTTCTCGTTTTAATTATCGATGTGGATATCAAGAACGATAGTTTCTCAATAATTTTATCATTTTAATTATCGAGAAATTCCCGTTCTCGATATCCGTTATGATAATTAATAACACTGCGTTGCACACATTTTGTCCTATGAAACAAATATATTGTAAAAACCTATAAACATAAATAAAAATGTAAACATTTTTTTGGAACAAGTCTAGTTTAATGAATCCGCTTGAATTTCAAAAAGATACTTAGTACAAGGCATGTCAGAATTATAATTGTATCATGCGTAAGGCAGCGTTTTTTTGTAGACTATAAAAAAGACTACTTTCCTCTCTGTGACCCAAGCAACCCCTTGAAATTCAGCAGGCTCATTAAAGTAGACAAAATAAATTTTCATAGCATTTTACTGTATTTTGCTAAAATTTTATTAGTTTGAAACAAAATGATAAAAAATAATTAATACAATTAAGTCAAATTTAAAAAAAAAACAAATATAATTAAATTATAAATATATTAGTATAATATAAAATATTAAATAAATTTAATTTAAAAATATGTAAAGCTAAAAAATAGCAAAAATTGTAAAATAAAAATATAGCACTAAAATATAAATTAAATATAAATTTAATAAATAAATATAAATTAGAAAATAAAAAAAAAAAAAACACAAAAAGTTATAACAAAAAAATAAAAAAATTAATAAATTAAATAAACAAAAAGAAGGCTAAATTTAACTATTGTTTCAGTGGGTTATAGCAATGTGCTTTTTATAAACAATTGTAGACCGTATAAAGCTTACATTACTATGAGTGTGCTAAAATTGCATTAGTAATAACTTAAATATATAAAAACGGAAATAATTGTATTCACATGCAATTATAAAAATATTGTTTCAACATCATGATAGCGTTTGTTTTAGTTTTAACCACATCTCGTAGAACTATTCCCCCATACTCCTCATGAAATTTAAAATAGTTAATGCTGTTAATTAATCATTGTTGGTCAGGTTATGAAATGATGACGTGAGCTCTACGATTGTTTTTATTTAAAGCTGTTTCTAAATGTTTGTGTAATGACGCTTCTAGTTTTTGCATGCCTTGAATTTGCAAATATATCATGACCTTGAATGTTAATACGATGATAAACTAAGGTTTGTTTTTTATTCAATAAAATGTTGAACTTCCTTAACGAAAAAGTTGGGCCGCTCTAACGATGTATATTTAAGTCTTGAACATTAAAGATACAGAAAAAAGAGAGAACTAGAACCAAGTTTCCAAGAAATTTTCAGGTTTGTAGTGTTAATTAAAAAAGACTAAGTTGCACTTGGTTCATAATAAATTGAGTATAAATTATTCATAATTGATTAAGTTAAAATGTTATTTATACATCATCTGCTTAGAACTTCTTATAAAAGAGCGGAATTGCATCGAAATGTCTAATATATATAATTAGAAATAAAAAATTCTATAAAATTTTTAAGCAAATTCTTGAAAAAGTTTCTTCTAATTTTTTTAATTCATAACTTTTTTATAGTTTTAGATGTTTTAAATTTAAAATTTATAGCATTTTTAATAGGGATTTGTGTTTGTAACTTTAATTTTATTTGGCTATAATTTCACTTTACTCATTCATGTTTTTATGCTTTCTTTTCAGACATGGCATAAAACATGTTTCAAATGCACAGAATGTGGTATGACACTCAATATGAAAACCTATAAAGGTTACAACAAACTGCCATATTGTGAAGCGTAAGTACATAATATATATACGTACTATATAAATTTTGTTTTTTTTGCTACTGTGATGTCATTTAAAAAACCCGCTCAAAGCATTTTCAATTTAATTTTATTGTAATAAAATAAACACATAAAAAAATGTGTAAACAAAAATCAAAAATTTATTGAAAAATCAAACAAATAAAAAGCAAAGTAAATAAAAAAAAAAAAATATAATATGAATAAAAAATAAATATAAAAATAAGAAATTAATAAAATTAAGTAAAAAACTAATAAATTATATTGTATTGTATATTGTATATAATATTTTAATATTGTTAAAAAAGGTTTTTTATTTTGTTTTAAACCTTTTTATTTTATTATCCGATATTTCAGCTCAGGCGGCCATCTTCAGGGCTTAGAAAATATAAAAAAAAATATCAATCAGTACTATTGTTGTATCATAACTGTTCTAATTTCTACAGCCAAAATTTGGAAACCTTACTAATACAAAAAAAAAAAAAAAATAATAATAAAATCTTCAATAAAAATTCAATACTTAAAATTGACAAAATAGAAATAAATATGTTTAAAATAATTAAAAATAGGAAAATAAAAATCAAAAAGTGTGCATGAAATAATTATAAATATGAAAAATAAATATAAAGTACAAATAAGCATAAATGTAAATGTACAAACTAAAAAATAATAAACAAAGGAATTCAGGGGAAAAATAAAATAAATAACAATATAAAAAAAAATATAAAAAAAATATCAAAAACGATAAATATAAAAAACAAAAAATATTAAAAACAAAAAATATAAAAAACAAAAAATATAAAAAAATAGATATATAAAAAAAATATAAAAAGTATAAAAAATTATATAAGTATAAAAAACATAAAAAATGTAAATGATATGAAAAATATAAAAAATATAAAATATACAAAAAATATAACATATATAAAAAATATAAAAATATAAAAAATATAAAAAGTATAAAAAATATAAAAAGTATAAAAAATAAAAAAAAAATATAAACAATTTTAAAAATATAAAAAATAAAAATATAAAAAGTATGAAAAAATAAAAGTATAAAAAGTATGAAAAAATAAAAAAAATATAAAAAATATAAAAAATATAAAAAATATAAAAAATATAAAAATATAAAAAATATAAAAAATATAAAAAATATAAAAAATATAAAAAATATAAAAAATATAAAAAATATAAAAAATATAAAAAATATAAAAAATATAAAAAATATAAAAAATATAAAAAATATAAAAAATATAAAAAATATAAAAAAAATAGAAAATATAAAAATATAAATAATGTAAAAATATAAAAAATATAAAAAAATATAAAAAATATAATATATAAAATATAAAAAATACAAAAAATATAAAAAATATAAAAAATTTAAAAAATATTTAAAAACTAAAAAAAATAAAAAAAATAAAAAAAATATAAAAAATATAAAAAATTTAAAAAATATAAAAAATATAAAAAATATAGAAAATATAAAAATATAAATAATGTAAAATATAAAAAATATAAAAAGTATAAAAAATATAATATATAAAATATAAAAAATACAAAAAATACAAAAAATATAAAAAATAAAAAAAATATAAAAATATAAAAAATTTAAAAAATATTTAAAAAATATAAAAAATATAAAATATAAAAAATATAAATAATATAAAAAATATAAAAAATGTAAAAAGTATAAAAAAAAATTAAAAAATTTAAAAAATATAAGAATATAAAAAATTAAAAAAAAAAAATAAAAAATGTAAAAAATATAAAAAATATAAAAAATAAAAAATATATAAAATATATAAAAAATGTAAAAAGTATAAAAAAATTAAAAAATTTAAAAAATATAAAAATATAAAAAATTAAAAAAAAAATAAAAAATGTAAAAAATATAAAAATTATTAAAATTATTAAAACTTAAAAAATAAAAATATAAAAAACATAAAAATATAAAAAAATATAAAAATATAAAAAAATATAAAAAAATATAAAAAAATATAAAAATATAAAAATATAAAAATATAAAAAAATATAAAAATATAAAAAATTACAAAAACATAAAAAATGACAAATACAAAAATTATTATAACTTAAAAAATAAAAATATAAAAAAACATAAAAAATATAAAAAAACATAAAAAATATAAAAAAACATAAAAAATATAAAAATATAAAAATGAAAAATATGTAAAAATATTATAAACATAAAAATATAAAAATTTAAAGAATATAAAAAATTTAAAGAATATAAAAAATTTAAAGAATATAAAAAATTTAAAGAATATAAAAAATTTAAAGAATATAAAAAATATAAAAAATTTAAAAAATATAAAAAATATAAAGAGTACAAAAAATATGGAAAAATAACAAAAAATAAAAAAGAATATAAAAAAAATATTAAAAATAAAATATATAAAAAATATAAAAAATAAAATATATAAAAAATATAAAAAATATAAGAAATATAAGAAATATAAGAAATATAAGAAATATAAAAAATATAAAAAATAAAAAAAGTATAAAAAACATAAAAAATATAAAAAATATAAAAAATATAAAAATATAAAAATATAAAAAATATAAAAATAATAAAAATATTAAAAATATAAAAAATATTAAAAATATAAAAAATATTAAATATATAAAAAATGTAAAAAATGTAAAAAATATAAAAAATATGAAATAAGGGAAAAATATCGAAAATATAAAAAAATATTAAAAAAATATAAAAGAAATATAAAAAAAAATAACAAAATATAGAAAACATACAAAATACAAAAAATATAAAAAAATAATAAAATTTAAAAAATATATAAAAAGGTACAAAATATACAAAATATAAAAAAAAACAAAACATTTATAAAAATACAAAAAAATATGAAATATGAAAAAATAAAAAAATATAAAAATGCAAAATTTAAAAATATCAAAAAATAAAAAATATAAAAAAATTTAATGGATATAAAAGAATATATTTAAAAAAAAAAAAATAAAAAATAATAAAAATATATCAAAAAAAGAAAATAAACACATGTAGACAATAAAACAGGTGTTTGCGTAGTTTTACAATAACTTTTACTATAACTTAGTCAAAGAGCAGCTGAAAAAATTTGTCGCTTTTTTTTGAAACAGCCTAATGTGCCTTACTAGCCTCGACGCTAGTCGACAAATTATTAAGAGAAAATAATTCTTGTTGCTTCCTTGACTGTTCCTTGTAAAATAGGTTTATTTCCAAGATCGAATGATCAACGCTGAAGTACTTGAAACCCCATTTCTAAGAACAAACTCGGACAATTTTTTATATATTTAATTTTTTATATATTTAATATTTAATAAATCTTATTTATTTGCACTAACTGGAAAAGCTCGGGGAGGGGGGGGGGGGGAGGGGCTTGGTAGCTGTCTCTTATTCCCACGCGTTTTCTCACTGTAAAAAAATAATTATCGCAACGCTTTGGTTTTTATCTTAAAACGCTAAAGATAAAACTAATTGTTTTCTATATTAAATACCATCTGGAAATGAAACATAACCTTTAAATTGCTTACGTATACTGTATATTTTTGTCGTACCTAATATGAATAAAAATAACTTGAATATAACAATGCAAATATTTTGACAGTAACAGCGGGAAATGCAGTAACTTCCGTTGCGTTTGAGAAAATGTATGTCACAAGCTATACTACTAGGAGCATATGCAACAATGTGTGGTGACAACAACAATGTATGTAGTGCAAAGGTATATGCATGCTATGCAGGATGTGTTGCGCAGCGGCTTTTGTGTTTCTTGATCGTTATTGTTGTTTTCGTTTATATTTATTTTTATTGTAATATCTAAACATTGTCACACCCCATTGACGACAATGATACGTTATCTCTTTGACTGTGAAGGTACACAAAACAAATGCAAATTCATGCAACACTCGGAACCAACGAAACCAAAAGCAAATGCATCTTAAGAAAAACAGCTCAAAATTTCAACATGTGAACACATGCGACTGACTTAGGCACCTACATGATACATTTTTACTCTTAGTTAAATCATCTCTCAAGAAGTCATTAGTTTTGTTGAATATTTTGGGTTATAATTAAAACTATAACTCATTAAAAGTTGTAATATTCTTGACCTCATTGAGCTGGGAAAAATCAAAAAATATACAAATGAAATGTACACTTTTAATATGCTTAACCAATTTGTTAACATTAAAGAAGTCTAAATTCAATAAAGTGTTGATTTCTAAAACAAATCGTATAACGCGGTTAGCTTATAAATTATGTATCTATATTTTAGTTATATAACCGCATAATTAAACCACTTAATTGATCAATTACGCTTTAAGCTACATGCACTGAACATTATTCTAATTACCTTTATACACTTAAAAAAAAATTTAGGCTGTGCCAAAGGAATATGTTTGTAATTTTTGTGTTTTAGAGATACTAAATATGTTTCAATAAAACACTCCAAGAAAATTAATTCAAAGTATTGCTCTTGAACACTTCAATGGATTATGGTAAATAATTGTATTACTTAACAAAAGAGATCCTGACGTCATGAAAATTCATTTAGGTTTTTAAACAACAACAACATCTTAAAGTATTCATAAAAACGTTTTGCTTCCCATTTCTTAACACGATCAATATCTCTGTGGAGGAGCGTTCGACTGCAACTTGCGAAGCCACGGTTCGAGTCTTACCTTGGACGAAGTTTCAATTTGCCATAACAATAACATTACAAATTTTTCAATTAAATAAAAAATCACACATTATCATAAAAAAGGTCATCACACGTTTTCTATTCCAATAATGAAAAAAAAAAATTAGAAAAAGCTTGTCCGTGTCCGGAATCGAACCAGGGAACTCTCGACCGTTTGCTTAGACCGCAGGGCTACTGAAGCAATTTTTTGTCGTCAAATTAAGTGCTTATATGAAATGATTTCAGTTAAAGAAAGCAACATTTTACTGTTTGTCATAAACACTGATGATAGATTGACAGGAATATTATTCCAAAATTTAAAAAATTCCGTCATTAATTTCTTATGACAAATACTCTCTTTTTTGAGTGTACCTAATAATATAAATTTATTTGTCTCCACAGTTTCTACGTATTTATTTAAAAAAGCTAATAATCTTAATTTACTTCAATTTGTCAATTTAAACAGCAAACCAGACGAAGTTTGTACAAGCTCTACGCTTGTTTTTGCTTTACGAACAATCTATGTCTACTTTGTGGATTCATCTTGCAAAAGTTAATTTAAAAATTCATTGCTTTTTAACTGAATTAATTCTATAAGTAAACACAATTTAGCAAAATTACTACAATTCAAAAAAAAAAAATACGTCACTATCATTCTCTCTGATATGATTATGTCGTGTAATTTCATTAAACATGGAACAAAGCGAGCATTTAAAAGGTTCTGACGTTACTTTCAACATCATTGTATGTGTATGTATGTCAGTTTGCATAATGTATGGGTCGATAGTTAAGTTCCTTAACTACGAGTAGATAGACATGCATTTTCGCTCGAAGCACAACTCCTTCTCTAAAACTGCAAATCAAGAAAATAGACAAGTAGACGACTGACTACTTTAATTCTTAATTCGTTGTACAACGGTAAATTGCATGGAACCACCCTTGCATGTCACAAAAAAAAAATTCGAAATTTATGCTCAACATATACTCAACCAGGCTTTAGTTTTGTCCTTAACTTTTTACAAGGAACGTTAGGTGTGAGGGTACGTGTATCATATGACGTTTAAACTGTCGTTTCTGATGTATCTAATTGCAGGAAAATATTGATATACTCAAATCATCAAATAGTCTGTCAAAATAACTGTCTGGACATGTAAAAACTTGTCATGCCATGAAAAATACTAAATAACAAGTTGCGAGCATAAAAAAGTCAATATAGTTGGCATTATTTTTCTTCAAACGGGTTAACTTTATTGGAATATAAATCAAAATATTTTCATCACTTTGATCAACTCAATTCAAATCAAGTTTATTTAAAAAAGTCTACGCATCTCACCCCTTTTAAGAATTTATAACAACTTGTTAGTTATGAGAACTCCCAAAACTGTTCTCAATATAACAGAACTCCACTTTCTATATTTTATTTTAGCTTTTCCAGGTGTGCCGGTTCAATTAATTCAATCAAAATTATTTTAGAATATCTTAATTGCACTACTTCCCAATAACTATTTTCATTTCAGTGAAAACTAAATTGTTTTGAGAATTTAATTAAAATTCCAGAAAAGTGTACTTAAAAAAATTTTAAAACGATTTGCACAAAATATAAAATTTATTTTAGAAAGTTTTTTTGTGGCAACTGTTGGCAATGCGTTTAGATGTTGTTTCATGCCTATAAACCGATAGGGCCGAGTTCGATTCTGGCTGACGTTAAAAATATTTTTAGTAGAAAATAATTTTCTATGCAGTCGCTTAACTTTAACTTAAGACAGTTAAAAATTAATGTGAAATTTTTTAATTTGTAATTCAGATATTCATTAAAAAAGCCTTTGTTATCGTCACAGTTCAGAGCGGCTCAGATTCAATAAAAAATGTCGGTGTGTTGAAGATCTGCTGATTGGATTCAACTCACTACTTTGCTACTACTTTCTACTACTTTACGTATATTTTTTTTTCCAACTGTTCTATATTTTACTATATACTAAATCGTATATTGTTTTCTATATAAAAAACCTGAAATTTTAATTTACGCACCATTTACGCCCTTCAAATGTGGTTTTCAATTATTCGACAATTTTAAGTATCCGGTTATCCGGTTTTAGAAATATTCAAAACCATTTTATATCTGATGTCCGAATACGAATAGTGAAATACATCCAGTTAACCGGATAATATATTATTTAAAAAAATTTTAGAACATTTTATTCAAAAACAAGTTTCCTCATTTAAAGTCATATTTTATTTAAAACTGCAATACCCGGTGTGAGTTGCTACACCCACTAATTATATTAAAAAATAATAACTTTTATTAGGCCCTTAACTTTTGACGCTCATTGTCTACATCACCAAATAGTAACTCATTTCTGAGTTTCAATGTTCTGTGACTTTTACTTCCACAGCTATTTGATAACAAAAATTTGGCTTATATGGACGGAGCCATACGCCCTTGTTCAATGCCCGTCTCAGTATTCTATCACATTACCAAGGAGCAACTCCATTCTAAGCTTTAATGTTCTGTGACTTTTACTTCCATAGCTGTTCCGTATCAAAAATTTTACTTGTTTGGGTGGAGCCACGCCCCGTTTTTCAATGCCCGAGCCAGTTTTCCAGTAGAAAATCCAGGTCAATTAGTAATTTCATACTGAGTTTCATTATTATGCGATCGCTTAATTCCAAAGCGATTCGATATAAAAAATTTTAATTGTATGGGCTGCGCCACGCCCCTTTGTGCAATGCTCGCTCAATTTTATTAGTCCAAGGACACGACTAAATAGTAAATTCGTACCACGTTTCATTTACGCGTGACTTATAGTTCCAAAGCAATAGCGAAAAGTTGGGCTGCTGAAAAAATGCTATGCGTCCCATGCCCAACTCCCATAATACGAGGGGTGCCTTTTATATTTCGGGATTAGAGAACAAAAACAAATATTAATCATCGAAAATCACTTTATTGTTTTTCAAAATATTCTCCATTAAGACCTATACACTTTTGCATGCGTTTGAGTCAATTGTCGAAGCACTTTTGCCACTCTGATTGAGGTATCTCCAAAACATGCATTCTGAATGCCGCAACCGCTTCTTCGGGCGTCGAAAATCGTTGTCCACGCAGTTTATTCTTCACGGTTGGGAATAAAAAGAAGTCATTCGGTGCCAAGTCAGGACTATACGGCGGATGACCCATCAAATCGATGTTTTGGGAGCTCAAAAATGCAGTTGTTTGAGCCGATGTGTGAGAGCTCGCATTGTCGTGGTGAAGAGTGATCCGTCTTCGGCGGTTGGTTTTCCTGATTTCTTGGAAGACAACTGGCAAACAAATGGTTGTGTACCACTCAGAGTTGACTGTTCTGCGTTGTTCTAGTGGTACGGTTGCGACATGTCCATATTTTCCGAAAAAACAGGCGACCATTTGCTTGGAAGTGCTTCGTGCGCGAACAACTTTTGTTGGATTTGGCTCATCTTGAAACACCCATACAGTCGACTGCTGTTTACTTTCGGGCTCATACGCGTAAATCCACGATTCATCACCTGTCACGATGTCATAGACGTGTTTCGAAGCACCGCGATCGTATTTTTTGAGCATTTCCTTCGACCAATCGACACGAGCCTTTTTTTGAGCGATTGACAAATTGTGTGAGATCCAACGCGAACAAATTTTTTTGACAGTCAAATGTTTATGCAATATTGAATGTATGCTGGTCCCACTTATGCCTAAGGTTGCCTCAATCTCACGATAGGTAACATGACGATCTTGCAATATCAGTTCGCGCACAGCATCAATGGTTTTCGGAACAACAGCTGATTTCGGACGACCTTCACGAAATTCGTCTTGGAGTGAACTACGACCACGATTGAATTCACCATACCATCGATAAACACTGGTCCTTGATGGAGCTTCATCGCCAAAAATTGAATTAAGTTCATCCATGCACTGTTGCTGTGTTAATTCACGTCGAAAGTTGTAAAAAATAATCGCACGAAAATGTTCACGATTTAATTCCATTTTTAGACCGAGATGAATCTTTTAAGTTACTATAAACAACACAAATAGCGCTCGTATGTCAAAACGTTCTGAGTACGTATAAGCCAACAAATGTCAAACTTTGCGATAGAGCTTTCAGTTGACAGATTGCAACACCAGGGTTGCCAAATCCCGAAATATAAAAGGCACCCTACGTATCATACCAGTGGAACAGCGCGTATGAATTAAAGTCGAATTCTGAAGCTGTGCTACATTTAATTCCAAAGCTATTCGATATCGCAAATTTGTGTAGTATGGGAGGTGCCACGCCCCCTTGTTTATATATACACTGACTCCAATAAGTTTCCGTACAGATTAGTAATTCTTATATATCGGTTTAAAAAAACAAGCTTCAAGTATAAAGGTCTATAATTTGTATTTTATTTCAAAGATTTATTATTTAGGAATAATATAAATGAAAAGAATTAAATTTTTAGTTTTAAGAAAACAAAATCGATTCATTCGATGATTCATTAAAAGTAACCAAAAAGTCTTCGTACAGTGCGTTTGAATTACAATGCTATTAAATGTTTACGTACTTATTTGTTTTTTAATATGTAGTTGGTCCACCTTTATTCTTTATAACTGCGTTTAGCCGGTTTTTTATAGAGTGAACTAGCTTTGTTGTTGTTTCTGGCTGAATCTTTGCCTACTCCTCCAAAAGCTCCATGCTTTAAGTTGATTTTTGTTTGTTATATTGTGCTGTCGAATTTTTCTTTCCAAATGGTGCCACAAATGCTTTATTGGACTTAAATCCGGCGACTGAGCTGGATGATTTAATTGCTTCGGGACATTGTAGAGCAACCACTCCTTCACCACTCCAGAGGTGTGTTTGGGGTCCTTGTCCTGCTGGAAATAGTATGAATGATGCAAACCCAAGTTATCTACGCTAGATTTTAGATTTTCCTTTAGAATATTTAAATATGCAAATTTATCCATTCTGCAATCTATACAAATAAGGTTCCCTACTCCGGATGATGCCATACATCTCCATACCATCACATTGCCTCCTCCGTATTTGACGGTTGGGGTCAAATTCTTCGGAATCATTTCAGTGTTAGGCTTTCTCCACACAAAACGGCGACCATCCGAGCCAGAAACGTTGTATTTGCTTTCATCGCTAAATAAAACTTGATCCCAAAAAGTATTTTCTTTGTCGATGTGCTCAACGGCGTACTCTAATCTCGCCTTCTAGTTTGCTGTACGGATGTAAGGCTTTTTACGGCTTACGCGACCATTGATCCATTTCTTTTGAGAAGATTTCGAGCTGTTTGTGGACAAACACTTATTCCATCAGTGGTTTTTAGGTTTCCAGCAATTATACAGGCACTACTTTTAGGATTTTCATTCACACCTCGGACGATTCTTCTTTCTAATTGATTGGATATTTTTCTAGGACGACCAGATCTTTGCTTATTTGCAATGGTTTTAGTTTCCTTAAACTGCTTAATTAGATACTGTACCGACGAACGAGGTCTTTTAACAATTTTACCGATTTTAGTTAATGATTTTCCTTCATTTTTCAAGTTTAATATAATTTTTTTTGTTTCCATTGAAATTTGCTTGTTTTTATTTTCCGTCGCTATTTTTATGATATATATATAGTATATTTTATTTTTCAAATATACCAAAAACACAAATTCAAACCTTCAAGTTAACTTTGTTAATAAAATAAACACGTGCTCCTGCTAAAAAGTTCCCTTACTTAATAAAGTTTGCCGTGGTACGGAGACTTTTTTGATATACAAAACCAGAGTTGCCGGATGTCTGCATGAGTTTCTCGTCGAGTGACGGTCGATATAATAGAACAGTGTAAAATAATAAAGGTGAAACTTGTCCCATTTCTTTTCGATCTTATTTTCACGCAGAATGTTGCTTGTTTTATTTATTTTCCTATTTTTGTCTTAAATACTCTGCTGTACGGAGATTTATTGGAGTCAGTGTATGTAGATAGACGGTAAAAGTGGGCAGCATAAAGTGCTTATAGAATATCGTGTCGCTACGTCTCAGCACAGTGTTTAAATAACAACATTAAATGAAATGAGCCATAGTACCACTTTTTTCCAGGGTTCGTAAAATCGTTACTTTGACATTTAATTTTTTGTCAATTGAATTTGATGCAGAATTACATCGTACAGTGCGGTTTATATGGGGGTTTTATTTGCAAATTTTTTCAGGCAAATTCACCGTTTTGGATCACTTTTTGCGGTATACACTGAGGAGCATAAGTGTATCACAAACCAACAACTATCATTTTAACAACCTATAATTTCTATAAATTTTACTCAAATGCAATCAAATTTTTTTTTATTATGTTTGTACAAGTCTCTTCTGTATTTCAAACAGGTTTTTATTAAGATCTGATTACAACAACAAATACACGAAGGCATAATGCAAACTAAATCATAATGATACAGTTTTGCACTCACTACTCAATTGTTTTTATTACCGTTATATTTTTGTTATTGAACAAAGTGCAATGCAATTTTTTAATTATTACGATAATTTACGTGATAATAAGTGGTTCAGTAGTCATGAACAACCAAAATAAAGAGGAAATATTAATTTGTTCGCGCAATGGCGAAAGCATTAGGCAAGTGGCGAAGAAATTCCATTTGGACAAAACTTTTGTCCAAAGATTAAAAAAAAAAAGTGGTGTAAGTGTTCCCACAAACAAAGGTGGTCGTCCGAAAAAAATTTGCGATCGAGATGTACGCCATCTAGCAAATTTGGTTACCAGCACCGATGCCGTTACTCCTGCTGCAGCTTTAAATATACTGCAAATTGACGCCAGTAAGTGGACAGCTCGTCGAGCTTTGAAAAAAATAGGTGTTAAGGCAGCAGAAAAGAAAAAGAAACCTATGCTGACCAAACGACATGTGCGGTTACGGAAGGATTTTGTTGCAGCACACGAGCACTGGACTGTCGCTGATTGGGATTCGGTATGTTATTAAACATATGTGTGTATTACTGTTTATACTAACAAATATTAAATAATTTAAAGGTTATTTGGTCTGATGAGACTAAAATTAATCGATTTCAATCCGATGGGCGTGCATGGTATTGGACTAAGGACCCTGATACAATCCAACCAAATCAGGTACGCCAAACCGTCAAACACGGTGGTGGCTGTATCATGGTTTGGGGTTGTATATCCAAAGATGGAGTGGGACCCTTGGTGCGCATCGATGGAATTATGCGCAAGGAACAATATTTGTCCATCCTGCAACAGAATCTTCCTGATGTAGTGGAAAAAATGGGTCTTGCTGCTGAAAAAGTAATTTTTCAGCAAGACAATGACCCTAAACACACCGCACATCTAGTGAAAGACTGGCTCAAAAAGCAAAAATTTGGTGTGATGACGTGGCCTCCACAATCTCCGGATATGAATCCGATCGAGAATTTGTGGAGTCACGTCAAATCGCAGCTTGCAAAATATGCCAGTCCTCCAAAAGGCGTGAACGAGTTGTGGGAGCGGACGAAGGAAGTGTGGGAGGCGATTCCTCCAGAATTTGTGCAGAGGTACACGCAAAGTCTACCTAATCGCATCCAGGAGCTTAAGAGGCAAAGGGTTACTGGACCAGTTACTAAATATATATTATTGTTTTAAAAATATAAAAATAAATAAAGAGTGCAAAACTGTATCATTATGATTTAGTTTGCATTATGCCTTCGTGTATTTGTTGTTGTAATCAGATCTTAATAAAAACCTGTTTGAAATACAGAAGAGACTTGTACAAACATAATAAAAAAAAATTTGATTGCATTTGAGTAAAATTTATAGAAATTATAGGTTGTTAAAATGATAGTTGTTGGTTTGTGATACACTTATGCTCCTCAGTGTATCTACAACATTTAATATTCATCGTACAAATATTAAATACATGCCAAAATATCAGTTACATGGCAAATGAAACGGATATCTAACTTTGGATCTTGTTACTACTTTAATAAAGTCACAAAAAAGCAAAATCTAACAAGAAAAATTCACATTTTCTTATGAGAAAAATCATGCTTAAAATGCATCAGTAGCTGTTTATGTTCTTGTTATGGTTTTTGGTAATTGCTTGTTTTGGGACTGTCGAAGACGGCTTTGTAAACGGCTATAAGATGGTGAGTGTCGATTTGCTTTTCGAGGGCCTTCACCAATATTTGTCCTATCGTAAATATCTGGTCTATGGTTGATTTTTTAGATCTAAAGCCACACTAATGCGGTCCATGTGAGTTAAATTTAATGAATGTGAACTAAAAAGTTTATGAATCAATATTGCATACATTCAATGGATTCTTATTTCGTTATTCACTGATTCACCTTTTTGTAAGCAAAATCAAATTGAATTCATTCCTTACATGTCTGCCAAAAATTGATCAATTCAACCTAGAAATTTGTCAATATGAACAAATATTTCTTTGAGTAACAAACCTCCATAATATTAAAAGTAACTTTTTGCCAAGTTAATACATATAATTTGGCAATTCTTTCCAACTAAATTTATATTTCGCGTTTTCTTTTAGTTTCTTGTGAATGCAATATAAGCATGCTGCCAAAAAAATAAGGCCCCTACCTTAAAATAATTTTGTTTCATAACTCATAACATACATAGTTCACTCACTTCTATAAAAATTCCATTTCCATATTAACATAAATACTTAGTGATCCATAAAATGTTGTTGTTTTTCTTAGTGTGCAAATATCTGCCAACATGCCTGCCTGCCCTCTCGATGATGATCTCATCATAAAATGAGAAATAAGCGAGGGAAAAAACAATTTAAATAAAATACAATAAAACCAGGTTTCTTTTCAATTACCAAAATTGTTATTATTGTATACTTGGTTAGTTGTTTGCTCTACATTTCGATGAACTCGTAAAGAATAAAATTTTGCGGATGCATGGAATGCATGGATGGTGTGGAGGAGTAGGAGAAATCGACCAACTAGTCTGCCTGTTTTGAAGGTGTGTCATTCATCATCATCTCTACAACATGTTTGTTGTACAATCAGAATAAGAAAAACCACCGGTTGCCGGTTGTACAAATTTATATATATGTACACATGAATATACACACATTATAACTGTTGCTACTTACTTACCAACAAATTTGTTGGCATAGCAGCGCTCTCTCAGCTACTGCATTATTATTATTGTTATTATTATTATTATGACATAATGTGTGTCCAATCATTGCAACCAAGCAGTGCAGCATGACCGCATTTTTAACCTGAACTACTATTGATGACATGGACACTCAAATGATTTACGAGTGTAGTGTTCGTTCGCAAGACTTGTGCATTAAAACAAAAACTAAACTAAAAGCTGGACATGTTGTAGTGGTTGTTGGTTGCTGCTTGGTTAGAGGTTGGTCACATCTAGAGGCCATCAAGCTAAGCTGCTGCTAGTTGCTACTATTGTACATTAAAAGGTTTTAAATTTAGGCCAATGTATTTCACATTTTTATTTTTATTTCTATTTTTTCTTTTCACTTCCACAAAGCCACAGAAAACCCTCAATTGGAAAATTCGCAGCCAACAAAAAAAAAAAAATCAAAATAATGTACTGGCACCACAACAAGACATACATACAATAGAATAGATAATGTTTTGTTGGCAAACAACGTAAAACAATAGAAGTTTAAATTATGTACAACATAGTTTTATTATGTTTGCCACAGTTTCGTTTTGATAGATTAAATCTGCTGACGTTAGCGATAGCTTTGGTGATGGTGATGGTGTTGGTGATGGTTATGACGATGGCCTTGAGTTGGTTTGATTGTTGGCTATTTGCCTTAAATGATCTAGATACAAAAGTGTTTTTGCAATAGAACTAGTTTCACACACTTGTTAAATTTTACTATTTAACATATGGTAGATTAGAAAAATGGGTAAACAAAACTTCAAAACAAATTTTTTGAGTATCAAAAAGCTGCATGCAATGTAGCTTAATAGTTTGATATATCGAATTTGTTACAATTTTCTCACTTGAATCCGTTGTCAAAATTCTTCAAAATGTTACTAACATTACGTTACATTACGTACATTACATACAAAAACTAACATTACGATTTTTTTTAGTACATTATCTAGGTAAGACACAATTTGAAATTTATAAAACAATGAGTTTAAATAAATCAGATACAGAGCAATTACACTGCCGACCCTGTATTAGACATGCGTAACGTAGCAAAAATAGTTTGATACAACAACTCAAACGCAGTTTACTGTATCAGCAGAATGCGTTAACGCAATTGCGCCATAGCGTAGTTTGAAATGCTATGATTCCTGTATCAACAAGAATTAAATCCACGCAGTGAGGACCAACGCGTTGTGTTATGTGGTTAATTTTTCGAATGCGATGAATTGTGTGGTGAAAACTATGCACAAATTGGCTTCACTTAGAAAAAATAAATTAAATCAAATAAAAAATCTGTAATCAATATATCTGATCTAAGGAAATCTTTCTGCTACTCTCTGCTACTTAATAGCTACATTAAAGATTATGAAATCCATAAGTAATTAATATGAAATATAACTAAAGGAAGCGCAGTTAAAGGACCCACCAAAACTGAATATATATTAAATTTCAAGCATGCAGCCAAAGTGTATTTTGTTTAAGGGGGTGGTAAGGTTTGATAACTTTTTTTATTCCATTTTTTTTCATTTTTGTTTCTGAAAGAACAACATCTGAAGAATATTGTATTAAATTTTTAGGTCATTCGGAGCAAAACTAACGAAGTTACAGTACGTTGAATGACCGTACTTCTAACTTAGTTTTGCGCACCTTTTGGCTACCTGTGCTGAGCGGCGAGCGGCAACTGTTTCGGTCTCTATTGTATAACTTTTATCCTCTCTTTTCGTCTTAATATATTCAGGCTAATAAAATGTGTAACGTACATTGTATCCTTCAATGTAGAATATATATTTCAGTCTAAAATTGAAGGCTTAGGAGAGTAGATATGTGCGTCATTTCAGTTTTGCTCCGATTTCGTTAACTCGTGCTCCGTTTTGTTTTTGCTTAGTTTTCTTAGTGATTTTGTATTTATCATCGAAAAAATTGCCGAAACCAACTAGCAGAGAAGGATGTGCACAGGGTGGCCCAAAAGTAAGCCGACCAAGAAAAGAGTAATGACGCAGGATCGAAAAACGAAAGTAAGAGTGTCTAGTGCTTCAGCGAAAAAAATCAAATTGAATGCTTCGCTTGAAATCGAGGAAGATCTTAAAAAATAGTATCGAATTATAAACTTTCTTCTAGTTTTTATACTATCGCCACTTTAGTGAAAGTTACGTGTGAAAAGAGCAAAATTCCAAACTTCCGTCGAGTGAAAGAATTGATGGTAATGCCTACGAAATAAATAATTACATTCGTAATGCTTGAGTTTTAGACCTAGGACATGCCGGGTGTGTGAAATTTTGTGGATTGATGGACATGGCAAGTAGTTTTATTTCAAAACCATGCTACAATACTTTCATTAAAAAAATGAACACCAGAGTAAAAACTGTTGCGAATAAATATTTTGCTTATGCCATCAAAGAAGAAAAAGAAGAGACTTGTAAACAAAATAATCGCGACGACACAGACGAAATTACAGTATCCGGTGACGGTACGTGGAAAAAAAGAGAATTTAATTCGCTCTTTGGTGTATCGTCATTGATCGTCTATTGGACCGGCAAAGTTGTTGATATTTTTGTTAGCCGTTCGTACTGTAACCTTCAGAATTTGAAGAGTGGCACGAGGAGCACGTGAACAAAGGGCAATGTGAATCAAATCACAGTGGGCCATCCGGTAATATGGAAGTGAGCGCTATCGTGAAAATGTTTCAACGTTCGATAGGGTTTTAAAAGTAAAATACCGTAATTATATTGGTGATGGCGATTCCAAAACCTACATCGGAGTAGTCAATGCGAAACCTTTCGGTGATAGCTTAAAAAAAAAAAACAAGAAAGAGTGTATTGGACACGTCCAAAAAAGGGATGGGCAAACGGCTGCGTGACTTAGTGGTCGATGCAAAAACGAAATTTGGTAAAAAAGTGAAGAGGAAAACTCTTTCCGGTTAAGGCAAACTAACTGGCAACATGATCGATAAATTAACAGTGTATTATGGGCTAGCAATTCGAAGAAATCACGATTCCGTGGACAAAATGAGGAACGCTAGATGGGCGACTTTTTATCAATATTCTTCGACTGATCAAAATCCCCAGCATGAAAAATGCGATGAATCATGGTGCGATTGGAATAAGGCTGAAGTTGCAAAAACATAACGATCATTCAAGCACAGTTACTCTCCACTTCCAACTGATGTTTTAAACGCAATACAGACAACATATGAAGATTGAAGCAAAGACACGCTGTTAGAACGTTGTCTGGGTGGTTTCACGCAGAACAACAACGAAAGCTACAACCAACTCATATAAAAAATTAGTCCCAAATCAGTTGAATTGGAATTGTCGTTGAAATTGCAGCATATGTAGCAGCATCACTTTTTAACAAGGGCTCTACTTTTCTGACCTTCATGCAAGATTTGGCGCTCAACAGACTTTTTGCGGATCAGCAGAGAAGACGAGCAAGCTGCTCGCGAGACCAAAGAAGTCAGAGTCTTACGTAGACAGGAGCAAAAAGATGCCTTAGATAACGTGGATGATAGTTACTACATGTCACATGATAAGAAAATCCATTTTTTTTAACATATTTTAATTTTTTCAGTCTACAAAACTTTAAATCGATTTTCCCAAACATGTAATTTTTAAAGTCGATGACCAGCCTACAGAAAAAACTACTGAACCGATCGTTGTGAAGTTTTGTACACATATTCTAAATGTAAGTAGCTCTCTAGTTACGTTCTCTAGCTTCAAAATGGTGCCATAAATTGAAAAATTTAAAAATTAAAAAAAAACTCGATGAAACTGGTGAGATAAAGTAAGAAACTAAAGAAAGCATATTGATTTTTTGTTTTCAGAAGATACAGTGATGCTGTAGGCTGGTCACCGCACAAAAACTTTATTTCAAGGCGCCTGCGGAGATCTACACTAAATCCGTTATTTCTCTCTATTTTTGAACAAACATTTTTTTAAATGTTCTTCAAATGTTGTACTTTTATATAATAATATGTAAAATAACCCTACAGACGGTTATTCGATTTACAAGTTACACCTGCCGTAAGGCTTAAGCAACTTGGGTCATCTAAAACCTAGGGTAATAGTTCATGAAACAGACAATCAGAACTTTGTGCTGAACCACAACACGGACCCGTTTATGTTTTAAAACAAGTAAAACATACGGGGCATCCGGTGTGGCCACACGAACATGGAAGCTGTTTCACAAACACAAAGCATCACCCAGTGCCCTGCTGATTAGGAGCATTATAAAAAACAACATACTGCCCATAATAGCAGTACCAGTTTAGACTTCAGTAGTGACGTACTTACAATCCATCTACTGGTGAAGACGAGACCTACCCAATCTCTTGCATATTAAGACAGATATGCCAGCCCGGTCGTACCACTGCGCGACCCCGCCGGTCAATCTAGAACTGTGTAGCATTAACACAACCAGTACGAGACTCCCCGAAGGGCCAACCCACGACAGTCATCTGGGCAACTCGATCCCGTCAATGAGGATCCACAACATCCCCGCAAAAAGACCAAGAATACACAAATGCAATTACAAAAAAGTGCATTCTTATTCATGACCGTGCTGAATGAGCACTTAAAGGGCTAGGCTAACAATTTTCAGCTGCCGGCTCAAGTGGAAACTATTGCACATGACTGGTACCTACTGTGGAGGACCTCTGCAATTGCCACTCTTACTCTGGCCGTTCGGATTTCACCATCCAGACATAGAGTATTGGCCACTGTTCTCAGGGACTGCCGTGCTCAGTATGAGAACCCTTAGTTTACACAACCATTTCAACACTTCCCTCAGTGACTGCCGTGCCAGTTTGAGGGTGCGAGTCAAACACGTCGACAAGCAAACCACCTTGGAAAGCCGAAGCGTCGACACTTTTATGCACGCATGCCAAACACTTCACATCTCATTAGTTCCAGCCGAATTAAGGTCTCAGTGCGGTGGATAGATAGGGTCTACCCCATTTGAAGGGTTAAGACTGTCCCCGTACTAACAAGTTTTAAGGTCAATTGCTATACCTTCGCAGGCTTGTTTCATATCGATATACCGAATATGACCTGCTACCAAGATGGGCGCCACCCCGAGCTCTTGGTTGGCCCTATCAGTTTTTACGTTTGCAGGACGTATCCTACAAACAACACTCCTCCTTAACCTGGCTTGGGACAGGCAGGCGTAATTAAGTTGCTAACCTGGCGGAGTTAATAAACCTACAGTAATAATTTTTTTCTAAAAAATTCATAAAAAAAGGTATTTTTTAGACGAAACAAACCTTACCCTCCCCTTAAGATTTCATGCGAGCCATCAAACAGATACATACGCGTCTCTGGTATGCAAAACAAGTTTGAAGACTGTTCTGAAAAATGTTCAGCCAGAAAGTATGCACATATGTACATAAAAGGCAAGCATGTCATTGATGAGTATCAAATGAATTTTTTGTGCATACTTCCAGGCTGAACATTTTTCAGGACAGTACATGTTGGGAATTAACCGTAATAACCACAAAAAATAATTACAATTTGAGCGATATTGGGTGCAGAGCATTGTGCTTGCATTTTTTATTTATATCTAAAGGTTTATATTTAAATTTTAAGTTTTGTTTTAACACATATTTGTTAATATATTACGGGTATTCACTGTGTCTAGTATATGGCCATTGCACTGTGCAAGATAGAATAGCAAATATGCAATCGGGCCAATTTTGTGGCATTTGTACGAATTGTGCATTTGCTATTCTTGCACCATGCAACGGTATATACTAGATATACTATACTACTAGATACTACTACTAGATATACTAGATACAATTATACTATTATACTTTTATAACGATATGATCATTGCAATCTGGGACCCTACTTTGTATTGCGATGCGCCAATCAATGCGATGCGAAAATTAAATGCGATGCGTACGCAAATCCATACAATCAAATCAGTAGTGCGAATCTTTTGTGTCGCATCGCAATAGAGAGTAGCGCCCCTGATAATCATTAAAATTGATTATTGTATTGTTTGCTCATTACCAGACAAATGATCTGACGCACGTTCGTATTACGGTTGTTTCACAGAGCAACGAACGGATTTAATTGTTCGATTGAATTGAAGGTTATTAAATGCTCACTTATTTGCATGATATCATTTTTGTAGAAAAAATCAATGCCTATTGTTTTGAGGATTAAACAACTCAAACCCATTTTATGTAATTTTCAAATTTAAAAATAAAAATGTAGCCATACAATTCTCAGTCTATAAAAATTTTGCAATAAATAATTTTTTCGCATCGTCGAGTTAAACAATATTAATAAAAAAAAAAATTCAATAACAAAAATTATTCTATATTAAATAACTAATCAAATTGAACTAATCAAATTGAACTAATCAAATGTAGACAGCGATAAGCTTTTAACTATATAATCAATTTGAAAATTTTTTGTTAATTTCCTCCTTCCTTATTTTTAATATTTTACTCACTCTATCAGCAAGCGTCTTATTGATAATATTAATTGCTGTATTAAGTTCTTGGTTTCTCCTACCTCTCCAGTCCTTTACACTGTATTGTTGCCTCTTTGCATCAGTGTGAAATATTGATATTATAGACATGTAATGGCATGTTTTTTTTACATAATTTTCTCAATTCATATGCAGTTAACCACCGTGTAAAGGGTTATATATATATATTGCTACTCTATCATTAAGTTCCAGTTAATGCTTTATCTGTGAATTATGGCGTATGATAAGATAAAATAAATGTATTTATATACCTGACATTTTTTCTTCAAACTTATATCGAAACACGCGAAATGCCAAAACGTGATGATTTATCAATGAATAATTTAAGCACACATTTGTCAATATATAGCATTCCTAAAATGCTCTATATTAAATGCTCTACTTGATATTGAATATTATTTTTGAGAAAAATTGTAATCATTCGTTAACAGAATAATCGAATTTTTTTAATACTTTTACTACTTAGTGGATAAAAAAGTTTGAAATAATTCTAAGAGATGGCGTTTGTATGCACTATTTGGAGCCAAGTGTATTACAAGCATTATCCTTCATTAGATGTCTGTCAAAATTTCAGCAATTTATGTTTACACATTTACAAGTTACAGCAATGAGAATCAATCCACTTCTGTGCTTATCCATCTTTCAGTTCAATTTCTTGTATGTAATAAAAATTCCAAAACCATAGAGGATATACATACAAATTCAACAACATTTAAGTGGAAATATAACGCCACACACTCGAACGATTATAACTTTCTATCATATATCGACTTTATTTTAATAATTTAATTCAAAATTGTTAACAGTTTTTTTCTAAATCTATTCTTTACTCTTTTTCAGTCACATTCCAAAGGCCAAAGCTACAGCCATTGCAGATACGCCCGAATTGAAGAGAATAGCAGAAAATACAAAAATCCAGTCGAATGTTAAATATCATGCAGACTTTGAGAAGGCCAAAGGCAAATTTACACAGGTATGAGTTCGCATAAAATCTATCCATAATACTTCAGGGTGGCTAGGGAAGGGGGGGTGGGGGGTGGAGTTGTGCGGGCTAAAATATTTGTTCAAGCAGAAATTTTAATGCTAGCCAATGGAGCAAAGCATTTAATTTTCTTAACGCTAACCTTTATACTACTAAAATAACTACTAAGATTTCCATTAAATGTATTCTACTTTTTGTTTTCTTTTATTTTGCTGCTTTTTTTTGGTTGCAACAATCACAACATCAACCAACAACCACACCAACACCACATCGCATTTCAACGCCAACATCAATAATCCTACAAACAGGTTGCTGACGATCCCGAGACACTGCGTATCAAACAGAATACAAAAATCATCTCGAATGTAGCCTATCACGGTGATTTGGCGAAGAAGGCCGCCATGGAAAAGCAACGCGAGGCGGCAGAGGTTGCCGATAGTCGTGGTGGTAAGTGATGTGGCTCACATTGCTGCCAGCTGTTATCTTTTTTATGTTTTTGTTTTTAATATTGTTTTGTATAGTTTTGTATTTCGTCAGCTTTGTTTGCTAAAAACATTAACGTTGATTATTTATTTATCGATAAATTTGGTGCTGGTTTCTTTTTTGATTTTGGTGATTTTTTCATTTTTTTTTTACCTATTTTTGTAATCGTTAAAATCTGGGCGATTTATCAAATCTAAATAAAAGTGTAACGATTAATTGCTTTTATATTAAATCATGAAAGCGATATATCGACTAACCAAAATTTTGACACCTGGCAATTTTTAAAGAAGTCAAGAAAATAAATATTCTATATATCACACATTCCGTGTTGCGTACGGTACATTTGTCAGTATTTTAACTTATATTTTGGTACCTTTTAATGATAAAACGAATTTTAATTTTTCTTTCTTAAAGCCAGGTTTGTTCAGTATATGTGTATCTTTAAATTTGATTTAATCGATTTATTTAAACGCTAGTATAAAAGCCCGTCCTACGACGGGTTGGAAGCATTAGCGCTAAATTGCTAAATAAAAAAAAAACCCGTGGGGTTTCATGACTTTTTTTTAAGTTTTCGAGGTCGCTGAAACCGAATATGAATTCAGTTTTTTCCGTTCACGTAAGGTTCTATCTGCAGGAGGGTCCAGGGTAAACCCTAAACCCCTATAATTAATAATATCAATATTTCCCTGTTTGGGGAGGGCCCTTAATTGTATAGGATCCCCTAAGGAAGGGTCGGAGGGGGTAAATTCCAAGGGAAAAAAATGTTACACTTGAAAAAGTACTGGAGGTCGGTCGTACATATTAACCCTCTCCTACCCATCCCAAGAAGGAAAATATTGATTTCATTAACAGTAGAGTGCATTGTATGGGAGCCCCTCTAAGGAGAGGCCGGAGGGAATAAGCCCCAAGGAGTAAAATTGTCCTCTTTGAAAAGTAGTTGGGGTCGGTGACATATCATTCCTCTCCTCCCCTTCCGAAAAGGCTAAATATCGATTTAATTAACTGCAGGGGGGTAGGGTGCATTGTATGGGAGCCCCTAAGGAGAATTGGAGGGGATTAATCCCAAAAGAAAAGTGTTTCTCTTTGAAAAGGAATGGATGTCAGTCATACATATTAACCCTCTCTTGCCCACCCCAAAGAGGTAAATATCGATTTCATTAACTGTAGGGGGTTAGGGTGCTTTGCGTGGGAGGCCCCCTCAGGAGGGGTTAAAGGGGATATGTTCTAAGGAAAAAATGTTCCTCTTCGAAAAATAATGGAGTTCGGTCATATATTTCCTGTCCTCCCCAAAAAGGGAAATATTGATATCATTAATTGTAGGGGCTTAGGGCTTATCATGGTCCCACCTCCAAGGAGAACCTTACGTGACCCGAAACAACTGAATTCATATTCGGTTTCAGCGACCTCGAAAACATAAAAAAAAGTCATGAAAGCCCACTAGTTTTTTTTCATGTTGTACAGTGTTATTTTTGCCATTATTACAGTGCTTTTACAACTGTTCTGAAAAATTTTCAGCCTGAAAGTATGCACATATTTACATAAAAGGCAAGCATGTCTCTGATAAGTATCAAATTAATTTTCTGTGCATGCATTCAGGCTGATCGCAAAAATAATTACAGTTTGAGCGATATCGGGCGCAGAGCAGCGTGCTTGTCTTTTATATATTAAAATAATATATAGATATAGATGTGCAAAATTTGGTTGAAGTATACAGACACGATGACATTTAACTTTATATATTAGAAGCCAGTTCTTATTCAATCTCAATATCGTCTTGTATCGAAAAGAGTCAGTCGATATTGGCTTAAAAACTGTTAACGATACAAATTATTGTATGTAAAATGCCATTTCGATATCGAAATGATATCATTTGGCTTGTTAAGATATAATTCAAGAATACAATATTGAAAAAAATAGAAAAAAATTAGAATATTTTTTTAAATAACAAAAAATCATTTTAAATAATAATTTTGAATGACTAATTTAAGTGATAATTCAATCGATTACTATTTAATTACCTTAAAAATGCATTTCTATGATTAATTTCTCAGCTTTGAATATTGTTTATCATATTTATTCGCTTTGACTACGCATCAACTTATCGCCTAGTCCTAGTTTTCAAAATAAATTTTAATCGTATGAAAAACAGTATGAAAAACAGTTTTTGGCTTAATTTTCAATTTTTATTTTTTATTGTAATATATTATAAAACATTTTGAAATACACACTTTAAACGCTTATCTTTACTTTTTCACCTAATAATATTATTTATAATTATTGTTGCATTGTTCGCCCTGTATTTTTGTTTGTAACCAACCCGCTTTTGCATCAATGACAACAACACTTCATTCACATTTCTTCATTCACTCAAACAAACATTGTGACATTCAGAAGAATCCGAGTATTTCTCTGAGACGCTGGCAGCGGAACAATTTTCACAATATGCGCCAATTGCAATAGCAGCAGCAACAGCAACAAACACAGCAACGGCACATTCACCGCCACAACAATTATCACCACCGCTGTCGGTGGCGCAGCAGCAGCAGCAACAACAACAACAATATCACCAGCAACAAACACTACCACCGCAACCTATACAACACCAACAACAAAATACAGCAGCAATAATTGCTAGTAATCAAGCGCCAACAGCAGCACAAACATATAATCAAAGCAATAGACAACAACAACAGCAGCAGCAACAACATCACCACCAATACATGCAGCAGCCACAACAGCAGCAGCAGCAGCAACACTATCAGCAAGCTCTTAAGCAGCAATATCAGCACCAACAACAACAACAACAACATGCACAACACCAACAACATGCACAACACCAACAACACTTATTACAATCACCAACAAAATCTGCAACGTCAGCAACTAAACAAGCATCACATTTATATCCAACAGCATCACCACTGCAGCAACTGCAACAGCAGCAACAACAGCAACAACAACATCATCATCACAACAACCAACAGCAGCAACAACAACAGTATCAGCCGCCACCGTCTGCCAACAACTACAATCAGTTGCGTTCCACAATTTTGCAGAATTCACATCATCCCACTGGCGCTGCTCTATCAACAGATGCTGTCGTCAGTTCCACTGCTGCAAATGTTGCTGCTGTGACCACGCCCATTTACGATCAGTATGACAATAACTATGCACGCCCGGCAGCAGCAGCAGCAGCAGCTTACAAAGCCAATAATAATATCAGCAACAACATTATCACTACTAACAATAATAATAATCATGCTGCATATCAGCAAACAGCACAACAACCACAGCAGCAGCAACAAAAGTCATCATATAGCGCACAACAATCTGTATCTGCAACAGGAATACCAACAGCACAACAAGCATCAACACAACAAATGTTTGGCAACACAAGTTACAACAATCATCATCACTCGGCAACATTGCTAACAACACCGATTGATCGGCAATCTTCACATCACAGCAATGGTGGCATCGCGCCACTGGCTAGCAATCACGCGAACAGCACTTCCTCTTTAAATAACGGTGGCATCATCAGCAATAGCGGTAGTAGTGCAGGTGTGGGTGGCTCAACTGGACTCGTCAGTGTGGCTGGTGTTGGTGTAGGTGGAAGTGCTAGCGCCAGTGCCAGTGCCGCCAGCAATATTGGAAAAATTGCCGATTATGATCCATTAACCGATGGACCACGTCAAATGCCAAACACATCAAGACCCAGCACGACGCTGATCTATAGTTCTGACAGTCGTGGTTCCGGTAAGTTTTTCTCACATCCATCATAATCATATCATTAAGTTTTGTGGCTAGTTGTTGCTAGTGTGTTGGTGTTGTTTCCAATTAATTTGTTTTGTATAGTAGCTGTAAAACCTGCGTTATTTTCTGGGAATGCCAAAAGGTAAATTTCATTAAGGTCACTACTTTGTCCAGTCTCGTCCTTACAGATTAGATATAAATGTCCCTGATTACCTAAGTAAGACCTTAGATAACTTTGAGGGCGGCGCAGCTGAAGTGAACTTGGTGGACTACATATATCCCTGCAAATCTTTGTACTCGTTCTAAACGATTAATGAGGGCGAAACGTGTGGCGAATTTCTTCTCGGCCTATGCATATTGTACTCAATAGGCCTCAAAGGCCTCGAATAATGGCACTAGGTGAAATCCAGATCCACTGGATTTTCATACTCCTGGGTATCATACTTACTGCCATTGTTTTCTTCGCATAGGGGCATCGCTCTTTTTATACTTAGCTCCATGCGGGCTAGGTTCAGGGACTCTCTCTCTGATTCGATATCGCACTTTCTGGGGTTGTTCCAATTCGGCTTGATTATGGCACTCGGGCCAAACAACACTTGAAGGGCAAATGAACAAAATTTTTTGGCCATCTGTTAAGAGAGTAAAGAATCAGACGTCATCGACTATTCCAACTCTTTTGAAAGATAGTCAAACCTTCACGAACCCGGCTGATAAAGCGAATCTGTTGGCCGGATTGTTGGCACATAATTCCACAATCCTAGCAAGCAGTCAGCCACTGCCTTTCGTTGAAAGTACGTCTTCTGTTATGCAGGAAATATATTTTCGTATGAGAGGAGTTAAAAAGGTCCTTTCAAACCTCAACATTAGCAAAACCTCTGGTCCTGATGGCATACCACCACTTGTGCTAAAAGCTTCTGCTTCTAGTTTGGCTCGGCCTTTGCGCAACCTGTTCAACATCTTCTACAGGACAGGAGTATTTCCATCTTGTTGGAAGGTCGCAAGGGTCCAGCCGGTACCAAAAAAGGGCAATGCCATGAACCCTGCAAAATACCGACCTATAGCGATATTTATGATAATTATCATAATGATGATAATGATAATGATAATGATAATGATAATGATAATGATAATGATAATGATAATGATAATGATAATGATAATGATAATGATAATGATAATGATAATGATAATGATAATGATAATGATAATGATAATGATAATGATAATGATAATGATAATGATAATGATAATGATAATGATAATGATAATGATAATGATAATGATAATGATAATGATAATGATAATGATAATGATAATGATAATGATAATGATAATGATAATGATAATGATAATGATAATGATAATGATAATGATAATGATAATGATAATGATAATGATAATGATAATGATAATGATAATGATAATGATAATGATAATGATAATGATAATGATAATGATAATGATAATGATAATGATAATGATAATGATAATGATAATGATAATGATAATGATAATGATAATGATAATGATAATGATAATGATAATGATAATGATAATGATAATGATAATGATAATGATAATGATAATGATAATGATAATGATAATGATAATGATAATGATAATGATAATGATAATGATAATGATGATAATGATAATGATAATGATAATGATAATGATAATGATAATGATAATGATAATGATAATGATAATGATAATGATAATAATAATGATAATGATAATGAAAATGATAATGATAATGATAATGATAATGATAATGATAATAATGATAGTGATAATGATAATGATAATGAAAACTGGATGGTCAAAGACGAACCTGTTGTGAACGACGTCGTATCAAAAACTTTGGATCTTCTTCAACGCTCTCCTGAACGAATGCAAAATTTTTTTCAGAACGCAGTCTTCTTATGAGTCTCGGTGACACTGCATCTTGCAACAGAAAATGCGAAATCGGGTGAACAGCGATCTCAGATCGTCGATTATGTCGGGTGTAATATGGTCATTGTGCTGTATAATTTTAGCGCACAGAACCATAATTTTGGATCAAAATTTCTAAAATTTGGTGACGTTGTTGAAGCGCGATAAAATCGCTAAAACTACTGAATAAAATAACACTAACAGTTTGCAATCTGACAATTGCTTCGACTGTCTGAAGTTTGTACTGGTTTGAAAGAAAATCCTTTGTTTTTAGAATCTTCAATAATTGGTTAATTCAAATGTACCTTGGACAACGGGAAGAAAAAGTTAATAACGGATAGAATGACAAAAAAAAAGTGTTCACTTTCTTTTCGATGCAGTCCTTATCAAAAGTTTGCTGATCGGCAAATTGATTTGTAAAACAAGATTTAATACAAGTTAAAGTTTTTAAATAATTCGAACTGATGACATTGAAAAATTAACATTCTCAGCTTTTATGAGCCAAATCTGAAAACTACGAAGGCTAAAAACACAAACTTCTATGCTATCAATTGTATAGTAAATGTACTCTCGTACTCCTCATTGTAATCTGTTTTAACTGTTTGCTATGTAAACTGTTTATGTTCGATGTAGCTGTTTTATTGCTCATGATCAAACATCACACACACACAGCACAACAACAACAACAATACTCAGTGTATGAGCTCGATGCTGTTATCGTTTGTTTTAATCTGTTTTATTTTTTAAAATTATTTTTCAAAATGTCATCTTTTTAAAATCTTTTTTAATTTTATGAATTTAGTGAGCAATGCTTATCCAAAGCGTGTTGGCTCCATTGCCGATATTGATCCAGCCAATGGCATCTATGGGTCCATAGCTGCTGAAAATAATCTATCAACACAACAGCTGCTACAGCAGCAGCAGCAACAACAAAATTACTATCAACAAATGCAAGTTATGCAGCAGCAACAACGGCAACAGGAATTGCAAATGCAGCAGCAACATGAGCAACAAATGCGACACCAGCAACAACAACATCAGCAGCAACAACAGCAATTACAACAGCAGCAACAGCAACAACATCAACAGCAACAACAAACAAAAGCAAGTTTGGTGAGCAAGAGCAAATTGTTACGTATTCACTTTATAATTTCAACTCTTATTCTTTTTTCCCTCTCTTACTCTCTTTTTGTTTCTTCCTCTCTCTCACTCCAACTTTTTGCAGCGTGTCTATCGTGCATTGTATGACTATGTTGCGCAGGATGTTGACGAGGTCAGCTTTCGCGAGGGTGACGTCATCTTTGAAGTCGACTCCATCGATTCCGGCTGGATGACCGGCAGAGTGGAGCGCACCGGCAAGACCGGCATGTTGCCTGCCAACTATGTCGAACAGGCGGTTATTTAATAAGAAAAGTTGTCGTATTGTTGTTGTCATCATGTTGTTGTTAAACTATTTTGTATTTTATACATAATATTTTTAATAATTTTAATTATTAATTTAACTTTAGTGGATAAAAAACACGATACATTAAAACCCTATCCTAAGGATTATAGTATACAACGACAACAACAACAACAATACGAACAACAGCAATACTTTCACCAGCTGCAACAGCAAATACATTTGCAGCAACTGCAACAACAACAACAACAGCAACAGCAAAACCAACAACTACAACAAAAGCCACAAATTAACCCACAAGAATTTTATTATAAATTCCAACATGTTTTTAAGTAAAACTTAGAAAGAACGATAGAAAAAAAAAGAAAGAAAACTAAACACATGCTTCTTCATATAATTGTTAATTTTTTCCTTTCTCCCCCCGCAGAATTATTTTCAATGTTAATTTTAAACATAATTCAGCTATTATGTATGTATATTTTATAATTTGATTTTTTATTTTTATTTTATTTTTTTTTTATTTAAAACTGTAACTCATTTTACAATAACTAGTAAAGAAACGAAACGAAACGAGATTTTATTCAGATGAAAATAAAAATAAACGCATATGAAAAACATAAAATTTAAATATAAATATTTGTTATATTGTATAACTATGCAAGTTAAAAATTATGTATGAAGTTTTAAGTAAAATGCAAAACAGACGCAGAGTTAATGATGTTTTGTAAATGCATGATTTGTTAGATTTAAAAGTATAGCTTAAATGACGTCATAAGCATAACAGATTCAAAACATTTACTGATAAAAGTGTTAAAGACGTGTCATCGTTTTTCAACATACATAGCACATAGATAGATGTCTGAAATTAACGTAATTATATAAAATGTGAACTCTAATAGTTAACCTATCAACTTCATAGTTATCGTAAACAATAGATTGTTAGATAAAATTCGAGCAGAATTGTGAATAAATTTATTTCATATATTTTGTATGGAGTTGGCAATAAAGTAATTGCCGACTTTCTTATACAAATTAAACATGTTTTTTTATATAATTACACTGTGCATGAATCGGGACACTTTTTATTTTTTTTTTTGCAAACAAACTGGATACAATCAATTAAGCCTAATTCATGGACGCTTAATTGAATGACGAACGTTATTCCCCTTTTTTAAATGCAAACCAGAATTACGGCATCCGTAATCGTGTAAATTACGAATGGCACGACGAGACAAATGCCAATAAATTTTGACGATTTTACTCGATCACGGATGCTGTAATTCGGCAACAGTATATAATGCTGCCACGTGTACGAATTTTTTTTTTTTTTATATCAATTTTGATGGTAAACAGCCTTTTTTATTAATTATAAAGAAATTGAATTTAATAAAATGTTTGTTTTTAAAAGTAAACTTAAATATCTTAACACGGTTTAAATTTGTTTTGCAATAACATTTGGTTTGATCACTAACAAAAAATTGTTACAAGTTTTTACGGCGCAGTGAAATAAATTCCAATGAAGTAACTCCCAAATGAAAAAACTCCGAATGAAATAACTCGAAGAGAAATGAAATAAGTCTCAAATCCGAAAAATTAAATAACTCCCAATGAAAATGAAATAACTTCCAAGCCAAAAACGAAATAAGTCCCAATTTTATAACTCCCAATAAAAATAAAATTAACGAAATAACTCCCAAGAAAAATGAAATAACTCGCGCAATTTTTAATAAAAATTTAAAATTTTTTTAATTATACAGCCATGGACACATAAATAGCACAAATGTCAACTTATTTTTTGAACGTTTCGTTTGAACCTAATAATGCATTCATTAACGTTAGTTATCATTTTTTGAAACTACAGTGTGACATTGTTTAAAACTCCGAGAGGAGAGATATACCGTTACTTACTTTTATTTGCTCAGGCCATCTCTTTCTGTATAGGCATGTACGATCTGCTGTGGTCATATAAATAGCACACATGTTAGTTGGTGAATAAAAGTTAACAAGATCTGGTGTTTATAAAAATTTTAGAATTCTATTCAGTTGATTTCGCCAATTCTAAGCAAAATGGGTCGTGGCAAACATTGCACTCCGAAAAAAAGACCTATAATTCACGAACTAAGTCGAAAAGACAAAAAACCATCTGAAGTCGCGGATATTCTCAACATTTCGCGAAAAATGTTCTATAATGCACTCAAGATGGTTACATCAAATGATTCAAATAGTTTCGAGAATAAGCCGCGTAAAACCGCCGCTTCTACTGATAGACTTAAAGTTCGCAAAAGTAAGGCTGATCCTTTCAAGTCAGGAAAGCAAATTATGAGGGAAATAAATGAAGAAAATAACCTTAATGTTTCAAGAAAACTGGTATCTAGGAGACTACATGAAGCTAATCTTAATGGAAGCATTAACCGAAGAAAGCCGCTCTTAACAGAAAAAATTTAAAGGATCGTTTAGCGTTTGCAAGAGCCCATGTGAATAAAAAAAGACCAATTTTTTAAAAACGTGCTCTGGACTGATGAAACTAAAATTAATAGGGTTGGACAAGATGGAAAAACTTTTGTTCGGCGCCTCAAACGCCAAGCGTTGAATCCGAAGTATACAAAAAAATCATTAAAGCATGGAGGAGGGAATTTAATGGCTTGGGAGCTTTTTCCTGGCACGGCGTTGGGCCAATTTTTCGTATACCAGGAATTATGGACAAAAATATGTATTTAGATATTCTTAATAACCAGATGGAACTATTTGCATTTGAGAACATGCCTATTAGGTGGACTTTTATGCACGATAATGATCCAAAACACACGGCAAAGGTTGTAATTGATTGGCTAAAAAAGGAAAAAATAAATATTTTGAATTGGCCGGCTCAAAGCCCAGACCTCAATCCCATAGAAAATTTATGGAATGATGTGAAGGTCAGTATAAGCAACCAAAATTTTTGAAATTTAGATGAGTTATGGAGTGGAATTGAGAAGGCTATTCCGAAGGATAGGGCCAGGAAGCTTGTGGAGAGTATGGGACGAAGATGTCTGGTTGTTTTGGAAAATTCGGTATACAGTTCCAAGTACTAGTCAGCATATTCGTAAGCTCAGTATAAAATAAAAATAAATCACTATGTCTTTTTTTCAGAATCCAAATTGTGCAATTTATACGTCCACCTCAGCTAAGGAGCAATCTCAGATTTTTCATTAATTTTCTAATTTTGATTTTGTAATTACAAAGTTACTACTGGTTTTAAGTTTTAAATGTTTATACTCAAATACCATGAAATAAATTCTTGTTTTCCTCTATGTATTTTATTTAAATTTATGTGAAACACCCTACATGCATTTTTGTGCTATTTATGTGTTATGTTATGGCTGTATTTGAAAACTATTTTCGGAAGCTATATAGGGAAAAAAGAACCGCAGGCAAAAAATTATAAAAAATTGCGCGATTATTAATAACAATTTTTAATTGTTTCAATTATATTTGAAAACTATTTATGGTAGCTTTATAGGAAATTTTTTGGTAGCTTTATAGGAAAAACGCTGCAAAACAAAATATTGTTTACACTATATTTCAAAACTATTTTTGCTAGCTTTATAAGGAAAAAGCGCCGCAGACAAAAAATTCTTATAAAAAATCGCCGTGATTTTCAATAAGAATTTTTGCAAACATATTTTCAACAATTATATTGCAATCAATCTATTCAAAAAATTTCTAATTTACCATGTAGTACTACAAAACTCTGCAACAATATTTTGTATATGAATTTAAAAATGGCAGCTCTGAATGCAACCCGCATACAAATTCTATTACTATCAAAACGAATTCAAATTATCAAAAAAAGTTTTGAAATATAACTAAAACAATTAAAAATTGTTATTTAAAATGAATACGAAAAGTATTCTTGGCTACCAAGGAGTAGCGATTCAAAACAAACTTCAATGCTATTCATTCGCCTCTCGTAGAATTGGATACAATTTTGATGTCTCCCCTACATATAAAACTAGGAATCGTTAAAAACTTAAAAAAAGTTTTATGGACCAATGGCTATCAGAAACCACAGAAGTTTTTACAGTTATTTCAAATGATCCTCAAATTGTTGCACAGTGTAATCATTGTATTAGGCTGCAGAATGCTTTTTATACCTTGAACTCGTGCAATTAAAAATCTTGCTAAAAAAAATAAAATATTAAATAAACATTTAATTAAAAAAATAAAAATTAAAGTTTAAAATCAAATGATAAATAACTAAGCTTTTATTTAATTTATAGCAGCAACCATACAAAAAAAGACTCATTACCTAACTTTTCCTTTATAAACATATTAGATACTATAAAGTTCGAAGCCACTTACATTCTATGTAACATGGACACTGTGAATAACAAGTTTTTATGCCTAAAAATTTATCTCATAATATATGCCCAACCTATATTGTTTATTTGTTATTATTGGTTGTTTTCATATAAACACATCTATATATTTATTTGTTGCTTAAATAACGAAATTAAATTGCAAGAAAAGAAACTCTAAAACTATTGGCTATGAGAGCAAACACCCTGTAAGGCTGCAATTGAGTAACGGTACAATCGGATGATCGAACGATGCGAAATAAAAGCGTAAACATGCAATAACAAATTACACAGAGTCACGTAGACCATGCGTGTGGTCTTACAACCACAAAGTAAGCAACGAGAGTATAAAAGGCAAAGCAAGAAAGAAGTCAGAGTGACTTGGTGACCATCAGAGCTAAGATTAATGTCGGAAGTGCGCCGCAATTAAAAGATAATAAAAGTAGCAGACGTCAACAGGACACCGACGCAAGGATCCAGGACAGGAACATCAGCAGCTCTGTCAACAAGGAACTCAAAGCAGAGACGCCAGCAGGAAACGCGAAGGAGAAAACACAGTGGCAAGGAAACGGGTAGGAAAAGTACCCCATGTATGATATTTCTCCAGAATAGTTTCGCTTGTTTGTCAGTATTCGAGTTTGCACTGTGCTGGCAAAAAAGCATCTTTGGTCTTTCACAGACATTCAAGATCCTTTAGTTTTCCTTGATTTCCTATAGTTAGTTTCGCTTCGTTGTCAGTATTCGAGTTTGCACTGTGCTGACAAAGAAGAATCTCTTGTCTTTTACAGGCATTTCTTTAGTTTTCGATTAGTTAAACTGAATGTACCCCATAAGCATACAGTAAGCCAACCACCACTGTGTTACAGATGAAACCGTGAGACCCGCAAGCCGCAGGAAATTGATAATCACAAAGCAGAAACCCAGGATCCGGTAGTATCGATATTTTCTTAGGTATAATTAAGATAAAATTAGACTAAATTGTTTATAACGTTGATGAAAGAAAATAAAGAAAGCAAATTGAAAACAAGATCAGTGTCTTAAAATCAATAAATAATTGTACGACCGCTGGACACGCGCTGATCTATCACAGCCATAAATTCTGGGAAACATGAAGTCGTTACATGACTTTACTTCTACTTCAATTGCATGATCCCACAAAATATACATAATACACTTGAAAATCTCTGCCGATTTATTTGGAAATTTCACATTAGTATTATTTTGGTAAATTTATGGAGGAGAAAATTATAATGTTATATTTATAATTCGGAAACAAACACAAATAGTCGGGAAATATTGGCTTACGGATAATTCTTGGGTTAACTAGACTTTTTCCGCAATGTATTTGAGTTACAACTACATATCTTCTGTAACATACCATAGGCTACCTGAAATTTATCTTTTGTTGGACCCTGTATATAATTTTCTTATGAGCAAAACAAACGGAATGACAAAGTGAATACCTTTTGTACCCTTACGCAGTACGCGTGTTGGTTTATAAATATACGCAAAAAGCTCAAATTGGGGCCTTCTCTTTGAGATTTCTAGCTGCACTACTACTCTCTTCAGAATTAACTACAACAGAATATCACTTAAATTTTTTGAAATATTACTTTAAAAGTATTTTTTAATTGAATTTTCACCCATCTTCACCGAGTTAATGAATTGAACTAAGTTATAATTTTACATCACAGTGACAGTGCTATGATAACGGTACTTTACAGAGAACAACAACGTTGTACAACATGCATGCATGTACAGAGCTTTGTTTGTTGTTATTGTCAAATTGTAAATTTTTTGTTTTATTCTCGTTTAAGGGGGGACATGACATTCGCGGCAGAGAAAACAGACATTTTTTTAAAAATTCATAACTCAGTCAAAAACAAACATTTTTCCAAAATTTTTTTTTATTATTGTAGAGAATTGAACAAATTACAAGAAAAAATTTCAGAAAACAATATATTTTTCACTCCAACATGGTTTTATAGAGCTCCAAACTGGCGGCAGAGAAAAACGGGGCCTCGTGGTTGCAGCGCTGGGAGTTGCAAAAATCGTCCGATCTGGATAAAAATTACTTTTTTAAATCTTAACAAAATGACACGTTTTTTTTTAAATTTTTTTTCAATTTTTGGTGATGTTCCAAATTTGAGTGTGTTTTTTTTCGAAAAAAATATTGACTTTAAAAATTCATAAAAAATCGAAAAAAAAAATTTAAAAAAAAGCTCGTGTCATACGAAAGCGAATCAAGTTTAAAAAAGTACAAAAAAAAAAAAATTTTCTCAAAAAATGATCCCGCTAGTGCCGCAACCAGTATGAAAAACATGGTTTCGAGATAAACGCGTTCAAAGTTTGTGAACAAAGAAAAAAAAGGTTACCTTCAATCTGTCATGCCTGCTTCTTACTGTATGCCTTCGTTGTCTTGTGTTGTGCTGTTTCTTATAGTTTTTTGCAATCATTCAGCAATTCGGGCTTCTTTTGAAGCTTCATATGCCTTCACCTTTGGAAAAATTTAATGCTGTAGCTCCTATGGTGATACCAAGTAGTTGAAACATTTGCAAATAACTATAAGCGGCGTCATTGTAAGTAGACACTGCCATGCAGATTGCAATATTAACAATTCTGTTGCTGCCTGGCATACACTTAGGTGCAATGCGCCAAATTTTTGCATTCAAACTTTCATTGGAGTTTTGCGTGAATCCACCCAAGCGCTTGTTTAGCAATTCATCGTTACTCAACGTCGTGTAAACTGGTTTGATTGCCTTTTGCACTATTTCATGAAGTGGTGGTTTATGGAGAACAGTTGATCCTTCTGCCTTTACCTTCTGCCAATAACACCAACTGTCACTACCTGTAGGGCAAAACATATGCTGAGGATTTTCATTTGTGGATATCTTGTGATAAAATGTTGCCCAAATGGCATTACGCATATTTTCCAAAGAATTGACGTTGTTTCTAATGGCCAATCCATAATAAACTGTCAATTCGTCAATCAATTACGCTGTTAATTTTCCTTTGCCGCTGAGACTTGTTCGTGATGTTCCTGGCTCTTTTACTGGTGTATTTGTTTTTTTAAAATCTGTAATCAATTTTCGTAGCCGTGAACCCATACTCCATCTCAGATTCCATTTCTTCTGTTGAAATAGGTTTTCTTGGTGGAATGCTTTTGTGTAAAAAACCTCTTTTGCCTTTTCGATCTAAAGAACGACGCTTCATTTTTCAATTTTTCAATATTTTTCACAAAAAAACCACGACTTCACGCTGCAAAAGATGCCAAATAACTGAGCATATAAAATAAAAATTCCATAAGAGGGGGGGGGGGGGGGGGTATGAGTTATAAATATAAAGAAATATAAAGAAATTCAAAAACACAAAAAAAAACCCATCCTTCAAGTAGGTACGAAATAACAACCACCAAAAGTCAGGTAGCAGGTAAAACAAGTAGATACCAGCTGCCGTATGTAGGTGGCGCAAAAATTAAAAATGCGCTCTCACTAATCCAGCTGTAACTTCTGAACCCGTAGGAATTGTTCCATGAAATTTTTTTTCTTAGAATCTTAAGAATATTTACTAAAATACAAAATTATTTCAAAAAACTGCCAATGTCATGCCCCCCTTAAGGCAGCCTTGATTTGAGCACCAGTGTTGCAGGTCGGTGCTTTTACACTGGATTAAGTGATTTTTTATATAGTAGTAATACTTTCCTAAGTAGTGCTTTGTGCACAATACATAACAATAAATGCACAATAAATAACACAATAATAAATAGCTTAAAATATTACAAATATTAATAATGCTTTATAATTTGTAGTTGTTTCATTTTATACGTTTAATTTTATTTTTATTTGTTGATTTGGGGGTAAGTTCAACATCCAAACCCTTTGCGTGCGTCCCCCTAATGTTTTTATAACACTTTTTTTTCAATTGCAAAATTCTATTGTAGATATCTTACAACACTTGTTTTCAATTGAATAGCAAACGCTTACAGTAATATTAATAGTAAGGAACATTTTTTCAAGGGTTCCCTTTAGCTTATTCAACAAATTTCTTGTAAGCATTTTAAAACAATTTCAACAAGCTTTTTCCAAGCACAATGCTTACGCTTGTAAGGTTACCTCAAGCTAATTCCAAGCTTGTTTGACTGCTTGGAAATTGACGATTGATAATATCATAGTGGTAACCAGGCTTAATAGTTAAGTTGAATAATGTTTCTATTGTCACAAAATAGTATTCTTAGTTGTATGCTTGCCGCCCTTAACGTGCCTTTTATGTTTATAAAATTCATTACTTCTACCAATCAATACAAGTTGCTATTCTTTTATGCTTAAAAATTAAAAACGTGTAATATTTATATACACAAAATACAAGCAGCAAAAGAAAAAGCTTAAAAATAGCCAAGTTAATACACTGCTACATTAGTTTTAAATAATTAATCTTGCTAATTAATAATATTTAACTATATAACTCTTTAGAGAACTTAGAAATTTAGTGTAATATAGTCATAATTGTTATTTGATAATATTTATAAGTAATAAGAAAATTAAAACAATAATTAATCTTACAGGCCTATGTGTATAAACACAAATATTTAGCAATTCTAAAATGAAAATATTTATATGCAATAAAAATACGCCACAACTAAATGTTACTTTAGAAGCATTTAGAAGAGCAACATATAAAATAAACTTTAAAATATACTAACACAAAATGCCCTATTATGGTTTCATTTTTAAAACAAAATATTTATTAATTGATTTAAGGTTTTCCTTTTTTTGAGAACAATGCGGGGCTTAGCAACTTGTAGCAGCCAACATGTATAAAATTCTGTAGCACAATTTCTGCTACTAGTTGCTAAACCAAACACTGTTTTTTTATGATTTTTAAATTTTATACAAGTTTAATGTTTGTTGAATTTTATTATGGGGCAGTCATTACGCTATCACCATCAACAGTGCTGCCCATGCGGCTAACACTTCTTTCGGCCAGTATTGTTTCTAAGATGATGGTTTTTGTTTTGGTAACGATTTCGTTAAACATCTTTGAATCGTGTTCCTTTTCCATGGATATGGTTGCAATTTTCTCATTCAACAGATTTATTTTCTCCGTTGCATATTCAAGTCTAGAGATAGATCAGATGTTTTGGTAGCATTAGTTTTGTTTAATAATATTTTACCTTCAGTGCCGCATTAACCAATGTAGAGGCCCTAAGGCTGTCGAAATTTTGGGCCCTTTTGCGTTAAACGAACTATAACTTGTAAGCTAATACGTTTTTAATAACGAAATCTTGATAAACCAATTTTATTAAGCAATACAAATTTAACAAATTAAATAATGCCCAAATGCTATGGGGTTTGTTCCATTATGAAATAACATCAAAAGAAAAAAATTAAATGAAAAACGAAAAAATGTCACCCAAAAAAATGAGCCCCAAAAAAAAAAAAAGTTAAAGCTCAAAATTAAATTATCCCCAAAATAAATGATATAACTGCCAATGAATAGCCTCTACTGGAATTCAGTTGTGCACTTGATAATTTTGTAAAAAGTTTAACATTTTGTAAATTTTGATAATTTTTAGCATTATTTTTCCATATAACTGCGACTTTTACAAACTATTCATTCTATAAAAAGCGCATATGAAACCAATTAAACGTCTTCAATATCTTAAATTGAAGAAAATTAAATAACCCCCAAACTAATGGAATGAAATAAACCCCAAACCAAATTAAATAATTCCAAAAACAAAAAACCAAAATTAAATAATTCCCAAATAAAATTTGATTGGGGGTTATTTCATTGGGTGTTATCTCATATTAATAAAAAAATGAAATAATCCCCAACAATTGGGGCTTGTTATTTTGTAGAGTCCAATTTTCTAATTTCCGAAAAACTACAGCGACTTATAAATTTTTACTACTGCGCTCTCTGGGGCTCAAAATGGATCAAAGTAGATAGCGCCAAAATACTCATCATACCTGAAACATCTTTATTTTACAAATTTTCATGTTAATCGGATGAGCAGCTTCAGAGTCTATTTCCTGTAACCCGATCGCAGCGCCACCTACTCGCTCCAATTGTGAATTTTAGCCATCCAATTACCCACTCAAACACACAAAAAAGTTTCATCATAATGTGATATAACAGGACATCACCAAATAGTAACTCTATCCTCAGTTTTTGTGATTTTTACTTCCAAAGTTATTCGATATCGAAAATTTAGCTTATATGGACGGAGTCACACCCCCTTGTCCAATTCTCGTCCAAGTTTTTCATTAAAAGCACATCACCAAGTAATAATCTCCATTCTGAATTTTAATGTTCTGTGACTTTTACTGCCATAGCTATTCTATATCGATAATGTGACTTATATGGGCGAAGCCACGCCCGTTTTGCATAGGAAAGTGAAAAACCTTTTACGACCTATTCTCATACCTACCACAGAACTGCAACTAGTCTATGATTCAAACGAATGACTATAAATCATCCATCAAAAATCGAATGCGAGTGCGTGCGGTTGCGTACAACAACCACCACTTCCACGCGAAGCATCCTCATAACAGCGATGAGCGACGAGTGCCGCCGCTTTCACTCATCGCTCATAAGAATGCCGCTCAATGATTCTAATGATTCTAGAGTCATTCCTTATGATTCTAGAGTCATTAAGGCTTGCATTGTTACTGCTGGCATAGTTTATTATACACATAATATATAAATTTATTATTATATACATATAATACTAGCAGACTCTTCAAATCTATGAAAATAAATCTTAAAAAAATATTTAAATGCATATACCTAATGAAAAAAAATTTGTGAAAAGGAGTTGTGAAAATATTATTGAAAAAAAAGTATATAAAAAATTTTTGGAAAAATTTTTTAAGACTTATTAAAAAAATTTAATAAAATTGTTTCAAAATTAATGAAAAACTATAAAAATCATTTTAAATATTATTAAAAAAAATAACAATTACAAAATTCATTCAAAAGTTCTTAAAATATAAATACATACATATAAAATTATTGATTTACATATTAACATATTTTCAACAAAAACAACTTGGTTTAAAAGGCAGGTTTAATTAACATTTACATGACATTTATAATTAACATTCTATTAAAATGAATGGAAGTAATATACACTATTACAGATTTTAAAAGCGGCAATCCTGTTTATTTTGGATTGCCGCTTTCCTTATGGTTCCCAAAACATAAATGTTCTCAGCAATTTATCATTTCAAGTGTAAAAGTAATTTAAAAAATTGATTAAAAACAATACAATAACAACAAGGAACAAATAATAGACAACATTCAAGTATAAAGTAAGTTTGATGCAATTTAATTCTTTGGACTAGCGATCCCTAACTTAGAAGCTGGCTATTCATCTTAATCAACACGTAAAACACAAAATAAGCACGCAAATCATTCAATGACTCTAGAGTCATTGAGGGTGCTTAGAATCATAGGCTTAGAATTCAGCAGTCTTTATAATGAGCGATGAGTGAAAGCATCGGCACTCGTCGCTCATTGCTGTTATGAGAATGCTTCGCGTAGAAGTGGTTGTTGTTGTGCGCAACCGCACGCACTCGCACTCGGTTTTTGACGAGTGATTTAGAATCGTAAATAAACAATTTGCTGCAGGTCTCTGATACCTACCAAATATAAAAACAAATTTCATTAAAATCGGTAGAGCCGTTTCGTAGGAGTTCGGCCACAAACACCGTGACACAAGATTTTTATATATTACAAGATTAAATTTACTATATATTATTGCTATGGAAATTAACCCTAATCAGTTCCTTGTGTAAAATTAACACACCATCTTCTATCGATATTTTTCATTACCTCAGAAGCGTTGTTTTTTTGTGGTTTTTTTGTATGGATATCAACCGGTTTTTATATATTATTTTAATTAGATGAATGTGACAATATATCAGGGAACGCAAAAAATACGTAACGTTATTTTAGTGTTCCGTCGAAAGCATGACTCATAATTCCGTTGCGTATATGTACACTACAATGGAATAATAATGAACACAAACATATGAACATAAACATTCTGTACAGTTAGACAGGAAATCAAACGGTACTGTTAGCAGTGTTTGCGTGGTAAGTACTTAACACAAACGGCATACTGTAACTTTTAGTGTGGCACAAACGCACAGTAGGTGTGTTCAGAAGAATTGTTGAGGGGCAAAAAATAATAGGACCAGCTCATAAATTTGGCCACTCTAGGAGTCAGGTTGCTAGAGAGATAAACTATTTTCAACAGTTATTGTGTTTTTTTGTATGGGAACCCAAAGAAGGGTGGGTGGCAGATAGGGGATAGGTGTGCTCAGAAGAAATGTTAAGGGGCGAAAAATAATAGAACCAGCTCATATATTTGACCCCTCTAGGAGTCTTGCAGTTGTTATATTTTTTGTATTGGGACCCAAAGAAGGGTGGCAGATAGGGGGTAGGTGAGAAACATAAAATGAATCATACGCAATCACAATTAAACTGTTTTCACTCTCTGCTTTCTTTGTCACTCAATAAACAACAAAACGCTTCTTTTACTGTAGCTACGCAATGGAATGATAGTAATTATGCTCATTTTTATGCAATCGTAGTGTATTGCGTTCAAGAATACAAACTGCAATGCAGAATAATGAGTGAGAGAGAATAATGGGAAGTCATCAATACTACACAACGTTAACGCAATGTTCTCTATGTTCTATGAATATGTGTATAAATTTTATACACAACGAAATTTAATGTAAGTCGAAATGAGGTAACGATGATGGTTTACTTGGTCTTACCACAAATTATTTCAGCATGGTAGAGGAGAAGAGAGGTTGGAAGAATTCAACAATATTAGCTGAGTGTGAGGTCTGGCCAACACTAGCCTTAAAACGCTCAAAAGCGGTGATCTCCCTAAGAAGGGATCAAATCAGTACTATGATAATTACGCCCTAAGCTTAAATATTCTCCACAACAACTTCTGTAGAAGTTGGAGAGACGAAGACGAGGTAGAATCCATAGCTAATTTTCTCTGTGCCTTCCCAGTTCTGGCTAAAAACCGCTTTCTTCATTTAAATAACAGGAACCTTGACGGCCTCTCGGAATCTTATCCTCTGCTTCATTAATAGCTCAAACTGGTTCAAGTAGAGGGAAAAAAATTAACCCCTAGTATCATAATGGGCCTTACTGTCCTAAATGTGTCTCAAACGAGACAGCCGCTTCAACTTAACCTTACCTGATTGCGTGTTACTTGCTACGTTTTACGTTCGCTGATAGGTGAATTTCAATTGCAGCGAGTTGGAAGGCGGTGGATGGCATGGGAACCCCTTTGTCATTGACCCGGGCCATTAAGAGGCCTTTTAGATAAGAGGAAATGAAAAAACAAAAATCCCGTTGCTTTGGGCTTATAGACCGGTACCTACTTGGCCTTATGGTTAATACGGCACTGTTTACCTTAATTACAAACTCACTGATTTTTCAACTCCTCGGCATTTAGTTTTGGCGTTTCATCATTTGGATTTTGAGCTGGACCCAGTTTTGAGTTAATAGTAGAAGAATTCTCAAACACAAAACTGCTCAATGAGGTGCTGCTTAATGAGCTTGTGTACTCAGCTATACGCTGGCTGCGCTTCTTGCGCTCAGTCTGCACTTCAAGTTCTTTTTCCAAATCACCTGGAAATTGTTAAAAAAGAAAAAACACTTCACAATAAGCGAAACTGGGGAATTTCAATTTTTACAAACTACATACGTATTTTTCCTTCCAGCCGGCTGATGCGCGTCTTCTGTTTAACCAACAGTTCGTTGAGGTTTTCATTTTTATTGCGCTCTGTTTCGACGCGTTCACATAGTGTTTTATTATGATCTGTTAGCATATTCTTTTCCGCTTCCAGCGAATCCAATATGGCTATAAATTCTTCCTGAAAATTAGAACATATAGTTAAAACTTTTCCATCCTCCAACCATCTTTCAGCGTACTACACCTTTCGCAACTCTCTGCACGAGAACAAGAAGCCGCCGCACACTGCCTTCAGATCTGTTTCCAATCGCCGTATGGCTTCATGCAACTCTTCTATGAATTCATCTTTGCTGTTCAGCAATTCCTCCATGTTTTCCAGCTTGTTGCGCATCTCTTCTTCCCTATACTCGGCTTCTTCACGTTTGCGCACTACTGCTGCCATCTCGCGACAGACTTCTTCGATACGCTGTTCGAACTGAAACTTCTGTTGACTGAGTTTGTCGTTCATGGTGGCCAAATTCATGCCGTTGAAGTCTGTTTGTTCTGCCAGCGAGCAGGCTTTGACTTTATGTTTAAGAACTTCGTCGTTTAGCGTCTTGTTGCGCACCTTGAGCGCCAATATTTTACTACGTTGCTCTTCCAGCTGCAATTTCATTGTAGCGATTTCATTTTGCATCTCGTCAACCTTGGCGCGATGTAGTATCTCACTTTTGCGCACACCTGGTGTAAAGCGATTGAAAGTGGCACTGCCAGGCAGTGTAGTAGGTGATGAGGAGCGTGGTAATGCTATTAGCGCGCCTTTACGTGGTGAGCGGCATGAGCTTGAACCCGGCTTGGAAATGAATGTTGATTCATGGGGTAGGTCTTGTGACTGAAAACCGCCGGCAAGACGTTTCTCCGGCAGCTGCTGTTCGAACATTTCGAGGCGTTCCTTGAGGTCTTGCACACGCTGTTGCAAATGTAGGATTTGCTGGGCACGTCCTCGCCAAGTGGAATGCGCTGCGGATGCGAGAATGTTTAGATTGAAATGCTCGCCCACTTCCTGCTGTAGGCATTTTTGAGCAAGTTTCAGCTGGTTCTGGAGTTCGGCGTTTTTGTTGCGACTCTCGAAAAGTTTCTGCTGCATGGAAGTGAGTTTGTTTTGCAGATCATCGATAGGGGTGCAGCTCTGAAACGAGAAGAGAACAGAAATATATTGTTTTTTAAAAATTTCTTCATAACCGTTATGCTCTTGAGGTTAATTTCGCGTGTTGTTAACCGTTGTCAATTTATTAAGAGTGTTTAAAAATAACTTCAAAGTAGTGATGCAAATTTTTTGAACTTGGTGTTATAGTGTTAAATTTATTTTTGTAGCAACTCCTTACAGAAACTTAGGCTCACCCCTTTGCGCATGAAATCGGAATCTTGACGAGACTTGTCTTGTGCCATCTTCAATTCGCGTTCCAGCCTCTGAACTTGCAGCTCTTTCTTGTTAACACGATTCTTAGTTGTCTCTAGTTCGGCGCGCAGCTGACGATTCTTCTTGCTCAGTTCAAGAATTTTACTGCCTGCAATCGAGGAATTACAACGCAGCTCATCGATGGGCACCGAGTTGAGTACATCATTCAGTGATCGGACAGAGCGTTTTAATTCGGCAATTTCCATATTTTTGGAATTTATTGCTTTTGCAAGTGTTTCATTCTTCTCAGCTACATCCTAGACCCACAAAATGTATAATGATAAAAAAATCTGCGGTTACAAGGAGGACTGCTTTAATCCTACCTGCAACTTCTTTTTCAGTTTCTTTGATTCAACTTTTTTGGTGCTACCTGTCGTCGGCAGCGCTGAACTGATGTCGGCCGTAAGTTTGACCAATTTAAGTGCTACTTCCCCTTCTTTTCTGTGATCTCGCATTCGACGCACCTTCGGCTTGTCAGTGATGGTGGAACGATCTTGTTTTTGTATTACATCCATTGGTTTTTGTTTTTTTTTTTTGTAAATTTATTCCACAGAAAATATTAACGTATAAAATATAAAATTATGTATAATTTTTTTGAATTTAAAAATTCGTTTTAAAATAGTATTGTCACTGCGAAGCTCATTCACGGTGACTTCTTTAGTTTTTCGAAGTTATAACGAGTGTAGTTTCGAAGTTTTTTTCGTTGAGAAAAACTAAAGTATTGCATATTTTTAAGACTTTTCGGATATAATTATATTTTAATTGTTTTGAAACAGATTTTTGCAAAAAACAGAAATTTTTAGAAGGTGTGTTAACCCTTAACTGATACACATCAAGAAATGTAGTTACAAATTTATGTTTTTTTCAAAGAACGCCTTGCATAACAACACGACGGATCAATATAAAAGCATGCACACATCTGAAAGCTTAAAATGTACTAAGCTTAATAGATTGAAATTCAATCTTTAATTTACATTATTTAAAGTGTAAATTTAAAATTTAATGGATAATCCGATGTTGAATGTAAAAAATTATTCGTTGGTTGATTTATTTCATTGACGTTTCAAGAAATAATAGCAATGCCATCTAAAATGCTGTCAAAACTTTTGTACAATGAGAATAAAGATTAATAATAATTTTGGTTTAGTTTAGTTTAGTTTCGTTTATTGTCTATAAATATTTAAATTTTTTCAGACAAGAAAAATATAAAAATTAATTGTATTCTTAGGAGTTAGGTTACACCTACACAACGATAACTTAAGAATAATATGAATGAAGAGCATTTATAAACACATTTCTTCTATCACAAAAAGCAATATTAATTTTTATACAAAGTGAATTGTATCCTTAAGAGTTCTATTTAAAGGTTTATATAAAAGATAGTTTGTTCTATTTTAACTAATTTTAAAGTAATCAAAATGACGCAAATTTCTTGCAGGAACATTGAAATTAATTGCACTTAACAAGAAGGGACAGTTAATATTACCACAAACAATGTCATAGAGAAATATTAACGACTGAATAGTTCGCCTTGTTTCCAACGATTTTAAATTTAACAAAATACAACGAGCATTATACGATAGTAGCGATTCAACAAAATTGAAAGATCGCAGAGCAAATTTTAAAAATTTTTTCTGTATGCGTTCAAGCCTGAGTTTATGAACAGCATAGTATGGGTTCCAAATAAAAGAAGCATATTCTAAACGTGATATTAAGAAGCAAAGAAAAAGACTCTTCAAGGTATAAGGATCAGAAAAATTCCCACAATTTCGTCTTAAGAACGCATACATGGAATAAGATTTAGACAGCGTGCATGTCAAGTGCCGTGCAAATGCAAAACTATAATCAAAACAAACACCAAGATCAATAATTTCATTCACTCAAGTCAACTTTGTATTATCAATATAAAAGGACGTAGCTAATTTATTTCTTATTTTGGCGTAAGAAACATGAAAACATTTATTTAAATTTAAGAATAATCGGTTACGTTTGCACTAATCGAATAATAAATTTAAATCAAGCTGCATCAAAGTAATATCTAAATTATTGCGGACAACGTTGTAAATTTTTAAATCATCAGCGTATAACAAATAATTTGCAAAAGAAAAACAACTACTTATATCATTAATAAATAAAATGAAAAGAAGTGGCCCTAAAACGCTGCCCTGTGGGACGCCAGATGTTGCTAGAAAAGTTGTTGATTTAATATTATCTACTTGGACAAAGGAGAGCCTGTCAGCTAAATAACTATTAATCCAATTCAAAAAGTTTGAGTGAAAAGCCATTTTGGCAAGCTTTGCTACTAAAACAGAATGAGAAACTTTGTCAAATGCCTTGGAAAAATCGGTGTATATAGCATCAACTTGGCTAGTTTCAGCAAAAGATGACATACAAAAGTTAGCAAAGACAGCTAAGATAGTAGTTGTTGACCGTCCGTGAACAAACCCATGTTGTGATGGTGAAATATTCATTTTCAACGAAAAATCTAGTTTAGTTTTTACTATATGTTCAAAAAGTTTAGATGTGTTTGAGAGTTTTGATATTGGTCGGTAGTTTGCAACATTATTTTTTCTACCAGACTTAAAAACAGGAGCCATTTTCCAATTTCTTATGAAATCACCCGACATAAGGGATTTATTAAAAATAAGACATAACGGTTTGACAATGGATATTGCAAATTTTTTTAAACAAAAAGCAGACAAACCATCAAGATCTGCCTTCATAGAAAATTTTAGGCAAGATATTCCATCGAAAACATCGCTTTCATTAAGAGAAAGTTGATCGAAATTAAGGTTAGATTCTATCTTATTTAGAACTTCTAAATCATTCCAGCTGCAATCTGTTAAACAGTTAGATTTAATATAGTCTCTAAAAAGATAAAAAGAGAATAAGAGTAATAATAATAAAAAAATAATAAAAAATGGAATTAATATAATAGTTCAAAGATTGTAGTTAAGTTCTAGGATGTTTATACCTTTCATCAAAAGAAGGAAATACTTCTACTCCCTTCACTGTTCAATGTGGATGACAATCATTTTCATTTTAAAGATGAAACTCAATTTACACTTTTCAAATCGGATGATTCATCCAAAGTGAACAATGATAGTGAATCGTGTAAATTCGCCTTTATGTCATACAGCGAAAACAACAAAGTAATGGTTGAAGAATAATCATCATAGCAGTATTCCCTAGTCTTCCAGTAGTCCGGACCCAACTCCGGGAAAAATAAAAAAAGTGTCCTTGTGGGTTATAATTAGGAGTTACTTGAGACGCAGTCCTGCTAGGAGTATAAGATACTTAAAGATAAAATTAAAGGATATTTGGCAATCAATTTCTCCCGAGCAATATCAGGAACTTGTGAATACAATATCTCATCTTACCGCAGCAGTCATAGGTCAGAAATAGGACACTACACTATGGTATAAGGAATAGGCCGAACTATTATAACTTTTCTGAATGAAGTCTTATATATGTTTTTTGCCGTAGTTGAAGAGTGTTCAAGAAATGCAATTATTTTATATTTTTATTTTACTAAGTTTCGTTCTCAAATGTTGTTGTGTTAGAAGTTTTTTTTTAATTCACCTTTTTTCAATAATTTTTAGAAGCTTCTTGGTGCAAGTAAAGACAAAAATAGAGGCAGCCGAACTGTTCTGACAATGGGGTCATACATCTAGTACGCTAATTATCCTAATGGTCGAGATCACGATCAGCCATGTTCGAGACTGCCTAGCGATCAGCTGCAGTAGCTATAATAGCTGGTTTGCGTATATTCAATTTATATGAATTAATAGCATATTTAAATCAATATTTTTTTTTTTTTTGCAAGTAGTTACAATTAGTTTAATAAAATGCCATTTTTTACTGTTCTTGTGGTCGTCAAGAGGCTGGGTTCTGAAAATCGCTTAGATAAATCTATATCTCTATCGCTGAAATGCTAAAAAAACTCTTCGTTCAATGCCTTAGTAATTTCGCTAAAATGCGATTCAGAATTTCAAATCGTTTAGCCGCAGTAAACGCTGTTTTAGTGATTCTTATGTCAACATTTTTTTTCGATAGGCATATAAATATTCATCGAATAATAAAGGGTGGTTAAATTTTAAGAGCCGACGTTGATTTTGAATAAAACTCAAATTATTTAGGAAATTATTGTCATTTCATTTTATTATGATAATATTCGTATGGTTCAATTATGTATGGAACAAAATATCGGCAAAATGGCCGCCGCGACCTCGGCGGCACACCTCCATCCAATGGTCCAAATTTTCAATGACGCTGAAGCATAAGTGAGGTTCTATGCCGTTAATGTGCCGAATTATCTCATCCTATAGCTCTTGAATTGTTGTTGACGTACTCCTTTTCTTTCAAATAACCCCAAATCCGATCACCAATCCAAAATCGTATCATTTAAGGAAATGTTGAAAGATTGTTGTGCAATAAACTTAAAGTGAGGAGGCGTTTGTTAAGGGATTCGACAGATCGTTTCGATATGCCCGAAAGGAGGTTCGTGGAGCTTTTTCGTTTTTAAAGTTTCGTTTGCAAGGATTTCTTTTGGAAAGTCGAAAAAACTAGTAAGGATTTATTTTGACTGGTTTGACTTAAAAAATCCCCACAGTCGTGTTCGAGTATTCTCAAAGTTATACGCTTTGTTTTCATTCCATTACTCAAAATTTTTAACTCTGAGAATATTTTATACATCAAAGGATATGTGTCTATGCATGAAGTCGCTTCTTATAGGAGGTAGGCGTGGTTTTTATTCAATACTTGTAATAAACAATTTCAGCTAAGTTTAACAAAACTTGCCAACAAAGATTGCATAACAACAATCGAAGCTTATGTGTAAGCTACCAATTTAGTTAATAAATTTATCTAAAGTTTCAAGAGGTTAGACATATTATTAATCTATAAAAATGTTAATATAATTGTTAAGCACAAATAGCAAGTATTCAAAGGAAACTGCGTGGAATATGTATATTTACTTTTGAAAACATTCAAAACAGACGAAGCATTAATTTTTCTTAATAAATTAATCAAAAAATTACGCTTTTCATTCAAAAACCTTTTCATTCTTAATTTAGCGACAACAAAATATTGGACGACAATATAAAAAAAGTTCAGAATCGTATCAATTGCTAAAAATTTAGCGATGACAGCTTAGATTTTTTTCTTCGTTAAAAATTCGTTCAGTCTCTAATTTTTTAGTATAAAAATAAGCGATGGAGTTTTTCAGAAACGCAATTTTCGCTTGAGACAATAAATTTAGCTTCAAAAGGCAAGAGGGGTTCAGGAGCAATTTACTTTTAGCTAAAATCATCTTTTTTTTAAATTTTTAAATTTGTATTTTGAGCTAAGACAGTTAATAATCAAAAATTTTCGGCCCACGCTCAAGTAGTTTAGAAGTTATAGGTGATTATAGTTGGGAAAATAGGCGTAAAACTTGCGTTATGGGTATACTTATTCAACGAGGTAATGTCCATCAAGGTTCATGCGTTTCTTTCGACGATACAAACGATTTTGTATTCTGAACAATTGAGGTGTTACCAATTTTTCATGCTTTGATGATTTCGTAAAAGGGTGAACATTAAAAAACGCACCGCAGTTGAAAATTGTATATCGCGACTTACAAAAATTATAAAACGTTTTATAAAAAACCAAGACATGAAGGTTATTTCGTAAGAGGGTGAACCGTCAAGTATGCATAATATGTAAAATGTTATAACTTTGAAAGTAATCCATGGAATTTCATAATTAATAGCTAATTGAATTGGTTATAGTAGTCTTTTTTAAATACCTATATTGCGTTCTGTTGTAGAAAAATAACAAGATTTTTATGCACATTTTTCAACTTCTGACCCCTATTACTTCTAAACCAGATGAGAACGTCCATTAATTTTGCCAGATTTAGAGTTAGAAGGCCTTAATACTTATAATCCACAAAAAAGTTAGAAAAAGAATTTTAGCACAAGTAAATTATTCAATATCAAAACCCAATTTAAAGATATAAACAATCAGATGAAGATTAATGTAACCGTTTAACCACAGTCCCACGTCAGAGTTTTTAATATGGTTAACATCACTGAATTCGACGGCAGAAGAAAAACAGCTGACTTTGACAACATGCTGTTATTCAACTTTTTTCTTTTTAATTCAAGTGGACCCTCATAACATTTAATAAAATAATACAGATATTAAATAAAATATGTTGACACTCCGCGCACTGCTACCTTGCACACGAACAGTCACCAATCAAGTACGGGTTACTTTGCAAAAGACATTGGCTCAAGATGCTGTCTCCGTTGGCGAATACAGTGGATGGGTTACAAAGACGCGGTCTGTTCAACCACTGTTTCAACAACTTCAGCTGCAACACAGAACATTTTCCACCAAGGCCGACGGTGAAACAGAACATCAAAACGAACGGCGCATCTACTACGGCTCACTGGCTTCTCGAATGAAGGCAGTCAAACTGTTTTCAATCACCACCAGCATAGCGGGCCTTGTAGCGCAACCGCTGCTCCTAGAAGAAAGTATGAAATTTGGTGGTACTGGCATGGCTGTGTTCGTTTGTGGTTTTGCTGGTTTCTTTACGTTTGTGACACCGGTGCTGTTGAATTTCGTGACGAAAAAATATGTCACTGAGATTCACTACAATCCAAATACACATGAGTACACGGCGACTTCAATTTCATTTCTGCTGCGAAAGATTGAAGTGAGTTTCTTTTGCCTTGTTTGAAGTTTAAACTCATCCATATAATTCTCCTTTCAGACCAAGTTTCGTCCAAGCGACGTGAAGGTTCCTGATGTACCTGGTATGTTCACATCGTTTCTTGTCGGTAAACGTGCGCTCTTTGTGGATCCTACAATGTTTGATGATCCCGAACATTATGTAAAAATTATGGGCTATGATAAACCTCTTGATTTCAAACTGGACTTGAAACCAAGTGTGCCTGTAGCCGAGCAGAAAAGTTCCAATACTTAACTTTATTGAAATAATGCAATTATAAAAGAGTAAAGTTTGATCAAGTTATTTACAAATTAAAATACAGTTGACAAAGCGCTGGGAAGCTTATTTGTTCGTTTTTGCTGAGTTTATTAAACTGTAGTGTCAAAGTCAGCTGTTCAAAGTAAAAAAAAAAAAAAAGCCATCAAAACAAAACTCGTCTTTTATTCATTTGCTGTGAGCGTATCAAGTAAATTTTTTATTAAGTGTTTATAAAAGGTCTAGTTAAAAAAAAATGACTTCAAAGAACCTACGGCTTGTTTTAGAATTCAGGTATTTGTTGTACATAAAAAGGTGCTGATAAACTAATGCAATTTATTTTCAGTGCTGGCGCAGAATTGCTTTTCGGAAATATTAAAAAGCGCGAAATCTGCTTGGATGCCCAACAAAAATGTAGTTGTTACAAATCAAATACACATTAAATATAAGTTAAAATGTAGCTTATTTTAGGGACCATTAGAAATTTGTTAAAATGGATGCATACCAACATTCTTACCGAACGTCCAGAACTTTTTATACAAGGCGATTCCGTGTAAGTATGCTAATTTTGAGATGAAAAGTTGACAAGTGGCAATAATGGTGATCTCTTCAGAAGCAGGGAATGGGAAGACTAGTTACTTAAACTGTTCATTAGTGAGATAATTATTTTCCTAACATCCGAATTTGAGACAGATCAAATTTCAGTATTTTATACTATTTATTACTTTAGTTCCACATTTCAACAACATATTGAGCCTGAAAATAAGATGTAGTAACTGCTTTCCTTTATCATTAATTTATTACTATTACTTGAAGAACAATCAACTGCTACAATTAGTTTTTATTCATAAAAATTCAAGCAAAAGTAATTGCTTCATTTTTATTTATGTGGCGCATTGAATCAATTGTTTATATAAAATATTGTCGTATAAATGTTTACTTTTTGCATTGACAGGCGGCCGGGTATTTTGGTGCTGATAAACGATACCGATTGGGAACTTTTGGTAACTATAGTTTTTATGGAAATCTTATAAAATTTAAATGATTTCTTTCTTTGTCGTTATTATTTATTTACTAATAAGGGCGAATTGGATTATGAACTGCAACCCCGAGACAATGTTTTGTTCATCTCCACGCTGCATGGTGGTTAGGCGATTAAACCGTTGGAAATTCTGCAAATTTGTATACTTATTTTTAAAGCAAATCCTAAATTTAAACTATGAGAAGTTCGATGATAAAATAAGATTGTAATATTTAATAAAAAAATTTTTTATAGTGAAATTAATTTTCTGATCGGCCGTAACTCTCTGCAGACAGAAGCTAATTTCAGAGAGTAAATAATGTAGCTTTAAGCTTTTTAGGAACTTGAACATTAACCATTTGGAATCGGCATAAAAATAGTAGGCAGAAATGCCATATGGCGGGATTTTACCCTAAAATCGGGATTTTTCGGGATTTTTCGACTAAAACAGGATAACGGGGGAAAAATAGTGATAATAAAAACGAGGAAAATATAAAGTTAGTAATAAGCATTTTTAACATTTTTTTTACTTACTTGTGGAACAAAAATATATCATCTACTAATTTCGATTTAAAAATCGGTTTGACTTCCTAGAAAATTGAAAAGTCTTTAAACTTTATATTTTTAAGAACTAATCTGTTCTGAAAAAAAAAAATTATCATTATTTCCCTCGCGCATTTTTTTTGCACGTTATTTCTTAGTCAAGATGGAATGATTTTGATATAAGAATATAAATCTCTAAGAAATATTTTAGGTTTTTCGAAGCAACTGTAAAAAATGGTTCCGATTTTTTTTTGTGCCTGCCAATAAAACGGTCTTATTTATTTGGTTAATTAGACTAATTTGTTTAAAAAAGTGAACAAATTGTCGCCTATAAGCAAGGTAGTAAATATAATAAAAAGTTTTGTTTTATTCTGTGTTGAATTGAGCTTTTATTTATATTTTCATAAAACTATTTTGTAAAAAATCAACTCAATAACATATTCAACATGATATTGAGAGGAAAATGTAACCCCCTCGCAAAAAGTTTTTCGCAATCTATGTGTAGTATTTCTTTGTGGCTGGTGAAAAATGTTTGGTAAAAATTGATTTTTACAGAATTTTCAGAACATAGCTGTGAGTGAAAAGAGAATATATATATATATATATATACATGAAGATTTATAAAAATTGTTTTAAAACTGCTGTAAATTCGGAATGTTTAAGCATTCGCAATAATTAAATGATATATATGAGCGATTCCACTAATTATTGGCAAACTGTGGAGGTCACCCTCTGGGATTTTTTTGTAACTTTTCTAATTTAAAGGCAATGGCGAAAAAGATGAAAAAAACTGTATAAGTGCTTACTTACCTTACAATGTCCAGTCAGGACACCTGTGACAAGTCTGATAGATCTCCACTTACAGATCTATTCTGCGCGTTACCGGTAATAGTAATCTTGTTACCGAAATTTGTTACCGGTCCTTGTATTCAGTATTCTGTACACTCGGTAACGCTTTCAAAAGCCGTAAGCTCGTTTAAGAACAAATAACACTCTTTCCTTGCATCTGGCTGTTTTGCTTGTTACCACCTAAGGAGATGGTAACAATATTCACTGGTAATGCTTGCTTGTAGAATACCAAAAGGATGTAAATGTTACCAAAAGGTGAGTTTCTTCGGTAATAAGATTAACGTTACCGCGACAGAATCGGTCTGTTAGAGTCAGGAATTGTTTCGTTCTTTGGAGCGAAGTGGCTTGGCATGAATATTATAGCGTGTCTGTTACCTTCAGTTTCCCTCCAGTAACGAAGTGCCTCTCTGTTTAGACACATTTTAATGTTATGGCGCATAGTGTCCCATGGTATACCGCAGAATAGTTCTGGGCCTATGAAGGACCTTGCAGCCCCTTTCCTGGCTAGTTCGTGCGCGATCTCGTTACCTAAATAGCCGCTATGACATGGTACCCAAATGAGATGGACTCTGTTACGGGTAGATACCTTGATAAGTAGCTGTAGGAAATCCCATACGAGTTTGGACGTGATTTTATATGCGCTAAGTGCAAGTAGAGCTGCTTTACTATCAGAGTGAATGTAAATGTTTTGTTCCTAGTGAGACTGTTTACATACTTAGATTGCAGATGTAGCAATCTATATCTTTTTCTGAGTCAAATAAAAATTTTTTTTATGTCGTATATAAACTTCCTCAACTCTGCAATAGGGAGACGCGGATTAGCTTTACATTGCACTATGACAATGTATTCTGATATGGACGGACATGGAACATAAGAACGCGCACGAAACGATTTAACCTCAATAGCAGTACCGTTGTCAACCCTTTTTTAAAAATGTACTCCGGTGTCCGAAATGTGATGGACACAAATTAAGACTCACCGCAGATAAAATAGACAATATTTTTTATTAAATAGAAGAAAAATGACCCGAAATATATATTTATATGAATTAATCACAATAGTTAAATTTAATAAATTCTTATTTTAATATCTAACTAAGCAGACACAATATATCAACTACCTTACACTTTGATGTATCAAACCAGAATCAAAGCGGTCCTAAATAGATTAAAAATACCTTCTGTGCAACACTGAATAGCAGTGAGTGTTAGCAAAACATTCCAAATGCTTGCATAGCATAAGTTGCAGCAACAACCACGAGTGGAACGTATTGGCTTTAAAAGCACTGTAAAATCTCAACGAATAGTTTGACAAGCCAAAAAGGCTAAAAATAGAAACCTTTGCCTATAAGTGTTTGTATTTCGACGATTATTTCTTGCTATATGTGTTAATTTAAGTAATCGTTTAGCCTCATTTCGATTCGATATAGTCTGGCTTTATGTGACGACAAACTAAACACCCGATTTTCCATGTGGGCCTTGTATTTATGCAAGGGACTTAATTCTGAATACGCCGGAAATGAAAATTTTTTGTTTTTTTATAACCTATTTTTTCCAAAGAAATAAAACTGCATTTCAATTTCATTAAAATAATTCATATAAACGTTTATTTGATGATTTTTTTTTGTTGTTGTAAGGTTTTTCATTATTTAATAACTAACATATAATGAACATTCATGCACATTGTTAATGTAACATTTTGAAGAAACTTAGCAATCAAATGAATAATATTAATTTTATATTAAGTATATATATTTATGTATATGCAATATAAAAAGGTTTATATAATGCATTCAAGTTCAATGTTCAATATACATAGTTTATACAACGAGATGCTTATAAATTATAAATTAAAAACTTATAAATTAAATATTTAAGTTTTTATAAATGCCATAATAAGTTTAAACTAAACAAAAATCTTGTAATCACAAATAAAATAAAAAAAAACTTTAGACAGAGGGAAAATATTATAAATGATTCTTAGTAATGAATCCTTAGGGTGCTTTTATAGTGAAAACTTATTTGAGTTTATCTTGCGTGTAGCTTTATCTTGCTTGTTCGCTGTGCAAACAAGTGAGATAGAAAATAAGCTTAAATAAGCTCTATAAGCGTTCACTATTAACGTGACCTTAGAGTATAGAGTAGAGTAGGCAAAAAATGTTCGCAAACAACTTTTAAGTAAACATGAAAGTTCTGAAATTTTTAAGATATTTAATGAAAAAATATTCGAAATAATTATTTAACAAATTAAACTAAACTCTACTATATTTAATATACTTTATAAGCTTATAACTAGGAATGAATGAATTAAATGTTTGTTTGTATGGCTTAAATTCTTTACTATTTTCTGCTAAAGCTTAGCGCTTTGAAAGCTTTGAGACAGTGTTGCAATTTGCATGAAACAGTATCGTAGTGTATAATTTTTATTTGGTTGTAAAAATTTTTAAAAACCATTTCGTTTTTGTAACAGTTATTTTCTTTTTTTAGCTCTTTTGTTTGTGTGACTATAATTTTTTTTAAAACTATTTTGTTTTTATTTTTTTCTATTTGTTTGTGTGTGAAAATTGTTTGGTAGATTTGCTATCGATATGATGTGTGATCACTTGAACACTTGCATTTCGTAAAATTAAACAAAATGTTGCCTACATTTAGGCGCTATATACAGACAAGATAATCTTATTTAGACATAATTTCAATGTTTTTGTTCTTCTTAATGAACTTAGTACAAGTTTGCACTAAATATATTTTGGAATTTTTATGTGCCAATTGTTAATGGTTGATGCAGTGCTTTAGAAGTTTAAATTAGCTGCAGGTTCCATAATATATGCATCCTCCTTATGGCCAACAACTTCAAGTTTTAGCTGCTGTTCAACTTTTTCCGCCTGAAGTTGTTCCAAGTTTTTGACATAATAGTGCTTTTTACGCATAACCACACCAGTCGTCGTCGTCGTCGTCGTTGACCAGTTGTTGCCTGTGTCCGGTATTTGTTCCTGCTCTGGTGTCATCGAAATATCCGATAAGATGCCACTTTCTGATTAAAAAAAAGATAACTTATATTTAATATAAGAACAATGGCAACCAATAAGTAGAGAAAAGATTCACGTGCAGCATGCTGGAGTGGTAAAAGTGTATAAAGATCTTAAAATACTACTAAGCGAATAAGTAGTGTAGACCAAAATGTAGTATATACAAATGAAGTATCTAAATCTAATTGCATAAAGTTAGCTTTTTGTGCTTTCATGTGGTGCATTTGGGAAAAAATTTATTATAATCATATTACTTTTCATAGCTTTTTTAAGTCAGTTGAGTCTGTCACTTTTTGTATGAGAAATTTTTACGTAGCGCTGTAATGTGTCCAATTGTGCTGCAATATGCCGTTTAAAGATTAAAAACTTTTTAAATCTGCCAATTTTAAGAGTGAATAAAGAATTTTTTGTTAGAAATTAGCTACTCCCAGTTAATTTTCTCACTACAATTACACATAATATCTTATTACTAGCTAACATGTGGTGAATTTGTACAATAAAAAAGTTGTTCAAATGGTTATTATAAGCTTTATAAGTAATTTATCTACAGCACATTGTGGCACAAATTGAGCACATTACAGCACAATTTTTGAATTTCTGAAAAATTACTTAATAAAAGCAGCATATCATAATTCATATTTTAATTGCCTTTAGTTCCCTAATGAACATCAGCTTATTTCTAATGTTCACAGTATATTTGAACGCCAGATATATAAAAGATACACCTATTGAATTTTGCAATAAAAACATTTTTATATGAAAATTATAAATTTAATAACTAATTTCTCTACAGCATATTGCAGCACAACTTGGGCACATCACAGCACAAATTTTGAATTTTTGAAAAAAATAACTTAAAACCAACCTAACATAAAAAAATCATACCATAAGAATATTTTTTGTTTTAAATGCAGCACATGATAGCACATATCGAGCACACATTTTTTTTATAAATAAAATAAGGCATAGCTTAGTTTAGGCATGCATTCCAAATTCAACAAATTAAAAGATACTAATATAGGTTAACTACAATTTAAACAAGTAACTCAATTCAAGCTCAATACCCATCGATAGCTGGCTGACAAGCGTTGTAGAACGTTTATGATTACGGTGTTGTTGTTGTTGGCCGCTGGCGCCACTTGAAGTGCTGCTCATGGTGTTGCTTTTATTGCTGCCCGCTGTCTCAGCGGCGGCGGCTAACATCAATGCCTGCGTTTCGTTGATCAGCTCCAAGCCCTGGTGGTGGTGATGATGATGATTATGATGATGCGGCTGCTGATGTTGTTGATGGTTATTGTTCGAGTTGATGCCATGTTTGCTGCCACTAAAAGAGCTGCCAGTGCTGGTTGATGAGCTGCTAGTGCCGCTTGATATGGAGCTCTCCGATATAAGCGAATTGGGACGTTTTGATGTTTTGTTATTTTCCGCCTGAAGATTAATAAAAGAGTGACGTAGTTTTGGCGCTGTGGATTGAGAGTTGTAGCGTTAGTTGCTGCATAAAAACTAAAAAAAATAAATAAAAACCTTTGCCCAGCTGCGTTATGGTAATGGAACGATCACTGATTTGATTGTTACTGGGGCGTATATCTAGACATGGTTTGCTGCCTATGCCCATTGAGGACATTTCGGCTAGGCGAATATCTAAAAGTGATATAGAATAAAAAACTCAGTAAATAATTGAAAATATTTAAAGTCAACGCCGCCCCGCTTCACTTACCTCGATTTCGTTTCGCCTGTTTCCATAATAATTTCGAAATTTCCTCAGTCCATGCATTCTTTATATCCTCCGACATACACTGCAAAGTCCAGGTATCTTCCGGCTTACGTTTTCTAAACCAAATCTCAAATTTTGTTGGTGATTCACCCACATGCGCCGTTAGACCAATGTCCGAGGTTTTAATGCTGTTCTTATAAATATAGATATCCAGGTTCTAGAGCAAAACAGAAACTCATCTGAAAATGAACCTATGCCAAATTAATCCATACACTTACTTTGTGGTCTGGAAAACGTCGCGCCTTGCTGAACAACACCAACTCTTCGAATAGAAATATTTGACGCAATGTTTTTTTACCCCCACGACCTTGCCATACCAAGAACTCATTTTGACGCATCAGACGTCCCTGTTCTTTGACATTCACATCACAATCACGCAGTGAATCCATAGCCAGCAAATCATTTCCATGTCGTAGCTGAAATTTAACCATCTCTTCAGCGCGCTGCAGTTCCTCAACGTCGGCGATGATTTCCTGCAAAGCGGTACCCTGAAAGAGGTAGTCATAGTGTTTATATAAGCTATAATTGGCTTGGTACCACAGTGTGCGTTTTATGTTCCAGGACAATGATTTTACTATACCAGGGAATAGTGGTCTTTGGTGTATCAACTGAGGGGTTATTTCACTGATCCAATAGTAGCTATTGCTCGTTCATAATGATTTTTTTATCAAAAATGATGCTCGGACACTTCAATTTCACCGCCGTTAGATACTCCATTATTACTTCTTATTACCTACTCTCAACGACTGTTATATGCCAAGTGACTGACCATAAAGGGCAAATTTGACGTGGAACATAAACACACCCTGTTTCATTGCTAGAAACTTACTTGCACTGAGCTGCATGCCTTGACCAGTTGCTGTAGCAAAAGTGCATATTTGCCCATGCGTTGTACTGGCTTCAGCAGATACGAGGCCAAATCCATCTTGTCATTAAGCTCCATTTGCTTGGACTGAAAGAAAAGACATTTTTTTCCATAAAGTAAAACATTACATAATTCACTTACAATTTGTTAGTGATGCAAAATAATTTGTATTTGTATTTTGAGTCAGGGGCGCTGGAAAGGGGGATAAGGAGGACGAGAGGTTCCCTTCGGTAAAAATAATATAGTTGTGAAAAAATGAATTTTATAACAATACCATAAAATTGCTTTCACATTTCAATTATTTTATTGAATTCCTCGGAAAATTGATCCCAAAATGATTCACTTTACATTTCAATTGCGGTTACAAGCAACAACATATAAAGGATTAAAAATTGGCGATGCAATTCGGTTCAAAAACACGTTAGAAAATGTATAACTTTTATTTTGTGTTTGCGATTGTAGTATCCAATCGAAGGTTACCACAGTGCATTAAAATGTATCAAATATATCTAGTCTGATATAACCTATATTCTGATATATCCTGATAATATATGGAAAAATTATGAACGAATAATTTTTTCGAATCAAAATGTTTTGTTTGTTTTTACATGCTTTTTTCAACTTATTTTTATATCAATTTGTAATATTTTATTGATATGCTATTTCATTGTAATGACATTTCGAATATAATAAAAAAATTTTGAATAAACACAAATTTTTTTCTTGTGAGAAAAATGTTCAAATGTTAGCAATCAATCTTGAAGGGGTGAATCAAAAAAGAAGTTATGTTATCTAGCTCATGTCACATAAGCTGCACAGCTATGTCAGCTTGCTTTAAATTTATTTTTTTTTAATTGAAAATCTTGGGATCTCGAAAAGAAAATCCCGGAACTTAAAGGGGTTTAAGTCATCCGAATCCCGGGATTCCGGTTTTCGAACTTCCATTATACATGTGTATATACTAGTATAAAAGTCCGTCCTACGACGGTTTGGAAGCATTAATGCAAAACTGTAATTATTTTTTGCCATTATTACAGTGCTTTTACAACATACTGTTCTGAAAAATGTTCAGCCTAAAAGTATGCACATACATAAAAGGCAAGCATGTCACTGATAAGTATCAAATGAATTTTCTGTGCATACTTTCAGACTGAACGCAAAAAACAATTACAGTTTGAGTGATATCGGGTGCAGAGCAGCATGCTTGCCTTTTATATATTAGGATATGGGTTACTTTCGAAAGAAACGGCTTTTCAGTGTCCCTGCTTTTTGCAGACTTCTCTCTCAAAACATAAGCATAAAAATAAACTAAACTACCGCAGCCGTATTGAAGTATATTCAAAGCCGTCTTTAAAATAATCTGCAAAAATATTTGTGCCATACGCTTAATTTTATTTTACCCTTAGCGGCTACATGTAGTAATTTGTAGACTGCTCATTATGTTAAAGCATATAAGTATGTGCAAAAATTGCCATGCCCCCCGTTCAATTCCGCCCAAATGTATTGACAACTAACTGCTCATTATTCTAAAGAATATGGAAAATTTGGAATAAGAAGGACAAAGGCAATAGAAGTAGTTCGATTTAAATTAAAGCGGCACGCCCTTGTCTAATTCCGCCCAATTTTTTAATCACTACTCATTATTCCAAAGAATATATTTGCGAAATTTGGCTGAAGTCACAAAAATGGTGTAGAAGGAGTTTGATTAGAATTAAATTGATACGTCCCTTGTTCAATTCCACCCATTTTTGTATGCTTAAAACTTTTCATTACACTAAAGAATACTTGTGCAAAATGTGGTTAAAATCGAAGAAATGGGGTAGATGGAAATTTATTAAAAATAAAGTGCCACTCCACTATTTATTACGCCCACTTTTATGAACTATAGACTGATTCTTATGCCAAATAATATGTAAGCAAAATTTGGTTTAAGTCGGACAAACGGTGTAGATGGAACTCGATTATAATTAAATTATCCAATCCCACCCACTTTTGTAGGCTTAAAACTTCTCATTTTACTAAAGAATATATGTAAGAAGTTTGGTTGAAGTCGGAAAAACGGTGTAGATAGAGCTAGTCTAAAAATAAAGTGCCACGCCCCGTGCCTATTTTATAAACTTAAGATTGATTAAATTACCAAAGATTGTATGTGAAAAATTTGGTTGAAGTCAGACACACTGTGTAACAGAAGTTCGATCAAAAGTAAAATGCAACACCCACTTTTCTAACGTAAAGACTCCATATTATATCGAAGAATATATGTATGGGTGGGATAAACGATGCGGGCGCAATTTGGGTACATACAGACCCGATGTAATTCAGTTTGATACATTTACGAAAGTTTTCTGTTTTGAGGACGTCATTTTGTATGGGAGGTAGGCGTGGCTTTCATCCGATTTTGCCAAATATCATAGAGATATTTTATTTTATGTATCAAAGCTTGTGTGAAATTTTATTTCAAGGTATTTCTTTAATTTTTTAGGTCTTTTTAAAGATTTTACGTTTAGAATAAAGACACTTTGTATGGGAAGTAGGCGTGGTTTTTATCCGATTTTGCCAAATAGCATAGAGATGGTTTATATTATATATCAAAGCCTATGTGCAAAATTTCAAGGCATTTCATTAGTTTTTGTGGATTTTTTAGAGATTTTACTGTTCAAATACAAATAAAGTCACTTTGTATGGGAGGTAGGCGTGGTTTCCATCCGATTTGGCTCATTCTCACATTTGATTACTATTTTTTAAAAAGAAGCTTATATTTTGAATTCCATCGCGATAACTTTAAAATTACGGCTGTTATCGTGATTACAGACGGACAAACGGACACTCGGAAATCGAATCAGAAAGTGATGCTGATTAAAAATATATATACTTTTCTATACCTGCCACGCCTCCTTATTGGCGTTACAAACGGAATGACAAAGTTAATATTCCCCTTACGCAGTACGCGTTGGGGTATAAAAATGCTGTTTTAAAATAAAAACAATATATAAGAAATTCGGCATTTGGAGTGAAGGCAAATTTCCTCATTTAATATTTACAAGCGATTATTTTCTCCCCTTCCTTACCTGCTTCATATAAAAGCATTTATTCCCACTCTTACCTGCAGTTATTCAATACAAAAAAAGAAAAAAATAAAAAGAAAATGCATTGATCTGCAATGCCAGTATAAATTCCAAGGAGTTTTTAGTGTTCTTTATCTGTAACTTACATCTGTAGCTTACATAACAGCATTTTTTGTTTTTGCAGAATTTATGTTGCCGCCGTTTCGTGTCAGGAGTGTTATGTTTTACTTTATTGACTCTCATCTTTATTTTAGTTAATGACATGCCATCAGCTGTCGATTTCAGTTTTACTTAACAGAATAAGTGACATTTTAAAATGATTATTTAAATTTTATCAGCAGATTATGGTAAGTACAGTTAAATATGTCAAGAGTGTTGTCTATGATTTTGAGGTTTTAAGTATTGAAAATTAAAAAAAAGTGTTTTGATATTTTGATTTTTAGTGCAGAATTTTTTTCAACAAAAATATAAAAATTGTTAAAATTCCTGTGTGTTGTTTCAACTATTCAATCTGACGCCGAATTCCTAAACCTTTGTTTATTTTTTTAAAATTTTTTTGCTTAAGTCTTTAATTTAGCAAACGCTAAAATTTAGAAATTTTTTTTAGACTTAAAGACTTTTTAGAGATATAACACTCAAGACAAAAATCGCATCTAAACTAACTAAACACTAAACTAAACACAATTTTTTAAAGAGTGTAACAGTGATTTTGCATTCTACATTAATTTTCACAATAGCGGCCATGTTTAAAGTTGAACGATATTAAGTTTAAAAAATTTAAAAATTTCTGTCATATCCATATTTTTTGAAATTTTAAATTTATTTTTTTTTTTCCTCGAAAATGTCTTTGGTGTAGTAAGGCTTTTATTATTTCGAAATTTTTTCAGTTTCGATATTTTTTCCCGACACATCGTACGGATCCCTGTGGACGAGCAGCCGTAATTGACAAAAAGAGCCAAAACCGAATATTCGGTCGGAAAATATTAATGAGTAAGATTAAATGATGTAAGGTCACAAAAGCAATTTTTCCAACTTTTTCTAAAAATTTGTTAATTTAATAACCCGAAAAATATGTTATTCACATTCCTTGTAATAAACAAATGTGTCTCCAATTCCATTTTTGCATAAATCTCCTTTATGTGAAATTCTGTCGCGTATACTTTCAAGGTTTGGATGGCCACTTTAATTTGAAATAAAAAAATTTTCCTATAATGTACAGATTCAGAGAATAAAAAAATCATTTATTACAGGTCATTCAATAAGTCCGTATTATAAGTAAGAAAAAAAGAAAATTTTGATAAAACTCGATTATATTATTATTCAGTTCAGTTTCGATACCACTTTTATAGTACGATTTCTCTTTTTCATCAAAATAGGCCCCAGTTTCAGCGATCACATCATCATTGGACTTGAATTTCTTTCCAGCAAGCATTCTCTTGAGATCTGAAAACAGGAAAAAGTCGCTGGGGGCTAAATCTGGTGAATACGGTGGGTGGCTAAGCAATTCGAAGCTCAATTCATTAAATTTTGCCATCGTTTTCATCGATTTGTGACACGGTGCATTGTCTTGGTGAAATAACATTTTTTCTTTTGCAAATGTGGCCGATTCTTGGCGATTTCAGCCTTCAATCGATCCAAAAATGCACAGTAATAGTCGCTGTTGATGGTGGTTCCTTTTTGGAGATAGTCGATGAATATTATTCCTTTTGCATCCCAAAACACAGACGCCATCACCTTACAAGTCGACTGTTGGGTCTTTGCTCGCTTTGGATTCGGTTCGCCGACTGCTGTCCACTCAGCTGATTGTCTTTTGGATTTTGGTATGTAATAGTGAAGCCATGTTTCATCCATTGTCACATATTGACGATAGAATTCGATTTTATTGCGGTTTAACAGCGCCAAACACTCCTCTGAAGCATCAATTCGTTATTGTTTTTGGTCGACGGTGAGCTCACGCGGCACCCACTGTGCACAGAGCTTTCACATACCCAAATGTTCGTGTAAAATGGTAAAAACACTACCATCTTATATCTTTTCAATGTCAGCTAGCTCGTGCACCTTCGATTTGCGATCGTTCATAACCAATTTGTGAATTTTTTTTATATTTTGTGGAATAAGAGTCTGATTTGGGCGTCCTCTGCGCTCTGCATCATTTGTGCAGGTATGACCACGTTTAAATTCAGCAATCCACTTTTCTACCATTTGTCTCGATGGATCAGAGTCCGCATAATGTTTATCAAGCCATTGTTTGGTTTCCGCTGTATTTTTTTTTCATCAAAAAGCAATGCTTTATCAAAACTCGAAATTCACTTTTTTCCATTTGTTTTTTCAATAACAGTTACACACAAAATGCTATAACTCACGAACAATTGCCAGATTGTTGTCAAATTTTTATTCGTATCGTTTGAAGGTTGGTTTAGTACCAAATAAAAAATAAAAATCATATGGAAAAAAAAATTTAGTAACGCCATCTATGTGTCATCCCACGAACTTTTTGAACGTACTGTTATTATCTGTAGGTCTATGTCCCGTTTCCTAGTTGATATTGAACTTTTGAAATTTGACTATAGAACCTTTTAAACAAAGAAAAATTCCATTTGAGAATTACTCAAAACCTCCCACCCGGAAAGCAGGTATGACAATCTACTTATATAAATAAAAGTACCTTGAAAAATGTTGTGCCATATTCGCTCATCAGTGTATCGCTTTTAGGTTTATTCTTATTGTACAGTGCATACAAATAGAATTTGGATTCCATTTCTAAGAAAGCGGCGCCCACTTTTAGCGGATTGAGTTCGTAACGTTCGAGTTCGCAAAGAAAATGTGAATTATGAAATTCGAATATTTTTTCAATGTTGCCAAAAATGACATTACGTTGACCACGTAATGGCTGTGGTATATCATCACGAGCCAGTTCATCGACATAATTTTCAATGACGTAGTAGAGCGAGCGTACGTAATCGCGTTCCGTGCCAATCATTTCGCGCATGATCAATAGAAGCGTTCTGTAAATAGTTATGAAAATGAGTTATTAATGCGAACTGAATTTAAAATGAAAGTTTACTTTTGTATTTTGGGCTCTAAACAGCTTAGCTCTTCCATTTTGGGCAGCTCCATGTTGAAGGCATAGCATTGCAGATGAGCATTTGCCTCCATGGGTGAGTGTATGTTGAGAAAACGTTTGGATGGTCGCTCGAAGCATTCATCATCGAGTTCATCGCTGTTATGGCTGTGGTAGGTAAAAGATATATATTTGGAAAAAATATCTCACTTAAACCGACTTACCCCTTATCATACAAATTGCCCGCCTCATTCAGACTCTGACAGGAACATATTCGCGAAAGTTTCGGATTCCCCTCGCAACGTTCACAGCCACCCAGACCTGAGTCGGCGATTTTTGACTGCTCCTCCTCTTCCACTTCTTTATCCACCAAATCCTCCTCGTCCAGCATTGCATCAACATCCTCTACATTGCGACTTTCGCGCCAACAATGGCAAGCATGACTCTCCGAGCCGGTGCCACTGCCACTTCCCGTGCCAATACCGCTGGCACTCACGCTGATGCTTGACTTGTTGTTATTGTTGATGCTGTTGCTTGTTTTCGGAAACGGGCTGCTGGTTAGCATTGTATTTGGTTTGGTTTGATTTGTTCCATTGTCATTTATACCACAACTAAAATTAAGGTTGAATTGTAGGTTCAGGCTATTTGGTTTCGTTCTGCTTTCATTTTCGATTTCGCTTCCGTTAGCATTGCCATTGCTATTCAATGCAAATTCTCGGCATTTCTCCAAAATGTGATTAAGTCCTATTTTCTCGGCCAAACGCTGCATTTCCTGCCGCATTTCGTCGTCAACGTGTCCGTTTGAGCTGAGCAGTTGATGCAGCCTTGCAGCGCCTTCGATGCGTTCTCTTGCCAGTTCAAGCTTTTCTGCGAATGCATCCAGAGCTGTCTTGAGATGCGCAGCACTCTCGTGTAGTGCATCAATATCAGCAGCTGCTTCGTGTAGATCACGTCCCTTGGCCAAGTGTTTCTAAGCAAATAACAAGAATATAAATATGGTTTTCAGTTTAATATGCGTTAAAGTTGGGTGAGAAAAAAAAAAAAAAACACTTGTAGACAAAACTAAAGAAATTCCTACCATTGATATAAAGTAGTATTTCTCAAAATCATGTTCGTGATCTTTAAATTCTGTCTCACAGTCCAGCTGCAAATTTGTGAAGCGTTGCAGAGTTTCATTGCCATCGCTGGTTATCCATGAAGTTACCTACAAATAAAAAAAAAATTGTAGTGTAAGATTAAAAGTTGTGCGTTATTTGTAAAAGTTTGTGTAAAATTGTAAAACTTCTAAAAACATTTCATAGATCTATCGGAGAAATTCATCTTTCGTTGAACCCCTAAATATGTATGTATTTGAGACAATTCGAAAAAAGTTTTCTACTTGCTCTGAGACAAAACTTTTTCTTTTAATCAGCGGCACTTTTTGAAATAACAATAATATAACTAAATTTTTTTTACAGAGTTTCGTGATGGATCGTGTTAATAAAGGTATGAAATACGCGTGTAAATATTTTTATCGTTATTTTTGAAAGTATATCGAAAAAGTTATCGAATTTGAAAGCTTGGTTAGTTTTTGAGAACAAATTTTGTAGTTACGATATCAAAATTTTGTTCATGGCAACAGTGTTGACAAGCAAGATATAAGGATTTATTTCAGGGATCGCAAATAACGATTATCGCTATCAATCAATCATTTTGTAGCAATTATATTTGATCGATATACTTTCGATCAGAAATAAAAGTAATTTTTTGATCGTTATTATTTCGATCAATAGTAAAAGTAATTTTTTGATCGTTATTTTTCAATCAGAAATAAAAGCTATTTTTTGATCGTTAGTTTTTCAATAAGAAATATTTTACTCGATATTTTTTCAATCATAAAGAAAAGGTTTTTTTAACCGTTATTTTTTCGATGAGAGATTGAAGGCATTTTTTAATTATTATAATAACTATTATAATAAGAAATGAAATATTTCTGACGGAAAACTTTAGATCAATGACTGATTATTAATTATTTTTAATTATAATATTAATTATAATATAATTATTATTATATATTATTATTATATAATAATTATATATTATAATTATTATTATATATAATTATATATATAATATTAGTTTTGAATATTAATTATAATTAATATTATAATTAAAAATAATTAATAATCAGTCATTGATCTAAAGTTTTCCGTCAGAAATACAAATTATTTTTGATCGTTATTTTTCCATTCAAAATTTCTATTTAATCGTTATTTTTCGCGATCAGAAATAAAAATAATTTTGTGATCAATTTATTTTTCGATCAGAAATAAAAGTAATTTTTTGATCGATATTTTTAGGATCTGATTAAAAAATTATGTTCCTGTTGATAAAAAAGTGAAAAGAGAGTGGTCCTTATTTTTCGACTTTTTAATTATCATCGCGGCATGTCATTATTCGCAATATACGAATGAACGAACGAACGAAAATGACCTTTTCAGCCCTTGAAAGGACCTTGACCAAGCTTCTTATGATCAATTGTGTTGTGCGTGTGTTGTGAAATGTTTGAACACAAATGATCGAGAACTGAACCTAAATGTTTTATGCCGACTCTCAAGAAGCATTTCATGGCAGTTTTTGCTCTCTGAGGTTTGACATTGTCTGCAGAGAGGTGAAGGCCGAACAGAAAAATTAATTCAATTGAAAAAACTTTCTGCGTCAGGTGGGATTCGAACTAGGGTTCTTTAGCGTATGTGCCACACACTCTGCCCACTGTATCACGGCCATAGAAAAAAGTTGTTTAGTTATTTTTCTGTTATTTATTTCAATTATACAGAATCAATTAGATTTTTAAACTCAAAAATTATCTGGTTTCTTCAGATTTTTTTGGTAAAAACTATTTCAGATTCTCAAAGAGCAAGCTTATAAGCCCCTCATTTACGATTTTGGTATTGAGCTATTGTAACTTCTTTTTGAATTAAAATTCTACACTCAAAATTCCATTTTGTACATTAAACATAATATTAGATCATAAAAGCGAACAAAAACTAAAAATTTTAAGCAGCCTCTTCAAATAAATTCAGTATTTAAAAAAAAAAAGTTTAAAGAGGCTTTTATTCCTGCGCTACCCATAAAAATTGGCCTATTTTGAAGTTTTGTTACGAATATATATTTTTTTTACAACAAAATGTTCGGTTTTATTTTGGATCAGTCTTTACTACATAGCTTTCAATCCCGAGAGGTGTTGGGAAATCCCGGGATTTGATCCCCAAATGCCAAAACTGTCAAATGTCATTTAGCCGTACAAAAAACAACAATTGGAAGATTTGGTTTATTTAGGGGAAATACTTGCAAATTTTTGATTGAAAAATATAAATCACATAATAAATCAAATTGAATAAGAAAATAATGATTTTTTAATAAAAATCGAAACCTTTACGGTCCTTTCTTCCTTTATTAAAGATATATGCTAAATTTTTTAATATTTAAAGGCTATAATAATAATAATAATATAAATAATGAAATAATTTAATAATAAACTTTATGATATTATTGTATAATATTTGAAAAAAGATTAACATTTATTTCAGAATGATAACAAGAGATATTAAAAAACATCATATTACATTTCACTTTATAATAAACTTAAAAAAAAGAAAAAGTAAATTAGTTAAACAAAACATGAATAAAGAAGTATATAATAATTTAAATAAGTAAACATAGTCTTTGAATATCACAACCAAGACAAACTAAAATATCGATTTCCAAAGAGTATAGTATAAGATCTAATTAATAAAATTAAAGAACTTAGATAAATAGCAATTCTCAACAATTTTTGAAGAAAAATCTCGTTTTTTCGTCGTTTCATCCGATAAACTAGCACTTGATTACAGATATATCCTGAGGTGGAGAAACACCCTTCAGACTCCATGCTAGTTGGAGAAATTGTCAGCAAATATTCGTACAAGTTTTGCAATTTTGGCAGTCAACAATTAAGAAGTCAATCTTCTACATCAAAATTTCGTCGTAGCTGTGTATGAGGAATGAGCTGAGGTCTGTTGTGGAATTTTTGTGGAATTTTTTCAGCATATTTTGTAGGGATTCATGTGCTTCTGAACAACTGAAGCCGCTTGCACAACTTAAAGTTGAATTATATTGTTGTTCTGAAAATCCATTTAATATCTCCACCAGTTCTGTTTTTTATCGAAATTCATATTGTCGTCGAAATGTAGACGACATGCAGATTTTTTTTTATTTATATTGTTTATTATCGTTCTGCTATACGAGCTTTAAGTGCTTTTAATAGCGATTTACTTAAAAACACAAATCATATATCTACGACACAAAACTTCTACAGTAATTTTTAAGAGTTTTAAAGTTACAACAGTATTACAGTAAAAATATCATCGGGTCTGGATAACATTTGTGCATAAAAATAAAAAAAAGGGTGATTTGATAATAAAAATGCTGAAAATTTGTATACTTCCTTGTGAATAAAATCCCGGGGTACCGGAACTAGAATTTGGTTCGGAATCCCGGGATTGAAAGCTCTACTACAGACGTACTTCCAAAAATTAGAAGACAGAAGATTAAATTTTAACTATTAAAATATGAATATTTTTCGTCATAGAGCCACAAAGTGTATATTATTTCACCCTCTTCGAAAATTCTGACCAATCTTACCATCTCTTATCTATTCGAATATTGAATTTTTTTAATCTTTTATTAATATTTTATTTTTTAACATCACGAACTGAAAAAGTAAAACCCGGTTTTTATATGAATCAACGTCAAGTATTCGAGTTATGCTAGCCAATTGAATTAAAATGCCACAAAATGCAATTCTTGATTGCTGATAAGAGAGCAAGTGTGGCGTCTTCCGCAAAACGGTCTGCTGGATTGTAATGTTTATTATAGCATTGAAGTCATGATATTTTTTATAAAGTGTTATTACTCTTAGTCTTTTTCTATAGAGTTCAAGGATAGTAGAAACCAAGAACAGCCGAGGAAGATTCCGTGCAAAATTTTGATTACTTCGATTGTGTTGTTGTTGCTGTTTTGCTTTTTACTTTCATAATTTCCAATGTAGTGCCAGAAAAACAAACTTTTTGTTATATCCAAATTCATACAGAAATGGAGAGTGAAATCTTTATAGTTTTTTATTGGGGAAAAAACAGGAATATTTTAACAAAAACAATTTAAAAATTTAATTCACTTGCCTTCCATATAACTACGATTTTGACTGGATAAAATACTTTTAGAGTTAAAATATGCTCAAGGTATATGTTTAGATACAACATTAACATTATAGTGAAAACAAAACAAAGTAGCACAGCGGTGCACCCGACCATTTTGGAAAAATTTATGAAGAAATTTCCAAAAATTCAATGCTTTCTGCCAAAAACTTTTGCTTTTTGGAAGATTTTGCTAAAACTTTCGTCATGCGAGTGAATTTTATCAATTTCTTGCTAAGCATAGTGTGCCAAGCCGACTGCAAGTCAACATTTGGTTTTTGGAAATTAAGACTCAACGGTAATGAATTTTTTATAAATCAAAACAAAAATCTTAAGTATAAAAATGAACTAAACATCTATTGTTTAATTCGAAAGCATGATATACATCTTGGCACTTTGCAACTCATCTAGTTTGAATTCTTTTGAAACACTTAAAAAATAGCGTAATTTTTTATTATATCAATGGCCAATGGGGAATATATCCCCTTATATCTGCCTCTTCCTACACCACTGGTACAAGAGATTATGTTGATTTGGTGACATTCTTGCAAGCTGTTTCTGTTATTAAGTAGATATTAAAGCGAATCAATTTATCAGAGACGACCTTTTATTTGCTGGAATCATTGATATCCGAATTTTACGTTAAATCTTAAGAAAACAGCTCTTGGGGAGCATAAAGTACGTTGAATTTATTTTCAGCATTAATCATTAATTAAAATTTTTACAAAATTATTAATTAAATTATTAAATGACACTCATGGGGTCATGTGTCCTCCTAATTAGATATTACCAAATTCCAAACTCAAAGTACTTATTTGCAATAAAAGCTTATTAGCAAAATTGAAAGACATTAGAATAATTTTCGTGAATTTTTAAGAGCTTTTACTGTTTTCATAAATGCACTTTGCATGAAAGGTAGGCGTGGTTTTCATTCAATTTGGCTTATAAAACTTACTTACTTACACGTAACAACCCGTGTTCGGGTTTCGGCCGACCCCCTCAGCTCTCGCCAGGCGCCTCTACTTTGCGCGCGACTTCTCCAATCGGATACACCAAGTTGGTCCATCTGTCGGAGGCATGGTCTCCCTCGTCGTCGTTGACCAGCGACCCTCGCCTCGAGCACCTTTTTCGCTGGAGCCTCGTCGTCCATACGATGGACATGACCCAGCCAGCGTAGTCGGTGCACAGTTATACGCCGAACTACGTCAATGTCATCGTAGAGCACATACAGCTCGTGGTTCATTCGGATGCGATAGTCATCGCCGACTCGAACAGGACCGAAGATTTTGCGAAGAACTTTTCTCTCGAACACCCCCAGAGCAGCTGGCTGCGTCAGTTTGCGAAACTACCCATGCCTCAGCGCCATAAAGCAGCACAGGTAGAATGAGTGTCTTGTAGAGTGTTTTACTTTTGTCGACCGAGAGAGGGCTCTGGAACTTAGTTGCTTACTGAGCCCGTAGTAGCACTTATTAGCAGTTATTGTTCTTCGCTTTATCTCCAGGCTGATTTAGTTGTTGGTATTAATGGCGGTGCCATGGTATACGAACTCCTTGACTACTTCAAAGTTATAGCTGCCGGATGAAACGTGGGAGTCTAAACGCCGCGCTCCCTTGTTTGTAGACAGGCTTATGAAACTTGATCTTAACTTAATTGATCTTAATTTTTTAATTATTATAGCTACATAATAACGGTTGTAGGCATGATCGCATAGAGACGGACATAGAAGCTGACAAGTCCGTAGCGAGAAATGGTTTCTGGGAGTGGAGGACCGGGTTTTAATTGAAAATGAATTTTATATATAAAAATAAGTCTAATATCACGTTCAAATGAGTTTAAAAATATAACCCCATCCGTCTTCGAAGACGACTTTCAAGACAGCAGTCAGTCTTCGAGGACAGATCTCTCCTATCCTCGCTCAAAGACCATTTGAAACAAATTAGCCAAACGACTTGCAAGACAAGTGTGTGTCACCTGTTCGTTCGTATTCTCACTCATTTCGCTCTTGCTCTCGAAATAGATTGGAAGACAATTTTATGCAACATGCTTGAAGATGGCTCTGATACATGTCCTGCTAAGCTTCCGCATTCGTTTCAAGTTGCTTTTCCTTTTATACGATTTTTCTCGTTCGTGTTCTCTTCTACAAATTTTCTTCATTTTGTGTTAATACTGAATTAATAGCGGCATGCATTGTTACTTCGTTGTCGTCTTCAAAGACAAACGACGTCTTCAAAGACAACGACAAGAAAATTTTAGTTAATCGGGTTTCTGAACTTAATTTCAGTTAAGTTATGAAAAAACATTTTATAGCACTTAATATTAGCACATGAACAATTCTGTTAAGCAAGGGAAAGAGGAAAGATTTTATCCGATAACTCTCTTCTTCACTATTGCTGTTTACACGATGCAATTTGTAATCAAATTTTTTATTTTTTCCGGAAATTTTTAATTTATTCAATTAAATATAATTAATTAATTTCCCATACTTTTATAGCCCTCTTGGGGGTTTGAACCCCCAAAATCCCCCTCAGTTGGTAATGCTGATTACAAACATTTATATATATTTTCAATACCTGCTTTACAACTTATGAAGCACGCGTGGTAATATCAAAATATCTCAATATTATAAAAAATAGAATCCAAACAATCCGGTAAGTGTAGGTAAGTGTAGCGCCTGTGGTCGATTGTGGACGATTTTTGTTTTGATTACTTTTTTTATTTTTATTGAAAAAAGTTTGGCAAAGTAAAAAAACATAAAGTTTTTCCATGAAAATTGAATATTACTTCCACTTTCCTAATGAATTTGCCACCATATTTAGCATCAAGTGGCGAAATTTTGTTTCTCTTCACTTTGTGCGGATCTTCAACGTTTATATGGATCTTTTTTGTGTGAAGGTTTGGCTGACAAATATACACTGAAAATTGTTCGTCTTTGCTTACTTTCTTCGTTTTATTATTCTTTTTTTTTTTTCATGTGCGAAAGTAACCGATCTCATACCTCAGTGTATGAATCTAACGAAAAAATGCCGAACATTTTTTTTTTCATTATCTTTTTTTATGCGAATCTTCTACGTGCATATGAACCCACAATGGGTGAAATACACCATACATCTCTACGTCTTTTGAGAGCAGTTAAATTTCTATAAAAATTATTCGGTGCACAAAAATGATAAAAATCGGTTAAGAAACACGGGAGGAAATGGTTCCCAATTGTTGGTTCGTCTACGCCTATTTATATATAGATAGTTTCTTGAAAACTATAAAATTTTTTATTTCTCTTAAATCAGCATGGTTTTAATTAATTATGAGACAGTTTCACGTGGAAAGTATCAAATGTACTGTTAAAATAATCCATTTTTAAAAACCGATAAAATAATCGGGGGACCGCCTAGCCTTAAACAATGAATCAACACTTAATAGTTGACTACTATAATTAACCTTGATTTGACGAAAATAACGGTCTACCTAAGTGCCTATTAAATTCGAAACATTTTTTCAATGGTCACGGCGAGGCTTTTATTAATAAATGTTTATATGTATCTCTAAAAGAAAAAAGTAAAAAAAAAACCTGTGTGAATATGAGCTTTTTAGCTTCCAAACCGTAGCCGCTTAAGGTATGTTGAAAAAAGATAAGGAAACTGAAGAAAAAAAAAATCTCGTACTGGTACAGTTAGTTAATTAGTAATCTTCAAATTAAAAACTCATTAAACAGATCAATAATTGGATAAGGAAATGCTGCTCACTGCGTCTGCTGCAGCTGCTGCTACTCCTCTGGGGCTGGCTGTCGTCGTCGATGTAACATCGAAATCTTGCTGCAGTGCAGTCAGCTATTAATTTCAATTGAAAAGATATCATCGTTCGAAGCCAACACGATGCATCTGTTGGATAATTGAAGACAACCAACTGCAGCGCCTTCTTAGATTTTGGTATTTCATAACCAGACCAGACTTTGAATGCAGTCACAACAACGGCAACAACAACAACAACAGTAACAACAACAACAGCCGCAACAACACATGAAACAAATCTTCTGAATGAATTCAATAAATGTATCTCAATGAATTGTAACAGTTCAGTTCGTGTTGAGATTAGAGGCAAACGTTTTGCTAAAGCGCGAGCGCTCCAATTTCAATTCCTAAGGCAACACCAACGACAACAACAACATCGACAACACCGAGACATCAACAACTTAGTAAGACAAACGTTGCAAGCGTGCAATAGATACAATCTCAGCGATACTTGCTCGCATTTAACATGGGCGCGGAATGTTCGCATCTCTTGGATAGAATTTTTCGTCTAATGATCACCAAATCATACTTAGTTGAAGTTAAAACTGAAACTTATACGAAATGTTGATTGGATGCGTTGCGATTCGAAAGTATCTATTGTACCCACTGACTGACTGACTAACTCTTTTTGGTGTTTGAACAATTTTATCAACACTTATTTGGTTGTCGTCATTATACGCGTGCGTGCGTGCGTGCGTGAGTGCGTGCATAGTTTTTGATTTAGGCACGGATTGAATTTAATTTCATCTGCTCTTCGATTCTTATCTTAATCTGGGAATAAGTCGAACGAGCGTCTTAGAGTTTCCATTCCTTCTATGGAGCTATGCAACTGTATTACTTCGTTTTCTAATGCAGTGTTAAATGCTTTATCGATAAGTGTTGATTTGATTTTATACAGTTGTTTTTTATTGTAGCATTTAGCAGTTGTTGTTGGTGTTGTTAGTGTTGTTATTGCTATCATTGACGTCTGGCATGCATATTTTATGACGCTTAGTTTCATTCCACTTTCCGGAATAATCAATGAATTAATCGTTGTTTTCTTTCAATGATTTTCTTTTTCTTATCTTCTACTGCATGTTGTTTTTTTTTCCAACTGTTTCATTTGCATTTCACTTTTTTGAAATTTATTTGCATTTCTGATTATCAATTATTTTATATGATTTTTATGACTTTTTGATTCAATAAGCTGACAAGCACCGAAAGGGCGTGGCCAAATACTCAGAAAATCAAAAGTTCTTTTCGGAATGTGGGAGTATTTTTTTAAATTTCCATAATTGCAATTCTTTGTTTCATTATAATACATGGGCTGAAAAGTCTAGGGATTCTTAATGAAAACAAGCGGCTTTCGGGAAAAGTTATGTTTATTCCTCAACATAGTTGCCTTGGAGGGCGATGCACTTGGTATAGCGTTTTTCCAACATTTCGATGACTTTTATTTACTACTAAAGGTTCAAGCCCAGACAGCAATTTTACCTAAACATTTAAAGTTATTCCAGCTTAACTTGAAAAGGCCTTGTATAAAAGTAAATATTCAAGCTTTGCTTCAGAATGCCTTTGTAAAAACCTTGAAAGCCCATTTTCTTATATAATTTCTTATAAAAAGCTTTATTCAATGATACATTTTAGAAGAAGTATTCAAGAAGATTTTACTCAAGTTTTATTTAAGGAGACATTTTTAGGAAGTATTCAAGAAGTATTCAATAATAGAAAAAAAAAATCTTGTCTGTGTCCGGCGTTGAACCGCAGAACTCTTGACTGAGTGCTTAATTCGAAAGGCTACCGAAGCAAATTATTGCCGGCTATTAAGTGATTATATGAAATAATTTCAGTTGAGGTTTTTATAAAGTTTTATTCAAGGAAATTCAAAGAACATAGTAATTATGTCTCAACCTTATTGAAGTAAATTCCTGTATAGACGAGTGGATAGGGTATGCGGCTGCCTATATGAAAGTTCCGAGTCTAATCTACACTGGTGTACAAATCTACAAAAAAATCTTAAAATGTACAAAATTTCTGTTCTAAAATGGAAAAATATAAAATGGAAATAAATGTGCTTGCAGAAATTATGCTTATTCTATTGAATGATCAACTTTCTGCACCTGCTTTCTCCAAAAATTCTTTAATTTTACTTAAATATAAATTTTGTCTGACATATACTGAAGAATTGTTCAGCTTCCCTGACTTCAAAAATTTAAATCACTCATTGCTCCATGAAGCAGCTCTCGTAATTGACTGGATACACATATGTACTATGGTATATCTCATGACATATGTTGACGAACAAGTTAACATTTTACAAATCAGCATTTCCAACCTTTTCAACGAGTTTGTTCCAACGAGAACTAAAACAGTACGTCTTGAAGAAAATCCTTGGATTAATGAACACATAAAAAAAAAAATCTGATTCGCAAAAGAAATAACGCTTACAACAAATGATAAAGATACAAAACTTCACATCTATTTATATGCAAGTTTTAAAAAATATAACTCGAGCAGTAAGTGAACTCAAAGCAAATAAAAACTAGATACTGCGAAAAAAATTTAGCTCACTTAGGCACTAATTCAAAACAAAAATGGCTACAAGTATGTAAAATCGGCATCAAATTTAAAGTTACTACAATAGATAACCACGATAAAGTCGATGTGAATGTATTAAACAAAAATTTTCTAAACCAACATACACCTGGGACTAAACGATCCCATATTAGCTCGGCTTAGCTCTGTGTGAATGCAGTAGGTTTTGATGAAATGCACTCTGTTTCCATCAAAGTTCTCTTGCTAGAATTGTTGCTATTCTTCAACCACCTTTTAAATACCATCTTTACCATCTCAAAGTTTCCCTTAAAATGGAAAATATCGAAAATCATTCCCATTTCTAAAGGTAATGGAGAATTTTGAACAATTGCGATATTGTCTTATTTATCAAAGGTATTTGAAAATCTCGTTCATAAACATTTTAGTTTATTTCTTGATTGCAAAAGAGCTTATTCTCCGAAAGGCAATCGGGCTAAAGGCAAAAACGAAGCTGCTTGTCAACGCTTATTGATGTGGTCGAAGAAATCAGAACACAATTGGATGCGAATAAGCTTGCTTCGTTGATTCTTCTTGACCATTCAGAAGCGTTTGTTTTCGCAAAAATACAAAAAATACGTGTGGCAACCCTATCCACCGCCTTGAATATTAAAATTCTAAGATCAGATTCGAAATAAGCGATCCCCTAAAACTGTAAGATGATTTTTAAAACTATTAAAAATACATTTTTTTAAGGTGGCAATCCTATTGTCAAACATAACATAGTTTTCAAATTCTGACAACGAATTCGGATTCAGCAGCCTCAGCACCAAATTCGTAAAAATAAAAATATATAGGTGGCAACCTTATCCGTCGTCATGAATTTTAAAATTCTGACAGCAGATTCGAAATCAGCGACTACCTAAAACTGTTAGAAAATGTCTCAATCTCGTAAAACACATTATTAGATGGCAACCCTGTGGTGAAAATTTAGGTGGCAATCCTATCCGCTATTCTAAATTTTGAAACTGTGACTTAAAATCGAAATCAAATTTTTGTTGTCAGAATTTACAACAGAAAATACTAAAAAATCTAGGTGGTAACTCTATCCGCTATCTTGAATTTTAAAATTCTTACATCATATAAACTAGCGATCCCCTAAAACTACCATCCACGGAGTTTCTCTTAGGCGGAGCTTATATACATTATTGTGTTGTGTTTATATACAATGTTTACAAAAAATGTTTCACTTTTTTGTTACATGTTTATAAACATCTACAATATATATACAATAGTATATAAAAAGCTTTATATAACTTAGAATATATAAATTAATTTCATACGTCTTTCCGCCTTATAAAGACCTTAGTTGAAATTCTCCTCACTACATAAATCCCTTATACATGGCATAAAAGTAGATCAGTTTCTACTATCTTGTGTGTAGTGGGCGTAACCGAAAGAAGCCAAATGCAACTGGAACTGAAAATTAAAGAAAAAAAAACCAAATGGCCATTTCAGTCCTTGAAAGGACTCTGACTGAGCGTCCTCTGATCAATTGTGTTGTGCGAGTTGTAAAATGTTTGAACACAACTGATCGAGAACTGGATCTACAAAGCTTAATACCGACTCCAAACAGCTTATGTTCGCAAGAAGCTTTTCATGGCAGTTTTTACTATCTGAGGTTTGCCATTGTCTGCAGATAGGTGACGGCCGAATAGAAAAATTAATTCAATTGAAAAAACTTTCTGTGTCAGGTGGGATTCGAATCTGGCCTCTATCATGTACAAGCTACGCACCTCAATGTATGTATGCCACGGCCGCCACTCAACACAACTTAAACTTAAAGAACACAAATAAAAGAAGTGTTCCGAACTTCTGTGGTTGACTCATAACCCAATTCATTCGTTTGCGAATGACAGCGGCATTTGCCATTCATATTCGTTCAAAAAATGCCCGAGCTCTTTGGAGATTGAGAGAAAGAGGCAATTTATGAATGACACACTCAATAATAACTTGGAAACAATCTCCGAGTGGGGTCTTGCTTATAGAGCAAGAGTAGAATTTAATGCTAGGAAGACCCAGTGTTGTCTGTTAACCCACAAACGAATCAATTGCCCCTTAGCTCCCCTCAATATGAACGGTGTAGATCTTTTGGAGTCAGATGCTCTTGGCGTTCTGGGCATATCAATACAATCGGATCTTCGGTGGAATGATCACATTTTTGATGTGTCTAAAGAAGCGGCCAAGTGTCTTGGTTTTTTTAAAACGGTGTAATAAATACTTCACTCTATCTGATCTTCGTCTGATCTATACCTCTTATATTAGGCCGAAAATGGAGTACAATTCGCAGGGGCAATTGGGCAGGGGCATCAATATCATATTTGGAGCTTCTGGACTGGATTCAACGACGTGCGATAAATTTGATAGGGGATGAAAATATTTCATCTTCTCTCAACTCTCTTGGACATCGTCGCAAGGTTGGTTGCCTAAGCCTTCTGTACAGGTATTACCATGGGAAGTATTCAAGGGAGATACATGACCTGACGCCAGCAGTTCGTGTTTCCTAGGTCCACTCGGGCAGCTTTCCAAGCCCATCCGTTTACCATTGCTTCTTTGCCCAATAGAACATCGCATTATCGAGATAGTTCGTTCTTCGGTCGCACAGCAAGAATGTGGAACAATCTCCCTGCGAGCTTGTTTCCCGACGGTTTCGAGCTGTGTAGATTTAAAACAAATCTTCACCGACACTACTCCATCTTTCCACCCTCCAACTAACTATCACCCGTCTTCCGAATCAACACAATGCTTTCGCATTTATAGGGGGCATCCCCTGAGCGTTGGTTAGGTCAAATAAAAAAAAAAACACAGATGCGTCGTTGGACACACGAGAGAAGCGAAGCTTTTTCGCAGTTACATAGATGTGATAGCTTAATAATTTTTCCTTTTTAATAAATTAACTTTTAAATTCAAAAATTTCAAATAACATAAAATAAATTACATAAGTATATACAGAAAACATATTTACTACATATTTTTTTATTGTTGAATGTCAAGTTTCCACTCCAATTACATATACGGGCATATAATGCCAGCGACTCTCCATTTTAACTCTCCACACATGGTTGTGAACTTGGCTGTACTGACTCATGCATGCGTTTATTAATTCCATATTTAGTGATATCATCTATTTTTTTGACACTTAAAAACGCACTTGTCAACGCACTTGTGGTCATTGCTAATTTTCTTCGTACCAACAGCACCACAAACGCATTCACAATACAAACAAACCGATGCTGGAGGCATCTTGTGGCAAATAAAAGCAAATTTTTGATAGTTGTAGCATAGCAAATACACAATCCTCTATCTAGTGATAGATGGTGACGATCTACTGCAGCATAGCTTCTGTTATAATTAGCATTGAATTAACAACCATTTCCAATAAGCCTTTGTGGCCTAGTGGATAGTGCGTTGGACTCTCGTTCAAGAGGGCGTGGGTTCGATCCCCACGGGCAGGCCACAAAATATTTTTAGTATTTAATATTAAAGTATTAAATTTACTTGTAATAAGCACTAGCAACAAAGAAACCATCAAATTTGCAAGAAAAAATCTGTCGAAAATTGTTCAGATTTTACTCCAAGCAAATCACAAAACGAGGAATAAAAAGCTTCGCTTCAAAAAAAAGTGTTTAATTTCATGGCATACCAATGTTTACACATAAATCAGTGACCGTAAATTAAGTACAGTCTAAAGTTTTTGATTTTAATAGTCTTACTTGTATTTTATTCATACTTTAATTACCCTTTAAATACGAACGCTTTCCGCCCCCCTTGACTACTTCAAGTTATCACTTCAAGTAATTTTCTCTTAGATCAACCTGATGCATTGTGTCAATTTGATAACAATTTTAATGAAGTAACTACTTAAATAGTTAAGTATTTGTTTGGAATTTTTCTTGAGCAACATTTTTTGATACAAACCATATCAAGTTAGATGATAATGATGATCATATTTTCACTCGCTGTAAAGTGAGAGTGTCGCGTGTGTGAAACTTAATTTTTTAATTAATTAAAAGACAATCGAAAAGTTTAAATATTCAGGTCAAATATTTGAAATAATCGCGCGCAGCAATAGCAACATCAACAACAACAGCAATTGCAACTGCAACTGTCAGTGTTGCCATATTGTTGATTACTTTGCGTACTCTGTTGATTTATTTCTCAGACTCATACAAGTGGTTGTTTGTCTTCGGTCGGTCGGTCGGTGTACATTTTCACACGCGATATGAAAAAGTGCAGTGAAAAATGCGTGTTTCTTCGTATTATATCCCTCTCACTGCGCCCTCGTTGCTCATTGGATGACATTGCTACAGAAGCCGCAACTCGAATTGAGTTGGGGAAAATCTTCACTTGATGGCTTTGCATTATTTTCGTTTGTCGGTTATAATTTATTTAATTAAAACTATCTCAACAAACATGCCACGATTGTCATAAGCTGTCAGTTTGACAAGCGATAAGCATTTCAACACACGAATATAGTAGTAGATATTTATTGCTGCTACTACTGCAGCATACTAAATGCATGATGATGAGGATGATGATGATGAAGTGTCTTGATATAGTGATGGCTCTTTGGAAAAAAAAAATAATGGAAGAATTGCTCGTATAGATTAACAATCAATGTGCTGCCAATAAATGAACAATTTTAATTGTTTATAATTTATTGATTTATGATAAATTACGCAGAAGAATTTGCTATTGTGACAACAAAAATAGATTTTATTTGGATATAGCTGGAGATTGTTAGGTCAGGAAAAACTGGCAAAAACAATTTCTTACTTGCTAGAAATAGACTTTGTCCAAAAAATCTAAATATGCCGCCATACTTGACGAACCCTTTGCCAACTCTTAGAAGAATGACTCGCAGCAACAGTAACAGCTTAATGGAAATCTGTATGTTCTGATCTATTTTAACCTATAGCTCACAAATGGTCATGATTTTTTATAAACTGTCAAGCTCATTCCTCACTTGACATTCTCTTACTTGAAGGCTTCAAGAAAAATTGAAGGATTTTTTAAGAAAACGTAAAAATAGAGACCGAAGGTAGAATATAGTTAAGTGAGTTTAGCCTTCAATATGATAAAGAACAAAGTGGATGAAGGTAATTCAAATCACAACATAATGAATACCAATTCGGAGTTGACACTTTTAAGTGTGTTAAAAATTTTGAATACAAAATTTGGTGTTATTATTTGCTAGGCTATTCGTCATGAATAAGAGATCGACCCTTTTTTTTTTTTTGTTTTTGGTTTTCTTTTATTCAGTTGACAGTCGTTATAGTCTTTGTTTAAATCATCGTAACACATACGTAGGTATATACATGGTATGCTGTGTACAACGCTGACATTGAAATTTATTTATTTTTAAAAACAATCTTATTGTGTAAAAAGTAAAGAATTCCCGTTGGATTTGCGACAATTTTTGTGATTGAAAAAGCGATTGATTGTGAAAGTAATACGTATAGTAAACAAAAGCTAAACTTTAGGTCAATCTAAGTTTAATATAACTTAAATGACTTGAAAGTTTTTTTGTATTGAGTAGTCAAGTTATTAGAAAGATCTTTAGAGACAAGTTAAAAAAGTAAGCAAAAATTCGCTTAAAGGCTTAGTACAGATTTTAAAATAATTTTCGATATCTAAAATTCATTGCATCTTTCTTGATTGAGGGAAAATTAACAATCAACTTTTGCAAATCCATTCACTGGCTTCGAACGTTTTGAGTCTGTTAAGTTTTTGGTAACAAAGTTTTCATAATAAATGCATCGCATTTTATGTGGATAATGAGTTAGCGGTATATTAACAGATTTATACAAGTTACTTGTATAATTTTTTTTATAAAAATATTTGCATCATTATATTTGGTGTTGAATTTGTTGTTCTTGTTTACTTGCCTGTTGGTTTACAATAAATGTAGTTCATTGCTATGTTTAATAAATACAAATAAATATTTTGAAAAAATACGAATAGAATAAAAATACAAAATAAAAAAAAAACAATAGCATAGATACCCTGTAGGAAAATCAACTAATTTAAAAGTAGTTGATAAAGTAGTTTTTTGTCAACCACAACTAGTTGAAATTCTGACTTTTTTCCATAGTATGGTGATGTCCGCTAAATAAGTCAATTGACTTTCGTCTGCATATATTTTCAACTACTGGTTAAATTAGTTAAATTTAAATTATTTTTTAACTACTTTAAAATAAATCACTTGAATCTTTATTTTCAACTACTTGTTAAGTTAGTTATATTTAAATTATTTTTTTTTTTACTTTAAAATAACTAATTGAAAACTATTACTGATGGCCTAAAGTAATATTTGATGTAATAACCTGGTTAAATATATATAAACTTGTAATCTAATAAAAATTTGCACTTTATACATGTTAAAATCAGAGTAGTTGTCGCCTTAATATAATTCAAAGTAGTTTATCAATCACTTGTTTTTAAGTAGTATTTCAATTAATTCATATATAATGCAATAAAAACTATTTAGAATTGAAGTGGATGCCGCCTTTATATAATTCAAAGTAGTTCATATACTGGTTTATTTTAAATTAGTTGTTTTTAAAAACAAGTTAGTTTGTTCCTATAGGGTAGTTTCAACCAGTGATGACCAGACGCACACAACTGAAACTGCTTACATATATGTGTAACGTTTAAAGCTTCTCACTGAAAGAAATGGAACGTTAAAACAATATAAAAGCTATCTGAAGAAACCCAGTGGGCAGAAGCAGGGCTTCGAAGCGCTACTAGCAGGGCTTCTAATGGATTTCGTAGTTCTTCCACGCTCATATCCAAGCCCATATACTTTTTTATATGAAATGGCCAAATTTTCCAGGCCTTCAGCTCTACTTGCTTTAAAGAGGCCTACTATAAGCACTCCTTCAGAATGTCTTAAAAAGGTGGTTTACCAAAACAATTAAAAAAAATATATATTTTTTTTATTTCTTTTTATGTATACCTTCCTATTTATTCTGTGATTTTATTTAATTTTATTTCATATATTTTTGTCAGATAAGTCATGACGTTGATTATTATTCAGTATTTTTGAACTAATATATATTTTAACTTTTAACGAAAAAGTAACCCTGAAATATAAGCAGAACCAGTTTTTGTAGGAAAAATATAATTGTTGTACTGCCTTGGGTAGCGAAAAATTAGGCCTCATAGAAGCGCTCGCAGAAGCGGCGAGGAAGTCATGTGTCTTACCGCCAAAAGTAGTAGTAAATGCACGCCTTCGTTAGAAAAGACCTAGCTTCATTGCCTATTGGGAAACTAGCTTGAAGCTCTCTGTACAAAACTAATAACAAATAGACGCGAATAGAAAAAATGATAAAATCACATTGGAAAAGATTATTTTTTTTTAGTATATATTTTTATTGTGCTTATTATTATTATCTATATTATGTATGCATATAAAACAAAACGGCATAAGTGAGACTGCGTATAACTTTAAACAAAATAGATGTAAAATAAACTATTTTAAACTTTCAAACAATGAGTGTTCACATGAATTAAAAGCACTGCGTTTTTAGAGTATCAAATGTAAACAAATGTAACAGAACTCCGCATCGCTTCTAATCTGGTTCTTTTCGGTGTACAAACACTACGTAATTTTATTGAAATCAAGTAAAATCGAACAAAGTGGCGTGATCCTGCCTGCTTCGAGTCTGCCTGCAGGCTGAAAGCTTTTTTTGCAGCGGAAGAATTTATATACATATACCTCTTTGGAAAAGCTCTTAGCTCGCGAGCTAATTATGTTCGGAGCTGGTTTGAACATAGTTTTGAGCTATTTTTTCTAAAAAAGTAAAGAACCAAACCTCGAAATAAAAAGTTAAAACTGTTGAAACTTGCCCTTTCTTTCAAAAATATTTAAAGTGCCTTTTTCTAGCATTTCGTTCACAAAAAAAAAAAAAAAAAAATTAAAATAAAATCAAAAAACATACTTTTTCACTCGAAATAACTTCAATTAAAATCTAAAAGAAAAATTTCAGATTTTCATTCGAAAAATTTTTGAATTCCAGGTTTTCCCATAAAATATCGTTGTCATATTTGAATTGTTTTATAATGTAATAAGAAATTTTTTTGAAAATATTACAATCTAATGAAAAGCATTAAATTTAATACTTTTTGCAATAAAAATCTTTGTAATACTTCGCCTGTGTTAATATGTATTCCAGGTTTGCTAACCGTTTATTAATGTCGGAATTAGTACAAATAAAAAAAAATAAAGAATGATTGTAATTACTTAGTTCAATTTGACCGATTTTTATTTAAAAAGCAGTTTATTTTTCGAAACTATATATAGTAATACGTACTTAAAAAACATTCGAATGGTACTTAAATTATTTGAAAGTTTTGGTTTATTGAACAATACAAATTTTATTCAAACATTTTGTCATTAAGAAAAAATTAGAAATTAAAATCACCTTTTCCCCCCATATAAAAGAAACGACAACAAAATAGAGAGACATACAGCTCTGTTAAACAGAGCATGATACAATAATTACAAGGTAGGAGTAACAGTTCTTTTGTCGATCGCCATGTGGTGCGAAACAAAAACGCGGAAGTAATGTAGAAAACTGTGATTGCATTATTTTTGTTGCAGCTTTTTTTAAACACTTGATAATATTTCCTTTATTGTTGTGATTAGAGCAATGTGGAAACTTCCAAGGACTAAACAGTACATGGAAGCGGCGGTCGTGTCAAATGGGAACGTGTCACAGTATTGCGTCTAGAACAAGCTAGCTAGACAAAATTGAATTTAGCGTTTGATGAAAATAACGGAATATTTTAACAAAGAATATTCTCAAAGTCGGGAAATCACCAATTGTTTTTGTTGGTGTTGAGGGAAAGTCGTAATAGAATTAACATAAAAGTTAGAAAATAATTTTATAGTTTTCCAATAACAGTTTTTCAAACTTGAGTCTTAATAAAGTTCAATATTCTATTTAAGATTGGGAGAGTATAACTTACAGTTATCCACAGGTTATCAGCTTTTTTGTTTTTTTGTATGAAAGCTACATTTTTTTTTAGGGGCTGTGAAAGGGTCTGCTAGCTGGTGAACAGTGCATATCTGACCTCCCCTCTAGAACAATTTTTTTATTGTTTTGATTTTATAAGTACAAAAATATAAAAAAAAAATTTTGTTTTGCTAGCTTGTTCTGGACACTGCGTGGTTGCCGTGCAAATGCTGGACGTGGCAGCGAGGTGCCACTACAAAAACAGCGTTCATACAGACTACTGGAGTATTTTCGTAGGTAGCTGGGGCCATTAATATACGCAATGCCAGTAGGTTTAACAGACATAATTTTAATTAAGTAAATTTCTACTTAGTTTTCACTTTTTGTTCTTTCGTCACATACACAGTTGATTTTGACATACGGCGGTCGACGCTCGTGAGAAAATAGGCAGTTGTCAAGGCTACCTTGTAGTGATTGTATCATGGAACAGCGTTGCTGTGGGGGAGTAGAATGTGAGAATGAGAAAACAAAAGCCAAAAGCTTCAAGAGAGCTGTGTGGTTGTTGATGCTTTTTCTTTCCTATCTTCTCGGAGACACTCGATCAGCGTTGCTGAGAAAAATCAAAATAAAGGGTATCTCAATAAAAGTGCATATTTTTATTGTATTGTAATCAAATTTCAAAGCTGTCAAATTTGAGAACATTTTTTAAAAATGTCACAAAACTTAAATCATGCACGCTTAAGTGCATGAGTGCTTAAGAGTGAATAAGATAGACCTTTCATTAAGATACGTAAAACTAAGCGAGCGTAAAAACTTTTTCTCCAATGGCACAATGAGAAATAACAAAAAAATACTTAGATGCATGCCTCATTTAGCACACTTGTCTGTCAAATTTTGGAAGTTTGATCATCTTTTTTTGTCCACGCTTACTATTTTGTCCACGATATGCTACACATAGTTTTCGGCTTGGCTAGGCAATATTCTTTTTTTTCTGTTTTCTGTTCAAAACCTGTTTTCTGCCAGTTGTCCAACTGTTTTTAGCTTCGGACCATGAACATAATTTGTCGGTTGCTTGGAATTTTTGGTTAAAAGTAAAGCTCTCGCAAATTTCATTTTTTTTTCTTTTATACGCGAAAGCAACAACAAATTTTGTCGTGGTCGAGCATGAGCATAGAGCATGCACTATAGTAGTTTTATTTCGAGCTAACTCTGCGGCAGAGAACGTTGCTGTCCGCTGTCACCGTTCATTCAGATCAGGGTATGAGTTGCTGCGTTCAGCAAAAAACAGAAAAAAAATTGCTTTTTGATAGGATCGAACTCCCACCTCAGGTGATGCTAGTTTTTTTAAAGAAAATAGTCGAAAATAGTCGAAAAGACCCTTGCAGTAGAAAAATTATCATCATTAAATCAGACAATATTAACTGTAAGTAACTCCAATTGTTGTTTTTTAATTTGTCCATTAATCGGTTAAACTTTTTAATTTTTTTTTACTGTCGCTATGTAGATGATAAAAATAATAAATTTATTTAGCGCCAATTTTATTTCTTGTTTTTAAATATAGGCATGTATTTCGAATTTAAGCGAATTTCCATGAATACCTTTTTTTTTTTTTGATTTTGTAATTCAACCCGTACTTATTTTTCTAACTTTCTTATGGTTTATTTTATTTAAAGCGTAGGGTTTTTTTCATCGAAAACCTAAATTGACCCTTTAAATATTTTTGACCCCCCAAGAACACTCATTCAAGGAACTTGTTTACGCACATATTCCGTTATTGCAGCGGCCAGTGACCTATAAAGCACTTCATTTCTGCTTTGTTCCGGCAACATTTCGTTCACTTTTGTGAGTAACAGCTTTTTTTTTTTTTGTCTGTCGTTTGCCTATCAATATTTTTGCTCACTTTTTACTATTTGGATAATAATGGCGATAACGCATTAAACGATTTCCAACCGATAAACTTCGACATTCTTTTAGTTTGATGCAAACCGCTCGTTAAGATCACAAAAGCGCAAAATTTTAAAAAAACTGTCGCGAATCGCAAAGCGTCGAGAATGAAACTGAAATAATCTGAATTGACAAGCAAGACTCAAGCTGTACTGCACAGTATTCTACTTCACTGAATTGGAATTCGATTAAAATTTACAAAATAAAAAAAAAAAAAAAAAAATACATAAAAACAAATCTAATAACAAAACAGCGGTTTTGTAAACATTTTTGTTTACTTATTGAAAACGCTATAGTTTGCTTGCTCACTATCTCGCTCGCTAGTTCGGCGATATGGTGGCAATATTCTGAGCGGTGACAGACACCAAGAGTTCCAAGCAAACAGAATGCTTACTCATATCTCCCTCTGTCTGACGACAGACCCAAACACAAATTTAAAGAGTTTAAATTTTCTTTTGTTTAACGTTTAGTTTTTTTTTTTTTTAAGCTTTTGTTGCAATTTTTGCCGGCTCGTGCATTAAAACGATGCCGTTGCTAAAATGAGCGGCTGCGTGTTTTGTTCATGTTGATTTTGTTGGTTTTATGTGAGTAGATTTGTGTACTTTAACTGATTACTAGTTGAAGTTGAGAATCACTCGAATAAGCTTCAGTTTTTCGAGCTAATGTTCGAGATAATGTAGCTCAGCTTGACAGCATTCAACAATGAAAGAAGCGGATGCTGACTCTGTGTGTGGCAAATTGAGCTTATCTCTTTGTTTGCACATTTTTGGGATAGAGTCCTCTTTAATGCTTTTATTCAGCTTTAATGAATTGATATATTTTGTTACACAAAATTGGCGAAATATTTAAAGTAATCATTTCCGCTTGCAATGAAATGCGATCCAATTCATAAAAAAATTTTTGGGAATTGAGTAGTTTAGGTCTATTTTTTATTTTAAATATTGACAAACTTTTCTTGTTAAGTATTTGAATGCACAAATTATAAAAAAAGTTTTAAAAATTTTCGAAAATTTCACCGAAAAAAAACTTAAGACAAATTAACAATAAACTTATGTTAATTTATTCAATGACTTCGGCAATTTTGTGACTTCCAGGTTCTTGGATAAGACAACCAAGTTTTATTTGTTGATTTATCAAATTTTCTTTGAACTAAGTTATGTGTTTAAATAACTCTAATAATTTTTCAATTATTAAAGGTTATATTTTTTCAAGCTCAAGGCCAATGCTGCTTCCCGAAGAAAACAACTGAAGAAAAACAACCAACAACAACAATACCCTATATAGAGTATCAATCACATAGCAGACTTGGCAGACTGTTTCGTTGGCCGCTACACCAACTCATCAGTAGACTTTTTTCGTGATTCTTGCTGTGATCCACTAAGCTCTTAATTTTCTACTTGTTTCACGAATGCAATTAGTAAATTACCCTGATTTGCATTGTACGAATACAAATGATATGAAAGAAGCTTAAAGTTATTTTAATTTGTGAAGCATACTTTCAGGGAAAGTAAGTTCCTTAATTCGAAGAACGTTATTTTATTTGAACGTTCCTTTCTTTTATTTGAACGTTAAATTGTCGATACTTTGTACAATTTAGGATATCACAATAATATAATATATTATATATAATTTAGGATATCACAATTTATGTTTATTTTGATATATTATTTCATATAAATTTTTTTCAATTAGATATTTTGGACAATATCCAATTATTTGTATATAATTTTACATTAGTTTAAGTGATGATTAAATCAAATTTTATACATAGTCCTTGTGTACTTCTACATGAATTTTCTCAATTTTATAAACTTCAACTTTAACAATTCCAACAATTTATTTTTGTAGAAATTATCGAAGTTTTCATTTTCAAGCCATGTTTAGCTTACACAAATACTTATGTCATTTTTAGTACATTTTTCTTTTACAAAAACCAACTTGTATGTTCTTACTATGGTTTTTGCTCTCGGTATTCTATAATTCTGATAAAATTTTTTAACATTTTATCGTTACAATCAAAATTTGCTTACTTATATGATTGAAATTAGTAAAAATTTGTTTTCCGACTTAGTTCAGTTTTCATTTATATTCAATAATATCTACGTTATTTGAGTAACATAAACAAATTTTTTAAAATGGAAGTATTTAAAAATATTTTAAATTTGCATTATAAAATATAAAAATATAAAATGATTAAACATTATAAATTCAGATTACAATTAAGGAAACCTTCACTTTCAGTATTGAAAAAACGAACTTTTTTACATTTTTTTGTGAAAAATCCATTGTACCGATTGATAAAACTTTCTTTTGTAAATTGTTTTGCATTTAATGCATATAGCGATGGGACAAAAAATTAGAAGGAGTTGCTATAGAATAATGAAATTTTGTGAAAATGAGTTTTATGACAAAGGAATTCTAGTCACAAAATTTCAGTTCGCCTAAATGGCACAACCAGTTCCCATACAAATATTTAAATAGTCTCCAAAAAATTATCCTAGATCAATAAAAATTCGTTTGCATAATTATTTTACAGCAAAGAATAGTTGGTGAAAAAATTGGTGTAAAATCAAATCAGCTGATTAATACGCCTACCTCCCATATAATCGAAATCGGTAATCTGATGTATTTCCCCAAAAGATTATCCCAGAGCAATAAAATCTGGTACGAGCATTTATTTTATAGCAAGAAATACTTTAATAACCGAAAAAATATATAACTATCAGTTTGACGGATTTGAAAACGGATTTGCGTATAACTTCTTAAATTTTTAGCTTCCTCAGCCAAACTTTTCGGGAAAATGTTAAGAAAGCTTCCATTGAAGTCATCTTGAAATTAAAAAGATATTAAAAATTATTTTTTTTTAATTTGCGTTTTAAACTATTGGAAATTATTGCAATTTTCCCATACAAATTTTCGCATTTTGGCAAAAACATGCTCTAGAAAATTGCCCATATCTTCTGTGCTTGTGAGTTTCCACAAACCAAATTTTAGAAGAATTACATGCAATAAAAAAATTTTTTTGAGTTGTTTAAGAAACTTATATTTGAAGATTTTTTAGGCTATACAGTTTATATTGGATGTAACAGATTTTTATCCTTCTACTACTTTTAATAAAAAAAATTTAAATCATATCATGTGAAGAAATTTATTCAAGAAATTTCTTACATAAATATATTCTTTATAGAATATATTTCTAACATGATATATTTTTTTGTAGAAAATGTTGACATATGAGTGACTAAACAACTGTGATATGTTTCTTTTGACAGCATCGAGTTTTTCATAAGTGTTGGAAGTATGCAGACATACATTCATTAGAGTTCTTAAAGAGCGTGGACAATTTTTGTTAAAATGTTTTTTTTTTTTAAATTTACAAAGAAAAGCGTTTGAATTTTTAGATTTTGAAGTGAATAGATGTAAAATGTGGTAAATACCATAAATGAGAAAAAAGTGACTCACATTAGGGTGATGTGTAACATTCACGGTGGGGTGATGTGTAACACATCTTATACATTATAATTGCCATTAAAGTGGGAACAACGTTAAATTCTGAAATGCAATCACATCAACGGCAACAAATGAGATCGGCCCAATTCATACTATTGAGTCCAAAATAAAATGCAATCGTGGTAGGAAGTCAATGAAAAGCTGTGTTTACAGTTGCAGAACGTGACAAAAAAAGAATATGAAAATGAAAACTAAGCCAACAACAAAAAAACTCGCTCGGCGCTCTTCGATTGAGCGCTTTTTGCATTATTTGTTGCGATTTTTTGCCAAAACATTTAAATCACAAAAATTAATTTGAATGTAACAAATTCAAGCGCCTTTTTTATTTCTTGAGAGCAATTTTATTTGTGAGAATTGTCACTCCAATATGCATATTTGCAATAAATAATCATTTTACACTTGAAATGCAATTTTTTTTGTATTCATATATTCTATTCTACAGACAGATTTACGAGATTATGCTATTATCTTATTAAGTTTTTATCATAATACTCCTACTAAACATAAAAAGACAAAATTAACATAAAAAATTAAAGTTCCTGGTCCTTAAACCAACCAATTTTGTTGATGTTACACATCACCCCACCGATTTAAAAAAATCCGAAAAAGCCATATTTAAAAATTTTCGTTCTACTTCATCCATTTCTCAAAATATTCAACAGCACTCACTTCGAATTGGTTCTTCTGGAAGGTATATTCCTTGAGCAAATATAAAGTGTGTTTTTATATATACATATAACGCCACTTCGAAATTTGAAATAATTTTGTAACGGCCAGTTTAAACTAAAGAGAATGTTTTGCGAATTTGGTCATCTATGCACAACAACAATACTGAGCAAGAGCGAAGTCTATTCTAATAACGGTACATTGCTTATTGCTACATACTACTTGTAATGCTGTTTCATATTTATAACGCCAATTGCAATTATTCCTTCTGCTGCGTTTGAAGTGTAGAGAATATTAAAATTGTGTATTCAGTTTTCAAGACCTAACAATAGAAAAAATTTAGACCGGAATGCCTCGTACAACCCAACTTAAAACAAAAATTCTTCAAGAAGAAGGTTATGGAATTCGGGAAATCGGGCGTAGAATTAATCGCAGCCACAGTGTGATACTAAAAAAAATCCTCTGTCACCGCGATCACCAGAAAATAATCCGAGCTGCGAGCAACACTACACACAGTTTAAAAGACTTGCGGAGTGTTGTTGCTGAAGAAGTTTTCCGAAGACCGGCATGGAGAGTGCTACACCAGTGTAAACATATCCGCAGTAAACTTATGAAGTGGGTTCTTGCTCTTACTAGCAAACATAAGAGAACGAGCTTGAAATTTGCAAGAAGGAACATAGGAACAAATTGACCACCAGTCAGCTTTCAATACAGTTTTAAAAAAGGGTCTCACGTTGTGGGATATTATTTACATCCAATTTTTTCCGATGAGTAAAAATGGAATCTTGATGGCCCTGATAGATTTTGGCATTATTAGTACGACATACGGCACGAAACACTTCCGTTTTCAAAAATAAGTTTTAGTGGCGATAATGTGATGATGTGGGGTGCTTTTTCAGAAGTTTAAAGTTCAAGCATGAAGAGCGCTGACTAAACTCGTGTGCTGGAGAGCAGTTTGACTCCACTTTTGAAAAAAAAAACGGACAGACACAACTAGTTCTTCAGCAAGATAATGCGGCAATCCACGTAAATCGTGATGGTTTCAGGTCAATAACATTGATTTATTGGACTGTCCGGCGTACTCTTCAGAATGTAATCCCATTGAGAATTTGTGGGGAGTTTTTGTACGCCAGGTGTATAAAAATAATAAACAATATGGCAACGTGAAAGAACGGAAATCAGTTATTCTCAAAGAATGGAGCAAAATTGATTCAAATACATTAAAACAATTTATTGCAAGTATGCCAAAACGCATTTACAATATTATTGGAGCCAATGAAACAGTAATATAATACTTTTTTTTTTAATTCAATAAAAATCGTTTTTATTAAAAATTTTGAAAAAAAGTTATAAATATGAAACAGCATCAAAAGTGATATTAAGCAATAAACAATGTACCGTTATTAGAATAGAATTCACTTTTGCTCACTATTGTTGTTGTACATAGATGACCAAATTCGCAAAACATTATCTTTTGTTTAAACTGGCCGTTACAAAAATATTTCAAATTTCGAAGTGGCGTTGTATATATAAAACATACCTTAGAGCAAATAAAAACGTGTTACACATCACCCCACGTCAGCCTACTAAACTGTGAAAAATTAAATTGCATGACATTTCAGAGCCACATTAGGGGGCGTGGCATGTCTGCAACTTTATCGTACAATTCTGTAAGATCTAAAATAATAGGATACATGTCTGTAATTCTGTGTACTTAGTATTTTTAAATTTCAACAAAAACATTTTTTAATTTTGCCCACACTCGTCTCACTGTGACCTATAGCCATGGGACAAAGTAGAATTAAGCCGTAAAGGGGTCTACTATAAGCACAGATAGAGGCTTTCAGTCCTAATTTCACTAATTTTAGCACTAATTACAAATTTGTATATAAATATATAACCAACTAAATAAAAAAAATGTTCCCTCAATGGCTGATATTCTAAATACGCCCATTATATCTAGAATTTTCCATTAATTATGATAAAAGTATACATAATTATTTAGTTATGAAGAAGTTCATAAGAAGTTATGAAGAAGTTATGAAAAAAAAATTAAGATACTTAATATACGCAAAAATGTAAGTCTATGAATTTGAATTCGTTTTTCTATCATATTTATTATATCTAGGAAAAAAAAAATTCCAAAACGAATTTTGTATCGATTTAAAATCAAAAAATTGTTTGGTGCAAGTTTTCAATTCTTCTATAGACAGGCTGAGAATCAATTCAGAAGATCAAACATTTTTTCTTTTACTTTTGCGGATTGAGCTGTATGTGACAGCACTTTGATGGACAAAATTGAGCCATATGCATGGAAGACATTGATATTACATAAAATTTCTTCGCTACACTCAGAAAACAGATTAGTTGTGGGCCCAAAATGTTTTGGTTTGGGCTTATAATATTTGTTGTGGCGGCCGCATGGCATAGTGGGCAGAGTGTGTGGCCCATACGCCAGAGAGCCCTGGTTCGAATCCCACCTGATACAGAAATTTTTTCCAATTGAATTAATTTTTCTGTTCGGCCGTCATATCTCTGCAGACAATGGCGAACCTCAGAGAGTTAAAACTTTAACTCTTCCATGACCTCTCACTGCTTTCATGGAAGCTTTAAAAAGCTTCTTGAGAACATAATCCGTTCGGAGTCGGCATAGAACTAGTAGGTCCAGTTCTCCATCATTTGTGTTCGAACTTTTCACAACACGCACAACTCAATTGATCATAAGAAGCTTGGTCAAAGTCTTTTCAAGGGCTGAAATGGCCATTTTTACTTATTGTTATAAAACATCTTAGGGCTTCATATATAAATTTATTCTTACTTCACCTGCCATTCCCTAGACGACAAATTCATTCAATTTTATTCCTAAAATTTAATTTTTGCCTTAAAAATGCATTATTATCAATTAAAAACTCTCAGAATGAATTTGAATTTCTTAACCCAGCAAGAGCAGATACACTCAATGTTGGAGGCATAAATAAATTTAAAAATACTTTTCTTGTTATTTATCGAAAGTGAAGAAAAGTGCAATTTATGTGTTTTCAAGGGCAGATGATAGCAAAACCATTAGGATGGCATTGACCTTAACCAATATGGATAGCTTCTAAGAGGTTTGGTTCTGAGATGTTATTTATGCGAATTTTACCCAAGTATAATAAATAAGTAGATGTGGCGGTGAGACAAAACAAACGCGCTGCTAAGTGAATCAGTGACAGTTTTTGCAGATATGGGAAGCATTTTATTGCCTGAAAAATAACGAAGGAAAATTTAAGTTAGTGCCAGAAGCCGTGCTTGTTAAAAGCACGCCTACAGTGTGGCACCCAAACAAATTTATGACCATCGTATGTATATTAATTGAATTGATTATACAAACGTAGGAAATAAGCGATTTTTATTTTGGTTTTATTTTATTTTTTATAGAAGTCTTATTTAAGAATTTTTCTGTTTTTTTTTTTTTGTATATTTGTATCTAACGCATTGATTTGAATATCAAAAATTTACACTTTCTTGTTATGCCAAAGAACTACATGAGCTAGAAAATGCAAAGATACAAGATACACTGCATATCTCGTCGGCTCGGCGGTGCGTGCGAAACTCAATCGATGCATGTTGATGTGTTCGCATAGATAAATAAAAACATCGATCGTTAATTACATAAAAAAATGCATCTTGATGCATATCTAGTTATAATAAAAAATATGTTCAACTATTTGTGTCGAAGCGTTGGCTTGTCTGGTGGAGGTCGTAGCATATCGAATAACTGACCAGCGAGTATCTATGTGAAATGTAATTTGTTTTTTTTATTTTTGTCTGCATTTGATATATTACGAGTGCGTTTTTTGCTAGATACAGGCTAGAGAGTATCTTGTTTCCACCGTGTTAAGCTGTCCGATTTAAGTGTCTGTTTAAGCCATAAACGCACAATTAATACACATGCAAATGTCTCAAATTTCGCACTTCACTCACGTCATAAGCTGTCAAAATTTAATTCAATAATATTAGTGCCACTTGCATCTGAGTGTGTGTGTGTGTGTGTGTGGTTTTATATGTTCATGCGTTTGTTTATTTTGTTGAGTGCTATTGCATGTTCAACAACTTGTTATCTTTCTGACATGGTAATAGATGCCCATTTGTATTTTTTTTTTTCCAAACTTTAATTAGTTTTTATAGGATATTGTTTCTATTCATGTTGTTGTAAAAACAAGTCGAAAGAATATATAAACTTTTTATCAACCATTTCTTCTTTTCATATCCAAAATTAGATCGAGGAAATTGAATCAGTATTAGATCGATCTGTTGGTGCAAATATTATTGAGCGGAAATATAGCGGTCGGCGAATTGTTCGGATATCAATGAATTTTTAATTTTTAAATTTCACTAATTGTTTATTTTTAACACTTTCAAGACTTTAAAAATTGTAAACATTCTTACAATAGTGAATTTTATAATAACACTAATTAAGAAAAAAAAAAAAGAAACATTTGATTGTTTTATATTTAACTAAATTCTCAAACTAAGTGCTATAAATGCTCAAACTTTTTGTTATGCTTAACATTGATAAATTAAAACAATTTTTTGGAATTTTATTTTCTTCGGGTTATGATAGGAAAGTTGGCACATGGCACATTACTTTTATACCAACGAAAAACAATTTTTACTCTTAATTTAAATGAAACAACGTTGAAAAAAATTTGTTTTTAAATCAAAGATATCGATGCCAAAATATTCCTTACTAGTATAAAAGCCCGTCCTATGACGGGTTGGAAGCATTCACGCTCAAACTGTAATTATTTTTTGCCATGCTTGTACAACATACTGTTCTGAAAAATTTTCAGCCTGAAAGTATGCTTATGTTCTCAAGAAGCTTTTCATGGTACATAGTTTTTACTCTCTGAGGCCATCGTCGTGACGGCCGAACTGAAAAATTAATTCAATTGAAAAAACTTCTGTGTCGGGTGTGTGGTCGTATGGGCCACACACTCTACCCACTGCGCCACAATTTTACCAACAATAAGGAAAATTATTTTGTGTTTTGCGACAAAATCAATGGTTTGATGAACGAGATGGACATACCGTATAAATACAGTATAAAGCTGAAGAATGGCGAATTTTTATAGATTCGTCAAAAACAAGCCTAAAAGGCTGTATTGCTTTTTGTGGTCAATACAAAGCAATCGGTTCCAGTTGCACATGCCGTAGGAATTATAGAAGCGTATGAAAGCATGCAATTAATTCTGAATTCATGCCGTTATTCATGAGCAAAGTGTTATCCGTTATGCGCTCGTTCCTTGTGAATATGCAGATGACATTTCTATTGTCACTTCTGGAAAAAATATATCTACACTTCGAGACATTATGCAAAACGGCCTTAATACTCTCATACAATGGGTTAACAGCTGTGGACTCGTCGTCAACTCTGAAAAAACGGATTTAGTGATTTTCACAAGAAAACACAATCTACCAACAATCAGTCCTCCAAAACTGGGAAGCATAAGACTTAGCTTCTCAGATCTAGCGAAATACCTGGACTTTATCCTGGATAGAAAACTAAACTGGAAGCCCAATTTGCTCGAGAGAGCCAAAAAAGCCAATATAGCCCTCTACTCATGCAAAAAGGCAGTGGGTAACAAATGGGGTTTACAGCCAAGTGTTACTCACTGGCAGTAGTAAGGCCAATATTACTATATGGTGTCATTGTCTGGTGGCAAGCACTAGACAAAAAAAACATACCTAAACATACTTCGCAAAGTTCAAAGATCAGCTGAGCTCTGTATTAGTCGAGCATTAAGAACCACTCCTACAGACGCATTAGATACTATGCTACACCTTATACCACTTGATATCCTAGTAAAATAGATGACTACCAATATAGCTATTCGTCTAGAGGCCACCTCTCAATGGAGAGAGGGCACATTAGGACACTCTAGCATAAGGAAGTTCCTTCCTCCGATACCCAAATCCGTAGAATACATCACACAAAAACTTTTCTTTGACTGGAAATTTAATGTATCCATTCCCTCCCGCGAAGAGTGGGCGGTTGAAACCTTCTACCAAACAATGCCATCAGAATCTATACAGATGGATCAACATTAGATGGCAAGGTTAGAGGAGTAGTCTACTCTGATACATTGAACATTAATCTGGCCTTCAGGCTCCCCGACTATTGCAGTGTCTTCCAAGTCGCAATACATGACTTCAGTAGTCGCAATACATGTAGTCGCAAGTAGTCGCAATACAATAAGTAGTAACTTGGCTTCAAATGAATGCAATATCCTCCTTGGATATCTACATACAATCTGATAGTCAGGCCGCCTTGAAAGCCCTAGAATCTGTTCAGACAACATCCAAAACAGTAATTCGCTGCCGCAGATCTCTAAATGAGATGACAGAGCAGCTCAAAATACACCTATGCTGGATTCCCGGACATAGAGACTTTCTAGGAAACAGCAAAGCAGATGAACTCGCTCGCACTGGAACAACCAAACAACTCTCGATAGAGAAAGAAAGTATTGGTATATCCCTCACCACATGTAAACTACTCACAAATGAGCTCTCCCTAAATAAAACCAACATTAGATTTGGCGTCAGGTTTGGCCAAAAATCACCCTAAAACTCTCAAAAGAACTGATATCCCTGAGAAGGGATCAAATCAGTACTATGATAGTTATCCTAACAGGACACTGCCTAATAGGTAATTATGCACGAAGATTAAACATCCTCCACAACAACTTCTGTAGAAGCTGCAGAGATGAAGAGGAGGAGGAATCTACAAAACATTTTCTCCGCACTTGCCCAGCGCTAGCTAAAAGTCGCCACCTTCACTTAGGTAAATGGTTCTATAAAGATCTCCATGATCTCTCAGAGTCTTCGGTCTACCGAATCCTTAGCTTTGTCAACAGCTCAAACTCGTTTTAATAGAGAGGAAAATTAACCCAATGGTATCACAATGGGCCTCATTGCCCTAAGTGTGTCTCAAAGGAGACAGCCGCTTCAACCTAACCTAACCTAACTTAACCTAACCTATAAATAAATGTGCTTTAAATATAATTATCTATTTGAAAGATATGTAATCAATGCAAATGTGGCACACGAAACGATAATTTATACTGTTTAGAGATAATTTTCGTATGTGTTATAAGGCAACCGGCTTCAAATTGCACCGGTCCTTCTGGAGTTCTCTAGATCCTCTAGTATGGCCAGTCCGCCACTGGTTGTTACATAAAAAAAAAGTATATGGAACTCCAAATGTTAAATGGACCAACCTGTTGAGCAGGTTACACTGACAGAAATTTCGCGATATTTTGGAATGAACCTGTACGCCTTGTCTTATTGCAAAATATCCTTTACATGGGTAGTTTTTTTCTTCTTTTTTCCAAGCAATTTAAAGCGCTATGAAAAATCGCCACAAATCATCCAATGAGAAATGGCTTCAAAATTAATGAAAAATAGTCAAACGAAATTTCACCCAGCAAAACGAAAAAACAGCTCCAAAATTTTTGGAAAAATGACGCAAAGACAAAAAACGAAAATCAATACAAAAAAAAAAATTCAAAATCGCTAAATTTTTTTGCATTGTTTCCAGGAGATAAGCTTGCCTTGTGAGGAATGAGCAGAATATTCAGGGCTGTGAATAATCGCCGAAAAGAAAAATCACAAAAAAAAAAAATTAAAAATCACCCAAATGAAAAATGATCCAAAAAATTATGAAGAATGGCCGAATGAAATTTCACCCAACAAAAATGAAAAATTGCCCAAAAATTTTTGGAAAAATGGCCCAAAAACAAAAAAGGAAAATTCACCCAAGCAAAAAAAAAAAAAATTTGCCCAATTTTTTGCATTTAGCAGAATTGTCAAGGCCACTTTTTTTAAGGTAATTTTTATTTCCATGAATCTAAAAAATCTATAAAAAAATCTATAATAAACATTTCGTGCAAGGGAAATACTTATAATTTTCAAAACAAGAAGTTTGTTTAGTATTTTTGGGTAAGAATTCCGAAAAGAAATAATGACGGTGGAGGGGTAAAACGCACCGCTGGCCCAAATATTTACTTTGACTTGACCCAAAAAAATAAAAACAACAGAAAACAACAGGAAAAGAAGAACTGCTGCTTTTACTTTGAATACCGTATCCCTAAGAACCGATTCACTTCACAAAAAAAAAAAAAAAAATTAAAAATTACCCAAAAACAAATATTGCAATTTGGTTTAAAATATTAAAAAAAAAAACGAAATTACACACAAGAAAAATTAAAAATCGCCCTAATGTTTTCATATGAAAAATCACCAAAATTTGTTTGGAAAAATATCAGATGAGTTTACATTTTTCCCTTTTTTCTTAGGGCGATTTTATTTCAATGAATCAAGCTTAAAAATTTATAAAAAGATTCGTACAAAGCAAGCAACAAAAAAAAAAAAAAAACCACCCAAAAACAAAAAACCGCCATTTCGCCCAAAATATTTGGATGATTTTTCATATGAAAAATCCCCTAAAAAAAAAAATTTGCACCCAACAAAAATGTAAAATCGCTCAATTTTTTTGGCAAATCCTTCAAATTTGCATGAAAAAATTTTGGGTGATTTTTAAATTTTTTTTTGTGGTAGGCTTTATTTCATTGCGCCGCAATTTAAAGCAGGTTTTTTTTTTTTGGAAACTTCCATATGCTGTGAGTATAAAGTTAACATGTAGCTATGTGCCAAGCATACCAAACTGTCAAAACTGTCAGTCGAATGAGCTCTTTATTTGTATCTAGTTTAGTTTGAGTGCGTGTCTGATACTAGCGAAACACAACTTGACACAACTTTTTCCGTAATTTTTGCAAAATCAAAACAAGCTGAAGCCTTCATTTTGTCTACAATGTTTGACAACATGACATTTTTGATGGAAAACTGCATGTTTCTTTAATGCAGGTGAAAACTTAATTAACTAAAAAAAATTCACTTAATATTTGCAGGCCGGTTAAATTTTATCTTTATTATAAAGTACGCATGAATTTTAGTTTCTTTAACCTTGCTTTCACTTTCTCATCAGTACTACTGGTAGCACTCCTTTTCTTAACTTTTCTTAAATTTTTATCTTTTTTTCTTATATCTGATGAGTTACTTTTGATGAGCAAAGCAGGCTCACAGAATACACAACCTTTTTTTCCTTCATACAACATGATGATTGACAAGATCAATTAAAAATGATCACCATCACTTTGTATGCAGACTGAAATTATGTCAGATATTCGCATAATATATGGACGGCATTAATTTGGTCAAAACGAAAAATGCGGTATAAAACAAAATGAGTACAAAAATAGCAAAAAAAAAAAGAAAAAAAATTACCAACACTTAATGATAACGCAGTTAAAACGTGCGAAATATTTAAAAACTGCTTAAATGAGCTCAAAGTCAATGCCGCCGACAACTTTCGATCATGTTGATTGATGTTAATAATGATGATGATGATGTGGTTGATAATGTTGCTAAAAACCAGCTGATAAATTGTTGGCCTAAATTGTGGACAACAGATATAAACACCACCCATATTTAATATGTTGAAATTTTGCAATTAAAGACTTGTTAGGGTGGGTAGAGAAAGAGAGAGAGAGAGCATTGTTGAAATAATTAAACATATAATTAAAATTTTCGGGGCAAAAAGTGAATGATTATGTATAACATGCAAAAATTATATTTGTCAATAACGCCTTTTTTTAACCACTGACCAATGCATTAAAGAGATCCACCCATTATCATTGACCTTTTTAATGAAAGTGATGAAGAAATAGTTAATGTAACAATGTTGAATATTAATAACATAATTATGTTATTATGTCCAGTTATAATGTAGGTCACCAAACAAATCTACGACGATAAATTTATGACTTCACATATACTTTAATTCGTGGTCTTTTAAATAGACATGCGTCCAAATATCAAGTCAGTAACACCCCATTTATATTGGTCAAGAATTGAATTCAATTTTCAGAGTTTTGTGGGCAATTCGCCGCAAATCGTAAGCGACGAAAGGGAGAAAAATTGACGGTACCAATGTCTCTGTACCGTCAAGTTTTTCGTGTTCCCTTTTGTTTTCACTTTCATTGCTTTCAATTCTTGACCAATGTGAAAGGGGTCTAAGTTATCTAATTTGTCTTTTAAGCAAGAAAACACAAAATGATTCTTAATGTTACTGTTGAGAAAAATGAATATACACATTAAACATGCTGAATGAAGAGTGTGTCTGTGCAAGGGCGTCCGCAGGATTTTTTTTAGGAGGCGAAAAGGTTTATAATGAAAGTTCAAATGTTTGGCAATAGCTCAGTAGTGATATTAAGGACTGTACCAAAAGGAAACTGCACACTTGATTTTATTGGTAGTACAGTAGTGTTTATTTCTGTTCGCTTCAAACCTTTTTTGTTAATTAAAATAAAATATATTTGCATTTAGTTTTCATTTTAACTTATAAAAAAACTTATTTTCTTAGTTCACTCTGAGTTTTTTGTTTAATACCCTACCTTAAAATTTCCACACCTTCTTTTGTAAGGCCACTGTTTGGCTTCAGTCATTTTTTTTTTTAAATACTTCGATGTCAACGGCAACTCGATCATTCTTCTATCAGTTTCGTTTGACAATAGCCAAAAACCTCCCCAGCAGGGAAGCGAGCGCTACATTAGCGCATCTGAAGCGCTCCAAAAAAACATTAGAGCGCTTTATTCTCCTTGTGCATAGCGCAATTTTTACCATAGTCATGTCATCAGATGTATGCGCTCCACTACCGCTGTAAAAAATAAGCAAATGTAGCGAGAGCCGAACGCTTTGTTCTTCTTGTAGCATAAATCAAATACGTAAATATTAAACATTTCTAAAACAAAACAAAAAACGATCATCCAGCCACAGGTTTGAAACCGCGCATCTCAGTAACAAAGCAAGCACCTCAACCAGTATGCCATTGCCATTGTCGCCACAAGTTAGGCGTAAAATTTGGTTTTTAATAACAGAATGAGTTATAAGCAAATTTTTAAAACAAAACAAAAACGAAAAACAATCGCCGCCAGACAGGTTTGAACCCGGGCATTTCGATTAAAAGGCAAACACGTCAACCAGTCTGCCACATCTCAATTGAAAAATTTGTTTCTTAATAACAAATAACAGCAATTTTGATAAAATCAAATTAAATGTTTTGTTTATTCACGTGAAACGATTAGATGATTTTTTAAAGTTTTTAAAATAAATATTTTTTTGACATTAATTTCTAATACTTTCTTTTCAAGTGCAACGTTATCGTTACGAAAAGTGCTACAAATATAGCGCTATACAAACAGCACTACTGGCAAGGAGAATGAAGCGCTCTTTATGTGCATACAAGTAATGCGCATTGATATTTTTGCTGGGTTGTTATACTTTCTTTTCAAGTGCAACGTTATCGCAACGGAAAGTGCTACAAATATAGCGCTATACATACAAGTAATGCGCATTGAAATTTTTTGCTGGGTCTATATCGGAGCGTTAGGCGGGGTCATCAAGCCACTTAGTGTTTTTTATAAAATGGTATAATTTCGGTATGGTATAAATGGTAAATGGTAGAATGAGGTGGTCTTAAGGCCGCAATACATATAGCCTGCCAGATGAGAGATTTTGCGCCAAATTTTTCTATTTCAATTATTGAAACAGACTAAAATTTAGTAACTGGTAATGTTCTTGAGTCCATTTTTATAAAGGTTTCATCGTCCATAACAATGAACTGAATATTTTAGTGAAGCAAACGGTAGTGCAATTTCCTAATCTTTCCTTTCCCCACTTTCACTTGTCTTTCATTTAATGTCTTTGTTTCACTCTTTGAATCATGGTAACACTGGTTCTAGCTTCTTTTTGCTAAATATCGCACGTATATTGATTTGTTTTTGTTTATTAAAGCAATCCAGTGAACCAAAACAACCATTTTTGAATTCAATTATGAACCGTTGCGGATAGAAACATAAATTTTCGGCACTCATAAATGAAAGCGTTTTGTATCATTCGACGTACTAAAATGCCTCTCAAAAATGAACCTTATTTTGTTCCGAAATGAGTTAAAAAAGAACCATAAATGGTCCTGTTTTTGTTCGGAAATGAGTTAAAAAAAGAACCATACAAAAGTTATTTTGGCACTCGGAAATGAATCGAGTTTTTTTTTTCTATCGCCGGACTGAATTACCTCTCAAAACGAACTTTTATTTGTTCGGAAATGAGTAATTGTTTTCCAATTTGAAGAACTTTCAAATTATGAGTGAAATATCAAAATAGTAAAGTTATCAATTGGGGAATTTATTTGATTACTTCTTGGATGGAATGTTGTCGTGGTTTTCATTAATTAATGAATTGTCGTGGTTTAATTTTTGATAGAAATGTTGAAATCAATCGAAACCAAAATCAATTTGCACTGGTGAAAAAGTTCATATGACGTTTGTATGATGTTTAACATTTCAATTTACTGTTATAAAAATAACAGCAAAGGTTTGGACTGTTTCTTTTTTAACTCACTTTAGAATATAAAAAAGTAATATTTTTGATTCTTTTCTGAACTCATTCATGAGCAAAAAATTACTCGTTTATAAAAAATATTTTACGATACTGTTATGATAAAAAAATCATTACTTTTCAACTCATTTCCAAATAAAGAAATCCAAATCCAAATCCAAGAATCCAAAAAATCATTTATGAGCAAAAAATTCAGTTCATTTACGAGGAATTTTACCTACTAAATTGATAAAAAAATTATTCTTTTCCGACTTAAAATAAATATTTTTTCAATTTCGCAAATGAAATACAATTTTTATTTATGGTAAAAGTTTTCACGAATTTAATTTGCTATAGCAAACACTTTTAAGCAAAAAAAAAAAATAAAATTCTACCCAAAAACGTTCGCAAAGCTCTCATCTCACGCAAAACCTTCGGTTATGGTACAGTGGGAAGTACCTATTAATCAAGTTTCGGATCTCTTAGGCATTTTTTTCTTCAAATTTTTAGCAGACCTTTGAGAGAACAGGTGTCTTGAACTTAATTACAATATTTTTGACATACTATTTTATATTGTGATATAGTTACAATATTTTTGATTTTATGTATAATCTGCAAAAATATTTTTGTTATAAGTTTAATTTTTTTTTCACAGTATAGAGTCAATACATGAACTCAAGTTAAATGATTAATTTTTTGATATCCTTAAAGGTTTTTCCATTTTAATGACGTCACTTTGTATAGGAAGTATTGTGAGTTTTCATTAGATTTTGCCATGTAAAAACTCTGAGTTCATATTGAAAATCATTTTTAAGAGATTTTACCGCTTGCATCTAGCTCCTTTGTCTGGGAGGTAGGCGTGACTTTCATTCGATTTTGCAAAATTTCTTAGTAAGGTTTAATATTCAAAATTAGGTCCAAAGTTTCCAGAGTAGTTTCAAAGCTTTAAGTCAGTAATTTAACTTTAGTGGAATATTAGGAGATTTCAAAGTATTAATGACATTACTTTGTACGAGGACAATTTGAGAAGTCCGTGATTTCTAGAATTTTCCGCATAGTAACTTTAAATGCAATACAAGTTCTACCATCTGCTGATAGACTACCATCAAATTTTGAGCAAGCTGCGCCATTCAGTTTGTGTTTGACAACCATTAACAAAGGAAAGGCTTAATAAATACTATGTGAACTCTGCATCATCCATTTCGATGGTTTAGTATTGGTTTACTGATGGTCGTGCCAGCACAAGTGATGCCGAATCTTCAGGTCGTTCAAAAGTAGTCGTCACGCTAGAAATCGTTGATAAACTCCATGGAATGATATTGGATTATCGGAGAATGAAAGTATGTAAAGTGGCCAAGGCTGAGGCATCTCAACTGATCTGGTATATCATATTTCACGCGTATTTGGGTATAAAAAAGCTATCCGCGCAATGGGTGCCACGATTCCTCACACTGGACCATAAGCGCAGCTGTGTGACCACTTAAAAGGAGTGTTCACCGCAATCTGTTGAACCCTGAACAAAACATGGATACATTACAATACACCAGAGCCCAAGGAGCAGTTAAAGCAGTGGACTTCTTCAAAGGTGGATGTGCACCAAAAAAAAGCCAAGGTGGGTCTGTCAGCCAACAAGGTCACGGTGACAGTTTTTTTGGGATGTATGCGGAGTCATTCATATCAATTACATTGAAAAGAGTAAAACGATCGACGACGAATATTATGCGCAGCTGTTGGATAGATTTGCTATTCATTTGATGCTTGATCGGCACAAAAATAAAAGCTTTGAAATTTACTACTGGCGATGAAAAGTGGACCTATATCGACAATACCAAGTGCAAAAAAATCATGAGTGACAACCCTCAATCTCGCAACCAGTACGTAATATCCATAGAAAGCAGGTTACGTTCTGTGTTTGATGGGATCAGAAGGGAATGTTGTACTATAAATTGCTAAAACCTGGTGAAACGATTACTGACGATTTCTACCGTCAACAACTGATAAAATTTAATAGAGAGCATTGAAACAAAAACTACCAAAACATGCTCAATGATATGAATAACTTATTTTCCATCATGACAATGCACCATGTCCAAATGTTGCAAGCCCTGAAAAACTATCTCTCCATATTCGCCAGACTAGTACCTACTATTCTGCTTTCTGCTTGTTTCGATCGGTGATAAGCATCGCCCTAACTGTGAAATTCACCCTGACATTCTCAATAATTTTTTTCCTTCTAGCATTCATGAAAGTCAAAATAGCATTTCAAGCTCCCTTGTTTTCTCGTATCCCTCTCTAGAGCAAACATTTCAGTTCTCTATGGTTATGGAAAATGAGGTAGCAAAGAGTTTAACACAGATTAAATCAAACGCTGTTGGTGATGATGCTTTTAATATAAAATTCTTAAAGATTATTCTTTCTCATATTATTAGCTCTTTAACGTCTCGTCTCTTGCTAAAGCAAGGGAATCTCTAATGGCTGATCAAATTTCATCATTTTTAACTCAAAATCAGCTTTTGTCAACACTTCAATCTGGTTTTCGTGCTGGTCATAGCTGCTCAACTGCTACGCTCAAGGTGCTAGACGACATAAGGTCCTGTTACGATGTTGAAAGGTTAACGTTATTTTGCCTACTCGATTTCTCGAACGCATTTGACACTGTAAATCATGAACTACTCTGCTCAAATAAAATAAAACTACTCAAATTAAAGCATATTTATGGCTTCTGTGACAGTGCTATTCAGCTATTAAGTCACTACTTGACTGATAGTATACAAAGGGTGAAATTTGGCATGAACTTTTCACAGGTGAAAAAAGTAAAGTGTGGTGTACCCCAGGGGTCAGTATTGGGCCCGTTGCTCTTCTCTATGTTTATTAATGATATTTTTCGTTGTTGCAAATACTCATCAATGCATGCTTGTGCCGACGATGTACGGATTTATTTATCTGGTAGGAAAAATCTTATGGAAGATTTGGTATATAGTGGGCTATAAATAATATGCTTCACCTCAATGCACTAAAATCGTATGTGTTACCAAATTCAAAAGAAAAAGTTGACTGTAGGTCAATTTCAGAGGTAAATTTGGGCGAGAATACCCCTAAATCTGTTAATAGTGTGGTTAACATAGGTTTTAATATCAATGCGTCCCTCACGTGCACAGACCATATAAACAGAGTAGTGAGCAAAATCTATTACATCCTGCGGAACCTAAGAATATCGGCTGATTATACACCTATTGATACGCGACATAAGCTTGTAATACAGCTAGTCCTTCCTGTGATTACTTACTCAGAACTTGCGTATAGTAAGCTAGACTCGCGGTCTCAGCTTAAGTTACAAATTGCGTTCAACCATGCTACTCGATATGTCTATGGCTTACGTAAATTTGATCATCTAGCTGAATTTAAAAATTCTATACTTTGTTGTGATATAATAAGTTACTCTAATGCCAGAAACTACATTTTTCTGCATAAACTTATCCATTATAAAATGGATCCTATCTATAAAATGGATCTTATCCTATCTATTTATTTGAAAAACTACAATTTAGTCAGTCCCTCAGAGGCCAAATGCTAATTATTCCGAATTTTTACTTTCTTAATTCTACGAGATCATTTTGTATTAATGCTGCTAGACTATGGAACGCGTTACCTAATCATTTAAAATCAATAGTGTCACTTTAACAGTTCAAGCATGCTGTTCTGGGGCATTTATCATCAGCAAATACTTTTCAAAAGTCAGTGCTAACTTCTGTCTCTTTACTCTTGCCTGTCTTTCTATTATCTATTGATATTTCTTCTCTAATTTTAAGTTTTGAATATGTATACCTTCGATTTCTTCCTTTAATTTGTGTCATCATGTTTTTTTTTTTTTAATACGTAATGCTATAAAGTTAAATTTATTTTTTCCATTAAATTGCATTAAACAATTAATTTTTGACTGTAATCCATAAAAGAACTTGGTACTTAAAAAAACTTAGATCTTATTGTACTGATTAACTATTAAATAAATCTAAATCTAAACCTAAAAAATCTAAATCTAATATCTGTAATTATATGTATAATCTTATATTTTATTATTTACGAAATTTTTTCCAAAATGAGTGCAAATGTCCTATTCATCGAAATTTATATAAAACTTCAAAGTATATTTCTGCAAGTTATTCCCACGCACACATAAATCACGACTTTCTTAACATTTTTCCCATAAATTGCTCAATTTCTTCCCCAAGGTTAATGAAATGCAGAGATAAAATATGCGCATTGTTTTTAAATTAGATAAAAAAAATACAGACAAATTTTTAAATTGGTTAATAAACCAAAGCAAGGTAATGTTTTTAAAAAAAAACCGAAATTTTAAAAAAGTTGCGATTTTTGGAATTGACGGACCAAAATAAATAAGAAAAAATTTTTTAAAAAAAAAAACAATCGACTACAAAATCACTACAAAGTAAAAAATAATTTTAAAAATACTTTTCCTTTTAATTTCTTGTTTATATTTGATAATTTATTTAAACATATTATTATATATGAAATCTTATTATCTTAATTTTTTTTTTATATGTTTTATTACCATAAATATATTAATTTCTTGATGATTACAAAAGCTTTTAAGGTTGGCGCTAATATAATCAGACTTTGAATCAGAAGCGCCAACTTGAAATATGACCAACAAATTAAAAGGAAAAGTATTTTTAAAATTCTTTTTTACTTTGTAGTGATTTTGTAGTCGGTTGTTTTTTTTTGAAAAAATTTTTATTTCTTCCTTTTTAGAGAATATGATAAATTTTTGAAAAAAGTGTATAAACAACATAAATAAAATTGTTCCGAAAAAATTTGTTCTATTAAAATCTGAAAGTTTGTTGGTTATTTCAAATATCTGCCTCTTAAATTTAAATTAGATGTCACATGTTTTGAAATTATTATACCCATTCTTGTAACGAGCTTTATTACCCTTGTGTCAATATATTTCGAGATATAGTGTTTTCCAAATATTGCCACGTCCCTTTGTTATATAAGCGCCCACTTTCTGGAGCGTTATTTCCAATAATTGTGCCTACCCCTGTACTTTATTTCAGTACCCCAGCGTCAATATTAACTGCGATAGTGTTTATCTAGTATTGCCACGCCCATTTATCGAATAACGCCTACTTTATTGACCATAATTTTTAGTAATTCTGCCTAGACCTGTACTACAATAAATTTCAGTGCTCTAGTGTCAATATTATTCGAGATTCACTGTTTTTCTAATATTGCCACGCCCAGTCGTCGAAATCCGCCCACTTTCATCACCGCAATTTTTACTAATAATGCCTACCGCTATACCAAATTGCATTACCATAGTATAAACATTATTCGAGATATACTCTTTTTCTAATATTGCCCCGCCCATTTGTCAAATAACGCCCATTTTGTTGACGGCAATTTGCAATAATTGTGCCTACCACTACACTAAATTTCAGTACCCTATTGTCCATATTATTTGAGATACAGTGTTTTTATAATATTGCCACGCCCATTTGTCGAATAATGCCCACTTTATTGGCCATAATTTGTAATAGTAATGCCTACCCTTATACTAAATTGCAGTACTATAGCATCAATATTATTCGAGATATACTTTTTTTTTAATATTGCCACGCCCATTTGTCGAATAACGCCCATTTTCTGGACCGTAATTTGTATTAACTGTGTCTACTACTACATTTAATTTCAGTACCCTGGTGTCCATATTATTCGAGATACAGTGTTTTTATAATACTGCCACGCCCATTTGTCGAATAACGCCCACTTTATTGACGATAATTTGTAATAATACAAACAAATGTATGCCTACCCCTATATTAAATTGCAGTACTCTAGCCTCAAAATTATTCAAGATACACTGTTTTTCTAATATTGCCACGCCCATTTGTCGAATTACGCCCATTTTCTCGCCCGTAATTTGTAATAGTTCTGCCTACCCCTACACTAAATTGCAGTAGCCTAGTGTCAATATTATTCGAGATACAGTAGTATCTAGTATTGCGAGATCTATTATTGCCACGCCCAGTTCTCGAATACCGCCCACTTTTGTACGGGCACCTCCATGCTTATGATATCTATCTAATCCTCAAAAATTATGGCAATCAGGCATATGGTTTAGGAGTTATCGATGTACATACATTTAAAAAAAAAAAAAAAAAAACAGAGAAACCGAGAAACCGACGAACTTGAGAACCTCCTCTTTTTTGAAGTCGGTTAAAAAAAGGTATCAAATCTCTTGGAGCAAACACTTTTTTTTTATTTTGTGGAGCAGTGCAATATAACAATTTTTTCCTTTTGCTGAAGTCTAGGCAGGGGGGAAATTGCCCCTCCCTGTCTCCCTGCGGCCACCAATGTGCATGTGTGTTTTAATGACAAGCATCTTAAGCTTCTCTTCACTAAAGCTGTAGATTTAATATCAATATAATTAACCTCAACGCAACCTTGTACGCTGCTGTTTGTAATAAAACATAATCATTACTTTACTTAACTCAGCTACGCTTAACCAGCTCTGACATCGCTGATTATAACATAGATTCCTAACGTTTAAGTCTCCTATCATGCGTGCCTGTCAGCTTAAGCTTGCCTATAAATAAATTTACGTTCAGTCCCATTCGCAGTTAATATGAAAAAAAATGCATGATTTTTCAGAGATTTATGGTAGGTCGTGGTTTACAAAATTTTACTTGTATTCCATGTTTACCAAGTGTTGATCGTTGGCATTGACAAGAAGCTGTCAATAATATGGCTAGCCATGTCTTTGATCTCGCGAACTTCAGATGTCAAATTAAGATTCATTGGTTGTCGTCAATTATTATTAGCGTTAATCGCATTTTATTTCTTTATTCAATTTTAATTTTCCTTTTAATTTTCTTTCGGAAACAGAGATTAAAATATAAAATAAGTCAATGTTTTATGCTTACTTGTAGTGGCTTAGAACAATGCGACGGTTCTTCAATTCCTCATTCTGAAGTTTTTCTACAACTTAAAATCTTGTCTAAGCCTAAAACCATGGCAAGAAACTTTGTTGAGATTCAAAGTTCAAGACAAACTAAACTGAGGAATAACTTAAAATTGACATTAGTTGATTTTTTTCAAAATGGGTAAAATTTTGAAGATGAGTCATGAAAATCTGAATTAAGAAAATAAGAGAAATTTTGCTACCACATAAAAGTTATTCTTAAAATGTTCAAGTGCAAAACATTTCTCTGCATAAGAATCATATATCGCGTAGCTCCACAAAAAAGGCATATTCTTGAAATTTCTCGTTCTAAGAACTAATCTTGAAATATAATCAAAATTGATTGAATGGCTTGAATTGTGTTGAGTTTGTTCAGATCTATATTTTCAATTACAGATCAGAAAAGTTGGTAATCATGGCTATGAAAACTTATACTAATCGTTACCTTCATGATTCTCAAATTAAAGGCCTCAAATACATTATATTACATTTCTCAATGGTTTGCAGAATAAAGCTATGCTAAAATAAAGTGTTTTTGAGAAACGTAAAAATAATGGTGAAAAAGGGGGTGAAAAAATATGAAAGAAAATTTTTTACCAATTGTGAAGGTGGAAGTCGAAACTCGTTTTCACACACAATAGATGCACACCCAGTACCAGTCATGACCTCTTTTCTTTCTTTTGAATTTATTGAAATACCTTGTTGCCTTATTTGGATCATTACCTAAAGCATGAGTTAAATATTTTTATTTTTTCACATCACATTTATTTCATTTACAATGCATACGCACTATCGGAATACCTCTTAATACACCACCAGTAAATAAAACAACTATAACGCGGGTATTTAAATACTGAAGCAGCACTGTGTTGAATAAGCAACATGTAACATGCACCTTAATTAATTTCACCCGAATGGCAGTACTAGGCTGAGGTGAAAAGCGATATGTCAAGAACAACGAAACAGCTGAAACACAAACTCAACACACCATGACTGTGCAATCAAGCTGGGGTGACTTACACAACGAGTCATGATACAATACTAGGCGATTTTCTTTTGTACATCAGTCCATAGAACTGAGCAGATACTGATCAAACCGACCATAACCTGAGCTGACAACATCAGATCAAACAAATATTGGTCTGATTTGGTAATGAAACATTTTGTGTGAAAGCTTGTCTTTACTTTGTATCTCTGCTGTCAATTTCATTAAAATTCACTAAATTTTATAAAAATACTACCTTCTGGACTGGTGCCCGCCATTTCTTGCTTCTTTTATTTCGATTTTTTTATTTTTTGACATTAAACAACTACCGATTGCTTTGTGCTCAGCTAAAATTTTCTGAGCTCGTCAACAGCATCTGAGCAACACTCAGGCTGAAGCCTGACATGAAAGAAACGCATATATTGAACACAGCTGCTTCAGAGGTACAAAAGAAACGCAGATCTGTTTTTGACAGTTGTTGCTCAGCTCGGATATACAAAAGAAAATCGCCTAATAAGGTAGGGTAAGGAGATTCACCACACTGACCTCGAATGTCAAAATGTATTTTAGCATTGCCACTTTTCTGTATTATTGATAAATATCGGACAAATAATAAGAGAGGAAGTTTTTTGTAGGGTAAATAGGATAAATTAGAACAAATGTGTTTACAATGAAATAAATCTGCTGTTTTGTGATTTCAGAGCTTTGTTTTCAGTAAATTATTATTGCCCATTGGTTTTTGATTAGCTTTTTGTGTTCTCAATTTTTTTATATACAATTTTTATACTAATGTCCACTATAAAAGTAATACATAGTTTTTTTATTGCCATCTGACAGATGGATTATCTTTTTAGTCTTTTTATTTAACCTGTTGGTACTGGTTACTCGTATGTATGACCGAAGGTAGAACTTCTACTTGAATATTTATTTAATATATTCACAAATCGAAAAAACTTAAGTGCACTATTCTAACTGAGAACGAATTTAAAGAGAATGGCTTATGGTCTAATAGCGAATGGAAAAACCTCAAAAAAATTTCAAAACTTTTCTTACAATAAAATAATGTACTTCTCCGTTTTCCAGTTGCTACATGTTGTTATAGTGATGTAATACTTTTACAGCGAATGTCAAAGAGAAATATTAATATTAAAGTATTTAGTACGTTAAAAGAAATTAATTGAATTGTCTGAAAAAAGGAAACAAAAGCGATATTTTATTAAAATTATATTTTTCGACACAATTTTCGAAAACTTGTCGAACATCGAAGCTTACAAAGTTAAAACATGCAAAGTAATACATCAAAAACACAGAACAATCATGGATTTTTCGTGGACATTTTTTAAGATACGGCAGCACTATATTTTGTAATTTTGACATTAGAGGTCGGTGTGGTGAATCTCCTTACTCTGCCTTATAATTGTATGATGCAACGAGTGGCAAATTAAAATTGAGTCTTGCAGCAGCAGCCACACGGGTAAGTCACCTACAAATAATTAGCTCCTGATAAACCTTTCTCCTAATAAACCTTTTGCCCACGCGTTGTGCCATTGAGGACAACGTTTCTATTCTAAGTCTTACCTACGCGTTGTGCCATTGAAGACGACGTTTCTATCCTAAGACTTGCCCACGCGCTGCGCCAGAACGGTTGACGATTCCAACAGCTGACGGTGGATGACATCGGTACATCAGGCCACTAAGAAACTGGGATCGAAAACAGTGTAATGACATGAACATATATTGAGGAAAATTGACTCCAAGTAAATGAAGTATAAATTTATTATTATCACTCGTGAACTCAAATTTATAGATTTTTATTTGAAATTATCTATTTTATAATAAAACATCAAGAATCGATAAACTAGACTTAATCCCGTGTACTAAATTGTTTGTGAACGAACCCTAGACACCGGCGAGTGATACCTCGGCAAAAAGGTTCGTCACACAATTCATAAGAAACATCCTTCGCTCGGACAAAATCACGTACCACTTTTAGTTTTGATGCTTCAAGTTGGTTTCTCTCAGGAGAATTTTTTGACCTTGAATCACGGTTTTCTCAAAATCCTGACGTGATGGAGAAAGTTGGGTGCCAGATGCGTGATAAAGAGCTCGTGTATAATTAGAGAACAGTTGTTGGTTTCTTACTCATATTTTGGCTGTTGCACTGTGCAATTAAATGAAATGAAATTTTTAGCCTCAACAAAAATTTCCTTTTATTTTAGACTATTGAATTTTGTTGTAGACACCCAGCTGTCTGGCAAAACACCGTGGATCTCACCTTGAATATGATAAATGTGTGGACAACGACCTCACTTCAGTGTTTCACTCCATAAAGTCTGAATCAAAGAGATAACTCGTTCAAATTTAAAAAAATCCCATCACCTCTGGGCCTAATAAGGTCTTGTAGTTTCGAATAATATTATGTATGAAAACGCGTGCTAATCGTGCTGTTGGGTTCAAAACCAATTAAAATTTATTACATGTGAAGCAACATGAGTGTCACGCACTCACGAGATGTAAACACTGTAATGCAATAAAGCGCCAGTAGCCACTGATGAACAATGTATGCACAACTATTTTGAACAATGGCAACACTAATAAGAAGTGTTGTTAACTATAGCTATCACAACAATTAGCTACTGCTGCTTAAAGCCACAAAAAAGTTACTCATCACCAACATAAAAATGTTTTGGGTTTTTTTTTTTATATGAACCGTCGTCTTGCATTCGCTTAGAGGTCAATAAAATGTTATAAAATAAATTGAAAAAAAGTTTTTGTGAACTAAAAAGAGCAAATTAAGGCTTATTTGTATACAAATAAATTTTATAATTCTGTTTAAAAAAAAATAAAAAAAAATTTATTTTTAATACTTCCAACGCTATATTAAGTAAATCGTGTATTTTGCCTCCAACCTAAACAATTTCCTTTGCCATAAATTTTAATAAACAAAAATTAAGTCATTAAAATGCGCAAAATATTTAATATGATGTCTCAATATCTCGACGCCAAGGCTTAAATTTTTGCAGACAAACATTAAAAATCATCGAGCGTCAGGCGCTACATGCCAATTATTACCACAAGTTTCATCAAAGTTCATGTTATGCTCCATCATAACAATAAAAATAAGTAATTCATGGACTACAATAAGATATGTTTTTGCTATCTTCAAGCTGGTTTTTAATGCCGATCATTAAATTTTACACCTCACCAAAGTATGCTTAACTGCTTCAAACTAGCGGTATTTCTTTTTTCGCCTTTTTGAGAAATCAATGCTATACATTTACACCGCTATTTATACTACCAATTCTGTTTTTCTTTTTGTAATCTTATTTTTATTGTCTAGTGTTGGTGGAGTCACTTTGGGGCACAATATTGTCGTTGCATCGTTATTGTTGTCGTTGTTGTTGTCAAACGGCACGAAGTGGTGAAAATTTATGACACCGTAAAAACTGTTTCGAAAGTGAAAATTAATCGAAAAGAAAATCACATCTATTCGCAATTGATCGGTATGACCAAATTAATACTGACGCCAATCAGTATTTACTATATGAGTAAAACCAGTATAGCGATCTATCTAATCTATCGATCGATTGGCCTTCGCTCAAGATCTGTACACGACGAATGAGCTCAGTCTGACTGCAGGGTAGAAATGTTATTAAGTGTATCTTTGTCGTCACCTTGTTGGGAGTACATAAGATATGTACAATAAATCTTTGCTGTACATTGTTGTAAGAGTGTGTAAAGCGACAAATTAATCAAAAGTTAACCAAGATCAAAAAAAGATTATTTATTGATTGTAGATTGCTATTGAAGCTCCAAGCTGTAACGTTTTTTTTGACTGTTTGACTAAATAAAGTGTAGCTTTTTTCAGTGTAAAATATTGAACTATCTAGGTTATAGAATTATAAACGGTCGAAAATCAATGAACGTGAACAAACGGGGCTAGTTCTATTTTTACCGTTGTGTCAAAAAGTTGCAAATTGCAGAGAAATTACTCTAAAAGCTCTGAGGTCCATATTTCATCAACAAGGGTTCCATAGGAAAATAGAACCCAGTGGAATTTGATAACATTCCTTCAATTCTAGTTAAAATTAAGTTTGATTTTTACCCTCCCCTTAATTCAGCTTCTATTCAAAATTGCAGAGAAATTACTCATAAAAAGTCTGAGGTCCATATTTCAACAACATGGGTTCAATAGGAAAATAGAACCCAGTGGAGTTCCCATTCCCATTCCTTCAAATATTGTTAAAATTCAGTTTTGTTTTTACCCTCCCCTTAATTCAGTGAATTAATAGCAAAAATTTCCTTAAAACTGCAAGGAATTAAATATTGTTATTAAAATCAATGAATTTCATTCATTTATCGAAATGCATTTATTTCAATGAATAATTCATTAGCTCAAAGAAAAAATTTGTTGATTCAAGGAAAGCGTTTTTTAAATTTCATTTGATTTTAATGTATTTTCCACTATGCATTGAAATTAAGCTCTCATTTTTGTTGTTGCTTCAAAACTGGCTTCAAATGTTTAGAAACACATTCATTGGTTTAATTAATACATCGATTTCAATGCACAATGCATTGATTTAAATAAACAATCTTTATCGATTAAGAACTTGTTTTTAATTCAAAAGAACGCATGATTTCAATCAAACAAAAATTCATTGATTTGAAAAGCAACTATGATTCTGTTTTGGTTTTGTCGAATATTGTGCTAAGCAGCTTTTTAAGTTAGTGGACGGCAGAAATCACAAAAGACTGGTGATGAGTTAGTGTATCGTCTAATAAATTTTGAATTTTTTTTGTTATGTGAAACTTATTAGGACGCGTTTAAAGTGCCGATTGGTTGCTGTATCAAGCCGAACCGAGAAAGAAAGCTGAAAAATGTTGCACATACAATCTAATGGAATAAGCTCAAAGTGTGTATAGTGCCAGCCAGTCGCTTTAAGCTGCCTGCTTGACTGGAAGTATAAGCGCTTTGAGCTTATTTATATGATTGTGCAGCATTTATCAGCTTTCCTTCTCAGTTCGGGTCGGAACAGCAACCAGCCGGCACTTAAAACGCACCCTTAGGTAAAAAAAAATGAAATGGCAATTTCAGCCCTTGAAAGGACTTTGTCCAAGGTTCTTATGATCAATTGTGTTGTGCGTGTTGTGAAATGTTTGAACACAACTGATCGAAAACTAGACCTACAAGTTTTATGCCGACTCCGAACGGCTTATGTCCTCAAGAAGCTTTTCATGGCAGTCTTTACACTCTGAGGTTTGCCATTGTCTGCAGATAGGTGACGGCTGAACAGAAAAATTAATTCAATTGAAAAAACTTTCTGTGTCAGGTGGGAATTGAAACAGGTTTCTCTGTCGTATGGGCCACACACTCTAGCCACTACGCCACGGTCGCCACCAGCGTCCTTAAGTGGCGATTCGATATTTCGACGAGAATTGAGAGTGACATTTTAAGGGCTTGTAACGTTTCGGCACATTTCGTTACATGAGAGAGAAGAAAGATATAACGAAGTGAGAAGGAGAAGAGAGCTATACATTGTTAATCGAATACACAGATTTTTTGGCTTTGCTTTATATTATCGCAAAGCCAAAGCAAACGCAGCAGAAATTAAAAAGATTCGTATCGCTGCGTTGGGCTACGAAAGCATAAAAAATGATATTATTGCTTTCCATTTCATTTTGCTTTTCTTATGTATCGCAACACACAAAATGCAGCAATATGCGCTTGACTTCGTTAAGCTTTCAGATGATTTCTTTTTATATTCGTTTGAAGAAGCATGACTGCATTACTGCATGTTGACTTGCATGTTATAATATGCGCGCAGTCGTGCCCCTACGAAAAAAATTAACCGGTTTCGAACCAATCACATGATAGGTCCCCAAAGGAGAGGGATCAGTACCAATTCTGCCACCAACATATATAAACGACCGGTTACTTTTACACGGCGTTGTCATTAACAGTGACCAATTGCCACCTAATGCATCATCCAGTGACCGGCCTGGAAGAGTAGATTGGTGATCTTTTTTGACTGAAAAGGAACCGGTTCAAACCTATTACGTGAAAGGTTACCAAGCCCAAGGGGCCTGTCTCTATTCTGACACCAACTTATGAAGCCGGCCGGTCTTCATCTCTGAATTTCCACACAATACAAATACAGCTTTGAGCTTTTATCGATCTGTCTCCACGTGCATCATATTAAATTGGTCTCGTGCTGAGTAAAATTAAATCTTTCCCGTAATAGGCTCAAAGAAACTGTTCCGTAAGGAGTTATATTAGACCTGTCTTGTGATAGGTTACATTTGAGCTATCAAGGGACCAGTTGCTCAAGGGCAATTGACTCTGCTTTTTCCGTAGGGGTATGTATGTTATTGTTTGTGCTTTTGTTGAACACGTCGGCTTTGTTTTTGTGTGGATTTGAAAGTACTGCAGCGAGAAATTAGGCAGCGCACAGTGGGGTGCTTGGGGGATTTAGGTGATCAAAATTATTTTATTGGGCAAATAGTTTTTATACAAGTCTGTTTTTTGATTTATAATATCCTTAACATGACAACGACCATGGGGTCATATTCAACACTATTCAATATTGCTGAAATTTACTTTTTGATGTGAAACTTATTTAGCCACGTACACAACAACACAGCAAATTCGATGAGGAACAGAATAGAATAGAGTAAAAACGAAAAAAAATTGTTAATAAGAGTATTTGTTAATAAGAGTATTTATTCGCAGTGCGATACGAACCTACTTACTCTCAATCTTCAGACAGATGTTCTACCATCTGAGCAACGTATTTATATTCAGTGGAATTGCAGTTTAAATATTAAGTATGGCCTCTTCTTTTATTCCCTTATCTGTTGGCCTTGGATTGTAAGTAATGCACGAACCACAAAGTTAACATAAAATAACCAAAAATGTTCAATAACGTTTTGTCATTTAATAATTATTGAAGCGAAGCTTTTAACGCCTCGTTCTGTGATTTGCTTGAGTAAAATCTGAGAAACTTTTGACAGATTTTTTCTTGGAAATTTTATGGTTTCTTTGTTGCTAGTGCTTATTACAACAAGAAAACTTTATACTTTAGTATTAAATATTAAAAATATTTTTTGGCGTGCCGTGGAGGATTGAACCCGTATGCACTGATTAAGAGTTCAATACACTATCCACTAGGTCACAAAGCCTTGTTAAAAAGAGTTGTTAATTCAATGTTAAGTATAACAAATACTATGCTGCAGTAGATCGTCACCATCTATCAATAGATATAGGATTGTGTATTTGCTATGTTCCAACGAACAATTTGCTTCTACTTGCCACAAGATGTCAGCAGCATCGGTGTGTTTGCGATGTGAATTCGTTTGTGGTGTTGTTGGTACAAGAAAGTATCAGTAATTCCCACAAGTGCGTTTGTTAAGGGTCAAAAGAATAGAAGGGAAAAGGGAAGGGAATATAAGGGAAAAGAAAGAAAAGAAGAAGGCCGAAAAACAATGTCAATAGAATATATAAGCAATCTCAGAAATTCCATTTTTGTATAGAAGTTTCACTTTTATAATGTGTGACGGTCACACGCATAAATAATGTATAAGCATCTTTTTTCTTACCATAAAAAATGTTTTCCCTTGAAAATTCAATTTCAATATATCTGTTTTAAAAATTTAAGAATTTTTTCATTGTTATTTAATGTATCAGTTCTTTGGAACAATGAATTGTACACCTTCATTCAATAAATAAGTTCTTTACATTTAAGAACATTTTTCTTTAATTCATTGTATCAGTTCTTAAGGTCAATGAGCTTTATTCCTTAGATCAAAGTATCTGTTCCTTGACTTAATGAACTCTTTACGTTTATTCAGTGAATCTGTTCTTTAAACTAAGAATAATTTTCTTGATTTCACGAAGCGATTCTTTGGCTGTAAAATAAAGTTCATATAAATCAATGAAGGTTGTTCATTGTTTCAATGAAAACTTTCTTCTTTTTAATGAACAGTTTATTGACGTCAGAACTTATGCTTAAACTTAAGAACAAAGATCCATTGAGCAATTTAATCAATTTCAATCAACATAAAAAACTTTTTCTTTGTAAGTTTGTGATTTAGTGCGCTACCAAAACTATTGCACTGACCTACATTCACTTAGTTGCAGTGTGAAATTCGAAATTAATTTAAATCTTTTTTTCATCATGTTGCTGGTTCATGAAAAATTGTAAATTTTACCAAGGCTACCTCAAGTCGACTTGTGTCTGCATCGTCATCAGTAATGTTCTCACACGCAAATCGCAAACTTCACACCGACGATGCAGCTTTATGCAGTTAAAACCGCATCTGTTGCCAAGCAAATTATATCGATAAATCAACAAAATTGAATTGACGTTGTAGGCGGATTAAGGGGGGAGGGGAACATAAAACATACATGTTAAAAAAAATGATGATTGCCACGCTGATGGCAACTTCTGATTAGGTAGCACACAACAGCACAATTCATAATTACAATAGCAGTTGATACGAGTTGATACAAGCTGATCTTGGATGCAGCCTCCTTTAAGTTCGCATGTGGAGACAATTAGCTGGAGTCTGTGTGTGTCAGAAATATGCGGCTGTATCGCTTTTATGCAGTGAAATTATTGATGAAAAGTTGCGCTGAGTTTAGAGAAATGCCGGTGTAAGTGCAACATTCCAAAGGAATTTTTATACCCCCACGTGTACTGCCATATATGTATATATGAATTTTTTTTCAGTGTGTTTTTAAGCACCATAGCAAGGCGTGGCAAATATAAATGTATGTATATATATTCTTGATCAGCATTACAATCTGAGCCGATTTAGTCATATCCGTTTGTCTGATCTCATGATTTCGGCCGTAAATGTAGAGCTTACACAATGAAATTCGAAAATAAATTTTGGAAAATAAAAATAAAATAAAGTAAAGTAAAAAAAAACTATGCCAACTACCCACACAACTTGATTTTATAAAAGAGTCAAATCTTTCAAAATTTTTGAAAATTTTTTCAAGACTTGGATTAATCAAAATCATCAAAAGCACTGATTTATTAATATGTACTCTGAGCTTGAAATTTGTCAAAATCTCATGAAAACCAAGCCAAACTTCCATATAAAATGACGTCATTAAAAAACAGTGGCGTAGATAGGAGAGGTTTTAGGCGATACATCCACATCATTCGATTAAGTTTTTTTGCACTAATATACAATAAAAAAAAGGCTTCAAAAAGGTACACATAATAAAGTTTCAACTGTAAACTATTATCTAGAAAAATATAAGATAATACTCCTTAACTTTTGTTTTCTCTTCTATCAGAATCTTATGATAAAAACATCTCATTTTAAAAAAAATTATATAAATTATTTTTATTAATTATATAAATTTTCATACAATATAATTAAATTAAAGAACTTTGGAAAAGAATACATACAAGCGATTAATAATTAATAATTTGAAAAAAAATTGTTTGGCACAAAAGTGGAAGAATACCAAGAATTCTACCAGTTCTTTGCAATTAGTTGGAAAAGGATTGCAGCTTCATGAATTTTTAGCAATGTACTTATTTGAAGTGAAAAGCAAAATCATTCGTTCTTTAGTTTTAAATTTTTAATGCATACTATTTTTATTCTACTCGTATTATTCAAATATAAATTTTATAAAGAATTCTACCCATTAAATTCTTTATAACTGATAGAAAAAATAGTATGACTCAATGAAAATTCCTACCATTCAAATACATCAATACTCCTATTATTTTGTTGCCGTATAACAATAACGTATTACAGTGTAAAAAAACAAAACGAGCCTTACCTCATTGATCTCATCCTCCAGCGCACGTTGACGCGTTAGTTCGCGCAGACGTTCACGTCGCTGTTCGGTTAGTTGCTCCAAACGTTTGGCGGCTCGATCGACCTCGTTGAATAACAAAGTCACTTTGCTCAGTCTAATTGCAACATCAACATTGTTATGACTGTTGTTGTTGTTATTAGTACCAACAAAACTACTAATGCTGTTACTATTGTTGATGGTATTGAGAAGATTTTGCTTAGTTATGATGGCAGTTGTTGCAGCAGCTGTTGAGGAGGACGTTGATGATGATGACGACGATGACGAAGAAGTCGATGATGACGATGATGCTGTTGAATTACGTTTACTTAGGCTGAAACTGTAAGTGTTGTTGTTGTTGCTGTTAATATGGTTTTTGCTATTGTAGCAGCTGCTGCTGTTGCTATTGCTGCTGCACTGAGACGGGCTACTATTTATGTTTTTGGCTAATTCCTGCAGTCGTGCCAATGTTTGCGCTCCCCGTTTTCTGACGTTATGCAATTCAGAATCCATGAGGGCACGACTTAGAGCACGATGCTGCGCATATAGCTGACGACGCGTTGGCAACCCTTGCATATCAGCACAACGTATATCGTTCATGGCGGTCACCAGTCGCTGCCCCGTTGCCATGCACTGACTCTGGAAGGGTTCAAGCAGCGCAAAGAACTCGCGCCATTTCCGCGGATCATGATGATGCAAGCCACGTAGTTTGGCGTTCGGTATCTGGCTAGGTGCAACACTTGTCGTGACTTCATCGACGCTAATGAATTTTATCAAATTTGTTGCTTGTAGTGGTTGTGAGGGTTTCTGTTGCTGTTGCTGCTGCTGAAAGAAACAGAGCAAAGAAACGTGAAATATGATTGTTGTTGTTTTAAGCGGGTTAATTGGGTGTTATGCTGGGGCGTTAACCGCGTGCGCAGATGCTGATAATTTATGTTGTGCTTTTGTTGTTGATGTTGCTGTTATTCGTCAGTAGTTTGTCAGTCGAGTGCAACTTTTGGACGCTAATGAATTTAAATACTTTATTTAGAGAGAAGCAGTTCATCAGTGTCTGGGAATGGATTTGATTGGAAGCCTTAATCATGGATCGAATAAAGCTCACGAGTGGGTCGTATTACTATTATTTCACTAAAATTAGCGTGAAATAACTAAAAAAATATTAACTAATTAAGTACAAATTCTAAATCTAACTCTAACTCTAACTCTAACTCTAACTCTAACTCTAACTCTAACTCTAACTCTAACTCTAACTCTAACTCTAACTCTTACTCTAACTCTAACTCTAACTCTAACTCTAACTCTAACTCTAACTCTAACTCTAACTCTAACTCTAACTCTAACTCTAACTCTAACTCTAACTCTAACTCTAACTCTAACTCTAACTCTAACTCTAACTCTAACTCTAACTCTAACTCTAACTCTAACTCTAACTCTAACTCTAACTCTAACTCTAACTCTAACTCTAACTCTAACTCTAACTCTAACTCTAACTCTAACTCTAACTCTAACTCTAACTCTAACTCTAACTCTAACTCTAACTCTAACTCTAACTCTAACTCTAACTCTAACTCTAACTCTAACTCTAACTCTAACTCTAACTCTAACTCTAACTCTAACTCTAACTCTAACTCTAACTCTAACTCTAACTCTAACTCTAACTCTAACTCTAACTCTAACTCTAACTCTAACTCTAACTCTAACTCTAACTCTAACTCTAACTCTAACTCTAACTCTAACTCTAACTCTAACTCTAACTCTAACTCTAACTCTAACTCTAACTCTAACTCTAACTCTAACTCTAACTCTAACTCTAACTCTAACTCTAACTCTAACTCTAACTCTAACTCTAACTCTAACTCTAACTCTAACTCTAACTCTAACTCTAACTCTAACTCTAACCGCTTCATTTTGTATCACGAAGAAGCACACTAAAGATGAGCGAGACACAAGAAGCAATAGATTTTTGTATGGGAAATAGTATTGCTTCTCGTGTCTTGCCTATCGTTGGTGTGCTTTTTCGTGATACAAAATGAAGGGGTAACTCTAACTCTAACTCTAACTCTAACTCTAACTCCAACTCTAACTCTAACTCTAACTCTAACTCTAACTCTAACTCTAACTCATACTATCAGTGCTACTGTAACGGTAATTGGAACTGAAACTGTACCTGGAACTGTAACTGTAACTATTTGCTAAGTAGTCACTAGTAACTACTAACTTGTAAATATTAACTATAACTAACTCCAAACTTCTAGCTGCTAAGTGCTTAATACTAACTTCTAACTACTAACTTCTAAATACTACTTCTAACTTCTAGCCACTAACTACTTACCACTAACTACTAACTACTAATTACTAACTACTAACTATAAACTCTTAACTACTAACTACTAACTACTAACTACTAACTACTAACTACTAACTATAAACTCTTAACTACTAACTACTAACTACTAACTACTAACTACTAACTACTAACTACCAACTACTAACTACTAACTACTAACTACTAACTACTAACTACTAACTACTAACTACTAACTACTAACTACTAACTACTAACTACTAACTACTAACTACTAACTACTAACTACTAACTACTAACTACTAACTACTAACTACTAACTACTAACTACTAACTACTAACTACTTACTACTAACTACTAACTACTAACTACTAACTACTAACTACTTACTACTAACTACTAACTACTAACTACTAACTACTAACTCCTAACTACTAACTACTAACTACTAACTACTAACTACTAACTACTAACTACTAACTACTAACTACTAACTACTAACTACTAACTACTAACTACTAACTACTTACTACTAACTACTAACTACTAACTACTAACTACTAACTACTAACTACTAACTCTAACTACTAACTACTAACTACTAGCTACTAACTACTAACTTGTAACTACTAACTTCTATCTTCTAACTACTAACTAATAACTAATGACTAATAACTAATGACTACTAACTACAATTCTGCGGGGGCTCAGCTGTACGTCACCGGATGGGTCACAGGTTGCGGATGATGGACGGTCGCAGATATGAAGGTAAGCCGCTAATAAGCTTAACAAATAAGCGGTCCCGGACAATACAGCGGGTTACCAACGAGGGTAAAGCGTAGCGTCGGACAAGCGCTGCGTCTTGATTGATAAACCCATATATTCCAATAACCAGCCACTGTCCAGGCGAGTCGGTGTCGCCTTAAAAGCACCTATGTCCAAAACTCCCTAGTCTTCCTCTTGACGTTAAACTTGAGGGGTCGGTCCGTGGACGTTAAACATGGAATGTGCGCAGGGTTTGGGTTCCGCCACATTACTACCGTCCAATGAAAACCAAAACAGAGGTCGGCCAAGCCCGAACACGGGTTGTTATGGCCCCCTAAGTAAGTAAGTAACAGTCCAATCTCCTCGAAAAATTTGTGGTCCTTTTTCTTGTTGCCAGCTTCTCAAATTTTACGCACACGCTGCACAGTGTTTCGTTTCATACAAGTTAGAGGGAGAAAATTATTTTGTCGATTTTCTTTAGTAGCTTTCGATGTTGAAGGTATAGAAAAGTTAAAAAAATTATTTCAGAAATACCTGACAAGTGGGCGTGACAGCTCCCATAGAACTAAAACACATTTTGCGCTATATTTTAAAAATGAAAAAAGGTACAATAATGAAATCAAGGGTAGACTTCCAATATATGATTACTAAACAATGCATAAAATTTGAGCGAAATCGGACAAGTGGGCGTGGCAGCTCCCATAGAACTTAAACACATTTTGCGTTATATCTTAGAAATGAAAAAAGTTACAATAACAAAATCAAAGGTAGACATCAAATATGTGTTACTAAGAAACTTCTAAAATTTAAGTGTAATCGGGCTAGTGGGCGTGGCAGCTCCTATACAGCAGTGAATATTTGAAGGTGGAACGATGAGAAGACCTAAATGTACTGCAGCTTATTACAATGTAATGCAAATACAGCACTTACCGCTTGGCGAAACAATATAGTTTCGTCGAGTCGAACTACACTCAATGAAAAATAATAATTAATTGTTCTAAAAATTGTGAATGTTTTCAAAACTCGTACAGCAATAATGACCAAAAGCAAAACAAGTTCGGTATTATTTATTACTGCTAATACAGCAGAGTAGTGATGGGTTAGCTCAATACTTTTAAGTTATCGATTTTACATTTAAAAGTCGGCGTACCTGTGGTGCGACCACGCCTGCTTTTAGTTGGCGACTACCATACGAACTCGATTACCAAATTTTAGGTCTTAAAAGACAAAAACCGTCTGAAAAATGGGAATTTTATTTATTTGTTTGCGGTAAAAAGGGGGTGTGGCAAATGTTGTACTTCTTAAGAAGTCATTTTAGCTCAATCGGCTTAGTAGTTTCAAAGTCTATAGAAAACACACAGATAATAATTGGTTTTTATATATTAAACCATTAAAGCCATTTTTCCTTTCAATGACTCAATGACACGAAAAAGGTACAAATAAATATGATGTACTATAAACTCACGAGAAGCCTGATATTTTTTATTATAAAAACAGACACCACAACCTTATGAATATACAAATTTGAAAGCATAGACAAAGCGTGATTTTCTAAAATATTTCAAAATGAAAAATGTTTACCTTAAAAAAGAATTTCTTTATATAAAAAAAAAATATATTAATAATGGATAACATTTTTTTTGATGCAAACGTGATGGAAACATTTTCCTATATAAATTTTTGTAAATTCGGTTTCACATGGACTATCGGTATAAAATTTTCCTGACACTCAATAGCCTAAATCCCAAATTTCGAATCATTCCGTGCCCTCAAACCCGAGTTACAAATTTATCTGCGCCTAACTATGCCATTTGAAACACTGTGCGGTGCCTCTCTTTCTGAAAAGACATCGCTCTGCCGACCTCTTCTCTGTTTTTTGTTTCGTTTCTCCTAACATGTGTGCTACACTTGAAATAAATGAAATAAATGTTATGTTCTTATTGCAAGATCCATTACCAACTACTTACTCTAATTCTACTAAAGAAAACCCTCTTGATTGACAATATTTATGATTGTAATATGATTGCAATATATGATAATGATTGCTGAGCTTCAAAAACAAGAACATAAATTAACAACTCCGCATATTTGGAGTTAAAAATTTTAATGAACACATTTTTAAAAGGCAAACGCAATCGGACCACATGGTGTCTATTTGTCTAGACGCCGTCTTCGGTGGCTTACCTTGTTGTATTCCCAATTTGTTGTCTCCGCCGCTCGTTGCTTGCTCAACAGCAATAGACTCCGATCTGGGCAAATGGCAAGAATTTCACAAAACTCGATGTGCCGCCTCAGAAGTTTTAAGCTTTGGCAAATTAAGTCGATTGCGTTCAGGTGGTGCGCCATGTCGATGGTGATTAATATGGTAAATGTACGTTGGGCGGGTTGTTGCGAAAAGACGATGGCAGAAATATGCTGTTGCTGTTGTTGTTGCTGCTGTTGTTGTAAAATATTGCCATTATTGAATTCACCATTGCTGAAAAAAGCAAAAGTTGATTAAATTTAGAAATAAAGTCATTAAAAAAAAAAAAGATTATGGAAAATAAATAAATTTATGCCTCATTCTCACGAACTTAAAATGCATATTTATTCTGCGTAGCATCAAACTATTGCCTTGATTACTGCAATAAATTTCAATATGACACTATTGAGTACCAAACCCTGACCGCATTTCAGTTAATGCATTTCCCACCAGCATCATTTGTCGTCTAAGATAAAAATGGCAGTATAAAAGTCTCATCGATATAAATCACACCCGATCAATGCAAACACATTTTTCAATGATACTCAATGCTGCAAAGAAAAAAAATCCCATTTAATTAAATTGCAACGCATAATGCAATTGTCATCATCATCAATAAAAATTTATCAGCACTCGTTGCTAGCATCTGGTGGCCAGCAATTGCTGAAGCATCAGAAGAGCCGCGCATCGATCGCATCGCCACTTAAAATCTGCCTACTCATTTTCTTCTTTTGCTGGAAAAGTTGCAGTTCAATGCAGTCGTAGTTTAGGTTTTTTTTTTGTTTTTAATCAAATCAATGGCAAACTGAATCTTGGGAACGTCACATTTTTCTAGGTTACAAGTGTGAAAATATCACTGCTATTAAAATGCGCAACCATGAACAAGTTGAACATCATGTTGCAGTTTATTTATTATGAAGCTGTTGTGAACACCCCATACTTTCCATTGTTATTTATTTTCCAAAAAAAAAAACAAGACATGCCAAATACACAAATTTGTATTTGTTTCCATTTGAAGTTGTATATATATTTTTTCTGTTTTTTTGTATTTTCATCGGTATTAAGGGGAGGTTCTCATGAAACTCAACTAGGAAACTTAACTGTCTTTTTTCCAATTGTCCAAACTCACCTACTTTTGTAGGCTTAAGACTTCTCGTTATACTAAAAAAGGCATGGGCGAAATTTGGATGAAATTAGAAAAACGATGTAGATGAAAATATATTAAAAATAAAGTGTCACGCCCACTGTCTAGAGCCGCCCTTTTTCATAAACTACAGATTGATCCTTATGTCAAATAATATGTGTGCAAAATTTGGTTTATGTCGGACAAAAGGAGTAGAGGGAGTTCGATTAGAATTAAATTGACACGCCCCTTGTCCAATCCCACCCACTTTTGTAGGCTTAAAACTTCTCATTATACCTAAGAATATATGTAAGAAATTTGGTTTAAATCGGACAATCGGCGTAGATGGAGCTAGTTTAAAAATAAGGTGCCACGCCCCCTACCTAGTTCCACCCAATTTTATTAACTTAAGATTGCTCAAATTACCAAGGATTATGTGTGCAAAATTTGATTGAAGTCAGACACACGGTGTAACAGAAGTTCGATTAAAAGTAAAATGCCACAACCACTTTTCTAGTCTTAAGACTCCGGCATTATACCGAAGAATATATGCATGGGTTGGATAAAAGTTGTGGGCGGAATTTGTGTACATACAGACACGATGTCATTCAGTTTTATATATTTACGAAAGTTTTGCTATTTTGATGATGTCACTTTGTGTAGGAGGTAGGCGTGGTTTTCATCCAATTTTGCCGAAAATCATAGATATGTTTCATGTTTTATATCAAAGCTTATGTGTGCAAAATTCCAAGATATTTTTTTTTAATTTTTGTGAATTTTTAAGAGACTTAAGGCTTAGAATAAAGTCACTACGTATGGGAAGTAGGCGTGGTTTTCATCAAATTTTGCCAAATATCAAAGAGATGGTTTATGTTAAATATCAATGCTTATGTCTAAAATTTCAAGACTTTTCTTTAAGTTTTGCATATTTTTTAGAGATATTACTTTTTAATAAAGGCAAGTTGTATGAGAGGTAGGCGTGGTTTTCAGTCGATTTTTTGAAATATCGCAGTGATGTTCTATATTATATATCAAAGATATTGTGCATACTCCCAAGACATTTGTGTAATTTGAGCAGATTTTTAAGAGATTTTACGGTTAAAATAAAGTCACTTTGGATGGGAGGTAGGCGTGGTTTTAATCTGATTTGGCTCATTCTTGAACTTGATCTTAATTTTTTAGAGAGAAGCTCATAGTTTGAATTTCATCGGGATAGCTTTAAAATTACGGCTGTAATCCTGATCGCAGACAGACGGACACACGGATACCGACTCAGGTGGTGATGCTGATAAAAAATATATACACTTTTGTGTACCTGACACGCCTCCTTATTGCCGTTACAAATGGAATGACAAAGGTAATATACCCCTTACGCAGTACGCGTTATGGTATAAAAATTCCATGCCTTTAAGTTTTTTATATTTAAATGTATTTCACATTTTGAAAATTTATATATTTATATACGTTCCGAGAACTTACCTACCAAAGCTGTAAAAGAATGAAATCATTTGTGATTTAAAATCATTCAAATTCCAATCAATGATTTGAAAAAATTAATGCATTTAAAATCACAAATGATTGCATTTTTTACAGCTCTGTTACCTATTTACGTACGCTTATATTATGATGATGAGAAATAAAAGCTTGTTTTCTAAAAATTTTCTTTTACTTTTTATATTTATTGCCTTGATTTGCATTGTCCGGACTAGTTTCTTGAGGTGTCTAGTTTATTCCCATCATTTTTGAGATTTTTATTTTAAATATGATAAGTTTTGAAGCTATACAGCTCCAAAACTAGTGCATTTTTCTAAAACTAATAAGCTACAATTTATTTTTGTATAAATGGTAAATCACACGTGGGCAAAAATATGTCTCTTTGTCCTTTTTTTGCAAGAGACCCAAACCGTCCAGTCATCTCCCCTATTTTTGAAAATACTTCAAATTAAATGTATAAAATACTATTTTTTTTAAATTTAAAGTTTTTCACTCATTAAGCGATATGGTCCAGTAATAAAAATCATCAAAGATAAAAGCAGTAAATTTTCTAGTGGCAAACCTATAGCCACTTTCATTACCAGAATTCGGAAGATAAGCACTCTATAAAACCATGAATATTTTTCACCTTCTCTGTCAAACAGGTCTAGGTCAATAAAGAAATCAACACTACATGTTGGAACTTTATTACAGTATTTAATATTCCTAACTCTATAAAGCCTAAGAGGCATATTTAAGGCTATTCAAAAAAAGTAGTATAATTATTATAAGCTCATTAAACTTTTGCCACAAGCACCCTTAAAAAAAAAAGGCACAACGATAAATATGTTTGACTAGATTTAAGTGCTATTAAATTGAGAGTTTTTTATCCATAGAGCGAGCAGACGAGTTCATTGAGAACTAGATACAAGGTTAACAATATGACACTCATAAAATCCCATTTTTCAGTTGTGCTCTAAGCCTAGAAATCGGCTACATGATAATCAAGAATGTTAAATAGGGCTTTGTTGGGTTTATAACTCTTTTTATAAAAAACATCAATAGCTGTTTTAATGACCCAGCCTAACAGCAACATTAGCTGTAGCTTTATTAGCCAATTAAATATGATTAGTTAAAGGTGGAGTTGAAGAAAAGTTTACATTAACGCTAATGCTGATATAATCTGTGATAAAGTGAATAAAGTGTATAAAGTGTGTGTAAAGGTTGTAAAATTAAGTGCCCGCAAGAAATCTTGCTGGCATAGTTGCTTAATTAAGCAAGGCCCACAACTATGAAGGGCCATAAAATACATACAAAAAAAAAAAAAGATGAAGAAGAAAAAAAAAGAGGAAAAAACAACACAAGTTTACGAGTTTTTTTACACTTGTAAGCATCGATGTAGTAGAATAGAAGATGTAAAAGATGATATGTAAAAAATTAACAATAAAAAATGAGAATAAAAACTGAATTTTAATTTGCTGCATTCAAATTATGAGGGTTTTTTTTGCTTTTTTTTTGCTTTTGACAAATTAACTAATTTTGCTGGTATTTCGTAGCGTTTCCTGAAAATATTTTATTCCGAATATTGCAGTAAATCATGTTAAGAATATCGTTAGAGCAACAAGAATACAATAAAGATCTTCTTAGAATTAGACAATGAAAAGTTAAAATTTATTCAACAAGCGGCGTCGGCGCGTTGGTGAGAACAAAACACAGAAATCTTCCCAGCACTAAAAATTTATGTGTCATGAAGCTGTCAAAATATCGCCCATGTTGGCAAGATCTGAATACAAGTCACTTATTTGTGTTTGTTTTCAGGCAACAGCGACGATCTGCTTTGAATTTAAAATTATGTTTTAAGCAACAACAACAACAACAACAATAAGAGTAACAACAAAGGATTACCGCCGCGCTTGTTCAAGGTTTTGCCGTTAGCCATATTCTAAAAAAAAGACAAGGCGTCTGTCTATGCCAACCTAGATGTCAGCCGTCGCCCCAAGTGGAATTTTATTCTATACTATATAGCCGAAGTACGTATGTATATCTTAGTTAGTGACTTAGTTGATAGGTTTTTATTATTTATTTTTTATTTTTTTTTTTTTTTTTTTACTTTTGTGTAGTCTTACTTTTATTTTTTTAGACTTTTTCAATATCTTTTTATAGTGTTCCTTCATGTTCGAAGAAAAGAACAACTAGAAAAACAAAAGTAAGCAAAAACACCGCTGCACAGTGAGTTGCCTCTATACACGAGTGATGAAAATTTAAAAGGAGTTGTTTGAGGATAACGATAAAGTTTGCTTCATTAATTAACTATGAACGATTGAGTTCATAACGTAGCCTATAAGTTTGTTTAAACCTTAAACTTTTTACAGATTCCAAGTAATTATTTAGAATATTGTCATACATATAAATTTATTTATTTATTCATAGACTCAAAAAAAAAAAAAAAAAAATCAATTCTTTAATCAAAAACCACCATTATCTGTTTTGAAAAGTTGAAATTTCTTTATTTATAATTAAATTTATTTTTAATTCTTTTATTTTTTTTTTAAATATATAAATTTTCAAGAATTACATTTATAAGCTTTAACATAATGTCATAACATAATGTTGAATTGAAGCAAGGTGTATTAACACATGTATATTTTTAATATTCTGTGCTAGATAAATTAATTTAAGGTTTTTGTTATTATCTTAATTATTTAGTTATGGGTAAATGAACGAAAGCTGCTTAGCGCCTAAAAACATATCGTATTTAGATTTTTAAGTCTTGAGGATATATCTATATAATAATACGCAAACAAAAAAAAGACACAGTTTCGATAGTATCGTAACTGTTGACATAGAATTTTTTGTTTGATATATTTGGTGATGAATTTTATGATCCTTTTCATTTTAATGTTTGTCAAAAATAAATAAATTTGAATGTTGTGTTTAATAAATAAAAAATATATATTTCAAGAAAAAGTTTTCATGCAACTGGGATGAACGGGTTTGGGCTTTTTCGACTTTTTTCAAATATTTGCACCACAGCGACCTCTGGTGTTCACGATAGAACAGAGTAGATAAGTCACAAAAACTTACCGTACCTCTACATACCTCTACATACAAATTTTCATGCAAATAAGATGAACGGTTTTGGACTTTTTCGACGTTTTTTTAATATATTTCTACTACAGCGCCCTCTGATGTTCAAGAGAGAACAGAGTATATAAGTCATAAAAAACTCACCGTTTCCGAAAACCTCTATATACCAACCTTCATGCAAAACGGATAAACGGCTTAGGAATTTTTTGACGTTTTTTAAAATATTTGTACTACAGCGCCCTCTGGTGTTCAAGATAGAACAGAATAGATAAGTCATTTAAACTCACAGTATCCGAAAACCTCTATATACCAATTTTCATGTAGATCGGATAAACGGCTTAGGAGTTCTTCGATGTTTTTTTAAAATATTTGTACTACAGCGCCCTCTGGTGTTCAAGATAGTAGAAAAAGGATAAGTTCAAAACACTCACCGTATCAGAAAACCCTTATGTACCAATTTTTATGCAAATCGAATAAGCGGCTAAAGAGTTTTTGTAAGTTTTTCAAAATATTTGTACTAGAGTGCCCTCTGGTGTTCAAGATAGAACAGAGTATATAAGTCATAAGAACTTAACGTATCCGAAAACCTCTACATACAAATTTTCATGCAAATAAGACGAACGGTTTGGACTTTTTCGACGTTTTTTAAAATATTTCTACTACAGCGCCCTCTGGTGTTCAAGATAGAATAGAGTATATAAGTCATAAAAAACTCACCGTTTCCGAAAACCTCTATATACCAACTTTTATGAAAATCGGATAAATGGCTAAGGAATTTTTGACGTTATTTAAAATATTTGTACTACAGCGCCCTCTGGTGTTCAAGATAGCACAAAAAGCATAAAACCAAAATACTCACCGTATCAGAAACCCCTTATATACAAATTTTCATGCAAATCGGATAAGCGGCTAAGGAGTTTTTGTAGGTTTTTCAAAATATTTGTACTACAGTGACCTCTGGTGTTCAAAATAGAACAAAGTAGATACGTCATATAAGCTCACCGTATCCGAAATCCTCTACACACAAATTTTCATGCAAATCGGATGAACGGTTTCGGAGATAAATTATAAAATAAATGCCTGAAACTCGATTGCAGCGGCCCCATCCAGGTCCAACCTTTTTTAATGGATAAAAATTAGAATATATGTTGACCGGGGATATAAGAAACCTAGATTTCAAGTTTCATTTAAGTCCATCCAGTGCATTTCGCGTGATGCTTTAACAGACAGACAGACAGACAGACAGACAGACAAAAATTTTAAAAATGCAATTTTTGAAGTCAGCGTCATTCAAAATGTCAAGCGCAAAAAGAATTTCAAAAAAATATTTCATGTAGATTTTTTTTTTACAATTTTATATATATATAGTATAGGTATTATTTATATAGACAACAACACAAGCAGTTACGATTCTTGATTTATATAATGGTTTATTTGTAGTAGCGTTGCTTTTTTTTAAATACCAAATATAAACTAATATAATAACCTATGCATCCCATCTTCATATTGCAACACTTTATTTTCTCAGGCATTAGGCGGAAAGAGCGACACCACCCTGACTGATTGGAGTCTGCCAGCAGACTGAAAGCTTCTTATCGGCGCAAGCATTTATATAAGTATGCATTGCTTGTAAAGCTCATAAAATGATACTATTGAAGAAACAACACGATGTTGCGTTCGCGATTTCTGCACGAACTAAAGTAACAAGCATAGGAACGTCAGCAGCACCTGTATCATCAATGCATTTTTTTTTCATACAAAAATGTGAATTTTTCTTCTTTTCTTTTGTTATTTTTTGTGGCTTTATTAAAGAAGTGACAAAGTCCAAAGTTAGCTACTTGATTTTAAGAACAAAATAACTGATATTTTGGCATAAATTTTATCTTCGTATGATGAATATTAAAGTGTCCCTCAAAAAACGTTGCATGGCCTTGAAAAAATTTGTGAAAATACCCCCATACAAACCGCGCTGTAAGACGTATTTTGACGACATACGTCAAAATGTTTGTGATCCTTTTTTCCTGTGTTTACTTGAATATATTCACATAAAACTTATATCGATGGAAAGGTATTTTCGAGTAGATGTGTACAATATTATTTTTATTCGAATATATTGTCATTAAGATATGAAAAACTAAGCAAATGTGAAAACCATTTTTTCCTAATGGGACAATGAGAAAGCAACAAGAATACATACATAGCGGCACAGCATTAATAACCATTGTTGCATACAAGAGCAGGAGTAGAATGCGAGAGACACTTCAAAAGAGCTGTGCATCATTAATGCTGTTGGTGTCTTTTTCCTTATTTCTCTCTCAACAAAATAAATTTGCCACCGCGTCAGCTTAAAAAAAAAACTGTTAAACTGCTGGTTCCCAGCGGGGCAAACTTGCGCTGAAACACTCATGATGATGCGCTGCTTTTAAAGCTACATGCGCATCTTTTTTGCTGCAGCTCCATTGTCTGTTTTGTACTAATGTCCGCAAAAATAAGCGCATCCTTACTGCATCATTGGGAAGCGTGGAGGATGCAGTACGCAGCGGAAATTTGCTTGCACCACAGATGGTTATTTTGAACTTCGAAAACTGAAATCTCTCTCTGTGTCTCTTTCTTCTTCTCTTTATGTATGATGCTTTTCCATGTAGTAAAACTTTTTTTTTTATTGTTGTTTCGTGCTGCTATGAGCTGTGCAGGCCAAGTTAAAGTTTTCTTAGTAACTACTAAATAACTTATACTATATAATAATACTTAACTGAAGTAATATTTACCTCTTACAATTTTGCACTTATTCACATTTCAATTAAACATCACACGCGTATAGAAGTTCGCTGTAAACTGAAACAAAGGAGTTTCGAATTGATTGACTTTGCGCAATTTCGAATTTTTTCAAATAGTTAGGTGCTTAGCCTCTGTTATAAGGAGAGCGCATCCTCAAAGAGAGCTCATCCTGTGAATATTGTTTATTTTGTTCAATACTTCTGTTCAGGCTACGGGTTGATGCGTTTAGCAAAAAACCAAACGAAAAATCGATTTTGATATGGCCGAATTCCGGCCACAGGCGATACTAGTTTAATTTAATTAGTCTTATGTAATATTATTCTTAAGTAAAATTTCATAAATGAAACTTTGCTCCTAAAAAATTTATTTATTAAAGTGTCACGACCTTTTCCGAGCTCCACCCAGTTTATTAATAGTTTTTTATAATGATTCTACTTAGCCCTGTACCAAATTTCAATTTCCCAGTATCAATACTAACCAGGGATTGAAAATAACGATTATTTTTTAATTTTTAGATCAAAAGATCATGTCTAAAAAGTTATAGTAAAATAATTTTAAATTCAGCAATATGACACTAGGGAGTCAGGGATTCTGTTTTTGACATGATTTTTTTCACTATTTTTAAGATAGAAATCACCTTAAAACACTTATATTTGATCGTTTTTTTCGATCAAAATCATTTTCATCAACGATCAGAACGGTTTGGATTAACGATCAAAATTATTGTCTATCGTTATTTTACAATCAGAAATAAAAGTTATTTTTTAATCGTTATTTTTCAGCATCAATCATTGATCGATGTTTTTCCGATCAGATTAGAAAAATTATTTTTTGATTGAAATAATATCGACTAAAATTGAAATCAAATCAAAAGAAAGTTATTGAGCATATAAAAAACTAATGTTATTTTTCCCCCACCCTTGAAACCCACGATCACAAGTAAGTATACGTAAGTACACAAGTAAGTTTCTTGGGCAAGGATTTGAACAACGATTTTGACAAGGATAAGGACTAGATTTTGGACATGGGCAAGGATTTGAATAAGGACTGGGGCAAGGATTTAAATAAGGAAAATATGATAAAAAGTAATAGTTGTTAAAAACAGTAGTATTAAATAGTAGTAGGTATGGAAGTAGAAATAGTAACTGAAAATAGCAGTAGAAAATAGTGGTAAAAATAGTAGATAAAATAAATAATAGATAAAATAAAATAGATAAAATAGATAAAATAAAAGAACATAAATGGAATACAGTAGTATTAAAAAGTAGTAGCAAATATTAGAAGAATTAGGTGACAAAAAAAGGTGGTAGATATAAAAGCAGAAATAGCTGTAGAGAAAAGTACCAGTTAAAAAATTTCACTTAAATAAAAGTTTTCCAAATAACGGAAAACCACAGACTTATGTTCTTCATCGCAGTTTTTACTCTCTGAGATTTGTCATTGTCTGCAGAGAGGTAACGGCCGAACAGAAGAATTAATCCAATTAAAAAAAAATTCTGTGTTAGGTGGGAATTGAACCAGGGTTCTCTGGCGTATGGGCCGCGCACTCTACCCACTGCGCCACAGCCGCCACTCAGTTCCATAGTTTTTCTTAGATTTCTTTTATATTTTTTTTATTTTAATTTTTTTTACTTTGCAATATTTAATATATATTTATGCTTTATATATAATTAAATGTATAATAACAATCTCATGCAAATTAATTTGTATCGACTATTTAATCATTACACCAAAATGTAAAAAAAATTGAATATATGTAAAATATGTAAAAACTTATGTAAGCTTTTTTTGTTTTCCCTTTCTCAATTCCTAATCTTGATTACCAGTTGATCGTTACCAATATTCTTGGTATTTGATAAAGAAAATTTGTTAATTTTTTTTTTGTATGAGACAACTCACTGTGCACTGGTACCAAACACAAAGTTACTGACGCTGATGCCGCCATCTACACTTAAGGCTGACTGGCAGGCTGTTAAGTCTGTGAGTGACTGGACTGACTCACTAACTTGACTGAATGCCCTTCTCTGCGCTGTGCTTCATTACTCGCAGCAACCACTGCTCCCTAAGGTGTTCAATACTTATGCATTCGCGTGCACCGTTCTATCTCCAACTAACCTAGAAGTCTGACCCACCTTCTACCACATAGAGAACTTCTTCGTGTTCTACCGCGATAATTCAATTTAATGCCGTTTTTCAATGCAGCGTCAAAAATGAGTTCAAAGTGTCGAAGAAGAAGTTTGCACGATTGCATGGATGATTTTTTGATGGCTTCTTTTTATATGTTTTTTGTTTGTCTTTTTTTGCAATTTTCATCAACTCATTATAAATACCCGCAGAGTTTTCCTCATTTGCTATGAATCGCATTATTTTTTTCATTTACCGTTGACCTCATTTGGCATTTTTTCATTAAAAAAGTTTTAAGCAAATTTTTATGATTGAGTCGTAAAGTTTTTCTGGGTAATTTCGGTAATGATCAATGATCATTAGCGGAATAAACTTTAATATTGCTCATGTGAATTTAATCAATATAATTTTGGCTTTTTAAAAAGTTTCAGTTTTCAAGTTGTTAACCCAAAAAATGCAATGTGAATTTTCTGTAGAGAATGTTAAGGTTTTAAGAAAAAAAAAAAATGTGGATGTAATGCAGTGAAATATCGAATTTATGGGCTTTTATTACTGCAGAGGTGTTTTTGTAAGGTGGCAGTGAATTAATGGGTTTCAACTGTTTATGTGAACATGGCTTGATTGCTTTTATATTCTAAAAAATTCCATTTTGTGTCATATTATGACGCGAAATATATATATCACGAAATATCTTTTCTAATTAAATGAAAAAGTCAACAGTCAGACTTAACTTAAGAAAAATATTTTTTAAGAGTAATTCCCAAGCCCTGATTAACAGTGCTGATGACATATGTAACATTGCGAACGTTAAAATTTCTGACGGTAACTATGCTGATGTTAAGATTGCTGACATTGACAGTGCTGACGCAAATTCATAAATTTTACCCATACAAAAAAGTGCTCGAGCGCCTAAAGTAGTTTACACTTAAGAAAAAAATATTGCTACACATTTAAATACAAAGGAATATTTACACAATATCTTTAAGGGGACTTACATCCATTTTATGAAAATGAAGGTGGGTCTTATCAGAGGACTGCGAAATAACTGTAAAGGATATTGGTTTACAAATTTTTTGTATATTTTTGAAGAAGTGATTTATACAAAATGTTCAAAATTTAAAAAAATGCTTATTATATGAGGTACATATGATTTTGAAGACCTTTAAAAGAACTCGATGTCAAACTCTAAAAAATTAGCTGCTTAAGGCCCGCAAAAAATGTCAAATCAATCGACCGATTAGTTTTTGAATAATCTTGCCTGAGTAATCTTATTTTTGCAAAGAAATCACGTCACAAACATTGTTTTATACCCCAACGCGTACTGCGTAAGGAGTATATTGACTTTGTCATTCCGTTTGTAATGCCAATAAGAAGGCGTGGCAGGTATAGAAAAGTATATATATTTTTGATCAGCATCACCACCTGAGTTGATTTCCGTCTGTCCGTCAAAGCTTCTTTTTGCAAAATAAAGATCAAATTCGAAAATGAGCCCAATCGGATGAAAACCACGCCTACCTCACATACAACGTGACTTTATATTAACCGTAAAATCTCTTAAAAATCTGCTTAAATTAGAGAAATATCTTGGAATTTTGCACATAAACTTTGATATATAATATAGACCATTACTATGATATTTGGCAAAATCGGATAAAAACCACTCCAATCTTCCATACAAATTGGCTTTATTTAAAACGTAACATCTCTTAAAAATTTGCAGAAATGAAAGAACTGTCTTCAAATTTTGCACAAAAACTTTGATATTTAACATAAACCATCTCTTTGTCATTTGCCTACATCGTATGAAAACCACGCCTACTTTCCATACAAAGTGGCTTTATTTTAGACGTAAAAGCTCTTAAAAATCCACAAAAAATCAAGAACTATCTTGAAATTTTGCACATAAGCTTGGATATATAATATTAAACATCTCTATGAAATTTGGCAAAATCGGATGACAACCGCGCCTACCTCCCACACAAAGTGACATCATCAAAATAGCAAAACTTTCGTAAATATAGAAAACTGATTAACATCGTGTCTGTATGTACCCAAATTCCACCCACATCGTTTATCCAACCGATACATACATACATTCTTCGGTATAATGTGAAGTCTTTAGACTAGGAAAGTGGGTGTGGCATTTTACTTTTAATCGAACTTCTGTTACACCGTGTGTCTGTCTTCAACCAAATTTTGCACACATAATACTTGGTAATTTGAGCAATTTTAAGTTTATAAAATCGGGCGGTACTAGACAGAAGGCATGGCACTTTATTTTTAAATTAGCTGCATCTACACCGTTTGTCCGATTTTAACCAAATTCGCACATATATTGTTTAGTATAATGAGAATTTTAAAGCCTACAAAGGTGGGTGGAAATGGACAAGGGGCGTGTAAATTTAATTCAAATCGAACTCCCTCTACTCCGTTTGGCCGACTTAAAACAATTTTTGCACACATATTATTTGGCATACGGATTAGTCCGTACTTTAAAAAAGAGGACGATACTAAACAGGGGGCCTGGCACGTTATTTTTAATCTATTTTCATCTAAAGGATTTTCCAATAGGGATGACCTAACTTTGACAGCTCGTGGTGGCCATATTCGAATATGGGTTTTTGACATTTTTAAGCAAATATGTTCAGTTTGGTTTGCCATTTCATCATGGCATGTTTAACTTCGGTCCAACGCTTCGAAACTGTTCAATTTTTTTACGCAAATTACGCTAATTCTGAATTCTGGTAATGCTAATTCTGTGCGCGCTATTAATAGCATAATAACAAAATTTGAAAATGAATTCACTTTTCACGATATAAAGTTGCCTGTAAGACAAAGAAATGCCCGAAGTGAAGAAAACATTGCCGCTGTTCAAGCCTGTGTTCGTGAAGATTCAACTCTATCTGTTCCACGCCGTTCTCAAGACTCTCCTGTGACTCTCCAGGATGACCATATGGCGAATTTTGCGATTGGATTTCGGTCTGCATCCATATAAGATGTTGTTGGCACAAGAACGAACTGACATTCGTCGTCAGTTCGCTGATTGGTCACTTGAAATGCTGGAAGCCCACAACGAATTTCATCGGAAAATCATCTTCTCCGATGAGGCTCATTTCTGGCTCAATGGCTTTGTCAACAAACAAAATTGTCGCTTGATTGATTGAGTCAAATCCAAAAGTGGTTCATGAATCACCATTGCATCCCAAAAAATTAATCGTTTGGTGTGGAATATAGTACGGTGGAATCCTCGGACCTTATTTCTTCAAAATGAGGCAGGAGATTCCGTTACCAATAATAGCGAGCGCTATAACACGATGCTCACCGATTATTTTTCCCGAGGAATTTCTTGATATTGATGCGGACGACCTTTATTTATTTCGACGAAGAGCTTTACACTTCTCGACTTAACACGGCTTTATTGCGCGATAAGTTCGGCGAGTCGTTAATTTCGAAAAATGGGCCCATCGCTTGGCCGCCTAGATCGTGCAATCTAACGCCTTTGGAATATTTCTTTTGGGGTTACGTTTAGTCAAAGGTGTACAGCAACCATCTTAAATTTTTTGAGGCATTGGAAGCCTATATTCATCAGGCCATAGCTGAGATATCGGCCGAAATGGTGCAAAGAGTCATCGAAAATTGGCGTGCGCGGATGGCCGTGTGCAAACAAAGCCGCGGTGGCCAGTTGGCCGATATTTTGTTTAAATTATAAATTTCATAAGATCGTCTTCTAAATAAAATAATCAGAACCATTTTTTATCGAAAATTGTGTGTTTTATTCAAATTTAAAGTAAGGATCTTCTTATTAAAGGAAACCCTTTACATCGTTTCGCCGATTTCAACCAAATTTCACACATATATTCTTTAGTATAATGTGAAGTTTTAAGAATCCAAAAGTGGGTGGAAATGGACAAGGGGCTACACCGTTAAATACCGACTTAAACCAAACCGACTTGGTAACCGACTTAAACCAAATTTTGCAAATATATTCCTTACCATAAGGAACAGGCCGTACACTCTAAAAATTGTTTGCTGAAATTTACTACAATACTTGTAGGCAACAGGTTTGGTACTAGTACTGTTGTAGTAAATACACACATCAAATAGAATTCAACATGAGTTTTATTTTATATTGTAGTAAAATTCAACATAAACTTTACTTTAGATGTTATAGTGCAATTAAAGAATTGTAGAATTGTAGAATTTCACTTCGAAAAGTGTAGTAATATATAAAAATTACTATTTTAATAATAGTAAAATTCCACAACTGTTGAGTAATAATAACATCATAAGTAGTCAAATTGATTTTACTTCAAATGATATAATAATTTGGGTATAGCATTTGGGAAATAGACAATTAAATTCATTGCACTTCTCTTCTTTATGCATATATAAATAAAAGTTGTAATATTTTAAATACATAAAATTCTTTCCGCATATATTTTATTGATTCATATTATTTAGTTGACCAGAAATACTTATTATTTTATTGTTTTATTAGTTTTTTTATTTAATTTAAATAAAAGCAAACCGCAACAATAACACCTCAGACGATTATAAGCAGACTCGAATGACAATATACACACATACACACATGTATACACACACCTATTTGTTGAATTTTATTACAGTTTATGTCGTAGAATGAAGTTTTACTATTGATTTTGTAGCAAAATTCAACATATGGTGTTTAATTTTACTGATATTTGTGCTTAAATTTAAACATTCAAAGATTACTTCAAAAATTTTAGTAAAATTACACTTCAGTTGAATATTCAACAAATTATTACTATCTTAAATATATTAAAATTAAACATATTTTTTAGAGTGTAGTTTATAAAATAAATACAGGCGGAATTAGACGGGGTGCGTAATACTTTAATTTTAACGAAACTCTTTCTATATCGTTTTTCTGACTTCAGTTAAATTTTGCAAATATATTCTTTGGAAGAATGAACAGTGATTAGTCTAAAAAATTTGGCGGAATTGGACAGGGGCGTGCCACTTTAATTTCAATCGAATTCTTCCTAAAGCCTTTGTCCGACTTCTTCCAGGTTGTAGGTATTTTAGTTTCGGTATCCTGCCGAACCTCCATTCCTTACTATTTTTCAACTAAATGAGTTTTTCTTAAAAAATATAGAACAATTTTTAAATTGATACCTTTAATTGTTATTTCGTAATCCTCTCATTAAAGACACCTACATTTTTCACAAAAAATGGATATAAGTCCCCTAAAGCGACATCATCTGAGCTTTTAACCCCTAGGTCAACCCATTAAGTGCTCTTTGAAGGATATTTTATGATCACATTTGGAAAACTCAGGTTTTTTTTATTTAAATTTTTTCATCTTGATCGTTTAATCGCTTTTTTTTTTTTAATTTAAAAAAGAAAATTTTAGTGTTTCAAATATCAAGTTATCCTAAGCTTATATATAAGCTATGTTATATAAGCTTAGTCGTTGGTTTTTTTAGTCGTTGAGGTTCTTTGTTACCATAGTATGATCTATGAACTCCTTATATGCAAAATAAGATGTCATTCTTGTATTACAACTCGTTGTGGAGACTCGACTCCCCGTGGGAAAATATTGGCATTAGAGTTTCCACCAGCTCTATTGTATGGCTCTATGCAAATCTGTTAATTGGCAACTATTAAGATTGTTAAAAAAAAAATCATGTTATCACCATGTTAACAAACATCAACACTTTGATAGATTTCGGATTATCTTGGGTGCATGTGAAATGTTGTAAAACTTTTTCTGCAGTTTAAATGGCAGTCATAGACAACGAAATTTGCTGATTTTCGTGCCTTAATTGATTTAATTGATTCGCACACCTAGTTGTAAATTATTGTTGTTTGCTTATGTTTTTTGAGTCTTTTTTTTTGTTTGTATTTTCTCATTGGCAGCTCGTTAACAAGCATCTTAAGCAACTGCCAATGTTTTTTTTTGACTTATGAAATACATTTAAGTTTTTTTGTTATTTGATATTTTAATGAAAGAAGGCAATATTCAAATACGACACATGCAATGGTAGTTGTCGTGATTGGCGCCTAATTTTTATGTCAAAATCTATTTTTTGCTAGTTCTTTTGACATTAAGTTGGAATTTATCATGTTGTTGAATTAAAGTTTCACTCAAACTCACCTTTCTGGTATTGTGCTGTAATACAGCAAAACAGTAGCAATTTCATAGCAATTTAAACCGGCATTCAGGAGACAATCAGCATCAATGGTTATAAGGGAGCGACCCTTTAGATCACGCGTACCTGAAAAAAACAAAAAAAAAAAAACATAAAATCAGAAGCTTAATTTGAAGTTTTTATGAAAAGTTTGATATTTCACATTCCAATAAATACAAGAATTATTACATAAAATTTCTTTTGGAAAAAAAGGATATTATTAATACTGCAAAGAGCTTAAAAAAAACTTTTTGGTACTTTCATTGAAACAAAAATTAATTTTTCAACTAATATGGAATACTATAATACGGGGTTGTTGTACAAACCAACAGCTCTTAGAATCAAAGCAAAATATTTGTCGATTTCAATTCTGATTCCAAGAGCTCTGGGTTTCTAAGACAACCCCGTATATAATTTTTCACTTTTATACAAATAAATGTGAAAAAATTAAAAAAATAAAAAAAAAAATTTCGTTTTTCTTAGCTAAGTTGACCCAAATCACGTCTAAGTTCATTTATCTCTATCAAGGATTTATTGGTCACAATTAAACAAACATTGCTGAATATCTCAAACGATATGAAAGTTATAAACGATAGAGTATAATTAGTGTCCCTTTTACTCGGGACATGAAAGAGAGTTATGCAAATTATCGCTTTTATAAAAAATTATGAAACATAGTAGTATTACGAAGGCCGTTTGATAGTTTAGTGAAAAACGAAACAAGGAATGATTTTTACGACAAAAAACGTTTTATTTCTCAACGTTACTCCAATTTTTTGATCCCAGAAAAATACGTTTTCGGAATGTCCCCAAAAGAGGCCTCTGTTTCGGTGATGAGCTCTTCTCTGGTGGTGAATCTCTTTCCGCTGAGCCATTTCTTCAGCTTTGAAAACAGAAAATAGTCGCTTGGGGCCAACTCTGGAGAATATGCTGGATGAGAAAGCAATTCGTACTTCAGTTCATGGAATTTTGTGAACGCGCGCATTGCCTTGGTGAAAGAGAACTTTTTTCCTTGCCAAATGGGAACGTTTCTCCAAATTGGCTGCATAGTATTCCCCATTGATAGTCATTTTCAGTAAAAGGTAATCGATGTAGATTATACCGCGTCCATCAAAAAATATTGTCGCCATAACCTTTCCGGCCGATAGCACCGTCTTCGCCTTCTTCGGAGCACGTTCTGTCGTTGAAGTCCACTGTTTCGACTGTTCCTTTGTCTCTTGTGTGTAGTGATGGATCCATGTTTCGTCTACGGTTACTAATCGACGGAAAATATCCTTCTTATTTTGATTCAGCATCCCTAAACACGATTTTGAATCAGCCACACGATCGCGTTTATGATCTAGAGTGAGCAAACGCGGCACGCAACTTGCGGATAATTTTTCCATGTCCAAAAGATTTCGCAAAATGTTACACACCCCATTCGTCTGAGATGCCTACGGCCTCGATAATCTCGCGCACTTTAACTCTACGATCGGCCAACACGATATCGTGAGTTTTAGTCACCATTTCTGGCATATAAGGTTCTCTCAAGCGTACTGTGTGAAAGATTAAAGCCAATTACAAAAACACTGATTGGACCTTATCAGTGTGGCTTTCGACCTGGAAAGTGTACCATAGACCAGATTTTCACGCTACTACAAGTCCTGGAGAAAACCCACGAAAATCAAATTGACACACACCATCTCTTTGTCGATTTTAAAGCTGCGTTTGATAGCCCGAGAAGGGATTGCCTATACGCAGCAATGTTTGAGTTCGGTATACCTGAAAAGTTGATTAGACTTTGCAGGATGACGTTGAGCAACACATGCAGCTCTGCCTAGGTAGGAAATGACCCCTCCGAAATCTTCAATACCGAAAGAGGTTTCAGACAAGGTGTTCCACTGTCTTGCGATCTCTTCAACATCATCATGGAGGGGATCGTACGAAAGGCCGGTGTGCATCGTAATGGCACCATTTTCTAGAAAAGTGTCCAGCTCCTTGCGTACGCTGATGATATTGATATTGTCGGCAGAACCAAGAGAGATGTTACTGCTGCTTTCACCACTATCGAAAAGGAATGAGCCAAAGTGAGTGTGACGATAAATGAGGGTAAAACAAAGTATATGCTGTCTACAAACAAGGGAGCGCGGCGTTTCCCACGTTTCATTCGGCAGCTATAACTTTGAAGTTGTCAAGGAGTTTGTATACCTTGGCACCGCCATTAATACTAACAACGAAATCAGCCTGGAGATAAAGCGAAGAACAATAATTGCTAATAGGTGCTACTACGGGCTCAGTAAGCAACTAAGTTCCAGAGCCCTCTCTCGATCGACAAAACTAACACTCTACAAGACGCTCGTTCTACCTGTGCTGCTTTATAGCGCTGAGGCACGGGTAGTTTCGCAAACTGACGCAATCGCTCTGGGAGTGTTCGAGAGAAAAGTTCTTCGCAAAATCTTCGGTCCTGTTCGAGTCGGCGATGACTATCGCATCCGAATGAACCACGAGCTGTATGAGCTCTACGAAGACATTGACGTAGTTCGGCGTATAACTGTGCAGCGACTACGCTGGCTGGGTCATGTCCATCATATGGACGACGAACCTCCAGCGAAAAAGTTGCTCGAGGCAAAGGTCGCTGGTCAACTACGACGAGGGAAACCATGCCACCAATGGATGGACCAGGCCGAGGAAGACCTACTTTGGTGTATCCGATTGGAGAAGGCGCACGCAAAGCAGAGGCGCCTGGCGAGAGCTGATGAGGTCGGCCGAAACCCGAACACGGGTTGTTACGGCCACTTAAGTAAGTAGTAGTTCTGGGTGTGAGTTCAAGTGCTTTCGTTTTTTTGACTGAGTTCTAGGTATTCTTCAGAATGGTAGAACATAGTGCCTCACAAACTTCTAGCAGATATGGTCCAACATAGATATTGCTTGCCTGGTACATCTGCTTGAGTTTAACGAGTCCTTTAGACCACCAAACGAATTTGGGTAAAGAAAAAACACGACTTAAAAAACACGAATAAGTACATTGGAAAGCGTCACATTCGTAAAATGTAACCTTTAGCTCATTTGCATAGAATTTTTTGACTTTCTTCAAAAAAACCCCAGAAATGAGGTTGTCGGCAGCGATAAATATCACCAACAAACAAGGAATGCATATGAATAATTGGACGAAAAAAGACCAGGCCCAAGCCATTGATAATTTTTATATTAATTTAAATTTTAATTATCTCTTCCTGATTTTTATTTTCATTATATGCATACAAAAAAGGAGAATACTATTTTTACATACATTTTTCCCATTTTTGTTTTTTATAATTCTTTCCGAATTTTCCCCATTTTCACCGAAAAATGCCACCAGAACCACTGTATTAACCACCACTGTACTAACCACCGACTTAGACATTTAATTAAATCTTGGCCGAATGTCCCCGAGAATCCAGCAAATGTGAGTATAATGCATATCAGAAAAAAATCAAGATTGCAAAAGACGTATCTTTTCTTCATCCAATTGTTTTTGTGTTAAAAAGGCAACATTTTTCTTAGATAGATTTGAAAAATTAGATGTCCTTTTATAATATATAAGCAAATAAATTTTTAGCTAAAACCGTGGGCAACTCTAAAACACAAATTCCAAAAATGTTTTATTTCCTCATGAATTAATATCGGAAAATAGATGACGCAGATATAATTTATTGAAAATTACCCCCTATTCACGATTTTCACTTTAAGTCAAAACTGGCTATAAAAACTCTATAACTTCACGACGATTGGCTATAAAAAAAAAAAAAAAATTAAGAAACTTGAGTTCATATAATTCTAAAGGCAGCCAAGAGTCAAAATTTTAAGCAAATCAAAAGGCGTGAGGTCAACCCCGACTTAAATTTGGCTTGGAATGGCTGAGTATGCTCTCTTTTATAGTGTTTAAGAAGAGTCATAATTAAAAACAATTCTGAAAGTAAAGTACTGGTATTGGCTTGGAAAACATCTCCTCAGATGTCTCACATTTTATAGCAATACCGATATATTTTTGATCATCAAAACGTACCCGTCTCTCCCTATCCCCCCCTCCCTCCAAGGAAAGTCCTGGCTAAGGTCTTGGTTCAGTGTCTAAATTTTGAAATTGATTCTTGCATAAATTTACATTTGATGCTTTAAAAATAAAGTTTTGAAATCTTATGGACGACAAAAACTTATTTATATCTTGCTGAGGTCACTTTTTCCACCATTTTTTCATATCGTGCATTTAAGTTTGTATCATGCATACACTGAAAAAAACGATCATCAATTTGAGCTTGAAGTGTCATATTGACACATTGTTTCATATCAAAAAAACCTAAGAGGTGTTCTATCAATTTGCAATGACTATAAGCTTATATTAAGATCTTTTCATATCAATATTTGAATTTTTCAGATCATTTTTCGAAAATATGTTGTCAGATCAATCTTTTTATTAGTGTTTAAGCAAAATCGAAACTTAATAAAAGCAAGAAAATTAAGTTAAAAAATAAAAAGATAAGTTAAAAATTAAAACTAAAGATTAAATTTTATTTCGTTTGATCTGACGATCTTTATTGTTCAAGCAAATGTTCAAGAAGAAAAATTGTAACTCGTAAAACTGACAGAAAAGGCATGCCAACTGCATTCGTATGATTTAACTGGATCTCTAGTTTCTTGTTTTTTTTTTTCTACATATATACATTCTTATTATCTACATGTTCTAAATATATTTATGTATGTATATGCAAGTAACTAAAAAGTGCAGTTGTGCAGACACCAAAAAAAATATACAGTGGTTCAGGTGGCATAAAGTTTACAATGAAAAAAGAAAAGAAAAAAATTTAATACGAAAATAAAATAACTAATTCAAAAATATAGTTTAAGTAAAATATTAAGCTGGTTCTGCTGGAACAATTAGCAAAATGAAATGAAGAAATTATGATGATTCTTAATAATATCAGATTAAACAGCAAAAGTTAATTTAATCTTGATCTGTTTTTTTTCGGTGTAGATATCATGCATTTGATATTTGCGCCACTCCACTTGCTCCAGTTTGCAATAGCCCACAAACTTTGTTAATGAGTTCAATTAATTAATAGTTGCGATAACTTCAGCTTATTGTCTCAATGATTGCGCAGACATGTTGGCAACAACTTAATTGATTTTTATGTATATAGCACAGCTGATCTTGATGTTGATTTTTGCATTGCTTAGACATGATTTTTGCATATTTAATGAAGCAAAAACATGTCAGACAGGAGGTGTTGAAAGAATTTCTCTGCAATCATGTTAATCAAAAGTTCGATGCTAACGATTTAACTAAGCAGCAAGCAACATTTTGCCAAGCGTCGAAAACCGATTAATATAAAACACAAATTAATGGCGGGAGTGTTTTTATGTGTTTAACATCCGGCTGATAAAATGTTGCTAATGTTCTAATAAATTAAATGCTCCACAAAATCAAAACTAGTCAAAGTCTGCTACGAGTGAGAGTTAAAAGATTGCACAGATTGAAAGTCAAGATCAAAAAGTAAGCCAAAAAAAAAAAAAAAAAAAAAAACAAAAAAAAAAAATTAGAAAAATTTCCTATTCTCTTTGCTCTATTGGAAGCTTAAATTTTATATTATTTCAAAAAATTTTATCAATATATATGTACATATGTATTTAAACTTACCGGGCAGATAAATTCCTGACGTCAACAGCTTCTCGGGTATCTCACAGATCGAGTGCGGTGCTGCAATTTCTTGTGACAGTGAGAAATCTGAAAATATTAATAAACAAGAAAATTGCTTTTAATTGCTAGCAAAAAATTTGAAGAAATATGTATATAAATAAAGACGGAATGGCCATTTCAGCCCTTGAAAGGACTTTGACCGAGCTTCTTATGATCAGGTGTGTTATGAAAGGTTTGAACACAAATGATCGAGAACTGGACCTACAAGTTTTTTGCCGACTCCGAACGGCTTATGTTCTCAAGTAGCTTTTCATGGCAGTTTTTACTCTCTGAGGTTTGCCATTGTCTGCAGAGATTTTATAATATATTTTTTTTATATATATATATATATATATTAGGGTGTCCCAAGAGAGTTGAAGTTGTTTTTTTTTATAATGTGGTACCCTCTTAATTTTTTCGTAAGATGTTGAAATGAGGTCGAAAAATGCTCTTAGTTTTCGGCACTTCTACTACTTTTTTGGGCCAGCCTTATATAAAACCCACAACCTGCTGCCCCACTTTCCGTGAAACCATTTATTAAAGGAACCCACGCGTCGAACAACAATCTCACAAAAATCTGCAAGCTGCATAATTGTTACACAGTTGTTGGTGTGCACATTTTTTTTTGGTTTTTGTTTTTTTTTTTTTTAAACTTACAAAAAATCAATTAAGGGGGGACAAGATTTTCGTACTTTTGTTTAGCATCTTTTTTTTTTTTTTTAAGTCGATCGGAGCAAACTCCAGACCGATTTTCTTAACCTGCTCGGCAACAAGTTAAGAAAAGCTCGAGTAGAAATCAATGTGTTCTTATGGTGCAAATCTGGATTCGACCTTAACCGTGGATCGTAATTATCGTAACGAAGTGGTAAAGTACACCCAAAGTACGATTTAACGAAATGAGTAGAAAAATGTTCTGCTCAGGTTTGTGTTTGACATTTCTTGCTATAGCATAGTTGTATTATCGTTGGAATTTTTAGGTTATGTAATGTTTTTGAATATTTCATGCTATTAGAGTAATAAACTAAAAATTTTGATCAAGTCTTTACTAATTATTTATCTTGAAATTATCTATTAAATTTTCTTGCATTTCTGGTTTCAATGGTTTCAATATTGTGATTGCAAATTTCGAAGGTCGTGCGTTCTGACAGATCATCTAGTAAAGTTATTGCAACGTCGATATAAAGTACGATCGGCGCACGACCGACCTAACGCAGTATTGCGATTTCGGCATTATGCCGACTCCGAACGGCTTATGTTGTCAAGAAGCTTTTCATGGCAGTTTTTACTCTCTGAGGTTTGCCATTGTCTGCAGAGAGGTGACGATGGAACAGAAAAATTGATTCAATAGAAAAAACTTTCTATTTTAGATGGGATTCGAACCTGGGTTCTATCGCATACAAGCCACGCACCTGAACCAGTATGCCACGGCGGCCAAATTTTCTGGGTCTATAATAAATTTTGTAAATGGTATGAGAAAATTGGTTTAATATTAGTTTGTCCTCAAATTACTATAATCGTAACTTTTTTCCAAATGTTTTAAATCATTATGAGCGCAAAGATTTCAAGTAAACTATTATTTAAATTTGTCAATTTCTTCCTTAACCCTAGATAAGTAACCTACGTCTGCGAGACGTTTGGTTTTTACATGTTTTGCACTCTTTCTTCAAATAGGGTTATCTTTCTAGGGTTAAGTGTACAGCGACTTTTTTTTTTTTTTTGTAAATTTTGAAGAATTGAGCTTGAATTGAATATTGTGAGGTTTTTACTTTCAACTTTTTTATTTGAACAGGTGCAAATCATAGCCGTGTTGACCACCTTTTATGAACCAGGTATAATCCACCAACATAATCCTTAGCATTTAGTGCCCACACAGCCACTTAAAGTGTGGCTCCCACATGGAACACAGCACCAGAAACAGTGACAAATTTGAGAAAAAATAAAACAATTCGAATAAAACAACAAAAACCACAACAGTTAACTAATCAATGCCAGCAAAAGCGTAGCGAAGGTGAGAAACTGGCTTAGCCACAAACCGCTTCAATGACATACACAGAATGTGGCAACGCCGCACAATGTAACAAGGAGGCAAAAAATGCATTTTTTTTTGTGTTTTCTTAAACTTTGTTAAAATTTGAATGCCTATTAATAGAAAATATTTTAATTAATATGGAAAATAATTTTTTTTTTTAAGAATTTTAAGGCTTATTTAAAGATAAGTTATGTTTTCTCTTATCATCTTTCAGAACGTATTTCACCCATCAGCAAGAAAAATTGTAGGCAAAATGTATACGCCTGAAAAGAATAGAGCTTAACCAATCTTGGCAATTCCATTATTTTTTTCGACTTTTGACCATATTGTGAGTACCGTATCATTCAAACAACTAGCTGACCTAATTTTTTTAAGTCTGAATCACGAAATTGGAAAAAAACTGCAATCAAAAATTTTCTCATTGATTGGGTTTCAAAGAATGGAGCTCCAAATGACTGCAATCTTACACACCTCTGCTTCCAATGCATTGGAATGTTACGCCCATAGGCATGCGTGGCAGGAATAGATACTAGAGCCCTGCATTAATATATTCATAAAAGTGAATATACCCTGATTCTCTGCTATAGCAGTTATTGATCTGAACAGATCGTGCAGCAACAGGTCGTGTAGCGCAAGAGAATAACTATTTATTTGTTCTCTGTTCTCTTTTCATACACTCTTGCACTGAGGTGAGCTTGCGATCTACGCGTTGTTTCAGTTTTTTCTGCGAGCACTTAATAAACTACACAAATACTCAGGTATATGCTGCAGTGACCTGAATAAGTGTTAATATGTTGAGTTTTCATCGCAATGAGCTTTTCGTTATTCTTAATGCATATTTGTGTTATTTTTTGTTGCTTTATACGCTACCTTCCATACAAAAACACAAACACTGTCGAAAATAGCTTATATCAGCCGTAGCTGAACTTCTAAAGGGGTCAAATATATATGTAGGTCCTATTATTTTTTGCCCCTCAACATTTCTCCGGAACACACTTACCCCCTATCTGCCACAATTCTTTGGGTCCCCATACAAAAAGCACAAAAGCTGTCGAAAATAGTTTATATCGGCCGTAGCTGAACTCCTAGAGGGGTCAAATATATGAGTTGGTCCTATTACTTTTTGCCCCTCAACATTTCTTCCGAACACTCTTACCCCCTATCTGTCACCTTTCTTTGGGTCCCCAGACAAAAAACACAAAAGCTGTCGAAAATAGTTTATATCGGCCGTAGCTGAACTCTTAGAGGGGTCAAATATATGAGTTGGTCCCATTATTTTTTGCCCCTAAACATTTCTTCCCAACACTCTTACCCCCTATCTGTCACCTTTCTTTGGGTCCCCAGACAAAAAACACAAAAGCTGTCGAAAATAGTTTATATCGGCCGTAGCTGAACTCTTAGAGGGGTCAAATATATGAGTAGGTCCTATTAGTTTTATGCCCCTCAACATTCTCCGGAACACACCTACCCTCTATCTGCTACCCTTCTTTGGGTCTCCATACAAAAAACACAAAAGCTGTCGAAAATAGTTTATATCGGCCGTAGCTGAACTCCTAGAGGGGTCAAATACATAAGTTGGTCCTATTATTTTTTGCCTTTCAACATTTCTCCCGGGCACACCTACCCCCTATCTGCCACCCTTCTTTGGGTTCCCATACAAAAAACACAAAAGCTGTCGAAAATATGATGGTTTATAACGGCCGTGGCTGAACTCCTAGAGGGGTCAAATATATGAGTTGGTCCTATTATTTTTTGCCCCTCAACATTTCTCCCTAACACACTTACCTCCTATCTACCACCCTTCTTCTATGGGTCCCAATGCAAAAAAACACCTATTTTCTACGAACGAACGAATAAAAAAATATTCGCTAAATATTCAGAGTATGAACACTGAAATTTTTGTTATTTTTATTGCTTTATTTGCTACCTGCTGGTGTTAGTAAAGCATCGTGCTCTTACTCTCTTCGTTTCTTATATCTGAATAAAACAAAGAGAGTGTATGAGCTGGTATGAGCAAAGCAGAAAAGGGATAGAGGAAATTTTTTATTCTATAGCAAGAGAATATATTCCGGGAGGCGAAAGAGCATACTCATGCAGGGCTCTAATAGATACACACATATATTTTATTGATCTGAGTCGATATATGAACACACATACCCCCTAACTGCAACTCTTCTAGGAGTCTCAATAAAAAACTGTCAATAATAATTCATATCTCTCCCGAATTGACCCATGGGTGGGTAAAATATGTGAACTGGTCCTATTATTTTCTGCCCTTCAACATTTATTCTGAAAACACATACCTTATATATGCCACTCTTCTGGAGGTCCGCAAACAGAGAATACTAAAACAGTCGATAATGGTTCATATCTCTCCCGAATTTATCCATAGAGGGGTCAAATATGTGAACTGGTCCTATTAGTATAGTCTTTTCAACGTTCCTTCAGAACACATCTACCTATTATCTGTTACCCTTCTGGGGGTTCCCATACAAGAAACATAAAAACTATCGATTATAGTTCACATCTTTCCCGAATCGATCCCTTAAGGTCCCCATACCAAAAGCACAAAAACGTTGTAGTTTTCTGCTTGCCTAGTAGTTAAATCAGAAATTCAGGCATTATCAGTGCAAGTCTTAACAGTGTTACATTAACAGTGCTAATATTAACAGTGTTAACATTGACATTGCTAACGTTACAGTGATGACATAAACAGTGTGGACGATATAGCATTGCTGACGTTGACATTGTTGATGTTAACATTGCTGACGTATACAATGTTGACGCAAATTTATAACTTTTACCTCTACAAAAAAGTGATAAAAGCTCTTGAAGAAGTTTTTACGTCAACAACGTGCTTTTGGAAAACCGGTTACCTGTTTAAAAACTGATTGTATTCCTTAAATCAGAGTTTGAAATATTTATGTATTGAAATATATCACTTCTTAGAAAGGAAAAAAAAATATATCCTGGTTTTTGGAAAACCGGTAATCACTCAAAAAAAAAACAAATCCATTTTAAAATTTAGCGTGTTAGTATCCTTTCAGAATTAAAGTTTTATCAAATTCTAACAACTTATTCTGATTTTGTTCGAATCTTGTATGGACTCGCGACACTGTGCGCCGCCGCTATGCAGCATAAGAAATGTCAATTAGACCAAAATGTAAAAAAAAAAAGTATTAAAAAATAACTGCAACACATGCAAATTCCAAAACGTTCAACATTTCAGATACTACGAACATGAATGAAAGCGAATCTATGACAAATAAGAGCCGTTTATCTAGCTGCTGCTTGCGATTAAAGCGAGCAAAACGCGCTGTGATTGCATTACCAGATGCTGCGGCAAGTTTCAGCAGCAGCAGGAGCCGCGTTTTTCACTCGATTGCGCTGATTGCTGTCGCTACATTGAAATTGAAGTCGATAATTTTATCAAATAGCAACTAACTGGATTGGATGCAGTCGCGCATGCGCGTTGTTCATTTTTATGCATGTGTCTTTTAAATGCTGCGTTGCGGTATTTGAAATGTTTTTTCAGTTTGAATAAAGAAAAAAAAATATGAAGTATTTTTGAGTGGGTGCCTTAAGTGGCGAATTTGAAGGCGTTGCAATATCCGTTCATGAAGAAAAATACAAAAACAAACAATATATAAAAAAAAAGAATTCCTGAATTTATTTGCTTTGCAGAAATGAATAAATATCGTATGTAACTCAGAATGGAAACTGTGCCATACATAGAATTGGCCGTTAAATATTTTCAGACTGAAAAAATCAATAAAGATATTTTCGCTACTCACCACAATCCAACGAGTTGCGCTTCTCATCTGCATTCTCCTCGTCGCTATCAATGTGCGGAAAGGAGTTTCCCAAACAGAATAATGGCAGCGCCGGCGAAACTGATGACGAACTACCTGATGTCGTTGTCAATACGCCTTTACTTAACAGCTCATCACTCGATGTGCTGCCCGTGCTGGAGCAACTGTTGCCCGATGATGTTGATGTCATGCTATCCTGACGATTTGTCAAACGTCGCAGCATGAATTTATTGTTTAGCATTTTATTTTTGGTAATTAATTCGCTGCGCTTTAGGCCACATTTTGGTGAGGCCAACAATGATGATGTTGGCGCGTTTGTTTTGTTGTTAAGGTTTTTGCTGTTGTTAACAATATTAATGTTGGTATTGTGATTGGTGTTTTTTGTGTTGATGCTGCCATTGTTGTTGGTGCCATCAAGCATCGAATGCTGCCCAACACTTGGCAATGTTAGCTCATTGACGGATAGTCGCCCGATGGCACGTTCAACGCCAACGAGCAGACTTTGCAAAAGTTGTGGCAACTCGTCACTCAACATCATCTCCAGGTTAAGGATGCTCAGGTATATCTTTGGATCGCTATAATCGATACAACGACTGCGAAGTGTTGTCTCGCCGCTATGTGGCGGACGCCAAACTGCATATAATTGGGGACTTGAACCATCAACTATTGTAGAAAAAGAAGAAGGTGAGAGAAAGTGAAGAAAAATTTAAGCTATTTGAAATATAATTTAAATACGTTATGTTGTAGATGATGTAGACTATAATAAAATTGTAAATAACATAAAGATAAGTAGTCGAAAAGATTGCAGAATTGAAGAACAAAAAAATAAACGACTTAGCCATTTCAGACCTTAAAACGACCTTGACTGAGCTTCTTATGAACAAATGTCTTTTGCGTGTTATGAAATGTTTGAACACAAATGAGCGAGAACTGAATCTGCAAGCTTTATGCTGACTCCGAACAGCTCATGTTCTTAATTACAAGATTGGGGAAAAAACGTTCCAAGAACTTCAAAAAGTTTCTAAACAAGAATTTTGCAGTAATTCCGACCTCGTACTCAGTATAACAAAAAGTGGATCTAGTTTTGCAGAAGCAGGGTGTTTTGCTAATATCATCGACAGAATGCAATATTGGAAAAAATTACAAGCAAAATTCACAGTTTCAATGCAATATCAGCCTTTCTTGTGACTGAGATTTATGCGTCTAATGAAGGGCCGGAACAAGTCTAGTTTAATGCACCCGTTTTAATTTCAGAAAGTTGTTTGGTACAAGGCATGGAAGAATTTTAATAGTATCATTCGTTCAAGGTAGCCTTTTTTTTTTAGATTATAATGGTATTGAAGAAAAGGCCACTATCTCCCCTGTGTCCCCTCTGTGGCCTAAGCAGCCCCTTGAAACTCAGCGGGTTCATTAAAGTAGACTTAAGGCGAAGGGCCTACCTTGGAGGCCAGCGTTGACGGCCATTCCTTGGAATAGGTATGGGAAGTAGAACGTGCGAATGGAGTAGCAATTGCCCAGTTGAACTTGTAAGTACGGAGATAGTCTTTTCGACTAAAATCATGAGGTGCTCCTGATCTATCGGTAATATAAAGAACTTCAGAAAAAGGGTTCTATGTAATGCAAATGAGACATAGTAATATTCTATACATACTTCTAGGAAAGGAAAATTTGGGCATTCTTCAGAGTTTTTTAGTGATGGATCTAGTATCCTGAACTGATAACAAGTTTATTGTAAGTCATGCACAACTGAGTGTTCTAACTGGACAAGGCCAGTTGCAAAAGTTTATTTGAGCTTTTGGTCTTTTTGTCGGTGATGTTGATGAGCCTCATCTGGTGGAACCCTTGCACGGATGACTATCAGGGGTCAGCCCTTTGGGGTGTTTCGTGCTGGCTATGGTCTCGTGCTGGCACAGGTCTAGAGTGACCGGCGGAAGTAGCGCTTAGTAGGACCACTGGTATATCTCTAATATTGTTATTAATTTGTTCGGTATTTGATCATTATGGGGCCCAAGATAATTTTTTTTTGTGTTTGGTATGTTCATAAAAGCTAAAGCCAGAGACAATGTGAACAACTTTTTCAAAGAAATCTTCGCGAAAAAACCAATCAGATACAAGTTACAAACAATAAAATAGGGAATGAAATCTGAAAAAGCTTTCGAGGCAGAATTAAAAAAAAAAAATTATTTTTAATGAAATCATACAAAAACTAATAATAAAAACTTAAAAAAAAATAATGATATGTAATGAATGAAATAATGAAACCCTTCTCTCCTATCATGTCATCAAAATTTTTTTAAAAAGCTATTACAGTGTTATTATTTTCTTGTGTTATGAATTTAATTGCGAATTAGAGTAACTTCAAATTGGGTTTTGTCTTACCTGATTTGACGCATAAGTAAAATTCTGCTGGTTTAACTTGAGCCGCATCAAGAGCCCCCAAATGAAGTATTACTTCGCCGGCAAGTGTTGCCAGTGGCCATGCTTTGCACCAGGTAAGAAACTGAAATGATAAACGGAAAAGAAAATGTTAAGAAATATAACGACAAATTATTATAAAATATTCAATTGCTAATAATACATTATTTATAAACTTTTAGCTAACATAAAGTGTACATTTCCAATGCATAAGTTTGGAATCATTGTTAATAGTTGCTATTGTTGATACTTGGCAGTGATAAATTACAATGGCTCTATGCCACCTGGTCAACGCATTCAATTTGTACTTTGTTGCTAGATATTTAAAATTCTTATCACACTACGCAGTCAGCAACAACTCCAACACTTTGTGTCGTAACTATTATGGGCTTAAATTTCTTGATATAATAAACTGTTAAGTTATAAAAGTATTTTTAATGCACATTTTAATATTCCTGACGCACCTCCTCCAAATGTCTGTGAAATGAAAAAAAAAACTGACCGGAAATAAACAGACACAATCATATAAATAAACGCTCAGTGAAAAGCAATTGTGGCGGTCGTGGCCTAAAGGCTCAAGTACGAGCTTGTATGCCAAAGAACCTACCACGAACCCGGGTTGAAATTCTATCTGACACAAAAAAAATTTTCAATATAATAAATTTTCTGATCGGCCTTCACCACTCTGCAGACAATGGCAAGCCATTCATTCATTTTCAGAGAGAGAAAAAAAATGTCATGTGCAGTTCTTATTGAGCCGTACGTACTACTCTACTCCACCAGTAAGTAGAACAAGAAGAACAAGTAAGAACAAGAAAATTATTTCATACGTTTTAAGAAAATGGGTTTTTAATTCAATAGCTGCGTTTTTTTCATCCCAAGGTCTAGATCTGGATTTTATTTTACATTGAAAACACAAACAACGAATGATCCAGAGCGAAACTTGAATCAATTCTTAAATCTAAAATGGAAGCGTTCAGAAAATTTTTTTTTAGTTCGCTCACTCTCCAACAGATGTCAGTGATTCATTTGGTTGGCTACACTTTTTGATTGACATTTGTCAAAAATATTAATATATAATCATTATTCAATTATTATAAGGTTATCCAGATATTTGACGTCTTCTCACAAGAATAAGAATGTATGCCCTTATTTGAAGAGGAGAGCAAAAGAGCAATTTTTTAATGTCATAAAAATCCCGCAGTTGCATAAATATAACATTTTTGTAGTACTAAAGATACATTTGACTACTACGTTTTCTACTACCTGATTGTTTTGAACAAAACTTATATTATGAGCTTTTTATTATTATTTATTTATTTTATTTTATTTAACATATAATGTTGGCAAATAAGAGTCAAATCTCTTTTAGAAGCCCAGAGAAAAATATAAAATACATTGCACGAGAGCATAACAACCATTACTAAGATACAGATAAAATTTATATAAAATTAAAGCAATTAACATTTTACAAATTTTGGAAGAAAAAAATCATTAATAAGATGAAAATACAATTTAAGCAGAATTTATATAAAATTTAAAGCAATTAATTTTTAAACATTAAACAATTTTAGTTCAAAATATAAAATTGAATACATTACACATAACAACCGATTTCATATAAAAGTCAAAAGAAGTTACAATAATTTGTAGAAATAATTTTTACCAGCCGTAACATAAACGACAGAGAAAATAAAATTAGAGATAGCGACAGAGAAGAGTGGGATACAGAGAGATAGAATCAGTGATTAAGAGAAGTATTTGAAAATTAAATGTTTAAAGGTCTTATTGTTTGGAATACTTTTGATACTGGGTGGAAGTGAATTCCACAATCTGATCGCGCTTACGAAAAACAGTCGACTGGAGTTAATGAAGTTGTATCTTGGGACCAAAATGTTCATACTTCTACTTGACCTGCAGAACTCAAGTTTATCAAAAAGATATCGTGGGGATCGCGAGTAGTTAACTTTGTGTAAGAACACACAGTTTCTTGCCTTAAGGTAATCGAATAAACTCATGCCCAAAATTAGGTTACAATATTGCGAGATATGATCAAATCTTCTCAGATCGTAAATATAGCGGGCAGCGTTATTGAATGCAACTAACAGCTTGTGAGACGACCTTGAATCTAGCTAGCTATAAACAACTTCAGAGTATGTTATTATTGGGAGCAGCAATTGTATCACCAACTTTCTCTTAGTATTTATTGGCATGAACGAAGCAGTCATACGAAGGTTTCGTAAAACATAATAAACTTTACTTACACACGAGTTGATGTGGTCCTCACAGGACAGAGTTGAATTGACAATGTATCCAAGATTGGTTACCTTTTTGACTGTTTTCAGCTCAGTGTCGTTTAGTAGTACTGGTAGGAAATCAGTGTTCTGGAGGGGTGTTTTAGAGATTGGCAGTATATATGATTTAAGGGGGTTTAATTTAAGCATATTGGTTCTGGCCCACTCTGCAACTGTTTGTAGATCCTCATTCATTTTAAGAAATAAATCATCAAAGAGTCCAATAGGTCTGGATAAGTATAGCTGAAGGTCATCAGCGTACGCATGCATGGTGACATTTTTGCACTTATTGAATATGTCATTAATAAACATGGTAAATAGTAGTGGGCCAAGAACTGAGCCTTGTGGAACTCCCCTCATGATCCTTCTAAATACAGAAACTGTTTCCCACCTTAACTCTTTGAGACCTACCAACAATATAACTTTGAATAAAACGAACCGCGGAGTCAGAAGTTTAACGAATAGTTTAAAATAAACCAGTATATAAACTACTTTGAATTATATTAAGGCGGCATCCACTTCAATTCTAAATAGTTTTTATAGCATTACATATGAAGTAATTGAAATTCTACATAAAAACAAGTGATTGATAAACTACTTTGAATTATATTAAGGCGCCAAAAGTGTAATGGTTACATTTTTGATGTAAAATAATATTAAAAATATTTGATTTTTGTATGCAAAACACATGCAAAGAATTTGAATATTTTTATTATGTTTTTGAGCTTTGCGCTAAAATAAGTAATAAACAAAAGTCAGTTTAGAGGTAAAATTTATTGAGTTTGAAATCGATTGTGTAACCAAAAGAATGATTATAGTGATTTCTACATTTATATTAGGGAAAATCAAATATACTTCTTTCGTCTTTTCACAAAAGATAGATAGTTTTGTTCACACTACGCAGAGAATAACACCGAAAAAAACAATGTAAAAAAAAAATTAAAATTCAACAGCGCAAAAAGTAGGTTCAGGCTTGAAATTTTTGAATTTTTAAATGATATTTTTAATTTGAACATGAATTTCCTTTTTATTGCAAAATTTGTCATTGTTAGAATAAATAAGTTTTATTTTTTAATACCCCTATAGGAACAAACTAACTTGTTTTTAAAAACAACTAATTAAAAAACTAGTTTAAAATAAACCAGTATATAAACTACTTTGAATTATATTAAGGCGGCATCCACTTCAATTCTAAATAGTTTTTATTGCATTATATATGAAGTAATTGAAATACTACATAAAAACAAGTGATTGATAATCTACTTTGAATTATATTAAGGCGCCAACTACTCCGATTTTGACATGTTTTAATTGTAAATTTTTATTTGATTACAAGTCTATATATACATTTGACCATGTTATTTCATCAAATATTATTAACTTTAGGCCATCAGTAATAGTTTTCAATTGGTTATTTTAAAGTAATTAAAAAAAAATAGTTTAAATATAACTAATTTAACAAGTTGTTGAAAATATATGCAGACGAAATTCAATTGACTTTAACTACTACTCCAACTACTTTTAAATTAGTTGATTTTCCTACAGGGACGGAATAGACATCTGCACGAATACATCCGAACGCCTCTTCAAAACATTTGCTTGAAACACATATACATACACTCTCTCAATGTCAACGATCAACTACGAGTGAGTATACTACAAAACAAAAGTAAAACATTCAGGTACTGTACTCAAAACCGAAATGTTTTCAATATGAAATTTCCTCGCGTACTTGTGCTCGTATACCAAGTACATGTATATAAGTTAGATTAAATAAAAGAATGTGAAAATAATTCATACAAACCTTAAAAAGAATAAAATTGTATTTTTTAAACTTCAATACTTTTAAAAGAAAGTAAATAAAATAAATTAAAAATAAAGTTAACCTTTTTAGACATGCTTTTTTTGCTTGATCGTCATATCTATTTCGAGCTGTACAGCAAAATCTACTTGGTGTACTTGCTATGTTTTGAAAAGACAAAGTAGTCTGCATGAAAAATAGCTATGCAACCAACCCAAAGTTGTGTACATACTCTGTTAAGATCCAACCGGATGTTGTACACTACTCGCTTCAGCCTGTGTTGGATTTGAAAGTACTGTACATAAGTTTGAAAGATACTATAAAATGTGGTACAGTACGAAAGTGTGCACTTTGTTGCAAGCAAAACAAATGTATTCATGCAGATGTCTAATACGGAAGTCCAACGGCACTGCGTACTTCCGCACTTGCTCACTGCACATACACATACGACGTCTTAAATATGCGACATGTGTAAGGCATTTTTATTTTAAATTATTTAACACTAGCTCGAAATTATAAATATTACATACTCATTAAACACAAAGTAATTAGAGATAAATGACGCTATAAAAATTGAAACAAATTTCCACAAACTATCTCCATGTCAATAAATTTTACTAAAATATTGCACACTTGATTTTTTTTAACATAACCACAAGCATGTGGAAAAAGGAGTTAAAAAAAATAAAACAGAACCCTGAAACATCCTTTTTTTTGGGACGACCACACATCCCTGGCTGTCATTTTTTTAAGAGAGTAAAAAAATTTTTGTTAACATAAAATAGGGGTATGTCAAATATCTGGATATCCAGATATAATGATTGAATTATGTATATAATATTGTAAACGTTTTCTTGAATTGATTGTATGATTCCTGGTAGCTGGTGCGAGCACCTGGACCACCAAACAACTTTGGTTCACAGCAACGTGGATCGCCAACAGAATTAGAAACTCCTTAATTTCCTTTTAAGAGGCTTCATCAAGGTTATTTTGATAGAAATCAAAATTTTTTGATAGAAATAACCATGATGAAGCGCCTCAGAGATAGCTTGACGGACTCTGAACATTTGACAAACAAAAATGGGAGACAAACTTCAATTAACGATTTTTACAAAAAATAAAAAGTACATTAAAACAATACAACTTAAAGGATTTTTCTATAACCACAGAATTTGTTGTTTAAACCAATGAATGAGTTCATTGAAATCAACGAATTTTGCTTAATGAATGGAGTTCACCGATTTTTAAAAACGGTATTCACGATCTGGAGTTTATGTACTTGTATTCAGTATTATTGATATATTTGTTATTTATAGTAAATGTCATAACTTTACAAAAACAAAACACGTACATTTTCTAAATAATGCAAATATCAAATATACAATGCTGAAACCCTATTATACATTTTGCCTAGTACTTGTATGTATTTGGCAATCAGCTGACACGACGATATGCGACATTGCCACAAAATCTTCCCTCGTACCGGGCGGCCATCGTGTTCGACTACCGAAGAAAACGTTGAAAAAATCAAAGAAATGTTGGTCAAAAATCGCAAATTGACGATAAGAGAGATACAAGAGGACGTTGGCATTTCACTTGGATCCGTTCAGAACATTTTGAAGAATGAATTGGGCTTGAGACGTGTCGCTGCGAAGTTGGTATCGAAGACCGAGTTCCTATCGCGAAAGACATGCTGGAAATGGTCGAAAACCACGAATCATTCATCGAATCCATCATTACAAGTGATAAGACATGGGTATACGAGTATGACACGCAAACCAGGCCTGAGGCGAGTGAATAGCGGTCGCCAGACGAACCGAGACCGAAGAAACCACGTCGTTTTCAGTGAAAAAAGAAGGTGATGCTCACTGTTTTCATAGACTGCAATGGTGTAGTTCACCATAAAAATTTGCCAGATGGTCAAGCCGTCAATAAACATTATTATTTGGGCGTTATGAGACGTTTACGTGGAGCAATTCGCCAAAAAACACCGCAGTTGTGGCAAAACCAATCATGGATTTTGCACCACGATAATGCACCATCGCATAATGCTCATCTTATTCGCGACTTTTTGGCCAAAAACAGCACGATAACTATCCAGCAGCCGGCAAATTCACCTGACCTGGCTCCGTGTGATTTTTTCCTGTTCGATCGAGTAAAAAAACCGCTTCGAAGAACGCGTTTCACCAGCAAAGAAGAGGTCATGGAAAAATCGGTGAACGCTCTAAAGGCCATACCAAAAACCGTGTTCCAGAAAGGTTTCCGTGACTGTATCAAGCGCTGGCATAAGTGCGTTGCAGCCGACGGAGACTACTTTGAAGGCGGCAATATTGATTTGGATGAATAATCTTCTACTTTATTTTTTTTCAATAAATGAACAAAATGTGGTATTTTTGAACAAGGTGGTATGTTTCCAAACAAACGTACATATACAAATTAGCTGATTTTAATAATTCAAGGCTTTATTGAAGGTTCGTTCATAATACGTCCTAAATATTGTAAATTTTGTAAAAATTTTTCACAAATACACCACATCGTAAATACCGCTAATATTTGATTCATTGTATCTGCTATAATATCCAACCAGGTGAAACTTTTTATGTTCTCTAAAGTCTGAGCCTGTGAATTCGCATATTTGTAGCATTTGTAGCAAAAATGCACCAAGAGGACTAAATTAAATCGATTTCTGCATACGTATTACATAACGTGAATATAAGCTTTGCGATCGATAACTGCAATAAACATATAATATACCCTCTTTCCATCATCTGACTATTCATAGACTTTCTTTCCTCACTAAGCTCTGCTTTGATATTTACAATAACCTATATTAAAAGTTATCAAATTTCGCACACATGGCACAAATGGCGTGTTTGTCGGTAAAATAGGCATCGAATTACCAAAAATGAAAACCACAACAAAAGAAAAAAAAAAAGCACCCGCTAGTGCATATTTTGGCTTTTCCTGCTATTAGTAATACGCCATTTTTTCCTTCATGCTATAAACGATGAAAAATTGTTTCTATCAGATGTAAAGTGCAACGAATATTAAAGGATGAAAATATTGTTAAATTATAGATAAATCATGACAGCCTCTGAAACCATGAGGAGCGCATTGGAAATGGTGTTTAAGCTTTTCTTAGACAAAGTTAAATTTTAAAATTTTCTCTCCTCAGGCGATGAGTGAATAACTGGCAAAATTTTAAATGTTCATGACTGACGAGACTAGCAACGAGACTGGCATTGGATGGATGAACGTAGGGATGGAGGGAGGTATAGAGTTTGGATTAATCAATGTTGAATCGTATTCAAATTAACTGCACTAGCGTTGTTACATAACAAATAGCCAAGATTTAAGTGAGGTTAAGATAAGCACTTGACTGTTATCGATTATTTTTTGTTTTGTTTTTTTTCATCTAAACAGACTCACATAAATATTAATTTAAATAATTGCAACACATTCAGGCTAAAAGTCTTAAATTATCTGATCTTTGTTAAAGTGTTATAAATTTCCATCAACTGTTTCCTTTACATAACCTTTACAATATTTATCAACAATTACAAGCACACCCTGCAAAAAAAAAAAAAACAAAATTGCAGCCACAAACGACCACCTACAATGCTTAAATAAATCAATTTATTGCCATTCTTTGTGTTTTTGTCATTTTTATTTTAAAACGCATTCGTTTGAAGACAATTAATTTAGGCAAAAATAAACAAGGAATAGAAAAATAATTGAAAACAGCACATTGTCAATCGATCAGTGTGATCAGTGATCAGTGATCAGTAGATCTTGATCGTCAACTTTTATGCCGTCATATGCAGCATTGTGGCTCGATTTATTTAAATCAATCAATTCCGCCTGAGCGCACATTGCGAGCAAACATATCCAATACAAATGACGGATGAGAATGCAACGATCGTTCGATCGATCGTTTGTCTTTTGCTCAGGAATTTGGCGCGGTGGGTGGCTGCGGTAAAAAGCAGCCTACAGTTCTGTTCTATTTAATGACGCTCAATTGATTTGTTTCTGCAAAAAGACACAAAAATAAATTGATTCTAACGCGCTTGTCATTGACCCTAATTGATGGGATGTGAATCAGAGTGAATAATCTGAGCTATATGGTTGGTACGGATCACTGCGTTCATTCAAAGTCATTTCAGCGCATTGATGACTTGAATGATATTCAAATTTAATTGAGAAGACATTTTTCGTGATATTTTTTTGAATTTATTCAAGTGTAAAATAATGGTTTCAGAATTCAGGAATTTTTATTGCGCATTAAACTTTCATCGTCAACTGATCAAGGGCGCCATTGCAGTTGGTTTTGTTTTTCAATGACATGAATTTAATAAATGAAAATATATTTTCGATTTCAATTCATAATGCTATACAAAATAGAGAGAGAGAGAGAGAGAGAGAGAGAGAGAGAGAGAGAGAGAGAGAGAGAGAGAGAGAGAGAGAGAGAGAGAGAGAGAGAGAGAGAGAGAGAGAAACCAGCGAAATCTGTATACACAGTCAAAAATTTAAACAAATTTTTAATCCAATCATTGGAATTATGGTTGGCACCTTTATTGTCTTGCAGGTTGCTACCTTTCTTTTTCGCTTTTGTTTTGTATAACTTTACATGTTTAGCTTTACATGTTTACAAGTGTCATTGAGCCAAAAGTAAAGTTTTATTTAATATTAGTGATATTTTCGGTGATTTTTTTGATATACTTGATACACTTTAAGCTTGGCAGCGCGTGGATAAAAAAAAACCGACCACGGTATTAAGGATTTTGATGCATTGTTTGACGTAATTAAAGTTGGCAATAAATCGATTAAGAGCACTGCAAAACTCATGTAAAATTGAATAATTTTTATAAATTCTCTAAATCAGGTGTTTTCACTTCAGTTTTTCTACATTTTCAGCTATTTTCAAGGGGTGGCAACCTGCAAGCAAAAATGTTAATGGACCGATTTAAGATACTTTTAAAAATTTGTTGTTCAATTTTTATTTCTTCAGAATTGAAATAATTTCCAGCCTAGGATTGTGACTTTTTACTTCTTCTTACCAATGTATGCGGCAAATCAACAATACGTTGGTTTTATGACGAGTTATGATCAAAAAAGTTATGGGGTGGCAACCTGCACGACTCTCCGTTAATTTTTATAAATGATATACTTAAGGAAATGTCATTTCCTTCTTTATATCTTCAGAGATCAAAGAATTTCCAGCCTAGGATTGTGACTTTTTACTTTTTCTTACCAATGTATGCGGCAAATCAACAATACGTTGGTTTTATGACGAGTTATGATTAAAAAAGTTATGGGGTGGCAACCTGCACGACTCTCAGTTAATTTTTATAAATTATATAGTTAAGCAAATGTCGTTTCCTTCTTTATGCTGATGACTTAAAAATTCTTTTCAAGGTTAAAAGCTTGGCTGACTCTGCATATTTGCAATTTATCTTTAAGAATTTCTATATCTGGAGTCTCCGAAACGGGTTACCGATTAATATTACAAAATGTTCTCATGTAAAAAAAAACTAGAAAAAAAAACGAGTTGGCCATTTCAGTTCTTGAAATTACTTTGACCGAGCATTTTTCTTATGATCCATTGTGTTGTGAAATGTTTGAACACATATGATTGAAAACTGAACCTCTATTCGTTTTATCCCGACCCCGAACCAGGGAAAATATTGACTTAGTTGTAAAACGTCTAAAATTCATACAAAAATATTGCATTTTTGACAAGAATGGGGCCTTTACTGTTAATTCAATATTGAAGTCTTCTATTTGGATATTCAGCCATGACCACAAATCTCCAAATCGATTTCGGATTAACTGTTACGGGAAATCAAAACAATTCAAAATTTTCCATGTTTTTTTTGCTTTCACTGTTTTCAGATAAACGGTTTCATATATCTAAAATTTTTTTAATGGAAAAAATCGCACTTTTTTTGCAAATAATTGCTTATAACTTCTTAAGCCTTAATTTAAGATTAATTCTGACGCCATAGTCTGAAAGATACAGTTAAAAAATGGCACAGATAAAATAAAAAATAAATGAAAATTCATTGAAAATTGACGACATTTAAGACTATTTGGATTACGATCTCGATATGGTAATCCAAATGGTATATTGCCAATATTTGGATTATGATATCGTTAAGGAATTTTAAGAAATTTCGTGTGACATTGGATCAGATTCAAGAAATAATTGTAAATCCGAAGAGAATTTAATCTTATCGGATGCCAATATTGAGAGTTATGATTCTGATTTGGAATACAATTTCGATTGTGATTCTGAGGACTATACACCACTTAGAAAACAAGAGTAGGGCTTTCAATAGTTGTTATTTCTAGAAGGAGTGGGGTTCAAATCTTCCAGCTGATTGTGTTACTACCATATGCTCTTTCGTGCTATTACTTTCCGAATTAATCCTTTCGCAAAAAAAATTTTCGGATGAAGAAATAGCTTTTGACATTTTTTTAGCGTTTTATATAGACAGTTAGATTGAATACGTCATCTTGAATGTTCAAAGCTCTCAATTTCGGCATCAAATTCCGAATCAGCAACTCAAGAAACTACTGAGTGATAAGTTTTGCTTGAAAAACTAACTTTTAGAAATTTTAATAATTTTATATAGCGACCATTTTGACTCCGTTTGACTCAAGTTTGGACATAAAATTCCATTTGGACTTAAGTTTGGACATCAAATTCGAAATCAGTGACCTAAAAAACATATCATATAAAAATCTACTAGTGTCCGTATGTTACTCCGTCGCTTCTGAACCGTAGGGTGTGCTTAAGGGTGTGTTTGGTCAGCCATGGCACGGGTTTTAAAACGTATTTGTACAACATCGGATAAGCCGTTATCGAGATATTGCAAAAATAAAGGATCTCCTTTCGCGAAATACAATTTCTCAAATGAAATCCTTGTGTTTTTTTATTATCATCATCATCGTTTCCTCGAGCATCTAGGCGGAGCATAGGGCCTCAACAACCCCTTTCCATCTCGATCTGTTTTGAGCCAGCTGTTTGAGTTGGCCCCAGGAATATCCCGACTCGGTAACCTCTTTTTCCAGACATAGCCTCCATGTCAGCTTAGGGCGTCTCATTCTTCGGTTTTCTTGCGGGTTCCAGTCGAGAGCTTGGCGGCATACTTCGATGGGTGGCTTACGCAAAGTGTGGCCTATCCAGCTCCATTTCCTCAGTTTAATCGTTTGCCTTATCGGAAGCATGTCACATTTTCTAAGCAAGCTGTCATTGCTTATAGTGTTGGGCCACCAAATTTTTAAAATGCGGCTAAGACAACGGTTGACGAAGCTCTGTATTTTGCTGTTTAGCGCCTCGGTTGTAAGCCAAGTCTCGCAACCATATAAAAGAACTGACAGCACGTTGGACTTAAAAATACGGAGCTTGGTATGGATAGAGAGTAGAGACGAGTTCCCAATATTTCCCAGTTGGGTGAAAGCACCTTTAGCTTTTCCTATCCTCGCTTGTATGTATTTTAACACGCTGTTGTTAGGGGATAGGATGCTGCCGAGATATTGGAAGTCTTCTACGTACTCAATTGCTTCCGTGCCGATTTTAAGGCCGAGTTAATGTTTGTGGGGTTGACGCACATCGCTTTTGTCTTGTTGATGTTGATGTGTAGACCAGCTTTCTCGGAATTGACAACGATGTCGTTCAGCTTTTGTTGCCTGTCTGAGTTTTTCACAAAGAGTCAAGATCCATAGCATAGTCCAGATCCTCAAGAGTTTCTGCAAAGTTCCAGAAAAGACCCCTGTTCTTTCCGTGGACAGTATCGTAAAGGATCTGATCGATGACAATTATAAACAAAAGCGGAGAAAGCTGGCAGCCTTGCCGTAAGCCGGAGTTTGTGCCGAAAGGTTATGACAACATGCCATTATGTAGCACTCTGCATCTGAAGCCGTAATATTAGTATTTTATAACTTGCCACGCCTCACATCACGAATTGCTCGCCAGATAGAAGGTCGCGAGACGCTGCCGAAGGCTGTGGTGTAGTCAATATATGCGAGGTGAAGTGACGTTTGCCATTCATAGACGGGATGGTCTATGCAGGAGCGGTGAGCGCGAAAACCGTCTTGCTGCTTCCTTATTGTTCCATCCAGGTGTTCGGAGATGCGATTCAGCAATATTCTTGTAAATATTTTGGATGGAATCGACGGAAGTATAATTCCTCGCAGGAATGAAGAGGTCACTTTTCTTTGGAAGTTTAATTAAGACTCCCTGCAGCCAATCATATGGAAGCTTTACATCGCTCCAAATCGCATTAAACAACTGTAGAAACAATTTAGCAGACACCGTCGCATCGGCTTTTTTGACCTCTGGAGGGATATCGTCAAAGCCTGGTGCCTTGTTGCTTTTTAATTGTTTAATAGCCGCAACGATCTCCGATAATGATGGTGGGGAGGTGTTTAGCCTCGCTGCTGTAGTAGGCACTGCGGCCGTATCGCTGTTGGGTGTTGTTGTTGGCAAGTTCAATATGCTTTCGAAGTGCTCGCGCCATCTTTTCAGTTGTTCGGCACCAGATGTTAGAAGGGCTCTCTCTTGATTTCTCAATGTCAAAATCTTTGTTTTGAAAAATTTGTTACTAATTTAATTTAATTAGTGTGAGGTGGGGTAATGTGTACCATGTGGTGATGTTAAAGACGGTGATTTTTCATACAAAGTGTTAACATATGAGTGAATGAACAACTGTGATATGTTTCTTTTGACAGCAGCAAATTTTTCAAAAGTGTTGGAAATAGGCAGACACCATAAAGGCGTGAAAAATTATTGTTAAAAAGATTTTTTTAATTTACAAAAAATAGCGTTTCGGATATAATTTTCTACAAATTTTAAAAGAGAGTAGATGTAAATTGTAGTATTGTTTAATATCTCTAAATATAACAAAAGATTTTACATTTTTTCACGTTGTGGTAAAATTCCATCTATGAGAAAAAAAGTGACTTACATTGGGGATATGTATAATACTCACGGTGGGGTGATGTGTAACACATTTTACACATTATAAGTGTCATTAAAAAGGCAACAACGGCAAACTCTGAAATGCGATCACATCAACGGCATTAAAAGAGATCGGCCCAGTTCATACTGTTCAGAACAGACCAAAAAAAAAAAAAATCGTGGTAGGAAGTCAATGAAAAGCTAGGTGCTAAAAATGTATGAGTAGGCAAAAAAAAAAAAAAACTAAAAATATGGAACAAAAAAACTAAACAAATGACAAAAAAAGCTGCAGGTGCACGGCCGCAAAAATGGCGCTATTCGTCGTTATCCGAAGAAGACCGAGATTTTTTTCATGATTTGTTGCTATTTTCACAAAAATTCACTTAAAAGCAAATGCAAGCGCCATTTTCTTTTTTGTGAGCCATTTTATTTGTGAGAATTGCCACTTCGATATGAATATTTCCAACGAATAATCATTTTACATTTGAAATGTATTTCGTTTTTTTTGCAATTAATAAAGCCATTCATATGCTCTATTGAAGCTAACTATAATTTTTTTTTTTAATTTCGACGTATGTGTGTGCATTGAGAATCAGATAGATTTACGAAATATTGCTATTATATAATTAAGTTCTTATCATAATACATTTACTAAACATAAAAAGTCAAAATAAACATAAGATATTAAGGATGCTGGTCTTTAAACAAACATTTTGTTGGTGTTACATATCATCCCACCGTATTGAAAAAGACCAAAAAAAAAACTATCTCCGAACTTTTTATTCTACTTCATCCATTTCTCAAAATATTCAACAGTAATAAAAATACTCACTTTGAATTGGTTCTTCTGCAAGGAATAGGCCTTTAAACCAATCAAAAATTAAACATATTAACACGTTTATTGAAGCAAAAAAAAAAATAGAAGTGTTACACATCACCCCACTTCAGCCTAAATATTTAGTGTCATGCTGCTCTTATTTGCTCTACTTAGAATAATTCTTTTTATGTTTAAGGTTTATTATATTAAAAATATTTCCTTTTATTTCTAGTCTGAAGATGATTTTTCTCCACTATAGAATTATTAAAATAAAATAGACTAAAATAAATTTTATCGATGCTTATTTTAAAAAAAGTTGATATTGACTCAAAAATTTCAATCAACATTTATACAAAAACCAAAGGCAATTCTGTAATTTTAAGCAAATTTTTATATTTCATGCTAATACAAGCTGTTACCGTTACCGATTAATCCGTTACTTATAGCTTAAATTATTATCAGCCCTAAGAAAATTAAATCTTTTAAAAAACCATTTCAAAAAAAAAAAAACCATTAAAATATCTAACTTCAAACAAGTGCATATCTGCAATGTTACGCAAAAGCTTTCCTTTTTTTTAATGCATCGCATAATATTAACATTCATGAGAAAATAAGCTGCAATAAAAATTTAGATAATGTTTCGAGTGTCACATAAATTGAATTTATATATGCAAATTTAAAATAATTTATTATACGCTCGCGTCGTCATGAGCAGACGAAATTTAAGAGCAATTTATGCTCAACTAAATAATCAATGATGATTTAGATGAAAATCAATTATGTAAATTCGGAGTTAATTTAGCAGATGTTTAACATAGATACATTAAGTCTGACATTAATTCGGTGTGCACATACATATGACTTAGAGCTCCTCATTCATCTTTAGATGGTTTTATATGATTTCATGTAATAAAATGATGCTTTTATAATTCAACTGAATGACTTATTTTATTTAATTTCAAGCAGCAGACTTGAACTAAAAGTAGTCGTTGCACATATTTTTCTGCAACCAAAGGTGCAATCAAAAGTTATGCCATTTCCAATAATTAACTGGAGGCTACTACGTATACCACAAGAGACAACTTGACTTTCGATTTCGTAACTCAAGTGGGCTCAATTCAAGCTTTGATCTGTAACGAATGCATCTCAAATGTTGCATTGTTTTGACCCAGTTTGATGCTGTCCAGCTTGTGTTTTGTGTGTTTGTGTGTGTCGAGTGGGTGTAAGTGCATTATTAATATCAAATTTGAACAAAAAGTGAAGAACGCGTCAAAATTTTTGAACTTCATGATGAAGCGGTGCATGAAAACTTTGGACCAACCAACGCAGCAGCCGTTGATTGCGTAAACACCATAACACAACGAAATGGTTACAAAAATACAATAGTTAAAAGCTGAACATTGTCATCGCTTTGAAGTTCTTAATAGTTTTCTTACTAACATGAATAAACTACACGAGTATTGTTGTTTTCCCTATAATTATGCACAGCTAACAGCTGTGTAATGCGTTGTCTTTTTTTACAATTTTTATTAGCATCTTAAAGCAAACTGCTACTAAATAATGCTTCTATTGTTGTTGTTGAGAAGTTAATAATTGTGTGGTTTGAATATTTTCACTGACACATACCTAAAGTTGAGGTGAAAAAGTTGATGAACCTAAATTGGAAGTGGTTAAGATGATACTTAAATGTCTTCAGTAACGCCCATTTTAATTTAGGTGGTATTTAAGGCGGTTCATAACAAAACGCAAATTATACAACATTACAACAGGTTTTGACAATTAAATTTTGAAGTAAATCAAGGTTTATGGAACATTCATAATTATCAATTAATTTTTTTACTATGCTATTACTTGTCACGTTATAGGTACAAATAACTATTTTTTAATTATTACCTTTTGCTATAAATCTCCTGGATTTATTATGCTTAGCTATAAATCTTGATATAACCTTTAATTTTGCAGGCACAGTAAAATTTTGAAAAATAAAAAAATTTAATGTTCAAAAGTAAATTAACTATTTAAGCAACTAACACTATGACGCAAAAAAAAAACACTTTGGGCAAAATAACAGCATTCTATGGTATATGTTCGACACTATGGTCAAAGGTGAGTAAAAGCCTAGGTGGGCTTCGTGAGTTTGACGACCATTTCCTTTTTATTGCCCCTTTTAATATTGTGGGTCTTCGTGATTTTGCCAAAAAATGGTACCATCAGTTTTTGTTCAACAGCTCCGTCAGAAATGATATCGGTATACTGTCGGTTTACTGCCTTTGGCAAAGTTTTAACTCACTACAACTACAATTGCTACAATTTTTTCAAAGATATTAAGTTCAAAATTTGCTTAGCTTAGGAGTTATTGTCGAAAAATTGCAAAAACAATCCTTAAAATCGATATTTTTCACTTTAAAAATTATCTTTTTGAGATTTTTAAGGCCGGCAATAAATTTAGAGCCATCCCAGTATCGAAAGTTTGTTTACATTTTCAATGACTTACAAACATCTCAAAAATATGTAAAAAACATTTTTAAAGATATCGTAAATTTAAGAAAATTATAAGCTTGAAAAAATATCCGCGCGTGAGTTCGATATAATATAAAAATCAAATTACTAGAGCTGCTGTTTTTTTATAAAATCATTTATTTTATCTGCTCGGTATCGGTATATTTGAGAAGGGGAACATTCCGGGGATCAGGGGGCGAACATTCACATGGCAACGTGTCTGACTGCCTCAACCTGGCGAGGCCAGCATTATCCATGTCGAAATCCTCCCAAGTCGGCTTAAACCTCCTCGTGGTGTTCCCTGGGCAACGGCAAACTGTCATCCGTCCTTAAACATGGAATGTGCGCAGGGTTTGGGTCCCGCCACATTAGCTAGTTAGTTAGTTAGTTAAGTGAGGAGGGAGCAAGTCACCTAATTACTGCGGCCTCAAGGGCCTATTGTAACAAACCTCTATAAGTTACAGTTCATCATTAAGTGCATTAGGAACCGAGCGATGTCCTTGGGTGAACTATCCACTATTAGATGCGGTTCTAGGTACAATGCACCTAAGTAACGAAGACGGGTCCTGATTAGACCGTTACAGTGACACAACATGTGCTCTGCTGTTTCTTAATCTTCATTACATAATCTAAACAGATCTTCCTGGACTATACCCATGGTTGATAAATGTTTATTTACCTTACAAAGTCCAGTTGGGAAACCTGTGACAAGTCTGATAGATCTTCCACTTAGAGTCAGGAATTGTTTCGTTCTTTGGAGCGAAGTGTTGGCATGAATGTTTTAGCCTGTCTGTTACCTTCTGTTTCCCTCCAGTAATGAAGTGCCTCTCTGTTTAGCCACATTTTAATGTTATGGCGCATAGTGCCCCATGGTATACCACATAATGGTTCTGGGCCTATGAAGGACCTTGCAGCCCCTTTCCTGGCTAGTTCGTGCGCGATCTCGTTACCTAAATAGCCGCTATGACCTGGTACCCAAATGAGATGCACTCTGTTATGGGTAGATACCTTGATAAGTAGCTGTAGGCAATCCCATACGAATTTGGACGTGATTTTATATGCGCTAAGTGCAAGTAGAGCTGCTTTACTATCAGAGTGAATGAAAATGATTTTGTTCCTAGTGGGACTGTTTACATACTCTCTTAGGCAGATCTCAATGGCGTGGACTCCAGCCTGGAAGACTGAATTACTTGTGTCCATGCTGGCATATATAAATTTTCCCTGCCTTAAGCCAAAAACTCCAGCTCCCACCCCTTCATCTGTCTTTGAGCCAACAGTATACCAGGCTTGAAAGTCACCAGTGAACCGTTTTCCCATGTGGTTCTGTTTGGGAAGGAGACTTGGAAGTTTTTGTAGAAGTTGAATTTTGGAAGGCAGAGATCGCAGGGTAATAACCTTAGATGCTCGTCCTTGGTTATTTCGTCTAACTGCGCTGAGTGAGTATTACTTGGTATAATCAAATTGTTGTCAATGATGAGCCTGACTGTGAAGAGCAGAGCTTCTTTCTTAACAAGAAGATGTAATGGTGATATACCAAGCAAAATCTCCAAAGCAGCAGTTGGAGCAGAATGCATCGCTCGTGTGATACATATACAAGCTAGTCGTTGCAATTTGCTGAGCTTGGCTTGTGCTGTTTTTTGGATCGTTTTACTCCACCATACTGATGTGGCATATAAAACGATAGGCCTTGTGATGGAAGTATACATCCACATGGCTAGCTTGGGACTTAGGCCCCAGTTTTTACCTACAAAGCTTCTGCTGATCCATAATGAGGCCCTTGCTTTGCTTACGGTGTTGTTTAGGTGTGGGTTCCATGTGGGTTTCATGGGGTGGGTTCCTCTTTTCCTTGACGTTGTGCCCTGTTTCCCTGCAACATTTAGCTACTATGTTGAGTGCTCTCTGGAGGAGATACGATAAGGTATCCTCGTATTTTTCTCTGATAAGGATCACGATGTCATCAGCGTAACTCAGCATATCGAAGCTATTTGAGCTAAGAAGCTCTAAGAGTTCATCAACCACAATGGACCACAGTATTGGAGAGAGAACTCGACAACCTTTTGCGGCGAGTACTCTCAGTTCTGCCGTGCTCAAAGTTGATTTCATATTCCTGACTTTCAGCACGTTATGCACCCAAGCACTTGTTGTTCCGTCAACACCTTTGCGCTGAATGCATTCGCTTATATGAGCGTATTCGGTGTTGTCAAAAGCACATTCAATATCTAGGAAGCACCCGATTGCATATTCTGTGTTCCCCAGTGATTTTACAATCTTGTTGTTAAGGATCTGAAGAGCATGAGTCGTTGATTTCCCTGGTTGATTGCATATTGTTGCGCATGCAGCGGATGGTCTATAAGACAACCCTCTCTGATATGCCGGTCAATAATTTTCTCCATAGTTCTTAGGAGAAAGGAGGTGAGGCTTATTGGTCTAAACGATTTTGGTTGATCCGTTGGTCTACTGCTCATTTTAGGTATAAAGCTAACAATAACCTCTCTCCAGGCTTTGGGTATAGTACCCCATGCGAAGCTCATCCTAAAAATAGCTATTAAGAAAGGCATTAGTAGCACTAGGCTATTTTGCAAGAGTGCGGGAAAGATGCCGTCTGCTCCAGCTGCCTTGTATGGTTGGAATGTGCTGAGAGCCCATTTTATCCTGACCTTGTTGAAGATTGATCTGGATAATCTCCAATCTATTATGTTTAGTCTTCTATACCCTGTCTGTAATAGGTTCGTTGGAGTTCTAGTCAATGTATTAGAACCCGTTAAATGGGTATCGGCAAGGAGCTTTAGAGTCTAGAGACGATCATTGGTAAATGTGCCATTCGGTCTCCTTAGCAGGCCGATGTCATTAGTGTGAGTTTTAGATAGGACTCTGTGGATTTTTGCACTACTGGTCGTGTCTTTAAGGCTTTCACAGAAGGACTTCCATGAGTTCTTTTTTGCACTTCTAATCTCTTTGTTATAGTTGGTGAGGGCTTCTCTATAGCTGTCCCAACCACCAGTTAATTTGGCTCTATTAAATAATTTCCTAGTTACGGTCCTAAGTTTAGCCAATTTCTTGTTCCACCAAGGAGTGTGCATATTTCCAGTTTTTGTGGTTTCTGGGCAGGCTTGATGGTAGGAAGTTTGGATAGCTGTGATAAGGTTGTCACTTGCTATTTCAAGGTCATCAATGTTTCCTACCTTCCTATTGCAACGATTTAAGTTTTCCATGAGGAGTGTATTATATAACTCCCAATATGTGGATCTTGGTTGCCTATAGGTGTTTTATATCGAAACGAATTTGTTGGTGGTCAGACATGGACGTTTCCAATGAGACCTGCCATTTTTACAACAAAGTTTTTTATAAATGGGGTTGAGAGTGTGAGGTCAAGGATTTCTTCTCTTATTCTATTTATAAAAGTGGGATGGTTCCCTACATTCAGAATTTCTAAATTATACTTATTTATAAATTCTAAAGGGTACTCACCTCTACTAATAATGTCTGAGCTGCCCCATATTGTCACACACATTAATGCCCGCCACATTACTACTGCCAAATGGAAAGTAAGCCATCAATGTTTCCTACATTCCTATTGCAACGATTTAAGTTTAATAAGAATCTCAATTACGTCGGCGACCACCGCAAATGAAAAACGGTCAATGATTTACGGATATGCATCTGGAATGTCCGAACCCTTTAAAGGGAGGTGCCATTATCCAACTGGCGGAAGCTCTCAAAACAATAAAGGCAGACAGCACGAATTCGGATGTGCATTCGTCGTTAGCCGGAAACTACGTCACCTTGTTTACAGTGGTGATTACATAACATTGATGACGTTAACATTGCTGACGTTAACAGTGCTTATGTAAAAAATGCTCAATTCGCCTAAAGAAGTTTCCACTTCAAAGATTCTACACCATCATAACGAAAGCTTTTTTTTTTTCGTTTAAATAGAAAAAATTTCAAATTTAAACAGAAAAGCTAAAAGAAAAATAAGTACAAAATACTCGGAAATGTCGAATAACCTAATCCAAATAAATTAGTTGCTAGCTTTGTGTCAAACACTTTTGGCATTAAAACGTAATGCAATGCGTATAATCATAACTACAATGAATAAAAAACTTAGTTTTGGAAAAAATGTTTTAAAATCATGGAAATTATTATCTTGAACATCCAAAGCGTCAAGCTTAACATATTGTTAAAATTGTTTTCTAATTAAACTACAACAAAAACTGTCAAATAAATCAGACTTAAAGCAAAACATGTAGTTTGCAGGAAAATTCTGCTAACAAGGCATGGCAAAAGCAGTGACAACAAAAACAACAAAAACTACAACAAAAAACCATTACCACCCACCCAAGCACTTGCAATAATAAATAACTCTATACGAAATATCAGCAACAACAACAACAACAAAAAAAAATAACTGCCTGCAAAGTGTTCATAACTTAAACTTTGCTGTATTGAACATAGTAAATGCGACGGACGAACTGCAACATTTAAATTTTGATTGTCGCTATTTAGTCGAATTTTGTTATTGTTGTTGTTGTAACTGTAGCATAGAGGCACACACTCGAAAATTGGTGCAGTTTAATGTACAAAATCAGGTCAGACATTTATTATTCTTAACTAACATAGCAACAATCTAACTATTGGTAATGGCAGGCCGATGGGGAGGGGGCATTCGGAAGGGTTGCCGCACGTTGTGAAGCCTTTTAATTGCAAGGCCTGCTGTTAAACGTCAAAAACAATTAGAACACTAAAAAAAAAGGGCAAAACTTTTAACAAATGATGGCTTTGTTGTTGTCAGCGTCAATCACGTTTTATGCGAGAGCAAAAGGTTTCTTTATGTCATACATTTTAGTCGTTGTTGCGCAAAAAATGTTTTATTTTTTTTATTTTCTATTTGCACATTATTTTTGTGCAGTGTACTTTGAAGTCACTTTGGCGCATTTATTATGACATCATTTAACATACGTCAGCTACTTTCAGTTACACGCACGTGTTCTCATTCTGTCAACTGTTGAGTTTGATTTGATTTGTTATCCTAGCACCTATGATATAGTTTTTTTTTTTATAAATTGTGGTCGTTCACATTGTTGTCAGTTTGCTGAATTTGTGCTTTTTTTCTAAAAACACATTTTTTGTTTTATAAAAGACATGTGCGGCAAAAAACTGACATCGCTACGATGTAGATGCGATTTTCATTTAAGAAAAAAAATCAGTGAATGGTTAATATTTTAAAATGCGTAGCAAATTATAAAAAAAATTTAAGAGTTTGCATTAATATCAATGTGAACTAAATAGTTAAGCAACTTTCCAACTATGCTCCTTTTTATTGGCTGTCAAAAGTGACATTTTTTCGAATGCAAGCTTAAAATGTTACATTCACAAGTGAATGACCAAAATATTTTCATGAATTTATTGAACAGCTTATGCCATGGGTGTAGCCAGGATATCAGTCAGGGGGACCGAATTTTTTTTTGTTTTATATTGGTAAGTATATGAATATTAAGGAAAAGAAGTGGAATAAAGCGTTCTACAAAGCGTAAGTGATAACCTGAGTATTTATTGCAATTTGAACAAATTGACTGAATAATTTTTTTCTCGGATCCCCACTCTCTAAAAAAAACCTTTTGAATTGCATATCTTTAGGCAGAAACCGTAACGAGAATGCATTTTATAATAAAAAGCAAAAAATGTTAGTTATTTTATGACTTATAATTCGAGCAAAAAAAAAATAAAAGAAGATTATTTTTTGAGGACAAAAATAAAAAGCAAAATCTGCCCGATATTTTTTGATCACAAAATAGCCTGTATTTTCTGTTTTTTATTTCTTGACGTGAACAGGAAATCACGTTCAACAAACTGAAAGGATTCTAATGGTACCTTAAAAAATGTGGTACTACAATTTTTCCACAATACTTTTTTGGCTTTTAAATCTAAAAACAATTATTATTTAGTCACTTTTTTTAAAAAAATATTGCTATTATATATATTGTTGTATACTGATTGTTTATATTAGAAATTTACTTGTTTGTTTAAATTCAACCTACTCGCGTTTTTTTTTATTGGTCAATGTGTTGAAACTAAGGATCGGAAAATACTAATTTTTATTTAGTGTCAAAATATGAACGAGAGCAACTGCGGTAAGTTTTATTATTTATAAAACAATAGTCAACAATAGGTCAACTTTATTAAAGAGGTGAATATGTATTAATTGATTGAAATCGTGGCAAAATAAAAGAATTTTCTATGAACGTTCCAGCAAAGTTTCCCCATCTCGTCGAAATTTTTAGAAAGTCGGAATTCAAAGTCAAATATCGATGATTTTATGTGAAATTGGACGTTTTTGTCCAAAAATTGTTTTAACTATTCCGATATTTTTCAAATTTGCACTTCGATAACAAATGTGTGGTTATAAGGGAAATATTGAATATTAAAACTATCCACGCCCGTACATAAATTGATTTTAAATATTTATGTCGACAAATCAAATATTTTCCTTCCAACACTTTTTTTGTGTGCTTAATTAAATTTTTTTGGCGGCCGTGGTGTAGTGGGTAGAGTGTGTGACCTTTACGTCAGAAAACCCAGGTTCAAATCCTACACCTGACACAGAAAATTTTTTCAATTGAATTAATTTTTCTGTTCGGCCGTCACATCTCTGCAGACAATGGCAAACCTCAGAGAGTAAAAACTGCCATGAAAAGCTTCTTGAGAACATAAGCCGTTCGGAGTCGGCGTAAACATGTAGGTCCAGTTCTCGGTCATTTGTGTGCAAACATTTCACATCACACACAACACAATTGATCATAAGAAGCTCGGTCAAAGTCCTTTCAAGGGCTGAGATGGCCATTTCGTTTTTTTTATTGAAATTTTTTTAAACAAAATTTGATTTGATTTTATCAAACTTGCTGTTATTTGTTATTAAGAACAAAGTTTTCAATTGAGTTGTGGAAGACTGGTTGACGTGTTTGCCTTGTTATCGAAATGCCCGGGTTCAAACCTGGCTGGCGGCGATTGTTTTTCGTTTTTGTTTTGTTTTAAAAACTTGCTTATAAGTTATTCTATTATTATAACCCAAATTTTAGACCCAAATTGTGGCGGCTGTGGCATACTGGTTGGGTGCTTGCTTTGTAAGCAAGATGCCCGGGTTTAAACCCGTGGCTGGGTGGTTTGTTTTGTTTTAAACATTTTAAATATTTACATATTTGATTTATGTAAATGCGTCAATGGTTAAAAACGACTTGGTTTTTCGATGAATTAAAAACTTTTTGGCTAAATTTAATATTTTTTCCACTCAGTGTATGAATTTTTTACAATAATATTCTACTGTTGAAATTTTCCCAAAAGCAAGAGTGGTAGCTGCCCACCTTTCACCCTACATCACTACGCCCATGGCTGATGGCATCAGCCAAACCTCAATAAGCTGTTGTAATAAAGTAAACTGGACAGCTATTGAGGAAACAATGAAAATATTGTATATCCAAATCAATTAAGACATCAACCACAGTGTACAAACCTAAATCTACATACATACATCAATGCGCCACATTAATTATTTTTGACCATATCGGTTACATTTATAAAAAAAGCACACTCATGCGTTTTACGACCTAACCCAAAAAAATTGGCTTTTGCTAATTTTTTTGTTTATTTTGTTTTTTTAATATTTTTGTGCTTTTGTCGACCTACCTCAAAGGAACACAAACACACTTATTTATATGCGTTAAATTAATTGCGCTTTCGTCGTTCATTTATCATGTAGAGAAAAGAAAAAAAAAATGTTTTTCTTTTCTACTCCAAAGTAAACAAAGTTAGATGAATCATGGCAGACCTATTTCTACTATCCAAGTAGTTTTTCTTTTCTACTCCAAAGCAAATAAAGTTAGATGAATCATGGCAGCCCTATTTGGCAGATAGCTCCCAACAAGGTAGATATTATAGACATATTAACATTTGTATTGCGTAAACTTTAAAAGGCATAAATAGCTTGGAAGAAATCCTTTATTCAGACTTGCTCCTTTTAATGATGTTTTATGGTAATATAAATGCATTTATATCACAACATAACTAAGAAAGGTAGACAGTTTAACATTTGAAAATGTTTCCTTTTTAACTAGATTGCAAACTCAAATCTAGATCTTCTTAGGTGACAGCAACACAACTAAACCTAATAATTCAACATTATATTTATATTATATCCGGTTTGAATAAGTAAGTACAAAAAAAAAAAACACAAAAGCAAAAGCTCTACATAGATTGTAGAGTCATATATAGTTGAAATAGAATGTCGAAGAAATTCCATTCTAACAAATACCTTCCAAGTAACAAAAAATGTTAATTTATCCTAAAATCAAATAATGGACTCAAATTTTAAACATATGGAAGCTATCTGTCAGAATGCTATAAACAACCTATAAATACAAACTAGTAAGGCATTTATGACACCCAGAAAAGCAAACGTCAATTCCACAAACACAAAACTAGACCTACACCCTATTATCTGAAAACAATATGCAATAAAAACTTAATAACAGTACGTTCAAAAAGTCCATAGGATGACACATAGATGGCGTTACTAGATTTTTTCCATATGATTTTTATTTAGTACCAACCTTCCAACGATACGTATAAAAATTTGACAACAATCTGACAATTGATTTGTGTGTTATAGCATTTTGTGTGCAACTATTGTTATTGAAAAAAAAGTAGAAAAAAAGTGAATTTCAAGTTTTGATAAAACATTGCTTTTTGATGAAAAAAAAAAATAGAGTGGAAACCAAACAATGGCTTGAAAAACATTATCCAGACTCTGCTCCATCGAGACAAATGGTAGAAAAGTGGATTGCTAAATTTAAATGTGGTCGTACCAGCACAAATGATGCAGAGTACAGTGGACGCCCAAATCAGACTGTTATTCTACATTACATCAAAACAATCTACAAATTGGTTATGAATGATCGCAAATTGAAGGTGCACGAGCTAGCTGATATTGTAAAGATATCAGACGGTAGTGTTTTTATCATTTTACACGAACATTTGCGTACGGAAAGCTCTGTTTAAAGTGGGTGCCACGTGAGCTCACAGTCGACCAAAAACAACAACGAATTTATGCTTCAGACGATTGCTTGGCGCTGTCAAATCGCAATAAAATCGAATTATATCGTCGATAAGTGACAATGGATGAAACATGGCTTCACTATTACACACCAGAATCCAAAAGACAGTCAGCTGAGTGGGCAACAGTCGACGAACCGAATCCAAAGCGAGAAAAGACCCAACAGTCGGCTTGTAAGGTGATGACGTCTGTATTTTGGGATGCGAAAGGAATAATAATCATCGACTATCTCCAAAAAGGAACCACCATCAACAGCGACTATTACTGTGAACTTTTGGATCGATTGAAGGCTGAAATCGCTAAGAAACGACCACATTTGCAAAAGAAAATAGTGTTGTTTCACCAAGACAATGCCCCGTGTCACAAATCGGTGAAAACGATGACAAAATTGAATAAATTGGGCTTCAAAGTGCTTACCCACCCACCGTATTCTCCAGATTTAGCCCCCAGCGGCTTTTTCCTGCTTTCAGATCTCAAGAGAATGTTTGCTGGAAAGAAATGCGAGTCCAATGATGAAGTAATCCCTGAAACTGAGACCTATTTTAACGAGCAAGAAAAATCGTACTATAAAAGTAGTATCGAAAAGTTGGAAAAATCGCTATACTCGTTGTATCGCTCACGAAGGCAACTATGTTGAATAATATAATCGAGTTTTAGCGAAATTTTGTTTCTTTCTTACTTATCCTACCGACTTATTGAATGACCTGTTATGTTCTCAATAGTACCAATTCGACTACGAGTAGTTGGCGTACCTTCATATGCCATCTACTGGTGGAGACGAGACCTATCCCAGACGACGAGACCTATCCAATCTCTTGTATTTTAAGGGATATACCAGCCCGGCTGTACTAAGCGTGACTCCCGCTGGTCAATCTAGGCATGTGCAAGCAAACCACAACCAGCACGAGACACGAGACGACTTGAAAGGCGGCCGATGATAGTCACCCTGGGCAAGGGCCCCACTAGAAAAGGCTCTTCAACACCACCTATATAAAAGATCGAAAGTTCAAATATGAACTTTTAGAACTGTCCGTGAACAGTTTGTCGGAAGAGGATAAAACAATTCATCACCAAAAAATAAGAGTTCCAAATATCACCCAACTCCATTTCACATCCAATGTGAAAATAAATAAATCATTTAATCGTTAATAAAAAGTCATTTTTTTAATGTTCTTGTGAAGCAATGGGAATCAAATTTTAACTGTGTATTTCCATCGGCATGCACCATTCCTTTGTGAAAAGAAATTTTGAAGAAGTTGGATCTATCTGGGCCAGTTGAATCTTTATACGCGATTCCCCAAAAAACATAAAAACGCACATTGGCGTTTTTGGTATGAAGGGGACGATTTGTCTCTTAAGCTATTATAAAAGACCCTTTATTCTTGTGTTTGTGCTGGAGATATATTAGGCCTCCTCATCTTCGTGGGTTAGATTATATTTACATATCAAAGCCAACAAATTCAACTGGATATTTGCTGTTCCACTCACATGCGCGTGTTAAAGCTATATAGCAACTTTCCATACCTGCTCCAAGGATGTTCGCTAACGCCGAAGTCAAAGGTAGGCCCTCTTTTAGATGAATAAGACAAGACTAGTACATGCGGATAAAAATGCTTCGTCTCTATGCATCTAAACCATAACTATCTTCCTTTATAGTTTACAGCTTGGTTTCATTAAAAGACGAGCATGTGAATTCAAAAATGTGTGGGTCACGACATCCCTGTACTGTGCGCTAGTGCGACCAATACTCGAATATGGCTGCATTATTTGGAATCCAGCTTTTGAATCCCATTGCGATAGAATAGAATCCATTCAAAAGCAATTCTTACTATTCGTTCTGAGAGCAACTTTTAACCCCCGCGATTATTGTAACTTTCCACCGTATGAACACAGACTCAGCCTATTAAATTTGATGCTACTATCAATAAGAAGAACGGACTCAGAAGAATTGGACTCATGCTTTACTTTCGATGTTCTGAACGGTGTAACTAGCTGCGAACACATCTCTAACAAGATTACCCTCAATGATCCTAACCTGGGGGAGTTAGATTCGACTGCACCACTAGCCCCCCTTATTTTTATTCTTAATAGTTTCCCGAACCGAAAATCGGAACTTTCACTTCGGCCACACATATACTTTTTTCTGTTACAGTTTTATACAAGTTTAGATTTATTTGTTGGAATAAAGAAAAATTCTAAAAATTTTTATAAGGAGTTTGCTTCCAAAAAATTTCGTGAGAGGCGAAAGAGATCTCTTATCAATCATTCAAACCCTTATCAATCCGCCACTAAACGAACAGTAGCATGGTTTTCGAAAAGATCGGTCCACCACCACTAACCTCATTATAATGGTTTCTGACGTTTTAAGCAATGTGGAGAAACGAGACCAAATATATGCTATTTATACTGATTTCAATAAAGCCTTCGATCATGTTGATTACGGCATCTTCATACACAAATTAGGAAAACTTGGTTTCTCTGGTCCTTTACTTAGTTGGCTATCAACTTATCTCCGTGGTAGATCCCAATATCTTAAATTCCAAGGAATGGTGTCGAAGAAAATCGTGGTCTCCTCTGGAGTACCGCAAGGTAGTCACCTTGGGCCTCTTCTCTTCAATATCTTCATATCCGACTTGTCGATAGTGTTGAAGGATATTCCACATTTTATGTATGCGAACGATCTAAAAATTTACCACGTAATTAAAGCGCAGGAAGATGTCAACTTCTTACAGTTAAACCTCTCATTTCTTGATACCTGGTGTACACAAAACAAACTTTACGTCAAAGTCAATAAGTGTAACGTGATAAGTTTTTCCCATAGAAACCAACTTATAATTCACAACTATCGCCTCAACCATATCGAACTTAACAGGTTCAATGATATAGTTGATCTTGGAGTGGTCTTGGACAACAAACTGCGTTTTAATCTACATTATGATAGGATGGTATGCAGAGCCAGGAAACAGCTTGGTTTCATTAAAAGACGAGCATGTGAATTCAAAAATGTGTGGGTCACGACATCCCTGTACTGTGCGCTAGTGCGACCAATACTCGAATATGGCTGCATTATTTGGAATCCAGCTTTTGAATCCCATTGCGATAGAATAGAATCCATTCAAAAGCAATTCTTACTATTCGTTCTGAGAGCAACTTTTAACCCCCGCGATTATTGTAACTTTCCACCGTATGAACACAGACTCAGCCTATTAAATTTGATGCTACTATCAATAAGAAGAACGGTATTGGAGTCATGCTTTACTTTCGATCTTCTGAACGGTGTAACTAACTGCAAACACATCTCTAACAAGATTACCCTCAATGACCCTATAAGACGTTAACTCGGCTGTTAACAGAATATCAGCATCATACTGCATATGCAAGTAATGAACCCATCAGCCGTTGCTGTAGAGAATTTAATAATATATCCGACCATTACTCACCCTCTATGTCCAAATCCTCGTTCAAGCGATCTCTATCAAAGTCTCTCTCTCTTCCTAACTAACTCAGCCTTTGATCTTTTTTCTTATCTTCCCCTCTTTCTAGTATGTATATACCTTAAGTAACTAAGGGTATGTAAGCACTTTTGTACCTAAATGCTTGAGTTTTAAAGATATATTTTAAAATAAAGCTGAGGAAGTTTATAAAATATTTTGAATATAAAGAAAAAATAAGTTTCATAGCCAAAATTGATGTCGACCAAGATCCTTCTAACCAACTGACTCAAAATAGTGCCATTAAAAACAAACAACGATAATGCATCTGGATGCACACCAAAGCACAATTCGATGTTGTTGTAGTGTTTTTGTAAAATTTTTCCCTCTTGGCTTGCAGCGACCATAACGAAAAACCACACCTACCAATGTTTATTTTTCGGTGTTTCCAGCGAAAAAACCCGATGAATGCGAAAATAGAACAGTTCTGGGCGGATGTTGATGCCAAACAAGCGGAATGTGCAAACAAATTTCAATAAAGTATTGAAATTAATGGCAAAAAAAAAAACCCAAGAAATGGTCGAATATACAACGGATGAAAATCTGGATGGCATAATAATAAAAATAAAAAAAAAAAAACAACTATGGATCATTATGTGCTGACAGCTCTTAAGATAGAAATAAAAAAATTGCAATGCATTTGCAGCTGAAGTAATACTAGATGTATATAAAAAAAGAATAGAAATGCGCATTGCAAGCAGTGCTTTAAATATTTTGAGCTTGTGGTATAGAATTTCTATATGATGCCTTAAGAGTACACATGGCATGATCAGTGTGAATGAAAAAAAAAAACCGTTAAGCCACTTAAAAATTCAAGTGCAATACAAGAAATGCTCTGTGAAATTATGTGACAAAATGTTTTTACTGCAAATTTATGAAGCATAAAAAGTGGGCGATGAAAAATTTGTTCCTGAAACTTTGATAGTTACAACTGACAAATGATTGAGTGACAATAAAATGGTCTGGCTATTAAAAAAAAAAAAAATTTGAAGTCATGCAAATCTTTACGATGTGTTAAGTTATTAATAAAAAAATCTAACTAGATCTTTATTAAATTAAAGAAGAAAGCACAAAAGTTCCTGCTTAACGCTTATACATTAATATGCGACAAATTTGCAAATGAGCATGAAGTTAGCAACGCTATTTTTGATTTATTAAAAAATAAAATATGTGCTGTGTTATGCGCGATGTGTGCTATCATGTGCCGTATTTTAAAATAAATTAATTCTAATGGTTTGTTTTTTATGAGACCATGCTTTTTTAATGAGCAGTTTTTTTAGTTGTGCTGTCATGTGCTCAAGTTGTTTTGCAAATTATTACAGAGAAAGAAAAATTTATTTTTAAATTTGCTAATATTAAAAGTCAAAATGTAGCGAAAATGTGCACATTTAGTAAAATATCTATGGCACATTGTAGCACATTTTGAGCACATGACAGCACAACGAACTAACTTACATAAAAATTTAACCATAAGAATTTATTTATTTTTAAATGCGGCGCATGACAATACATATTTATTTTTTTGATTATTGTTCATATATAGTTAAATTAGAATAATTTGTTGTTGTTGTTATAAGGCATATTCTGCTTATGGTACATGTTTTACAGTAGCACATGTCTCACCAACTCAGGAAGCCGATTAAGAAATTTTTTTTTTTAATTTTTGAAGTTTTTTGAATATTCGCCGTAATATAGGCAGATATAAGCTGAGTGAATTAAATTTCCTGTTTGTCATTTCGGCGCTCCAAGCATGTTTATTGCATTTAATGTGTGTTCTTAACAACTGACTCCAAAAAATGCGTCGGACATTATTTAGGTTTTTGGTTTTTATTTGTCTCTCTTCTTTGTTGTCTGTAATTTGGATATATTCGAAAAACGGTACTTTCGCATTAAGAGCAGGCATAATTTTTTTCCCCATCTGACAGCAAAGACATTCATTAAATCGAGCTCGTTCATATCCATGTCGTAGGGTTTAATTTTATTTATTTCCGCGAAATTATCTCTCTTGTAGGATTTATCGTGTATGCTTGCGGGTGATAAAGATCAAAGAAGTCACAGAACAAAACATAAACATGAGAATCTTTGGAGGTACATATTTTGCATTCCTAAAATATTTTTTATTTTATTTGCCCCCCTCTTCATTGATACTTAATATATGTCAACCTACTTCAAAGTTGGCTTAAAGCTTGTTGCAAATTGTTAATGAAATTGAGGTCAAGTCTTTTCGATGGAAATCCACTTCGTTGAACACTATTGAGTTGAGAGAATTCTGTAGGCTTTAATTTAATAAGGTATGACACATTTGTTAGCTGAGTGCTCATCTCAGCAATTACAGAAAAGCAGAGAATTTTTAATAATCTGACGCGATCAGTAATTCCACTTCGCTTATGTAGCACATTTTTATAATTTAAGCACATTTTGCTTATGAAAGTGGCGGAATTTCTCAATCGATTTTATATATCTATAATTTTACGAAATGTTTTCTTTTTTATATGAAGTAAAATCGATCACTGATCGTGCACTACTTAAATCCCACAATGATCAGCTTACAAAAATCGAATAATTTTGCCACATATCTGTTAACATTGCCATAATAAGAGTTTGCATACAAAAAAAGATGAACAATTGCAAGATCACTATCGAACTTCAAGATATGATCACTAAGAAGAAATCAAAGCATATGAAGTGCCACTTCAGTCGATCTACACTCGATTTTATTTTCTTACAGTCGTATTTCTGCTGATGCCCGTCTGGCGGGGTATTAGTATTTTATAGCATTCTACAAAGCACAACATGTGAAAAGTGCCAGATCACTGATCACATAAAAATAAAAATATTACCAAGAAGGATTACAAAAAAACAATGAAAATGGGGAACAAAAAATAAGTTGTTATTACTTCATGCCCCGAGTGTTACATAAGAACAGTGAACAAACTTGAACTCGATATACTACAACGAGGCGAACGATGATCATGACGATGATGCTGATGATGATGATGATGATCAAGATTATGCTGCTACTACAGTCGTGGTGCAGCGATCATGAAACCGAATGAAGTTCTAGGAAAACGGTTCACATGAATGCCTTTTTTCGAGCTGGCAAAACATATGAAAACAACTGTTGAACTAATGATGACGTTGATGATCATGAGAAACAAGTTTTATCTATTGAAAAAAAAAACCAATTGAAAGAAGAGGCTTAGCAAATAAAATTATTTTAAAGCTCAGTTCACAGCTGATCGTGTGTTGGTGGTACTTTTAATTTTATAAGAAAATAAATTCTAATGTGGCAAGGTTAAAATACAAAGTAGAAAAATTTCAAATGGTATATAAGAAAAAGTTTTTAATATTTTAAAAAAAATTGCAAAAATGTCAAAAAAATTTTAGAGAACCTTACTTAATGGTACTTCATAGAAAACTGATTATGATTTACGGATAAGCACCTAGAATGTTCTAAGTCTAGGAAAGGTGCATCTAATCCTCCAATTAATTGATAACACTGAAATCCAAGAAATGCGATAAAATGAATAATATTGCTTATTCTACAGCAGTTATGCTGACAAGCACAAGTTCGGGTGTGGATTTGTAGTTAGGAGGAGACTACGGAACTAAAAAGTTTTGTCACAAAACTCAAACAAGTCGCTCATCATTTTCATCACACTTTATGCAGCGCAAACCAGGATGATGAGCTGTTTTGATGAAGATCTACGTTTTAATCTGCGTCAATAGTGAGTACCGAATACAGTGGAGCCATGAACTATATAAGCCCTAATCGATATAGGCAAGTGGTAAAAATTTAGCGACTTCGTTGGCTAGGACATGTTGAGCGGATGGATGACGACACTGTATCATCCGACATTTTTTGCTGTTAAGTTTGAACTCACAAGTGTTTCCATTATCAACTGAGCCATTAGTTGGGCTGAATATCAATTGGAAATTGAACCGCATTTTTACCGTGAAATTATCTTCGACGATGAAGCACATTTCTGGCTTAACAGGTACATAATTAAGCAAAATTACTATATGCAGAGTGAGAACAATCCTGAAGAGACTCTTCTGGTTCCCTTACATTCAGAAAAGTTAATGCCTGGTGTGGTTTGCATGCCGAAGGCATAATGGGTCCATTCTTTTTCAAAACTGAAAATGAAGCCAACGTTTCCGTCAATGGTGAGCGCTCCTGCAAATTGTTCTCAACTTTTTGGTTCCCCGCGTCAATAGAGGTTAGTTCCAGAAGTGCCTGACCTGACGTATAGATAGCAGTTGTTGTTTTTTTTTCTATAAGCTTATAATTACTTACCATATAAAGCTTAAGTTTCAAGTTTTAAGACGCTACGTTACAACAGTAAAATATTGGGTGGCAGAGCTTAAACGAGGCCGTATGAGCTGCCTAGACGAACATTGTAGTGGCCGAGTAAATGAGGTGACCATGCCAAAAATGGCAAAGAAAATTCAGAAAATGGTATTGAATGACCGTCAATTGAAAGTGCGTGAGCTAGCAGACTGAAAATTTGGGCATGAAAAAGCTGTGCTCAAGAGAGGTCCCGCGTTTGCTCACAATAGAACGAAAACAGCGTCGTGAGGATGTTTCAATCGATTGTTTGGCGATGAGCAATAAAACCAAGTTTTTGCGTCGATTCATAACCATGGATGAAACATGGGTCCATCAGCTTACACCTGAGACGAAGGAAGACGAAGTTTCTTCTGCAGACAAGGCGATGGCGTCAGTTTTTTGGGATGCGCGTGGGATAATTTTCATTGATTTTCTTTAAAAAGGAAAAACAATCAACGGCGAGTATTATGCGAACTTATTGCAGCGTTTGAGTGATGAAATCAAGAAAAACCGGCTGCATTTGGCAAAAAAGAAAGTGTTGCTTCATCGAGACAATGCACAAGTTCACACATCCATTATCGCGGTGGCCAAAATTAATGAATTATGGGCCCTTGGATAATTTTCTTTTTCCAAACTTGAAGAAATAGCTCGGTGGTAAAAGATACGCCAACAATGAAGAGGTGTAATCTAAGGTTGATGGCTATTTTGAGGCACTCGACGGTTCTTACTTTAAACAGGGTATCGAAGCTATTGAACATCGCTGGGAAAAGTGTGCCAAGCTGAAAGGAAACTATGTTGAAAAATAATAATAAATATTTGTTCTATCGTTTTAAAAATTTATTGTGTTTTCTTTGTTAAGTCGGGCATATTTGAAACCACCTTTATCAATCGTCTTAATGCTAATTGGTACTAGCAGAATGGTGCAACAAGCTATAAACTATCATTTTATTGGGACGAACTTTTGGTGACCGAATCATATCAAGAAATGAGCCTATCAATTGGCCACCTAGGTCTTGCAATTTGACTCCTTTAGAAATCAACATTCGGTGTCGATTAGAGAAAATATAAATAAACACAAAAATACTATTCTGGTGTCCCTTGACCTGTCCAAAGCCTTTGACACTGTTAACCATCTAAAACTAATTGATGTGTGTCATATTGATGTGATGTGTCAAAAAATAGAGATGAGTCTGACTGTCTCAATATCGTCTTGGGCGTCCAGCAAGGGTCTGTCATTGGCCCTTTGTTGTTTATGTTATAAACATAAAAATATTAAAAATATTTAAATATTGAAAATACAAACATAAAAATATTCGTGCATTGTATGAATATTCGTACAAATAATTCGTATGAGTATTCGTATCGTAATATCTTTATGAATTCATTCGTGAAATTTACTAATGCCTATGGTAATATTCACGAATTTATTCGTTGTATATACTAATTATATTCGTAAAAAACAACTCAAACAAGAAAAAAAAACAATATTTTAATAGCACTAACTACGACCTTTTTTCGGAAATATTTGAACCATTAAACCAACGAAATAGGTGCAAGGATTTCTGAATCCTTCCAAAGATTGGCAAAACAGGAAATACCATATCGCTTTTTTACGATATTTTGAATTTAGTCGTTATTCCTTGTCGCCACAGAATTATTGTGTACATATAAATAGTAGCATTCGTAAATTTTTCATACGAATAACTTCGTAAAATCTTTCATTTCATTCGTAGTATTTACTAATGAATTCGTACTATTTACGAAGTAAAACTAGTATTAGTAGAAAAAATTCATTCGTAGGTTGACAGTACGTATTACTCGTAGAATGTACGAAGTATTAGTAGAGTTGAAAAAAAATTGACAAAAAAAAAAAAACGAAAAGGCCATCTCAGCCCTTGAAAGGACTTTGACCGAGCTTCTTATGATCAATTCTTATGATCAAAAGTAATCGAGAACAGGACCTACATGTTTTACGCCGACTCCGAACGACTTATGTACTCAAGAAGCTTTTCATGGCAGTTTTTACTGTCTGAGGTTTTCCATTGTCTGCAGAGGGGTGATGGCCGAACAGAAAAATTAATTCAGTTGAAAAAATTTTCTGTGTCAGATGGAGGATTCGAAAATGGGTTCTCTGGCGTAAGAGTCACACACTCTACCCACTACGCCACGGCCGCCACAAACGAAACGAAAAAACAAAAACAACATTTCTCTTCGACTCGGACGGGCGTGTTTTTAATCGCTATCGAAAAACTTATGTTATATGCAATAAACACGGGTTTGAGAAAGTAAAAAACAGTTTAATGCTAATATTAAAAATATTAATATTAATATTAAGTGATAAAGTGAAGTGACAGGATTGCCATAAAATGTTACGCGTTTTTAAAGAGTTTAAGTTAAAGGGACCTGCCTAAAGGTAAGATTAACGATATCTTTCGAGTCAAGCCCATATCGGGTAACTCTAATCCACTACTTATCGTCAAGTTCTACTCTTCCTTCGATTGAAATCGTGCTCTGAAAGCTTTTGGTGACTATAGAAAGCGAATGAAAAGAGTCACCTAAACTCAGAGATACTGGACTGGACTCTGATAACAATGCGTACTTGCACGAGAGCCTCTCTATCGGCGCAAGAAAGCTTCTACAAGCAGCGATCGCATGCAAGCGTATAAAAAAATATTTTCAATGCTTTTACAATTCGTGGGTCTGTTTATATCAGGCTTTCTAAGGATCGTGATTGCATTAAAATCAACATTATAGCTGAACTCCTCAAAATCTCATCGGCTCCTGATGACGTCATCGGAAATGAATAGAGTAGCTACTCTACCTATGTCTAAGTCTATATTATTTTATCATTTCCATAACTTTTTCCACTGTATCTTTAATCTTTACCTATTCTTTACGCTGTATTCTTATTTTGTGCATTCTTTGTCTCTACTAAATGCTTTCAGCGTAAGTTTAATATTAATTTTTTCTAATTAATTTCTAATTAACGCAAAACTTTTTGAGTGGATGCTGTTTTCTGGCGATCTTCAATTTATGGATTATGGATGCACTTGGATGTTATCTAACCAATTAGTCATAAATCAAAAAAAAAAAAAAAACAAAAGCAATTCTGTTTAGCTCGTCAGAATCTGATGTTGACAATATAATATTCGAATATATGTAGATAGTCTAAGTTGCAGAATAAACTACACTCTAAGAAAACTATATAGTACAAACTTGTTTTTTACCTCTCCACATCAAATATAAAATAGCTTACTTGCTTCTGATGTCCAATTTAATTTATTGCCTTGCGATTTATTCCGGTAGGGGAACTTATAAGATCAAAAAAATGTAAGTAACTTTCAACAAAATAGTTAGTTTTGTTTATTTTATCCATTGGCGTGAGCATATATCCTCATACGTTTTGAAGTTTTTAAAAAGTTTTTGGCTTGATTTCATAAAAATTAACTTGCTACTTTGCTTTTATGAAACTATAAAAACGAACATTCCGTTACATTTAGCTCAAAAATTTATTTTATCGCGTTCTTCCAGAAATATACAAATTGTTATTCCGCGTATCTCATCTTCCCTATTTGAACGTTATTCCTATTCGAATAGCTCGTTGTTGGAATAAGTTGCCACTTTACTTACGCTCTTTTTCGGTTACACCTACTACTTTAAAAAAAAAGCTCTTAGAATACTCTCTTACAAATACTGTTTAAGGACTGCATTTGGACTCTTGTGCAAATAAGATTTCTTTTTTATTATCTTCCTTAGTATTTTTCGCCTATTTGTCGCTGCTGAGATGGGTTAATTTATCAACTTTCGTTTCACACGTGTTCTTACTCTCTCGCTCTTAGTCGCTATTGAGACAGCAGCGACACAACATTGAGAGCGCTTTTTTTGATACTCCACAGCGAGAAATTTAATGTTTAAAGATGACAAATGAAAATATGTATACAAATTTTATTATGATTTCAAACGCTCTCGAAGTATTTTAATGCGTCTTATGTTATATTTCGTTTCAAGGACATAAGAATGAAACTAATATGAAGAGGCATTATGAAATGTTTCATAATGATATTGATGAATCAAATAATTCAAATAAAGCAAATTCTTTCGCATAAAATAAAGAATTAGATTACTGAAATGGAAGAAAACTTGTATGGGAGCAATATAAAAAACAATGAAATTTAATTAAAAATTACATTATCTAAATTAATAAGCTATAATATTGTAAAAAAGATAGTCCCTTCTCAGATGGAGCGTTTATTAAAGATATTTGCTTTAAAACTTTGCAAAAACTTAATAGCGAAGCAGCCATAACTATAGCAACGCTAACTTTATCTCACAATATCATTGACCGTCGCTCTGTACAAATTAGCAAATATATCGATTCTAAAATTACGATTCAGAAAGTATTCTGAAAAATTCTGAAAGTACGCATAGAACACAACTTAAATCCCATCACATTTTTCTCGTTTTTTTTTACAAGCTGTTACTTCTTAAACAAGTGAACATACGATTTTCGATACTCTTTTGACTTAGTTACACAAAAATAAAAAAATTCCATAAGAATTTTATGGAATTTTTGAATTTATTTGGAATTTTTGAATTTAGTTGAATTTTTGAATTTGAATAGATTTTTTTTTAGTGCACAATTTTGTCTGCTCACCAACACACGCTCATTACTATTTTTGACAGGAACTGCTCTAGATTAATAAAACTCAATCCTATAAACTTTGTAATATAATATAGAAATTGGCCAATAAGGCTTGTATTTATATTACACATAAATAAATAAATAAAAAAAAAAAAAATTAAAAAAAAAAATATATGAAATTGACGTGATTGATATCAAAAACTGTATAGAAGCTGCTTCTTGGATATTGTTGCATACACGAAGTTGTTATAATTCCAATTCTTCCATATGAGCAAACAGTAGACAAATCTTGTCCAAAGCTACTTAAAATTAAATTTGTCGAAAAACATTTTTCTAGAATATTTGAACACTATAGGTCTGCCTTAAAGGGCATTTATTGATTATAGTCGAATTATTAAAATATTTCACAAAAATATTCCTCATACAATTTCATTCTGAGTGAGCACAAGTATGTCAAAAGGTGTATTCATATTTAGAAAATAGCTACAAAAAAAAAAAAAAAAACTACCAAGTCAATAAAAATATCCCAATAAATAAAGATGTATTTGGTAAAGACGTGGGTAAAGGGTTAAATTCAATCGCTTCCACAGTTTTTCGGCCACACTGTATGCTTTTCAGCCCCACTCAGAATTCTCAAGAACACACATGTTGATCTTATGGATTAAATTTTATTGAAACAATTATACAAGAGCTGTACGCGAAGCAATGACTGACACATCTGTCAGTCTGTTCAGTTTTGGTATGAGTATATTGAACCTTCAGACACATGACTTATTCTTATCATATCTTATTCTTCGTTGCCTTTATTTATTCTAAAATATTTCTACTTATCTTGCAGTTTTGCTCCTGCTCGTAAATTTATGCAAAGTGCCCGCAACCACAACTTATTCCAGAAAATAAACAAAACACAAGCCACAACAACAATTAAAAGTTGGTTTGAGTTTGTGTAATGAATGTAGCAATTATTCACTTTTACAAACTTGCGTTCATTTAAAAAATTGCGTAAATTAAATGCTTATGTTAAGTAGTTGGAGCGCGTAGTTGCAACAAGGTAGATATAATCAAGCTCGAAATGCAGATGAAGTAATGAGCTGTGGTTGTTGTTGTTGTTGTTGTTGTTGGTGAGCTGTGGAATAAGTAGATGTGGAAATGTGCAAGATACAGCTTGTTGTTGTAATTTGTAAAACATTGTGTGTTAATAATGTGCAGTTTATTTGTACAAAAATTTATAACTTCCGCAAAGTAGCAGCAGACATATTTTTGAAATAAACAAACATAGTTTTAAGTTGGTTTAAGCATAGTTTATACATATGTTTGGCGTCATGCAATCAAGTTCTCTATTCTGTTTAAATTTTAAAGAATTATTCATTAAATATCTACTTTGATAACCTTCTTTAAAAACAACAAGAAAACTCTATCCATACGCATTCGTTAGCTAAATTATTCACTTTTCCAACTTGAGACAAAAACTATGCGACTTCGAGACAAGAGTAGAAGATAATACAAACAAATAAACAAAAGAAACAGAAATGAAAATCAAATTATCTCCATATGAAGTCTTGCATTATTCAAATACGTGTGACGCGAATAATAATTACCGCCATCCAACAACCAGGCACCAAGCAGATAACCGAGCCATATACGCTGCTGCTGCTGCTTCTGCTGTTGCTGAAGGTGAATGTTCCCAACAAACGCTTGAAACAACAGGTACTTTAAGCCAGATGATAATGATGAGGTAGATGATGATTTCCATCATCATCATCATCATCATCGTTTTGATCCTCCTCACCATCAGCAGCACCAGCAGCAGCAGCACATTCACTGATTCTCATGCGTACGTGGATGCGATCAGTTGCCAAAGATAGTCACAAGCCTTTCTAGCTGCACATCAATATGGCTAACTGCATTTAAACCCAGTTAATGCCCAAAGTGCGAAAATAGCTATAGTTGGCAATGAAAGCAAAGAAAGCCAACCCACGAATCCAAGTTCTAGCGGCGCGTATAAATTTTAATGTTCTTTGTGCGCAGTGAAGAACAGGATTTCCTTCGGCTTTTACTTGTATGAGCGAGAAGCTACTCGTAGCTTTACAAATGAGTAAAGTAGTGGCTTGTGCGGGACTTGTGCGAGGTTTGTGTGAATAAATAAGCTAATAGAAGAATTCTTTTTCTGTAGTTTTTGTGTGCCACTACACCATGCATTATTGACTCGCAGTGCACGTTTTTCCTTTTTTTTTTTTTTTGTGTCGTATTTTTTATTTTTTCTTTTTGCTCTACGTTTTTTTCTTATTATTATTGTTTTTATTTAAGGTACATTGAACTCCTGCATGGAACTGTTTGAGATTGTAACTTTTGCACTTTATAGTACTTTGGAGCAATTTGTTGGTGAGACAAAAAAATTTGTTTCTCAAAATGTTAACCCTTAAACGACACACTCTCCCTGTGCGATTTTGCACCAACGGTTGTTTATTGCTTACACTTAACCAAAAAACGTGCATAAAATCAAAGAAAAAGTTTTTGGTACCAACGAATTCATCCAATGTACGAGTTAATTCATTGGTACAATGAGTATCTACACATTAAAAAAATTGATTGTTTGATTTAAATTTGTATGAAACCAAAAAAAATTTTAATGATTGATTGATTGCATGTAATAATAATTATGTATTCGAAATAGTTCCACTAAGTTTCAAACACTTTGCATGTTATAATTTTTAATGAAAACATTAATCATTCAATTGAAATATCTAATTATTAATAGCAAATACTAAAAATTAAAAATGTTCACTAAAACACTCCAAGATAATTAACTCAATCTACTGATTTTGAACACTTCAATGTATTATGACAAATAATTGTGTTATTTAACAAAAGAGGTAATGACGTCACGCAAATACATCAACGCTTTTAAACAACAACAAAACCATATGCAATTTATAAAGTCGTAGTGATTGAATTTTTGATCGTTCGATTGCAATTTTCGAAGCCACGGTTTGAGCCTCACCTTGGGTGAAGTTTTAATAAAAGTCTTATCAAAGTTTCAATTTATTATAACAAAAACATTAGAAATTTTTGAATTAAATAAAAAAAAAAATACTCTCAAACATTTTTTTATTAAAATAAACTTTTGTGTGCCCGTAGTCGAACCGCGGAACTCTTGATTGATTATCTGTTTGCTAATACCGCAGGGCTACTGAAGCGATTTTTGGCCGGCTAATTAAGTGCTTTTATGAAATAAGTAAGCAACAAAGAACATTTTTAGTGTTTGTCATAAACACTAATGATAGATTGGTAGGAATATTATTTCAAATACTTTAAATGTTTTCGTCATTTATTCCCCGCAAAAAATTTCAATGCGCATTAATTGTATGCACATAAAGAGCGCTTCATTCTCCTTGCAAGTAGTGCTGTTTGTATAGCGCTATATTTGTAGCACTTTACGTAATGATAACGTTGCACTTGAAAAAAAAAGTTTAAAAATTAAATATTAATCTCAAAAAAAAAAAAATGTCAAAAACTTTCACGTGAAGAAACAAAATCAGATTTGATTTTATCAAACTTGCTGTTATTTGTAATTAAGAAACAATTTTTCCAATTGAGATGTGGCAGACTGGGTAACGTTTTCGCCTTGTAGTCGAAATGCCCCGGTTCAAACCTGGCTGGCGGCGATTAATTTTCGTTTTTATTTTGTTTTAAAAAGTTGCTTATAAGTTTTTCTGTTATTATAAACCATATGTTACACCTAAATTGTGGCGGCCATGGCATACTGGTTGGGCTGCATTCTTTGTAAGCGAGAAGCCCGGGTTCAAACCCGTGGCTGGGTGATAGTTTTTTGTTTTGTTTTAAAAATTTTAAATATTTACGTATATCGCCCGGTTCTTGCTACGTTTTTATATCAAATACAAGGAGAACAAAGCGCTCGGCTCTCGCTACGATTTCATATTTTCTACAGTGGCAGCGGAGCGCATACATCTGATAACATGACTATATTAAAAAATGCGCTATACACAAAGAGAATGAAGCGCTCTTCTGTTTTTTTGGAGCGCTTGAGATGCGCTAATGGAGCGCTCGCTTTCCTGTTGGGTTAATATAAACTGTGCGTTTTAGGATTATATATATAATAAATCTTTTAACAAGCTTGATTAGAAGTGAGATCCCAATAAAATATCAATCGTTCTTGAGAAACGCTTGATATATATAACTGAATCTAAAGTATGCTTAATAAACACTTATAATAACAATTGCACGAAAACGCTTATAAAATTCTTGCAGGAGTAATATTCCAACAGGAAAGCGAGCGCTCCATTAGCGCATCTGAAGTGCTCCAAAAAAACAGTATCAAATCAAATTTGGTTTATTTACGTGAATTTTTAAAATTTTTGTAATTAATTTTTTTTTTTTTTACATTAATATCTTTCTTTTCAAGTGCAACGTTATCGTTATGGAAAGTGCTACAAATATAGCGCTATACAAGCAGCACTACTTGCCAGGAGAATGAAGAGCATTTTATGTGCATACAAGTAATGCACATAGAAATTTTTTGCTGGGATTATCACGAGAGTTTCGTTTCAATTTTTCTACAATTGCTGCGATAGTCTTTTTCAATAGTTTCTCAAGATTTTTTCAAGCTTAAGTCTTATTTTAAGCTGTTATAAAATTATTCTAAAGCATTTTGACCGGCTGGGACGCATTTTATAAAACTTTAAAATATACAAAGTAATAACAGATAAAAAAAATTAGAAAAAATTATTATCAGTAAGACTCAAATATTCGCTGTCACTGTTGGTTGTAACTATCAGTCATCTTTTTTTGAGTGGTAAAAATACTCGCATTGATACATGCATATATAGGAATTCCCAGATGAATACATTTATATTTAATACAAATAATTAAGGGCGTGTAAGTTTAAAATGCTCATTAACTTCGATTAATCTTTATAATTGAAATTTTTGTTTTTTTGTCCTTAAACTAAAAATCGTGTAAGATCGAAAACGTGCTAAACAAGTACCGTGTAAAACGGGGGATAGGTGTATACAATTTCATAAAAAATATTCTGTTTATTGGTAATACTGATAGTAATGATGTGTGATAGCTAAAATACAAGATATATGTACGTTAGGGTGTCCCAAAAAAGTTTAAGTTGTTTTTTTATGCGGTACCCACTTCATTTTTTCGTATGGTGTTAAAATAAATGTTCCTGGACGACGCATAGAGCGGTATTTTCAGCGGTATTTTTTTACCGAACTTGCTAAATTTACGATATCTAATATTTCAAATATTAACTCAAAAAATAAACTCAATACTATTTCATTTACACAATTTTTCGTAATATGTGTTAAAAGCCTTTAACATTTTATATGGGCATTTTTGCAGCAATTGTAAACTTAAGATTTTTTTTTCGTTTTCGCAACTACTCGCAAGATATATTTTGATAAACGTTGAGTACAAATATATACATTTCTTGTAGTTATAACCATTGCGTGGGATATCGTTGGATACATTATTTTTTCTTACGTGAAAAGAAAAAAATAATTTTTCAAATATTTTGAAAAAACAAAGAATTTTTTCCTTCAATTTTTATAATATTTTTTTATTATTTTTTGCTTTTTAGACTTAGAATTCAATAAACATTAAATGAAATATTTTGATAAAAAAACAATTTTTTCAAAATTTTTGTTAGATCCTGTGTTATCTGTGTTAGAAGTGGGCATACAAAAAAGTGCATTATATTAAATTTTTTATTGTTTAATTAAAGTTTCAACTTTGCCGAATTTTAAAAAAAAATCACAAACATTATTTTGGAATTAAGTAATCGTTTTTTAATTACATGAATTTATTAGTGTTTGTTAAAATATTCCTTTTTATCAAATTCAGATATCAATTTTTGGGACTTTTGGCACGATAGTATTGAAAATACCGCACTGTGCTACGCTCTGAATCAGTATGCCACCAGAGCTCGGTCAAAAAGTATTCATTACTTTTCAATTCCAATTCCTTGGAATTAGGAATTGGTAATTGGTCATCTCAATTCCTCAGGAATGGAATTGGAAAAAAGTTGTCAATTCCATTGTAGGAATTGTAATTGGTAATTGAACATCTCAATTAATAAGGAATGGAATTGGAAAAAAATCGTCAATTCCATTATAGGAATTGTAATTGGTAATTGAATTTTTCAGGAATGGAATCGGAAAAAATGGTCTATTACATTACGGAATTGTAATTGGTAATTGAACATCTCTATTACAAAGAATTGGAATTGAGGCGGAATTAATTCCAAAAGAAATCATTATAACCCAGCTCTGTACGCCACGCACGCCGCAATTCTCTACATTAGGCTTTTATAAAGTTTTACTCAAGCAATTCAAAAAAATATTGTTTGTTTTTCAATGTTATTTAAGCAAGTTTCTCAATAGTAAAGTGCATAGTGTATGCTGCTGGCGATACAAAGGTTCCGGGTGCAATCCACTCGCGGGACCATGGTAAATAAGCAAAAGGTTTTAAAATATACAAAATTTCTAAAATTAAATTTAAAGTAAACTTGCAGAAATATACATAAAAATAATAAATAAAATCTAACTTTAGTTTTACAGTTGCAGAGTTCCTAAATAAGCTTTTAATAAATTTTACGCTATGTAAAATTTTATTCATGTGCTTATATAATATTAATATATAAAAGGTAAGCATGATGCTCTGCGCTCAATATCGCTCAAACTGTAATTATGTTTTTGCGATCAGCCTGAAAGTATGCACAGAAAATTGATTTGATACTTATCAGTGATATGATTGCCTTTTATGCACATATATGCATACTTTCAGGCTAAACAGTTTTCAGAACAGTTGTGGGAGCACTGTAATATTGCCAAAAAATAGCTACAGTTTAGTGTTAATGCTTCCCACCCGTCGATGACGCTGTAATTTAGCTTCTACAAGAGCGTCTGCTTATCTTTGTTTCTTTCATATATTTCCAAAGCGTATCCTATACTTACTTGCTCTTTGAGGCGATGAAGTTGTCACTTCATGTAATAACTTTGAGGCTTCTATGTTATATGACCTTTAGCTCGCAAACTCATTTTTGTGGCATACGCTAAAACTGATAATGAAGTAGACTCTCTTAATTCTTTACGTTTTGCTATTTTCGTTTTTTCAGAAGAATCTTCAAAAGAAATTTCTTTTTTCCCACGTTTGTAAGCGTAAGAGGTAGTGAAAGATATTGAAAAAGTCAACCAATCGCGACTAGAACTCGAAAACTTTGCCTCAATTCTATGTGCTCTGTCCAACGTAACTTGAATGCATGAATAAACTGATTTATTATTTCTACAAAGTCTTTCTCATTTTTCTCCGCAGGACGAATTTGTCGCTTCATTTCATCTCTTAAATATTGAAACTTGTCGTCATATTTAGAATGCTCAGAGTTTTCATACAACTTTTGGCGAGTTATAAAAAATGTATTAGAAGCAGTTCCTAAGAAATATACATCACATTTAATTTTCATATTAAAGTTGAAGTGCACATGAATACCCGAATACCTGTATAACAGAATGGTACATCACAATTAAATGTTTGAAAGCATATAAAATACCAACAAATTCAACACAGATCTAACGGCGAAATTGCAACTATTCCGCATTGTCGACAAGTGATACAAGCTACATTAAAAAGAATTTATTAAAGAGTTTTTAGAGTCGAATATGTCGAAGCCAAATATATATTCCATATATAAATGAAGGAGTAGATCAGCAGATATTAATAATTGCAGAATTTTTTGAAAGTATATTACATAATTGAGGTGCTAGCATTAAAAAAAAAAAATTTGTGACAACAAATTTTCATTTATTTAGAGTTCTACGGTTGCAAACCTTACAATATTGAAAACGATTTCAGAAAAATCGAATTAGGAAAATTGTTTCTGTGACATATCATGTTAGCTCCGCAATAAACATTTAAGCTTTTACCATGAAAATATTAAAGTCAAATATACAGAGTGTAGGGTATAGCTACAAAATAAGGAAAGAAATTTAAAGCAAAACATAAACACAAAAACACAAACAAAAAAAAAAAAAACAGCGCAAAAACAACAATAACACTCTTTAGTGGCTGCACTTGCTTAATTTGATAAAAGCGACTGCAGTTCTTTTGCAAAAAGCTTAATATTTTCTAAAGTGCATAAAAGTGCAGAACAAAATTTTAAACATTTAATAACAACAGTCCATTTTAAAATAAAATCATATTAAGATGACAACAGAACACACAAAAATAAACATTAACTCCACATGAATACCAAAATATCGGAATTTTTCGACAGATTTTTTTTCCATTAAAAAATATTGCACAAAAGACTTTTTTAAATAAAAATTTTGTATAAAAATGCAAAAAAATTGCGATTCTGCACGCGCGCGAATGAAAGTAAAAAAAAGTAAAGTTTCACAGCTTGTAAATTTTGAGCTACAACATTTAAAGTATTATTTTTTTTTTTGTTAGTGACGCGAAATTTTATTAACTTAAAACCGGTATCCAAGAAAAATTCGTAGCCAAAAAATAATTTTTAGCCAAAAATCAAACTCAATACCCCTCTGTGTGTCGTTTTACGCCTTTTCTCATTGTATAGACTGTGTAATAGGCCGGGTCGATTTGTGGGGAGGCAAAAAAATCGCCCATTGCTCTGTGAAAATCGTATTCTAGGGATCAAAATAAGAAACTTTGCCGAAGGAACCATACCTCTAAAACGAATTCTGATGTCCCCCAATTTGGGTCGAACTTTTGGGTAGGGGCAAATATTGAAAAATCCCACTTTGACCTATTTAGAGTGCTCCAATCGAGTCCAAATGTGTGACCGACCCCCACTAACTTTTTAGGCCTGACCCACCCATGCCAGTGGCACACCCCCTGGAACCCCCCTGGGGTTTCCCCATACACACATTTCAAAAAATCGCCAGTTTTGGCACTTTACATGAAAAAATCAGCGAAATGCCTGTTTTTTTCTTTTTGGAGTTTTTTTTCTCTTTAGAAATTTATTCAACCCTTTTAAAAAATGAAGGTATCACTGTGACACAATTGCAAATCGGAAAATTGCTTGTGTGCGTCTTTAAAGGTACCACAAGACACAGCTGCATGTCGTAAACTTACTTGTGTGGTTTTTTTTATTGCACCTACTTAAGAAATGAAGGTTGTTTTTACAACCCTTTTTGTGGGTATTTTATGGCACCTTTTTAAGAAATGCGCGTTTTATGCAACCATTTTAACAATTAAGGTATCACTGGAATGCACCGCAACCCTTTTAAAAAATTAAGGTATCACTGTGACACAATTGCAAATCCTAAAATTGCTTGTGTGCGTTTTTAAGCCACCACAAGACACAGCACGTAGAATTGAAATTACCATTTCATTCTAATTACCTCGTGTCGTAGACCATATATAACGCAACAGTTTTTCAATTTTCAAACAATTTTCCACCGATTCGAAGTACTTATACGACATGGCCCATGCAATTTCTAGCGGCGTGGTTTCGGTGGATCTGGCTAACATCAAACCAGGGAAAATTGTACATTCTCGGAGGCTCACCAAGGCCAATTATATTATATGTGACAACGGAAAATCCAGATGCAAATTTAAGAATTCTGGTTGAATTTATAATTAAATGTTATGTGCCAATGTACTTCAATATCAAGTATTACAGCTCTGTCGTGTACGGCAGTGTATTATTTTTCAACTTCATTAGTTGGTCACGATTTCTAGAACCTCGTTTACTCAAAATTGTCAATCAAGTAATTACAGATAATTCATATTATGCGCATTCGGAAAATATCTTGTTATCAATGTTGTTTGATGATAGCAAAGAAAAGCGCGACTGTGCTATCAACATAATTCTACGCTATCAAACAGATGTTGATGACCCAACTCAACTTAGAGCTTATAAAAAACCAGATATAATGTTTAATTGCACAAGCTACACGGAAATGATCAATATGAATGACATAAATAACGTATTTGAACCACCATTCGCGCGAAGCATTCCGTACGATACATTGAAAGAATATTTAAATCAAGATGATCCACCGTTTAATGATCCAAAAATTGCATAACACATACAAGGAACGTGTCGACATGTTCAATTGCTAGCTAGCGTTTCCAAACGGGTTATACCGGAAAATGTAGCGGCTGTTATGGCGACGACATTAGAGAGCCGTGCGAAATTGCCCAGACTTGAAAGTAAAAAAGACTTCAAACAATAATTTTTTTAGTTTCTTTTCTATAACTAACTTAAATTAATTTTTTCATTTACATATGTGCTGACTAAATAAATTTCAAAAGAGAAAAAATAGATATTATTATAAATAAATAATAAATATTATTATAAATAAATATATAAAAATAAAGAAAAAACATAGCCATTTCGCTGATTTTTTCATGTAAAGTGCCAAAACTGGTGATTTTTTGAAAAGTTTGTATGGGGAACCCCACAGGGGGGTTCCAGGGGGTGTGCCACTGGCATGGGTGGGTCAAGCCTCCAAAGTTAGTGGGGGTCGGTCATACATTTGGACTCGATTGGAGCACTATAAATGGGTCAAAGTGGGATTTTTCAAAATTTGCCCCTACCCAAAAGTTCGACCCAAATTGGGGGACATCAGAATTCGTTTTAGAGGTATGGTTCCTTCGGCAAAGTTTCTTATTGTGATCCCTAGAATACGATTTTCACAGAGCATTGAGCGATTTTTAAATCGACCTGCCCTACTGTGTATACAACTTGTTTCTTAGATATTTAAAGGAAATTTAAACTTCTCCTCCCTAAAGAGGAACTAAGTAAAGGGGAATCTAGTTTAAACTAAGTTTTTATCTGGGCAGATGAAAATAAATAATTGAGAAATGTTTGACTTTAAGTGAATATTGTCACAATTCATTAATTTTTTTTTTTTTTTGTTTGTGGAATCTTTCAGATATTTTCTGTAGTGAAGTAAATAAAATACGCTTATAAATAATAAGAAGAAGAACCAAATATCGACTGAAAGCTTAAATAATTTTTACTCTCATTTTCAATTTACGCTGTTATCATTTATTCACATTTCTTCTAAGCTATTAAATTCTTTGCTTGAATTTAAAGCATTTTTGTGTTTTCTAAACATTTAAAAAGAAATAAATTTGAATAAATGGTTAATTAGCTAAGCTGATATCATATATATATCTTGGAATAGCAGAATGGGTGCACCACTTCCGCTAATTGGAAGATAAGAGTTCGAAACATTTGATATTTTATGCCTTTTATTAATTTACAAAAAACTTAAATAAAAAAAAAAAAAGATAGAACATAAGAATGAAGTAACAAAGCTTTCACAAATCCATAAGATGAAACTATGAAGTTCCATAGTTGTATGCATGGTCCGAAAGTGAATGAACTTCCAATGAACTCTGGGCTGTAACTCAATTTGAAGCCGCATCAAGTGATTCTTTCTCATCATAAATTGTTATGTTTTAATTCCGTGATTCTTCTTTTTCTGTATAAATATTGTTGTGTTGTTTTTCAGCATTCATTATAAAGTGATTTACATAAAACATGCATAATTATGTAGGTATGCCTGTGTATGCATGTATTTATGTATGTGCTGGTTCGTTCGTTCATTCGTTCCATATTAGTTTAAATTTATTTATAAGAAATCTTAGCTGCATTGTTTGGGTTTATTTTTATTTCTATTTTTTTTTTTTTTTCTTTTTTAGATATTCTATTACTTTTTCTGTGTGATTTTATAAAAAAGGTTTAAGTATTGTGCTATTTCTGTTATTATTGGTGTTGTTGTTGATTTTGAGTGGTGTTGTGCCAGTTTATTTGTTGTATTGAAAACGTATTGTTTTTCTGTTCTTTATTATTTTTGGTACGTTTTTGAAGTAGGTACTTTAAGCACAAGCATAGAAATTGAAGCATTTTCATTTCAACTATTCAAGCCGGAAGTAGAGCAAGAAGTTTGCACTTAAAATAAGCTGAATTGAATAATCAACCCTTTCGACTTGATGCTAAAGTCCGGGCCGCTTTCGAAAGGGAAAACAACGCAATTCTAAATAAAAAAGAGTTGGTATTTTTTTTTTTATATTATTAGAGCAATTAAGGAGTGTGGCTCTAGATTTAGAGATTTTAAAGACACAAGCTCCAAATATGCTAGGCATAGATACTCAAGATCCACCATTTAAGGCATTAGAATATTTTTTTTTAAAATTTTTCTATTAAAAATCGATAAATCAATTTATTTCAAATTTTGTATATTAATTAACGGAGATTTGAGGAGTAGAAACAATTTTTTTTTGATCAATTAAACGGCGATGTCTGCAGACAATGCTAATTGGCATCTTTTGTAAAAGCATTTTACGGTTAACAGCAAGACAGCAGTGTACATCTTCAATAAAAGCAGAAAGTTTCGTAAAATTAATGTAAGTAGTTATCGGTCTACGAAGAGCATTTAAAAGAATTTTATAGATTTGAATAAAAACTTCTGAATGTCTGTGAAACGTTCCGGAGAAAAGAGTCAATAAGAAATTGATGTGATATTTTCAAAAACTTCTCATTGTCCGATGAAAATGACTCATTTCCCTAACAAATTCATTTTAAATGAAGTCGATCAGATGAACAGCTTTTTCTTAGTTTTGTTTGCTGCCAACCAGTTCGAAAGAAATGACTTCGAAAAAACGTTGATAGAAGTGTTTTTTTGGTAGAAGCTTAATTTTTTTTCTAATCCTTAAACTGCAGTCGTTTTATATACAAAATATACAGTAAATTGGTCTATCGATTTTTCGGGATTTTTTTTAAAGTTTACCCAGTTCAAATGTGTGAATGTTTAAACTAATTGCAACTAGTTATAAAAAGCAAGAATTCCTTTAAATGGCATTCTTTAAATATGCTAGCAATAGAACGTTTTTGGCACTATTTTCGAAATTAATTTATTCTCAAATTTAAACCTAAGATAACAAGAATTTTTGTAACTCACATACATGCATGTACAAATGTGCCTATCTCACGCAAGTGGCAGACTTACATCATGCAGCGAAATATGGGTCAGGAAGGCAATTAAAATTAGATTTGCTCAAGTGATAGAATTGAGTGCTGTGCATAGCGGTAAGACTTTCAGCAAGTCTCACACTCGATGTTAAACATGTAATTGTATATTGTACATATGTGAAGAATTGCATGTGTAAACAATAAAATGAAAAAACCAAAAAAATGTGTGAAGATAAGAATAGCGTACGAACGACAACTTGTTGAAAGTTTTGAAAAAAAAAAAAAAATAGAGCATGAAGTAAAATTTTAATGAAACGGCACAGAATTAAATAGAGCAAAAATATTTAGTTTTTATTAATGACAACTGAAAAACTAAAGATTTCATTACAATTTCTGAGAATTTGAAGCTGATAGTTTAAAAATCAACATACCGAACTTTCAAAATCTACCTTATAATATATGCATGTTCTAAGGAGTTTTAGACCACTTATGATCACTTAATTATGATCACTTAATTCGTATGGGTGATTTTTTAAGTAGGGTGATGTGTATCACGGTGATTTTTCGTACAAAATGAGTGAACAGCATCTAGTTTTTCAAAAGTGCTGGAATTGGCCAGACATACATTTCATTAGAGTTCTTAAAAAGCGTGAAAAATTGTTGTTTTGGAAAAAATAGCGTTATGGACAAAATTTTCTTCAGATTATATAAGTAACTAGATGCTAAATGTGGTACTATTTAATATTTTTAAATATTACAAAATATTTTCCATTTTTTCCACGTAGTGGTGATATTCTGTCAATGAAAAATAGTGACTTACATTCGGGTGATGTGTAATACTCACGGTGGGGTGATGTGTAACACATCTAACACATTACAATTGCCATTTTAGAGGCAACAACGTCAAACTCTAAAATTGAATCACGTCAACGGCATTAAAAGCGAGGCATCAAAAGAGACCGAAATCTAATTGCGGTAGGAAGCCAATGAAAAGCTGTATTCTAACAACGCCACAGAAACGTTTACAGTTGCTGGTGCAGGAGATTTCATTATGTTCTTATCATAATACTTTTACTACACATAAAAAGTCAAAATAAACATAGAAAAATAAAGTTCCTGGTCTTCAAACCAGTGACGGGCAGCTTTGCACACTTGTGTATATATTGAGCGGTTTAAAACTCACACTGAAAACAAAAAAGTAGTGCTAAAGCGCTTTTTGTAGAATTCTTATGAGCCATATGGTGATTTTTTTTTTGTGCTTTGATTTATATTGCAAAATTAAATAGATGTGCAGTGGACGGACTATCAAAAGCCAACAGACTGACAGACGGATAATGTGAAAAGAGATAACATAATGTGAATATAATGTGAAGTACAAATAGTACATGCAAACGGACATGTAAAAAGGCATGTGAAAAGTAAAGTGTGCCAATATTTTGTCATTAAAAGCAAAATTATGTGGACATCCCGCTCTTAAATCATTAATTAATTTCTTTCTCGCTGCAATTTCTCCGTTACAATTACTTTGTATTAACCATGCATATTATTATGTCTTTTATGACACACCATGGCGTCATGCTGTTATACTCTAAAAAAAAATTTTGCTCATACCTAGCAGGGAAGCGAGCACTCCATTAGCGCATCTGAAGCACTCCAAAAAACATTAGAGTGCTTCGCACTAGAGCGCCTTGTGTATGACGCATTTTTTAACATAATCGTGCTATCAGATACATGCGCTCCGCTCCCGTTGTAGAAAATAAGAAATCGTAGCGAGAGCCGAGCGCTTTGTTCTCCTTGTAGCATAAATCAAATACGTAAATATTTAAAATTTTTAAAACAAAACAAAAAACAATCATTCAGCGACGGGTTTGAACCCGGGCACCTCGGTTACAAAGCAAGCACCCCAACCAGTATGCTATTGCCGCCACAAGTTAGGTATAAAATTTGGTTTATAATAACAGAATAACTTATAAGCAAATTTTTAAAACAAAACAAAAACAAAAAACAATCGCCGTCAGCCAGGTTTGAACCCGGGCATTTCGATTGAAAGGCAAACACGTCAACCAGTCTGCCACATCTCAATTGAAAAATTTGTTTCTTAATAACAAATAACAGCAATTTTAATAAAATCAAATCAAATTTTGTTTATTCACGTGAAACGATTAGATGAATTTTTGAAGTTTTTGAAATTAATATTTTTTTGACATTAATTTCTAATACTTTCTTTTCAAGTGCAACGTTATCGTTACGGAAAGTGCTACAAATATAACGCTATACAAACAGCACCACTTGCAAGGAGAATGAAGCGCTCTTTATGTGCATAGAAGTAATGCGCAATGAAATTTTTTGCTGGGATATTTTACTGCACTAACACAATCTCAAGTGTGCAAAGCTGCCCGACACCGCTTTAAACCAACATTTTGTTGGTGTTACACATCACCCCACCGATTTGAAAAGGTTCAAAAAAACCATATATGAAATTTTTGTCCTATTTCATCCATTTATCAAAATATTCAACAGCCATGAAAACACTCAGTTCAAATTGGTTCTTCTGTAAGGGATAGGCCTTAAAACCAATCAAAAAAATCAATTTCTTAACACTTTTTGAGCAAATAAAAACGTGTTGCACATCACCTCCCTTGAGCCAATAATTTTTCAGTCACAAAAAAAAAGCTTACAAAAGGTTTTATTACAGTTTTTCACAAAAAAAAAAAAAAAATATATATATGGAAAAAAAAAACCGTAACTTTTCCAATAATTTTCTGAAATCATTGCCATTTTTAATTTGGACAAACTTTACCAGACTTTAGGCGGATGTCTAAGCACTTCTCTATGCTTCAAGATGTTTGTTGTATTTGAAGAAAACTTTTATATGGAAGGGAAGGAGGACCCGCATAATATGGGAGGCAAAATCGATGTAACGAAAAGAAGTTCCTTTCCTATACAAACAACAACCACAACATTTCACTGTACTGGCAGTATAAAAATGAAAAACATTTAATTTTATAAATGCTGATATATATTCTTATTTCTAGCGAGATTCGAACTTACAACCACACGATCTTTAGTTCGATGTTTCACCTACTCGTCCACGCAACCAAGTTAAACATAGCTTATACTCATGTTAAATAAAGTATTTGTTCCTCTTTTCTTCTTATCTGATGGCACTGGATTGTGTCTTGACTATATTAATAGTATGCACAAACCAAAGAAATAACATAAAAGCTATCTACCATCTACAAGATGGCTTAAATTTTCCAAAAAATATATTTTGCCTGTTCCCTTTTGTTCTGCTTTGTTTGGTTTTATTTTGTTGATATGCATAATAAAATAAACTCAATCAAGTATGTACGGAAGCATAGAGGTAGAGCTTCCGACCATGTAGCGAAGGCTTGGTAGTCGTCAAAGCGTTTTTTTTTTAATTAAATATTTTCACAATTATGCTGGAATTTTTTGTTTTTAATAAAAAATAATTGTCATCAATTCTATGCAATAAAGTGAACAATACATTTCTGTACAATTCTTGTTATCGGTTATGTTTATATTTTGTTCGTTTCAAAACAATGGTACGTTGGTTGCGTGTTGAATTGTAGACGAATGGTGCGTGGTTCAATGCGAGCACGGACCGGGTAAAAGCAATTTATCCCGACAAGGGTTGCACTGCTGGAGAGATCTCCCAGAAATTCAATTTTTGGGTAGAAGTTTCTTAGACAATTTATAAAACATAGAAGCCCAGCAAACTATAGTTGACGACTTTGTCGAAACTCTGACTAATTCGTAACTATTTCGAGCTGTCTTAAAGAAATCGTTATAATTGCTTACGCAAATATCGGAACAATTTCACTTTTTCTACGAATTTATATAGAAGTTCAAAATCGTAACATTTTCGTTAAGACTCGTTACGAAATCGTTACGATATTTTGCTGCGAAGTCGTGTTAACCCCTTCGTCGTGTCATACGATTTTCGTTACGATTTTACAACGAAATCGGATTTCGAAATCGGAAAGATTCCGAAATATTCTTAACAAAATCGTAACTAACATTTCGCAATCTTTCCGATTTCGGAATCTGATTTCGTTACGAAATCGTAAAGAATATCGTGTGAAGGGGTTGACACAACTTCGTAACGAAATGTCGTAATGATTTCGTAACGAGTCTTAACGAAAAAGTTACGATTTGCTTCAGACAGTTCGAAAGATAGGAAATTCCATTCTGTTCGCATTTCAATATGTCGTACAAATAGTCACATTACGAAATTCTATATAAATCCGTATAAAAAGTGAAACCGTTCCGATATTAGCGTAACGAAATTGTAACGAAATTGTAACGATTTCTTTAAGACAGCTCGAAATAGTTACGAATTCGTCGGAATTTCTACAAAGTCGTCAACTATGGTTTGTCAACTTTTTTTTTAAGTGAAAACTTCTTTAGGTGCTTAGAGCACTTTTTGGTAGGGGTAAAGTTATGAATTCTTATGTTAACGTCAGCAATGTTGAATCGTCACCACTGTTAATGCCATCACTGTTAACGTTGGCACTGTTAAGTCTTGCATTGTTAATGGCTGCATTTTGATTCTGACCAGGCAAGCTAAGAACAGCAACGTTCTTGTGTTTTTCGTAAGGGGACCCAAAGAATGGTGCCAAATTGGGGTAGGTGAGTTCAGACGAATGAGATATGAAATATAATCGACAGTTCTTGTGTTTTTTGTATTTGGACCCTAAAAAAAGGACAGATAGGTTGGATGTGTTGAAAAAAAATGTTGGAGAGCAAAAAATAATAGAGACAGCTCATATACTCCCCCCTCTTGTGGTCAATAAAGGAGAGACGTAATATATAATCGACAGTTTTTGTGTTTTTTGTATAGGGACCATGACCGCATTACGCAGGGAGCTAGGGTGGACAACTGCACCCTGGCGTAAAAATTTTAGAGGCGAGAAAAATTTGCTGGATGCATTTTGTAAAAAAGGAACTATGCTCTTATAAATTTGTATTTATATCCTACAAATAATTTAACTCAAATATTTCAGGGTAACCATTTTATCATATTGAAAATCTCTTCTTTAATGACATGAAAAGATTCTTGGATACTCGCTTAACGACCAGTTGCATACAAAAATTTAACTGAGAGTTGCACGTTAACTTATCAGTTTACTGAGATTTGAGTTGCTAAAACAATAAGGATATTCATGCAATTCCAAATATTTTCCGATGACGTTTCTCGAAAAAGAAACATAAAATTTGTATCTCTTATTTTTTAGTTTTAAAATGGCATAAATCTGTCGATTGCGCGATCAATCATGTTATATTTAGGTACGCGACCACTGCACGGTTAATTTGCCATATAAGATCTTTCTGTAAAATGAAAGGTCTTAGAGCTATTTGACTAAAAAGCGGAATCGCGAAAAATTTAAAAATTAATTTAAATTGGACGTTGCATCGAGTCTCACTAGGTAGAATGAGACAAGTCTCAAATCACTGTATTGAGGACCTAATGAAGCGAAAAGAACGATTTTTATTTTTTTCGAAGATAATGGAAAAACTTTGAACCAATTCTATGATTTTCTATAAAAAAGTGGAAAAAGCCATGTTTTTGAGTTTCAAATATCTCTCCTATTATTTCAGATTCTGTTTTGATATTGAATCGATGCAAAATTTTATGCTCCTTATTTTTTATGTAAATTAGTAAAAATACGCGATTTTTGAGTTATTTGCGAAAAAATAAAAAAAAAACGAAAATTTCGAAAACAAAGAAGTTCGAAAATTTCGAGCTAATTTTACTGGCCTAGTAATGAATTCATAGAAAGAAATGATCTACCTTTAAAATATAAACTTTTATTTTCTTATTCTGTAAAAAATTAAAAAAAAGAAGCGGCATATTTTTTCCTACCCAGGGGCGGCATATATTTTTAATACGGCCCTGATGGGGACCTCCAGAAGGGTGGCAGATAGGGGATAGGTATCTTGAGAAGAAATGTTGAAATACAAAAAATAATAGGAGTAGCTCATATATTTAACCCCTCTAAGGGTCAATTAGGGAGAGACTATTTTTATTCGAAAATTTGATGATTTATTCAAAAGAATAATGTTTTATTCGGGTGTAAAAACACAACTGAATGACATATCAGTCTGAAATTTTTATTAACTTCTGGCTTAAGATAATATTTCACACATGTCACATGTCATTTGCGATTGTGGTGCCATTTTTTTTATTTTTCAGGTATTTTTAATCTTGCTCTCGTATTTTTATTAATCTAAACACTCACTTAAATTTAAACGCATGCATTTAGTTCACTCAGCTCTGACGCTGAAAGGTTAAAATTATGTGTAATTTCTTTGCTTGAACCATTTAAAAAGCACCATTGAACTACCAACCATATTTTAGTTAAATTAATGAATTAATTTCCAGTTTTTTTTTTTAACCAACTTTTTTCTTTATTACTGATTATTTCGTTAGTTTGTTGGTTTTGTTTTGATTGCTGATCGTGCCGATCAACTGAATCAACGAACAAAAGATCTATCGATCTACCTGTGCAAACAACTACAATACAACGTCTGTCTGTATGTTTGCCTGTGTGTCTGTCCATGACATAATGAACTATTAACAATGATATTAATTTGCTACAACATTCAACCAATTAATTTAATGTTTTGATTATTTTCGCCTGACTGTTTGAATTTGGTGCTCCTCTTGAGTGCTTTTTTAACCACTGCGCTTCGTTGCCTTTTTTTTTTTTTGCACTCTGTGTAGGTGTTAGTTTCGGCACGACTTTCAAATAAAGCTACTTGAACGTTTGTTCACTCCTCACATTGGATTGAATTACATTTTTTTTATTTTTTAAATGACTCTATTTCGAACAAATGATAGGAGGATGATTTTGTGAAAAACTGTCTGAATACATGTCTTGAATGAGGTCACTGATATTGCAAGATTTACAAAGAAGGTCGTCGGTAGTGGTGAACTCCTTGGCATTAGTTGGTTGGAAAGTGAAAGGATTTTGCGCTATGAGAATTTCAAGTGCAAAGGTTGTTGAACGTAGTCGACGATCGATTGCTTTGTGTGTTGATGCAGTTAGTTTAGTACCGGGGCTAGGTTTCACTTAAGCTGAATTTGACTGGCGATTAACAGGAAAAAGTTCCAAAATTACTAAATTTTGGTTAAAAATATATGGTTATATAAAAAAGGAAGGGATTTTTCGATGCTTTCTTAGTTCTTAATTTCAAGATTTTGCTTAACGCTGACTGAGATAGCTTGAGGTATAAGGATTGAAATCCGAATTGATTTTATTGACACATTTTTGGCAATAACATAAACATTTGAAAAGATGACTATCTTTTTTCCAGAGCGAGAATTAGAGTGTTTTTTTGGGATGACTCATCAGACAATTTTTGGTGTTTTATATATCCTCTTTAGGCGCGCGTTGAGCACATTTTTATAGGGGTAAAAGTTATGAATTCGCGTCAGCAATGTTAACGTCAGCAAAGTTATATCGCCACCAGTGCTAATGTCATCGCTGTTAACGTTAGCACTGTTAAGGCCTATACTGTTAATGCCTGTATTCTGATTTCTGATTTCTGACCAAGCAAGCTAAGAATATATCAACGTTCTTGTGTTGTTTGTATGGAGATACCCAGAAGGGTGGCAGGTAAGGGTTAGGTGTGCTTAGAAGAAATCTTGAAAGGCGAAAATAACAGGACCAGCTTGTATCTTTAGGGATTAATACGATAGGAATATGAACTATTACCAACAGGGAGGGATATATATTTGTGTTTTTTGTATAGTGACACAAAGAACGGTGGCAGATAGGTGTTATGTGGTGGCAGATAAAAGACAAAAATGAACAGGACCAGTTCGCATATTTGAGCTCTCTAGAGGTGAATTCGGGAGAGATATACACTGTATTCGAAAATGTTTGTGTTATTTGTATGGAGACCCCCAGAAGTGTGGCAGATAGGGGTTAGGTGTGTTGCAAGGAAATGTTGAAGGGCAAACAATAATAGGACCAGCTCATATATTTTACCGCATAGGGGTGAATTCAGGAGAGATATGAACTATAAAAGACAGTTTTTGTGTTTTTTGTATGGGTGACCCCAGAAGAGTTACAGATAGAGGGTAGGTGTGTTGTGAAAAAATGTTGAAAGGCAAGAAATAATGAGACCAGACCATATATTTGGGTGCTCTAAGGGTGAATTCAGCAGAGATATGAACTATAATCGAACACTTTTGTGCTTTTTGCATGGAGACCTCCAGAAGGATGGCAGATAGTGGTTAAGTGAGCTTAGGAAAAATTTGGGGGGCAAAAAATAGTAGGACTAATGGGTAACTTTTAACCCCTTTAGGAGTAAATTCGGGAGGGATATGATCTATAATCGAAAGTTTTTGTGTTTTTCTTTTTTGCATGAGGACTTCCAGAAAGTTGGCAGATAGGGGCTAGGTGTGATTAGAAGTTATGTTGGTGGGTAAAAAATAATAGGACCAGCTCCCATATTTGACCACTATAGGGGCCAATTCAGACGAAATTTTTTTTATTCGAAAATTTGATGACTTATTCAAAAGAAGTTTCTGAAATGCTCGTAAAAACTTTTACTGAAAATTTTTATGATCTATCATACCTATGATACTGAGTAGAGACTTCAATATTAATTTTGTGGATGATAAAAAGCTGCTATTAATTGCATTTTTTAATGAAGAATTAGTTTTGACTATGTCCAATGATCGAAAACTTAGTATTACTAAATAAAAAATTATGATACTTACAGAAGTTACAACCATTTTTGTTTCTTACTTAAGTAACCATAAGATTATAATTAAAATATGAATGATTTCATACCACAATTAATTTGAAAATTAAAAAAAAAGACTTTGATTTCATAGTTTTAAGTTTTTCATAGCTGAAAATTTTTGACTTCGGTCGACAGTCCCTTCACAGCCTATTTTCTTTTTTAAAAATACTATGCGATATATTTGTACGTCATGGCGAGATTCTTACTTTTATTTTTTTTTAATTTATTGTTGATGCTGCATTTCAGTACTTAACGAAAACGAAATTTTAACTTCATATAGGATTTTAAACTCTTAATTCTTAAATGCATTCAAGGCCGACTGTTAAGGCGATAAATAAAATCGTGTGTTTAATATTGAATAAAAAATATTGTTCTTGTTACCAGCGGAGATTTGGAGAATGAAAAGAAAATTTAAAATATTTGTGATATTAGGAACAGTAAAGCAAAGGAAATGAATTTCGAACAAATCATGATATAGTTATTTAATTTGATATGGGACTTCGTTGAAGTATCGGAGAGATACTTTTATTATTATTTAACTCTTATCTAGTCTTAAAAAGCAGGTATTTTTTAACTAACTTTTTTTATTCATCAAAGTAGATATGATTATAAAGTACCAGGCCCGTTGCCAGGATTTACCTTAGGGGGAGGGGGTTTTGATAAAAAAACCTATAAGTAGATACAAGTAATAACTGAAAGAAACGATATGAAAATTTTTAAGCAAATCCGTTTTATTTTCGGACTATTTGTGAATATGCCTGTTTTAAAATTACCATAAGATAGATGAGTGGAGTTTATTTAATTTTTTTTTTTTACAAATCAATTTTGAGTACGAAATGTTTGTTACGATTTCGTTAAGAATATTTCGAAATCTTTTCCGATTTCGTTGCGAAATCGTAATGAAAATCATATGAAGTTATTGACACGACTTCGTAACGAAATATCGTAACGAAAATGATACGAAAAAGTTAAGATTTCGTTCAGACAGTTCGAAAGAAGAATATTTTACTCTGTTAGCATTTTAATATGTCGTACAAACAGTCGCATAACGAAATTTTATATAAATTCGTATAAAAAGTGAAACTGTTACGATATTTGCGTAACGAAATTGTAATGATTTCTTTAAGATAGCTCGAAATAGTTACGAATTAGTCGGAATTTCGACATAGTCGTCAACTATGGTTTGCTGGGTAGAAATTTCATAAAAAATGTCAAGCTAATTTTCTAATTTTCTTCTAATTAAAAATAATTTTTTTGTAAGAACTGCTAAAAACTAAATATAAAATAAAAAATGCCACAATTTATTTTTCATGTATAGATTTCTTCAATTTACAAAATTATATTCGTTCTAGGTATAATTTCATATATAGATTTTACTAGATATCAGGGACTTTTTGAGCATTGAAACTGATTTTTAATATACAAACTCCTTGGAGATGAGTTCCAATATAATGATTATGACTCTTATAAGCAAAATTAATCTTTCACTTGGCCAAAAAATGTTTCAGTAATTAAGTGAAGTTTTCAAGAAAATTAACATCATTATCACAGTTTATCTAAAAAAACTCACATTTTGACCCTAAGGGAGGAGGGAGTGTGAACACCTAAAATCTCCCCCTTGTGTACCGTCCTGTAAAGTACACCCAAATGGTAATTTAATAGAAATAGCACATTTTTTTAGAGTTTTTGTCGACTTTATCAAAAACGTATTTTTTTTTTGCCTTCAATTAAGGAGTATAGAATCCTAACAATAATTTGTAGTATGAAAAGAAAAATTAAAAAAAATAAGCATTTGCTTTCAGTTTGATCGAAACTAAGGCATAACAGAAATAAATGAGATTTTTTATTTGCTTATAATTTCTTAATTATTTGTTAATAAGACTAGCTTGCAAAAAAAAAAAAAAAAAATTCATGTACATTTAGTGCCGCTATTTTTTGCCTAAGTATTTTGGAATGCTAAACTTGAGTATCATACTCAGAAATTTTGTTATATATGTATAGGTTTAGAAATACTTATAAATTTAAAAATTTTTTCGGAGGTAGCTTCACATGTTTGGCCAGACCTCGTTCGTTTGGGTTGCATGAGAGATGAAATTAAAAATAATCAAATTTTAAAAATTTGTTTTAAAAATTATTTTTCAATCGGTTCAATAGTTTAAGTATTATGGCGCTAATTAGAGAGTAAACGCTGATTAATTGCAATTAATGTTCATCATACGCCCTGGTGTACTGATAAGCCTAATTAAGGGTGTGTGCGAATTCAACTAAATTGCTACCTAAACTAAATTAAGGTAAAGCAGTTAAGGTTCATTAAGGTTAATTAAGGCTAATTGTAAATAGGTTAAAGGTTAAGAAATGTCAGTATTCTCTTCTCTTAAGAAATGTCATTAATTTAGGTAGCTCGGAATTTTCCTAAATTAATTTAGGAAACACTGCTTTTTCAACACACTTTAGTATACGTAGCAATTTAGTTCAATTCGCACACACCCTTAATACCTTAGTAAATCATGTCAGATTGTAGGAGCTCAGGCAGTTTTTTGTTTCACTGTATAATGTAACATAAGAAGCGACTATTGAGGATTTGATAAACTTTAATTTAAATTTGAATGATTATCGGTTGCTCGATTGATTCATTTTTTATATTAGCAATCAGTTATATATTATGAACAAGGTTGCAATTAGGGGATGTAATGCAACCCTCCATGCAATAAAGGACAGCACCACAAAATTTAATATTTTGTGCAACCCAATGGAACGTTTCAAACCCGAGATACGGCTGAACATGTTAGTACAAGCTACCCCTATAAAAAATATTATAAAATTCATACCTCCATAATATCAATAACCTTAAAAAACTTTTTTAATGTGATTTTCGAGCTTAACTGTCCGAAATACATAACAAAACTATAATGACATTGAAGGTACAACTTGGCTGTAAGTCAGTGTCATTGAATTGAGTGTTCAATTTAATCGTTTGTCATGCAAACCATTTACATGTTAATTTCAAAATATTTTTGTTTATAAAATAATGTTAAAGGTATACTAATTATGTAAATTATGAAATTTATTAAATAAAGTTTGAAGTGTGGAAATATGAATGTTTAAGGAAGCAATGTAAAATAAAACCTTTATATATTCAATTGCGTTAAAAAGCACAGTAAACATCTGCAAAACGTCGATGAAAATTTATAATTTAGACAAATGGGCATTATTTTAACAATCGGTTAAAATAATATTAAATAATTGAAAATGAAATAAATTAAATAAAAGACCAAAATGTACCTTTACAAAAATAATGAAATAAATATTTGGTTAATTTTGAGATATCAACAAACAACGCAAGAAAAATCATTTTGGAGAAAAAGTTTATAAAAAAAGTTATTGTTTAGAAAAAAGCTATGTAGGACAAAAATTGCATTTTTTCTTAGTTATTATATATACAAAATATTATTATTATATTATTATATTATTATATTATTATATTATTATATTATATGTACAAAAATATATACAAAAAAAAAAAATCCATTTCCATGTTAATTTTACATCATTAGTATAAGCAAAAAAAAAGTTTTTGTTTGTTAACATATATATTGCGATGAAGTTCAAAAAAAGGTGAAAAATGTGAAAGTACCACATCATAACGCGACTTCAGATTTCTGAAAAAAATGCATATGAAAATAGACCCCTGAATGCACATATTTTACAAAAATGGAATGAAAATATGGAAAATTAGAAAAATAATAAATCATAGGGAAAAAAGTTGGAAAATTTACGTCATTTTTGACCATATTGTTGCGTGTAAGAACTAGAAAAATTTTTAAAAGGCACTCATTTTGGTAAAAGATGTATTGAATAACATTACAAACAGATTAAGAAAAAAAAAAAATATAAAATAAAATCGGTCGATTAGTTTGCTTGCAGTAGTGTGGGCCGTTTTGAAAAAGTATGTTTCGAGAAAAACGCATTTAGAGCTTCAAACTTTAAAAAAATTAAAGCGGTCAAATTCCAAATCAAAAACTGTAACAGTTATAAATTTTTTCTCTACAAGGTATAGTTTATATAGTATATATTAGGCTGGGTCGATTTGTATGGAGGTAAAAAAATTGGTTTTGCCTGGGAGATTTTCGAATTGGGCATGAAAAGTTATTGAAAAAAGGGGGATAATAGGGGAGCGCTTTACCCTATCACATCTTCAATTTTATGAATTTTTCTTTAGGATTTTTTTTTTTCAAAAAATTTTTCTATTGTATATAAACGTGCACAGCTAGAACAAAACTGACAGAAATGAAATCCTCGTACACGATTCAACTTAAAACTAGTCTCGCATTTATACGTTTTTATACAAAAATTGATCGTAAAAAAATCATAAAAAAGAAATTCAAGGTATACTCTTAATGTTGGCGTGTATGTATTTTTGACAATCACGGCTGAACCACTGAGGCTATCCACCTTATATTCACAACATGTGTTCGGTTGGTCTTCCGACATTTTTTTGGTTTTTGTAGATACCCCTAGGTGGCGCTGTGGTCGATTTTGAAAAGTTAAAAAATATATTTATAAACCGATTAGACTCAAATTTACACCATATAATATTTAAATAAAAAGAATATCTTTGGAAAAATTTGGATCCCAATAAAAATAAAGATTCATCTTAAAAATAAGACTTGATTTTTCAATATCAAAAATATTAATAAATGCCACGAATTCTAAAAAATATTATGCCTTGAATTAGGTGAAGTTTTTTCTTCAGGAATTTTCTACGTTAAATTTTTGTATAAAAACTTATAAAAGTGAAACTGGTTTTAGGTTGAATCGTGTACGAGGATTTCATTTCTATTATCAGTTTTGCTCTACCTGTTCACGTTTATATACAAAATTTTTTTAAAAAATTCCTATAGAATGAATTTAGAAAATTGAAGATGTGATAAGGTAAAGTTAATAACTTTTCATGCCCGATCCGAAAATCACCCAAGCAACAAAGGTTTGTAAATCGACCCAGCCTAGTATATATACATAGAAACATTCCATACACACATATACTTTTACATACACACATACAGCGAACATCACGTGTTTTAACAGCTTCTTCGGTTTGATCGATTGGTACTTTGGCTCACCGGATCTTTAGCTCTGTAGAATCTGTATAAGCGGAATTGGTTTGAATTTTTTTAACATATTCCTAAATAGTTGCACAACAAAAATCAATTAAAAAAATATTAGATTTTCAAAAAATTTTTTGCCTAAAACCTCCGTCAAATATCTGAGTTGTGTTTTGATATGAATTTTCTTCGTGAATTATATATTTTTTTTTTTTAAAAGTAATTTTAATGTTTTTATTAAATTTTTTAAAAGTGTATTTGAGTTCCTAAATATAAAAAAATTAAAAAAAAAAAATTCATTTTACTTTAACATTATTTTTTCACTTATACTTTCATTATTCTTGATTAAAAAAAAAAATATAAAAATAAAATTCTAAATTACGCCAATATTCGATAACAACTTAGTTGGTGCCAGGGGCGGATTTAGGTGGGAGCTAGGAGGGGCTGCAGCCCACGTCCCAGAGCAGGCAGGGGCCCCACAGGCGCTTCTGTCAAAATCTTCAATTTGATTTTTTGGATGCTTTTTTCGATCCGGAAACAAAATTTGCATTTTCTTTAAATTTTGTTCCTTATTATTTATGTTCCTTTTGGCTTGCGTTTATTATGTCAAAAGGATGTAATATTAAAAAAAATGTTTGCCCTCAATGGGTATGCAAATCATACCAGATCGCGTGATTGTTTTATACACTAAACTCCAATCCAAAACCCTACGATAAGAAAAGTTGATTACATTAGCAGCTATATTAACCAAAAAATAGCAGAAAACAATGTTTCTTCTACTTACTACACGTTGTCATAAGCATTGTTAAGTATGTGTTTTGTTTTGTGTTATTTTTGGTTTTGCATATCGAAAAAGAAAAATTAACATTAATGACATAATGCGCAAACATTTATATTTTGACTATTAAAAGATCCGAGCTAAATGCTCTGTGCTTAAGTAGGCCCCGTGTCGATTTTAGCCCCAGGTCCCGCTATGTGTTAGACCGGCGCTGGTTGGTGCGTAAGAAAATTGATAGACTGGTACGCGAAAAGCTCGGTTTCAATACCCATTGTAGTAGCTTTTCAAATTGAATGTAAAAATGATGATTTCAAAACAATTTGTTGCCTAATATTTACATATATGTCAAATTGGCACCATGAAAAATCTCAGAAAAAAAAAAAAAAATTAAAAATCATCCAATAAGTTTTCATACAAATTTTGGAGAAAAGAATTGGTCGGTTTTACATTTTTGTTGGATGAAATTTCATTTTTGTTTTTGGAGGATTTTTCATATAAAACGTGTCTTTTTGTTTTTTAATATTTGACAAAACATGAGAATCAGTCCTTAGAGCGAACAGTATTGAAAGTAAAAGCAGAGGTTCTTCTTTTATTTCACCCTTCACGTTCACTCTTTTACGAAATAACCAAAATATAAAAAATCGTGCGGTTTTTTATAGAAATTTATGCCTGCGGCACGATTGAAAACTCGCACGATTTCTTATTGAAATTTTTCTCCTGTGGCTCTTTTTTTCACGGTTCAACTTTTTACAAAATAAACAAAACATGAAAAATCGCGTGATTTTTTATTAACATTTTTTGCCTGACACTCTTTTTTTAAAGGGTTCACCCTGTTACGAAATCACCAAACCATGAAATTTTTTGATTTTTAACCATACCAAAATATTTCAAAGGGAACAACAAATATTTTAAAGGGACATACAAAATTGGTACACACTCAAATTTTCTGAATACAAAACCATTTATATCTTCCGAAGTAATGAATGGATGGCCCGTTGAATTGGTTATAGCATAACCTTTCTTCTGATATTCCTAATGTTTATTTTTATAGAAAAACTTAAAAATAAATCACAAGGTTTTATGCCCATTTCATCAACTATAACCAAATATCTATAACTTCTATACTACATGAGAGTGGCCTGAAACTTTTTCATCATTAGCTTTTAGCTAGAAGTACATTGCACCTATGAAATTTGTTTTTATAGAATTTTAGGCATGATTCATGAAACTAAAATTGGCCTTGAAAAAATGGAAAAATCAATTTTTTGGTGCTTGTCAAATTTACAGGAAGAACACAGTACTGCTTACTTTTCGGAACTTGAATAATAATATAATAAATAAAACTCTTGTTTATTTCGAAAATATTTAATTATTCTATATTCATAGAAAGTGTATATTTTATAAAAATTTGCTACTCTTGTTTATTTCAAAAATATTTAATTGTTTTATATATCATAGAAAATGTTTATTTTAAAAAAATTTTTTGGCGCTAAAACAAGGAAAATTTTCTTTAAAATTAAGTAAAAATTCTTTAATTTTTATATTTATTTTTTTTTTTTAATGTTCAAGCACTCTTTATAAATTTTGATTATATCAAATCAAATCAATTATATCGCAGTTATATTTTTGTCTTCTAAAACTACTTCAGAATTAATCAGTTACTTCTCAAATTCAAAGAAATGCAGAAAGCTATTTTCGCCGGGCCATCATTTATTTTTTGATTTTCTGCTACTTTTATAAATATTATATTTGAAGCTACCCTTAAAAACTTTTCTTGACATTTTAAAAAATGTACAGTTTTTGTTTGCTATTATCGTTTAATATTTCAGCCCCTAAATATTAAACCAATTTTTTACCAGTTTTTATTTGAACCAATTATTTTTTAAAATACTCTAATTATGACACATATCTGCTCACCTTAAAATTGTGCTTGGTTTTGATGTTGAACAACTGACTGACAAAAATTGTATTCCTTTGTTTTATATAAATTTTCTTTAGGCTTAGAAAAAAATCCGTAATAATCCAATACTTTGCTATACTTTTCTAAATTTTGCTTATTTTTGTGTTATAAAAATATAAATTTTTCAATTTTTAAATAATCACGAATTTCTTTGAAAGACTTTTTCTAGTTAAATTTTCTTTAGTTTTCACTGTCAACAACACTTTGTTCATCTCTTTTCACCAAGTTAGTTATTTTTGTTTATAACCGTTTTTGTTTATGTATATTTTTACTTATCATAAAATAAGACACATTTTTCTCAAGGCACATTTAACTTTAATTCAGTAAATTTCTTACATTTATTTTATTAAAGATGCACTCTTAAAGTTTTTCGAATGCTTTTTGTTTTTGTTTTTTTTTTTTTTGAATTTACTTTTCCAAAATGAATATAAATCAAATATGCAGATAAACATAAAGCAACTATCACCAATAAATAGCCAGTGCGAGATACAAACAGTTTAAACACTTATATTACCGCGACACCGAAAAAACGCGTTCACCACCGTTGGAAGCTGACGTTCGAATAAGCAACAAATTGTAAGCGAATGAATAAACCAAAGTAGAAGGATCGAAACGGCGAATTCTGTCGCGGGTTCTGCTGCTGTAGCGCAAGCAGCGCTCTGTTTAGTGTCCCAAAAAAAAAAAACACGATGCAATGGAAAGTGCAGGCACTACAATAGTTTATGGCTAAGAGAGATTGTGAGCGAGAGAGTTCTGTTAGAAAATTGCTAAGAAATAGCAGATATTTTTTGCTCCCTGTAGTGCCGTGTTGTTAACAGCTGTACTTTAACAGAACGAGAGAGTTGTGGAGCCAAATAAAAGATAAACAAATGCGAAAAAATAACATAGTAACCGGCTATGTTAAGATGCTGTTAAGTATGCTGCTTTGCTTTAGACCAGTGAAAATGTATGTGTAAAAAATTGGCATAAATTTTATATTCAATTTTTAAATGTCTATTAAATGTGTCTTTTTCATTAGTTTAACAGATATCATTAAACTAATGAGAAAGAATTTAGCTCCGTTATTTTTGATGTCATATTAAAAACAAAAAAAAATATGCTGTATTGAAAAAAGTTATATTTTAATACATTCTCGATACTTGATTATTTCTGAAATTTATAAATTGTGCTGTGATGTGCTAAGGTTGTGCTACAATGTACCGCAGAGGAATTTTGAAAAAGATTTCGTAAATTTACGAACTTTGAAGATGTAAAAATATTTTCTTAGAATTCAAGTTCAGATTACTTCTAGCTCAGAAAAATTAGCTGTGCGTTAAGCTGTTAAGGTATGCTCATAATGAGTTTCATCATAGTGCTCATTATTTGCCTTAAAAGCAGTTTTTATTCACTTTTAAATAAACATTTAAACAAAATTTTTTGGTGAAATTAGCAATTTTCATAAAATTGGCTAAAAAATAAGTTAAAATCTTATTTAAAATAGCCTGGGACTAAAATTTAACAGAAAAATGCTTTACGATCACACTTAAAATAACGTTCCGTTTTTAAAATAGGGAAATATGCGGTTTTTTAAAATCTCTGTAGGTTAAATATCATTGCACAAATTTTAGATTTCTGAAATAAAAATTCATTTCATAACAGAGCTAACTTCACATTATAAAAGTCATACCATTACAATACATATTTTATCTAATGAGGCACATTATAATAGTATAGCACACATTGAATACATTATAGCTTATTGTAAGTTTTATCTTAAGCTGTGTCTTATGCTGTATCTGACACTGTATCCGTCTTTTATGACTAATAACTGTGACTCATAGGGATTAAGTTGAGTTCTTGTTCATTTCAAGAGTAGATTTCTTGTCTGAAATCATATATAAATATGTATTTATCAAATCGACTTTATTTTTTCCTTTTTATCTTCATCTTAGTTAGTACTGTATTGATTCGAAACACGGTTTATATTTTAATAGGAGAGTGGACAAATGGAGTAGTGACGGTGACTATTTGTTTAAAACTGACACAATTCAAAAACGATGGGGAGCACGTTCTCAAGACGATTATTGCAAGGTTGAAATTGGAATTATGTTGGGCCTTATTGCCATATTATGAAGAGTTGGGACTTGGAAAAAACTTGATCTGGCGGAGTCAGATTATGTATTTCCCTTAAATACTTCCTTTGTTTGGTACTATCTATTCAGAAGGATTACACAAGCAACATTGCGTCGATGCTCAAGAGAGTTGAGAGAGAGGATGAAACCTTATCATACCCTCACAATGGTGAATTCGGTTTATTCGGGTTCAAATAAGACCTGGACGCTAGTGGAAGATGAGCGAATTATGCTCTATTTCCTCCTAACAGTCAAACCTAAATCAGCGCGTATTGAGCGCAGCATCCCTAAATGAAAGCGGTTAGCGGCAAGCAAATGTCAAAAATAAACATGAACGAATTAGATGTACTAGAGCATATTTTATTTTTAAATCTAATTTCAAGGGACCACCGCAATTAAAACTAGTCTTAAACTGTAATATCAACAAAATTCTTACCTCCATAATGTTAATTCAATAGCTTGCTAAAAATAATAATTTTAAGAATTGTCACATCAAAATTTTTTTGTCTTCTGCAACCAACTTTAATTCCTAACGCTCTGTCAAAATTGGATTTTCCAACCGCTCAGCGTTGCCGCCGCGTTATTATGGTTTGCTACATATAAATCGTATGGGCATGAGAAATTTTTGTCAGATAAAAAACGCTTCCGCGCTGATTTAGGTTTGACTGTAAGATTGTGTTGCAAAAATCGGTATTGTAAAGTTTGAAGTGCTATAACTCTTTTAATATTGATGATGGAATAGCTTTCCAATAATGGAAAGCTTACATCACCAGAAAGCTAATCATCTCTGGAATAAACACATCTCTAAATTAAATCAGCTGTTTTTGTATTGTGAAAATGAGCGGTGAATTAGAAAAACAATATCAGAATATTGCTTCGAACAATGTTCTAATGTTGCGTAGATTTATCAAAAAATTGGTAGAGATTTGAGATAGTAAGAAAATGATATCGTTGTGGAAATTTTGATGTCAAAGTTGCACCTCGGTTCGATACTTGTACTCGGCACCTTGCACTGAAAAAGGCGACAGCATTTTAGAAAAGTAAAAGAAAACCGACACCGGAAATAAGCACTTGTGGCATCGCTTATCTATCTTGACTTTTCTAAAAATACATTTTGGAACGATTTGAACATGACTGACTATACAAAAAAAATTTCATTTTTGCATACCACTCAATCTAACCAAAAAATTTTCATTTTAATTTCTGAATCGCACCTGAAGAGCAATAATATTCAGCCTATTCTATACTACTTGGTTACTGGTGACGACAAATGGATCACATATAATAATAATGTGTATAAAAGATTATTATCGAAGTGAGATGAGCCTGCCCAAACCTTCGTAAATCCGACATTGACATCAAGGATGGTTGTGCTGTGTATTTAGTGAGATTGGAAGGGTCCTGTACATTGTGAGCTGCTTTCACCTGGCAAAACGGTTAATTCGGAGGTGTACTGCCAACAACTAGAAAGATTAAATGCAGCGAGACGGCCAAAATTGGTTAACAGAAAGAGCGTTATCTTCCATCAAAACAATGTCTGACCACACACTTCTTTGATGACCCTGAAAAAATAGATGGAGCTTGGATAGGAAGTTTTGGATGCATCCACCTTATAGTCCAAAAGTTGTAACTTCGGATTACGGTTTGTTTTGACCATTGCAGAATCATCTTAATTGCGTAACATTGAATTCCGTACAGGACCCAAAAAAGGGTATTGTTTGAGTTTTTCTATCAGAAACTTCTGCAATTCTTTAAGGACAAAATGATTGTTTTGTCCGGAAAGTGGCGAGAGTTCGTCAATAAATATCAATGGAAAAAATTTGACAAAATAAAATTGATTTGTTAAAATTTTTCTCACTTTTTGCTACACACTATATATATACCGTTACCGTTTTAAGAAACCAAGGCACTTGTTAGCTTCTAGATCATCTGATCTTCTTAATCTATATATGTTTATCTCAACGAAGATCAGATTGGATCTTTTATATGAACAGAACCTTAAGAACGGTTTCTTTAGCCTGAATATTAAAGGCAGCTATGAGACAATTAATTTGTTTGTAGATTTATTTCACATCATTAGGAAGTGTATCATTCATATTTTGCATCTTTCTCCTAATCTCGTCGTCTGCGAAACGAATGAATTGGGTTATGAGTCTACGACAGTTGTTAATTAAAACCAAGAATATTGTATATAATTAGATTGAACTCTGCGGCACTCCTGCATCGATGGCGTGCTCTCATGAATCTTGAATGAACTTTTTTGATAGTTGGTTCCCATGTTTTTACGGTAAATTTCTTTTCTTAAGCAGTTTTTATTAATATTCTGTCTTTTTAATTACCTTGCGGATGATTTGGCTTTATTTATTTTCTGTAGATTATTGAATAAAATCTTTATCCTTTTTAAAATATATATAGTATGGTTCCCAAGATATTCGCGAATTCCGAAAATGCTTTTCTTGAAAAATTTCTTTATTGTTATCTTAATTTTCACTTCGAAAAGTTGGTTGTGAACATTTATGCAGGATATAACGAATTGAGAGGTCAATACGAAAGATAGTGATTCCTTGGGTCAAGACAAGAAAAAATCGTGTGTGAGAGGGTCTATTCTCATTTCTCTCCTAGTTAAGAGCAAAAGTATGTAAAAAAGTCAGATTTTAAGGTAATATTACTTTTCAATCCATAACTTTCAAAGTGCGATAGCTACATAAGAGTTAAGGGAGACGGGCGTCTGTTTGTTTGCCCAATAAATCGATTTTAGATTTTTATTTTTTCCTCTATTCGATACACTGGTATAGTGGAGTAATTTTTTATTGCCATGGTGATCATAAATTGCTTTTTAACTTACATTCTCTACTTTAAAGATCTTTCGATTACTTCTCAATGATTTTTTGGTCATTTATTAAACGATTTTGAATGTGTGTATAGAAGTTTTAACTCAAAATTTCTAAAATGTCATTTATTGAACGATTGTGAAAATGCATTCCTGATTAATTGAAAATATAACCCAAAATTTCCCGATTTCTGGTTAACGCTAATAGGTTCAAGGTAATGTTTTACCTGAACCTGTTAGAACCATGAAATGTATTTCATGAGTAAAATCATAATATGTGTTAAATATAACTCAGTCTCGTAATGCTTTTCCTGAGAACTTTCTTCCCTCCCTATTTCAGTATCAGAATTAGTTTCAAAATCAGAAATAGTTTCAATATTAGTGATTAGTTATCAGTCATTATAATCAGATTTCTGGTATTAATTTTCAGTTATCAGTAATCATTAGGCAGTAATCAGCAATTAGTATTTGTATCTGTATCTGTATCTGTATCTGTATCTGTATCTGTATCTGTATCTGTATATGTATCTGTATCTGTATCTGTATCTGTATCTGTAGCTGTATCTGTAGCTGTATCTATATCTGTATCTGTATCTGTATCTGTATCTGTATCTGTATCTGTATCTGTATCTGTATCTGTATCTGTATCTGTATCTGTATCTGTATCTGTATCTGTATCTGTATCTGTATCTGTATCTGTATCTGTATCTGTATCTGTATCTGTATCTGTATCTGTATCTGTATCTGTATCTGTATCTGTATCTGTATCTGTATCTGTATCTGTATCTGTATCTGTATCTGTATCTGTATCTGTATCTGTATCTGTATCTGTATCTGTATCTGTATCTGTATCTGTATCTGTATCTTTATCTGTATCTGTATCTGTATCTGTATCTGTATCTGTATCTGTATCTGTATCCTGATCTGTATCTGTATCTGTATCTGTATCTGTATCTGTATCTGTATCTGTATCTGTATCTGTATCTGTATCTGTATCTGTATCTGTATCTGTATCTGTATCTGTATCTGTATCTGTATCTGTATCTGTATCTGTATCTGTATCTGTATCTGTATCTGTATCTGTATCTGTATCTGTATCTGTATCTGTATCTGTATCTGTATCTGTATCTGTATCTGTATCTGTATCTGTATCTGTATCTGTATCTGTATCTGTATCTGTATCTGTATCTGTATCTGTATCTGTATCTGTATCTGTATCTGTATCTGTATCTGTATCTGTATCTGTATCTGTATCTGTATCTGTATCTGTATCTGTATCTGTATCTGTATCTGTATCTGTATCTGTATCTGTATCTGTATCTGTATCTGTATCTGTATCTGTATCTGTATCTGTATCTGTATCTGTATCTGTATCTGTATCTGTATCTGTATCTGTATCTGTATCTGTATCTGTATCTGTATCTGTATCTGTATCTGTATCTGTATCTGTATCTGTATCTGTATCTGTATCTGTATCTGTATCTGTATCTGTATCTGTATCCTGATCTGTATCTGTATCTGTATATGTATCTGTATCTGTATCTGTATTTGTATCTGTATCTGTATCTGTATCTGTATCTGTATCTGTATCTGTATCTGTATCTGTATCTGTATCTGTATCTGTATCTGTATCTGTATCTGTATCTGTATCTGTATCTGTATCTGTATCTGTATCTGTATCTGTATCTGTATCTGTATCTGTATCTGTATCTGTATCTGTATCTGTATCTGTATCTGTATCTGTATCTGTATCTGTATCTGTATCTGTATCTGTATCTGTATCTGTATCTGTATCTGTATCTGTATCTGTATCTGTATCTGTATCTGTATCTGTATCTGTATCTGTATCTGTATCTGTATCTGTATCTGTATCTGTATCTGTATCTGTATCTGTATCTGTATCTGTATCTGTATCTGTATCTGTATCTGTATCTGTATCTGTATCTGTATCTGTATCTGTATCTGTATCTGTATCTGTATCTGTATCTGTATCTGTATCTGTATCTGTATCTGTATCTGTATCTGTATCTGTATCTGTATCTGTATCTGTATCTGTATCTGTATCTGTATCTGTATCTGTATCTGTATCTGATCTGTATCTGTATCTGTATCTGTATCTGTATCTGTATCTGTATCTGTATCTGTATCTGTATCTGTATCTGTATCTGTATCTGTATCTGTATCTGTATCTGTATCTGTATCTGTATCTGTATCTGTATCTGTATCTGTATCTGTATCTGTATCTGTATCTGTATCTGTATCTGTATCTGTATCTGTATCTGTATCTGTATCTGTATCTGTATCTGTATCTGTATCTGTATCTGTATCTGTATCTGTATCTGTATCTGTATCTGTATCTGTATCTGTATCTGTATCTGTATCTGTATCTGTATCTGTATCTGTATCTGTATATGTATCTGTATCTGTATCTGTATCTGTATCTGTATCCTGATCTGTATTTGTATCTGTATCTGTATATGTATCTGTATCTGTATCTGTATTTGTATCTGTATCTGTATCTGTATCTGTATCTGTATCTGTATCTGTATCTGTATCTGTATCTGTATCTGTATCTGTATCTGTATCTGTATCTGTATCTGTATCTGTATCTGTATCTGTATCTGTATCTGTATCTGTATCTGTATCTGTATCTGTATCTGTATCTGTATCTGTATCTGTATCTGTATCTGTATCTGTATCTGTATCTGTATCTGTATCTGTATCTGTATCTGTATCTGTATCTGTATCTGTATCTGTATCTGTATCTGTATCTGTATCTGTATCTGTATCTGTATCTGTATCTGTATCTGTATCTGTATCTGTATCTGTATCTGTATCTGTATCTGTATCTGTATCTGTATCTGTATCTGTATCTGTATCTGTATCTGTATCTGTATCTGTATCTGTATCTGTATCTGTATCTGTATCTGTATCTGTATCTGTATCTGTATCTGTATCTGTATCTGTATCTGTATCTGTATCTTTACCTTTCAGTTTTTTAGTATCCATATTTTTTTTTGTATTTGAAAAAAAAAACTGATCACTTATTCTTGATCATATTGAATTTCTACAACTCTGCCTGTTGCCAAACAAATAAATTGCGATTCGAAAGCTTAAAATTTTGGAAGAGCAACAAATCATCGCCTCCAATCTTCAAATGACCAACCATTTGCCACACTTACCTCACCAACTTCGTGTCTCTGCCTCAATTCTAGTGCGATTTCAGAAAATTTCACTAGAAACATACGTTCGAATGCCTGCAGGGAGCCGTTGTATTGGCTGAAAAGTAAATCACGTGCCTCACGTATAAGAATCTCACGTGTGCCTCCATGATAGACAGGATAAATATGCGATAGATAGACGTCAATCAAGGCGGCGAGGTCAAAATCCTGTGGGCGTTAAGAATTGCGTATAAGAATGGAGATTGAATAAAGTAATCGATCAGCTTAAAAGCTATTCGATGACGATCATTTAAATGCATAAAATTACCCTTTGTACTGCTTTAGCCTTCTCCAGTTCTTTGGCTTGTAACTCAAACTGCAATTCAGCTTGATGCGCATCAATCTCCGCCAATAGATCACTTTTCGCCTTCGTCGCTATATTGGCCGAAGACGGTGACGACGACGACGATGACGACGCCAGACCAAAGTCAATACGTATGTCTTCATAGCTGCCATTGTCATCTTCGTCGACCACGCTTAAAGTTGTCGACACACAATCCATGCTCTCTGGCATGGTCTGCGTCAGCTCATGCTGCACCGGCGGAAATCGTTGCTCGTCATCCACGTCGACGTCGTCTTTGCCAGTTGCCGACAATTGATTTTCTATATCTACAGCGACGTTGCCAGCATTTGTGACGCTTGCCAATGACTCTACCGGATGTGGTTGATGATGACCCGTGAGGCGCTCCTGGAACCGCCTCAAATAAGTGCGAACACGCGACTTACTTGGGCGCAACGTCATATTTTTGACGTTTGATGGTATAGTGTTGGGCTCTGACATGGATAGCACGTCACTACAATGTTTTTTTTTGCAACTCATCTTCTTTATCAGCCCTCTCCGCTACCTCGTCCTCTTCATCTTCCTCCAAAGCAATGGGTGCTGCATTGTTGTTGCTGTTGGTGTTAGTGTTGTTGCTGTTAGTGTACCGCCCAAAAACTGTGCCGGTTGCCGCCTCATTGCCTTCAAGGTCTGTGCCGGCACTCCTAGTCAAGTGCAGCGTATCACTTTTTGTGTCAGGCACAACCAGCACTTCATTTAAGCAATTCGTATAGGTTTTTGTTGTCGTTGTAGATGATGTTCTCGTTGTTGTGTTCGTTGATGTTGTTGTTGTCTGTGGTGCATGGTTGCCATCATCCGCCACCAACTCCGCTGAAGCTTGATTGTTGGTTGTGGTTGAGCTGCTGTTACTGGTGTGGCTTTGACCATTGTTGTTGTTGTTGTTGTTGTTGTTTGAAGAAGCCTGCAAATACAATGAAGATAAGTTGGTGGTGCACTTGATAAAGAACTTTTTAAATGATGAGAATGAATGTGCAATAAATAGAGTTTTAATTTATTTCTTATGAAAGTACCTGCGGAAAAATAAAACGAAATATCTGGCTGCTCTTCTGGAATTTTTCATTGATTGCTCAAAAATTATTTAGTTTGAGTTTTCAAAAATGATTTCTTTATTGAAATAAATTGTAAAAAATTATAACATTTTTAAAACTCCCAATGGTTACAAATAAATAGCTTGTCCCAAAACAATTGGCAAATTTACGAAACATGTTAAGTGTTTAGGTGTGTCAAGTTTAATTGCAAAAGCTTAAATATTTGCAAAAAAATCAAGTGATTTCTCTATAGTTTTTAAATTTATTATAAAAATTTTACAGATTGTAAGGTAATAATTTAAATTTAAAATAATTTTTTAATTATTTTTTTAAAAACTCTGATGTAAGATGGAATATTGTGAAACAATTTTTAAGTTTCCATTCCTTAATATTTGTCTAATTTGAAGGCTATTCCTTTTTAAAATTTATCTTTTGAAAATGTATTCCTTTTTTATTTAGGGAATTAATTTTTTAGTGCAAATTTATACTGTTAACTGACGTATGCACTCCAGATTAAAAAAATTTCGAGTAATTTTCGCATAGGGTTTTTAAGGGTTAAGTAATCAAATAAAACATTACAATTCTAACTTTTTAAAGGTAAAGTTGGCCTTTTCTATCTTACCTTATTGTTTTTCTAAATTTAAATTGGAAACTGGTTAAATATTGCTTGAAATTATGATTTTTTGATGTTTATTTTAGGAAATTTGCATTTTTTTTTTAATAATTTTCTTCTTTTTTTTTTAAATTGATAATAATAACTTTTATTTTACTGACGCCTTTTTTACTTTTTGCACCCTATGGAGAGTATTTGAATCCCGAAAACTCACCTCCAGGTTATGGACTGGTTCTCTACAAGGTATTTTTGTGAAAATTTGTCGCCAAGCTGAATGGTGCCCTGCGTTGTGTGGGTGTTGTAATGTTAGGAAAAGATACAAAGTGCTTCTTCATGAACATATTTTGCATTAAGCTTAAAAATGTAAATTAAATTTTTTTTCTAAATTTTTTTTTTTTAGTAATTATAAAAATACAAAATTAGTTATTAGAAAAAGGACGCCATTATTTTTTCTGTAAAAATTTGAGTTTATAATAAGCAAGTTTTTGATTTTACTAATCCTGTCATTGGGCAAAACAAAAGAACTTGCTTATGAAAAATAATTACATGAATGACCTAATTTGTTTAAGGAGGGACATGACATTCGCGGCAGAGAAAACATACCTTTTTTTAAAAATTCATAACTCAGTCAAAAAAAATATTTTTCCCAAATTTTTTTTTACTATTGTAGAGAATTGAACAAATTACAAGAAAAAAAATTCAAAAAAATATATTTTTTACTCCAACATGGTTTTATAGAGCCTCAAACTGGCGGCAGAGAAAAAAACGGGGCCTCGTGTTTGCAGCGCTGGGAGTTGCAAAAATTGTCCGATCTGGAAAAAATGAAAACACGTTCCAAATTTGAAAGTGTGTTTTTTCAAAAAAAATATTGACTTGAAAAATTCATAAAAAATTGCAAAAAAAAAAAAAATTTAAAAAAAGCTCGTGTCATACGATAGCGAATCAAGTTTAAAAAAATACAAAAGAAAAAAAAATTTCTTCAAAAAATGAACCCGCTAGTGCCGCAACCAGTACGAAAAACATGGTTTCGAGATAAACGCGTTCAAAGTTTGTGAACAAAGAAAAAAGGTTACCTTCAATCTGCCATGCCTGCTTCGTACTGTATGCCTTCGTTATCTTGTGTTGTGCTGTTTCTTATAGTTTTTTGCAATCGTTTAGCAATTCGGTCTTCACCCTTCACCCTTCAAGTAGGTACGAAATAACAACCACCAAAAGTCAGGTAGCAAGTAAAACAAGTATATACCAGCTGCCGTACGTAGATAGCGCAAAAATTAAAAATGCGCTCTCACTAATCCGGCTGTAACTTTTGAACCCGTAGGAATTTTTCCATGACATTTTTGTTTTTAGAATCTTAACAATATTTACTAAAATACAAAATTATTTAAAAACTGCCAATGTCATGTAACCCCTTAAAAGATTTACACTTCTGTTTCTTAAATATGAAAAATCAAAAATTTGCCAAAAAATTTTTCACAAACTCAAATTTTTAACTTTTCCAAACCTAACAACACTTGGACAACAAATTATTGCTTACATATAACAACACTTTCCGTAAAAAGCTAACAAAAAAAAAAGATATAACCATGGTTAACATGGCATTTAGTGCATCACTCAGTTTATTCGTACGATAGAACTATTATACGTAAATAATTGATTATAACTACAACAAAAACAATAACTTATTGTTGACATGGTAAACATACACCGATGCATCCATCACGTAAATGGAAACAAGACTTTGATAGACTTAGAAAAAAAAAGACGTATCGGTTCACGTGGCTTTTCATGCATAGAACACGCCTACAGCAAAAATGAGGCCACTTCAACTTTGTAAACAGCGAAAGTTTTCATACTTTCAAAATCACGCAACACAAAACGTCACATGAACTAAACTAGCAAAATATATACGAGTACATATAAAATAAATAGCTTTGTTGTAACTAATACCAAAGCTGCATCAAAAATAATAATAAAAAAAAAAAATTAGGTGACATAGGTCAAGAGTAATGGTGTTGCTTCTTTTAGGGAACATTGATTGAAGTGTGTTCAAATATTAGGCTTAGAAATGAATGTTGCTAAAATAGGTCAGTTTTGTTGTAGCACAAAACACGTTGACGTAAAAACCATCAATCATAAGAGAAGTACTAGTATACCACCAAGTTGAGTCATAATTTATACAAACTTTGTGCTATTTAGAAAAGGTTTCTAAAATTAGCTGCAGCTCTTATTTATTAATGTTAAGTATGAAATTTGCTATATATACCTTTCTTCTGCTGAATAACATTTTATTTGAACTATTTTGTGCGCTATTTTATTTATTCACATGTTTTTTCTTAAAGGACACTCCCTTTTTTTTTAATCTCAACAGTTTGGTTTTAATTAATTTGTTATTTTTTTGTTGCTAACTTTATTCACAGGACCTTAAAACAAACTCAACCTCTTCAGCCAAGCAACAACAGCACTTAGAAAGGCGAAAAGTTATTATAATTATTTTAACTTGTTTCAGCAACTTAATGTTGAGTCATCATTAAACCGCTGGAACAATAACGTAGAATAGAAAAAAAAGGAAACCGCTCGGTTATCAAGGAAACCATAAACAGTCGAAGCTTTTCCAGCTCTGTGGATGGGTTTGTTTTGTAAGCTAGTTGTGAAAGGGGTCAAAAGATGTCGCTTGCATAGATTTTGCGCAGTAGCAAGAGCTTTTTTCCTCTTCGAATCTGATATTTGGCAATAGTGTTGGAGGACGCATAAAGAGCAGTAACATTATTCATAAATAAAGATTAATAATTCGTCATGGATTTATATGATAAATTTTATACGATACGACCGGTACAATACTGATGATATACAGCACCTTTCAGATGGTGCTATGTTTCTTTCAACAACTTTAAATCACACAAATGGAAATACCGTTCTCATAACATAATTTTAAGAAATATGTGTAAATATTTTTTTTTTTAAATACGGGACAAATCTTGTACGCAGCCCGTAGCCAAAGGGGGTTTTCGGGGTTCAAACACCTTCCCTCCATAGGGTCCAGAAAGTATAAAAAAATAATACAAACGAAATAAAAGCAAAACTTAATATGGTGGTTAAATTTTAAGGGCCGATGTTGATTTCGAATAAAACACAAATTATTTAAGAAATTATTGTAATTTCTTTTTACTATGATAATATTGGTATGGTTCAATTATATATTGATCAAAATATCGGCCAAATGGCCGCCGCGACCTCGGCGACACCTACATCCGATGGTCCAAATTTTCGATGACGCTGAGGCATAAGTGAGGTTATATGCCGCTAATGTGCCGAATTATCTCATCCTTTAGCTCTTGAATTGTTGCTGGCTTATCGACATACACCTTTTCTTTCAAATAATCTCAAAGAAAGAAGTCCAACGGTGTCAAATCACATGATCTTGGCGGCCAATTCACATCGCCACCACGTGAGATAACACGGCCATTGAATTTGTCGCGCAAATGAGCCATTGTTTTATTAGCTGTGTGGCAAGTAGCACCGTCCTGTTGATACCACATATCGTCCACATTCATATCTTCCAATTCGAGCCATAAAAAGTTCGTTATCATCTCACGATAGCGAACACCATTCACAGTAACTGACTGACCGGCCTCATTTTGGAAAAAATACGGCCCGATGATGCCGCCAGCCCATAAACCGCACCAAAGAGTCACTCTTTGTGGGTGCATTGGTTTTTCGACAATCACTCTTGGATTATCATTCGCCCAAATGCAGCATTTCTGCTTATTAATGAATCCACTGAGGTGAAAATGTGCCCCATCACTGAAGATGATTTTCTTCGAAAATTGATCATCCACTGTTGCCATTTCTTGCCACCATTCTGACCATTGACGATGCTTGAAATGGTCAAGAGGCCTTAGTTCTTGAGTCAATTGCGCCTTGTAGGCATGTAAGTACAAGCCTTTATGCATAATGTTCATCAACGACGAGCGTGAGAGATGCAATTGTTGGGCACGACGACAAGTTGAGGTGGACGGCTCTTCAGCCACACTATCGCGAACAGCAGCAATATTTTCTGCAGTACGAGCTGTACGAGCATGCACTGGTGTTTTCACATCTCCTACAGACCCGGTTTGCTCAAATTTTTGGCACGATTTTTCCGATTGTACGCACATTTTGACGATTAAATTGACCGAAAAAATCACGAAGTGCACGTTATGCATTTTAATTTGAACGCCCATTTTCATAATAAACCTAAATAACTTTAACGCTCTGCTCGATTGTGTATCTTTCCATGGTTTAAATTGAGTTAGTCTGAAATTGAGAAATGTCATATAAAATGCAGAAAAAACTTGACGTTTAGGTGTGGTTCACATTCAACATCGGCCCTTAAAATTTAAACACCCACCATATCCAAAGCGGTTGGCGGATAACGATTGCATAAAAAAGTTATCGAATAAGGAAGGAACCCATCTTTTTCAAGAAATTGATGAGTATCTCATCAATGAGTACCTCATCAATGAATATCTCACAAAAAATAATTATCTCACATCAATCTTTTTGAAACGTATCCTTAACATACTGTGGTAAGAAAAGTTAACTCAGGCACTACCAGATGTCGCTAAATGCGCTGTGTAGTTAAGAAAAACAAAAACGAAAAGCTAAAACTCGATAAAATCGTTAACCAAATTTTTAAGAGTGATTTCTGAAGAACTATGTTTTCTAAACTGGTCTCCACAATATGGATAATGGAGATAATCCACTGGTATCCACGATATGGAGAACTACATTATCGATTGACTTGATTTATTTTTTATCTTAGAGTGAATAAAATTTTATTGGCTTCTTTTATCTAAATTCTAAATAAATTTCATAGGATGACACATAGATGGCGTTACTAGATATTTTAAATATTTGACATCACATATGTATTACCAACCTTCAAACGATACGTATAAAAATTTGACAGCAAGCTGACAATTGATTCGTGAGTTATAGCATTTTGTGTGCAACTATTGTTATTGAAAAAAAAAAATGATTGCTTTTTCATAAAAAAGAAATAGAGTGAAAACCAAACAATAAACATTATCCGGACTCTGCTCCATCACAACAAATAGTAGAAAAGTGAATTGCTGAATTTTAACGTGGCCGCACAAATAACCAGAGCGCAGTTTACGCCCAAATCAGACCGTTATTCCACAAAACATCAAAAAATCCACAAATTGGTTATGAAGGTGCACGAGCTAGCTGACATTGTAAAAATATCAGACGGTGGTGTTTTTACAATTTTACACAAACATTTGGGTATGCGAAGCTCTGTGCAAAGTGGGTGCCGCGTGCGCTCACAGTTGACCAAAAACAACAACGAATTGATGCTTTCGAGGAGTCTTTGGCGCTGTTAAACCGCAATAATTGAACTATATCGTCGATATGTGACAATGGATGAAACATGGCTTCACTATTATACACCAAAATTCAACCGACAGTCAGCTGATTGGACAGCAGTCGACGAACCGAATCCAAAGCGAACAAAGACCCAACAGTCAGCTTCTAAGGTGATGGCGTCTGTATTTTGGGATGCGAAAGGAATAATATTCATCGACTATCTCCAAAAAGGAGCCACCATCAAAAGCGACTTTTACTGTGCACTTTTGAATTGATTGAAGGCTGAAATCGCTAAGAAACGGCCACATTTGCAAAAGAAAAAAGTGGCAAAATTGAATGAATTTGGCTTCGAATTGCTTATCCACCCACCGTATTAGCCCCCGATTTAGCCCCTAGCGACTTTTTCCTGTTTTCAGATCTCAAGAGGATGCTTGCTGGAAAGAAACTCAAGTCCAATGATGAAGTAATCGCTGAAACTGAGGCCTATTTTGTCGAGAAAGAGAAATCTTACCATAAAAGTGACGTCGAAAAGTTGGAAAATTGCTATACTCGTTGTGTCGCACTCGAAGGCAACTTTGTTGAATAATTTAATTGAGTTTTATCAAAATTTTGTTTTTTTCCTACTTATCCTACGGACTTATTGAATGACCTGTTGTTTTGCGGCAAAGTTTATGGGCAAAATCAAAAATTTAGTTCTTAAAATTATTTCGAGAAGAAGATTAAATGAACTCTGATGATCTCTCTTTTGGTTAATTAAAAAAAAAGAAAAAAAAAAATGAAATGGCCATTTCAGCCATTGAAAAGACTTTGACAGAGCCTTAATATGTCGAATACATTGTAATGATATGTTATAATGACGAATTATTTTTGGGCTTTTTTTATAAATTTTGCTATATTCAAGTTTTCTAAAAGTGAGGAAATTAAAAAAAAAGCTCTGCATAACCATTTTATATAAAAGCGTTGCATTAAAATTAAGTTTTACCAACACTACACGCCATTGATGTGCTTTTTCATCAGCTGTTCGGACAAAATGATATAATAAAAACAAAAATCAAGTGTCGGTTTTTTAAAGCTTTGATTTCCCGGTGCATAGATAAAATAAACTATTGTAGGTAATTAAGTTCGCAGCATCCTTTTTAGAGGTCATGATTCAATGTCAGTTGCAGATACCTACTATCTATGTTGAATATATCTAGTAAATATACGTTTTGTAGAGCTTTAAAGACACTATTTGAATATTTTGTGAATTAAAATTTTATTTTTAGAATAAACCGCACTCACAAATATTAAGATTTTTCGATTAATTTTTTTTTTTATAAATTATTTTTATTTCAGAGCATTTGTTTAAGTTAATTAAAAGATTATTTCAAGTTATTTAATGTAATATTTTGTAGTCTTAGTATACAGATAATACTGTTTAGAAATAAGTTTTTAAATATACATACATTCAATTGAAAAAAAACTTAGTTTTTTTATCTAATACAATCACTTTCACAAACTTTACTTATTTATTTTTTTTTTGAGTACAAATTGTAAAATACTCATTTTAAAATCAAAGAATATTTGTATTTTTGAAAAATAAATAGTACCAATATTTTTATTTAACATGAAAATTTTAAATAAATATTTGGAAATTTCCTAGACCCTAGTCTTTCCTGCCCATGACACGCGTGCGGCCTAGCACTTAAATTTTTTTCTATGCACCGGCTTTATGTCTCATCTATGGCGACTCTTACAATATCTTTGTTGGTTCAGTGGATCATCCAAACGCTAGCTGAATTGGTTGGTGGATATTTTTTTGTTGTATGTGTTTTAATAGTTGTTATTTTTAATGCTGCTGCTGCTTCATTCGTTTTGCAAATTGAATGCATGAGTTTATGAATAATAATGAAATAATGTGAGCTTCGTGCGGATCACGATTCGGTGTTTTCTTATGAGAAACGGATGTAAAACATGGCCAGCGATCGTAGTAGAAATCAAAACGGAAAATAAAAGAAATGCATAAGCTGGCTACTGCATAATACAACAATATCAACAACAACAGCAACAACAACAACAACAACAACAACAACAACAACAACAACAACAACTTCAACAACTACAATATAAAATGTTACGTTCAAATAGCTCATAATTAATTCCATTTGCGTGCCATTAGACGCCCGTACTAGACACTGTTTAATACGATGCTGCTGCCTGCCAGCCAACCTCCTTCGATTCGGTCCATTACCGTTTGTAGAGTGAGTGCGTCTGTAGAGTGCAAAGTGCATGTTAAGCGCTTCTTTGATTTGATGAATGGCCAGAGACAGATGCATATTATTATCGGATTGCTATACGTATCCTGCATTAAATGCATATGTACACTCAAAGAAAATTAGTGTTAAGAATTGAGAGGCATTTTTTGTTATGTCGGGTAACATTATTGACCAAGATAATTTAGTTGTTTAATGTCCTATAATTGTAAGTTAAGAAAACTTAAGAAAACTATAATTAGCTGAACGATGCTGTAAAAATATCGAATTCATCATCAGGTTTTATAAATTTGAAATACTGCTAAAATATTTTTTTTTTAGTGTATTTTTAGACATTTACTTAGTGCACTTTATAGTTATTGTTTTGGTTATCGTCTTGTTGCCAACCAATTGTTACCACATTTCACACTATTAGTTAAAATTGTTGTAGTTGAATCTTTTGATGCAGATGATGATGATGATGATGATGATGATGGTGATTATGATTCGCCTTTAATCACTGTTGCGTGAAAAAAGATGCAAATAATTAAGTGCTTTAACAGCGTTTTACAGTTATTAATCATGATTTGTATTGAAATCTTAAATAACTAAGTTCAATGACCGAAAAGTTTTATACATATCTTGATCATGTCTAAGTGCATGTGTGTTAAAATTTCCTTGATTAACGAAGAAAAAATATTTTTTTTTTTAAATTCAAAGAGACTCGAAAAATATTTTTCAGAACGATTTGAACGGAGGGGGTGAGGGGGGGGGGGTTATGAAGCTCGACTATTTCTTAAAAAAAGTACATAATAAAAAACAAAGAAATTTGGTCAGAAGAATCAATGGGTGAAAGCGGGCGGGGGTGCTGTTGTGTTTTTTGGTTTCAATGCCAGAAACTGTTCATTCATTTTTGTGTAAGACTGAAAATTTTTTTGCTTATAAATGTTATATTATGTGAAATGGATAAGGAAATGCAATTAAAATTAAAATTATTTTCAAGTAAAAAAAAAAAATTTTGCGCCTTTTTTTGTGAATGTATTCGGTATTTTCGACCCTTTTTGGGAAAGAGATTAAAAATATAAAAGTACTATTGAGTTAAACATAATTGTAACCGGTACTGTTGAGCTGAATTTTATTAAGAACTTTTATGGACCTTTTCGATAAAAAAGAATTGAATGGAATATAAGATGAAGAAACAGCGGAGATACTTCCATTAATTGAAAAACTTTGAATTTCATATAGTTTTTTTTTAATCAGAGGTAATGATTTCTTATGAAAAAAAAAACAACCGACTACAAAATCACTACGAAGTAACAAATAATTTTAAAATTACTTTTCAATTTTAATTTCTTGGTCATATTTGATAATTTATCTAAACATATTATTCATAATATGACATAATATCACATAATCTTATTATTTTAATTTTTTTCTTATTCGTTTTATTATCATAAATATATTTATTTCTTCATTTCTTCGCTAATATAATCAGACTTTTAATCAGAAGCGCAAACTTTAAAGCTTTTGTATTTTTGAAGAAATTAATATATTTATGATAATAAAACAAATAAGAAAAAAATCAATATAATAATATTGTAATATTATATGTATAATAATAATATGTTTAGATAAATTATCAAATATGACCAAGAAATTAAAAGGAAAAGTAATTTTAAAATAATTTTTTACTTTGTAGTGATTTTGTAGTCGGTGTTTTTTTTTAAAGTTTTTATTTCATCCTTTTTAGAGAATATGATAAATTTTCGAAAAAAGTGTATAAACATCATAAATACAATTGTTCTAAAAAAATTTGGTCTATTAAATTCTGAAAGTTTGTTGGTTATTTCAAATATCTGCCTCTTAAATTTAAAGTAGATGTCACGTATTTTGAAATAATTATACCAATTTTCTAATATTGCCACGCCCCTTTATTAAATAAGCGCCCACTTTCTTGAGCGTTATTTGTAATAATTGTGCCCACCCCTACACTAAATTCCAGTACCCTAGTGTCAATATTATTCGAGATACAGCAGTATCTAATATTGCGAGATATAGTATTGCCACGCCCATTTCTCGAAAACCCACTTTTTTAGGTGCACTTCCGTGCTTATGATATCTATCTGGTCACCAAAAATTATGGCAATCAGGCATATGGTTTAGAAGTTATCGATGTACATACATTTCAAAAAAAAAAAAAAAAAAAAAAATAGAGAAACCGACGAACTTGAGAACCTCCTCCGTTTTGAAGTCGGTTAAAAAATAATTGAAAATTTTTTCAATTTAACATGAATGTATTGTACCTACACTAAAACCTTCCGGAATAAATTACCAACAGAATGGTGAAACTGCATAAAAATCCATTAGGTAGCTTAGAACTAGTATGCGAACAGGCACAAAAAACTATTTTGTTTTATACTAACATATTTATAGATTAGATAATATTTGTAAAAAAAATAAGATTAACTTGGACCTGCACAAGTGTTCTCTTGTTGTGCAACAACTTGATAATCGAGGCAGAAAAGAAACCTTACTCCTTCACACCTTAGCCTATTTCGGATTGGCTATTTTTTTTTACCATATATTCGAAAATTTTTGAAAATTCCGATTATATAACAAGTTATAGCCAATCTAGTAGTGTGGTAGCTTATCTAGTACGACCGGAACTCAATTCTTTGAACGTGTTTTTCTCGAAACTACTTTCAAATTCTATTGTGCCGATTAACCCTAAATTTGGTGTGTGCCTTTTTTTATATCCCTCTATGACTTGGACTAGGATTATGTAAAAATTTTGTTTATTTATATATTTAAAAAATTCAAAACTTCGGAAAAATGGCCAAAAAACTACTTATTTTTTTCAAACAGTCGCCATTTCTCGAAAAATATAATTTCTCTTTCCCTAGTTCGAGATATTCTTACATTTTTACTTATTATACTTTACTTATTAAGAATCTTTCTTTTCAGTGTTCGTTCGTGTTTGTGAAATTTGTAATTCGAACAGAATCAAACAACGATAACAGCTGATCAACCAGCGAACGATGCCGTAGTACAGTTACATATTTGCAATATGTATTTCTAACGAGCACTGAAACCAAGAATCCGAACGTCAAAATCAAACGAACACATTTATGCTATCGTTGTGGATGCAGTCGTTAATGAAATGGTTAAAAAATGAAAAATTCTGAACCAAAAGGTAAATAAATTATGAAATATATAAATATATACAGTGTCTGAAGGCTGTGAAGCACTTTGAATACATAAAATGAAAATAAAAACTTCAAAAGCTGCATACATTTTATTTTGCTATGTCTGAAAACAATAATAATGAAAAACAAATCCGCAAACCAATTAATTGCTCAATGTTTATTTATTGAATACACAAACCGAACAAAAGCAAAAAGCACTGCCAACATGTAAGAAACAAAGCAATATATTTAAAAATCTTTGAAGTAAGCAGACAAAATACAGAAAACTTCCCTAGTGTTTGATATGGCAGTGCCACATTTGACAACTGCTTGTGTAAGTTAACGTCATTTACGCCGAAATTAAAAACATAACTTTAAACAAACATCCGTTCCCATCATTTATGCTGACGCTATGTCTAGCGCTTTTTAACTAGAACAATGCACGCGCACAGGTAAATCGTCACTTACAGCAAAAGCTAAACAACAACAATAACAGCAGCAGCGGCAGAAGCAGCGACGCAGTAGCTGATAAGCTTATTCATAGTATTTCATAATTTTAGTCTCAGTTTGTGTTAAGTTAGTTTAAGACGTGTTGCAATTAATAAAATTGGCATTAGCCAAAAAAAAAATTATATTTTTTTAATAAATGGGATAACAAAATCCTTAACTGGCGCCCAACGTTAGTTCGCGTGTTCATCTCAGTGGAAACAAATAATAATTAAAAAGCCCTTAAGCAGTGCTACTAATTCATCCTGGGAAGACAGCCACAAACCCACAAAGAGTGCGCATCGTAGGACCCTTAGTAGATTGCAAACAGGATAATTCCGCAGCGCCGTGGGATGCTTATTTTACTGTAAGATAGACTAAGAAACTATTATTAAATTTGTGTAAACATAGTGAATAAAAAAATAACATAAAGTGAAACATATGCTATTGACATTGAAATATCTAAAGAATATTCATTCATCTATATAAATCATTCATTATTAAACATTGATTTTAATTGAAATAATTCCAACCTAGATATAAGTGCAATCAAAATATAACACTGGGCTTGTACAGCCAATCAATAAACATTATCGAAAACCGAGATTCACTCTCTGGTTTTATAACACAAAATATCGCTGCGACTCGTGCCATAGGTGCGACCCTCCAGTGAATAATCAAAATTATAAAAATTGTTTGAACATATTGAATTGGGAAATAACGGAATACATGCTATTTAAAGTAAAGTATTTAAGTAGATTCACTCATTCATATAAATTATTAATTTTCATTTGTCTTAATCAAAGCTAAAGCAAATTGCATGAACATATTGAATTGGGAAATAACGGAATATATGCTATTTAAAGTTAAATATTTAGAGTAAATTCACTCATTTATACAAATCACTAATTTTCATAAATCGAATATGCTAATCTAATAATAAAAATCGAAATAAAAAATACGTGAGTTGGACGTATAGGATAATTAACTTAATAATAACAACAACAAACTTTAATATTAGAAGCTTTGTGTACTAAATTTAATTAGAAATGGCTCAAAATAACATAATCAGGCCTCCATTGTTAGGACATCCTGGTGTACCGACACCACCAGCACCCCCTGCACCTTCAGTGTCTCAAAATACCGCTAATGCAAGCCCAGAGTTTGCGAGTTTAATCAGGAGTATTATGACAGACATATTAAAGACTGATGGACGTAATCTTCTTAGAGATACACATCAAGTGATGACGGACCAGACAATAGACGAACGATACCAGAATAACCTGGCGGACATGGACAAAATACCGGATGTCGTCCGTTCATTACGAGAATTCAGCGGAAATCCGGCGGAGTTTAGCAGCTGGAAAAAAAGCGTCGAAAGGATTCTAAAAATCTATGAACCAACCATAGGTAGCCCCAGATACTTCGGTATTCTTAATGTAGTAAGGAATAAAGTCATAGGTAGTGCCGATGCCGTGTTGGAATCATACAACACTCCTCTTAATTGGAAGGCAATATCCCGATGCCTTACAATGCACTACGCAGACAAGAGGGACCTAAGTACTCTAGAATACCAAATGACATGTTTAATCCAAGGACGAAGAACAGTACAAGAATTTTATGGTGAGGTGTATACTCACTTATCACTCATTCTAAATAAAATTGCGTGCATGGATATCAATGATGAAGCCATGCGGGTTCTTACCGGAACATATCGTGACAAAGCACTGGATACCTTTATACGAGGTTTGTCCGGTGATCTTTCAAGACTGCTAGGCATGAAAGAGCCTGCCGACTTACCGGAAGCTTTGCACTTGTGCACTAAGCTTGAGAACCAGAATTTCAGAGCAGTACATGCAAATAATCAGTATAACATTTCAAGGAAGCCAATTCCAACTCCACAACCTTTTTATGCGCAACAATTTCAACGAAAGCCTTTGTTACCACCTAAAAAGTATCAATACGAAAAACAGACATTTTTCCCACATCTTGCTTATGTCCCTGAGAATATTCCACAAACCAGACCACAAGCACCTCAGTTTTATCACCGACAACCCCAATATTTTAATCAACAATTTAGACCAAACGTTCCTTTCAATAATTTTGCATATAATGTCCCACCAGCAAGACCATCTCAACCAAAACCTCCAACACCGATGGATGTCGACCAATCCCAGCAAACAAGAAATGTGAACTATATGAACAGACCGAACCTTAATACTTTTCAATCCAAACGCCCACCGCCAACACAGTCAACCCAATTCAACAAAAACTTTACGAATAAAGTGCAACGAATCAACCAGATTTCTCAAGAACCCATAGATAACACTTCACAAGAACCTGAAGCAAACGAATATGACATACAGCAAGGAAGTCAACCATGGAACGAATATTATCAGGATTACACTAAACAATCTCAGGACGAAGAAGATGACGACGACGACAAATTTTGTGACATACATTTTTTAGGCTGACGGACTCTACGTTACCATATTTTCAATGCAAAACCGGTAACGGAGAGATACTCAAGTTCTTAATAGACACCGGATCTAATAAGAACTACATACAACCTTCATTAGCAAAAAATCCTCTACCAAATGACAACATTTTTTACGCCAACTCAGTAGGTGGAAAAATTAAAATATCCCACCATATTTTTTTAACCCTTTTTGGAATAGAAACCGATAAACTTAAATTTTTTGTATTACCCTCTCTTAAGTCATTTCATGGCATTCTTGGCAATGATAGCCTCAAACTACTAAACGCAATAATTCATACGGCAGAAAATTATATGCTTATAAAAACTGAAAAAAAAATTCCAATTAAACAACAGGCAGCTAAATCTGTCAATACTTTAGACACTAAAATAGAACATTTAACTAAAGAACAAAAAGAGAAACTTCACTTATTGTGTAGTCAATATCCAACACTTTTCGCAGAACCTAATGAAAAGTTAACTTACACCACAAAGGTAAAAGCGGAAATAAGAACGGTAACAGATAATGCAATATACTCCAAATGCTATCCATATCCAATGTCCCTGAAGTCTGAAGTTGAAAGGCAAGTCAACAAGTTACTTGAAGATGGAATTATCAGACCATCTCGTTCACCCTATAATGCACCTGTCTGGATAGTAGATAAAAAACCAGATTCTTTAGGCAATAAACAGTACAGATTAGTCATAGACTACCGAAAATTAAATTCAGTTACGGTTGCAGACCGATACCCAATACCAGAAATAAATGAAGTCCTTGCCCAATTGGGAAGCAATAGCTTTTTTTCAGTTGTAGATTTAAAAAGCGGTTTTCACCAAATTCCCTTGAGGAATTCGGATATCGAGAAGACAGCGTTTGCAATTAATAACGGAAAGTATGAATTTACAAGATTACCCTTTGGATTGAAGAACGCCCCCTCAATATTTCAGAGGGCGCTAGACGACATTCTACGAGAATACATAGGACGTAATTGCTACGTGTACATAGATGACATTATCATCTTCAGTAAAACAGAATCGGACCATGTAAAAGACTTATCAGATATCTTTAGGACACTCGAACAGGCGAACATGAAAATCCAATTGGATAAGTGCAAATTCTTTGAAAAAGAAGTTGAATTTTTAGGGTTCATTGTGACGCCAGAAGGAATTAAAACCAATCCTTCGAAAATCACAACTATTAAAAATTTTCCAATCCCGCAAAACCTTAAAGAACTCAGATCCTTTCTGGGTCTTTCAGGGTACTACCGTCGCTTCGTTAAGGACTATGCGAAACTCGCTAAGCCCCTGACAGCCCTTTTAAGAGGGGAGGACGGACGGACGTCCAAGACTCAGTCAGCAAAGAAGCAGATCACTTTTGATGAGGACGCTTTCAATGCATTTCATAAAATAAAAAATGTTTTAATTTCAAGTGAAGTAATGCTAACCTACCCCAATTTAAATAAAGATTTCGAGCTCACAACAGATGCATCTAATTATGCAATAGGTGCTGTTCTATCTCAGGAAGATAGACCAATAACGTTCATATCGAGAACACTCTCAAAAGCAGAAGAGAATTACGCTGCCAACGAAAAGGAGATGCTCGCCATCATCTGGGCATTGAAGTCTCTGCGAAACTACTTGTATGGCTCAGCAAAGGTGAAGATCTTTACCGATCATCAACCGTTAACGTATGCTTTGAGCAACAAGAACAACAACAGTAAGATGAAACGCTGGAGAGCGATTCTTGAAGAGCACAACTATGAATTGAAGTATAAACCAGGCAAATCTAATGTAGTGGCCGATGGATTATCTCGACCACCACAACAAGCATCAATTAACACCCTAACAGCTACGCAACACAGTGATGAAAGCTCATCACAAAATTTAGTTCCACACACTAATGCTCCGGTTAACGTATTTAAAAACCAACTTTTTATAACAACAGCAGGAACTTCATCCTACCAGTTTAAAATAATTTTTCCGACTTACCATAGGCACATTATTACCGAACCAGAGTATACAGACGAAATTTTAGTAAGCTTGCTTAAACGCTACCTTAACCCTTCAGTCACTAATGCAATCATTACAGAAGACCCCATCCTTGGCAGAATTCAAACCATTTACCAATCACATTTTAGTCAATATAGGGTACTTTACACTCGAAAGACAGTGAAAGACTTAACGCAGGAAACAGAACAGGAATCCGAGATTTTAAAAGAACATAATAGAGCACATAGGAACCCAACCGAAAACAAAGCCCAGCTTCTGGAGAAATTTTACTTCCCTCAGATGAAAGCAAAAATAAAGAAAATTACAAAACAATGCACAATATGTCAAGAGAATAAATACGAAAGACATCCTCTTAATCCAATTCTGAAACCAACCCCTATTCCAAACTACCCAGGGCATATTGTCCATATCGATATCTATCACACCAATGGTAAAGTTGTCCTTACCGCAATAGATAAATTTTCCAAATACGCTCAAGCTAAAATTGTGAAGTCAAGAGCAACCGAAGACATAAAACAGCCGTTACAAGATCTACTCACATCTTTTGGAATACCAGAAAGCATTGTAATTGACAATGAAAAATCCCTAAATTCAAGCCCCATTACATTCATGTTAGAAAATCAATTCGGCATTGCAATATTTAAAACACCTCCTTATACTAGTTCAGTCAATGGACAGGTAGAGAGGTTCCACTCAACCCTTTCTGAGGTATTACGATGTGTTAGAGCAGAAAATACTCATAACAATTTTAGCGAGTTGCTAAACAAATCAATCTGCAAATATAACTACTCAATACATTCCACCACCAAGAGGAAACCCATTGAAACATTTTTTGGAAGAAGAGTTTACGCAAATCCAACATTGGTCGAAGAAGAAAGACGCGATAATATAAGGAACATAGTCGACAAACAGGGAAAAGACCTTGCATTTCACAATAAAAAAAGAACGGAAGTAAAAACATACGCAATGAACGACATTATCTATGTTAAAATCAATAGACGTCTAGGCAATAAACTCACACCTAGATACAAAAAGGAGACAGTACTAGAAGACAAAGGTAATACAGTTATGACGCAATCCGGACGGTTAGTACACAAAAGCCATATAAAACCATAATTATAATGAGTAATAAATAGAAATAACATAATAATTATTACACCAATAATAATAAAATTACATGATAAAGGAAATAATTTTAATAACGACAATAAAAATAAGATACAAATATATATCAGTAATATAAGAAAATCGAATAATATGCCATAGGCATACGATCATACTTTTAAGTTATAAGTGAAAATTAAAATATGCCATAGGCGTACAATTTATAATTCAAACATTGTATTAAATAAATTATCAAGATGGTTATCTCTTTTCAGTCTCCTCGTCTGCATGGCCTATGCAGATGTCCAAATCCATGATTACTCCTCATCCCACCTAATAACCATGAAAAATGGACAATCCAAAATAAAAGACGGTACCTTAAATTTTATGCACATAATTAATACTCAAATCTACAGAGATCTTTTGGAAAACATAGCTAATGTAATAGATAAAAATATACCGCAAGAAAATCCATTATACCCCACTCTACAACATGAAACCCAGCAAGCCATCGAAATGTTAGAAATCCTTGAACCCATTCGAAATCCCAAATCAAAGAGATCCCTTGATATAATTGGCACTGCATGGAAATATCTCGCAGGTAGCCCTGATCATGACGATCTTAATATGATCAACGATAATTTAAACAAATTAATAACGAATAATAATAAGCAAACCTTTGTAAACAATGCTTTTAATCAACAAATAAATAAGTTAACTAGAATCACAAACGATTTATTAAATGCAATTAAAAAGGATAATATTGCAGCAAATGAAGTAGCTTTAAGCCTACAAAGTAAATTAAGATTAGTTAAAGAAGAAATAATAAATGTAAAATACGCAATACAATGGGCTAGAATAGGAGTTGTAAATTCATTTATATTAAATAAAATAGAAATTGATATAGCAGTAAAAGAAATGAATAAAGAAAATATGCCCTTTAATACAGCTGAAGAAGCATTAGAATTTGCTGATGTAAGCGTATTAAGTAATTCATCATCAATTTTATATATTGTAAAGATACCATTGACTACCAATGAGATTTATGACAATTATATCGTTAAAGCTGTTATAAGAAACAATGTAATAATTAATTTAAAATATAACAATGTTCTAGTAAATCAAAGAAACATTTTTGGAATAAAAACTAGTTGTAAGCGATACAATATGATAAGTATCTGTAAACAAAATGAATTGTTAGACTTAAGTGAAGATTTTTGTATACCAAATTTAATTAGAAGCCTCAACTCGTCGTGCCACATGATAAACTGCCATCACATCCCAAGAGACGAACTCATAGCACCTGGAGTACTTTTCCTGAACAATTTCCAAGGTAACACTATGATAGATGACGGCGTTCGAACTTTAAATGGCACCTTTATATTGAACTTCAAAAATGCATCAATAATAGTAAACGGAAAAACATATAAAAACTTCGAAACACCCCCTCTAAAGATTATGCCAGCAATAGCTCAGCCAACACCAGCGGAAAAAAGCCGAACTAGGTTACTGTCACTAGAAGCCATTAGCGAATTACATATCAATAACACAGCAGAAATCAGATCATTACAAACTGAGAAGGTGATAAATAGAACCTTTGCAGGAGTGACCTTCATCATTATGGTTGCCCTGTTGATCAGCATCAAGAAACATTGCTTTAAAAAAGGAAAAATCCCAGAGCAACCGACGAAAGTTGTCCTAGAAGTTAACCAAGGTCAAGAAGCCGCCCCTCAAGTTCCTACGCCTGAAGCAAGAACTTTCCAGATATTTCAGACGCTCGAGGACAAGCGTTTTTAAGGAGGGAGGAGTTAACGTCATTTACGCCGAAATTAAAAACATAACTTTAAACAAACATCCGTTCCCATCATTTATGCTGACGCTATGTCTAGCGCTTTTTAACTAGAACAATGCACGCGCACAGGTAAATCGTCACTTACAGCAAAAGCTAAACAACAACAATAACAGCAGCAGCGGCAGAAGCAGCGACGCAGTAGCTGATAAGCTTATTCATAGTATTTCATAATTTTAGTCTCAGTTTGTGTTAAGTTAGTTTAAGACGTGTTGCAATTAATAAAATTGGCATTAGCCAAAAAAAAAATTATATTTTTTTAATAAATGGGATAACAAAATCCTTAACTTGTATAACAGTTTGAGTGTACATATCAAACAAAAGCTTGTCGAATGAGCTAACGATAAGCATCGTTCAAAATACTTATTTCCGCTTGAATTCAACATCGTTCGCATATCCATCGTTCGTTGAATGCTTCGTTAGGAATGCAAAATGAAGCTATTAGTTTCTGGTAGAACACTGGGTACGACTAGATATGGTACAAACATTGATGCGATGTTTTTACGATTCATAAATCATGTAACTTCCGACGATCACCTATCATATTTTGGTTACCACAAGCTTAATATTACAGTATTTAATAATGACGTTATTATACAAAAGCCCGTCCTACAACGGGTTGGAAGCATTAACGCTAAGCTATAATTATTTTTTGCCATTACTGTGCTTTTACAACGGTTCTTAAAAATACTCAGCCTGAAAGTATGCACATACATAAAAGACAAGCATATCACGGATAAGTATAAAAAAATTTCTGTGCTTACGTTCAGGCTGATGGCAAAAAATAATTACAGTTTGAGCGATATTGAGCGTGGAACCATGTGCTTGCCTTTTATATATTAGGATTAATGAACATATAATAAAAAAAACAATAAAGCCGACTACAAAATCACTACAAAGTAAAAAATAATTTTAAAATTTTCTCTTTAATTTCTTGGTCATATTTGACAATTTTTTTAAACATATTATTACATTGGAAAAGTTTTTATTTTACATTTTTTCTAATTTGTTTTATTATCATGAAAGTGTTAATTTCTTTATGATAACAAAAGCTTTTAAGGTAATCAGACTTTTAATCAGAAGCACCAACGAGTACGGAAACAGAACCTATTAGGTTATTTTTTACACGTTATTTCTTAATTCAAATGGAATCATGATTTCAATATAGAATAACATCTACATCTGTAGCCCATACTGTCATACTGGAAGTTTGTTAATGAGTTTTATACAACATTAATTGTAGCTTTTAGTTTAATAAAATGGTTCACGTAGCTATTCGTGAAAAAAAGTTTTTTATTAAAAATAAAAAAAAAGTATTTGAAGATTTTTAAAAATTATGGTGAAATTGATGTAAATTGACGTAATGTTTAAGTTTCCATAAAAATTTAATGAATGCATAAAATCTATATCTGTACTATTATGTAAAATTGAAGTGCAAATTTTTGTTTCCCAGTAAACTCCAAAATTACTGGGTAGATTATTATGAAATATGTTTTAAAATGCCATATTTGTGCTACAGCACAGCATAGGGGTATTTTTATTTCGAAATTTTAATTATACCTCATACAAATAATTATATGTGCACCATTAGTAAAATTATTTTTGCGCTAAAATAAAAATGTTTCAAAATTCTGCTCTTGCAGTTATATTATTTATGACAACAGTAACATAACATAACAAAGACTTTATTCCATTGTCCTTTACATTAAATAAAAAAATTAACATACAAAATATCATCATAGTAAGTAATTATATGTGCGCAACTTAATTATATGTGTTTTTTGCCTAATTTTCTATCTTAATAATAAAATATATTAAATAAAATTTCATATTAGTAGTTTATATGCTTTTCTTTTTTTAAATAACTTGGCTCAGCCGGAATGGCATAGCATTAATCAAGGATTTTGGGTTGGATGGGCTGATACTTTGCCATTCTTGCTATTTTGCTATTTTAAACTCCCTAGCTGCCTCAAATTGCCTTCTATCCTTATATATTTTTCTCAATGGGATTCTCAAGAGATTCTCAATGGGGTCTAAGTCTGGATTTATTGCTGGCCATTGCAGTAATGGTATATTTCTGGCTGTAAAAAACTCCTTTGTACAATTATCGCCACAAAGTTGGCCGGAAAATTATACTAGTTCATTGTCCAATAAATAAACGTGCATTTCAGCATTCATTTTTGTTCATATAAAACACATTCGAGTCTTTCCTTCATAACAAAATGCAGCCCAGACCATCACCAATCCTCCCCTATGGACACGCAAGTGGCAAGTGCGCCGAAATTGATGCCTATGCCGCCAATACTTCTTGGAACCATCAGGCCTATCTAAATTGAACTTTTTTTGTCACTAAAGATAATGTTACGCCATTCCTCATCCAAAAATTGGGACATGGTAGCGAAGGCTAAATATGCGTTAATATGTCGAGGCAAAATGTTAGGTTGTCGCGTCTTGGAAGTAAGTGCTACTTTAGGATTTTCATGTAATATTTAAACTATTTTACTTCTTGTTATGTTAAGACCCATTTGACTTTTTATTTGTCCGGTACTCATTCCTTCGACTACTGCAATATGTTGAGTTCTCCGTTTACACCGAGCGTCGATGTGTGTTTTCCTATAACTATTCATAACTATTCGGACATTTTAAAAAATTTGTTATTGTGTTACTGTGGCGATTAAGCCTTTTGACTGTTTCTTTCATTTTAGCTCCATTTTCTCTTATTCCCAGTATTATTCCCTGGTCATGTTCAGAAAGGCTCGTTCCGCTGGGCATTTTCAATATCTAACACGTAATAATTAAATTAACTTTATTCATTAGAAATGTAAAAAACTTACCTTATATTTCGCAACAATTATTTCCAATGCGAGCACTTAAAGCTATCAATTATGCAACCAAACACCAACTAAATGCGTTATGCAAATATAATTCTTTACTACTGATCATTCAATGCACCGTCACATTTTTCATATAACGGTACATTAAGTGCATTACGAACTGCATACTAAAACTTGTTAAACAATAACAACGAATAACAAAAACAAACTGCATACCTAAAAATACAGTACTATTCTAGGTGGAGAAAAAATGCAAGCAAATATTTATGCACATATAATTATTTGTATGAGGTAAGTATGTTTAATTATTGTATTACATTTTTTAAGAAATCATCTCCGATGCCATGAATTGCTTGATCGTTTTGTTTTCACATGTTTGTGTTGCGAGAATTTTATAACACTCCATGTTGTTCATGTACTTTTATCATTTTCTGCTCAGCTAAAACAGCTCAACATAAAAAACAGATGAGCCTCGCGCAAGTCGAAAAGAGAGTACATAAATGCAGTACTGAGCTGCAAAAGAAAACAAAAGAAAAAAAATGCTTTTTAATTCATTTGACATGCATTGTCTTAAGGGCTGATGTTACATGGTGATCGTTTGAACGTTGTTCAAAAGTTTTTGTTGCTGTGCTACTAAGTGACTGCCAAACAAAAGTGAGAGTGAGAGCGGATGAAGACATTGTAGAGCTATCAAAATTGGTTCATTTCTCAACGTAAGGCAATTGACTGAACACCTTTAGCGTGCTGGGCATTTTTTTTTTTATGAAGTTCTTGCGCTCTATCTCTCTCTACACTCATTCAAAAAATAAGAAAAACGTGTTAACGCTCTTTAACACGAATAAAAAAAAACGTCCGTGGCGAAGCCGCGGACCACTGTGGCCTGCTAGTATATTATAATTCTCTGCACTGAAAGCTACGACTATAAAGCTGATTTTTAATATTTTGTTCGAATATTTATATAAAATCGGCTCAAGTCTACATTTTATTAATTCCATTAAGGTACGCACGCATTTGCTCTTTTTGTATTTTTTTTTTTTCTTTTTTTATATAGTAATATGAAGAAGTCAGTAAAATTGCTTTTATTTTTTAAAGCTTTTACGAGGGGTGCCTTTTATATTTCGGGATTAGAGAACAAAAACAAATATTGATCATCGAAAATCACTTTATTGTTTTTCAAAATATTCTCCATTAAGATCTATACACTTTTGCATGCGTTTGAACCAATTGTCGAAGCACTTTTGCCACTCTGATTGAGGTATCTCCAAAACATGCATTCTGAATGCCGCAACCGCTTCTTCGGGCGTCGAAAATCGTTGTCCACGCAGTTTATTCTTCACGGTTGGGAATAAAAAGAAGTCATTCGGTGCCAAGTCAGGACTATACGGCGGGTGACCCATCAAATCGATGTTTTGGGTGCTCAAAAATGCAGTTGTTTGAGCCGATGTGTGAGAGCTCGCATTGTCGTGGTGAAGAGTGATCCGTCTTCGGCGGTTGGTTTTCCTGATTTCTTGGAAGACAACTGGCAAACAAATGGTTGTATACCACTCAGAGTTGACTGTTCTGCGTTGTTCTAGTGGTACGGTTGCGACATGTCCATATTTTCCGAAAAAACAGGCGACCATTTGCTTGGAAGTGCTTCGTGCGCGAACAACTTTTGTTGGATTTGGCTCATCTTGAAACACCCATACAGTCGACTGCTGTTTACTTTCGGGCTCATACGCGTAAATCCACGATTCATGACCTGTCACGATGTCATAGACGTGTTTCGAAGCACCGCGATCGTATTTTTTGAGCATTTCCTTCGACCAATCGACACGAGCCTTTTTTTGAGCGATTGACAAATTGTGTGGGATCCAACGCGAATAAATTTTTTTGACAGTCAAATGTTTATGCAATATTGAATGTATGCTGGTCCCACTTATGCCTAAGGTTGCCTCAATCTCACGATAGGTAACATGACGATCTTGCAATATCAGTTCGCGCACAGCATCAATGGTTTTCGGAACAACAGCTGATTTCGGACGACCTTCACGAAATTCGTCTTGGAGTGAACTACGACCACGATTGAATTCACCATACCATCGATAAACACTGGTCCTTGATGGAGCTTCATCGCCAAAAATTGAATTAAGTTCATCCATGCACTGTTGCTGTGTTAATTCACGTCGAAAGTTGTAAAAAATAATCGCACGAAAATGTTCACGATTTAATTCCATTTTTAGACCGAGATGAATCTTTTAAGTTACTATAAACAACACAAATAGCGCTCGTATGTCAAAACGTTCTGAGTACGTATAAGCCAACAAATGTCAAACTTTGCGATAGAGCTTTCAGTTGACAGATTGCAACACCAGGGTTGCCAAGTCCCGAAATATAAAAGGCACCCTACGTATTTATAAATTCAAAAAAGAAGAAACTAAAATTTAAAAACAATTATTTTGTATGCAAAAAAAAAGGGAATTTTCTTTGCTGACACCTGGCAATACTGATCGTAGCAGTAGCTGTCGTAGCCAATTAAGACTTTTTTGCTTAGAGCAGTTTGTCGCAAACTGAATTTTTTTTTTTTCGTTGAAAACGCGGGACCAGACACGTGACTTGACAAAAAAAAAAAAAAAGAAAGATAATATTTTACATCATTTCAAAATTTTAAAATTTAGTTGGTTAATCATACTTATATGTAGTTTGTTAAAATGACTACCACAGCGATTGTTGTCGTTCTACCGTGCGTGGTGGCCACACTTTTTTTTAACTGATACCTGGCAATACTATATGTGCATTTCTATTAATATGTTTAGCTAAGACACAATCCAAGGCCATCAGATAAGGAAGAAAGAGGAACTAGTTCTTAATTTAAGGGGGACATGACATTCGCGGCAGAGAAACAGACCTTTTTTAAAAATTCATAACTCAGTCAAAAACACACATTTTTCCAAAATTTGTTTTTATTATTGTAGAGAATTGAACAAATTACATGAAAAAAAATTCAAAAAAATATATTTTTCACTCCAACATGGTTTTATAGAGCTCCAAACTGGCGGCAGAGAAAAAAACGGGGCCTCGTGGTTGCAGCGCTGAGAGTTGCACAAATTGTCCGATCTGGAAAAAAGTGACTTTTTTAAATCTTAACAAAATTGGTTATCGTATAACACGAGCTTTTTTTTTTTAATTTTTTTTCAAATTTTTTAAAAATTCATAAAAAATCGAAAAAAAATTCGAAAATCGAATACAAAAAAAAAAATCGTCAAAAAATTAACCCGCTAGTGCCGCAACCAGTACGAAAAACATGGTTTCGAGATAAACGCGGTCAAAGTTTGTGAACAAAGAAAAAAAAGGTTACCTTCAATCTGCCATGCCTGCTTCGTACTGTATGCCTTCGTTATCTTGTGTTGTGCTGTTTCTTATAGTTTTTTGCAATGGTTTAGCAATTCGAACAATTTGAAGCTTCATATGCCTTCACTCTGGCGCATTTCAAACGATTTGCATCATTTCCTTTGGAAAAATTCAATGCTGTAGCTCCTTTGGTGATACCAAGTAGTTGAAACATTTGCAAATAACTATAAGCGGCGTCATTGTAAGTAGACACTGCCATGCAGCTTGCAATATTAACAACTCTGTTGCTGCCTGGCATACACTTAGTTGCAATGATCCAAATTTTTGCATTCAAACTTTCATTGGAGTTTTGCGTGAATCCACCCAAGCACTTGTTTAGCAATTCATCGTTACTCAACGCCGTGTAAACTGGTTTGATTGCCTTTTGCACTATTTCATGAAGTGGTGGTTTATGGAGAACAGTTGATCCTTCTGCCTTTGCCTTCTGCCAATAACACCAACTGTCACTACCTGTAGGGCAAAACATATGCTGAGGATTTTCATCTGTGGATAGCTTGTGATAAAATGTTGCCCAAATGGCATTACGCATATTTTCCAAAGAATTGACTTTGTTTCTAATGGCCAATCCATAATAAACTGTCAATTCGAGCATATAAAATAAAAATTCCACTATATGAGTTATAAATATAAAGAAAACTAAACAAATTCAAAAACACAAAAAAAAAAACCCACCCTTCTAGTAGGTACGAAATAACAACCACCAAAAGTCAGGTAGCAAGTAAAACAAGTATATACCAGCTGCCGTACGTAGGTAGCGCAAAAATTAAAAATGCGCTCTCACTAATCCGGCTGTAACTTTTGAAATTTGTTTTCTTAGAATCTTAAGAATATTTACTAATATACAAAATTATTAAAAAAAGTCGATTTCAAAAAACTGCCAATGTCATGTCCCACCTTAACATGAGTATGAGCAACCTTAAATAGAATAGTGGGTAGAAGATTCAACTTAGAATCGTGCGGTAATGAGTTCAATATGTTTAAAGTAATAATTTTTTTTTTCGTTTTTATACTACCAGTGCGGAGAATTGCTGTTGTTGTTTTATTTATTTTATATATTTATGTATTTGTTCATTATGATACTGAGACATCATTGGCCAAAAGTTGACTACAAAGTTAAATACGAGTAAATAAAATTACATTTTAATTATACTTAAATCGAATCCATACAATTTGCAATAACGTTCCCAATTTATACACTAGATATGATTTTTATAGTAACCATTTCGTTACATCGTTACACGCGGCTATAAAAGTTTCACTTCATAAAATCTTAAATATAACTAAACTTCGTTGAGAACAATACACATAGGATAATAAGCGCAAAAACAGTATATTATAAATTGTAACTATAAGTAACTACAGCTATCCATCAAACAGTAACGCAACCGTTTCAAACTCATAGAGGATCCATAAAGCTGGAAGTAATAAAGCGACTTTGTAACAATAGGTCAATAATTTATTGCAAACACTAAAATAAAATAAAAAACAAAAATGCAATCGCATAAAATTGTTAAGCAAATAAACATAAGAAGTAATTGCAATCAAGTTATATAACATTGGATACAACTTTTAACACGGAAGCCAAAATTTCTGTGTAAAACATTAAAAAATTAACAAAGTATTTGATATACGAGCGATATAAAAATTAAATAAATTTATGTGTAGCTCAATCAATGTTATTGAAAACAAAAAAAAAAAAATTATTTAAATAACTATCATTGGATAAACTTACATCTTGTAATGCAGGATAACTGAAGCGATTGCCAATAAAAGCTTGCGAGGCATCAAAATGGAAGCGTGTATATTGCTTGAGAAATATTTTCCAGATAACATAAGCCATGGTAATGTGGCGGCGGCAAAACAAAACAAATGCAGTTATTGAAAAATTATTGAGTGGAGGATGAGAGGTTTAATTAGGCGGGTGGGCAGGCGGTTTCTGGAGATATAACACCAACAAGTAGAAATTTTTTTTAATTTTTGAGTACATTCATTTTGCACATTCATTATTGTGCCAATATATTGAAATCATTTAAAATAGAATAACGAACTGTTTTTACACAAAATAAAGCAAGTTACACAAATTTTGGCATTTTTGGAAATATTTTTAATTTTTATGCACTTAAGCTTGTTCCAAAACACACAGAGTAACACTTTCTTTAAAATTTTTGTTTTTTTTATGACAACAAAATGTTTTGGTAACATGCACTCTTTTTTTTTTCTCTAGCCACCCTGCGTTAGCATTTTAAATAAATACCGAAAATTAACCAAAATATAAAAACAAGTTCAAAACAATATGCGGGCTCTTGAACGACTGAATGGAAAAACTTGCCACAAAAAAAGAAAAGCCTCGGAAAACTAAGAAGAACAAAAAAAAAAAGAAGAAAAAAAAGATATTAAAAAAAAAAATCGCAAAAAAATTTACTGCATGAATGAGGCAACAACGAATGAGCAGGCGTGCGACTGAATTAATGTTTAATTGAATGAAGGTATGATGGAAGACCTGAATGAATGAATGCATGACTAACTGACGCACTGCAACGGCTTTTCTGTTGGCTTAATAAATTGTTAACGTTGCTGGGTCGGGTAACAACAACGCTCTGCCACTGCCACATAATAATGGCTAAAACACACCTTTTGTTCATGTATCTGAAGCCGTCAACTATACACCACCGTGTGTATCTATGCGCTGTGTCGCGTGTAAGCACGTGATATAAATATTCTTTTTTTTTATTTGCTCTCATGTTAGTTGTTGCTTTAAATTTATGTGTTTTTTTTTTTTTTTTTTTTTTCAACTTCTTTATTAAGGGACTTTTTTTCGCTCTGTTTTCTGTCGAAACTTTTATTGAGTTTACATTCAAGCGATTGTGACTGAAATTCTAGTTGCTTGTTTATTTTTATTTTTTATTATTGTTTTTATATTTCACCACCCTTGATTGCAACAAGCAAAGCGCCAAAAATTGTTAAAAGGCTTAAACTGGTACAACTGGCGCTTCTGTTTGAGCCCAACCCTTATCTTGTTGCCTCAATTTAAATGTTATTTTTTTTTTTTGCAAAACGTTATTAATAACATGTTGTTATTTATATAGAAAAAAAAAAATAAAAAAATGTGGGCATGTCTCGGGCTTAAAAGCTGTTTCTTACATTTTTAATTGCTCTGTGTCTAGAAATGTTGCCAATTTCGGTGAACAAGGGCAGTTTTTTTTTTATTTTTTTTCTCTCTATTTTTTGAATTGCAAAGACAATGTCATGATTCATCAATTGAGTTTTAAATATTTCATTTTTGAAGTTATATTTTAACCTGAATTATTTTACGAGTATGGTAGATCAAGCCCGTAGCCAGGATTTCCTTAGGAGGGTTTTGTTAAAAAAAAAAATCTATAAGTAGATCCAGTTAAAAATAAAAAGCAAGGATATGGAAATTTTTTGCTGAAATTTTATATTCTATAAAAGGCAAGGTACTACGCATAAATAAACTAAATTAATTTGTTTTATAACAAATTCAACACCAACACCAGCTTATATTTTTATTGTTGAATGTCAAATTTCCGTGGTAATTAAATGTACGGGCATATATTGGAAGCGAAATTTTGACATTTTAATTCTCCACACATGGTTGTCAACTTGGCTGTACTGAACAAAGTTTTTCCTTCATGAGCGTACTACCTAGCGAAAAAAAAATAATTCCGCTGCCTGTTCGCTGTCAAAAAACTCAATGTACTTCTTAACTTACACAAAAATTTAAAAAAAAAAAAAAACAACCGACTACAAAATCACTACAAAGTAAAAAATAATTTTAAAAATACTTTTCCTTTTAATTTCTTGGTCATATTTGATAATTTATTTAAACATATTATTATAAATGAAATCTTATTATCTTAATTTTTTTTTTTATATGTCTTATTACCATAAATATATTAATTTCTTGATGAATGCAAATGCTTTTAAGGTCGGCGCTAATATAATCAGACTTTTAATCAGAAGCGCCAACTTCAAAGCATTTGTATTCATCAAGAAATTAATATATTTATGATAATAAAACAAATAAGAAAAAAAATTAAGATAATAAGATTTCATATATAGTAACATGTTTAAATAAATTATCAAATATGACCAAAAATTAAAAGGAAAAGTATTTTTAAAATTATTTTTTACTTTGTAGTGATTTTGTAGTCGGTTGTTTTTTTTTTTTTTAAATTTTGATTTCTTCCTTTTTAGAGAATATGATAAATTTTGGAAAAAAGTGTGTAAACAACATAAATAAAATTGTTCCGAAAAAATTTGTTCTATTAAAATCTGAAAGTTTGTTGGTTATTTCAAATATCTGCCTCTTAAATTTAAATTAGATGTCACATGTTTTGAAATTATTATACACATTCTTGTAACGACTTTTATTACCCTAGTGTCAATATTATTCGAGATATAGTGTTTTCCAAATATTGCCACGCCCCTTTGTTAAATAAGCGCCCACTTTCTGGAGCGTTATTTCCAATAATTGTGCCAACCCCTGTACTTTATTTCAGTACCCCAGCGTCAATATTAACTGCGATAGTGTTTATTTAGTATTGCCACGCCCATTTATCGAATAGCGCCTACTTTATAGACCATAACTTTTAATAATTCTGCCTACCCCTGTACTACAATAAATTTCAGTGCCCTAGTGTCAATATTATTCGAGATACACTGTTTTTCTAATATTGTCACGCCCAGTAGTCGAAATCCGCCCACTTTCTTCACCGTAATTTCTACTTATAATGCCTACCCCTATACCAAATTGCAGTACCATAGTATCAATATTATTCGAGATATACTATTTTTTTAATATTGCCACGCCCATTTGTCAAATAATGCCCATTTTGTTGACGGCAATTTGTAACAATTGTGCCTACCACTACACTAAATTTCAGTACCCTAGTGTCCATATTATTCGAGATACAGTGTTTTTACAATACTGCCACGCCCATTTGTCGAATAACGCCCACTTTATTGGCCATAATTTGTAATAGTAATGCCTATCCTTATACTAAATTGCAGTACTATAGTATCAATATTATTCGAGACATAATCTTTTTCTAATATTGCCACGCCCATTGGTCAAATAATGCCCATTTTCTTGACCGTAATTTATATTAACTGTGTCTACCCCTACACTAAATTTCAGTAACCTAGTGTCCATATTATTCGAGATACAGTGTTTTTATAATATTGCCACGCCCATTTGTTGAATAACGCCCACTTTATTGACGATAATTTGTAATAATAATGCCTACCCCTATACTAAATTGCAGTACTCTAGCCTCAAAATTATTCAAGATACACTGTTTTTCTAATATTGCCACGCCCATTTGTCGAATTACGCCCATTTTCTTGCCCGTCATTTGTAATAATTATGCCTACCCCTACACTAAATTGCATTACCCTAGTGTCAATATTATTCGAGATACAGTAGTATCTAGTATCGCGAGATCTATTATTGCCACGCCCAGTTCTCGATATCTATCTGTTCCCCAAAAATTATGGCAATCAGGCATATGGTTTAGGAGTTATCGATGTACATACATTTAAAAAAAAAAAAAAAAAAAAAAAAAAAAAAAAAAACAGAGAAACCGAGAAACCGAGAAACCGAGAAACCGAGAAACCGACGAACTTGAGAACCTCCTCCTTTTTGAAGTCGGTTAAAAACAAGCCATGTCTAAAAAAAAAAACCGATTTTGTCAAGCATTCGATTAAATTATTGTTATCTTGTTTTTTCAAATAAAATTATTTTAAATAGGAAAAACATTCTAATTTTTTTCTTTTTCAATATTAAAATTATAGCTATGCTACATATAATATTAAATACAGCACATCGTGAATACTCCTATTATAAATTGTTTAGTTTTCATATATTTTATTATCGATTTCATTTGCATCTTCTGACAATAATTATAATAAATAGGAATCAAAATTATCTAAGACCATTTTTTTGAAATAGTTTTAAAGAAATAAGCTTTTGTTCAGCCACTGTTCTCCACTTATATACAAGGTCCCAAAAAATTTCCCACAAAAACAATCCTCTTAAAAAAAAAAAGTTGAAAACTTTTGTCCTTTTTTAAGCAAATTTTTCTGCAGTTAAAATAAATTTTGCACAATAAACTAACTTTATTAACTAAAAGTAAATTTGGGTCAATTCTTTGTATATCTGCAATGACCTTAAAAAAGTCTACGGTTGTCTGTCTGTTTGTGGTATTAATCAATGTTTATGCTTAACTTGTTTGACACGTAATCCAATTTGACTGTACAAGTGGCGCTAATAGCAGTTGAACACGTTATTCCAAGTTTAACAAGTAAGTTTGACGATATTTATTTAGGTCTCACATTAGTTAAGGATGACAAGTGGAGGGGTGAAAACATAAACAAAATATATATTAAATTTTAAAGTATTACACTAATAATTTCATTCGGAATTTAATACAAATTTTAAATCTTACTGGCAATCAAGCCCTGGGTTAGAAAGTTCTGTAAATTCTTTGCCTCAAATGCTGTTGCCAAAACGAAAAAAGTTAAAATAATGCTTAAACTTGCGTGCCTAAATGCAATTTCTTAATGGACACGGCAAACAATTTTGTATCTATTCTTATCCTGCGCTGCGTCAATTTTCTACAACGTTCTAATTCACGGTTTTTACAAGTTTTCCTTGTTCGCTTCCGCTTTGTAGTATTTTTGGGAGCGGACTGTTGGTTGTAGCTTCTTGCTATGCATACCTGTGTTGCCTATCAAAGTCATCGATTGAGTACATAAATAAAAAAATAAAAAAAAAAATTACTCCAAGTAGAAAAAAGGGAGTGTTAAATTTCATGCTATTTTAACCCCAAATTATGGCATAAATTTACTTAAATGCTTAAAATAAGCGCTATTTATTAATTCTTCATAGTACCATGTAGATAGATTGATGTAAGTGATAATAAAACCTGCGTGCGACCATTATTTGCAAGTCTTCAAATCAATTTGAATACTCTGCTAATTTCATTAATTTCACTTTTAATAAAAAGCACTAAAAATTCATGGTATGCCAGCAGCAAAAATATTCACTGCTCTTATAGAATATCAATTGTAAAGTCAATGATATGTTTAAGTTTTGAAATTTTACGCTATTCGATAACTGTATTCATAACGGTAGTTCAGTTAGTGCCAACCTTTATAATAAGGTTAAATCATAGGTAACGTTAATATATTTCGTTCACGTGGAGTGTGGGTATGTGTTGTTATGTATCACATTAGCTAAATAGGCAATATTATATACGTACTATTTGAAAAAAAAGAAAAAAAAAAATTGGTGGATGGTGATACGTCAGTGTCAGCCTGCAACTGTAGTAAAAGTAAGATTTCCCCTCTTTATGTCGAGGTATTTCTCTTAAAGTATGTGAAACTGTTTTTTGATAACTTTGAAAAAATTGTTTCTATAAACTGTGGCTACAAAATTGACCACTATTTTTTGTCCCTTAAAGTATTCTGGGTAAGCCCCAAGAACTGTTTAAAGATAAAACTAGTTAGAATGGAGCTTCGGCAGGGTACCGAAGCTAAAATACCGCACCGCGGCCATATTAAAGTACATTCGAAGTCTTTAGCCACGACATACACGATGACATTAGGTTTTATATATTAACGAAAGTTTTCCTATCTTGATGACGTCACTTTGTATGGGCGGTGGGCGTGGTTTTGGTCCGATTTTTCCATATATCATAGAGATGGTTCATATTATAAATCAAAGCTAATGTGCTAAATTTCAAGACATTTCATTAATTTTTGAGGATTTTTAATAGATTTTACGTTTAAAATAAAGCCAATTTGTATGGGAGGTAGGCGTGGTTTTCATTCGATTTTGCCAAATATCATAGTGGTGGTTTATGTTATATATCAAAGTCTATATGCAAAATTTCAAGACATTTTTTTAATTTGAGGAGATTTTTTTTTGAATTTGAGAGATTTTACTTTTAAAATAAAACCACTTTGTATGGGAGGTAGGCGTGGTTTTCATCCGATGATTTTTTCATAGCCAGGATTAAGACTGAAGAGCAAAGCTTATCTGCCAAACTTCAAGGCATTTCTTTATGTTTTGTGGATTTTAAAGACAATTATCTTTATTTAATATAAAGTCACTTTGTCCATTTTCGAACTTGATCTCTTTTTTTTTAAATTAACTTACCCACTGAACCATAAGCGAAGGTTTTGAGTAAGGTGAGAGTTTTGCGAACGTTTTTGGTTAGAATTTTTTTTTTTTTTTTAATATTTTCTTTTCTATTATGTCGCTTAAAAGTGCTTGTTATAAAAGATTGAATTCGTGAAAGCTTTTCCCATAAAGAAAAATTTTGCATATTTTACGAAATTCATTAAGAACCTATTTTGAGTCGAAAATGAATCATTTTTGTATCATTTCAGTAGGTAAGACTTCCTTGTAAATGAACCATTTTTTGTTCATAAATGAGTTCGGAAATGAATCATTTATGTTTCTTTTTAGGATTCTGAAATGAGTTCAAAAAAGAATAATTTTTTTTATCATATCAGTAGGAAACAATTTCTCATAAACGAACCATTTTTTGTTCATAAATGAGTTCACAAAAGAATCATAAATGTTACATTTTATATTCTAAAATCAGGTAAATAAAGGAACTTAAAATGAAAATGTTAACCTTCGTACAAATGTTATATAAACTTTTTTACCAGTGCGAGATGGATGTACTGCCACACGTATGAACATTTTCAACATTTCTATCAAAAATTAAAATCAAGCCCAAATAGAATGAAAACCACGAAAACATTCCATGCAAAAATGTAATAAAATAAATTCCACAATTAATAACTTAACTATTTTGATATTTCATATATAATTTGGAAGTTTGGAAATTGGAAAACAATCACGCCTTTTCCCCTTTGAAACATCAATACCATGAACAACACAATGCGTGAATTCCAGCCCAGGTATATTAATCCTATTAACCCAATGATTAATATGATTTCTAATTTTAGTTATTACTAATTATTACTAATGATTATTATCATTTCTTCTTTTATTAAATATCGATATGTAATTATAAATAGTATTATGCAATAATAAAATTTATAATTCAAAAAGGTTCTTTTTTTTTAACTCATTATTGAACAAAAAAAGGTTTGTTTATGAGAGGCAATTCAGTCCAAAGATTAATACAAAAAGGGTTCAATTTCGTTTCGGTTTCGAGTGCCGAAAAATAACTTTTGTATGGTTCATTTTTGAACTCATTTCCGAAGAAAAAACAGTTTGTTTCTGAGAGGCATTTTCGTCCGGTGATTGATTCAAAAAGGGTTAATTTCCGAGTGCCGAAAAAGAACTTTTATGGTTCTTTTTTTAACTCATTTCCGAACAAAAAAGTGGATAATTTATGGTTCTTTTTTTAACTCATTTGCGAACAAAATAAGGTTCGTTTTTGAGAGGCATTTTAGTCCGACGAATGATATAAAAAGGGTTCATTTATGAGTGCCGAAAATTAACGTTTCTACCCAAAAAGGTTCATAAATGAATTCAAAAACGGTAGTTTTGGTTCACTGGGTATATTTTGAATTTCATCGCGATAGCTTTAAAATTGTGGCTGTAATCGTGTCGACAGACGGACAGACAGGCGGACACACTGAAATTGACTCAGGAGATGATGCTGATCAAAAATATATATATTTTTCTATACCGGCCACGCCTCCTTCTTGGCGTTACAAACGGAATGACAAAGTTAATATACCCCTTACGCAGTACGCGTTGGGGTATAAATATAGTAATCAGAAATAGTCGGTGATAGTTTTCATGAGATCTAAAAAGAAAATAGTCTCTTATTTTATTAAAACTTTAAAGAACACAATGATTAAAATAAAAAATCCTTATAAAGGTGATAACCTTTAATATTAAATCCCGCATAAAAAAAGTGTAAATAATTCGGCAAAATTAAATGATATAATTTTGTACTTAGTTATAATTTTATAAAAAACTTTTTCATCATTCCATCTATAACTTTTCAGAGTATCAAATATTACAAGTTTTGTAAATGAGTTTTGGTTTGATTCGCACTTCTATCAATGTTTATTTATTGAATTTGTTTAAAATTTTTGTTGTTTTCGGGACATTTCCAAAAATTTCCCTAAGATTATTTTGCTCGCAAGCGGCGCAGTGAAACAACTCCTAAATGATATACCATTAATAAAAAAAAATTAATAACTTCCAGAGAATTTCCATACATTTTGGAACTTATTTCATAACGAAATAAATTCCAAAGCGTTGGGACTTATTATGTTAGTTTTGGGACTTATTTTCTTTTCCATTTTGGGAGTTAATCATAATGAAATAACTCCTAAATTTCAAAAATTAATCAGAAATGAATGAAAATTCCAGAAATGAATAAAAAAAACGCGAAAATGGAAAAACTCTCACAAATTAATTATTTGGGAATATAGTAAAATCTTGATTATCTGAATCAAATAAAACCTGCGGTATTCCGTAAAATCGAAAATCCGAATAATCGATTTCTTACGCAAAACGTAACAAATGTACCTACAGGTCGGAGGTGCGAATAAGCTCGTCGTAGCATTTCTCGTTGCGTCGTCAAATCGTTTCTAAATCGGTTATTAGAACCGCCAGAAAAAGTCCGGATAACCGAATATTCGGATAATCACTTACTTAATTACTTAGGTGGCCGTAACAACAAGTGTTCGGGTTTCGGCCGTCCTCATCAGCTCTCGCCAGGCACCTCTGCTTTGCGCGCGCCTTCTCCAATCGGATACATCAAGTGCGGTTAGGGCTTCCTCAGTGTGGTCCATCCATCGACCCTCGCCTCGAGCACCTTTTTCGCTGCAGCTTCGTCGTGCATACGATAGACATGACCCAGCCAGCGTAGTCGCTGCACAGTTATACGCCGAACTACGTCTATGTCTTTGTAGAGCTTATACAGCTCGTGGTTCATTCGAATGCGATAGTCATCGCCGACTCAAGCAGGACCGAAGATTTTGCAAAGAACTTTTCTCTCGAACATCCCCAGAGCAGCTGCGTCAGTTTGCGAAACTACCCATGCCTCAGCGCCATAAAGCAGCACATATAGAACGAGCGTCTTGAAGAGTGTTAGTTTTGTCTATCGAGAAAGGGCTCTGGAACTTAGTTGCATACTGAGCCCGTAGTAACTCCGCCAGATTAGCAACTGAGTTTCGCCTGTCTGTCCAAAGCCAGGATAGAGGAGGATGGTTGGCAGTAGATGCATAGAGGCGCAACATTCGGGGATAAGTCTTGGTCGTAAAAGAGAAGAGTTCACCAGATCTCGGTGTGGCGGCCAATCTGGTAGCAGGTCACTATGGTAAGTCCTTGTGAAAAAAGCCTTTAATGGAGAAGCAATGGTTTAGTAGAACTTGTTAGCACGTGGATAGTCAAACCCATCGAATGAGGTGACCTTATCTATCCACGGGAAGGAGGCATGATCTATATGGCCAACATCGATTGGTTATTTTGTGTCTGTAAGACACGGTAATGGCGACACCTTAGTGCAGTTGAGGCACGGGTATTTAAGAACCTAGGTACTTCGTTTAAGGTATGTTAATGGATCCATGCCTTAAATTGAAGTGTCAGTCAGAAACAAAAAAGTGCTTTGTGCACTGTTAAATACAAAAATTCTACATGAATTTTTTGTCTCATTTGCCGAGATGTTGTAGATCCCCATTCGGCGGAACCGAGATGCCTAGGTGACTATCATGGGTTGGCCCTTCCGGGAGACTCGTGCTGGCTGTGGTTTATGCAAATCGCTTGCACAGGTCTAGATTGACCGGCGGGGTCGCGCAGTAGTAAGACCGGGCTGGCATGCCTGGTTAGTATGCAAGAGATTGGATAGGTCTCGTCTTTACCAGTAGGTGGCAATGAAGGTACGCCATCTACCGGTAGCCAAACTGTTACTGTTAAGGGCAATATGGAATTCTTATTGCATACTGCTTTTACAGAATCGGGCCCAGGGCAATGCTTTTGTGTTTATGAATGTGACAACTAGTACGTGGTTGCTTTTCTAGGTGTCACTTGTAAAATACAGGTCTGTGAAGAGTATTTCAGTTGCACATCCTTTTTGGATGTGCATTTTTTAATACTATATGTTGGATTCATGAACTATAACTCCAACGTCTATGGACCCAGAGGAATTAAGCCTTAACGGCAGGGGTCATCTTTAAACACATAGCAGATTTCTGAGCCCGTAGTAGCACCTATTAGCAATTATTGTTCTTCGCTTTATCTCCAGGCTGACTTCATTGTTGTTATTAATGGCGGTGCCAAGGTATACAAACTCCTTGACTACTTCAAAGTTATAGATGCCGGATGAATCGTGGGAGTCTAAACGACGCGCTCCCTTCTTTGTAGACAGCATATACTTTGTTTTACCCTCATTTATCGTCAAACCTACTTTGGCTGCTTCCTTTTCGATAGCAGTGAAAGCGGAAGTAACATCTCTCTTGGTTCTGCCGACAATATCAATATCATCAGCGTACGCAAGGAGCTGGACACCTTTGTAGAAAATGGTGCCATTATGATGCACACCGGCCTTTCGTACGATCCCATTCAGATGATGTTGAAGAGATCGCAAGACAGTGAATCGCCTTGTCTGAAACCTCTGTCGGTATTGAAGGTTTCGGAGAGGTCATTTCCCACCTTGACGGAGCTGCGTGTGTTGCTCAACGTCATTCTGCAAAGTATAATCAACTTTGCAGGTATACCGAACTCGGACATTGTTGTGTATAGGCAACCCCTTCTCCGGCTATCGAACGCAGCTTTAAAATCGACAAAAAGATGGTGTGTGTCAATTTGATTTTCGTGGGTTTTCTCCAGGATTTGTCGTAGCGTGAAAATCTGGTCTATGGTGGACTTTCCAGGTCGAAAGCTACACTGATTATTATCAATGTTCAGATAATCGAGATTCTACCGTATTTTATTTTCGTTTGGTAATTGGAGATTTTTTAACCTTTTTGGGAGTAGTTTAATTTTTCTTAAAAATTACTTTTTGGAATTAGTGGAATGGGTTTTGATTATTATAATCTAACCGAAATGAGTAGTTTTAACTATTACGCTCCTCTTCTTTACGTAATGCCGAGATTGTGGACTCATTTGATTTTATTATTGTTTCTTTTTTTTATTTCTGAAAGGCATAAATAGTACATGAGATACATTGCTTAGGACTTGGTTCATTATGAAATATCTTCCACAAATTGCGCCTTATATAATTTTTTTTTTTTGGAGCTATTTCATTAATTTTGGGACTTATTTCATTTCCTGATTTGAAAATTTTTTTTTAGTAATTCTTTCATAGGGATTTATTTCTTTTGGAAATTATTGTACTACGCCGCACAGTGTAACGAGTGCGGCGAAAAATAGCTTATAAAAAAGTTATAAATTTGTAATTATTAATATGAAGAATCATAGTTTGGAGTATTAATATTCTGAATGTAAAAGTTTCTTGCAATATTTTTTTTTGTTACGGGCATGGCAATAGCAAATTGAAACTTGACTTGAAAATATAATGATAAATATTATTTTACACTTTGACATTGCATATTTTAAAATAAGGCGTACATTTTAGTATAAAAAATATTCAAAAAATTAACTTGTGTATATTTAATTTAAATATTTAAAAATATTTAATTAAAATCAAACATAAAAATATTTGTGTGTAACTAAGGACAAGCCTTAGAAATCTGAAAAAAACAGAAGTTTTGAGAAAGAATTAAAAAAAAGTATTTTTAGTTTTTTTTTTTATGAATTTTAATATGTCTAATATCAACACTTCCTCAACATGTTCCCAAAATTTGGTTTGACGAAACTCAATAATAACGACACTATGCCCACTTTTTTGAAGCATGTTATGGCGAAAATGAACAATTTTATATGGAAAAATAACAAATTTATCAAAAAGTGCAAAACGAAAAATGCAAAAAAAAAGTATTTTTTTTTATTTTAATATGTCTAATATCAACACGTCCTCAACACGTTCCCAAAATTTGCATTGCCGAAACTCAATAATAACGACTTTACGCCTACTTTTCTGGAGCACGTTTTGGCTAAAATGAGCAATTTTGTATGAAAAAATAAAAAAAATGAAAATAGCTACGGCCCTGAACTATGTATAAGAAATTTTAATGCTCTACGATAACTTTTTGCTTAAATATACTATTCTACTGATTTCGGTTATATGGCAGTTGGGCGTTTTAGTCAGCCGGTTGGGTAAATTTCCAAGTTAACTTTTTATATTTACAAAAGAGCTTTATGTACCAAATTTTATTAATCTAGGATAATTTTTAGGGGAACTATTCCAGATTACTGATTTTGGTCATAGGGAAGGTGGGCATGCCATTCGTTAAATTTGAACGAAATTTTGTTATAATTATTCCCTTATCGTAAATTTCATTCTCACAAAATTTCATAATTCTAGGACAACACCTTCTAGTTTTGGCCACTTGATATATGGGATCGTTACACTGTGCGCCGTTCCAAGCATCTTTTCAGAATATTTCTTTTATATTTGTTAACTAGAGCCTTCATTACTATAACTGTAAAATCTACTTTTTTCTTAAGAAAAAAAAAATAAACGAATTGGTAATTCCAGCCCTTGGAAGAACTTCGACCGTGCTTCTTGCGATCAATTGTGTTGAGCATATTATAATGTTTGTCCACAAATGATAGATAACTCGACTTACGCGCTGTCTTTTAAGTCTTGCGTCTTATAATAAAAAACAGTGGTTAATCGAAAACCAATTTTTGAAACAGTTTTGCCATTGTGAAGTTGATATCTCCGTAACCATGTCTTTTGGGCTCGTTGCTTGCACTCGTCTAATATTTATTTTTTTTTAATGTGAGGGAACACGATGAAGTCATTGGGTGCCGAATCAGAGCTGTATTGCGAATGACACATCAATTCTACGTTTTGTGTACTCAAAAATGCTTTTTTTTGAGCTAATGTGTGTGGGAGTTGGCATTTTCTTGATGGAGGAGAATGAACAATTCTCCGAAGTCTTCCGGCAAAGTAATGGTTGTGTCCATTCAGCATTAACAATTCTACGTTACTTAAGTGGTACAGTTGCGACTTGATCGGTTTTGCTGATAAGACTGGCGACCATTCGAATTTCGAAGACTTGGGTGTGCTCTGTCCGCTAACAACTTTTGTCGGGTTTTGCTCACTTTGAAAGACCAAAATAGTGGATTGCTGCTTCATTTTGGGCTCATAAGCGTAGATACATGATTCGTCCCATGTAGCGATGTAGTAGAGGTATTTCGAACTATCCCTGCTGTTCATTTTTTCAGCATTTTATTGCACCGACCGACACAACTACCGATATAACTATATAAATTGTCTTGAGAGAGATTTCTTAATGCTGACCAAATCAGTTGCATACCTTTTTAACCTTTTTAACTTCGACCTTACTCAATTTGACCTTAAATAAGTGAGGTTTTAATCAATAAGTTTGTTTTCTTTAACTTACCCAGTTATTGAAGCGTTTTCTAATCCACTTAAACGATTCAGTTTTCTTCAAGAACATCACGCTTTGTATGAAAATCGCAGAAATCAGCAAAAAGAATTGGTGCAACTTGGCACGATAATTATTGATGTATAAACCGAACATTGAGACGGTACAAATGGAACGATGAGGAAATGAAACACTGTAGCACTGGGCCCATCACTAAAACATTAAAGGGTGATGGTGCAGTAGGGTGTGCAAGCGAGCGTTACACATACACTTTATTCAACACTTCCAAGAATTAATCTAAATAATTGTTACACGACCTAGTTACGGAAACAATTATAGATAAATCGATGTGGAACAAAAATTATTATTGATTATGCAAAAATATACACGCACGAATTAATAGGCGTGGGTCAAACACAAATGTCTATTTATGCGAAAGACAAAGCAGGAGATACAATTTTTGTCAATACTCGGTAGCGAATTTGAAATATATTTTTTTTTTTGAGCACGAAAACTTGTTGCGTTAATTTAATGGACGCGATTCCAACGACAGTCAATTGTCAACTGCTCGATAGACTGATAGCGGCAAGGCGGAAGGTATGTTAACAACAACAACTGCAACAACTATGACAACAACATACAACCAAAACAATGCCTACAACAATAAGAAAGTAAATAAATAAATAATGTGATACACGCTGAAATAAATAAAAACAAAACTGAAAATAATAAAGAAAACATGTTAAATATTTGCAGGCCAAGCACAACGTCAACTCCTCTACACCTGCAGAAACCACCTCACTTGGCTCAACCCAGCTCAAATGCTCCCAAGCCGGATCATGCTCAACTGTAAGCTCGAGCTTGTCTGTCAAACTGAATTCACTGCATTTTTTGTTTTATTTCCTTTAACTTTACCCATATCACATTGAATTTTTATTAAGGGTAGAAGGGGAGATATCATTGAGTACTCTGGTAATTAAAGAAGCAGAAGAAGAGGAAGAAAACTTCATAGTTTCAAGAGCATGAACAGTAATAATTGAAATGAGAATGAGAACAAAGCTTGAGAATGGGCAGACAAAGTACAGAAAATAAGAAAACAAAAAAAAAATTTAATTAAATCATCTAACCGCAGTTAGTGTATAGCTCAGAGTACGTGAAGCCCTACATTTTCACTTATTTATTATAGGTTCTTTTTCGATTTCTTTACTATTGTTTATTATAATGATTATGGTTTTTCTTGTTGCAAACAGAGCAGTCAATAAAAGAAGTGAGAAAAGGAAGTGGGGGAAAAATATCGAATTTTGTCTTCTTGGGAAGTACTGGGAGATTTTTTTCTTAGTTGACTGAAATTTTGTGAAATCTTACCAAATTTAAAAACTTTTTTGTAAATTAAATTATTTTTTTAGGAATGATTGTCTAGTAAATGTTTAACAGTTTTCACAACTCGCTATTACTCATGGTTTATAAATAAATTATTATTGCACTTTTGTTCTAATGACGCATTTAAGAAATAATAAAGTTAAGTTAACACCTGTGAGAGAATTCTTTTTGCAATAAATAATGTATAAATTCTGGAAATTTGTTTTTAAATGTCATCGGATCTAGTCTACTGCTCTCTGATGTTTGCCGATAATGTATAAATATTTGTTAAGTCATTTGAACCGTTTGTATATAAAACGAGATATCGCTATGATGTTTAGAATACAACTCTGGAATGTTATGAAGTTTATTTTAAAATCATAAGCTTAGAACTTATTTATTTTATTACTTGTATACTGTGTGACCACACAGCTGAGCACAAGGGCGTCCACAGGGGGGATGAAGGGAGGCACAGTTGCCGCCTCTAGAATTCAACCAAAAAATGTATATTATTATTTTTATTGTTTTTATGATATATGGAACATAATCGTAAACAATTTTAAAAATTTAGAAATTGTTTAGTCAAAAAAAAAAAAGGTATACTCTTTTATTTTACATGTAATAACATAATTATTAAAATGTATGAAATCATTGACCTGTATTTTATTGGGATGTATTAAGGCATATCCCAACTAACTATATTCATGTATACGTTGAGCAACTGTCTATATTCAACTAATTGGGAATATTGGGAATATTTACAAATAAGAAAATGCAGTTTTAAAATTATTTACTTAACCATTTACGGCCCGAAATGTCATAAATTGAATGTATTTTTCAATCGTTGTGTTCAGTTGAAAAACATTTTTCAATTCTGCTCAAACTTCACATTCCACAGTAATTTTTCATGTTATTTCTGAATCTGACCTCAGATTAACGCCATCTGCCGCCTTTTTTTTAAATATGGGGCTTCAAGGCAAAAAGTACAAAATTAAACCATTTTTTTTTAAATGATAGTGGATATAAACATTAAGCCAATGATATAGGGTGCTAAATCTCTATATTTGGTGGCATATTGAGTTTGGCTAAAAGATAGGACCGATAGTCAGATGATATTCAATATGACGACGAATTTAAGATGGCTGCCAAAACTAGGTAAAAAAACAGTATTTTCGAATAATCACTCAATTTGCACCAAATTTGGTACATTGGGGTTTTCGGGGTTGCTGATCACGAATATGGAGTTAGATTCATAAAATTCAAGATGGCGGATCCAATATGGTAGACAACATTTTCGAAGTTCAACCGACTCCAGCCAAATTTTTTCCATTGTGAGCAAACGCGGCACCCATCTTGCGCAGAGCTTTCTTATGTCAACATTTTCAGTCAATATGCGATGTAAAACACTTTTTGAAATGCCAACCATGGTCAGCTCATTGGAGTGGTCACCTCATATGGTCGGCCACTGCGATGTTCGTCTTGGCAGCATGTACGGCCTCGTTTAAGCTCTGCCACCCAATATTTTACTATTGTAAACGAAGAAGCAGACTGCACCAGAGTAGAATCTAGCTCGGCTTTGATATTGGTTGGACTTAGACCTTTCAAATGAAAGTACATATTGCATCACATAATAATTTTTTTCCACGTTTACAAATTCACTGCGAGCGTTCACTTATAATGGCTGCCAAACAAATACTAAACAAAGTAGCGTCTTAAAACTTGAAACTTAAGCTAAATAAGATTATTACTTTTTTCCATAGTAATTTTGTAAAGCAACAACCGCTATGTATACCAGTTAGGTCGGGTACTTTTGGGACCACCCTCGTATACTAGAAAATTGTTTACTCATGAGTTTGATATACAATTTTGTGTTTTAACCCATTATGGACTGACCCATGTTTCCGTTGAGCTAGAATGATGAAACTTTCCAAAAATGTTTAGTTTGGGCTAACTTAGAAAAAAAAAAAAAAATCAAAAAATTAAAAAAACAAGAAAAAAATTTAAAATAGAGTTGACACCTCGAGATTTTTAAATTTGAAATTGAACGATATTGAACAATAAAATACAAGCAAAGTCAAGCATTTTGCATCAATATTGATTTCAAGAATTTCCACAAAACAACAAAAAATATACAAAAACGTATTTCGTTAAGGACCAGCCCGCGGGAGCCACGTATGTCAGCCGATCGTATAAGAATTATATTTTACTTTATCTTTTTTTAGGTGTTTTAGAGGTTTAAAATTAAAGATAAAAAAAATGCAAAATTTCCAAATTTCCCAAGCTTGGAAATGTAAGTAAACGTAATTGCTGAGCCTTGAGCGAAAACCGGTCGAAAACCGAGATAAATTCTTAAAATTTTATATTCTTTTTGGAGATCATGAAATCTATCACTGAATGACTTCCAGGTTAAGAAAAGCAAACCGTTGCGTATACGCAACGCTGGACAAAAATGGCTTAAGGTTGAAAATTAAAAAGAAAATTATGTGTATGATCTTAACTAAGAGTGTATTTTTCAGTATAGGCAATTTCATGAATACCCTGCATTGATGATGGTGTTTCAAATACACCCTAACTTCTGAACAATTTTTTCGTTAAGAATGAGAAAATAAATCATTTTATAAAAATTTAGAATTTTGTCTTGATAGTTTTGTCAAACCTCACACAGTGAGACGAAATTTTCACCAAGCATATCGAAGATAGAATTCCATAGACTATCTTTTTTAATGAGCATTCTAAAATAATTTCCACATACGTGTGCTTTCCTCTCGTAGACATGCTTTCCTCCTTAGGAAAAATCCCGCGGACGCCCATGGTTCAGCAGATGAACAAAATCGATATTTGAGAAAAACTAGACGTAAAATATTATTTGAAACGTCTGAATTTTATTTAAAATGGATAAATGATGTTTAAAAACATCGGATATTAAGACCGATACATCGATGTTTTTCCGATGTTTTAATTTTTTTATTAGGGCTAATATTAAGGTCGAAAATATATTATTTTTATGATTATTTTATTTGCAATCTATTATAAAATATTAAAGAAAGAAATTTTCTTACAAAATACAGACGTAGAAAAACTAAAAACTAAATCAAAATTTCTTTTTTTGTCATTTTTCTTCTGAACTCAAAAAAGGGGTCTTTGTTCGTACAAAATACAGAGTTTTTTGGTTGTATATATTTTTTTTTTAAATTTTGTGAGAAAAAATCTCATGCATGTTTTGTTTTTATAAACTTTTTAAGTCCGTATTTTGTATGAACAAATTTTTTTTTTTCATATTTGCTGACCTCAAAAGTAGCCTTTATAGTAGGAATGCGCATTGATGGTCGATGTTTGAATAACATCGATGGCTTGCGGTTGATCACCAGTGTCAGTGATGGTTTTGCTTCGATGTTTTCTAAACAGCGATGGCATCAAACGGTTTCCTTTTCGATGGTAAACATCGATGGTTTTGTTTCGACACTTATCCTTACTTTATAGCACGGTTAATCTACTAGCAGCATCACTTGATTGCACCAGCAGGCTGGTACCTACCTACCACCTACTTATACCTACCCACCCGGCACATATTTCGTTTACAGCGAAAGTTCGTTTGCAACGAATTTTTATCGAAAAAAAATTTCGTATTTTTACCTAAATGGCGATAAGAAATCGAAAGTTATTGCATACCAGTGTTATCGCTTTAGTTTTAAGAAAAGTTAGTCTGAAAGTGCCAAAAAAGATAGTCGAGATGTTCCACCTTACAGTAAAAAAGAAAAAAAAATATAATTTTTTACACGTTTGTGTTGAAGTATTAATCGCCTTGGAATCGTAAGCGAATAATATTCCGAAACATAAGCGAATCTTCGCTTCCGAAGTAACCATTACGTCCGCCAAACGTATCTTTTTCGAATCGTAATCGATATCAAAATCGATAATTATCATCGCGGATTATTCGTACATTTTTCAATTCTCGATGTGGAAGTCGGGTTTTGTTTCGAGTGGCTAAAATATAACTATTAATATATAAGCAATATGGAAAATAAAAGTTTTTTCATTTAATAAATTCCAAACATTTATTTGTTAGAATTTTGAAATTAAATTAAGGAAAAGAAGCTTAGATAACCTAGTCCCTAGAAGCCTGTTTTTTTCTTGAGTGATGGTTGTTTCAGCTTCCAAGAATAAGCGTCCGCGGGGTACCAGAAATGACAACGGTGGATGGTTTATCCCTAGAATCTTCGCAAGTTTTGGTTTTTAAAGAAGCACTTAAATAAAAAAAAAAAGTATAACAATTTTTCATTTTCAATTATAACATTTTTTTTGTGACGTAATTTCTTCGTAATAATAAAATTTCTGAGGAACCAAGGAAAAAATCAAGAAAAAAATCTCTTGTGGCGGGCAGGATCTCTCGGATTTGGAAAATCTGGAAAAAACCAAGAAACACAGGTGCGTCGTTGGCCACACGAGAGAAACGAAGCTTTTTCGCTGTTAAATAGTTTTTATTTTTAATAAAATAACTTTTAAATTCAAAAATTTAAGACAACATAAACTAAATTAAAAAACACACGCGATGTGAATATTACACCAGTAAATTTTATTACATTTCGTTATTCTGCCATTGTTTTCTTAAAATGAATGTTTCTCTTTTGCTTGGGTCCATCATAACAAGAAAATTTAATAACAAATTATTTAAAAACGTTTCTTCTTTCGCCGTGGGGATTGAACTCGTACCCACGGATTAAGAGTTCAATACACTATCCACGAATCTAAAAAACCTTTGTTAGGCAAAGCTGTTGGCTGCATAGGACCATGCTCTTTAATAAGAAGAAGATTGTGTATTGGCATTCCTACAAAAACGAACGAAAATTTACTTCTACTTGCTACAAGATGTCGCCCAGCATCGGTGTTTTCTTTCACGCATTCACATCAACAAAAAACAAAACCAAACCGATGCTGATGACATCTTGTAGCAAGTAGAAGCAACATTTTTGTTGGTTTTTGTAGAATTGCCAATACGCAATCCTCTATCTATTAATAGATTGTGACGGTTTACTGTAGCATAGCTTATTAACATAGCTGTTATACTTTGCATAGCTTTGTGGCCTGGTCTATAGAACTCTTAATCAGTGAGTATTTTTTATAGAGTATTATAGTTTTTTTCTAATTTATAGTTTTTAGTTTATAGTAAATGTTTAGTTTGTTTGTTATAGTTTTTTTTTTTTGAAAAAATATAGTTTTTTGTACAATTAATATTAACATACTGATTATAAAAAAAGAAACATAATAAAACAGAATAATGTTAAGAGCAAAGAAAAAGCAAATATAAAAGTAAGTGGAGTAAGTTGAGGTCAATATGTGACTTTATATTCTACAAAACAGGCACAACTCAAACTTTACAAATTTTTAATTTTTAAAGGTAAATTATTCGAATATGTCCAGAGCACCTCAATTCCGGGCTGACAATTGTCGAAATTTCAGCTTACACTGCTGCTGGAATGTTAAATGAAGACTACATTCCATTCTGAAGCTTATGAACGAGCTGGGTATAATTATTATCATCTATTGCAAACCTTTCGGCAAACACACCGATTGTCTCTGCGAGACAAGAGCAGCTCATATAGCTCGAAAACAGCAGCAGCTCTAAGATAATCAGCTTTTCGAGGAGGCCGAAGGGCTATTACATGAACCCGGAATTGCAGATTGACCCGTTAGTCACTTTAACTTATAGTTATATAGTATCGAAACTTTAAATGTGATTATCTCGAAACTACTTTTTCAAAAAATGCTCGTGCAGAGTTGCTGACCGATCAAGCTGAAATTTTGACAAGTTTCTCTCTATAGTAGAACTGGAAAGATGTACATACAAATTTAAAGATATCGTGTGAGAACATAATTTTTTTTTAATTTTTTGTGCCACATAATTTTGTGGCGGCCGTGGCATACTGGTTGAGGTGCGTGACTTGTATGCGACAGAACCCAGGTTCATATTCTGTCTGACACAGAATTCTTTTTCAATTGAATTAATTTTTCTGTTCGGCCGTCACTTCTCTGCAGACAATGGCAAATCTCAGAGAGTAAAGACGGCCATAAAAAGCTTCTTGAGAACTTGAGCCGCTCGGAGTCGGCATAAAGCATGTAGGTCCGGTTCTCGATCACTTGTGTGCAAACATTTCAAAAAACGCACAAAACAATTAATCATAATAAGCTCGGTCAAAGAACTTTTAAGGGCTGAAATGGCCATTTAGCATTTTTTTTTTTGCATAATTTTTTTGAGGTCAAAATTGTTGAAAACATTAGTTGAAAAACTGGACCTTCGATTAAACAGCCGATATTTATTTTAATTTTTAATTTTTTTATTATTTTACAGGTTTATCCTTCTCCTTAAAGATACCAGTAATCGAAGAAAAAAAACTCTTATGTTTCAGATACGTGGAAAACTTTTGATAGCTGTAGCACTTTTGGATGCCTCGCAGCACACGCCCGAGGAGATACTCTCAAGGAGAGGCGTCATTTTATAAAAAAAAAAACTAAAATCTTTTTTTACAGTTCAAAGGAGTAATAAAAAGTTAAGAAAATAAAAAAATGAATATCCAATTATGTTATCGACTTGAAAAAAATTCATAAAACATGACTAATTTCACCCTGTCTAAAGATAGCTTCCCCTTAAACCAAAAGTATTTTTATACCCCAACGCGTACTGCGTAAGGGGCATATTAAATTTGTCATTCCGTTTGTAACGCCAATAAGAAGGAATGGCAGGTATAGAAAAGTATATATATTTTTGATCAGCATCACCTCCTGAGTCAATTTCCATGCGCCCGTCTGTCTGTCCGTCTGTCTGTCGACACGATTACAGCCGTAATTTTAAAGCTATCGCTATGAAATTCGAAATGTAAGCTTTTTTTTTAAAAATTAAAATGAAGTTTGAAAATGAGCCAAATCGAACGAAAACCACGCCTACCTCCTATACAGAGTGACTTTATTTTTACAGTAAAGTGTCTTAAAAATCCACAAATATTAAGGAAATGCCTTGAAATTTTGCATATGCTGTCAACATCTGATGAAAACCACGCCTACTTCTCACACAAAATGGCGTTATTTTAAATTAAAATCTCTTAGAAATCCACAAAAGTTAAAGAAATGTCTTGAACATTTGCACATGAGCTTTGGTATATAATTCAAAGCATATCTATGATATTCGACAAATCGGATGAAATGATGGATGACGCCTACCTTCCATACAAAGTGACGTCATCAAAATAGGAAAACTTTCGTATATATATATGAAACTGAATGTCATCGTGTCTGCCGTGGCTAAAGACTTCGAATATACTTGAATTTAGCCGCGGGGGGGCGGCGGGGGTATTTTAAGCTCCATTCCTTACTAGTATTATGAACCTACACTTTTTTATTATACACTTATACAAATAGTGTTGATATTCGTAAAAATAGTTGATACCTAACATTGTTTACTGCAACGACCCAGAAAGCACTACAGAGGGCCAAACTGATTTGGCCAGCAACTTTCATGCTATTATTATTATATTTATACTATAAAAACTTCTATTAGAGTTAAAACTTCACTCTGTTGACACGATAGCATGCAAGCAATGTGAAATATTATTATTTATATGTAGCTTAAAATCGATGCAAAATCTATGAATATTAACAGGCTATTTAATACACATGCGCCCAACTGACTCATAGTCCCAAATATTTAAATAAAACTTTCATACGATGCATTTGCAACCCTTTTTCTAGCAATGAAATTGAAGTCATAAAACAGTCAACAGAAAATATTTCTCAACATAACTTGTTGAGAAATATGCCCGTTTTTATTACGAGTCCTGTAAGTCGAATCAAATGAGCACTAATATTTTTGCATTGAGCTGCAAAATGCTATACATATTTTTGTTGTTGCCCACATCTAAGCTGTCCAAACGTGAGTCAGTTTTTGTTTTTTTTTTTTTTTTGTTCCATTGTTGTCCCTGTGCCAGATAAAGATCACATGGCACGATCGCATATCCTAAACAGGCGCCAGTAACCCACTTTTATGCGATTCAAATGCATTTCATTTCGTTTGGTTTGAGAAGGGAGTTTTCCGCACGTTTCAGTGTTGCTTGTTGTTCGTATTTTTTTTTGTTGTTGTTTCATTTATTTGCTTTGGCATACATGTTTTGAACTTTGACGAACTCTTGCCAGGATCTTCCATACATAAAGTCATGTTTGTTTTTGTTTTGTTTTGTTCTGTTTTTTTATTATTGTATAGTCGACATTAGGAAATCGAGAAAATTTTCACTTATTCAAATGAGTTTCGCTATCTTTAGGTCTGATTGCCTTATACAGCCATCGTTGTTTTGTTGTTGATTTTACTATAGTCGCTTTAAAAGAAAAGTGAAATTAAGTTTAATAAAAACTTTACTTTTTTTTTCCTTCATCCTTGCCATTCAGCTACTTAACATTGCACAGAATCTTGTCCAGTTTTGCCATCAAAATGAAATCGAAAGTTTTGGCCAAATATTTTCAACATTCTGTCTTGCGTTTTAATCAGGGCGCAATTTCTTTTCATTTTACGTTGCCGCCAACAAACTTTAAAAGACTTCCGCACCATTATCATTCCGTAAAATCGCTGAGTCTGCACGTTGCTTTGACGGCTATAGTGACTAAATTGCGTGTTTCTTTTATTCGTGGTTCCTTGTTATAAATAAAATTTTAAGATGTTCAACTATCTTTGATTCCTTATGAACCAGCTTTAACCGTGCAGAAGTCAAGTTTTTTCGAGGTTTTAATTTATTTATTTATATTTTTTTTTTTTTGTTTCAAGTTTTTTGTTTTATTATTCCATGGTACCTGTTACAGCTTTCTTCTTGTTGGGTGTCTTTTTGAAAATGAAGAATTTTAAAAGCAACAAGTTTTTTAATTTATAAAGACTCTGTAAGCAAAAACTATATTCAATCATTTACATGTATGTACTAGTTAGCATTGGCTGTGATCGAAATTCAACCAACTGTGTCTGTAAAGTTACAAAATTAAAGTTGATTTTTACATAATTAATTGTTATTTATTCGTATGCAAATTTTTCATTCTTACCCTGACGCTATGAAGAAAAGAAGAGTAGGAAAGAGCGAAAAGGTCAATGACAAAAATAAAGTCAACATAAAAAAATTATTTTATAATAAATATTTTAACTATTATATGGTAGATTAAGATAACAAATGAATCAAGATAAATGATGATTTCATTTAAAAGAAATTAATAAACGTCTAAAAACTACAGCTTAAACTATATTTTTTGTAAATACGCTTTTCTCATTCGCTAAATGACCTAAGTTGATATGTTCGAACTCTACTTGATACGATATATAAATGATCATGCATAAAATCTGGTTGCCTTAAGTCCACTTTATGGGCTTATTTGACATATTATCTAGGTTTTTTTTTTCAAAAGTAATATAATAATTCAAATTAATCAAACTTTTTTCGTATTATTAGTAACATATTCAGTAGCGCAACTAAAGAGAAATTTTGGGGTTTAAGCTCCCCTCTGCCCAAAAATGATCGTAGCAAAATGAAAAATCTATTGTCATTGAACCGTATTCTTTTAAACTATCCATGTTTTATTTGTTCAGACTACATGTGTTAAAATTTTATTTTCTGATTCTATTTGGTAGCGTATCTCTCTCACCTAAAATTTCCCTGGATCTGTTAAAAACAGGTGGTGGTTAATTTCAAGCAAAACCCATTAGCAAAAGGAAGTTTTGTGAAATATGTGTTTTTTGTTAACATAAAAAACATAAATAATAATAAATAATAATAAAAAGTAATAAAAAAGTGTATAAATTAAATTAAAAAAAGGTGGAAAACAACACTGCAATAAAGCGCCACCCAATGAACGACCAACTAGGATAAAAGGGCGTTTAGTTCCCTAGATAGAGCTTTGGTTGAAGTACTAATACCTTATTATTAAATTACCACACATTCAATTTCTTACTTCATAAAATAAAATTGTATAGATTTTATTTAATATACTGTAAGCATAAAGCCAACAAAATAAAAATTGATTTGACACTAGAGTGATTGGCATAAGAGTTAGATTTTAAAAACATTTATTTTGACTGTTCATTTCAACACTATTTTGAAATGAACGATACAAAACGCGATACAAAACGATACAAAACCGCTGGATATGGCCCCTTAGGAGTTTTTGAAAAACTAATTGGATTTTATTAAGATGATTTGGAAGGAGATTTTTATGATTTAAAAATAAACTGAATGTTTGGTATAAAGTTAGTAATAAGACTAGCGATGGAGAAAAGACCGTGTTTGAAGCCGTAGAACTGTGCAATAAAGAAATATTTTCTAATAACAGTACGTTCAAAAAGTCCATAGGATGACACATAGATGATACATACATAGATGGCTTTACTAGATTTGTTTCCATATGATTTTTATTTAGTACCAACCTTTAAACGATACGTATAAAAATTTGACAGCAATCTGACAATTGATTCGTGAGTTATAGCATTTTGTGTGCAACTATTGTTATTGAAAAAAAAAAAAATTGAAAAAAGTGAATTTCGAGTTTTGATAAAGCATTGCTTTTTGATGAAAAAAAATAAAGTGGAAACCAAACAATGGCTTGATAAACATACCTACCACCACAAATGATGCAGAGCGCATTGGACGCCCAAATCAGACTGTTATTCCACAAAACATTAAAAAAATCCACAAATTGGTTATGAACGATCACAAATTGAAGGTGCACGAGCTAGCTGACATTGTAAAGATATCAAATGGTAGTGTTTTTACCATTTTACGCGAACATTTGGGTATGCGAAAGCTCTGTGCAAAGTGGGTGCCGCGTGAGCTCACAGTCGACCAAAAACAACAACGAATTGATGCTTCAGAAGAGTGTTTGGCGCTATTGAACCGCAATAAAATCAAATTCTGTCGTCGATATGTGACAATGGATGAAACATGGTTTCACTATTACACACCAGAATCCAAAAGACAGTCAGCTGAGTGGACAGCAGTCGACGAACCGAATCTTGTATTTTGGGATGCGAAAGGAATAATATTCATCGACTATCTCCAAAAAGGAACCACCATCAACATCGGTACTATTACTGTGCACTTTTGGATCGATTGAAGGCTGAAATCGCCAAGAAACGGCCACATTTGCAAAAGAAAAAAGTGTTGTTCACCAAGACAATGCACCGTGTCTCAAATCGATGAAAACGATGGCAAAATTGAATGAATTGGGCTTCGAATTGCTTACCCACCCACCGTATTCTCCAGACTTAGCCCCCAGCGACTTTTTCCTGTTTTCATATCTCAAGAGAAAGCTTGCTGGAAAAAAAATTCAAGTCCAATGATAAAGTAATCGCTGAAACTGAGGCCTATTTTGACGAGAAAGAGAAGTCGTACTATAAAAGTAGTATCGAAAAGTTGAAAAATCGCTATACTCGTTGTACTCGTATCGCTCTCGAAGGCAACTATGTTAAATAATAATATAATTGAGTTTTATCAAAATTATCTTGTTTTCTTCTTACTTATCCTACGGACTTATTGAATGACCTGTTATATTTAATTTTTCAATGCTTATTATAATTCTTCAATGTTGGCGCTAATATAATCAGACTTTTAATCAGAAGCGCCAACTTCAAAGCATTTGTCTTCATCAAGAAAATAATATATTTATGATAATAAAACAAATAAGAAAAAAATTAAGATAATAAGATTTCATATATAATAATATGTTTAAATAAATTATCAAATATGACCAAGAAATTAAAAGGAAAAGTATTTTTAAAATTGTTTTTTACTTTGTAGTGATTTTGTAGTCGGTTGTTTTTTTTTTTTTTTAAATTTGTATTTCTTCCTTTTTAGAGAATATGATAAATTTTCGAAAAAAGTGTATAAACAACATAAATAAAATTGTTCCGAAAAAATTTGTTCTATTAAAATCTGAAAGTTTGTTACTTACTTACTTACGTGGACGTACCAATCCGTGTCCAGGTTTCAACCGACCTCATCAGCTCTCGCCAGGCGCCTCTCCTTTGCGCGCGCCTTCTCCAATCGGATACACCAAGTGCGGTTAGGGCTTTCTCAGCCTGGTCCATCCATCGGAGGCAGCATGGTCTCCCTCGTCGTCGTTGACCAGCAACCCTCGCCTCGAGCACCTTTTTCGCTGGAGCTTCGTCGTTCATACGATGGACATGACCCAGCGTAGTCGCTGCACAGTTATACGCCGAACTACGTCAATGTCATCGTAGAGAAAGTTTGTTGGTTATTTCAAATATCTGCCTCTTAAATTGAAATTAGATGTCACATGTTTTGAAATTATTATACTCATTCTTGTAAAGAGTTTTATTACCCTAGTGTCAATATTATTCGAGATATAGTGTTTCTCAAATATTGCCACTCCCCTTTGTTAAAAAAGCGCTCACTTTCTGGAGCGTTATTTCCAATAATTGTGCCTACCCCTGTACTTTATTTCAGTATCACAGCGTCAATATTAACTGCGATAGTGTTTATCTAGTATTGCTACGCCCATTTATTAAATAACGCCTACTTTATTGACCATAATTTTTAATAATTCTGCCTACCCCTGTACTACAATAAATTTCAGTGCCCTAGTGTCAATATTATTCGAGATACACTATTTTTCTAATATTGCCACGCCCAGTAGTCTAAATTCGCCCACTTTATTCACCGTCATTTTTACTAATAATGCCTACCCCTATACCAAATTGCAGTACCATAGTATCAATATTATTCGAGATATGCTCTTTTTATAATATTGCCACTCCCATTTGTCGAATAAGACCCACTTTATTGACCATACTTTATAATAGTATTGCCTAGTCTTATGCTAAATTGCAGTACTATAGTATCAATATTATTCGAGATATACTCTTTTTTTAATATTGCCACGCCCATTTATCAAATAACGCCCATTTTCTTGACCGTAATTTGTATTAACTGTGTCTACCACAACACTAAATTTCAGTACACTAGTGTCCATTTTGTTCGAGATACAGTGTTTTTATAATACTGCCACGCCCATTTGTCGAATAGCACCCACTTTATTGACGATAATTTGTAATAATAATGCCTACCCTTATACTAAATTGCAGTACTCTAGCCTCAAAATTATTCAAGATACACTGTTTTTCTAATATTGCCACGCCCATTTGTCGAATTATGCCCATTTTCTTGCCCGCAATTTGTAATAATTCTGCCTACCCCTACACTAAATTGCAGTACCCTAGTGTCAATATTATTCAAGATACAGTAGTATCCAGTATTGCGAGATCTATTATTGCCACGCCCAGTTCTCGAATACCGCTCACTTTTGTACGGGCACCTCCATGCATATGATATCTATCTGTTCCCCAAAAATTATGGCAATCAGGCATATGGTTTAGGAGTTATCGTTGTACATACATTTAAAAAAAAAAAAAAAAAAAAAAATAAAAAAAAAAAAAACAGAGAAACCGACGAACTTGAGAACCTCCTCCTTTTTGAAGTCGGTTAAAAATTAGAACCAGCTCTATTTCTGATCTTAAAATGCTGCCAAGTTTCATGCTGCATTTTTTCAAAACGAGCATAGTTGACAAATCTGAAATACTCTTCGACGAGTTTTCGTCTTAGTGCTCGTACTCGTATTTTGACGAGTATTCATTGTGAGTGGTGCCAAATTCTAATAAAGTTGAACTAAAACTGCTCCACTGAGATTTGATCTGATCCATTGCCACGGGAATGCAGCTATTTTGTATGTTATCATTGTGGTGGAATTCTTTGTTTGTTTGCTAACTTTACCATACTTTCATATGCAAATATAAATCCCAAAAGTTGCAATTTACTACTGTGAGGTGAACAGTGACGGACTGTGGCCTAAAATTTGACCTGGCAAATAATGACTTAACCGGCCCACTCAACTTAAGGCATTATTCTTCATTATGTTTATATTCAAAACGTTTTACAATGTTTTAAGATACTTTTAAAGTTCAGAAAAAAGAAATTTTTCAGTCATAAATAAAGATGCAGCATGTTCTGAAGAATATACCTTTCAAATAAAAACGCAAATGGATGAAGCGATAGCTCGATAGCCTAAACGGGTAAAAAAAGTGGGAATAAAATATAAATAACATGCCTTTATAAAATATATAAATTTTCATAATTTCTTAATAGCATACTTGACTATTGTCTTTTTAACATATTCCTTGAGACAAGCATCATAATTACTTATTAAACGAACCAATTGTAAAAAATATCCATGATCTATGAACTCATCTTGTAACGTATAAGCTGCCTGCTGTTCATTTTCTCTGAAGCTAATTCATATAATGTTAATAATTCTTTTAAGAATAGCACGCCTTTGTATTTACTTGAGCCAAACACCTTACTTCAGATATTTGATTGAAGCAACTTAAGTTTTCAATACACCAAGTTTTCAATGTTGGTGTAAAAAATAAATAAGTTTCAGAAGAGTTGAAATGTCAAGAAGTTTTTGCATGCTCTTCTACAGATTGGTGCATATACCTTCTACTATTTTGTCTTTGGATTATAAAATTAATACAGTTGCAATTTTATCACATTCATCTTGTTTTGATACTTTTTAGCTATTTCTTAACGTTTTTGTTGCCTTTAATTACCCTTTTGTTGCCTAAAACCCTCCTTTAATTTTTTTTTTTTTTTTTTTTTTTGTGAAGACATTTCTATAAACATTTTTTAAATATTATTTCTAAGCGCTTTATGGTCTACACAACCATATAAAAGTATCAAGAATACTAGCAAATCGTATGTTAATTAAGTTTTTATTAAAGTATATTATAAGTTTGTTTGGAAAATTGTTTTCATTTGATATCTATCTATATATAAATAGACTAATGAAAAACAGTTCAGTACCATTTTCTCATGCGTTTCTCAACCGATTTTGATAATTTTTTTTTTTTTTTTAAATGAACCAGAGTAGGGAAAAGCATCGACGAATTTTTAAATTAAAATGCTAGCTGGAATACCCGGCGTCGCTCGAGGGTGGTATGACGAAAAGCGTCGAGTTTCGACCACTGTCGTACTCTAGTATTATTAAATGTCCTTTAAAATATTAACTATTTGAAAGATATGTAATGACTTTTATATAAAAAAGTAAGGGATAATTTTATTATGTGCTATAGCAACCGGCCCCAAATTGCACCGTCCCTTCTGGAATTCTCCAGATCCTTCAGTATGGCCAGTCCACCACTGGAGGTAAAGAAGTTGAATGGTAAGATGTTGCTTGCCCTGGCTGAGGTTTTAACCAGGAACTATTAGTGCAAGTATCGGACTCACTTATCAGTACACAATATCCGCTGTATGTAGTAACGTGTTTTTTTTTATGTAAGTCCGACCTATTCTAAAATTTCCTCCTCCTCCCCAAAAAAATTTCTGGTTGCGCGCCTGAACATATTTGAGTATATAAAAATATTTATAAAAAGTTGTCGCATGCGCACCGACAAAATGGCAGCTGCAGTGGATGCCCGATAAAAACATGTGAACAAAAAATCGAAAAAGATACTGAAAATATATCTTAGTGGCTATATCTGGTAGTAGCATTAAACTTTTTGGGCAAAAGGAAAGTGGACTTTAGAATTTTTGCACCGTTTTTCTACAACTAAAATTGGAATTTTAAAAAAAAATTACATATATAATAATGGTTCTACTACGTGCGGAAACTACACATATTCTGAACAAGCCCTAAGAAATTTCAACCCGAAAAATTCCGGGATTCGGGATTGCAAAAAGCCTTCGGGATCCCGGAAATTTCGGGATCGGGAATCCCGGGACCGAAAGCCTTAGTACTGATATAACGGGTTAGATTTTATTAAACGGCCCCCAGAAATTATTTTCTGTTTCACCGACCTCCTATGTTAAATATTTTGTCAAAATTTTGATATTATTTGATATTATTTGAACACGTGATTATTTAAATTTAACTCTTTTTTAAAAAACCATATATTACCTATTAGATAAAATTACTTTAATTGTTTTCGATTAAATTATGCGTAAAAAATTGCTGTTTTTTTGCATTCCTCCACAAATAACTAGTTTTTATTTTTACATTTTTTGGCCACTGAAATGCGAATATTTTTCTTAAAAACCACTTAAATAATTTGATCAACTATAAAAACTAAAATTAAGTAAAAACGTAAGGTGCATGCGTGCCTGCGTCTACTGTTGTGCGTCACGCTAACACGCATATGCAATGGGCATGAGGAAAAGGAACCAACATGGGTGGCCAGTGGCCAGTCTCTGTAGCTTGAGAGTGAGCATTGATTATGTATATGAGTGCAGCCACTGTGTTATACGAATTCAACTTAAAGCTTGTTGAGCGATTTATCGACGTTTAAGTTAATTTTTGGTTTGGTCAATAACGTGAAAGTTGTGATTCTCTTCTTTTTTTTTTTTTTTTTGTCTTGCAACTGAAACGAGAGCAATTTTTATTGATGTTAATTATGTTATGATTTGGCTTAATTATTACATGATGATAAAATTGCAGTAATTTTAACAACATAATTGGCATGGCTGACATGATATTTTTGCATGGTAAATTATTACATCAAAACACATGACAGAAACTTTAGAAATTTTTTAATTTTATTTTATACAATCACTAAGGAATTTTAAATAAAAGTTCCCCCACACAATATTTTTTTTTTTTTGCATCTACAGTGGTGGTCGTATTATTAAGGAGTTTTTAAAATAATGTGGTTTTTTTTATTTGTTGCTTCATTTTTTAATGAAGCCACTGTTAAATGTAACGGTAATATATAAATATGACACGTGACTTAAGGGGAAAAATTGACTGTTCAATTACTTGCCTGCTTTTGTTTAAATAGTAGCAAATTGAAGGTGCATTTGGGGTTAGTCACGTAATTGGTGACAAACAAAGTTTTTATTCAGTTTTGTTTTCGAATTAAACACTCAAATCGGCGTAAGTTGTACAGATTATTGATATTCCTCTTACATATAAAATTAAGAACACAATTTGTTTTTAGATATGGATCGTAAGAAAGCTGTACTCCAGAATTAGGGGAAATAACACAGTGTGACAGTCAAAAAACTTCTGGGATGAGACATAGTGTAGGTTGTAGATATAGTTAAATGTAACATTGTGGCATACCACAAATTTTTCGTGCAGATCAAAATTTGGAATAAAGGTTAAAAAACCGTCTTTTCGAGGTAGATGAAGTTAAAAAGTCATTCGTCTTAATATGCACTTAATGCATCTGCTACTATGCATTTAACAATAGTTTGTAAAACGTCGTTGGAAAGAGAATAGTAACATCTTTATTCCATTGCAAACTCAAATGAAAATTGAGGGAGCTACATGTAAAACATGTAAAACATGTGTACATATTGATCTTTTTTAGTTTTTTGAGACTGCACCGTACTTTGAACGAAAATGAATAAGTCAAATTTGTATAAAACTATTTACTTTTGGTATGCAGCTTCTACAAACATTTTATTTTGCGTCTTCTGCACTTTAGTTTATTCGTCGCGTAATATTTGATTGAGTTATTCCATTTTTTAGGAAAAAAGTCATTTGGCGATATTTTAGATTCATGATGTGAATTAACCTCCACGTAAGTTCAATTTAGCAGTTTTGTTTGAATTTGTTTTTAACAATAAAATACACATTCTGTAAACAGAATACCGAACACGAGTGGAATGAGAACGGTTTCAACAAGAAATCGCTACTATAGAAAAGCGCGTTGATGGTAAAAATAACATCAAAATTATGACAAATTACTGTTGGTCACTTAAACGAGAAACCGATGATGATCAGTTATAAAAAAAAAGATCAAGTAAACATTTATGAGTAGAATTTCTAACTTAAAGTTCAACAAATCTTTGCCTGAGAAATTAAGTGTCGTATGTGGCTTTCGATTGTTTTGAGTAAATTGGATTCAAAGTTTGAGGGCTAATAACTTTGCTTATAGCTAACCGATTTTCTTCAAATTTATTCAGGATACGCATGCGGGTTTTGAGGTTTGTCGTATGTGGCGATTTCACACTTTTTTAACTTACCTGGAAAAATACGACATAAACTTTTTGGAAACCTATTGAGAACTTATTACATACAACATTTAATTTCTGAATTTGATAACAAGTTGCCACATACGACAAAATAATGCCTCTGAATCTCAGTCACGACTTAAGATATCAAAAGAGACACCCAATCGAAAGAGACACCCTCAATACATAAGGAACCTATTCTAACTCAAAACCGATAAAATGCCAAATACGAAATTTTGAATGAAATGAAACATACGAAACCAAGCATATCTCAGGCAACGAAATGCCTTTAAACTGTCACAAAATATTGTTAAAAAATATAAATAAATTGAAGTATCTTGATTTGTTTTATTTAATTTTGCAGTACTTAGAGACATTCTCAATCTAAATAACAAAATTCTTTAAAAATCTTCTTTAAAGTGCTCAACAATATTATATACTAGCAGTACCCAATTGTGTGCGGCTTTGCCACGGACGGATCCAGCAACCATATTTTTTTATTTGTGGGTGGTTAAAGGGGGTGTGGCAAACATTTTATGCCACAAACCATCTCGTACTCAAAAACAATCTACTGTCAAAATTTCAGCGCAATCGGCACAGAAGTTTTGGAACCTTAATGATTTCTTAAAAGTGGGCGTAATTATGGTTGCACCACGCCCATTTTTAATGCAGTTGCCGATGGTAAACATAAAAACTAAATTACCAAATTCAAGTCTTATACGACCAAAACCGTATGGAATATAGAATTTTCATTGATTTATGGGCGGTAAATGGGCGTGGAAATCCATTTTTTGGTACAATTGCTGAAAGTAACCATACACACTAAATTACCAAATGTTAGTCTCATACAATCGAAACTGTAGAAAACATTGCATTTTTATTGATTTGTGGGTGGTAAAAGGAGGCGTGGTTAAAACTAAGAATGCAAAAACCTAACCTAGGATGCAAGTAATACACGTTTTTAGTTTGAGCGAAATCCGTTCAGCCGTTTAGATTTGTATGAAAGTCAAACAAACAAGCACACAAATGAACAAATAAACAGAAATTTTTTTTATTAATATAGATTATTTTATTATATACTTTTGACCGATTTTAGAAAAAAGACACTCGTTTTACTCGTAGAAATGTGTTCTTTTTAAATAAAAAACAAATCTAAGGAGGTTCTAACAAAAAAGTGTTTAAAAACATCACCAAAATCAAAAAATTGTGAAATAAAAGTATTTTTCCTAGCAAATACTACAATATAGGAAATGAAACCTCTTAAGTCAAGTATGGCATGTTTAAACACCTTCTTTTCTCTTTCCAAAACTGGCAAGAAATTTAAAATCAGTGGATACTTGAAGAAGTTATGTGCGTATAAGTAAGCGCATGTGCGCAAACCCGTTTTTTTACCGGTATTCAAAATTTCAATGTGCACCAAAAAATTCTAGAATGCCACAAAAATCTTTTTAACTATACGTACAACCTGCGCTATGTCCCATCCCAGAAGTTTTATTTCGATTTGTTTTTTTGTCACTGTGTGTAATAGTTCATAAGTACGTCAAGAGCTTTTGTGTGCAAAATCAATGGTTCACAACGCAATTGTTGAGAATAAAAAATATTATTTTTATTATTCTCTATTAAGAATAAAAAATGGAATTCGCAGCAAAATAAAAAAAAATAATTTGCAGAGCAAGCAAAGCTGATCCACAAACAAATAAAGGGACAAAAAGCCTCAGGTTATCAACATGGACCTTAATACTCCGATTACTTGAAAGTGAACTCCGCAGATGTATTGCAAAGAAAAAGCCGCATGTATTAAAAAATGGCGAACATTTTTAAATTTTATTTTTTACGTTGCACAAACAATGAACATAAAAATATATTTTTTAAAATTAATAATAAAATAAATTAACAACTTCCTGTGAAGAGCACCTCGATATTTCAAAGCACTAACTGGTGTCCCTAATTTTAAGGCCACCACTGTATATCAAACTTCAAATATTACAAATACAAAACGGATTTAATTAGAAAGGTTTATAATAGTAAAATTTACAGATTTGCAGTTAATACAGATGAACTGTCAAAAAGTTTTTTATGTCAGCTACAAATTAATTTTTTCGTTTTTTTTTTTTCATTCTGTCAATAATATGTGACATGTTGTTTGTAGTGAAACATATGGTGTACATAGAATCTGTTTAAGTAAAATAAACTGAGAAGTAGAACAATTCAAAATAATTAGTTGAATAATTTGTATGAAATATTTTAACCAAAAAAACTCTGAAAAATAATTTGAGGCAAGAAGCTCTAAACTTGCTCTTAGCTATAGCTATAAAAACAATTCTGTTGTAATTTTTGTACTGCTTAGCATACTTAATATTGTGTCAACTAATGTTGGCAAATGCTTGAACCTTAACTAGCGAACCTGTGCTCAGTGATCTTGAAATTAATTAAAAAACAAAAGACTTAAGAAACAAACCTGCTTTGAATGTTCAACGACGGCGATTTTCCACTGCTATGACAAGATACCAAATATTATTCTTATGTTCTAAAATTTTGAAAAATTTATGTATTGAATATTTATGAAAAGTTTAGAGCTTTTCATGAAAATATTTAAAAATAATCTTCGCTTAATTCATTAACATTGTATACTAGGGTGTATCGAAATGTATCGAAAGAAAAGCAATGCAAAAAATATTTTTTTTTGTGAAAAAAGCTTTGAACTACCAAAAGAGATTGAACTACGTACAAGAGTAACGTGAAATTTGATAACAGGTATGACAGGCACTTAAGATAAATTAACCCTTATTAAATAAAAAAATAAAAAAAAAAATTATACCTGACGCTTCTGTACCTGTCTGATTTCTTCGAAAATCTGCATGCATAATTTGCAATTCAAGTTAAAAGAAAAATATCAACTACTATTACTTCTTGTAAAGAACCTGTTTAATTGGGTTAAATCGAGATCTATGATGTTTTTTGAAAAATTGTACAAAAACACACGATTTTCATAGAAAACTGCTATTTAGGGAACCACAAATTTATTAAAAAAAAAAAGTATTTTCTGCATTATCTTTCCTTCCTATTTCCTTATTAAGGCATGGAATTTTGTGTTAATTTTTCGATACATACTATTGTATGCATATTAATGGAGCAATTAGCTTGCTCTCTCGGCAATTAATTAATACTTAAATTTATTAATCACCTTAATTATGATTTCCTACAGGCGTTATTTTCTTTATTCAACACTATTTAATTGGTTTGCATATTTCGCTACTTTCCAAAACCACTTAAATGTCATTTTTCCTATGTTGTCACATAGCTTGTTTCTTTCTGATGCTAACATTTATGATGTGTTAAACTTTCGATTTTTGCAAAATTATTAATACATAAATTCAAACACTTGAAAAAGCTAAAGTGTCCAGGCTAGGCTATAGCTTAATAGGACTGGTTTAGATATATTTTGATTTGTGTTTCGGTGGCGTCAACAATTTGATTCACTGACTTAATGACCAAGTGGCCAAGTAGTATGATTGGCAACAACAACAATAACCACAATAACACAAAAAAACAAAAAGTACTGAAAAGCAATGATTGAGTAAATATTGAAATGAGCACGTTTTCCAACGACAGCAGCTATCAATATCGATGTGCCAGTGACAAGCTGTCAAAACAGCGATTTTCTCTCGTAATCATCATCACACTGTGTGGACATGTTTGAGTCACAGCTGTCAAAGCTTTGTAAAAGAAAAATGTCTGTATTTTATAAAAGAAATTTGTAAATTTAATTTAATCAATTTGTATAGCCAGTCTGAAAACAAAATTTTCTACACGAATACTGTGATTTCTAATGAATTCATTAAGTTTCTCAAAACCATTTGCAGCTTTAAGGCCAAAAGCATTTAATAAATTTCTTGGAAAAGTTCTTCTATGGTAGATATAATCAAGTTGCTGCTTCTTTTTAATAATGCAGTCATGTTTTTTCTGTTCTGTTCTGTCTATTCAATAGCAACGTGCAACTTAACTGGCCAAGAATCAAATGCCGCAATTCAAAGAAACTCGCCTACCATATTATTAAAAATCAATTTAACATTTAGAAGGTTTCTTGTTGTTATCTAACCGTTAATTAAATTTATTTTAATTTGCCTTTTGACCGTTGCTCTAAAATTTTAGTGGGTGTCAACCTGATTAAGTGACTACACTGTAAGAAAAATAATACAAACTTATAATACAGCGTTTGTATTGCTGTCTGAATTGAAATTATTTAATTTTTTCAAGAATTTTATTCAACTTACATTTTTCGTTCCTAGTGAAGCTATCATTTGGTTTTATTCTTGAGAATAAGGAGGAATACGTTTTAGTATTTTTCAGGTAACTTAACCTTCTAAGCAAAATAGTCATTCTGACTGCTGATGAGCTACCGAATAAGCTTTGTCCAAGCAAGTTCGTGATATAGATTTGATTTTGACATAATGTTACTTTGACGCTGTTTTGATACAATAGATAAGAAGAAATTTATTCAGAAAATAAAATTCTTTCTTAATTTTTTTGGTAGAAAATTTAAAATTTTTAAAAATTTGGTATAGGCATAGTTTTAAATTTTAGTGAAAAATAATCACATCTTGGTCGTAATATACTGTGTTAGTCATAGAAAAAGCTTCAAATTCTGTAATCTGATAAAAATACCTAATGAAAATTTAGCATGTTGCTATTTCAGTCTTGTTTATAAAATTAGAAGGTTTAAGAAGGGAAATTAGGTGTTTATAAAATTAAAAATATATTTTGAATTTTTTTCAAAAAAGATATTTTCTTCTATTTTAATAAGATTCCATGAAGGTCCATGCAGGCTCATTTTTGATTGTTTATAGAAATAGCACATTTGTATAGATTAGTTAAAGTGCTAATAAATTTTAAAGAGTAGTTGGCTCTCTATTTGTTATTTAAAATTTTTTACTATTTTGTATTCAACTACCAGTAAATTTTAATATTTCTATCATTATTTTTTTAACTTCTTTAGGGGCGTTGAGCACTTTTTGTTCGGGGCAAAAGTTATGAATTCACATCAGCAATATTAACGTCAGCAATGTTAACGTCAGCAATGTTAACGTTTACTATATTAACGTCACCACCGTTAACATTATCGCCATTGTTAATGGTATCACTGTTACGCCGTGCACTGTTAAGGCTTGCATTTCTGATTCAGCTACAAGGCAAGGAGAAAACATTGCAAAGTTTTTGTACTTTTTGTATCGGGACCTAATTCCTTGATAAGAATGAGAAACTTTGGGCTTGACATTGGTCCACTAAACTAAGACAAATGAAATTTTTTAAGTGAAAACATCTTTACGCGCGTTCGGCACTTTTTGGTAGAGATCAAAACTATAGATTCGCGATATCATCACGATGTTAGCGATATCATCACGCTTTTAGCTGTTCATTTCTGTTGTATTGTACAGCATTGCTTATGCCGTGGTTATGCTAGACCAACATGTTTGGTGACCGTTTTTTTTTACTACCGAGGTGATTACCAGCTGATTACCAAACCAGTAACTTATTGCCGAAGCGATTATCAACCTATTACCGAATTAATTACCGATTACCGAAGCGACTACCAACCTATTACTGAACCAATTACTGAAGCAATAACCAACCGATTACTGAACCAATTACCGACTACCGAGGCAATTAAAAACCGGTTACCGAACCATTTATCGATTACCAACCGATTATCGAACCAATTAACGATTACCGAAGTGATTACCAACCAATTACCGCAGCGATTTCAAATCGATTACCAAAGCGATTACCAATTACCGAAGCCATTACCAACCGATTACCGAAGCGATTACCAACTGATTTTCGAACCAATTACCGATAACCGAAGCGATTAGCAACCGATTACCGAAACATTTACCGGTTACCGAAGGGAATACCAATCCATTACCGATTACCGAAGCTATTACCAACCGATTATCGAAGGGAATACCAACACATTACCGATTACCGAAGCGATTACCAACCGATTACGGAAGCGATAACCAACCGATTACCGAAAAAATTACCAACCGATTACCGAAGCTATTACCAACCCATTACCGATGACGGAAGATATAACCATGCGATTTACGAAGTGATTACCAACCGATTACCGAAGCGATTAACAACCTATTACCGTTTACCGAAGCTATTACCAACCGATTACTAATTACCGAAGCCATTACCAATCAATTACCGATTACTTAAGCGATAACCAATCGATTACCGAAGCGATAACCAACCGACTACCGAAGCGATTACCAACCAATTACTGAGCCAATTACCAATTGGCCAACAAAAGTAATTGTGTTACAAAAATATATTATATAGAATCCTTAAAAAATAGCAGATTATACATTCATTAACGCATAAATTGATGAAAACAGTCAAAAAAGTAGAACACGTCTAATTTGCCGACTCTAGCTACTTCGGAAATTCATAACAGCTATGTTATTTCCGCCTACTTTTTTTTGTTACTTTAACTTTTTTCACACATGTTTGTATTAAAGTCGAAAAAAAATTTGAAATGTCATATTAAAGACCGTAAAATTTAGACTAATCTTGGCCTAAAGTTCTTTTCAATCGGTCTCAAAAAAAAAAAAAAAAAAAATTACAACTGTTTATCATAAAGATGTGCTTGCTGCACGTGACCTCAAGTAGATGCGCCTGTTTGTGCGCATTTTTTTTTTATTATCTTAGGCACAAACCAAGCTTTTTTATTCGCAAATTTTATTCGTTACACAAATAATGTTGTGAAATAAAAAACACTTTATGATAAAACGTTGTAACTTTTTTTTCAATGCCGATTGTAGCAATTTTAGCAACAAAATTTGTCCTGTAATATGACATTTAAAAGTTAGTTTATTTACATACAAATAAATGTGGAAAAAATAAAAATTAAAAAAATTCCGTTTTTCTTAGTTTAGTGAAGAAAGGTCACGCTGAAAGTAATTCACTTCTATTAGTGAATTACTTGCTCTAATTAGGCAAGCAACTTACTGAAGCAATTTTTTGTGTATATTTCAAACATTATGGAAGTAATGAGCTATAAAGTATGTCAGAAAAAAATTAAAAAATGCGCAAAAACTTGTCTTTGCTCCATCCCAACTTTGTGCTTTTGTTAAGAAGGAAATTTGTTTTCTTCAAACTAGAAAAAATTAATTTTATAAAATTAGATGGTCTTTTTCAATGCAGAATATAAGAAAAATTCAAATTTTATAATTATGCAAAAATTAGTTTTCAACACCTTTCCAATGGTACATGACTAATTAAAATCTGATTATATATGACGAAAATGTGATTTGTTATAAATTACCACATTTTTACGATTTTATATCCAATGTACAAGTTCATGGGTTCAATGAATCTCTGTTCATTGTGACAACGGATAACGTTCCTTGATTTTGCGTATCTTTTCTTATAGCCAAAGAATTGCGTCTTTAAATGACGGATATCGTTCTTAGTTTTAAAGAACAGATTCATTGAACTAACGTATTGTCATTCAAATCAATGTATTGTACATTCATTTTAAGAATGCGTTCTTTGGAAGTAAAAACAAGTTCTTATGTTTTAAGAAAATTCGTTATTAAACATTTCAATGAACGCAGATACTTACAAGCAACGCACGTAAATTTAAAACGAATGAAATTTAAAGATTTTTTTCTTGCAGCCAATGAAGTGTTCATTGAAATCAATGAATTTCGTTTAATGAATGGAATTAATTAATTTGAAAAACACTATTAAGTTCAGTGTAAAGTAGAGCTTTTTCTTGGCTAAGGTTAAAAAAGTTGAGTTTGATAGAAACGTTGACTTTGAAGTTTAAAAATTTTAATTTGAAGTGTAATAAGTTGAGTTTGATTTCCAAAATGATGAATTTTAATTATAAAGTTAAAAATCTGTATAAATATTTTTGTGCGTTTAAATTTTAAGTGAGCAAGGTTTAATTTATTAAACACCTAGTAATAGTTCTTCAGATCATATAATTAAACAAATTATATAATGGAAAATAGTTATAAAATTTTGCTTTTTCAACATTTATATATATGAAACTAACCCACTTCTTCTTTGAGATTGAAATTAAATCAAATCCGAAAATCTTAAGCTTATTACTTATTTTCATTCAAATTATTCAAGGAAAACTAGTCTACAAAATGATTGCAATTTAAACAGAAGTCTATAAAATGTGGAACTGCATCAAAGTGTTACATTTGACATGGTCGTAGCTGCTGCGGTCTGCTGCCAACTTGGAAACTACTTTAATCAGGAAATATTTTTATTTAAAGTGAACAATTTTTTGTAATATTATGAAAGAGCTTGTGAACTGATTGTGTTGATATGCGACGCCATCGCAAAAAGATTATGCGATGCACAGTGAATTGTCGAGTGGACAAAAATCAAAAAAATTTTTTGCTTTGAAATTCTACAATCGCTATCGTGCTATCGATGGCTTATTCAATAGTATGATATAATATATATAAAAAAAATATAATTTTGATTTTAATATTCTCACATGTACTGTTTTTTGTTCATACTTTCTGGACCTTATGGAGGGGCATAAAGTCAAATAAGTTATAGATTTTTTTAATTGCAAATTTTTACTAGCACTTAAATAATTAAAAAATGTTGGATTAAAAATATTGGTGCATATATTTAAAATTAAAAATTTATTGCAATTCTCCAAATAAAATCTACAAGTATTGTTGTTAAAAAGATAATCTTCTCCTTCATACCATATCATATTTTGACTTATATGGAATATTTTAAATTAATGAAATTGATGCACAGTACCGTAGGAGTTTCTTATAGAAAGTTGTCGAAACATTACAATGTTGCTGTAAATTCAATAAAAAATATTATTATTAAGTTTGGGAATCAGTGCACTGTCCGGAATTTTGCAAAATCTGGCCGGAAAAATGACGAAAAACCCGGAAATCTTAAAAACATAATTCTTGACTTCATAAAAAAGGAACCATTTTTATCCTTTCGCTATTTGGTCAAAAAAACGAACACAAGCTTGGCAATGATTCAACAAGTCAAAAAAAAAATCCATTTGTCACGTGCAAAACCATTCAACATAAGCTGTACAAGCGTATAGTGAAAGAAAAATTGTGACTGCATTATAGTGGAAGACGAGCCATATGTAAAAATAGACTGTACAGACTTGCCAGGTCTACAATTCTACACAAAACTTAAAGGGCGAAATATCGATAACTCAGTCAGCAAAATTCAATTGGATAATTTTGGCCAGACAGTTCTGGTCTAGCGAGGTATTTGCAGTTGCGAGGTTAAGACATCAATTTTCCGGGGGGAAATTATCCTAAAAATAGAGTCAGGTAAATGATCAGGAAATCCATATTTTGGTAAGGATCTGATTTCAATCATGAAGCACTTTTTGATATTCATCCTGATCACATCACCTGAATAACCAGATCAGAATTTGATAAGGACTGCTTAAGTAAGGATAGCCTCAGGAAAACTTTATATCCACCGGATTAGATATTGATAAGGTTTCCTTAAAAAGGCATATCATATCCGGATCATATCAGTACATAAATAAACTGGAACTATCTCAGGTGTTTGTGGGTCATGGGCTTAATTCTTGATAAAATTAAGTTTTTCGACTGAATGCACGATTTTGTGGTTAAATTGCGTGCGCTGATATTATCTTAGTTTATATATGGCTATTGGGACTTTTATGAGTTTTATGGGCACTTTGGACAAAAATGAATGACTCTTTATCCAATCGGTTGCACTGGTACTGTTCGGGCACTATGACTATAAATCAGCTATGAATATAATTAGCTCGCGAGCTACGAGCTTTTTCAAAAATGTATACGTATATAAATTCTTACGCTGTAAAAAAGCTTTCAGTCTGTAGACAGATTCAAAGCAAGCAAGGTCACGTCACTTTGTTCGCTTAATTTCATTCTAATTACTTTGTGCTTGTACACCGAAAAGAATAATATAAAGAAGTGATGCGATATTTTGTTATATTTGTTTACATATGATACTTGAAAAACTAATAAAAGTATTTGGCGGTACTTATAATATAATAAATTATAATTTAATATATGTATAATACATAAGATTTGTACTACAGCGCCTTTTTTGGTTAAAGATGAAACAAAATAAAAAAGCGTAAAAAATACTCACCGTATCCAAAAACTCCTATATACAAATATTTATGGTAATTGTATGAGAATTTTTGGAGTTTTTAGCAGTTTTGTAAAAAATTTTTACTACAGTTCCCTCTGGTGTTACACCAATTATCTCGTCATAAAAAGTTTTCTTGGGCGGAGATGAGCAAAACAAATAAAAGACAGCTCAAATCAGATTATCCGTTTCTGAGTTATGCGTGGTCTCACGTATGTTACTCTGTTTTATAGGTATGTATGTATACTAGATATATTAAATACTAGATAAAAATAAATATAATTATATATGCATTAATAATATGCCAAAAACAAATAATCTATTCTAATGTGATTTCATCATTTTTCTATTCGAATCTATTTGTTATTATTTTTGTATATAAAGCTTTCAGAAAGCTTTCAAAATGCTTTGACGTTCCATTTCTTTCAGTGAGAAGCTTTAATTATTGCACATACATGCAAGTAGTTTAAGTTGTGTGTGTGTGGTCATCACTGCTATAAATGCAGAAGACTCCTTAATTATCAGAAAGACAAAAAATGTGATCACTTTCAGTTTAAAAACTTTTTTGCTACAACGCTTCATTTTCACAATATTTCCAAGGATACAGATTCGAATGGTCCTTCTCTTATAAGTTGTTTAGTTTTCGGCTGCCCCTGATTTAGTCTAAAGGGTCCATTGGATCCATTATTCACCCCAGGCCTCACCTGAGACCTGATACAATTCCCAATGCATCCAATATACTATAGATTCATGTATTTATGTTCAAAGAGGTCACTGAACTCTTAACAGTTCCGATGATTCACCTACACCGACAAAAATTTATATGTTTTTAAAATTGATCATAAAAGTTTAGAATTTTTGAAATATTCTCATATAAATTTCAGCACTATATATAATAAATCGGGGATTGACCGAAGCGGACGACAGTGGGTCCCTTTCTCTCCTTATATAAGCATTCTTTGTCACCTAAAGCATATCCTTGTAAGTCAGTTGAATAATCTCGGCTTCGCCAATAAATGGACGTCCCAGAATGGTCAATCACACAATGGCTCAGAATGTGTGCTGCTGTTTCCGGCTCCTCAATGCATAACCTACACGCATCGTCCTCGGTCAGAGTCACCTTCCTGAGATGGTACATGTAGGGAACGTGTCCTGTGACCAGTGCAGTAAGCCAGCTTAAAGTCCTTCGATTATAACGGATAACTTTTGCTGCCTCACTACGAGACCACTTCACGGCCGCCTTCTCTTGCCTGCAATTAACAGCTCTTCCCACCTTGTACGGTGTTCCGAGTCCGTCTATTACTTAAAAAGGACGGCCACCATGTTGTCGCCTATGGCGATACGTGGTTCTGGTCCACATAATTCTTCTGCTGATCCTTCTCTCGCTAAAGAATCAGCATCTCCATTCTGTTCTATGCCAGAATGTCCTCTCACCCACATAAGTGGGAGCTCATTTGTCTAAGCGCACCCATTGAGTTTGGTAAGACATTCTAAGGCCAACCTGGAAGTGACGCCTGTACGCTGCATGCATCTTATCATCGACTGATTGTCAAGGGCAATGACAATTTTCTTGCCATTAGCCCGTTCATCTATCAGGTGGTCTAGGGCATGCACCACACCAAGCATTTCCGCCTGGTATACAGCCGACCTAAACTCAGTACACAGGATAGGCTCAACTCTTCTGAGTAAATGTCTGCCCCGGCTCTGCCATTCATCAGAGAGCCGTCTATGAATATACTGATATCATTACCAGCGATTTCTTCACAGCCGACTCCATCTGTTATAAGAGTTTTATAAAATTTTTCTGTTATCCTTACTCTCTGCCTTTCGTCCATAGGCATACCCGTCTCCCTGACATCTCTATGTACAATATCAAGGATTCGCATATGAACATGTAGGGCCGTTGATCCATGCCACGTAGCATTTCGCAACATCCTGAGGGCTGTGAGATCGGCGGTTTTCTTTATTTCTAAATCCAATGGCAGCATACCTAACAGAACCTCCATTGCGCTTGTTGGAGTGGTGCGTGTTGCAACTGTTATTAAACCAAACGCCAGCCGTTGAACTCTGTCCAGTCTCTTGTTAGTGGTTTTCTGGCTGACTTTTGTTATGATAATCATAATAGTGAAGACCCATTTCATAGACTATGGGCTTAGCCCCCAATCGAGACCACAAACGCGTCTACACTGAAACAGAACCCTCTTGGCTCACTGAATCCTATCTTCTACATGCTCGTTTCAGTTCAGTTTGATAGCAAGGGTTACACCTAAATATTTAACATTCGTGGACATGTTGATTTCAGCTCCAAAACTAAACTAAACTAAGCACAACTAAACTAAAACTAATACCATAGAGGTATATATTTTTACCCAAGCGTTTGATTGAAGCCAATATTGATATCAGAACTAACCCTTTTGTATATATGTATATATGAAATAGTATTTAAGAGATAGTATGGATAGATAGAGGATTGAGCATAAATCCATTTGTGACAAGGGACTGCAACGAAGCAACAAAAGTTCTTATAACTAAATTTAGAACGAAGATAAGACCAGCCTATAGCAAGCCATTGAAGACACAACAAGCCCCAATAAGATATGGAAATTGACAAAGATGCGTGAAAGTCGTGAAAACGTGTGTGCTTGAAAACTTACTTTTGCAATTTTACGTATAGTTCGTGTTTAACATTGACGTTTAGTTCAAGTTCTTGCTTTCAGAAATGAACTTCATGGAGTTCAAACTTTCGTGTAAAAATGTATGTCAGCTCAGTACACGCCAATATGTTCGAGCTCTAATATTTTCTGAAAAAAAAAAAATAAAGAAAATTGTAAAAAAATTTTATAAAATGCGAAACGTAACTGCTATTAAGAAATTGTAAATAAAAACCCAATTTTTGGCGAAACTATAAGGTTTGTAATAAATCTCTGAAATCTGCTTAGCGATTCCAAATTATTAAAGGCACCAAATTACGTAAATATCCAGCAGTTTCTTCTATTTTTATCAATCGCTTATACCGAAACAGTTCACTGTGCGACGTGACAAATACAACAACAACAACAACAACAACTTTAAAGGCAACAGCAACAACGTCAACAATAACTAAGTAACGCTTGAACGGTAAGTTTGACTGTCAAATACCATGAACCATAGCACTGCGTTTTGCTTACTAACTAGCTTGAGAATCAGCAGCAGCTTTGAATCTACCTCAACTACCTCAACTAGCAAAGGTTGACTTAATTTTCGCAACTGATTGGCGTGCATTTTTCTAAATTTTCATTTATTATTGTTCAATGTTGAGATAAGAATCGAAACGTGATGCGGCTTAATTTGTAAGACTCGATTGCAAGAAAATTGTTTATTAAAAAAAAAAAAAAACATTAAAAGATGACGCCAAGGAAGTGACAAAAGTGCTACAGTTGGTTAAATATAATAAGGAAATATTTGAGTTTAAATTAATACTGCATATTAAAACTTTTAAATTTAAAACATATGGTTACATATGAAATATTAAACTTTTGTTAAGTGAAATTCTCTTAAAATACATAGCAACTATTTATCTCAAGACTCTGTCGCTTACCTTGTTATTGCAACAATAAATTTAAATCTGTGCAAATGTTGGCTAAATCTACAAAAGTAGCGGGCGCGACTTTAGAGGAAGTCTCAGAGAAAACCTAAACTTAACAATATTAAAACATGTCACGATTGCCTAGTTGTTGTAAAATTATATCCAATGCAGTACCTAAGGACACTGCGTATTCTATGGCAACAACAATGACAACAAAACAAACAAACAAGACAACAAACAAATAAATAAACAAACAAACCTAACAATAACAACAACACCGTATTGCAAGAAAAAAAAAAAACAAAAAAACAAAAAAAAAAATAATGTCAAAGTTTATTATTTATACGCTTGCATTTTTTATTGTTTGTCGTCGAAGTTTTCGCCGTTTTCCCTTTTTGCTATATTTGCGCATGTGCAGCGCTCGTTAGGCTTTCAGGAAAACAAATACGAACAAAAACTATAACAATAATAGAAAATAATAAAAAGGGAAGCAGACCGGCAGACCAGCCGCCATCGCTTTCAACATTCTGTAAGATTTTCTTCTCATTTTTGTCGAACTTTGCATGCAAATGTGTGTGTCGCCTTTTTGTACATTTATTTTTACAGATAAAAATCTAACAACACGATCGCATTTCCTAAACAGGCGCCAGTAACCTAGTTTGTTTTGTCAGTCGTTCGTTTTTAGTTTCATTTATTATTAGACTAAAAACAACATTTTGGCAAAAAAGAAAACTATGCGATACACATTGATGTGGCTTAAAATAATTTTCAGTTTTACAAATTTTTTTTTTTTGCTTTTTCAAAGAAGGGTCTAGGTATGCATTCAAGATGTTTAGATTCGCAGTTATTGATGTAAAACCAATTTACACTTCTTGTTGGGCTCAATAACAAGGATGTAACGACCATAACGCTACAACAACAAGAGGGAAAATGAGGAATGCATCTTATTTTTCTTTGAAGAAAATCACGCATACTAAGGTAAGCGAAGAGGTAATGTGTGTGCCACTCTTTCTGATCTTCTTGCGTTACTATCCATTTGAGTTGAGGATTCTTGTGAAATTCGATGTTTTCCTTTGATTCGATGCATCGAAATGTGCATCGATATTTCAAAAAACATCGATGCATTTCCAGGTAATATAAGAATTCATCAATAGCTGTGCTATGCAGTAAGAGATTATAACATTTCCTATGACATCACCGTGTTAAAATTCATCGATGGAGGTAATGTATAGTCATGCAAGCTATAGATTACCGATTCACTTATCTAGCCGCTCACTTTTCTGCTAGGAAAGGTTTAATGTAGAAATATATAAAACTAAACATAAATATAATGATTGAATTATAGATATTATGCTAAAACTATAAATAGAAACAAAAATAAGAACATAACATAAAAAAGTACTTACTTACTTAGTTGGCCATAACACAAACCGCGTTCGGGTTTCGGTCGACCTCATCAGCTCTCGCCAGACGCCTCTGCTTTGCGCGCGCCTTCTCCAATCGGATATACCAAGTGCGGTTAGAGCTTCCTCGTCCTGGTCCATCCATCGGAGGCATGGTCTCCCTCGTCATCGTTGACCAGCGACCCTCGCCTCGAGCACCTTTTTCGCTGGAGCTTCGTCGTCTATACGATGGATATGACCCAGCCAGCGTAGTCGCTGCACAGCTATACGCCAAACTACGTCAATGTCTTCGTAGAGCTCATACAGCTTGTGGTTCATTTGGATGCGATAGTCGTCGCCGACTTGAACAGGGCCGAAGATTTTGCGGAGAAATTTTCTCTCGAACATCCCAAGAGCAGCTGCGTTTGCGAAACTACCTATGCCTCAGCGCCATAAAAAAGCACAGGTAGAACGAGCGTCTTGTTTTATCGATCGAGAGAGAGGTCTGGAACTTAGTTGCTTACTGAGCCAGTAGTTAATGTTAATGTTCTTCGCTTTATCTCCAGGCTGGCTTCGTTGTTGTTATTAATGGCGGTGCAGAGGTATACAAACTCCTTGACTACTTCAAAGTTATAGCTGCCGGATGAAACGTGGGAGTCTAGATGCCGCGCTCCCTTGTTCGTAGACAGCATATACTTTATGCAGATAGATAACGCTATAGATGCAAGCAGATATAGCGGTGAAAGCAGCGATACTCTTTGTTCTGCTGACAATATAAATATCATCAGCGTACGCAAAGAGCTGGACACCTTTGTAAAAAATGGTGCCATTACGATGCACGCCGGCCTTTCGTACGATCCCCTCCATGCTGATGTTGAAGAGATCGCAAGACAGTGGATCACCTTGTTTGAAACCTCTTTCGGTATTGAAGATTTCGGAGAGGTTATTTCCTACCTTGACAGAGCTGCATGTGTTGCTCAACGTCATTCTGCAAAGTCTAATTAACTTTTCAAGTAATCCGAACTCAGACATTGTTGCGTATAGGCAATCCCTTCTCGGGCTATCGAACGCGGCTTTGTAATCGACAAAGAGATGATGTTTGTCAATTTGATTTTCGTGGGTTTTCTCCAGGATTTGTCGTAGTGTGAAAATCTGGTCTATGGTGGACTTTCCAGGTCGAAAGCCATACTGATAAGGTCCATTCAGTGTTTTTGTAATCGGCTTTAATCTTTCACACAGTACGCTTGAGAGAACCTTATATGCGATGGAAATAAAACTGATACATTGATAGTTGGCGCAGATTGTTGGGTCTCCTTTCTTAAGTATAGGGCAAAGTACGCTGAGATTCCAACCGTCGGGCATGCTTTCCGCCAGCCATATTTCGCAGATGATGAGCATGCGGATTATCAATTCATCGACGCCGGTTTTAAACAATTCATTTGACAGACCTGCTTTATTGTTTTTGAGTCGTTGGATATCAACTCGAACCTCTTCATGACTAGGTGGTGGTACTTCCACTTCGTCATCGTTGATTGGTGGCGCTGAACTGCGTTCTCCATGGGCAGCATTGGTGGAATCGTCGCCAGTAAGTAAATTAAAGAAGTGCTGTCTCCACAATCTCAGCGCACACGGCGTATCTGTTACCAGATCTGCATTTTGATCTCTACAATTGGATGCTCCGGCCTTGAAACATTGGGTTAGACACTTAACCTGTTGATAGAATTTTCGTGCATCCTTCTTGCCCTGGTATACCTCTAGTTCCTCATGCTCACGTTTTCCTGCTCTCTTTTCTTGCGTCTGAAAAGGCGCCTCTCTTCCTTCCTCTTTTCGCTGTAGTTTTCTCGCACGGCTCGAGTTGCAGCTGACTGCAGCATTTTTCTATAAGCGCCGTTTTTTACTGGTGTCGCGATGCGACACTCCTGATCGTACCACGGGTTCCGAGCTTTCCAGCGCCGGAAACCAATGACTTCTTCAGCGGCAGCGCGCATGGAGTGGGATATATGCGCCCAAAGTCCGCTGGCGTCGTTGCATCCAGAGGTTGGTTGCTTTCGTTGCATTCCTGTGCTTATGTTCTTCGCATTGCATAATCGCATGCGGATCTTGGCTGCAACAAGATAGTGGGTGGAGTCAATGTTTACTCCCCGAAATGTACGCACAACACAACATAAAAAATTAGTAAGCAATAAAGTCAGTAAAACTTACAAAAAAAAAAAAAAAAAAAACAAAAACGTAAGAAACGCATCGTACGCTGCTTAACTTTAACGATAGCAGGAAGCGACGCTAACATTAGAAACCAGAAATTGTAAACAATGGAAGTGCAATTTGCATTGAGTGACCCTCGGCAGCCTATAGTTCTAATATTGTTCATATGTAGGTATGAGTAAATAGGAGATAAAATGCAAAAATCGGAAGTCATGTTTACCTGGCCAACCAGTTATATTACATAAGTAGGACAATTTTCTTATGGCTGCCATGGCGCCGTGGATAGAGTGTGTGGACCATACGTCAGAGAGCCCTGGTTCGATGCCCACCTGACACTAATTTTTCTGTTCGGCTGTCATCTCTCTGCAGACAATGGCAAACCTCAGAGAGTGAAAACTGCCATGAAAAGCATCTTGAGAACATAAGCCGTTCGGAGTCGGCATAAAACATGTAGGTCCAGTTCTCGCTCATTTGTGTTCAAACATTTCGCAACACACACAACACAATTGATCATAAGAAGCTTGGCCAAAGGGCTTAAATGGCCATTTTCGTTCGTTTTTAGGACAACTTTCTGTTGATTTAAGAAAAAAAAATGGAAATAAAAATGAAGAAATTTTTTGTTGTAGGAAACTGCAACTAAATCAGCAAACCAAAACCCAGTAAAGGGCTGACGGAGCGTAACGAAACGAAACGACAAGCCGGAGAATTCTTTGGTTTTATAGCCACCGGCTTTTTCGTCGGTCGTTGTCGTTTCGTCGTCGTTAGTGTGCATGAATACATAAGAACGCATTGTAGTTATACAGGGTGTCCCAGACTTAGAGTACTATAATGTGGGGGCTGATTCCTCGTGATGAGACGAGCAAAAAATTGTATGGGTGGGGTGGTCGCAAATGCCCCCCTAGGGGGCTAGGAGGGAAAAACAAAAAATTAGGTGTCGTTACGTTTTAATCCATAGCTAACATATCTCTGCAACGATTAAAAAAAACCATACTTTTTTGAAAAGAAAATTAAATTTGCTTTAAATTACTTTTGCAAAATTTTTCCATAAAGTCATAAACAAAAAATGTATAAGCACCTGAAGTCAAAAAATAGGGTTTTTTCTTTAAAAATTCAACTTTCAAGGCGATTTTCTCAGAAAAAAACCAAATGTTTTATTATTTTTTATGACGCAGTTTTTTTCCTTGGTCAATTCTCTAAAAATCCATCATACATTATTTATACCTCAGAGATAATATTTTTCGTATAATATCGATTTTCCGATTCTACCACTTTTTCCTCCCACTGGGGTACTTAATGCAAGCAAGGCGACTTTGTTTTTTTGTTGCTTACAATAACTAGTAAAACAGTTAGATTTAACGGAATTAAGAAAAAAAAGCAATTTCTCATTATTAAGTGCATCACATGCCTGAATCGACATATTCTTTCACCGATCGTAGAGTTATAATGTCTTCCAACTCAGAGTACGCAGACATTATTTTTTGTTACGATTTTAGAAAATTTTTAGAGAATTGACCAAGGAAAAAAACTGCGTCATAAAAAATAATAAAACATTTGGTTTTTTTCTGAGAAAATTGCCTTGAAAGTTGAATTTTTAAAGAAAAAAACCAATTTTTTGACTTCAGGTGCTTATACATTTTTTGTTTATGACTTTATGGAATAATTTTGCAAAAATAATTTAAAGCAAATTTAATTTTCTTTTCAAAAAGTTATGTTTTTTTTAATCGTTGCAGAGATATGTTAGCTATGGATTAAAACGTTACGACACCTATTTTTTTGTTTTTCCCTCCTAGCCCCCTAGGGGGGCATTTGCGACCACCCCCACCTATACGATTTATTGCTCGTCTCATCACGAGGAATCAGCCCCCACATTATAGTACTCTAAGTCTGGGACACCCTGTATTTTGTAGTTTCGTTACGCGCCGTAAGTGGGCAGCAACCTTAATGCATGCAATACATTTACGATGACAACTACGTTACGCCATCTGTCAATTTTTTGAACATGTATTTCTTATGAAGGTGAGTTTGGTGAATATGTCTCAACGATTTTGATATGTCTCAACGAAGTATTTCTATTTTGACAGGTGACATCATTTGGTGAATAAAAGTTTGAAAGTACGAAAGTATGACGTAACGTAACGTACCGTAAAGAAGGTATATTATGATTTGATGTTGATGTTATGTATGCACTTTACAACGTTTTACAACTCTCTCTCTCTCTCTCTCTCTCTCCCTCTCTCTAGCAAGGTATAAAAAGCCTCAACGTAAGGAGAGTAGTAAGGTACAAAAGGTCTCAAGGTGCAAAAAGACACAAGATGCAAAAAGTCACAAGGTAAAAAAGTCGCAAGGTACTAAAAGTAGCAACGTAATAAACACGGGTGCGTCGTTGGACACACGAGAGAAGCGAAGCTTTTTCGTAGCTTCATAGATTTGATAACTTAAATTTAAAAACTTAAAATAAAAAGAAATGAATTAAATTATATATTAAATAACACACACGAAACAAAATTTACAAACAACACCTCAAACGCATTCACAACACAAACACACCGATGCTGGTGACATCTCGTGGCAAGTAGAAGCAAATTGTTTGTTGTAGTATAGCAAATACACAATTCGCTATCTACTATCTGTTATACTAAACATTGAATTAACAACTCTATCTGATAAGGCCTGGTGGATAATGTGTTGAGCTCTTAATCACAAATTTGCGGGTTCGATTCCACGCGGAGGACCGAAGAAATATTTTTAATATATTGAAATTACAATTTCTTGTTATAATAGACGTAAAGAACAAAGAACCATCAATAACTAAGAAAAATGCTGTCGAAATTAAAAAGTGTCATTTTTGAGATTTCACTCAAGCAAATCACAGAACGAGGTGTAAAAAGCTTCGCTTCAAAAAGTTACAAGGTGGAAAAGTCGCAACCAACAGGAATGACGATATATCATATCGTCTATTATTTTATTCATTCTCTCTCAAGTATAATTGTTTTTCTTGTCGTCGCTCAAACAATTCGTCTAAGCAGCTATGTGTATGCGGTAAGTGCGAAAGAGATGTCGACTTAACATGCTTAAATTGTATAGAAGGAACGATTGGGAGTGAACATAGTTCCATGAACTATGCAGGTCCAGAACGACCCTACTCTAGTTTTCATCCTTGCACGAAGAGGGACCTAATCGTAAGAATACTCTTAATCGTAAAAATAAAATTTGTTAATTCTCTTATTAGCTTTATATAGAGAAAAAGTAAATTTTAAGAGATTTTAAGATAAATACTCCTTAAATAGAATGTCCCACTTTCAAGTTGCACTCATAACATTTATGCAACTATTGTGCAACATAGCTGACGGAACTAAATTTTTATTTTTTTTTAATATGTTTTTTTTCCTGAAAATGTCACATTTTGTCGCAGCAATTAAGAACTCATTTTGCATATTAAGAGCATTTTTCTTCCAGCCCACGCCGATGAAAGTAAAATTGTATTAATAGCAACAACAACAACAATAATTGTGGTTTATTTGCAACAATTGCTCATAGCCAATGAATTAATCTACGTAATCCATCACAGCGCCACTTCGTATTACAACTAAGTTGTTTTGCTGTTGCAAAAATTTGTTCATGTTGCAAGTTAAGACCCAAACGCCCACACATTGTATGTTGTAGTCAAACAACAAGGTGAAGGCGTTTTTTTTTTTTGTATTATGATCAATTTGAGGACATGATTGGGAAACTTGATTCAAAGTAATAAACGATAAAAGCCATGCAAGGTAAGCGTCCAATAGAAGTGACCAATATACCTGGCGCCAGGTTAAGAGGCTAAGAAGCCAAGCCAATTGACTGAAAGAAGTAAAAAAAAAAAGAAAGAATTGGTTACACTGTTGCCAAAAGATTAAGAAATTATTATTGGGATGACTTATTAAGTGGAGTCATGCATTTTCTAGCAATCCTAAACGACCAAAAATGAGAACTGTTTTTGATGTGTATAAAATTAGATCTGAAATTTTTGTTATATATTAACACAAAACATACGTGCTGTGATGTGCACAACGTGTGCTGTCATGTGCCATATTTATGCTAATGTTAGTTTTTTTAAGAGTTCTAACAAAAGTTTAAAAGTTGTGCTGTGATATGCTCGAGTTGTGTTGCAAAATCAAAAGTAAATTTCTTTGTGCTTAGAGTTAGCGCAGCAATTTTTTCATTTATATGTGCTGCAAAAGCTATAAAACAAATATGTGCTGTAATGTGTCCAATCTCTGCTATAATGTGCCGTATTGGAAAAAGAAATGCACTGCAATGGTTTGATTTATATAAAATAGTGTTTTAATAATGTCTAGTTTCAAAAATTCAATAGTTGTGCTGTGATGTGGTCCATTTGTGCTATGATGTGACGTTTTGAAAATAAAATATTTTTGTTTGATTTGGTTTTTATGAGGCGTTGCTTTTTTTTATTTAAGAGTTTCAAAAACTTCCATGATGTGCTGTGATGTGCTTGACTTCTGTTTTTATTTGTTATATTGGAAATAAAATCTTTTGTTATAGTTTGGTTTCTATAGGTGTTGCTTTTTTAATGTGGAGTTTCAAAAATTCCACTGGTGTGCAGTACTGTGCTCAAATTGTGTTGATATGTGCCGTAGATACTTAACAAATACGCATATTAACAATTTTTATGAGCTTAAATAAAATTTTTCATATTATAGCCTTACCTATTTTTGGCTCAGAAACGTACATTTGGTTGTAAGTTACTAGATTTTACTAGGATATGTTTCTATGTGTTATAAGAAACATGTTTTATTGTCATTTGAAGAAAAAAAATATGAGTACGAAAATTTCGTTAAAGAAATTTAAGAGCGAAATTAGAATTTCTTGAATTTGTTTTCTTGTTCAAAGAATTTTAATTGTAAAATTAGCATTTTTTCCAAACCGGCACATGATTGCATGCATAGAGCACAGAGCAGCACAACATTTTTTTAATAATAAATCCAAAATGGCAGAGCTAATTTCATGCACATTGTATTTTGGGTAAAACTTTGTTACAATATTTGCTTGCAACTTTTTCTGTAATTTATCTGATACTTATACCCTATGAAAAACTATAGAAAATTTTAAAAGTATAGCTTTAGTTCACCGCTTTTGTGATAACAAATTGACTCCCATCTCTACCATAATTATATTTTGTTTAATTTGGAAAATTTTGGTCGCGCAGTTTCTGTTAATATAAAATGATTTTTTACTTTTAACATCTTTGAATATTTGATAGAATGAATGAATATTTAACTTTGACGGGAACAATAAAGTTAATTATTTCCATGTGTTTGTTTATAACATAATTAGTTCCAAACGAAACCTGTCTAAGTTTATATATTTTTCATTTTATGGCTTTATTTTAAACATCATTATTAATATCATCATCATACTAATCATTATCACATCACATCAGCCGCTAAGCTACAAATACGACTTTCCTTCTCGTTTGAACTCAGCCTCATGAACGAAAAAATGGAAGAAAAAACTTTCGATTTTATTCCTTCGTTAAAACTTGTCAGATTGTCGTCAGATATTGTTGCTGCTGCGCAGGCGCAGAGTTTTATGACGTATTTACTGCTTGCATAGAATCAGCAGCAGGTTCCTTTATTTTATTTATCTATTAAGTTGTTAGTATTTTTTATTTTTTCTCTTTTGTTTCCTTTTTGTTTATTTGATACGTACGTAAGCTGAGACTGGTTACTGTTGTTGCTGTTGCTCACACGCAGCTTGTGTGCCGACTAAAGTTTGACATTTGCTCATTGGCTTTTTTGATTGATGACAAATCCGAAATCATCATCGTAGTTGTCGTGCTGCTGTCAATTATTTCATTGTTATTGTTTTTACCGTTACATGTTTATGCGTTGTTGACATTTTGTTAAGCTCGAAGAAGAGCGAAAGTAGCCTGAGTTTTTGTATTACGATAAGTTGTGACAGCAATCATTTGACAAGAGAATGGTTAAATGAATGTGAAGGTGTGGCTTTAAGGTCGACTATGTGATAATTCTAAGAAATGGTTACATTATTTTTATTGATACATGTTACCCAAAAATACAGAAAATATTTCACAAATTCACATAATCATAAGGACAAACATAAACATAAGGCATATGCATAGACACAGACATAGACATAGAGACAGTCATAGACATAGAGACAGACATAGACATAGACATATTACATAGACATAGACGTAGACATAGACATAGACATAGACATAGACATAGACATAGACATAGACATAGACATAGACATAGACATAGACATAGACATAGACATAGACATAGACATAGACATAGACATAGACATAGACATAGACATAGACATAGACATAGACATAGACATAGACATAGACATAGACATAGACATAGACATAGACATAGACATAGACATAGACATAGACATAGACATAGACATAGACATAGACATAGACATAGACATAGACATAGACATAGACATAGACATAGACATAGACATAGACATAGACATAGACATAGACATAGACATAGCCATAGCCATAGACATAGACATAGACATAGACATAGACATAGACATAGACATAGACATAGACATAGACATAGACATAGACATAGACATAGACATAGACATAGACATAGACATAGACATAGACATAGACATAGACATAGACATAGACATAGACATAGACATAGACATAGACATAGACATAGACATAGACATAGACATAGACATAGACATAGACATAGACATAGACATAGACATAGACATAGACATAGACATAGACATAGACATAGACATAGACATAGACATAGACATAGACATAGACATAGACATAGACATAGACATAGACATAGACATAGACATAGACATAGACATAGACATAGACATAGACATAGACATAGACATAGACATAGACATAGACATAGACATAGACATAGACATAGACATAGACATAGACATAGACATAGACATAGACATAGACATAGACATAGACATAGACATAGACATAGACATAGACATAGACATAGACATAGACATAGACATAGACATAGACATAGACATAGACATAGACATAGACATAGACATAGACATAGACATAGACATAGACATAGACATAGACATAGACATAGACATAGACATAGACATAGACATAGACATAGACATAGACATAGACATAGACATAGACATAGACATAGACATAGACATAGACATAGACATAAACATAGACATAGACATAGACATAGACATAGACATAGACATAGACATAGACATAGACATAGACATAGACATAGACATAGACATAGACATAGACATAGACATAGACATAGACATAGACATAGACATAGACATAGACATCAACAAAAATTATTTGTTACTATATGGAAAAACGCACAAAATATCAGAAAGAATAAACAACTTGATTTGTGGTGACTTATGTGAAAGTATTTGAGCAGACATTATTGCTTTCCGCTTTCCATTTCCGATTGCATTTCAACCCGTTAGAAAGTTTTGGTAATTTGTGTCCGGATTTTGCCGAACAAAACTGATATTAACTATGTATAATGTCTAAACTTTTTTGGCCCTAATTATAAAATTATTTTTTTTCACCTTAACTAACTTCTTAAGTATTAAAGAGACACTCTGAAAAATCAAAATTTTTTATATGCTTTTACTTTTATACTAATTTTAATTTTTATGCCTTGTATACAAATTTTTGTTTTCTTATAAAATCAAGTCAATAAATTAAGTTTATCAATCATAGCCAATCGCGGGGTTCAATGACAACATTAACGATGCCAACAGACATAAGACGAACAAAAATCAATGGCAACTCAACTAATTTTATTTCAAAACGTTTGCTTTTTATTTTCGTTTTTTGCTTTTTACTTATCAATGTCACCAAATCGATGTTAAACTTAATTTAATCATTGTTTTTGTTGGTATCGTTGTTGGAGTTAGTTCAGAGTTCCAAGCAATTTAAACGCACAAAAAAATCAAAGCAATTCTAGATTCGACGTTTTCACTTTCTTTTGTTGCGGCTTTGCAGGCGGTTTTTTTTTTTAAATGTGAATCACCCGCTTAGCTCATATCAGATAATGCAACAAATACGGCTCATCAGCGGTCTAACAACGGAAACTACTGTTGCTTGTGTGTTTGGTGTTTTTCTTGATGTTGCTGCTGTTATTGTTGGTGGCATTGTTGAATCAACAGCTACTGTATTAGCAGCAACAGCAAGTTTTGGGGGAAAATTCGTAAAAACGCCAAAATACGCGATTTCTTTAACAAATCACAGCGACTAAAACCGATCAAGATAACTGAAACAAACGATTTGGTCGGTCAATGGTGCGCATGCGCAGGAGTTTCGTTGGCTTGGAGCTATAAGAGCGCAGATGTGCGCAATGACATTGCAGCAGCAGTAGCAATAATAGCGACGCTCTTCCAACTTTTTGACCAAATTTGGAGCTGCGGCTGTCGTTAGTGAGAATTTCAAGTGCAAAGAAAAGTGAAAATCCATAAGGAAAAGTTGTTGTTGTTGTTTTAATAAAGTGCTACCAATTCCACACCGCGTTACACATACAATGCTGTTGCTCAATGCAAAAGTTCAAGTAGCGGTGTTTTTTTTACCACATAAGGTCTAGGATGGGATGATGCAGAGGAAAGTGTATTTAGCTGTCTTTCAGCTGACGCAGGTTAAATATTGAACAAATACACCATTTAAAAGTTTTAATATGGAAGAACTAAAGAAAAAATAAAATTTAGTACAAAATTTTTCGCAAATTTCCTATAGACTATGCCTTATTTTAGGTTATATTCTTTTGGAGCATTGAGAGAATAGTTTTAAAAATTTGTGAAGGAAATGACAGACCAGGCTTTAAACAAATTAGAAAGGTATGTAAATAGCACTTATCAAAATATAGTAATTTATGCGTTGAAGTTCTATTGAAGGACCACGTCTAATTTTCTGTTCTCATATCTGAAGCTAGATTTCATATATTCAGACCAGAAATCATTGATGATCGTTTAAGAAAAGTAATACAAAATTCCAGGTCTGAAGAGGCGGACACTTGTATGAAAAAATCAGTGCTGATTTCAAGGAAAGGTCAAACCTCGGTCATGCCTGTCAGTTCTGTGTTCTACCTCTCCAAACACATCACTCTCAGGAGGAAATACATAAGGAAGCCATTAATCTTGATCCAAACAAGTCTTCTGGCCCGACCGAATAACTCCAAGCTTATTAATTCAATGCGTAGATCAATTTGTGGCGGCCGTGGCGCAGTGGATAGAGTGCGTGGTCCATACGCCAGAGAACCCTGATTCAATTCACACCTGACACAGACACTTTTTTCAATTGAATTAATTTTTCTGTTCGACCGTCACCTCTCTGCAGACAATGGCAAATTTCAGAAAGTAAAAACTGCCATGAAAAGCTTCTTGAGAACATAACCCTTTCGGATTTGGCATAAAATATGTTTTCAAACATTTCACAGCACGCCCAACATAGTTGATCATAAGAAGCTCGGTCAAAGTCCTTTCAAGGGCTGAAATAGCCATTTGGTTTTTTTTTTCTTTAGTAATATAATAAATTAAAACTTTAGTAAGTCCCAATTTAGACATGCCGATATGACGACGATTTCTCTCACCGATTTTCTTATTTTTTCTTTTGTTTCGTTGTTTCGTCGTCCATTGCTTTTAGACACGACGATTTTGCCGAACAATGTTTGCTTGCTGTTTCACTATTTTTTCATGTGAGTGAAAGAGTAAGAGAGAAATCGTCGTCATATCGGCATGTCTAAGTTGGGACTAATTTCACAGAGCAACAACCGATTCCGTCTTGTGCGCAGCAAATTTTAATAAGCCAGAACGCGTTTTCGACTCCATCGCGTTTTCTACTACAACGTGTGGTCAGATTCATAGGCGCCAGAAGCTCCACTCAACTGGGGGGGCGGGGTATAGGTATTTCCTAATTCATAGCCGAAATAAATTTTAATTAGTTTGAGCTTGCTAAAACCGCGTTCACACGTTGCTATAGTTACATGCATTGTCGAACAGATTCTCCCAAATTATAAACATGAATCAGCTATAGTAATTCTTAAGCCGTTGCGGATTTAATGTGCTCCTAGAAACTTAACAACAGGACATGCCTTTAATCAGAAATCTCATCAACAAACTCAACCACATTCATTTTTTTTCATAGTTCATTATCAATTGCTTTGTTGAGACTTACACGACAAAATTTTAAAAAATATCCTACAGCTCCCATTATTTAATTTTGAGACCAAGTCTTAAGATTTCTTAAAAGTTTGCATTATCGTCTTTTACTTCGTTCAAGTCCTGGATTTAATTATTTAATTTTGAGACCAAGTTTTAAGTTTTGCATTATCGTTTTTTACTTCGTTCAAGCCCTTGTTTCTTCTTAATTTATGAGTAGCAGCTAATGCAGATGCTCGTATGATATTATATTTTAATCCCGTATTATAAAGTTCTTACATTGAACTCTTAAATCTACGAATCAAGTGTGAAGTTTTCTCCATAGACTAACTTTTAGCTTGCAAAACTATAGTGACGCGATCACTTTGACTTTTTCCACGCATCGAGAAAAAAAAAACTTTCGGCCAATATTTTTCAACAGTCTTTCAACGGACGGTTTTGTGTCAGAATTGATGGGATTGGCGATCATTTCTTGAAGTACTCCATATAATTCTTTAACTTAAATATTCATTGGCCTTACAACATTGGCCTGTGATGTCCATCTTATATCTGTGTGCCTATCTTGTATCGAGATGTAGAACATGAAAAAAAAAATTTGAAAATGCTATCAATGGTTTCGAAAAAATGTTTTCTATCCTCATAAATTGAAGCCTAATGTACTCCTTCAGGTTATGGCTTGTACAAGGATATGTAAGCCGCGAGATAATTTTTTCCTAGATATGTGTTTGTAGTCAGCGATATCTTTCTGACATATTGGCTCCATTATTGTAACCTTGACCCCTTCATAATTTCTCATTACAAATGATGTTAACAGTACAAATGAAGTCAATAAAACTTTCTGGAATTGTCAGTTCCTTATTATCTATCTAAATATAACTAAAGATTTCTACCATATGTTCATTATGAGAGGTATAGTATAGAAACTATAGTATTTGCATTTTAGAATTATTGATAAAATCGCATTGTGCACTGTACATACCTAATTAATTAAAATTGGGCTTCGTAACGACTTAATTGTAGAAGCGAACTGTTCAGTGAAACAATTTTAAAATCGCCCCAGTTATTGCTAAGAACTGATCATAGGAACATTCTTAAAATGAGTTGCTTCACTTCAATAAAAATACCAATAATCCAAAATGAAAAACTTATAAAATCCAAGATAAAATTTTCTCGATTCTATAAGACTAAAATTAAAAATTATTTTGGTAAGGATATGAATTCCTAAATGAAAAAATATGATGTTAAAAAAATATGGGTCGAAAAACGCCTAGTTCTCCACACCCTCGCTACGCCACTGGCAGCTTGTTCTTTATTTGACAAACAATTTTTTTCGGTAGCTGCAAGTTCTTGCAAGTAGAATTTTTGCTAGCAGAAACTTGCAGCTACTTTTTTCTCTCTCACTCTTTTACGCTCTTTTTGTCTTCTCTCGTTGCAAGTTCTTCGAGTACGTGAACGCTTTACTAGTAAAAATTTGTATCAATTTGTAACAATTATTCGGTAGTGAACAAACCTAAAATATTACAAAAAGATTTATTTCAAATAAGAGAAATAAAACCATGTAAAATCTTTCAATTTTTAGAAGAGCGAAGAGTGTTAAAATTCCTAAGGGTGATGTTATGCTGGCGGTCAAATGATCCCTGCTCACGCCACTTTTTGCGCTCTTTTTTAGTTTGATGAGCTCTGTGACCAAAGTTATGCTGACGGTCATTTTTGCTACTTTTAGTACTTTATCCGAAAAAGTATCAGCATTGAACATGGTTAAGTGTTGCTATTAAGCAGGGTTCATTACTGCTTTCATATATTTCGCACTGAAATTGTACTATTTTAATGCGATAACACAACTGTTGTGAATAATTTCCTCCCGTGATTTTATATTTTTATCGAATCATTTGGTGACCGTGGTGAGCAAAATTTATTCTCTCTCTTGCTCTTAATTTTTCAATTTACCTGGAAAAAACAACTATGCGTGCCCATGAACGCCAGCATAGCATAGCTCTAACAAAATTTTTTATAAACTACCTTATACCCGTCGCTTATCCTCTGAAAGTGGGCGTAGCTCATTTTTATTTAAGAAATAAACGAGAAACTGATTTTTAGCGATTTTTTATGAAAAATCGTATGGGCGAAAGGGGATACACTATTTTTGCAATATCTCAAAGAAAGCTCATCCGATGTTGTACAAATAAGTTTTAAGACCCGTGCCATGACTGGCCGAACACACCCTCAAGACTTTTACAACACCATTGGGATATTCATATTTTCTATATTTTGCGATATTTTTTCCTGTCTTAGAGCAATCGCTTTCTTTGAATTGATAATAAAATTGATTATAAAAATTGATATAAATTTTTTGATAATAAAAAAGATAAGACAATTTGTCAAATAGATTCCAAAAAAATAAAAAAAAATTGTTTGTACTACACAAGACGTTTTGTCAAAATTATTTTTATTCGAAAACAAAATGATCTTAGCCGCTTATGTCGAGCCAAGCCATTTTGTTAAATTGAAATTTGGAGAATTTTGCCAACTTTGCTCTGACAAAAGGGAATTGTTGAAAATGTGCTTGGACTATATGGAGGGAGGTTGTTTTATCAAATTTCCGTTAATGGTTTTACAATTTTTTTGAATTGTCAGAGAAGTTGTTTTGTCAAATTTCATTCCAGGAAAGATGTTAATTTTCTGATCATAGTCATATATTTGTATTATATATATATAATTATATATAATACATATATATATAATACAAAAACCTTAGAAACTGTCTTATCTCGAGAGAAGTCGTTAAGTCAAATGTCCACAAACTTATAACATTTTAATGCACTGTATTTACCTTCATTTGGAAACTACAATTTCAAAAGCGAAATAAAAGCTTTTAATTTTCTAACATATTATCATATATGTTGTTGCTTGAACCCGTAACTCAAATGAAAAGTGATCATTTTAAGATAAGTTTTTCAAGGAATTCAATAAAAGAATTGAAATGCGTAAAAAAATTTTATTTTCTTATTGTAAAATCCATTTTTTCACAACCACTTTATTATTACCGGGGGACTGCTCCCCCTCTAACTCCCGCTTCCGACGCTCCTGGTCAGATTCCATTAAATTTTTTTAGCAATATTTTTGAAAACAAAAGCAAAGTCAACTGTTCCACACTCCCCTTTTGTTCTTTATTATAGCAACTTCGATCTGCGCTGGAAATGAACTAGTTCACTTTATTTAATTGGCTCCAAAATAACTGCTGGTATAATAATGTTTCATGCCTTTTTTAAAGTGTCTGCATCATTCTCGCATTCTACTCTTGCTCGTCAATGCTAAAGTAACGATGTTCAACAGAGGTTTTTTTTTGTTGTTGCTTAATTTTACCTTTCTTAATTAAAACATATTCCAATAAAAATTATATCGGGTAAATCTACTCGAAAATACCTTTCAATACTTGTTTGCATGACTATTTTTTTGTAGTTTTCGCTGATCTTTTTATAATTTTTTGCGAAATTTTGTTTTCAAACACTGGCAATACTGGTGCCAAGCTATCCACTCAATAGATGGTAAAGTTATGAATTCAAAAATAAAAGGAAATAAAGCCTTAAAGAGCACAACAATTAAAACGTTTGTATACAGCGTATTGCTTATATTAATTACGGTCCAAGTTGAAGTTTTACACAAAAATTTTCCTCAAACGTTCGTGTCTGGCATACATGGCACTAAAGCTGTTCAGTTTTTACACCTGTTGCAAGCCAGCAACGAACGATGCTGGCCCCATGTTAGACATGAAAAAATTAAACTTTGAATGATATGAAAAGAAATCCTTAGGCTGTTTAAAGTAAGTAGATACAGCAAAGTTGAAGTAAGAGCAAGATCAAGAGCACTGTTGCCGCATGTCCACCCACTTTATTCTCCGTGGAACTCATACTATTGTCGAAGGCTTCTGCCGCTTGAGGTGAATTTGTGGTAAACGTGCAGCAGCTTGGCTTGTACACGTAACATGGCTCAAATATTATTTATAGCCACGTTTTAATGTTTGTATTTTTAATGCATATGCATGTAAGTATATGCATTAGTGTTTCCTTAGATAAACCTTGTACCACCATTTAAGTATATTAAGCTATTTAGATATTTTTAATTGGCTTTAAGATGTTAGCACAACAAGCTGCGTATAGCCTCTATTTTATGCTCTCGTAAGTATGTATATGGGAGACCATGCCTCCGATAGATGGACCAGGCTGAGGAAGCCCTAAACGCACTTGGTGTATCCGATTGGAGAAGGCGCACGCAAAGCAGAGGCGCCTGGCGAGAGCTGATGAGGTCGGCCGAAACCCGAGCACGGGTTGTTACGGCCACCTAAGTAAGTAAGTAAGTAAATATGTTATTTAAAAAAAAGGTTGTAGTACTTGTCCTTTGCGGGAAAATTTTTCAGTGGTTAGATTCATACAAATTTTGAATTTAGCAAACTCTATTAGCCCAATTTACAGAGAGTTATTACATATAAATAAAATAATCTTTTCAACCATTCACATTTTCTATAGCCATTCATCTTAAAATAAGATAGAGTTATCAAAACCATTTCTTTCCCTTGAAAGGACTTTGAGCGTGCTTCTTATGATCAATGGTGTTGTGTGTGATGTGAAATGTTTGCACACAAATGATCGAGAACTGGACCTACATGTTTTATGCCGACTCCGAACGGCTTATGCTCTCAAGAAGCTTTTCATGGCAGTTTTTACTCTCTAAGGTTTGCCATTGCCTGCAGAGAGGTGACGGCCGAACAGAAAAATTAATTCAATTGAAAAAATTTTCTATGCCTGATGGAGGATTCGAACCTGGGTTCTCTGGCGTATGAGTCATACACTCTACCCACTACGCCACGGCCGCCACTAGTTTAGTGGCTATCTTTTTATAACATTTACTTTTATTTTTTGTTGAGGGTATGGCGAGTTAATTAAATCTCCTTCTTAAATATTTTCATTTTTGCACTCAGCTGGAGCTGCAAGCTTTTCTATCCCCTCATCCTTGTTATCATATTTGTACCAACAAAATAAATCACGCCATTTTTCGGTAAACTTCTTCAAATTATGCATAACTCTCTTCGAAACTACTATCAGCACACTTCAATACTTCATCATCGACTTTATGCATGGACAAAAACAAGTTTAAACTCTTCTTTCTAACAACAACAATATTATCACTATCACATCGAAATGCTAGATTCGCAGTCGTTGGACAACAAAAACAACGACCACTAATGGAGTCAACATAGAATAGTGCGTATATAAAAAATGCAATTCTGAGGCGCAATGATATAATAATCTATAGGTAGGAGCATGATGGAACTAACAAGGTGGTAAGGACAGCAGTCTATATTCACACAAACGGCGATCGTACGTTGTCATTTGCCTGTATATTTTACTTTTTCTGTTTTTTTTACATTTTTCATTTTCTACTTTATATCATTTTTAACAACCTATGATCGCCAAAAGAACTGTCATTTCCGTGTTAGTTGCATCATTGGTAGAAGTGACAGTTCTTTTGCCGAAAAAGAGTAAACGAATTAACAGACAACAGATGACAAGTTAAATTTTGTATTGATTTTGACAATTGATGGTCGGCGCTCTGAGAAAATAGCCAGTTGTCAAGGCTACCTGTCTACTTAGATAATGGGATTTTGTTCTCTCCAATAATTGCTGTAACTGCGCTGATTAGCTAAGGGTACAGGTACATGCAGAACAATTAATTTTAGCTATTGACAGAAATTCTTCGGCTTTAGCGGTGTGCACGTGTCAACATAATTTCTTTGTTGTTTTATCTTTTTAACTAAAATTAAATAAATCTTTTCTTATTTACAATTTTTAAATCATCGTGTTCCGTCCATTATCAAAGTTTGGGGGGCTTAGTGCAAAAAACAACTTAAAATCATTAATAGCTGGTTCTTAACACACAACAATCTTAAAAAGAATTTTCTATACAATGGTCGCATTCAGCGGAGTCAACAGCTGACAACAGTTGTGTAAAAATTCGCTGAATGGTACAAATAAGGGAGCGCTCACTTAAACTAATTAGGTAGCGGGCGCCATTTAATCGAGCGAAAAACTTCTATGCTACATGAAAACAACTGTTGATTGCTTTAACCCTTAACTGATACACCTCAAAAAATGTTGTTAAGTTTATGTTTTTTTTTCAAAGAATGCTTTAAATAACAATACGACTGATCATTGCGAAAGCATGCACACACCTGAAAACTTGGTATTTAATAAGAGTTAAAGAATGATTGGTGAAATAATGAGAGAAATATAATCTCTTATTTTCTTGAGAAAAGTTAAGGGTCTTATCTTCTTTGTCTTATTTTCTTTGATTTTAAACCAGTAATGACTAAACGTATACAGCTTAAAACGCTTCCATGTATGTATTACGTCAAAAGCTTATTACTGAAATAAGTTCAAAACGTTTCGAAAGCTTCTTGAAAGCTTTATGTACAAAAAGCCATAATAAATCTACAAATATATGTAATTAATTGCTTTATTTAATATTTTAATTTTATTTAAAAATTACATTAATATTGTTCTTTCGGCTTCAGCCTATTGCAGATAAAATTTGCCTCAAAAAAAAAAAATAAATGTATATAAAATCGGATAATTATTAACTTGCAAACTATGACAACAATGATTGTTTATATGAAGTAGCGCTGCGTTTTTGAAATATCAAATAAAAGCTAACATAAAGAACTGCGCATCGCTTCTTCGTATTGCAATGTCTTATTTTCTGTGTGTATCAAGGGGAGATTGGAGTCTGCTTGCAGACTGAAAGCTTTTTAGCAGCGCTCTTCGCTCGCGAGCCAAATATGGTCGACACTGCTCTAAACTCTAAACGTTGACAACTTTTTTGACGTTTAGGGCCAGTTTTTCAGTACCAGTTTAAGCTTTAGTTAAATTAAACCGAGCGTAACTCAATAAAATTGGACGTTTAAGCTCGGATTAGGCAAAAAAGAAACATGTTATATGATAATTTAAGTCAATTTAAATATCTAGTTAAACCGAGTTAAAACGCCCAATTTTGGTAAGTTAAACTCGGTTTAATTTAACTAAAGTTTAAGCTCGTACTGTGAAAAACTGGCCCTTAGAGTAACAACACATTCAGAGAAAAACAACGCTCATACAAACTAAGGTATCGCTACCATAATAGTTCATAACAGTTAGCTCCGATGAATGTGTCCAATGGTTTTCATATTTTTTGATAGCTTTAATTTGGTGTAAAAATAAAGTTGAAGTTCTAGGGTTCAAGTGTGAAAACCCACACAAAATTGGTAAAACCGCTCGGTGGTGAACCTCAGAGAAAACTGTGAAAAGAAAACCTAAAAATTCACTTTTTGATGCCTTTACAACCGAGTATTGTCTTAAACTTAATTAAACTTAAAAATTTGTTATGTTGGTGAAAAGCTCTCGAGTTCAAGTTACCATCGATCGATTCATTAAGGTCAATTTTCCACCACTCCTCACACATATTGGGTGGGACGTTGGCAATTTCGCTTTCGATATTGTTACTGAGCTCCTCTAACGTTATTGGCCTAAAGATCTAGCTACTTTGCTTTGTTAATTTCTGGGTATATTATCTAGATACTTCGGTAATATACTCTTGAGTTTTATACCATATTTATTCCAAGCCTTAAGAACTAAAAACTTGCTCAATATAAAAATAAAATTTAAGCAGCAACTTAGATTTCGAACTTCAATTTAAGTTATGAGTTTTTTTTTTTTAATAAAATAAAAAATATTAAGCAGTAACATTTTTAAATCAAATCGTTTATCAAAATTTTGAGTCCCGTTTGTACCTACCGCTGTGATTTGGTTTCTAGAACAAACTGAGACGAAGAGGCGATTGATGTGTATAAAGGTCACCTTGTGAATGAAGTGTTGACTTAAGAGTTCCAAGAATTTCATCAAAAAACTTATCTAGGCTGAAACAGAAAATAAGAAAATGGAAAATGATTGTTGTTGCAGGCAAATTCAAGTTATTTTGGGCTTCATGCTTGGTTTTGCCATCGGGGTGTTACTATGTTTTTAAACGCTGATTGTAAATTTTGACTTCTTTTTGTGGTATCAAATATATTTTTAATATAAAACTTGGAGTACGTATAAAATGGTTTTAGGAATTATTGCTACATATGAAAATAAATCAGTTTAGCTTTAAGATTTATAAATGCTGTTTTAACAACTTTACTAATCTAAGGTTTTAGTTATAAAATGACAATGTACAAAAATGACTATATAATAAGGTCTCAGGAGATTTGGTGCTAGACTCAAAACGAAAGAAGATCCCCATAATTTCTATTTATATATAAAGAAAAATTAATTATTGAGATGTAACTTCGTTTATTGAGGATTTATTTAATTTTTGGAAGTAGGGCTTAATTGCATTATGAAAAAAGGCCCCTAGTTTTCAAAACAAAATAAAATCATTTTTTATTTTGGCGGCCGTGGCATACTGGTTAAGGCGCGTGGCTGGTATGCTGAAGAACCCCGGTTCTAATCCCAACTTGTACAGATTTTTTTTTAAATTAAATTAATTTTGGTCCAGTTCATTTGGTCCATTAATTAAATGGTCCAGTTCTCAATAATTTCTTTTCAGATATTTAACAACTCGCACTGCACAATTGATCACAAGATGCTCGATCAAAGTATTTTCAAGGGCTGGCCATATTTCGGGCTTATTTCGTTGACTTGGATTTTTATTTTGAGGCTCTTTACTTCAATTTGAATCAAAGCCCTAGTTTTGGAGCCTTATTTAACTCTTGTTTTGTGATCTTATTTTTAGGCGCCTTTTAAAATAAAATGTTCACTTTTGGTATTAAATCAGCCTGCAAACTCCACTGCGCATTTTTTTTTTTAGATATATACTTCTAGGGGTCTGAAAATATTTATTGAAATCTTTATTTTTTATGCCGTATGGTACATTATAATTACCCACCATCTATTTTGTAACAATTTGTTTGTTCTAAAATCGTATTTTCTGGACATATTTTCGGTTATGCGAATATATACGGTTATGCGAATATATATAAGACCAAAAACTCATGTAATGATGCTTAGATGATGAAAATTACCATAAGTTGCTGCAAGTTTAAAAAAAAAATTATATAAAAAAAATTTTAACTATCAACAAATGTCGATATTCTTAATCCTTTGACGACCAGACTTTTAAAATTTTTTTTAGTTTTCTTAATCTTTAGCCATATAATATGAGTGTCTAAAAAATTTGACTCTCCACACCCCTTCCTTCCCCCTCAAATCACTTGGCAAATATAGTTGCCTATGGGTTGAAACGGAACTTTTTGCAAAAAAAATATATGGAAATGTTTTATGTTTTGAACGATTTTTTTTATTAATTCATTAAAAAAGTAGAAAATATTAAGTTTTATTATAAAAATAATATATTAGTCTTGTTTATGATAAATATTGAAGCATTCTCGTGAAGTTGTGAAGCAAAGAAACACATTACATACATCACAAAACACATTTGTACGTCTATATTTGCCATTTGCGGCGCAATGTGCACATCTTTTCCAGTTCTGCTTTTTTTCCATTTTGTGAATACTTTTTGGTTTAAATATCGAGCGACTTCCGACTTTTGTAGACTCTGATGAAAATCGCTGACGAGAAGAAAAGTCGTTTATAAGTTCTTGAGCTAAAGCAGACCGGAATTCCAGAGAATTTACTTTATTTGGGAAGCTGCTATTTTCCGAAATCTTTGAATATATGATATAGCTGTTGTGAACCATTAGTTCGAATAAATCAAAAAACAACCGGATATAAAAGCGCCATTTGCTTCGGCGATCGTACTCGTAGTATACTTTTTTTTGATCCATCAGATCCACCCCGCCCATTCCTTTATTATAATGTCGAATAACTTCAGGACATTTCACATCAATTTTGTCAGCTTGTCCTGCAGTGCGGCGTTTGACTTCAAAAACTTCGGTCGGGTCTATGAAGTTTGAGGCAAGGTTAACAGGACGATTGTCCATCCACTTCACAACCGAAATTCCATTTGCTACAAAATAGCTAATATCACCTCTTTTCATTTCTTTGTCAGTCGGAAAATTTTTAGGAAAATTTTTCCGATTGCTCCGAATTGTTCCACAAGCCATTATGTTATTTTCTTGGAGAATTCGCATCACATTTATACTGGTAAAAAAGTTATCAAAATATACTTGGACTCCTTTTTGTGCGAGCGGCTCAGACAACTGGAGCACAACACTTTCACCAAGACCATGCTCAACAAATTGCTTTTTGCCAGTGTATATGTCAACGGCATACAAAAATCCTGTTTCAGCATCACATAGACACCATAATTTGAAACCCCAGGAAATTGGTTTATCCTTCATGGAGTTATGGCCCTTGAACTTTACCATGTGTTCGTCTATAGATAGTCTTTTGGAGTATGAGTATGCCTCAGGCATTACCTTATTTATGTGATCAAAAAGTGGGCGAACTTTATTTGCTCGATCGCTACTATCTGCTGTATTGTTATCGGCAAAGTGGAGATTCGCTGTGATATCCTCAAATCGCTTACGAGGCATAATAGCTGCTACTTGAGATTGATGAAATGTAGGGTTTGTTGACCAATACAATCGAATGCTTGGAAGTTTCACCAAGCTCATACGTATAATGATACCTAAATAGGCCTTGAACTCTGTTGTACTCAAATGAAATAATCGTCCCTTTTGGGAGGCGTACAGATTCGACTGTATAACGACATTTTCACAAAATTCTAGAAAACAATAATATACATTTGTTGACAAAGCTAAAATACTAAATTTTAATAAAACTTACCTTCAAAATTACAAACAGCATTGAAAACTTCATATGCCGGGGGGATTTCTTGATGTAGAGGAACAGTTGGTTTGAGAACATGAGAATGGGCATAGTTACACTGCTTTCCTAATCCAGTGAAAGTTGGTGGGGTATAGTGAAGTGGTTGAGTAAACCGGTACACTATTTGCGGTGGAGTTACTAAAGTGGTACCAGATTGATTTGAAGTTGATGGCATTGGTTCTTTCGCATTGCGATCCATTCGGGATTTTTTCATTGGCTGCGCCTGTCCTTGTTTTGAACCCTCAATGACGATTTCAACCACTTCACCCGTTTTGTTTTCCTCCATATCGTTCTCCAGAAAAACCATATCTTCCTCGTCCATGCTTACATCAGCCTCTTCATCACTGTTGTCACATAATAAAATTTGTTCTATTTCTTCTGGACGAAGCATAAACAATCGGCCCCGATTTGCACTCATTTTATCTGCACTTCACAATACACACGTTGATCACACGTCTTCAAAAAACTGACTAAACTTTCATCAACAAATTATACTATTTTATTACCAATTTTCAAAAAATTTCTTATTCAAGGAATTATTGCAAAAAAAAAAGCAGAGCCTACTGATATAAAACATAATAAGAATATTATCAAAAATTCAAAAATATGTAAAAAGTTCCGTTTCAACCCATAGGCAAATATAGTTGCCAATCAAATTTATGTTTCCCGTTCCTAAATTTAGGTACCAATGGATTATGTTTTTTTTTATATTGAATCAAAAAGGATACAGATAGAACATATTAAAGCCCCATTTGATTTGGTTATCATATGGGGCTGGGACCCCCGGCGCTTTAAAATACATATTTTAACCACCTTTAGTGGCTTGTACAGAAAAAGTGGGGGGAGGGGGGTAAAATTTATGTACCACATTTTTGTAGCCCCGAGTATTGAGTACATTTTCTTCATAGACATTTTTGTACTATCTTGCATCTATTAAAAAGTACTGTCGAAAAATGCTGTGGCAAATATGTTTGCCTATGGTCGTCAAAGGGTTAATCCAGATTCTTAATCATCGCTCTTAAAACCCCTTATTTGTGTACGTTAAAAAAAAATATATTGCTCAAGATAAGTCGTGTTGTAAAGGGTTAAGGCAATATGGCTAAAACGTCAATAACCCTAAAATACCCACCAAAAATTCTTCTTTCGTATGCTTTATTAGGATAAAATCAATATACCCGGTTGATATTATATACCCGGTTGATATTATATAACATATTGTCCAAATTCAAATACTGGAACTTCCTAAGCCGGAAAAATTTAACCCACTCCAGCCTGACGGATTGAAATTTCACCCCTATTTCAATCCCAATTTCAAGACTAAATGGTCGGAGCTTCTTGTTTAAAATTTTGTTTAGTGAGAGATAATGAATTGGACTTCAATTCTTTCCTGAACCATATTGTGACATTTTCGCATTTAGTTGCTCTTACTCATGGTAAAAATTCATCAAATTTTTTTTTTTTTTTTGAGTATTCTCCAACATTTTAAAATTCTAAAAAAATAGAAGATGTTTGAATTTCCAGTAGTTTTCTCCGGAACATGCAGTTCGTTAAGCAATCTATATTTTCTTTGAAATTTTGGTGTCAGTCTGAGTATCTGTGCTTTATAAACAATTTACTTGAAGGGGGTGAAGTTTCACCCGTCCGGCACTAGGTATACCAAAATTGTGAAGGCAATTGTGAAAATTCTGTTTTTTTTATTCTGATGCAAATAAATATAGTTTTTTATTAATAAAGCTTTTTTTTAACATTTTATAGTAACTTTTACATTAGTGTGCTGTTTTTTACTGTTGGATCTACTATTATGGATTTTGTGTGGTGATTTTTGAATTTAATTGCTTGGGTAGTGATCGACTTCTTGACGGATTCTATAAACGATCGAGTCTGTATTAAGGAGTATCATTCAAGTTATGTTATGGTGCCTTTGATTGTATAGTAAAGATTCTTTAATGCAGGTATATGTAAAATAATTGTTTTTTCCCTCTATGAAATTGATTGTCTGGACTCTGATAACGCACTACACAGTTTGAAACTTTGACGCCGCATAAATTCGGAAAGTTCTATGCTGTTGTAAAGTAGTATGTTGGATCGAGTCTATATCCAGTAAATGAATCGTTAAGGAACATTTATATAGATATCACTTAAGTTATGCAATGATACCTACTAACACAATTAAGATTCCTTAACTGTTTATGTTTGTTTGGATAGCTTAAGGCTAATGCAATGCTAAGGGCTAATGCAATGATTTGCCACATATTTTTGTTTTACAACACATTTTGGTGTCGCCACACAGTGAAGACAATGTTAATTTTTAACGAAATAAAAGTTAAAATAAGAAAAATAAATGTTTGGACAATAATAATAAAATAAGCTCTGTTTGCTTTAAATGTACAGAATTTTGACACACCTGATGCCGGGCGGGTGAAATTTCACACCATTATTGTCTCAGGTGTTTGGACATGAAGATACCTAAAATTTGTTTTATTTCTATTCTAGGTATCCCTCGCTAACATATGTGAATTTGAACAAAATCGGCCAGCGGGAACTATGTGCAGGCAGCAATGGGTTAAAGTCGGGATATAATGATTTAATTAACATCATTTTTAAGAGCGCTGATTAAAAATCTGAAGTCAACGTTTCCAAAAATTTTTTTTTTAAATTAAAAATGTTCTTGTTGAAACAAAATATAACGAAAAGCCTATCAAATATAAGCTAACATAAAGATCTGCGCATCGCTTTTTCGTATTGCAACGTCTTATTTTCTGTGTGTATCAAGGGGAGATTGGAGTCTGCCTGCAGACTGAAAGCTTTTTAGCAGCGCAAGCATTTATATTCGTATACATGGCTTGTAAGCTCTTCGCTCGCGAGCCAATTTTTTTTTTTTTTTTCAATTTTATTGAGACTTTCTTTTTCTAATCATGTATACATTGAACAATTCTTAAGAGATAAAAAATGACAAGAAACTTAGAACTATAGTTGTGTTATTCTAAAAAAAAAAATACAATAAGAAAAAGCGACTAGCCAAATATGGTCGACACTGCTCTAAACTATAAGCTTTGACAACATTTCTGACGCTTAGAGTAAGAACATATTCAGAGAAAAACTACGCTCAGTAAGGTATCGCTACCATAATAGTTCACAACAGTTGGCTCCGCTGAATATGGTCAATGGTTTTCATATTTTTTGATAGCTTTAATTTGGTGTTCAAGTGTGAAAACCAACACAAAATTTGTAAAAACGCTCGATGGTGAATCTCAGAGAAAAATGTGAAAGGAAAACCTAAAAATTCACTTTTTGGGGCCTTTACAACCGAGTATTGTCACTTGTCGATCGATTTCCTAATAACTCAAAACAAAAAAATATTTTGGCGTTTTTTTCTGTGGTGAAAATTTTTTATGTTGGTGAAAACGTACTTTCCAGTACTTTTCAAGTTATCATCGATCGATTCCTTGAGGTAAATTTTCCACCACTCCTTCACACATATTGGGTGGAACGTTAGCAATTTTGCTTTCGATATTGTTACTGAGCTCCTCTAACGTTATTGGCCTATTGACATAAGCCGACGACTTGATCATATAAAAACAAATCCAACGGTGTTAAATCGCATCAAAAAGGTCGTAATTCAACCGGATCATTGCTCGATATTACACGACTACCGAACGTCCCCTTAAATCAAAATATTCTTTGATCAGCTGAAACCACTGATATCACTGATGTCCATCATGTCCATCCAATTCTGATCAAAAACAGTTTTTCATGGCGATAATTTTCATTAATGAAAAAATGCGTTGCAATTATACCTTTGCCATGAAATTCACAGCACACCTGAACTTGTGGATATAATGAAGTCTTTTGAGGCACATGTTGATTCGTTGCTGTTCAACAACGCTAGTTTTGCTTATTGACAAAGTCATTAAGACAAAAATGAGCTACATCGCTGGAGTTGATTTTTCGATGAAATACAGAATTTTTTATTCAAACTTTTTCAAAGCCCAATCGGCGAAGTTTCGGTGCTTCAAATGATCAAGTGGCTTCAGTTCTTGAGTAAAATTGTTCTTGTAAGGTTGTAGGTCAAGATCATTTTCCATAATTTGTCACAATGTTACTGAGAGCAAAGTTCTAGTTCCTTTGCTTTGTTATTTTCTGGGTATATTATTTAGATACTTCGGTAATATACTCTTGAGTTTTATACCATATTTATTCCAAGCCTTAAGAACTAAAAACTTGCTCAATATAAAAATAAAATTTAAACAGCAACTTAGATTTCGAACTTCAATTTAAGCTATTAGTTTTTTTTTTTTTTTAATAAAATAAAAAATATTAGGCAGTAACATTTTTTAAATCAAATCGTTTATCAAAATTTTGAGTCCCGTGTGTCCCTACCGCTGTGATTTGGTTTCTTAGAACAAACTGAGACGAAGAGACGATTGATGTGTATAAAAGTCACCTTGTGAATGAAGTGTTCACTTAAGAGTTCCACGAATTTCATCAAAAAACTGATCTCGGCTGAAACAGAAAAAAAGAAAATGGAAAATAATTGTTATTGCAGGCAAATTCAAGCTATTTTGGGCTTCATGCTTGGTTTTGCCATCGGTTATTACTATGTTGTTAAACGCTGATTGTGAATTTTGACTTCTTTTTGTGGTATCCAATATATTTTTAATATAAAACTTGGAGTACGTATAAAATGGTTTTAGGAAATATTGCTACAAATGAAAATAAATCAATTTAGCTTTAAGATTTATAAATGCTGTTTTTACAACTTTACTAACCTAAGGTTTTAGTAATAAAATGACAATCTATAAGAATGACTTCATATAATAAGGTCTCAGGTGATTAGGTGACAGACTCAAAACGAAATAAGATCCTCATAATTTCAATATATACATAGTAGAATTATAAGGTAAGGCCGACTCGGAGAGGAATGGAGTGGAAAGCAGAATAAAGCGAGATAGATGTCAAAATCAGCTGTTTATCGTGAATTTCTTTATGCTCAAGTTTTCGCAGTTGTTTTTAGGTTAAAACTGTTACAGGTTGTTTTTGCAATTTTAAGACTTCTTTCAAATGTTATAGTTTTTATTACACTTTTTTTACAATATTTTCACTCAAATTAGCACAAATTTAACTCCCGCGACGGCACTGTTTGCAATTTGGAAACAAAATATTTTCTTCATTTGCAATTTCTACGAAATTCGTCGTTTTGACATATATCTTCCTTCTCATTATCCACTCTTCGTTGACGGGTGAGAGCACTCAGCGATGCGGCCCTACCATATCATTGTATCATGCTATATATATATATCAAGGTTTATTTATTAGATTGTCGCAAGTGAGAGAGCGAGTATCCAAAATTGTCAAATCGAAGTGGACAGCTCATAGGAAATCTGCAAGTGCTCTCTTTTATTATCCGTTTTTTTTTTTCGTAGTTATTCGCAAAATTGGATGGTTTTGATATTTATGGGCACTGAGAAGAAAGCGCGATCAACCCTGCGACAACCTTAAAAATCAACCTTGATATATAAACAGAAAAATTATTGAGATGTAACTTCGTTTATTGAGGATATATTTAATTTTTGGAAGTTTTCAAAACAAAATAAAATCATTTTTTATTTTGGCGGCTGTAGCATACTGGTTAAGGTGCGTGGATGGTATTCGGACGAACCCCGGTTATAAGCCCAACTGATACAGATTTTTGCTTTTCAATTAAATTAATTTTTCTGTTGGGCCTTCACCTCTCATTCGGAGTCAGCATAAAGCTGGTCCAGTTCTCAATAATTTGCGTTCAGATATTTAACAACACAACAAGATGCTCGGTCAAAGTCTTTTCAAGGGCTGATACGGCCATATTTCGGGGCTTATTTCGTTGACTTGGGTTTTTTTTTTGAGGCTCTTCGATTTGAAACAAAGCCCTGGTTTTGGATCCTTATTTAACTCTTGTTTTGTGATCTTATTTTCTGGGGCCTTATTTCATAGAGCATATTAAAATTTTCATTTATGGTATCAAATCAGCCCGCAAGGTTCACTACGCATTTTTTAAAGATAAATACTTCTATGGATCTGAAAATATTTATTGAAATCTTTATTTTTTATGCTGTATGGTGTTTTTAATTTTCTCATAATAATTACCCACCATCTATTTTGTAACAATGCTTTTGCTCTAAAATCGAATTTTCTGGATATATTTTCGGTAATGCGAATATATACGATAAGACCATAAACTCATGGTATGATGCTTAGATGATGAAAATTACCTTAAGTTGCTGCAAATTAAAAAATAAAAAATTATAAAAAAAAAAAATATAAAATATATAAAAAATTTTACCTATCAAATAGTGTCGATATTCTAAATCCAGAATCTTAATCATCGTTCTTAATACCCCTTACTTGGGTGCGTAAAAAAAATATATTGCTCAAGATAAGTCGCGTTGTAAAGGGTAAAGGCAATATGACTAAAACACCGATTACCCTAAAAAACCCACTAAAAAATCTTCTTTCGTATGCTTTATTAGGATAAAATCAATCAGAATGGGTAGAGCAATTAAAATTCGCTCTCGCTCTTTCGAGTTATCATTTTTAAGAACAGAAGCAATGAATAATCTTTTTAGAACAATTCGTTGAACGCTACGCTCTCGCATAAACTCCTCAAACACTTGTATTGGTTATTAGTCCACTTAGTACAAAGAGCACTCGTTCCTAGAGTTCTGCAAATGATATGCTCTTTATATGAGCTGAAAATCATTTGAAATTTGATACTAATAATTTTGATATTTACTAATTAAGGGGGGACATGACATTGGCAGTTTTTTGAATCGTTTTTTGAAATATTCTTACAATTCTAATTTCATGGAAAATTTCTTACGGGTTCAAAAGTTACAGCCGGATTAGTGAGAGCGCATCTTTAATTTTTAACCTTTTTTTTCTTCGTTCACAAACTTTGAACGCGTTTATCTCGAAACCATGTTTTTCGTACTGGTTGTGGCACTAGTGGGTTAATTTTTTGACGGAATTTTTTTTTTTAATATTTTTAACTTGATTCGCTATCGTATGACAGGAGCTTTTTTTTAAATGTTTTTTGATTTTGTATGAATTTTTAAAGTCAATATTTTTTTCGAAAAAACACACTTTCAAATTTGGAACATCACCAAAAATTCAAAAAAAAATTAAAAAAAAGCTCGTGTCATACGATAACCAATTTTGTTAAGATTTAAAAAAGTCATTTTTTTCCAGATCGGACAATTTTTGCAACTCCCAGCGCTGCAACCACGAGGCCCCGTTTTTTGTCTGCCGCCAGTTTGGAGCTCTATAAAACCATGTTGCAGTGAAAAATATATTTTTTTTTTTTGAATTTTTTTTCTTATAAGTTGTTAAATTTTCTGCAATAATAAAAACAAATTTTGGAAAAATGTTTGTTTTTGACTGAGTTATGAATTTTTCAAAAAAGGTCTGTTTTCTCTGCCGCGAATGTCATGTCGCCCCTTAAGAAGCAATATAGGTAAAAATTAACCATTTTTTTTTTGGGTTTCTAAGGGGTGCGACATTTTTGCGACACACAAATAGAGGGGTCTCTTACCCCATATTTTCCACATTTTTAGGGGGACATCGAAACACGTGTTTAGTTAAACGTGTTTAGTTAGTATATCCGGTTGACAGTGGACAGTTACTGTTAGTCAAATTATAAGTCAAACACATGTCTTGGTCCCCCCTTAAAAATATTGCAAATGGGGACAGATAGACCCCTCTATTTGTGTTCGGAATCGGATTCAGCGATCGATTTTTACCTAGTGTTGGCCCCAGCACCGAATTCGTAAAAAAACAAAAAACAAACTCCAATAGAAACGAATGATAAAAAAATGATGACATCAAAATCAAACTCAATCAGTTCTTACTGTACATATATAACTATCATTGAAAAGAGTGCATCATTTTCAAATAATCTTATTGAGGAGAAAAAAAAGAGCGAGCTCATATATCGGCTTATGCTATGCAAAAACGGCTGCTGTGAACAGCAACGAAAGAGAAATGCAAATAAACGATTCGCTCGCTAATTCGGAGATTAACGAATGATCGCTCGTTTGTTTTCCATTTCCAATGAAAGAAACAAAACGAAATGCACTGAGTTGAGTTGTATTGAGGTGAATGAGGGATATTTTACTCCTCAATCATAAATATTTACGAACTCTGAAATCAATATATCCGGTTGATATTATATAATACATTTGTCCAAATTCGAATACTGAAACTCCCTAAGCCGGAATAATTTAAAATGAATAATGATTTAATTAACATTATTTTTACGTTTCCAAATTTATTTTGAAATTAAAAACTTTCTTTTTGAACCAAAACATATTTTTTAAATTTTTTCAGGTCATTGACATTATATGAATTAAGTAAAGTTATGAGTTATTTAGTATTTTAGAGCTAGTAACGGTTATAAAAAAAGGCAGTGGGTAATCATTCCTTTGTGCCCAAAGGGTTTAGAGAAAATAAAAAAAAAACACCTATCGGCATATAAAAATGGATATTTCCAAGAAAATTTTGAAGCCCTTTAAGTTATTTTATATTTTTAAAAAAAAGGCACGTAGGGGTGGATATCTATGCATATGTAAATATATACGTAAAACTTATGTCATATTTTAACCTGCCATGTAATCTCATCACCCATTATCTATATTAAGGTATACGTAATCATAAATATGGTTGAGTTTCAATCTCCATTAATACAATCACTTTACCCAACAGGATGAAAATTATGCAATTAAACCTACGCCAGAAAAAAAAAACCACTACTAGACAATAAAATTCCAAAATGTAACAATTTTTAATGTATTTTTAACAACATCCACAAATTGCTGTTGATTTCGGCAACAAACAACGTCATTGGCACTTACAGTGGGTGTTCGACGACATGTGGCCAAAAAACAATGAAAAAATGCAAAAAAAAAAAAACGGAAAACTTCACTTTCCCCACGATTAGCATAATCGTGCAGAACATAGCGCAGCGCCCAAGGAAAATTAAAAAAAAAAAAAAATCGCGTCATTTTGACGATAGTGCAATACATTTGATATGCCACCAACAATAACAGCTACAACAACAACAGGAATTTTTAATGGAATCACAGCAGCACTGAGTACACTCGGGGCTATTTCATGCTCCTCATATGCATCAATTTTCCAAATCTACTGAGTTTGTAGTTTTCAGCTTTTTTTTTCTTTCACCTTCATCTGTTTTTGCTCTGAAAAATGTAAATGAGAACTACATAAAAAACTAAAACATAAAATATTGACTTGTTCTTCAGTTGTTTGGGTTTTATTTTATTTAAATAAATTGATTTTAGCACTTTATTTACATACTTTCATTTTTAGTTCACCTTTTTTGGTTTTTTTTTTTAAGTTTATTTAACAAAAATTGTTAACATATAAGAATAAATCATCTGCATACCGAATTGACAATGGAAATAACAATGTATTTTGATAAACATTAGAATGAGTGAGTTAATGTTTCGAAGATTCAATGAGATAATGTACTGCCTCGACTTTTTGAAGATGCCGCCTTTATAAATTAAATTGTTCTCTCTCCCTAAGCCACACATTTAATTCTTCATTCAACAAGTGCGAAGAGTCCTGGTGGCGAATCTTTTTACAATAAAACTTTAAAAAAAAAAAACAACCGACTACAAAATCGCTACAAAGTAAAAAAAAAAATTTAAATTACTTTTCCTTTTAATTTCTTGGTCATATTTGCGAATTTATTCAAACATATTACATATGAAATCTTATTATTTAAATTTTTTTTCTTATTTGTTTTATTATCATATTAATTTCTTCATGATTACAAAAGCTTTTAAGGTCGGCGCTAATATAATCAGACTTTAAATCAGAAGCTCCAACTTCAAAGCATTTGTATTCATTAAGAAATTAATATATTAACAAATAATATATAAAATATATAATAATATATAACCAATAATATATTAATATATAAAACAAATAAGAAAAAAATTTAAATAATAAGGTTTCATATGTAATATTTTTAAATAAATTATCAAATATGACCAAGAAATTAAAAGGAAGAGTCATTTAAAATTATTTTTTACTTTGTATTGATTTTGTAGTCGGTTGTTTTTTTTTTTTTAAAAAAAGTTTTTATTTCTTCCTTTTTAGAGAATATGATAAATTTTCGAAAAAAGTGTATAAACAAACTAAATACAATTGTTCTTAAATAATTTGTTTTATTAAATTCTGAAAGTTTGTCGGTTATTTCAAAAGTCAGTCTCTTAAATTTAAATTAGTTGTCACGTGTTTTGAAATAAGTATACCCATTCTTGTAATTAGTTTCATTACCCTAGAGTCAATATTATTTGAGATATAGTGTTTTTCTAATATTGCCACGCCCTTTTGTTAAATAAGCGCTCTCTTTCTTGAGCGTTATTTGTAATAATTGTGCCTACCCCTGTACTTCATTTCAGTACCCCAGTGTCAATATTAGCTGAAATAGTGTTTATCTAGTATTGCCACTCCCATTTGTCAAATAATGCCTACTTTATTGACCGTAATTTTTAATAATTCTGCCTACCACTGTACTACAATAAATTCCAGTGCCCTAGTGTCAATATTATTCGAGATACATTGTTTTTCTAGTATTGCCATGCCCATTTTCCAAATAACGCCCCCTTTCTTGATCGTAATTTGAAATAATAATGCCTACGCCTATACTAAATTTCATTACGCTAGTGTCAATATAATTCGAGATACACTCTTTTCCTAATATTCGAAAAACGCCCATTTTCTTGACCATATCTGTAATAACTGCGTCTACCCCTACACTAAATTGCAGTACACTAGTGACAATATTATTCGATATACAGTATTTTTCTATTATGGCCACGCCTCGTTATCGATTACCGCCCACGACGACGAGTACCGCAACCGACGAACTTGAGAACCTCCTCCTTTTTGAAGTCGGTTAAAAAACATTTGATTTTTTTGTTTCAGATACATGGGAAATGCTATATCCATCGAACTGTTTTGGGTGTCTTTTTTTAATGTAATTTTCAGCGTCCCCTATAAAAAAGCCAGAAAATTATTTAAAAAAAAAAATTTTTTTATAATGTACCTACTTTTTATATAGGTACAATAAGCTATATTAATATGAAAAAAAATAACAACTTAGTGTATCTAAACAAAATTTTTGAAAAAAAAAGTTTTTTCCCCACAAAAGTCGGGATTTTTTTTTTTTTTTTCAAAAACCACACATCAATAAGTTAAAGAAAAATAATAGAGCGAAGATATACGAAATTCCGATGATGAGAATGATGAGAACCACAGTGCTAAATAACTCAACAAATTACAGTTCCTGCAGATACTAACGACGACACGCTTGCAACATATCAATTCATCTCAAATAAAAACCTAAGCCCATGATGAGTCGACAAGAATCAAATCGATGCTAATTAAACTCTAAAATGCAAGGAGTTTTATTACAAGAACTATTCCAATGGCACAGATAAAAAAACCGTTGATGGCAAGAATTGTAGAAAAGAAAGAACAAAAATCAGTTAATTGAATACGTCAAACAGTTTTTATTCAAATGCGTTTTTATGAGAAAATACTTAATCGAATTTTAGCACAATCCTGCTTCTAACTGACTTTTATATCAAGACAGAAAATTCTTCAATTTATAATAAAAATGCTTGAACTGTGTGCAATGTGCAATGTGCAATGAATGATTTGTTTAACCAACGTAAAGAATAAGAATGTTAAGATTTCCAAATGGTTTTTGATTTCAAATTTCGACAGCTCTTTCCTTGGCGACCGCGTTAATTCTTCATTTGCATTAACATGGTAAACATAGAATAGGCACCCTTGTATGTTGCAATCAATGTATCCAAATTAATGTTCAATATACGCCCTGCAGTTGCCTTCTTACGACGCAAGGAACGCTCAGTGAAAAGTAGCATATGACGTTTGAACTTTTGCCCTTGATGTGTCCAATTGCAGCAAAATACTGCATAACTCAAATCGTGAAATGATTTTTCCATTATTGTGCCATAATAGCAGCAGGGGAAAATTTGCACTAAGGTGCCTAATATAAAGCAGAATAGGTAGATGTACTCGGAAAACGTATTCGCATAAAATATTCCTACGATGACCAAGTTGCATATAAGAAAAGCAGTCACCGTAAATTGAACCAACATGGATAGTGAGATAATATTCTGAATTGAATCGAAGAGGCTAGAAAAAAAAAAAATCATAAGATAGAAATCAAGAATTTTCAAACAAATTTCTAGTGGGTCTTCAGATTTTTCAACTCAACACGTAAGAGAGAAATTTGAATTAATCCAACTTACTTGTATAGCTTTAATTGGTCCTCCACGCATTTTTGCAACTCTTGCTCATTATATAAACGTTGCAACTCTTCATTTATTTCCCGTACCTGCCATCCAATATGCGATATTCGCTTTGCCAACAGCTCAGTATGACCGGATAACCATAATAAGGCCATCGGTGGAAAGCAGTCGGTGGCAATATAGGCAAAAACTTGGCAATAAAGACCAGTACATTGAAACGTACAGGTCAGCCAATATTCAAATGACGACCTTTCACTATCAAATGGCAGCCATACACCGGTGTACACTTGGCGTCTTTCACTACTAAAAAGCCAACCCACTATTAATGATGAAGGGATTGCACAGTAAACAAATATATATATATTCGTAATACGCCGAACTTTTTGCTGCAGCTCTTTGTAGTATTGAATGTCCTCAGTTGCTTCTACTCGTTGCTCTAAATCGCTCAAAATATTTTCCATCTCATGCATGTTCTTAATTTTTATGAAGAAAACGAGAATCTTGAGAGTACCAGCTATGCTCGCGACACAAGTAGTTAAATTGCTGTGTAACTCCGTCGCCGTTTGATCCATCAACAAAAAAGGCAAGAAATAATGCAACGGTATAAGGACAGTAACTAAAATATTGTAGCATAATGCAAGGATTGCATGGTATATTCTAGAATAAACTCCGATACCATTGATACCCAAAAGTTTCCAAAAAAACCAGTGATATGTGAAAAACTTGTATTTTTTCTCGGAAGCCATGTTTCGCGACTAAGTGGAATTAGGCAAGTGTTTCGTGGAACAACACTGTGTGTATATTTATAAGAGTTTTTTTAATGTTACTAGTATTCTGTCATATGTATATGTGTTTATAAATGTTTGTCTGTCTGTGACGAGTTAATTCCTAAATAGAATTGTAATAGAGTTTTACATAGTTAAGGGATATAAGAGAATAGATTTTACAAAGAGGCGTGGCACCACTTATACAACTCGAAATATTTAGATAGTTAAGCTGTCTAATTTTATAAGAAATGGACAATGTAATCGTATGGAGCTAGCAGTCATTAATTACTGAAAAAGTGATGATTTTCGGAAATTGAGGCTTGGCAGCGACTATAAGGTTCAAAGCTATTATATGATTTATATACGATGCAGTATGGACACTCGCTATGAACGGCACAACAATCGTTTTGGCACATTATCGATGGACTATCTTGAAAAAAGAAAAACAATAAAAAGGGAATAATATGCAGCAATATTGGACTTAAGGCAAAAGGATTTAAGGAACAAAAAAGTTATTTTCTTGCAAGACAATGCACATCTCACAAGTCATTGAAAGCAATTTCAAAACTCAACGAGTTACGCCTTGAATTGCTTCCTCATCCACTGTATTTTCCAGACATCCAGGCCCCAGCGATTATTGTCTTTTTCCAAATCTCAAAATATAGCTCACGAGGAGAAGATGCAGCTAATGAAGGAATTGATTTGGAAACCAAAACGTATTTTGAGGAGTTTGACAAACCGTACTATACAAAAGATATCGAAATGTTCGAGATCTAGAAGGAAACTATAAGGTTTGTATTATCGAAATAATTTACATGAATTTTGAAAAAAAAATTCGCATTTCTAAATTAGACCCAAAACGTGCTTGAACAGCCTACACAGTTACAGTTCTGGAATGAATTTTATTACAAGCGTAATATTACAAATATTTATTATTCAAAAAGTATTAAATTAAATACAATTCAATTCATTTCAAAGTTTTTAAATAAATTTTGTATTTAATTTTAATTCATTTTGAATATTCAATTTATTTTATTAGTTCATAATTCATTTCAAAATTTTATTAAATTTATATTTTTTTAAGCAAGGGGCTGACATGGACGTTGAACAACGGGAAGTCTCTCCGCCCATAAAAGCCAAATTTTCGATAAAGAATAGCTATGGAAGTAAAAGTTACAGAACATTGAAGTTCAGAATGGAGTTGCCACTTGGTAATATCCTTCTACCAGAAAACTGGGGCGGGCATTGGTCAAGGGAATGTGGCTATATCGATGCAAGCTAAATTTTTGATATAGAATAGATTTGAATGTGAGAGTCACAGAACATTGAAACTCAGAATGGAGGTACTATTTGGTGGTGTTCTGCTACAAAGAAGCTGGAACAATTATTTACCAACATTGCTTAGGTAAAAAAAGTTACCACACCCTTTTTTACCGCACACAAATCAATAAAAATGCTATATTTCAGACGGTGTTTAGTTGTATTATACTAAAATTTTGTAATTTAGTTTGTATGGTTACTGTTAGCAACTGCATTAAAAATTAACGTGATCACACTTAACCTATGCCCACTTTTCAGAAATCATTATAGCTTCTGAGTTGTACATGTAAACAAAAAAAAATAAAACGAAATGGCTATTTCAGCCCTTAAAAGGTCTTTGACCGAGCTTCTTATGATTAATTGTGTTGTGAAATGTTTGAACACAAATGATCGAGAAGTGGACCTACCAGCTTTTTGCCCAATCCGAACGGCTTATGTTCTCAAGACCATGATACAGTAGTTTACAAGGTAACCTTGACAACTACCTTTTTTCTCACGAGCGGCGATCTGGAGTTGTCAAATCAATACAAAGTTTAACTTTTCATCTGTTTTGCTGTTTCTTCGTTTTCTCTTTATAATGTGTTTTTGACAACTCCAAACCGCCAACAGAACTGATATAAGAACACAGGTAGCATTGATAAGGGTTGATTTTCTCTTTTACAGGCATACCACCATCTGTCAAAAACAGCTGTTCATGCAACACAGCTAAGAGTGAAGCAAATTAGTATACAAACATTGGCTGCATTCAGCGGAAAATTTGCTACATAGCTGTTGAACAACTTTCGGGCTGAATGGTATGTAGCATAAAGCACTCACACAACATGTTCCCTGAGCGGTCGCCATTTTAGAAAGCCAAAATATTTTATGCTACTTCGCTACCTGAGCACTCTTTCGGATAGAATGCATCCATTATCTATACATAAATAGTCAAAAGCCATTTCTCCTGTGTATCTCAAACGATTTTGATGTTTTTTTTTTATGAATCAGAGTAGGGAGAAGCACCGATGAAATTTTAAAGAAAATTCTAGCTGGAATACCCAGCATAATTCGGGGGTGGAATGGCATTCAGGGTGTTTCTAAACCGATTTTGATGATTTTTTTAAAATGAGTCAGAGTAGGGAGAAGGAATGCACCGCATAGTTTTTAAAGAAAAATGCTAGCTGGTATACCTGGCGTAGCTCAGTGTGGTATGGCATTCAAGGTGTTCTCAACCGATTTTAATGTTTTTTTTTTTAAATGAATCAGAGAAGCGAGAAGAAATGCACCGAATAGTTTTTAAAGAAAAATGCTAACTGGATTACCTGGCGTCGTGCGGGGATGGTATTGCGGAAAGGTCGAATTTCGACCACTGGCGTACTCTAGTAAAAATTATTGTTAAATACACAAAAGATTGAATATCATGAAAGTGGTAAAAAGAATCGAGTGTGATTTGTTCGAAAAGTTGTTCAGTCTGTAATGTTTAATTTAATGCAGTGCTTAAATATGAAATTACAAGATGAATTCTTTACTTTTAAAACAACGTTTCTGTACTCAAAATGCTTTCAATTTTTGTTTTATTTAAGTTTATTAGACAAAAAATTCGATAAAAAAATTAATTTTCCAATAAAAGAAAGTACCAAAGATTTGTCTCCTCTTCTGATAGAATAAACTGTGTTCCAGAAATATTCAATTTCTACTTCTTCTGAATCACTGAATAGATAAGCAAAATCTAAATTTAAGACCTCCCGAATCTCGGAATCAAGTTTTCTTAAACCAGATTAGAAAATAGTTTGAGCATTATATAATTTATTACATGTATATAATTAATTTATATAATTTCATTATATAATTATATAAAGGTAGCCTTGATAACAACCTATTTTCTCCGAGCATCGACCAACACTTGTCAAAATCAATACAAAGTTTAATTTTCCACCTGTTTTGCTGCTTATTCGTTTTCACTTTTTCTATGCGTTTTTGACAAATGCTGGTCTACAAAAAAACGGTCACTCCTACCTCGTAAATTATTTTATCATGTTATCAAATTAATACACATAAATAAATAGCAACAAATAAATATTTGTAATAAGTTAAGATTGGCGCTGTCAGCCCAAAAGTCGTGCAACAGCTACCTAGTAAATTTCCCACTAAATGCAGCCAATGTGTATTAAACGCAGCTAATAACGAACGCTCTCTTTCTTGGCATTTTTTTTTTTTTTTTGACAGATGGTGGTATGGCTAGGAACTGTCACTTCTACCTGTGTTCTTGTATCATGTTCTCAAGAAGCTTTCATGGCAGTTTTTACTCTCTTAGGTTTTGCCATTGTCTGCAGAGAGGTGACGGCCGAACAGAAAAATTAATTCAATTGAAAACACTTTCTGCGTCAGATAAAAAACGGCCACCAAAGAGGGATCCTTCAATAAGAGACTCTAACTTAATATGGTACAAGTTCGATCAAATCCAAGCTGAAGTGTTTGGCTCTCACTTGGGAAATGTGCTTAAACCGTTTAATTTGCATTATGGTTCTGATAATGAAATCTTAATTACGCAATATTTTGACGTAGCATGCCAATGGAGCTTCCAGTTTAATATACAGTATGTGGAAAAAATAAGACTCCAACAGAGCAATGTAAATCAAAAAGCCTGTAGTTTTTGTTTGTTAATATTTTTATGATTTCATTTTATTATTTATAAAATTTATGAGCTTAAGTCTTAAGAAATAAAATAAAAACATAAGCAAAGTATTTCATTCAAAAATTTTTTTTAACGTAAACAATAAGAAATTCAATTTAAATGTGCAAAAAGTAAGATTCCAAGACGTTCAATAGCCACAATGGCCACCATTTCTCATGCTCATTTGTCCCAATCGATTCTGCATGGTATTAACCAGCTTCAAACAATCTTCAGACGTGAAATTGTTTCAGGTTTTTTATCAAGCTGTCTTTCAATTCGCACAAGGCTTGTGGCTTTTCCTCTGCCACTGGAATTTTGAGCATGCCCACGCATTCTCTATAGGAGAAAGGTCTGGACTTTGTGGTGGCCATTTTAAGAGGTTAATATTATGTGAAGAAAGGTGTTCAGATACTTTTTTCGCAGTGTGGATACTTCTGCTGGAATATGAAATCCGCAACTATTAAGCGTCTGCCTTCAGGAATAGCAGTGTCTTCAAAAAATTTGAAGATACACCGAAGCGTTTACTCTTCCCTCTAATATAACCATTTTTCCAGGTCCATGTGCTGAAAGGCATCCCCAAACCATTAGACCTTTCTCTACAGCCTTAACAGTTGGAAGGATGCATCTGTAAGAAAGGCTCTTATTTGGTTTCCGCCAAACATAAATCATGCCATGTGAGTACTTCAGTCAAATCATTGACTCCTCCGTCCAAAGTATGCTATGCCAAAATTCCCGAGGTTTTAAAACCTCGGTCCTTCATAAAAATGCATTTTTTTCATCCTATTTACTTTGCTTACGAAGGGAACTTTACGAGCAACACGACCGTGTTTGCTTTCTTTGCGTAACCTGTTACGTATGGTGTAAATCGATGGGGCTACCTTGCCAACATTGAGTAGCTGTACTCTAATTTTTGGCACCAATTTTAATGAATCAATTCTTGGCGATCAAGTCTGGGCGTTGTAACTTTTGGCCGCCCTGGCCTATCCTTTCGAGACACCCGTTTCTCCGACTTGTAGGCTGCAATCACCTTACCAATCGCAGTGTGCGATTTTTGAAATATTCTCGCAATGTACCAGTTGGTGTGTCCATTTTTATGTAAATTAATGATTGTCTTACGTTCTTCATCAACTAGTTGCTTGAATTTAGCCATATTTTTTTTAAAAAAAATCACTTATTTTATCTAAAAAAGGAAATTTTAGAACATACTCGCGAAAATTAATAGATAACAAAATTACCAATACTTTTCTTAAAAAAAATAATGGGATACGTCAAAGAATTAATTATATTCACTATTTTGCTTGCACTTTTCATTTAAATAACTGAAGAACATCACATGGAAACTTATTTTTTCTACTATGACACTTCAATTTAGATCAGTGATGCACAGCGTTGGCAGAGCTTCCAATACGAGCACAAAATTTTTTGTGTAAGTACGTGTTAAAACAAATCATTCAACAAAACCATTTGCGCATGAGATGTTTACTGCTTGAAGTAAAAACAGAAACTGATTATCTGTTAGCGTCGCAGAACTTCGGTAGCTACACACACACGACATGGATGTGAAAGCCGAGTAGCTCCGTGAAGCTGCCTCGTGCAACACTGATCTAGATCAATGATTTGTACCACGTGGATAGAAAAAACAAGTATACCTTCTCAGATTTTACACTTTAATTCTCTTGCAAAGGTACTCCTACAATACAGTCAGAAAAATTAGGAATTCATTTTTTTACGAGTTTTCAAAAGCATTGAAAATAATGAAAAGGTCTGGCAACTTATTTTTTCCACCTACTGTATAACACCTGCTGGGGTAATGAGTGAAATAAAAATTCTCAACAAAAATAAATATCCAGGCAACGATAACATACTTCAATGCTTATTAAATGAATTTCCAAAAGAGGTATTTTGTTCTTAGCCTACATTTATAACGCAATTCTAAGAATGAATCACTTTCCAACTGATTCATAAATAGTCATGGTTCCTCAACCAAATATGCCCGAAAACGAAATTGCTTCTTATAGACCAATAAGTTTATTGGCGGTTTTTTCAAAAATATTTGAACATGAACATCAATTTGTGTTCAGGCACAAGCATGGTACACCAGAACAATGCCACAAAATAGTTGGTTCACTTTCTAAGAGACACTTTGGAAAACAAGAAATACTGTTCTGCAGTATTTTTAGATGTTCAGCAAGCTTTCGATAGGGAATGGCACACCGGTCTGTTAAATAAACTTAAGCAACTTTTGCCCACTCCGTTCTATTTAACTATGATGTCGTATTTATCTCACCAAACTTTCTTTGTTTATTATGGTCATCAGGTTTCAAAAATAACTAAAATTTGCTCAGGAGTGCCTTAAAAAAGTGTCTAAGGTTCTGTTTTATACACCTTATTCACGTCAGATATGCCAACTGCAATATTGGCCTCATTTGAATCTTTATTGGAAGAACCGCAGTTGATCCAACTTGAACTTTGAAGTCTTCAGAACTGATTAATCAGATGGAATATAAAATTTAATTCCAACAAATCAAAACATATAACTTTCACATTTCGAAAAGGCGACCGCACACCTGTCAAGATCAATGAAACTACTATTTCATCCAGTAATTCCATTAAATATGTCGGATTGCATCTAGATAGACGACTGATCTGGAAAGAACACATCAGGAAGAAACCCCAGCAAGTCAACAATAAAACCAAATACAATAGCTTTAATGCTTGTTGGGACATGAATGTCATCTAAGTTTGGACAACAAAATAAGAACTTATAAAACCATTATTAAACCTACCTGTACTCATGGAATATAGCTGTGGGGTATAGCCTCTAAATCAAATATAGCAGTGCTCCAAAGGTTCCAATCAATAACATCTAATGCCTTTAGTTTAGTTGAAATGCTTTCAGTTATTGAAAAATTTCAAAGATATGCTGAGAGGTACATTAATGGACCACTCCAATGTTACTGCTATATGTTTGCTGGACGACTCTGATGAGACAAGAAGACTTGAACTTTGGCATGTTCTGGGTCTACCATATAGGAAATAAATACCACTGCTTACGAAATTAATTAAATTTTAATTAGGTGAAAAACCTAATGCATGATTGTTTTCTGAACTGTGTAAGTAGAAAAGTTGCCGAAAAGATTAGATGAAAAAATAAATTTCACATTACCTAAACTAGTTTAGTTAAAAAAGCAATTCTTATATTTTCTGTGTAAGATACAGATAAAATTTAAAAAAAAATTTGAACTAAAGTTGAATTGTAAAAGATTGAATATGAAATGGAAAACTAATATTTTCATTACACAAAAATACTATACCAGGACAGTTATTTTTCACTTACGTTATGTAAAGACTTTCATATTCAAATATTGAGAAAAAAATTTTCTTACAAAAGATTCCGAGCAACACCAGGTATATCAGGTAGTTTCAAATATATATATCTTATTTATTTATCCTATACATAAATAATTTAAAAACGTTTTACTTCCCAAAAATATTTAAACAATAAATTAATTAGTGTTTCCTATTCAAGTGTTCGTTCACACAGCACCGTTTGGATTGAGCTTGAAATAAGTAATCTTTTCTATTCTGAATTGAGCACAATGGGTGTAACAATTTTAAGCTTTCTGTAAAAAGTTACGCCCATAACGCCCACAAACAAAAGAAAAAAAAGAACAACAAAAAATGATGAAATAAAGCTCACACTCCGCTGTGCTTTTTTATGAACAAACATTTAACCACATGTAATTGACTGTTAAAAGTATTCGGCAAACTCAGGAGCTTTTTGTCCACTTTTCCTTTTTTCAAAATAAATATCTTACTAATCATTCTTCGCTGAGAGTCCAAGAGCAAAGCCAACAGCAGGTTGTCGGTAAAGAATAATTAAATTCGATGAAAGCGTTAGGAATCGAAGAAAAGAGGTGTACGAGCTGAATTTAATTTAACTCGGATAAGCTGGCATTTTTTTTTTTTTTGTAAATATTATAGTTTCTTGTGTAAAATCAGTTTAATATATTAAAAGCTACCCAACAAACACATTTTTTCAAATTTTAAAGTCACACCCATCTCTTTTTCACAAAGCCCAATTCTTCTGGAAGGACGTTGGGTACATTCCACTACATTTTGATGCTTGACAAAAACATACCAGCTACAAAAATACATTACTTGTTTAATGCAATTTAAAATAGATTTCAACTTAAAACATTTTTTTTTTTTGTAATATTTAACTTATAGTGGGGGAGAGTGTCCACTTACTGGCACCGTAAGGTCTTGAGGCCACAATTTTCGTTTGAAACATAATTTCGCGGTGAGCTGAGCTCATTAGCTAAGAAAAATTTCAAACGAATCTTAAAAATTTTGAAAAATACGATTTTGGCAGTCGATGCAAAAAAAGTCTCGAAATTCAACCCTCAAAAAAAGGTGCCCAACTACTGGCACTCATTTACACTTCGCTGTGAAAAGTCGCAAATGAAGCATACGCAATAGTTTTTTAATTTTTATGTGTTGTTTATTCTTTCAGTTGTATACACTGCTTATTTGAATTAAAAAAATATTTGTGATATTTTATTAGCAAAATAAATGGAAATAAGTGAAAAAAAAAATTAAGTGAAAATGGGTAAAAATTATGTTTCACTGTCTTGAGCTTCTTCCTCATACTCAGAATTACTAAAATCAGAGTTGAATAACAAAACAAAATAATTTCAAACACCATTCGCAATCATAACAATGACAATCGTATGCTTGCACGATGTTCCGCCAAGGGTGCCAGTAGGTGGGCATTGACGCTATATAATAATGTTCAATTGCTCGTCGAATTATGATAAATAAAGAACAAACTAGGAATTCCACTCATATTTACCCTTTTATATTGATAAAAAATACTTGCAAATTATCTTAACAAAGATGAACGATATTAGATCGGCCTTGATTTTTTCACGTGCATACAACTCAACGATTTATGAATAGTGAACGCTTAATCAGATGATGCTTTGATACTAAGCACATTGCTGCTGTAATCGCCACGAGCATCAGAACTGATGAGTGCCAGTAGGAGGGCACTCTCCCCTTTATAAAAAAATTTGCAAATCTGCACATATAAAAATATAAATTTTTCATGGTGTGATAATTTATGCAACAATCGATGTGCAAGGACACATCAGATTTGGTGCATTTGGTTGTCAATTTTTTGAAATAAATGCTTCAGTTCTATTGCTGCTTTCTTCCACAAATAAAATGGTCGATCGCTTCATAGCGGCTGTCCATCCAAGCAGTATTTTAAACTCTCTTATTAGACTTCAAAATGCTGCAGACTAATCTTCTTCTAAAAGCTAGATGAAAGCAATGAAAAAAAAACAACGAAATGGCCATTTCAGCCCTTGAAAAGGCTTTGACCGAGCTTCTTACGCTCAATTGTGTTGTGTGTGTTGTGAAATGTTTGAACACAAATGATCGATAACCAGACCTACATGTTTTATGCCGACTCCGAACGGCTTATGTTCTCAAGAAGCTTTTCATGACAGTTTTTACTCTCTGAGGCTTGCCTATGTTTGCAGAGAGGTGACGGCCGAACAGAAAAATTAATTCAACTGAAAACCTTTCTGTGTCAGGTGGGATTCGAGCCAGGCTCTCTGGAGTATGGGCAATATTTTGATCTGCTCAGTCGATTCCGCACATAAATTGTTTATAATTATGCAGAACTTGTGACTGGCGAATAGAAATGGTCTTCTTTTTTTTCTCGAGAAAATCGTTTCACATATTTCAATGGCGTAACTGAATCAAAGTTTGTAGCGATGGCCACAACGCTGTTATCATTCCACCTGGTCAAAAGCATCGATATTATTGGTATTAGTGACGTACTCTTACACTCCCCTTTATTGGTTTTAATTTCGGTTAACTGCTATGGTTCCTGTCGCCTCGATACCTCTCTCTTTTATATCATTCAGTAAATCAAAACTTTAAAAAAAGTCGATTTTTGGTTTTTTATTTCAGATGAAGCAGTCGTGAAGTATCTTAACTAACGTATAACAGCTTTCTTTTTTTTTTTTTGATGAAACAAATTTTTTTAATGAAAAAATTATTGAAATGCTAATTTTTAAGATTTTTAAGAAAAAAAAAAGTTATAATCACAAATCTTTATTCGACTGTTCTGACCCCCAGCCTTCTGAAAAGAGGTCACATTATACCACCTACATTGAATTTGTTACTTCCTACTTAGAAAAAAGATGTAGAAATTTCTGATTTTCATAATGATGAGTGCCACAATGTTCTTAAGCGGTTAAGAATTTGTTCTCATAAAAAAGAACTGTTTTTGCAGATACAAACGACGACAAGTTTGCAACATATCAATTCATCTCAAATACAAAGCCCATGATGAGTCGACAAAAATTCAATCGATGCTAGTTAAATTTGATGGAATTAAATATAAAGACAGAAAATTCTTCAATTTATAATAAAAATGCTTGAACTGTGTGCAATGTGCAATGAATGATTTGTTTAACCAACGTGAAGAATAAGAATGTGAAGATTTCCAAATGGTTTTTGATTTCAAATTTCGACAGCTCTTTCCTTGGTGGCCGCGTTAATTTTTCATTTGCAATAACATGGTAAACAAAGAATAGGCACTCTTGTATATTGCAATCAATGTGTCCAAATTAATGTTCAATATTCGCCCTGCAGTTGCCTTCTTACGACGCAAGGAACGCTCAGTGAAAAGTAACATATGACGTTTGAACTTTCGCCCTTGATGTGTCCAATTGCAGCAAAATACTGCATAACTTAAATCGTGAAATGAAGTTTCCATTATTGTGCCATAATAGCAGCAGGGAAAAATTTGCACTAAGTTGCCTAATATAAAGCAGAATAGGTAGATGTACTCGGAAAACGTATTCGCATAAAATATTCCTACGATGACCAAGTTGCATATAATAAAGGCAGTCACCGTAAATTGAACCAACATGGATAGTGAGATAATATTCTGAATTGAATCGAAGAGGCTAGAAAAAAAAAAATCATAAGATAGAAATCAAGAATTTTCAAACAAATTTCTAGTCGGTCTTCAGATTTTTCAACTCAACACGTAAGAGAAAAATTTGAATTAATCCAACTTACTTGTATAGCTTCAATTGGTCCTCCACGCATTTTTGCAACTTTTGCTCATTAGATAAATGTTGCAACTCTTCATTTGTTTCCTGTACCTGCCATCCAATATGCGATATTCGCTTTGCCAACAGCTCAATATGACCGGATAACCATAATAAGGCCATTGGTGGAAAGCAGTCGGTAGCAGTATAGGCAAGAACTTGGCAATACAGACCAGTACATTGAAACGTACAGGTCAGCCAATATTCAAATGACGACCTTTCACTATCAAATGGCAGCCATACACCTGTGTACACTTGGCGTCTTTCACTACTAAAAAGCCAACCCGCTATTAATGATGAAGGGATTGCCCAGTACACAAATGTATATATATTCGTAATACGCCGAACTTTTTGCTGCAGCTCTTTGTAGTATTGAATGTCCTCAGTTGCTTCTACTCGTTGCTCTAAATCGCTCAAAATATTTTCCATCTCATGCATGTTCTTCATTTTCATGAAGAAAACGAGAATCTTGAGAGCACCAGCTATGCTCGCGACACAAGTAGTTACATTGCTGTGTAACTCCGTCGCCGTTTGATCCATCAACAAAAAAGCCAAGATATAATGCAACGGTATAAGGACAGTAACTAAAATATTGTAGCATAATGCAAAGATTGCATGGTATATTCTAGAATAAACTCCGATACCATTGATACCCAAAAGTTTCCAACAGAACCAGTGATATGTGAAAAACTTGTATTTTTTCTCGGAAGCCATGTTTCGCGACTTAGTTGAATTAGGCAAGTGTTTCGTGAAACAACACTGTGTGCATATTTATAAGAGTTTTTTTAACGTTACTACCCTATAGGAACAAACTAACTTGTTTTTAAAAACAACTAATTAAAGAACTAATTTAAAATAAAGTAGTATATGAACTACTTTGAATTATATTAAGGCGGACACTACTCTGATTTTGACATGTTTTAATTGCAGATTCTTATTAGCTTACAAGTTTATATATATTTAACAATGTTATTTCATCAAATATTATTAACTTTAGGCCATGAGTAATAGTTTTCAATTGGTTATTTTAAAGTAATTAAAAAAATAATTTAAATATAACTAACTTAACAAGTAGTTGAAAATATATGCTGGCGAAATTCAATTGACTTATTTAGCGGACATCACCATACAAAATATGTTAGTTCGTTCTATGGAAAAAAGTCAGAATTTCAGCTAGTTGTGGTTGACAGAAAACTACATTATCAACTACTTTTAAATTAGTTGATTTTTCTACAGGGTAGTATTCTGTCATATGTATATGTGTTTATAAATGTTTGTCTGTCTATGACGAGTTAATTCCTAAATAGAATTGTAATAAAGTTTACCGTAACTATGCGCTAAGTATGTAACTATGCTATAAGAGAATAGATTTTACAAAGAGGCGTGGCACCACTTATGCAAACAACTATCTTATATCGAAATATTTAGATAGTTAAGCTGTCGAACTATATAGGAAATGGACAATGTACTCGTATGGAGCTAGCAGCCATTAAATAATCTTACTGAAAAAGTGATAATTTGCGGAAATTGAGGCGTGTCAGCAACTATACAGTTCAAAGATATTATATGATTTATATACGATGCAGTATGGACACTCGCTATGAAAGGCACAACAATCGTTTTGGCCAATGTGTGATCACCGCACATTATCGATGGACTATCTTGAAAAAAGAAAAACAATAACAAGGGAATAATATGCAGCATTATTGGACTTACGGCAAGAGGATTTAAGGAAAAAAAAAGTTATTTTCTTGCAAGACAATTCACATCACAAGTCATTAAAAGCAATTTCAAAACTCAACGAGTTACGCCTTGAACTGCTTTCTCATCCACCTGTATTTTGCAGATATGGCCCCAGCGATTTTTCGATTAGTCTTTTTCCAAATCCCAACATATAGCTCACGAGGGGAAGATGCAGCTAATGAAGGAATTGAATTGGAAACTAATACGTGTTTTGAGGAGTTGGACAAACCGTACTATACAAAAGATATCGAAATGTTTGAGATCGCAACACTAACAAGGAAAGGTCCCCAGGTGTCACTCACCGATTTGAATAATTTTTAGCTATGTGATAGAGGACAAACATCTAAGGTCGACGTATTTTTTTATACGTGCTCAATCGATAGTTTACGGTTTCAAAATGACGTTTTAAAATCAGCGAAATTTCGTTTTTTTGCCACAATTTCACTATTTTTCATAGAAATATATACAAATTTGGTAACAAACGAAAGGTATATTAAAGCCTCATGTGTGACATCCATTTTGGAGAAAAAAATTTCATTGTAATTTTGTTGTTGTAATTTTTAACATTATTTAGTCGATATCATAAGGAGCGCATTTTCGAAATTGTTTCATTTTCATTTATTTTTTATTTAAGAGAATTCTAAAAGTTACCTTTTTTTTTGTTTTTTTAAATTTTTAAGTTTTTATATTAAAATTTTCTTTATTAAAATATGCATTTATGTTCTTAAAACACATTTTTTTTTAGAGATGAAGACCACAATATGGGTATCAAAAATTTTGTTTTTTCTCCAAACTTCGTATATGTAAATATTTGATCGGAAAAGCTTATATTTAACAGGGCTTTTATAGAACTTTGTGCTTTTAACTTGTTTGCCCGAAGGAATGAGATAAAATCATCGGAAATTTAAAAATATGACTTTCTATGTAAATATCTCCGTTAGTTTTCAGCATATATCACAAAAGTTTTTTTGTGTTATAAAGTTTAATAAAAGTACTTGCCAAGAAGTATTCTTACAATACCAATTACTGTACATTTGTGTTTTTAATATTTTTTTCAAAAAAAGCCCAAAATATTCAATGTTTCCTCAAAAAATTTCCTCAAAGCACACAACTGCAATTCCGCTTTGGTTTTAGCAGAAGGTGTGCTTATAAGATTTTCAAAGTTAATGGACTGCATAACCCATAAAGATTACTGATGAGTTGGTGTAGCGACCAACGAAACAGCTGTCTAGTCTGCTGGAAGTTGTTCTGTATAGAACATTGTTGTTGTGGCGACCTGTTGCTTCATGAATTACGTGGCATAAAGCTCTGATATGTTATTATTAAAAATTTATATTGGAAAGAATTACTAAAAACTAAAATTTTTCAATTGTACGAATTTTGTATTTTGAAAAATTTCAAACCAACAATTTTGATGTATGATTTAGAGAATTTGGAAAGGTATTTTTTCTAAAATCAACACAACTCTACTGTGAACTTTTCTATATATATAATATACCTTTTATTAAAAATGGTAAAATCTAAAGTTTCAGAAAACCTATGGAGAGTCTGCTATATCACGTACGCAGGCAGTAGTTGAGTAGTAAAAATTGTTTAGAGAGGGTCGTACATCAGTATGCAACTAGCCTCACCCTTCTCATCCAGCAACATGAGCATTTATCAAAAAAGTAAAAGAAATTGTGTTTGAAAATCATCGTGTGACCTTAAGATATATAGCTGACAAGCTTTATATATCGGCTGGATCGGCGGACAATATTTTGCATGATATTTTAGGCAAGCGACGGATTGAAGCGTGACTTGTGCCGAAATTCTTAAATTTCCTTAAAAAAAAGTTTAGTAAAACTGTCGTTCAGGAGATGCTTTTAATGACCGATACGGACTATCAGCGCACCATTACTGGTGACGAGACTTGGTGTATGAGTATGACGACGAATCAGCTCAACAATCTGCAGAGGTGCGCTATCCAGATGAGCTGATGACCCAAAAAACCTCTACAAAGTCGTGCAAAAATTAAGTTCAAGTTGACTGTTTTCTTCGATTCTCTATGTTGTCGCGTACTCGGAACTCCTTCCGCAAGTTCAATCCGTCAACGCTCAATATCTTTTAAGTATTTGAAAGTGTTTGCACCAACATAATGTACCAGCTCACACATCACGTATTGTTCGCAACTATTGGACCAAAAACAATGTCAATATCGATCAACAATCACCATATTCGCCACATATGAATCCATGTGATTTTTTCCTATTCCCCAAACTTAAACTGTCCCTTCGTGGAAAATATTTTGGGACGGTTGAAGTCATCAAAGAGAATTCGCAGAGGGAGTTGAAGGCCATTCTGAATCGGCCTACCAAAAATGCTTTCAAGAATGCAAAAAACATTGGCATATGTGTATCGCTTCCAATAGTGATTGTTTTGAAGGGGATAAAATAAATATTGAAGAATAATTAACTGTTGTTGTTTTATTTGCACAGTCCCTTTAATAAAAAAAATTTGTATTTTCCAGAAAAATTCACTGTGGAGCTGCTTTGCTTTAAAAATAAAAAAAACGCCGTGCCAAGAATCTTCAAATTATACACCAAAATTGTTGGTTTGAAATTTCTCAAAATACAACATTTATCGAATTAAAAAATTCTTCCTGATGCTCTTTTAACACGGGGTATACAAGTTGAAGTCATCAAATTTCCGTAATAATTTTCTTAAAAATTTCACTTTGGAGAGTAGTAAACTAAAAATGTACCTATCAAAATGCAATATTTCTTAAAAATGCATATTGGTAAAAATCGTTTTATCAGCTCCTTAGTTATATGCAAAATTCTGTAGAAGAAATTCATGTTTTTTCGAAATAATGAATTTTTAGCCAGAACCCCCTTTAAACGTTTTGCGCGACCATTTACTGTTTGTTAATATTGAAGTATTGTATGCCAAAATTCATATTTTTAAAAATAGAATCAGAAATCAGCATGTCCTGGCAATTTTTCGCAAAAGTTAAAAAACAAAACGGTCTAATATTGATACATATTGACACATCTACTTTTACCGCTCATCTATAAAAACCGTTCGTGCAGGTTGGTGGCCAATAAGATCTCAGACACGGTAATACCCAAGGCCACCAAATTTACAACACCTTTTGTTGTTGTTGCTGTTGTAAAAAAATATATGGCTGAGATTGGATTCATTAATGATTGTGCATTGTTGATTGTATCACGTTCCACACATTTTATACACCCTTAATGCTGCACACCTCATGCGCAGGTGAATTTTTGTGAATTTAGCATTGAAATATGCACTAAAAGCTGTACTAAAATCTAAATTTAATACAATAATCTAATAAATTTTAATACAAATTGTTATCAAAAATTTAATCTAATATTTAAAAAAAAAAAATATTTACAAAAGATTCCGAGCAACACCAGGTATATCAGCTAGTTTCAAATATACATATCTTATTTATTTTATCCTATACATAAATAATTTGAAAACGTTTTTCTTCCCAAAAATATTTAAGCAATAAATTAATTAGTGTTTCACACAGTGTTCGTTCACACAGCACCGTTTGGTTTGAGCTTGAAATAAGTAATCTTTTCTATTCTGAATTGAGCACAAAGGGTGTAAAAATTTCAAGTTTGCTGTAAAAAGTTACGCCCATAACGCCCACAAACAAAAGAAAAAAAGAACAACAAAAAATGATGAAATAAAGCTCACACTCCGCTGTGCTTTTTTTGAGCAAACATTTTATCCATATGTAACTGACTGTTAAACGTATTCGGCTAACTCAGGAGCTTTTTGACCACTTCTCCTTTTTTCAAAATAAATATCTTACTAATCATTCCTCGCTTGAGAGTCCAAGATCAAAGCCAACAGCAGGTTGTCGGTAAAGAATAATTAAATTAATTAAATTCGATGAAAACGTTAGTAATCGAAGAAAAGAGGTGTACGAGCTGAATTCAGATTAACTCGGATAAGCTGAAATTTTTGTTTTTTTGTAAATGTTAAAGTTTTTTGTGCCAAAACCTGTTTAATATATTAAAAGATACCCAACAAACACATTTTTTTCTCTTTTTCACAAAGCTCAACCTTCTAGAAGGATGTTGGGCGCATTCAACTACATTTTGATGCTTGATACTTGTTGATTGCAATTTAAAATAAATTTCAACTTAAAAACATTTTTTTTGTATTATTTAAATTATCGTAGAGGAGAGTGTCCACTTACTGGCACCGTAAGGTCTTGAGGCCACAATTTTCGTTTGAAACATAAATTCGCAGTGCTCTTGGTTTACTTTGAAAGCTGAGCTCATTAGCTAACAAAAATTTTAAACGAATCTTAAAAATTTTGAAAAATACGATTTTGGCAGTCGATGCAACAAAAGTCTCGAAATTCAACCCTCCAAAAAAGGTGCCCAACTACTGCCACCCATTTACACTTCGCTGTTAAAAATCTAAAATGAAGAATACGCAATAGTTTTTTAATTTTTATGTGTTGTTTATTCTTTCAGTTGTATACACTGCTTATTTGAATTAAAAAAATATTTGTGATATTTTATTAGCAAAATAAATGGAAAGAAGTGAGAAAAAATGGTGTGAAAATGGGTAAAAATTATGTTTCACTGTCTTGATCCTCATATTCGGAATCACTAAAATCAGAGTTAAATAACAAAAAAAAAAAAAAACAATCATTTCAAACACCATTCGCAATCATAACAATGACAATCGTATGCTTGCACGATGTTCCGTCAAGGGTGCCAGTAGGTGGGCACTGATGCTATATAATAATGTTCGGTTGCTCGTCGAATTGTGTTAAGTAAAAAACAAACTAGGAATTCCACTCATTATTGCCCTTTTATATTGATAAAAAATACTTGCATATTCTCTTAACAAAGATGAACGATATTAGATCGGCCTTGATTTTTTCACGTGCATACAACTCAACGATTTATGAATAGTGAACGCAGAATGAGATGATACTTTGATACTAAGCACATTGCCGCTGTAATCGCCACGAGCATCAGAACTGATGAGTGCCAGTAGAAGGGCACTATCCTCTATAAAAAAAAAATTTGCAAATCTACACATATAAAAATATCAATTTTTCATGGTGTGATAATTTATGCAACAATCGATGTGCAAGGACACATCAGATTTGGCGTATTTGGCTGTCGATTTTTTGAAGTAAATGCGACAGTCCACAAATAAATGGTCGATCGCATCATAGCATTGAAATAGGCTGTCCATCTAAGCAGTATTTTAAACTCTCTTATTAGACTTCAAATACTGCAGACTAATCTTCTTCTAAAAGCTAGATGATCTAACTTCTTCTCGTTTCTGCAATAAAGCTGCCATGAATCTTGCTCGCAGACTGCAATGAAAAAAAAACAACGAAATGGCCATTTCAGCCTTTGAAAGGACTTTGACCGAGCTTCTTGCGATCAATTGTGTTGTGTGTATTGTGAAATGTTTGAACACAAATTATCGAGAACTGGACCTACATGTTTTATGCCGACTCTGAACTTTTCATGACAGTTTTTACTCTCTGAGGCTTGCCAATGTTTGCAGAAAGGTGACGGCCGAACAGAAAAATTAATTCAATTGAAAAACTTTCTGTGTCAGGTGGGATTCGAACTAGGGTTCTCTGGCGTATGGGCCACACACTCTACCCATTGCGCCACGGCCGCAGACTGTAATTATTTTCCCTTATATTACACCTGTACAGCCCAATATTTTGATCTGCTCAGTCGATTCCGCATATAAATTGTTTATAATTATGCAGAACTTCCCCTTTATTGGTTTTAATTTCGGTTAACTGCTATGGTTCCTGTCACCTCGATACCTCTCTCTTTTAGATCATTTAGTAAATCAAAACTTGAAAAAAAGTCGATTTGTGGTTTTTTATTTCAGATGAAGCTTCGTGAAGTATCTTAACAAACGTATATTTTATTTTTTTTGGATGAAACAAATTTTTTTGGTGAAAAAATTATTGAAATGCTTATTATTAAGAAACAAATATTATAAATAAATAAATAAAAAATGATTCACCAAATTCTAGCACAATCCTAGAAGTAGGACTGACTTTTTTATCAGGATAGAAAATTCTTTAATTTGTAATAAAACTGTTCGAACTGTGTGTAATGTGCAATGTGTGCTTTATTTTCGTAATTTTTCTCGTGAAGAATGAGAATGTGAAGATTTCCAAATGGTTTTTGATTTAATATTTCAACTGCTCTGGTGGCTCCTTTAATTCTTCATTCGCATTACCACGGCAAACATAGAATAGGCACCCTTGTATGTTGCAATCAATGTATCCAAATAAATGTTCAATATACGCCCTGCAGTTGCCTTTTTACGACGCAAGCAACGCTCAGTGAAAAGTAACATATGACGTTTGAACTTTCGCCCTTGATGTGTCCAATTGCAGCAAAATACAGCATAACTCAAATCGTGAAATGATTTTTCCATTTTTTTGCCAAAATAGCAGCAGGGAAAAATTTGCACTAGGTTGCCCAATATAAGGCAGAATAAGGAGATGTACTCGGAAGAAGTTTTTGCGTAAAACATCCCTACGATGACCAAATTGCATACAATAAAGGCAGTCACCGTAAATTGAACGAACATGGATGGTGAGATAATATTATGTATTAAATCGAAAAGGCTAGAAAAAAAAACTTTTAGTAGAAATCAAGACTATTTCAGATTTTTAAACTCAACACGTGGGATGAAATTTTGAATCAATCCAACTTACTTGTATATCTTCTGATGGTCCTTCACGCATTTTTGCAACTCTTGTTCATTCGATAAACGTTGCAACTCTTCATTTATTTCCCGTACCTGCCATCCAATATGCGATATCCGCTTTGCCAACAGCTCAATATGACCGGATAACCATAATAAGGCCATCGGTGGAAAGCAGTCGGTGGCAATATAGGCAAAAATTTGGCAATAAAGACCAGTACATTGAAACATACAGGTCAGCCAATATGCAAGTGCCGACTTTACACTATTGAACGACAGCCATACACCTGTGAGTACCAGGCGTCTTTCACTGCTAAAAAGCCAATCCGCTATTAATGTCGAAGGCAATGCACAGTAAACTAATTTATATATATTCGTTATACGCCGAACTTTTTGCTGCAGCTCTTTGTAGTATTGGATGTCCTCAGTTGCTTCTACTCGATGCTCTAAATCACTCAAAATCTTTTCCATCTCATGCATGTTCTTCATTTTTATGAAGAAAACGAGAAACTTGAGAGTACCAGATATGTTCGCGGCACAATTTGATAAATTATTGTGTAACTCTGTCGGCGTTTGATCCATCAACAAAAAAGTCAAGATATAATGTAGCGGCATAAGCGGCATAGTAACCATAATATTGTAGCATAGTGCAAAGATTGCATGGTATATTCTAGAATAAACTCCGATACCATTGATACCCAAAAGTTTCCAACAAAACCAGTGATATGTGAGAAACGTGTATTTTTTCTCGGCAGCCATGTTTCGAGTTTTAGTTGAATTAGGCAAGTGTTTCGTGGAACAACACTGTGCGTATATTTATAAGAGTTTTTTATGTTACTAATAATGTAACTAATATTCTGTCATATGTATATGTATTTGTAGATGTTTGTCTGTCTGTGACGAGTTAATTCCTAAACAGAGCAGCGAATTTATGTGAAGTTAGGGTGAAGTTTTAAAAAAGTTCCTACGTCCAGTAGGGGCAATAAGAGAATATATTATACAAAGGGGTGGCTCCACCTATACAACTCGAAAAACAATACTAATAAGTCCTCAATTCAATGGTTGGTTTCTAAATTTCAAAATGCCGTATGCACCTTTGCAAAAATTAAGACGACATCAACATGGCCGCGATAAACTTGAAAATTTTGACTAATCACCCGGATTAGTGCTACCGCCAACATTTGAGGCGATAATCACAAAATGTGATAGCGAACCTGAGACTTTACTTATTGGATTATATGCGGAATATACAGACTCGGTAGTTTCAATTTTGCATGGTAATTTAGGTATAAAAAAAGCTGAGTGCAAAAAAGACATCAAGTTCTTGATTCTGAGCAATGTTTAACCCGGATCAGAAAAATGTTGAGTACTGATTAGTGACTTGTATTGCCTGCTATTATGTGATTCATGTAAAACATGGATCCAACCCAATACTCCGCAATCGGCACAACAACAATGAAGGAAGTGCCTCTAAGCTGCCAAAACCACAAAAATTGGCCGGAAACGTTTTGGACAGTATTTTTTGAAATTCTGAAGGCACATTATTTGTGGGTTTTCTTGAAAATAGTAAACAAGCACAGGCGAATATCATGAAGCATTATTGTACTGATAACCTAGAATGCGAATCCAATAACTTGAACGATGCACTGAAGGCAAAACGACTACATTTAAATTTACATTTTCTTTATCAGACCAAAAACGTTTTCAAACAGCCTACACGGTAAGAAATCCAGGGAAAAATTTTAATGCAAGCGAAGGATTTAAAAGATTTTTTATTCAAAAAGTATACAATCAATAGATAACAAAATTTTAACATAAATTTTGTGTTAAATTTTAGTGCATTTGATGCTTTAAATGTCATGCTTCACCTTCCTCCTCTTGATATCTTTGCCAGAGAATGTGCTAATACAGCAGCTCTCAGACTAAAAGAATCAGGAAATTGGATAGGATGCGGTCACACAATTATTCTGAACTCCGCTGTCCCCGACAAAACAGACTAATGGTGCCTTGCTTAAATCTTGAAAAGAACTAAGAAGTTCTCATCCCTTCACGGCTAGACTGGGCTAACAAAACCCCCTTTAAAACAAACGGCATACAAATCTTTACAGATGGATCAAAACTTCAAGAACAAGTAGGGGGAGGTATTTACTCCCAGGACCTTGAAATCGAAGTATCCTTTAGACTCCCAAATTATTGTAGTGTTTACCAAGCGGAGATGGTTGCAATTCACGAAACCACAAAGATTCTGGGTCAAAAAGACCTTGAAGGAAAAAGTATTTTCATCTTCTCAGATAGCCAAGCAGCACTCAAGGCACTGAGCTCACATACATAAATCTCTCACTGAATGCCGCAGATCTCTTAACGAGCTGGCAAGGCTATTCAGGATCCACCTGAATACGTGGTACGTGGACACAGGGATATCGGAAGCTATAGCTTGGCAGACGAATTGGCAAGGAAGGGTACGCCCTCTTACACCCTCTTAAATGAGGACCTTATTGGTATACCCATATCCACCTTCAAACTCCAGTGCAGGCACAAATCCTTAAGTCTTGCACAAGAACACTGGGAGCACCTTGATACATGTAGGACTGCTAAGTTGACGTGGCCTTCCTACGACTTAAAACGCACCAACTCACTGATTGAATTATGCAGGGTAAGCCTGTCAAAAATAATTGAAATCCTCACGGGTCACTGCCTAATCGGAAAGCATGCTCTTCGGTTCGGACTTATAGGAAATGATTTTTGCAGAAGCTGCAGATGTGAGGAGGAAGAAGAAAATGTTCAGCACCTCCTCTGCGAATGTCCAGCCATTGCTAATAGGAGGATGGCAACTCTGGGTCATCTCTTTCTAAACGGACTTGCCAAAGTCTCATGCCTGGAAATTAGGCATATCCTAAAATTCATTACCCACACGAACTGGTTTGAGGAGGGAAATCTCTAGGGTTCAAAGGAGATTATGTGGTATCACAACGGTCCTGCACTGGCCTAGGTGTCGAGTCGGCTATGGACTTAACCACTTTAACCTAACCTAACCTTACCTAGTACATTTAAAAAATTCAACTATGATATTTATTATAGTTACTAGTATCGAAATTCGATAATATCAAAATCAATTTTTATTTTGTCTTTTTGCTGAACGCATCAACTCATCGCCTGAATAGAATGAACGGCAACAGCGACGTTCTCTGCAGCAGCGTTTTTCTGCCCTCGAACGTGCAATCACAAAATCTTGATTCCATGCATTAATCATATTTAAAAAAAATTGAAGAATGGAATTGCTTTTTAATCTTTTGTTTTTAATTAAACTTTTTCGTACACATTGTCAGTAAAATGCCAATGATTTGCTCCACACAAACCATTATTTTTAAAAATTACTACACATTTTTTTACAAAGCAAAGTCATTTTTATCAGAACGAGAAAATTTTATAATCTTTTCAAAAGGAAAAAAATCAAAGAAAAATTTTAAATGCGTTTAAATTCAGTAATCCACTTTTCTACCATTTGTCTCGATGGAGCAAAATCCGGATAATGTTTGTCAAGCCATTGTTTGGTTTCCACTGTATTTTTCACATCAAGAAGCGATGCTTTATCAAAACTCGAAATTCACTTTTTTTCATTTTTTTGTTTTTCAATAACAATAGTTGCACACAAAATGTTATAACTCACGTGTCAAGTGTCAGATTGTTGTCAAATTTTTACACGTATCGTTGGTACTAAATACAAATCATATGGAAAAAAGTCTAGTAACGCCATCTATGTGTCATTCTATGGAGTTTTTGAACGTACTGTTACAACAAAGATAAATAAAGCTTTCACCTTTCTCTGAAAAACTCTAAAAAAACTATACAAAAAATTAACTAATTTTCATTGGTTTAGAAAACGAATGTCCCCTTAAGAATATAACTAGCTAATAAACTTAAAATAAAACAAAATTAGTCACGTTCTTGTTTCCAAAGCATAAAATATAATACTTTTTAGTAATTAAGTGTATCCTAACTATCTATTCGCCGTTTACCGTCAATAGTCATTTATTTAGTAATAATAAAAATTTTAGATCTACTCGCATATGAATTCGACTGCAGCATAAAACAAATGTCCCAAACTAAAATGAGAAAATTATGCTTAAGTTAATTGTGTGTGGTCACAGTAGATATGAAAAAGCTATAAACTTATTTTGCAAGTTCAAATTTTATACAGATTTTATGGCAAAACCTGACTTAGGTGGTCAGGAAACATATTTCTCACGAGCATTTAATTAGTCTTTCTCTAATACTGGCGCCAGCCTATATATAAAGTGTGTTTGCTGCAAATGTTATGGTCAAACTTTTAATGTGTGGGTGGTCTTGAACGTGTTTTTTTTTTTATATCTTTGTAGAGGGAACCTTGTTGTTGCTGTAGGCAGTTAAAATGCATGTACATTTAAAATATGCTTTACGACATGGTTTTTTTTTAATTTAATGTTGGCCAACTTGGGTTTTCTTTCTATGTTAGCTTTATTTTTTGTGAAATATATTTATATATATATATATATATGAGAACCTTTTATTATTTTAACAATAATAGTAGTCTACTAGTTAAAACAAAAATGTTTGCACGAATTTGCCATTCTTTTTAGTACCTAATGATTTTAAATTTTTGCTCAAAATTTTGCTTTAGGCTTTTACTATTTTGTAGTATGTTAGAGCAGAGAGTTTCCTTTGACCCTTCGTGCTCATACAATAAAAGTCTTGATGATTTTCTGATATTTATTTTTCTTATATCTTTTTTATGCTACGCTTTGCTATCGTCGAACTTACACGATCAGTGTAGTAAACTTGACTTGAAATTGATTTTATTCTGTGACTTCACAAACTCGATTTTCATTGTTTAAACTAGTTTTCCATGTTCTTTGGCCATTTATACTATGGCAGTAAAATATTTTCTAACAATATCTTTGTTTCTCTCGTCGAACGTCATTCAGTTTTATGATCATTATAATCGGTTTGTTGATGGTTTTATTTTTATTACGAGCATAACAACGATTCTGAGTTTGATCTTGGTTTCTTATGTAACACTCTGGTCATGAGGTAATAATAATATTTTTTTTTCATATCTTGGTTCTTATTTAACTTCTCATGCTTTGCAGCGATCATTGATCTTCAACTTATCTGACTTTATTGTTTTGCCTTTGTAGCATGATCAAAAAAAAACTTCAACAGCTATTCCTGAGGACAAGAAATGTGCATTTCTTCGTGATTATATGAGAAGCCTTTAATTTGATGTTCCTTAATTTTGCATGTTAAATGAGGGTGAAGACTTTTCATGATGACCTGAAGGAATTGGCAAGGCAATCTTCTGAAAAGTCAAAATTTACCTAGAATTTGCCAAAATATCCTTATAACAATTAACTTTTTTACTTTGCATTGTTGCACAGTTTCCTGTTATATAATTATTTTCTTCGTATCGCTTAACATGACAATCCACTTCTTGTTTTGAGCTTACTCGTAATATCTTTGATCAGACCTATTATTCAGTACAGTCATTTCCATTGTTCTGGGTGTATTTCAGAGCTCATTATTTAGATTATAATTTGCTCTGTTGTTATATTTTATTTTTTAATTTTATCTGTCGCTTGATCAATACATACGAATTTCATTCAAGAGCATAGCAACTTAAGCTTAACTTTTGACATCTGTCACTTTTGACAGCTAATTAAATGATACAGCAAAGCTTATGCAGTAATTATTTTGGATTTATTTAATAAAATGTTCGAAGATTGTGGCATTTGTGTGACATTTTTTGAAAATTTTAACATTTTTCTTTTATTTGTACTCGTAGGTATGTATACCATATATTTTACGTAATTCCTTAAACAAAACCTTCTTTTTGTGGTCTAATAAATTAAGGTGTTCATAAATACTAAAATATTGAGAGAAAAAAAAATTTATCTTATGAAATATCCGATTAATTTTTGAATCAAGCCAAGCACTTGTATCTTAAACAATATGTCAATACAATATGTCAACAATTAAAATTTATTTGTATTCGTTGAAAAAGTCTTCAAAAAATCTTTTTATAATACTAACATCCGTTTTCAGTTTCGAAATTATTGCTCTCAATTCATTCGAGATTCGTCGCCCATATTTGATTTGGTAATTAGTTCTGATTATATTTATTCATATTTCAAAATTTAATTCCATGATATCGCATTATAAGCCCTGCTCTGCACTGGGATATAAACATTCAGAAGCTTTTGTAGATGCAGAATAAAAACGCCAAAATTCAGGAGTGACCCGTAGCGGGTCACGCAAAGAGAACATTTAAGGGAAAAATATATATCTTTTTATAAAATATATCGATGGTTAAGCACACAGAAGTGAGAAGTGAAGTGCTCTTTTGACGAAAATGTGTTAACTGCATTTTCCAACTCGTCAAGTTATAATCTATATGGTGTAAAATCATATTAAGTAAAGTCTCATTGGAAGATGATCAGTGCAAGGCTAAAATAATTTTGTACTAAAATGTTTGAAATTTAAAAATAAAATCAGCGTTGCTGAACATTGAAAATTTTTCACTTAATTTGAAAAGCTTCATAAGAATTCTCCAGGGAATCACTTTATGTAATTTTTTTAAAGTAAAAACTACTTTCGTCGCGTTGAGCACTTTTTGGTAGGGGTAAAAATTATAAATTGGTTTTGCCATTGTTAACATCAGCAATGTTAATGTCATAACTGTTAACGTTAGCACTGCTAAGGTTTGCACTGTTTATGCCTGCATTTCTGATTCAGCTACCAGGCAAGTAGAAAACCTAGTAACGATTTTGTGTTTTTGTTTTTTTGGGTTTTTCGTATAGGGACCCTCAGCAGGGTGTCAGATAGGAGGCAGGTGTGTTTTGAAGAAATGTTCAATGAAAGATACGAACGATAATTGGCAGTTTTGGGTTTTTGTATCGGGACCCATAGAGAGTGACAGATAGGGGATAGATATGTAGAGAAAAAGTGTTGAAAGGCAAAAAATAATAGAACCAGCTCGTTTATATTATACCTCTAGAGGTCAATTTGAGAGAGATAGAAAAATAATCGACAGTTTTTTTGTTTCTTGTATGGGGACCTCCAGGAAAGTGGCAGATAGGAGGGTGTGCAGATAAAGTTCAATTCGGGAGAAGTGTTTAGTATTCGTAAATGTTATTATTTATTAAAAAAAAAAAGGTTCTTGAATCCCTAAAAAAGATTTACCGAAAAACTTGACGATATGCTATACTAATGACACTAAGTGAAGACTTCAATATTAACTTTGCAGATGATACGACTATCTACGACTTATTGCATTTTTGTATGAAACATAAGGTTTGACGTTGTATCTTTTATGATTCAAAACTCAGTACTGATAAATATAAAACTAGGATAGATACGGTTTCTACGTGTATCTATCTATTTTTGTCTCTTACTTTATATACCATAAGCCTTTTGGAATATAATGCAATAATTGGAAAATGAATGATTTGATACAACAATATTTATGAGAATAAAAACAAAAACAATACTTTATTAATTTTTTAAAACTATAACTCTAATAATTTTTCAATTATAAAGATAATAATAATAAAGTTTGAATATTAAATTAAAGGTTCAAGTTTTTCATATCTTTAAGGTATCATCACAGTTTCGGATAGAAAAAATGTAAGCAATTTTAAACTGTTCGCCATATGGACACCGGATTTTTGAGTACTTCACTTTGGCGCTATCTATAACTCATACAAATTATGAAAATTATTTTTTTTTATTTATTTTCAATCTTCAAGGATGTTGATGCTTATTTTTTCCTATCTGAAACTGTAATGATACCTTAAGTTTTAACTTTGATCGTCAGTGCTGTAGTTATTTAGGAGCTCATTCCATCCATTTTCACTTAAGTCAATAATAACTCAATTTGTTACAACTTGTTGCAAAAATCTTTTCATAGTGCCTTTTTAAGAACAGATTCGAATTATTGAAACTAAAGTAGATATTTCATTGAAGCGAATTGAAATAAGACAGTATTAGCCTGTTGAAATCATAATAAAAGTGTACAGTCCATAATAGATTCACGGTATCATGACGCTGTTAGCGATTTCATCCTTTTTAGGGATTACCTAGCATCGACCAAGCTGAAGACCCAAGCGATTACCGAACCGTTTATCAGTCCAATTACCAAAGCCATTACCAATCGATTACCGAACCAATTACCGATTAACGAGGTGATTACCAACCGATTACCTACCGATTACCGAATCAATTACCGATTACCAAAGCGTTTACGAACTAATTACCGAACCTATTGCCGATTACCGAAGCAATTACTAACCGATTACCAAACCAATTGCCGATTACTGAAGCGATTACTAATCGATTACTGAACCAATTACTTATTATCGAAGCAACTACTAACCTAATCGGTTACCGATACCCGAAGTGATTACCGACCGATTACCGAAGCGATTACCAACCGATTGCCGAAGCGATTAACAACCGATAACCGAAACGATTACCAACCCATTAGCAATTACCAAAGCGATTAACAACCGATTACGGAAACCGAAATTCGTAACATCTATGTTATTTCATAGCTTTCAGTTTTCACTTCGGTCGGCAGTCTTCTCACTGCCTACTTTTTTTTTTAAATATTTTCGAAGATTAGACCTATAAGAATATATCCTCTAAATGAATTTATAAAATTTCAGTTATTAACGGAGTTAAAGCTATTTTAGTGACGCTGCCAGACGGGATAAAACTCGTATAAGTCGCTTAGAAATACGAGCTTTTGATGTTTCTAAGGAAGCTAGAACTGATCAGAAAGAACTACGGAAAATATTTTTTTTTGAAGAAGAAGGCTCAATGAATGGAGCAGAAATCGCTGTTTAACGAAATGCAATTACAGCTCTCTTTATATGACTTTGACTGCTTGCAAATTTGCTCAAATCTTTAAACGCACTTTTCTCGAAACTACTTTTTTCAACACGTTTGACATGATATTTACCGATTAACTTAAATACCGATTACCGAGATACCGATTAACTTAAAATTTGGTATGGGTCTTTTTACAACAAAAATATTTTTAATACAAAAATAATAGATTATTGTGTTATGCTGCAGCTTAGCTTCAATTATAATGAATATTGAATCAATCACTCTGCGTAACGAAGAAGTTTGGCTCGATGTGTGGTGTAGTGACTTCTCAATCGGTGGTATCGGTGGGTGTGAGTTCAAATCTCCACGGCAGGCGAAGGTAAGATTTTTAATTTGATATTTAATTTAATTTAATGTTCTTGTTATGATCAACGCAAGCAGCGAAGAGAAACCGAGAGAAGCAATAAATTTCATGAAGCCATGTACTTGAAATCAAGGATCTAGCATTCTGCGTCTTTGTCGTAACGAATAAAAGTCTTTGTGCCAAAGTACATTGTGCTTACTTTTACGACTTGTCGTCCATGCTTTTTTAAAGACGTACGTCTTTGCCACAGGAATTGAAGTTTTTGATTCAAATTAAATTGTTCTTGGGAATCTAACAATCTTTGTGTTCTTGCCGTAACGATGTTTTGTCTTTTGGCCCAATCTAACCAATAAAAGTCTTTGTGGCAAAGTGCATTTTCTTTGGTCTTACGACTTTTTCGCTGGGTGTAGTACAAAATAATTTGTGACGCTGTAAGGCAGCGAAACACTAATTGATGCTATGCATGTTCGAGGAAAGATGCAGGCGTTGCCCTTTTCCAGGTTCCTTGGATCATCAACAACAAGATTCAAGGCCTGGGGTCAAAACAATTAAAACTCTTGAAGTATATTAGCTAAAAAAATCTATTATTATATTTTTCTCTCTAGATTTAGCAATGGAAACATAGTGGTAAGCAGCATAGAAATATGAAATATGAACCAACAGTGCAAAAAATAAGCAGACCATGCTAACACAAGAAGGATATTATTGGGAATTGATTGCGATACAAACGTGCACCACTCGCAGTGGGACATTGCTGACATTAACAAAAGTATTGGTCTATTTTTTTTTTAATTTATCCTTCCACAAATCTTATTCTATGCAATAGGGACAATAGGCCAACAATTTGGAATCAGGGAAGAGTTAATTGAGTTAATTAAAATGAAACAGGTTAGGGTCGATAACTGGGAGGTGTCACAAAAGAAGTAATTTTCCGATAGCTTTAAGATACTTTATACTAATGACTATGAACCTTACTTAAGGAAACAATTTTTTGGTACAAACCATTAGAGATTGAAGGTAAAAGACTCTGAAAGTTGTTGAAAGAAAAGAAATAGGGTGCAAATTTTCTGAATTAAATCAGCAATTTCTATTGCGGCTTTTATTATTCTGCCTCAGTAGCAAAAGTGATATTGCACTGAGCTAAAATTTTATGCCTATATCACCTAATTTCTAACTTAATTCAATGCAGCAATTTCTTTTATCACAACAGCTTTTAAACTTTTTTCCCCCGAGATAAACATGTCTTAATTAAATATTTATGCATTTCTTACTACTAATTTAGACCATTTTAATATCGTCTGTTGGTTTGTCGTACGTTTTATTTACCTGTTGTTAGAAAATGTTATGTAAATAAGACTAAGAGCAATGCTACTGCGCATGCGCAACATCATGCAGCACACATGTGCCACTTTCTACAAGTCAATATTTGGCTACATCTTCGTCTGACAAATATTTGTCACTTGATTATTTTACAGTGTGGTACAAATCCATTGTAAATTGGTACCAGCTAAGAGCTGTAGTAAGTTAGATTAAAAAAAACTACCGTTTCACAGAAATTGTGCATTTTGTATATTTAACTGTGCTGCCAACACCAACACCTGCTCTCAGCTTATTAAGATGAAGCAGTCCATTGAAAATTGTTTGGAAATCTAATTAAATATTTGCTTGTTGTGGCAAAATTTTAATTAAAGCTATAAGCGAAATCGCACAAAGGTTAATTTAATGAGTTAATAGCAGAACAGCGGGATATCAAAAAATTGGCAAATATTGACGCGCACCCAAATGACCACTTTTTTTCGCCCATTTTATCAAAACAATGAGTAAACATTATTTCTTTCTTAAATTGCCCATAGCTAAAAAGCACACAACAAAAATGTTGTCAATCGATTAGTGTTTGAATGATATCTATAACGATCGAGCATTATTTCGCATTCTGGTGCGAGATCCATTCCGCTTGAGCGCACTTTGCGAACGCCATGCAGCTTCAGCTACATACACAGATACAGCTACTTGATAAATGCAATAATCTTTGGTTGTTCGTTCGTTTGTTTTGGTGTATTTTTGGGAACGGTTGAGGTTGCTGGACAACCCGCAGCGATCATAAAGCCAACAGATCGATCAAGATCCAATTTGAATTGCATAATAAAAGTTGTTGAGTTTTGCAGATTTGCACCACTAACAACACAAATGGATGCCGCGGTAGTTGTCATTGACCCAAATTAATGGATGTAGCATTCGTCAGAGTCAATGGAAAGAGCATTTTCTAAATTTTTTTTTAATTTTTTTTTTTTTTTTTTGAGTCAGAAAAGTTGTGTACCAATTGCAAGTTAGAATATGAATAGCTTTGATATAAACATAATTTCAATTTATAGTCACAAATGCAATAATGATTTTTGTATGATATAGATGCATAAAAGATCACAACGATCTTTGATTTGTGGCAACAGTTTTATGAAAATTACTTTAAAATAGTTGAAAAAAAATCTAGGTTTGAGAATTTCTGAATGAATTTTATTAGTGATACAAAGTTTCGAAAAAAAATAATAAAAAGTGTGAGATTAGTGCTATCCATACCTATCTACCATACCCATAGGTGAAATACCAATACCCATAAATTTTTCGAACACCGAATAATCCGAGTTAATGCAGAAAAAAGTCTCTGTATGCAGGTATGCTGTTGTCCTTTACACTTTCCCGGGCTCAAATGAATCAACATACAAAGAGTTATTTAAAAGAATAAATGTCTTTATTTGTTGTGACTTTAAACGTCCAAATATATCTTAAATAGCGCCCAATCGTTAGAAAGGGCTTCATTGAGCTCTATGGTCGATTTTCTAAAAATGAAGTACATATTTTTCGACAAATTTACTCAAATTGAGTGTGAAATAGTAGAAAGAAAGCTATCCAATAATTTATGAACTATTACGCTAAATTGAAGAAATTAAGCGTAATTGTGTTGAAATTTCTTATTCCATTTGAGTAAATTTTTCACAAGCATTTACTATATGCACTTAATTTGCAGGCCACAACCGATACCTAATAACTAATAAAACCGATACCTAATAAGAACCGATAACTAATTGGTCCGCCGCTCAAATCAGGGCTCAGACAATTTTTTTTTACATGTTTTTTTTTTTTGATATAATTTTTTTTTTTTTTAATTGAGGAATTAACAATGTTGGAGATCAGGGACGAACCTTCACATGGCAACGTGTCTGACTGCCTCAACCTGGCGAGGCCAGCATTATCCATGTCGAAATCAACCCAAGTCAACTCAAACCTCCTTGTGGTGTTCCCTAGGCAACGGCAAACTGGCATCCGTTAGTTGACGGCTAATTTGAGCGGCGGGTCGCTCCGTGGACTTTAAACATGGAATCTGCGCAGTGTTTGGGTCCCGCCACATTACTACTGCCCAATGAAAACTAAACCAGCCTCGGTAAAAAACCCCAATTAAGTTGACGACCACCGGAAACGAAAAACGGACAATAATTTACGGATATGCACCTGGAAGGTGCCAGTATCCATCTGGCGGAAGCCTTCAAAACAATAAAAGCTGACATCACCGCCATCCAGGAAATGCGATGGAAGGGGCAAGGTTGCTTTAAGCGAGCACACGTCCTCAGCGATTTTAATGCGAAAGTCAGAAGGGAAGGCGTCTTTGGCCCCACTGTCGGTCAGTTCAGTCTTCATGAAACCTCCGCGAACAACGGTCTAAGGCTCATCTACTTCGCCGCGGCGTGAAACATGGTAGTTAGTAGCACCAGAATTAAGCAAATAGACATCCACAAGGCCACCTGGCTGACCCGGGATCAAAAAACGTGAAACCCAATTGATCATGTTGTAATCGACGGAAGGCATGCCTCTAGTGTTCTAGATGTGCGTACATTTCGGGGGTCAACATTGACTCCGACTATCTTGTTGCAGCCAAGATCCGCATGCGATTATGCAATGCGAAGAACATACGCACAAGAATGCGACGAAAGCTAGATGTCGCCAAGCCGCAATTACAACGGATTGCCGAAGCCTACTCCGCTCAACTCTCGGTTAAGTTCAACCAACCAACCTCTGGACCCGACGACGCGGTCGGACTTTGGGCGCATATGTCCCACTCTATGCGCGCTGCCGCTGAAGAAGTCATTGGTGTCCAGCGCCCGCAACTTCGGAACATATGGTATGATCAGGAGTGTCACATCGCGACTGCAGTAAAAAACACCGCTTATAGAAAAATGCTGCAGTCAGCTGCAACGCGAGCCGTGCAAGAAAACTACCGCGAAAAGAAGAAGGATAAGAGGCGCCTTTTCAGACGCAAGAAAAGAGAGCAGGAAAAGCATGAGCGCGAGGAACTAGAGGTATAGCAGGGCAAGAAGGATGCACGAAAATTCTATCAACAGGTTAAGGGTCTAACCCAAGGTTTCAAGCCCAGAGCATTCACTTGTAGAGACGAAAATGGAGATCTAAATACGGATACACAGTGCTTGCTGAGATTGTGGAGACAGCACTTCTCCAATTTACTTACTGGTGACGATTCCACCAATGCAGCCCATGGAGAGCGCAGTTTAGTGCCACCAATCAACGATGACGGAGTGGAACTACCACCACCTAGCCATGAAGAGGTTCGAGTTGCTATCCAACAACTCAAAAACAATAAGCAGCGGGTGCTGACGGCCTGTCAGCTGAATTGTTTTAAACTAGCGGTGATGAATTGATAAGGTGCATGCATCAGCTCATCACCAAAATATGCCCGACAATTGGAATCTCAACGTACTTTGCCCAATACATAAGAAAGGAGACCCAACAATCTGCGCCAACTATCGAGGTATCAGTCTTATATCCATCGCATATAAGGTCCTGTCAAGCGTACTGTGTGAAAGATTAAAGCCGATTACAAAAACACTAATTGGAGCTTATCAGCGTGGCTTTCGACCTGGAAAGTCCACCATAGACCAGAGTTTCACGCTACGACAAGTCCTGGAGAAAATCCACGAAAATCAAATTGACAAACATCATCTCTTTTTCGATAACAAAGCTGCGTTCGATAGCTCGAGAAGGGATTGCCTATACGCAACAATGTCTGAGTGCGGTATACCTGTAAAGTTGATTAGACCTTGCAGAATGACGTTGAGCAACACACGCAGCTCCGTCAAGGTAGGAAATGACCTCTCCGAAACCTTCAATACCGAAAGAGGTTTCAGACAAGGCGATCCACCTTCTTGTGATCTCTTCAACATCATCATGGAGGGGATCGTACGAAAGGCAAACATCCGGCAGCTATAACTTTGAAGCAGTCAAAGAGTTCGTATACCTTGGCACCGCTATTAACACCAACAACAAAATCAGCCTGGAGATAAAGCGAAGAGCAATAATTGCTCTTTATTGCTAATAGGTGCTATTAATGGTTCAGTAAGCAACTAAGTTCCAGAGCCCTCTCTCGATCGACAAAACTAAAACACTCTAAAGACGCTCGTTCTACCTATGCTGCTTTATGGCGCTGAGGCATGGGTAGTTTCGCAAACGGACGCAGCCGTTCTGGGGGTGTTCGAGAGAAAATTTCTTCGCAAAATCTACGGTCCTGTTTGGGTCGGCGATGACTATCGCATCCGAATGAACCACGAGCTGTATGTGCTCTACGACGACATTGACGTAGTTCGGCGTATAACTGTGCAGCGACTACGCTGGCTGGGTCATGTCCATCGTATGGATGACGAAGCTCCAGCGAAAAGGTGCTCGAGGCGAGGGTCGCTGGTCAACGACGAGGGAGACCATGCCTCCGATCGATGGACCAGGCCGAGAAAGCCCTAACCACACTTGGTGTATCCGATTGGAGAAGGCGCGCGCAAAGCTGAGGAGCCTGGCGAGAGCTGATAAGGTCGACCGAAACCCGATGACGGGTTGTTTACTACCATCTAAGTGAGTTTATTTTTGATCATTCTAATAACAAATTTTTTTCGTCACTCCCAGGTCAACGAAATGCATTGGATCGACCGCTACCTGGGTTACCATTCCTAAATTAAGGTTTTAAAATGTACCTTTTTTCTCATGGAACTTTTTTTGATGGTGGTCTAGTGGTCTAGGAGTACGTCAAAATGCCATAAATTTTTTTTTTTGCAATTTGGTTGCATTTTGTACAACCATGTCGTGAGGTGTGACGATGCCGCATGCGAAAGCTCTTGCCAGCGTACCGCAAATAACTGCTATTATTTTGAATGTAACATTATGCGCACCAAATATTAGTTAATTTTGAATTAAATTTCCTAGTTCCTTAGTAAACTCATGGAGGAACTCTTCAATGTTGTTTGGCTTGCTTGGGCCTAAAAACACTCCAACGGTGAAAACAGCCAAGCTCGGAACGTTAACGACTTTTATCAAAATAGGCCACAATTGGGCCTTAGAGCTCCTAAATAATGGAAGACCATCAATATTAATGTCAACCCAAATTTCATTATAATCTTGAATTATATACGAAACCCTCTCCAATTGTTTCCAAACTCCAAAATGGGTGCATATTAGACCGTTTCACCAAAAATTGCCTATTTTTGAGCACGCCTCAATCGTTAAACATATAAATGGCATTTAAAAAAAAAATATTTTTTTTAAATGGTCCCAATGGTGCTTTTTTCTTGTTTTTTTTATATCTTGGGTGATTCTTGTCCGATTCTTAAAATTTTTTTTGTGTGTGCTTGTTGATTTTTTGTAAATTTTTTCTGATATTTTTTTCTCGTTTTTTTTTTTTGCGAATATTTACCCACCTTAGCTCAGTTCCTACTATATGATAAAATTCTAAAAATGTCAAATAATTAAAGATCACAAAAAACTATTAAAATCATGGGAAGAAATGATATCGTTAAATTTATTTTTGGTGTAGTTCCAAGCCATTTTAACCCAAAAATAACTATCTCAAAATATTTATCACCTCATACTCGACTTTTTATCAATTTTCTAAATCTTTATGAGATTAAAGCTGGCTGTAGCGCTCGTAACTGTCAAGCTTCGAGAAAATGTGCCCCAAACGATTTTCGGCAGTGACTGCTGTATCCGACTTGTTCACACTATTGACGTAACGCTCGGTATTTTGCGAGTGACAAGGATAATCTGTTAAAATATATAACATGGTAAATACGATTTGATATATGAATTCAATATTATGTCATTTATTTCATAAAATTAATGTCTACTGTTAAATGCTGACCTGGAGTTTAGGCTTATTATTTATTTATTCATTTAATTTCATCTTCATCAAACAGAGTATAAATATCTCTAACTGATTACTTAAATACACTAAATAACTTAAGTGAATTTTTCAATTAGATACAAATTAAAGTTATTCTCTAGAGTTATAATATATACTGTTAAAATATAAAAGCAAAGAATTTTTAAACACACCTCTACTTAAACCAAGATTAAAATCTATATCTTGGCACACAGAGTTAGCCAGTCTTAAGCAACGCGTTATAGGTTCATTCATGCTGTAATTAACTCTATGAAAAGGTTCATAAAATAAATTTTGAGCCCTTAGAACACGAGAAGGTATGTGAAAAGAAATTTGATAAAGTAGAAAAGAACAATTAATATCAAAGCAAATTATATCTCTCACAAACATAATAGCAAAATATTTTCGCCGGATGACTAAAGATTGAATTCCCAGAAGGAACCTTCTAGCTCTATATTCAGGCATATCAATATTCCATCTCAAGCGACTTATTGCAAATCTCGTAAATCGTCTCTGAATTTTCTCGATTCTGTTAGAAGCACATGCATAAAAGGGATCCCATATTATGCAACAATATTCTAAAATAGACCTAACAAAGGCAAAATATAAAGCTTTAAGAGAAGAATGATCGCAAAGGTCTTTAGAGTTCCTGATTATAAAACCTAACATACCATTGGCCTTTGCAACAATATAGTCAATGTGACTTGAAAATGTGAGTTTGATATCAAAAATTACACCAAGATCTTTTTTCTCGGTTATTCTTAACAAAGTCGTATTTCCCAGCTTATACGGGTAAAATGTAGGAGAATTAATTCGGCAAAATGTCACGCTTTGGCATTTAGATAAATTGAGGGGCAATAAATTGCTACTGCACCAAGAAGATAGTTGGGACAGATCCCTCTCCATATTTATACTATCATTTGTATCTTTTATACCAGAAAACATTTTTATGTCATCGGCGTACATTAAACATTGAGAAAAAGTCACCATTTTGGGAATATCGTTTATAAATAATAAAAACAGAAGTGGTCCCAGGTGGCTACCCTGCGGGACACCAGAAGAGACCATTATCGCATTAGATAGGTAATTATTTATACGAACAAATTGAGTACGACCAATAAGGTATGATTTGAACCACTTAAGTAAATTAGGGTGAAATCCAATGAAATTGAGTTTTTTTAACAGTAAGTCATGATGAACACTGTCAAATGCTTTTGAAAAGTCCGTGAATATAACGTCACATTGATGTCCATTCTCAAAACAGTTTAAGATATATTTTGTAAATATTGCTAAATTTGTAGTTGTTGACCTTCCCTGAAAGAAGCCATGCTGAAACGGTGATATTAACTCCTTCACTAAGAAAGTAAGTCTGTTGTAGACTAATTTTTCAAAAAGTTTCGGAATGGTAGATATTTTACAAATTGGGCGATAGTTAGTGACCTCATTCTTTGAACCAGATTTATGAATCGGTATAATAAAGGTGGTTTTCCAACTATCTAAAAATTTGCCTTCCTTAAGTGACTGATTGAAGATCATCATAAGAGGTAAGGCTAACGAGTCAGCGCAATTTTTTAAGAGTATGGGTGGAAATCCGTCTATCCCAGACTGTTTATCCTGATTCAATTGTTTTAAGACTTCGGAAACTTCTAGTAAGCTAAGATTTAGGGTACCTATTAATAAAGGTGAATTTACAGATGAGTAAGCGTAAGTATCTGGGATAATATCAGATGAAATATAAACTGATTTGAAAAATTCTGCGAAAAGATTGCAAATAGAAAGGGGGTTTTATGTTGTACTACCCTTATAATTTATGGTATTTGGAACACCCGTTGACTTTTTTCTGCTGTTAATAAAATGCCAAAAACTTTTGCTGTTATTTTTGAGCTGGCGTTCAATCTGAAAGATATAATTTTTGTATAAGAATTTATTTAAAAAATCAAATTTTCTTTGAAGAGTTCGATAGTTATTAAGAAGAATTGAATTGTTATCAGATATCCTATAGAGTTTATATGCTTTATTCTTCTTATTATTTATATTACTTAGTTCTTTATTGAACCATATTGGTTTTGAAGAATTCCTTAATGAAACTTTAGGAATATATAGATGGAGAGCTTCATATAATGTTTTAATAATGTCATCCGAGTACTGCAGATCAGTCAACTGCGCTTGAGTAAAAAACTTAAAGACATGGTGGCTCAGTGATCTGAAATTTGGTTCAATCGATCATTTCAGTGTATGTTGTGCTGCATGGCAGAACTATAAGGTAGGCTCAAGTTGGAGTAAAAATGAAAATGAATTTTAGTTTTCTTATTGTTGTTGGTGCCTTTATCATTTGACGTTTAGCGTTCTCACAGCTTTGTTGTGGCAAAACTTGTTTGCGCAGCCATTTAAGTGTGAGCCTACCTTATAATTGTATCATGGTTGTGCTGCTATATTAGATAAAGGGCTGGTAGTTGGGTCCACGATATTGCCGAATACGACCTGTTAGGTTTGAACGGGCTTCCAAAATTTTGGTATATCTATCTGCACGCACCGAAGCATCCGCATCAGCAATCATCGACAGTAGTAAATTTTCATAGTGAAAAATATGGGTTGTTGTCTATGGTCGGTTTAATGGCTACCTGAACGTAGTTCGGCAAATTTCGAAAGTGTTATTTTTGGGAGAAAATGGTTCGGAATTGCGCCAAAAATAATTTTTATCGATATCATTTGTTCCCATGATTTTAATAGTTTTTTGTGAGCTTTAATTATTTGACGTTTTTTGAATTTTATAGAATTTTATAATAGAATTTTATAATAGAAAGAAGAATTTTATAATGTAAGAACAGAGATAAGGTGGGTAAATATTCGCAAAAAAAAAAGATTTTTTGAAAGAAATTTACAAAAAATCAACAAACACTCACATAAAAAATTTTAAAAATCGGACAAGAAACACCGAAGATATAGCAAAAACAAGAAAAAAGTACCATAGGGACCATTTTTAAAAAAAAAAAAAGAATATTTTTTTTGAAAATGTCATTTAAATGTCTACCGATTGAGGCGGGATCAAAATATATTTACTTTTCAGCCATACAAGGTGATACGGTCTAGTGTATATCCCGAGAGGAATTTTGTTGACTACTAATGAATCTGATTTTTTGCATGACCTTGCACGTACTGAAACATCCAGCCCTTCTTCTTTTACAATTGCTTACGGTTCCTCAAAACTTTTCTGCGATGGCCTATTTCTGTGATACTAATCTCCTCACTTTCCGCGCATTTTTTTCTCTCGTATTATCTTCATATTTATAATGTTAAATTTCAATTTCTTCGATTTGTCCCACTTCTGTAGCAATTTCATCAGGAGCACTTTTTCCGAAATTCTCACTTCTTCTTTTTTCCACATATCTTTGTTTTTCTAATTTTATTAGTACTCTCAAATGCCTTTTACTTTGCATATTAGAAATTTTAATTTGTTAAAAACTACTTATATTACTTTGATAATGTAATTTTAATACAATTTTGCTTAAACTTCAACTGTTTTGCTTTGTTTTTCTTTTTTTTTTTTTGTGTCTTACTTCAGTTCAGTTGAACAAACTTTACACGTGGATGACTTATATTGCTTTGTTATCATTATAATTACTGAAAATACTATTTTCAAGGCAAGGATACCAAATGAAATAAATGTTCACTCAAATAAATATTGCTGTACATAGCATTTTAATAAGTAATAATTATACAATATTCATAATATATGCACAATTATTTGTCAGCCATAAAATAAATTGCCTAGATGTATGGAAAAAATATGTAACTGTAAAAAATTTCATTAACACCTCAATGTTAAACGTCAAAATAATAATAAAAAACACATTTTCATGGCAATTTAAAGTATTTCTTCCCGATGTTAACAAATTGATACAACAAGCAGCAGACTATGTCGAGCTATCTCCGCAGTAGCTCCGCTAACACTAGCAACGATACAAGAGCTAAACATAAACATTTAATTTACGCAATTTGAAAAACAAATATAAACTTATGGCAAACATGTTTGCAGATATGAAGAGATGCAGAAATGTTGCAATCATTATCGAACAGAACAGAAAAAAAAAAAATAAAAAACTAAATACTGACAATCATGTCGATTGGGTTCAAAGCACTTGAGTGTAAATAATGGATGAGGCGGCGGCTAGCACAGATAGCCAAGCAAGATTTATGCGAAACATCATCAACATCAGCATCAGTATCATGGAAGAAATCCACATGAGAATTCTGGATATTGAACAAACAGGAAGTCTTGGTTGGCTGAAGCTGGCTACCAGCTGAAGCACCACGCACAGGCACTGGCAGCAATACAAAAACAAATTATAATCTAATAAAGAACACAAAGAAGTAGAAGAAGCAGAGAAATTGTCTACGTAGATGGAACATGTGTGAGCAGAGTTCCAAAGAAAAAGAAAAAAACAAAAACAAGATATATTGGAATTGTAAATGCACTGTACTGTGTACAGCCGGTGGATATTTATAAGCGATAAATCAATAACAAAAACTATTGAATGCAATGACAACTTTGGCTGCAAGTAAGAGATGTGTTCTTGGGAAATGTGTAAATGTGTCAACTGTGAAATTGTCTCACATACAAAAAATGGTTTAAGTTAAAATATTTCAACGAAAAATTATCAAAAAAAGTGTAACAGCAGGTTAAAAATAAAATTGCGATGCTCGCTTTAAACTTCTGAAGATATCTCTTATTTTTTTTTTAACTTTTTCCTTGTTTATTGTTTGAGAAACCTTGAGCATTTGTGCATGCATATTCATAGCTCTCTGCCATCGTATATAATGCTATTTTTATTTTGCACACCACTTATTTACATAACCGACAAATGCATACAAATACACATTTATTCATATATACGCATACATTTATTCACTTTCCCACAGACCCAGACGGGTCACGCCGGAAATCGCCAACTTACAATCTATCAATAATAAATGTTTGTTGTTTTTTTATTTTATTTTTGGGCTTTCAGCCCGCCATGACTTCGCTTTTAGGCTCTTTGAAGCGGCAAAATGCAAACGTATCAGAAATATAAACAAACGTCAGGCACTGCAATCGCTGCATAAATAAACGAGACTCGAGCACGCAAAATTTGAACCCCAACGCCTTCAACTTCACTTTAGTTAAACAAACAAACAAATAAGCAAAGTTAGAAAACTGCCAAAAATAAAAATGAAAAAAATTTCAGAAAAAAAAAAACTGAAATTTTAGTAATCACGATAAAATAATAAAATAGGTACTTGTCGGCAAATGCGGCTTTAAAATTTTAAAAATTTAATGAATGAATGTTGTTTGTATAGCGAACAATAGTAAAGAATATCGTGTCTAATTGCTTAAGTGCAGAAATTGGGGTACTACAAGGCTCAATCCTAGGTACCTTATTTTTGAAGTGAAAACTTCTTTAGGCGCGTTGAGCACTTTTTGGTAGAGAGCAAAACTATAGATTCGCGATATCGTCACGCTGTTAGTGTAACAGAAATTATTGCTGTACAGCATTCCTTTTTAGGGGTTACCGATTTCCGAGGTGTTAACCAACCGATTGCTGGACCAATTACCGATTACCGAGGCGATTACCAACCGATTACCAATTATCGAAGCGATAACCAACCGAATACCAAAGCGATTACCAATTACCGAAGCGATTACGAACAGATTACCAATTACCGATGCGATTACCAACCGATTTCCAATTACCGAAGCGATTATCAACCAATTACCAATTACCGAAGCGATTACCAAACGATTACCAACCGGTTACCGAACCAATTAGCGATTACCGAAGTGATTACCAACCGATAACTGGACCCATTACCGATTCCCGAGGTGATTACCAACCGATTACCAATTACCGAAACGATAACCAACCGAATACCAAAGTGATTACCAATTACCGAAGCGATTACGAACAGATTACCAATTACTGAAGCGATTACCAACCGATTTCCAATTACCGAAGCGATTACCAACCAATTACCGAAGCGATTACCTAACGATTACCGAACCAATTACCGATTACCGAAGTGATTACCAACCGATTAGTGGACCAATTATCGAATACCGAAGCGATTACCAACCAATTACCGATTACCAGAGCGATAACCAACCGATAACCGAACCAATTACCGATTACCGAGGCGTTAACCAACCGATTACTGGACCAATTACCGATTACCGAGGCGATAACCAATTACCGAAGCGATTTCCAACAGATTACCAATTACTGAAGCGATTACCAACCGATTTCCAATTACCGAAGCGATTACCAACCAATTACCAATTACCGAAGCGATTACCAACCGATTACCTAACGATTACCGAACCAATTACCGATTTCCGAAGTGATTACCAACCGTTTACTGGACCAATTATCGAATACCGAAGCGATTACCAACCAATTACCGATTACCAGAGCAATAACCAACCGATAACCGAACCAATTACCGAGGCGTTAACCAACCGATTACTGGACCAATTACCGATTACGGAGGCGATTACCAATTACCGAAGCGATTTCCAACAGCTTACCAATTACCGAAGCGATAACCAACAGATTTCCAATTACCGAAGCGATTTCCAACCAATTACCGAAGCAATTACCAGCCGATTACCGAAGCGATTACCAATTGACTACCTAACCAAAGTAATTGTGCTACAAATATATTATATATAAGCATTAAAAAATCGCAGTTTAGACATTCAATAACGCATTAATTTATAAAAAGAACTTAAAAAGCTCCTTAAAATACGATTTCAAAATATTGTGGAAATCCCACAAACTCAAGTTTAAATAAGATAACATTGTGTGTTAGTTTATCAAATGTTTTACTCAAGTCAGTGCAAGCACAGGTTTCCTCTAAGAAAATGTTTTCTTCGGGTTCATAAAAATTGGTCTATTTAAGGACGTAAATTGTTTTTATTTTTTAGAAAAAAATTAAAAAATTTTAAAATTAGGCGGTAATATTCTTTATTGTTATTTTTGATGCATTCAATTTTAGTGAGAAGTTTAGCCCGATTGCTTCAATTAATTGGCCTATGAAAAAAAATTCAGGCAATAATCCTTATAAATCACTGATTCAAAGAAAAACGGCCAAAAATTATAAAATTTCAATTTTAAAAGGTTAAATGGTTGGGGAGAAGATAAGGGACATTAAATACATTTTACTACATAAGTACACCGAGAAAAAAAAGCAATAGTTAAATCACCTAAGTCGGCTTGGGTAAAGAGAATTGTATGGGAATTATAAACTTATGCTTATTCAACTAAGCAATTTATTGTTTAATACATTGCTTTGAAAGCACATACTTCGATACCTTGCCAAAATAATTTGATGCACCTAAGCCCAAAATCCGAAAATATAAATTAAAAAAAAAAACACTAGCATGGATAAATAGCTTAAGCATAGTTTTGAGCTATTTGTTGCAAAAAAAAAAAAACAGAAGGACAGATTTGATAATTTAATGGATTTTTTTTTTTGTAATATAATAACTTTTAAATTCAAAAATAACATAAAGTAAATTAAAATACACCCGTTAAAATTCACACCAATAAATTTAACAACATTTCATCAACAAAAAGAAAAGAAAAACTTTGCCCACCGTGCGGAATTGAACTTGGAGTTTTTGGTGCCAGTCCATCGCTCTACCCGCTGATCCGAACAGCCTTGCTACTGTTGATAGCTATACAACAAAAATCTATTAATCTATTAATTAATAGATTAATAGATTATTGTGTTATGCTGCTGCTTAGCTTCAGTTGTAATTAATACTGAATCAATCACTCTGCGTAACGAAGGAGTTTGGCACGATGCATAGTGTAGTGACTTCTTAATCGGTGGTTGTGGGTTCAAATCTCCATGGCAGGCAAAGGTAAGATTTTTCTATTTAATATTTAATTTAATGGCATTGTTATAATAAACGCAAGCAGCTAAGAGAATTTGATAAGCCATACATTTCGTAAAACAAAGGTGTTGATAAAAGAAAAATTTGTGTAGTTTCCGATTTTAGGCAAGCAAATCAAATCACAGAACGAGAGCTGGCTTCAAAAAAAGGAAAAAAAAAACCAAAACCCGGAAAAAAGTTATATTTTTGAAATTAATTTTTTTGTAAATAATGTATAAACTACTAAATACTTGGTTAATTTATCACACAAGTAAAAATTGGCAAGTTAACATGTAAAGCTTAGGAGTTTTGATGAAGTACTTGGGAGGCTGAAAACTGCCAAAGCCATCTTATATATTACACTGTTTTTTTTCAATTTTACATAAGCTTTTTTCTCGGTGTAGTTTTATTTATAAATTTTATTTTTAAATTTGAATATGAACTCAAACTAAACAATAGGGGCCAAATATATAGTTATAAATTTAAATTATAAAATAAACTTTAACTTTAACTTTTAACTTTAACTTTTTTAAAAATTTTATTATAATTTTTGTAGCAATAATCGCTAAGTTCTTATAAATTTAACCTTATTATTGTTTCAAGGTATAGAGTACATTGTAAAGTTATTTTAAAGATATAGATAATATATTAAAAGTTAAGCCTCTTCTTTTAAGAAATATGTGAAATATATGAAATCTAAAAGCAAATTAGTTTTCATATAAATATCTTGAAGATAAAGGTCTTGTGCTAAATTATAAGATAAGTTTTCTCATAAAATTAGGGTTTTTCTCTAAAAAAAATGTTTCAGGAGAATTAGTCGAATTTAAGCTGAATATTGTAAAATTGAGAAGCTAAAGTGGATCTGCCATTAACAAAACCGAAAAGTTGTTATAATTTCCAAACAGTGAATTTTCACCCGATCATACATAATCCACTCAAAAAGTTTTGGAATCGATGAGAGCTTAGAGATATGCTTTTATTCATTGACATCAGATCTGCAACCATTTTTTATAAAAGGACTTATAAATTAGTTTTTCCAAAAATTTGGAAAATAACTTTCCTTAATTGATTTATTGAATAATAAAGAATATGATTGGCTTAAAATGGGACCGCATTAAGTTTAAACTGCGGCAGGAATTCTATCGGATCCAGCGCCAAAATCCTAACCGATCGAGCCAATTCTGTTTAAAATATCCTCTTCAGTGAATGTATGTTCCAAAAAAACCATGCGTTGAATGTTTCATACGCCATGTAACTGATATTTTGGCATATATTTTATCTTTGTACAATGAATTTGGAAGGCTGTAGGTATACACCAAAAAGTGATCCAAAACGTTGCATGTAATTCGAAAAATTGCAAGAATGCCCCTTATACAAATCGCGCTGTAAAGCATTATTCTACGTCAAAAAACGTCAATATTAGATTTTTATTCTCTATCGAATATCCTAATATCATTGAAGTCAGTCAGTCTCGCTTCTTAAATTAAGAGTAATTAATAGTTGATCAATATCGCAAAATTTTCACTCGATCGATGTTTGGATTGAAAATTATTCTACAAGTATACAAATACTAAGTCTTATAGGAATGTTTATGAAATAGTTTAAACAGTTTTAACTTATACCATTTGTATAACTTGAAGATTTCTTTCTGAAAAAAACAGGACCCTGATACGAAAAACTAGGCCACACGAATACACGGATAAGTCTTCCTGACAAAAAGAAATTAGGAAAATCTTTTCGCAATAACATCGATATTGCTTTGGTGAAAGATGTTTCAAAATTTTGAGTTATATTTGCTCTGCTTGAAGACTCAACTCCATGGAAGCTTCAACTTTCAATTCTGAGTTTGGGTGTTCAAGATAATCCCAATACAAATAAACTGATTTTTTGTACAAATTAAGTAGGTAAAAAAATTACTAAATGCACTGTGCGTCGCGAGCATAGTCAATGTCAAAATTTGTTGAAGGAAAAATTTACACTTTTAACAAATTGCCGCAAAACAATTGAAAAACTTTGCAGTAAATGCAATAAATTATCTACAAATTGCAAAATAAACCATGTTTGTTTAAACAACTTCACCAGCTCTTCAGTCAGACAGACAAACGTACAATAAGTGTGAATAATTTGAATATTTCTATTTTATGCAGTGAGCTGAAGCTGGTTCGATTGAGGTTTGTGCTTTTGTTGTGCCAAGCTAATAAATTATGTTGCCCGACGAACTTTGGTCCGACTTGCTGGTTAAGTTCGACTGTGGTGGGGCTACAATTTAAAAAGCAAGAAACACATTCGAATTGAAAGCCAATTGTTGTTATGTAAATCCAAATCCGCACTTGTTGGCCGACAAAAAGAGGCATAAGTTGGCTAGGAAGACAAAAAAAAAAAAAAAAGGAAAGAAAAAACCTACTGCAATAAGGCGGTGAAGTTTAAAAATGCTGCGCATTGCACATGATTTTTGATTAGTGGGGAGAAAACCTAAATTTTATTCCGCATACTCGTACAAATCACTGCGGTTTATTCATTTTGCAGGAAGCACGCAATAGCAATGAGCAGATTTCATGGCCAGGCTGTGGCAAGTGTTTAAGTGAAGGATGCGTTTAGATGTGCATAGGTTGTATGAAGGCTAGAATTTTCCACGCTTTAATACTTAAAAAAGTTTTAGTGTAAAACTCTAGGTGGCCAACAGTCACAAGCCAACAGTCTTGAACTCAAATGTATCAGTTTTGTGAGCGTTTCATTTATGCCAGCCAAAGAGCACAGAAGGCGAACTTTTAATTTTATTTTATTTTTTTTCATGTAATGTTTTTATTGGCTTAATTAAGCTGTCTGGCGTCTTATTTCTGTAAATATTTTTATTTTGACAACGTTCCACATCAAGCAATTAAAAAACGTCCCAAAAAAACAGCAGCTAAACGAAGTGCAGTTAAAACAAATTAACTTGTCAACTTGCTTTTTTTTTTTATTTTTGTATAGCCACAGATGGGCAGACAGACAGTCACATCGTGATGTGACAAATTTTCTCCTCACTTTCAATCTTTAGCATGTTTATTTTGATCCTCATTTGTACCTTAAAAAAAAAATAAATTAAAAAAAAAAAGTAGCCTGGCGTCAGCGTATCAACATTGTGGTGCTTGCTTTTTTTAATATTAAGATAGCTGATAATTTTTGTTGTTGCTCTTCTGTTTTACCGGTACTGTAGTTACATAAAATTTTATCGACCAAAGCTAATAAAAGTTTTGGCATTTAAGTGCAGCAGCTTAAAGCACGCAAATGTTAAAACAAAAGACTTAAGCAACGAACGCGTTGCTTCCTAAATCTCTTTAAACACAACAAAAAAAGAGCGCGTATTTTCCCAAAATGTCAAAACTATTGCTTTTTATAACTTAAAGCATATTTTAGTACGCAGCAACGTTAATATCAGTTCTAAACCTTGGCTGAAATACTTTGTTTAATAAATTAATATTGAATTATGTTTACAACTTTGTGCTAGAGAAATCGTTTAAAAATACGTATGTATGTAGATGTTTAAAAGCTTCTACCACATTACGCGTTACTTTATCACAAATGACTTTTTGGGGGTGCTCTTTCCAAAGACCGACAAAAAAAATAATCAAATCAAGCGTTGAAATATATCAAACGCATTCGTGCGGAACATTAACATCCGCTGAAATAAATTGATTATAAGTTCAATTGACAAAGTGTTTATGATGTTCAAAAACAATTTAATATAAGTGTATATTTAGAAAAAAAACTGAAAGGTGTGACGTTCATATTGTTGATGTTAAATGTGAAATGAGATTTTAAAAACTATGAATCATGATTTCCGTCAAAAACATTTTGTACTCATACATACCACTAGTAGGCAGAATAGTAAAGATCATATCAAATAACGCCCTTGAAAAAATTTCAGCTCTTGAAAGGACTTTGACCGTGCTTCTTATGATCAATTGTGTGGTGTGTGTTTAGGAAATGTTTGAACACAAATGATCGAGAACTGAACCTACATGTTTTATGTCGACTCCGAACGGCTTATGTTCGAAGAAGCTTTCATGGCAGTTTTTACTCTCTGAGGTTTGCCTTTGTCTGCAGAGAGGTAACGGCCGAACAGAAAAATTAATTCAATTGAAAAAACTTTCTGTGTCAGGTGAGATTCGAACCAGAGTTTGCTGATAACGCTTATAATGTTTATAAATCAAAAAGGCGTAGTTGGAGGACCTAAGGACTCGAATTTGTAATTTTTTATTCGTGGTAGAGCTTCTTAATTTAATTTTGATATAAATAAGTCGACATCCCCCTAATTAAAAAATACAGTGGTTCAATGTTAATAAATGGAAAAATGTGGTATTTTTTAATAATTTTTACATAACTAAGTAATATCGTATTTTATATAATTAGGTGTAGTAAAGAAAAACACATTATTTTTTTGCACGAAATTGAAGCCTTTATTTACCAAAGTTAGGATTATCCGATATATATAAAATATGCACTAATTTATTTGACCAACTTTTTAACATTTTGAAGGTGCTCTCTCATTGAAATGTTCGTCCCTATTGGCAAAAAAACTATGGCAGTCAATTTTCACAACCTTCTCTTGAGGCGAATGTTCTACCTTCATGACATTCGTCTTCAGAAGAATCCAACTCATTTTGAAAGAGTTCCAGCTGTTTATTTTCTTATTATTATATTTGAAGCAAGGACCGCAAAAAAACTTTTATCGCTATCCATCAACCATTTTATAACAATTAATTTTTTTAACAATATTTTTTTTCGATCGGAAAAAAGGTCTTTTTTGATCGTTATTTTTTCGATCACAAATAAAAATAATTTTTTGTTCGTTATTTTTTCTATCAAAAATAAAAGTATTTTTGTGACCGTTAATTTTTCGATCAGAAATAAAAATCATTTTGTGATCGCTATTTTTTCTATCAGAAATACAAGTTATTTTTTGATCTATATTTTTTCGATCAGAAAAAAAAATTTTTTGATTCGTTATTTTTTCAATTAGAAATAAAAGTTATTTTCTATCGTTTTTTTTTTTTTATCAGGAATAAAAATAATTTTGTGATTTTTTAGATTAAAAATAGAAACCAATCACTGATCGATATGTAACTATATAATGGTGGCCGTTATTTAGAAGTCTTTTTACAAGTGAAATTAACTGCTACTTTTTTCTACAGCTATTTTTACTTCTAAATCTACTGCTATGTAATACTACTATTTTCTACTGCTATATTTTACTACCATTTCTTGTTACTATTTGGCCAACTAATTCTACTAATATTACCCACTACTCTTTAATACTACTGTATTATTTTTATGTTCTTTTATTTCGCCCTACTATTTTCACCATTATTTTCAACTACTGTTTTCAACTACTATTTTCGGCTACTATTTATTCCATATCTACTACTATTTAATACTACGATTTCGTATTCTTTTTGTGTTCTTCTATTTTGCCCTACTATTTTCACCACTATTTTCTACTGCTATTTTCTGTTACTATTTACTCCATATCTTCTACTACTTAATACTACTATTTGCGACTTCTACTACTATTTTTCACAATTTCCTTATTTAAATCCATGCCCTAGTTCTTATTTGACTCCTTGCCCAAGTCCTTATCCAAATCCTTGCGAAATGTAAATATTGATTTGATTTTGTTTTAATTGTTTTATTCTGAACTGAAAAAATTTAATCCGAAAAAAATTAAAACCAATTTTAAAGCCATTTTGCTTAACCAATTTATATGATTTTGCTCAACCAATTTATATGTTTTGTTTGCAAAAAAAGCTTATTTTTATCGTACTGGTATTGGCATATTAATGAAGGGAGTTTCATATAAATAAACATCAAATTAAAACATATTTGAATAAAATTTTTAACCAAGATCTTAAAATTGGAACTTTAGACTTATATGTCTCAGAGAAGAAACTTGACATAAAAATGGTTAGTACACTATTTGATAGATTATTTATTTATTTTTATTTAATTTTATTTCAATTCGAGTAAAAAAATTTCCTGAATTTGTAGACTACTGTAATTGTCATATGTGATCAAAAATAATATCCGGTCAAAAATAATTGATTTAAGCTGATTTCTATCTTAAAAATTATGAGAAAAATGTCATAAACGGAATCTCTTACTCTCTAGCGTCATATTGCTGTAAATAAAATTATTTTGCAATACCTTTATATACATGATTTTTTGATCTAGAGATTAAAAAATAATCGTTGTCTTCCATCCTGATTTGGAGATAACATTTTATGGTTCTCCCTAAATGTAGATCCATCAATTGAGCTGCTCAGAGCACAAGTGGCGTAAGTTGACTTTTGGTAGTTTTGAAAAAATGGAATATTTACAAAAATACTTATTAAAAATATTATGTATAAATGACTCAGTTTTGCTTATAAGCTAGATCAAGAGCATAAAGAGAGCTATTAATATCGTAAAAAATGAACTCAATAATACCAAAAAAATTATGAATATTTTTGCATACTGAACTGAACATTTTTTTTAAATTTCTCATTTACGATGTCGAAATCTAATGTGACATATTTTTAAGAATGTTTTAATGAAGAATGATAGCATTTAGTTCTAGAAATCGAACAAAACTTTCCTTTATGTGATTATCTTCATTATTAAGAGAGATATAAAATGAATGGACTTGTTCTCAGAAAAAATTATATAATTTGTCAGAACAATAACAAATTATTGCATTTTATTCAGAGATTATGTAAGCCAGGAGTTTCTAACTCAGACTCATAAATAGGTTACATTTTCTTCACTCTACGTACTTCTCTTCTATATAAATAGGTTCTCTTCACTTCTATGTACTTAACTCGATTTCCCTAAAAAATTAACTTACGCCACTTGTGCTCTGTTGTACTCAATTGTAGAAAACGAGGACAACATGTTGTGTCTCAAAAAATACAAACAAAATATTAAAGAATATATTCAGCAATGGATGAAAGACCTATCAAGTTCCAGCTTTAATGACTAAAATTCAATTTGTTTTCTCTTCTTTTACATCTATTATATCACTTTTAATGCAAAAATGTTGCAAATCATAATCTGAGAGATACACGAAATTGTATGCCCCTTAGCGTTATATTGGCGCCAAAATACAAAGTATTAAATTGATTGCAAAAAAAAAAAAGGGAATATAAATTTTCGACAAACTGTGATTTCCGTGTTGAAAGCCATAATCATTGAATTGGCAATTATGACTGGCCTACGGATCGATATCAGAGTGGAGCACACTGTGCAGTTCACACTGTCTTAAGCAGGTGAGTAGAGCACCACAAAATATATCTTTATGTTGTCCCTTTCAGCACAGAAAATATCAATAAAGTTGCTATAAATAAAAGCGCTGCATTTGAGTGTCAAAATTTACACAAAGCAAGAAAAGTTTTATTATGAATTGCAATAATTCATATTTAAAATTTAATTTATAATTTGTTATTGTTATAATTCTTTACAATATTTTAGGAAAAATAGCTGCAAGTTGAATAATTAAAAACTTTTATTGTCCATACAATAATAATAAAAGCAGCAAAATGACCTTGACACGATTTGATGTCTTATTTGAAAATATTACCTTTATATTGTTTTTATTGATTTTTAATTTTTTTTTTTTATTATGTCAAAAGCGTAACCTTTACAAGAACTGTGTAAACTTTATATTGATAAATAAGTGTTAAAATTTTTCAACACTCACTTATAAAGATTTTTGACTGCATTGAGTGCAGTCTCATAATGCAACAACTGTAAAATATTGCAGCTTCAATGTCAGATTCGTGTATGTATATTTATATTTTGTCTGATACTTGTAAGAACACTTCAGCTTTAAGTCAAGTGCAGTTGAAGTTGTAAATGTAGTAAAATACTGAAATGAAGAGTCATGTAGCTTACGAAATTCTCAAGGTCAAATCAATATAAGGGAGCAAGGCATCATATTGGTTTAACAAAGACTAATTTCCTAAACTGTCTATTTCTTGATCTAACTTGAGGTTGTAAAACTTTATAAGTAAGCTCGTTTTTTTAGATGTACATTAAGAGAAAACAATTTTTGAGAGTAAAAATTTTAACTATATATTCAAGAGGTTCGAAATCATTGCATGGTCATATAAAATAATGATTTAGCGCTGTGGGAGCAGTTGATATTTTTAATGAGCATTTTTTTTTTCTATGAAGGGTTAAAAAGCTAATTTTAAGAAAAGCCATCCAATCCAATCCTTTCAATCTTGCCCCCATTTATCAACTAATCGAGTTTTAAACTTCATGTGCTCGGGATAGTAAATTTAATTTTTAAAGCACCAGCATGATAAGTTGACTTTCCAATCGCCAACTGTAGCTAATATATTAGTATAGACGAATAACTCAACCCCTCAAAAAGTAGTCTAAGGCGTCACTTGTTTCATTTATTGAGATGTTTCACTAACCAAATATTTATCCCAAAAAAGTGATGGTTTGACTCCTTGTTGCGCATGTTGCGTCGTCCTTCTGGAAAAATTTGTTCAATAGACGATTGGTACTAATTTTATAAAGAATATTGAACATAAATGTCAAAGACACTTGACGATTCTGACCACAATACCTCTTAAAAACACCCTTTATTTGTATGAAAACCGTATCAAATTCATTTATTTCCTATTATAGCGAAATACTCAATAAAGTCTTATATGCAAGCACAAAAATATACACACACACAAACATACATAAGAAAAACCAAAACAAAAAAAACAAATTGACTATTTCAGACCTGAAAGTACTTTGACTGAGCTTCTTATGATCAACTGGGTTATGAATATTATTAAATGTTTGCACAGAAATAATCAAGAATTGGACCTAAGCTTTATGGAGACTCCGATCTCAAGAAGCTTTACGTAGAAGTTTTACTTTCTAAATTTCCCCATCGTCGCTTCTCCGACGTTGAATGTTAATTCAATTGAAAATCATTCTGTGTCAAATGGGATTTGAATAGCGGTTCTTTGACTTATAGACCACGCACCTTAACCAGTATGTCACAGCCGCATACTGGTTAAGAGAGCAAAAAATAATAAAAATGACAAGAAGACATGCTTCGACAAGATAAAATTAAAAAAATTTGAGTTGAGTAAAAAGAATATGTTACTTTATTTACATTTTATATGGTGTCTACATTTGGAGACTACCGGCCAGGAGATTGTCATTTTTGAAAGTTTGGTTTGAGAGTGGCAATTGTTTTGAAGGGAAAACTTTTTATGGCGCGTTGAGCACTTTTTGGTACTCTTAATGGCAGCTATGCTTACGTCATCAATGTTAACTTCAGCAATGTTAACGTCAGCAATGTTAACGTCAGCAATGTTATATCGGCACCACTGTTAGTCTCACCACTGCTAACATTAGCTAGTTAAGGCTTCCACTGTTATTGCCTGTATTTCTGATTCAGCTTCAGGCAAGCCGAAAACAGCAACGTTTATGCGTTTTTTATATCGGAACCCTCAGAACGGTGGCATATAAGGGGTAGGTGTGTTGAGAAAAAATATTAAAAAGCAAAAAATAATAGAACCAACTCATATGTTTTACTCTTTTAGGGGTCAATTCGGGAGAGATATGAACTATAATCAAGAGTTTTTGTGTTTTTTGTATTGGGACCTCTAGAAGGGTAGCAGATAAGAGGTAGGTGTTCTCAACACACCTATTGAGAAATGTTGAAGAGCAAAAATAATAGGATAAGCACATATCCTATCCTTCTAGGGATCAATTCGGGGGAGTTATGAACTATATTCGATAGTTTTTCTATTTTTTGTATGGGTACCTCCAAAAGGGTGGCAGATCAGAGGTTGGTGTGCTCAGAAGAAATATTGAAGTGCAAAATTAATAGGACCACTCGGATAACAATTTTACCTAAATAAGCCTTAAGTAAACTTTTGTATAAGGAACTTATATACGCAGGAGGATTTAAACTTCCTTGAACAATCTTTGAAACAAGTTTTATAAGAAAAAGGCTTATGAAATTATTTCCTTTATACAAGAACTTATATTAAGTTTGATCTAAGAGTTTTATTCAAGGCTTATTCAGGAACTCGGAAACTGAGAAAAAAAATTTAATTGGTTTTATAGTAATATCCTTCTCTGCGTTTCATCATTTCATTTTATTTAGCACAGAAAATTTATACATTTTAAAAATATTTGTATATTTACCATGTCACAACCAGAACAGATTGAACTCGGATCCTTTGTATTGCCAGCCGCACGCTCTACCCACTCGTCTATTCAAGCCTTTACTCGCGCGACGTTAAAAATTAATTAGTAGTTTTTTTTTATTCCCTTGAGAACAATTTTATAAAGCTCTCGATTGCGTTAATTTCATATACGCACTTAATTTCAATCCAAGAAATTGCCTCGGTAGCCCAGCGGTGACAGTTTATCAGCAGATAGATCCAAGGTTCAAGCCCGCGCTCAGACAAAAAAAAATTGTTTTTGTTGAAATTATTATTATTAAATCAGGAATTTCTAATCTTATTGTTAACACAAACTGAAACTTTGTTTATCAAAAAAAAAAAATATAAGCTTGAGTAAAAATCTTCTTGACTACTTTCTAAATAAAGGTTTATATAAAAAATTATACAAGAAATTAAAATTTTCAAGGCTTTCACAAGGATCTTTCAAGAAAAGCATGAATAATTACTTTTATACAAGGCCTTTTCAAGTTGAATATGAATAACTTCAAATATTTAGGTGAAATTGTTATCTGGGCAAGTTAAATAGTTTACTTCTCTAGGGGTCAATTCGGGAGAGATGTGAACTATAATCGACATTGTTTGTGTTTCTTGTATGGGGACCTCCAGAAGAGTGAGAGATCCGCTATTTGTTGGTGAGCGGAAAATAAATATTAAATGCTTTCCAAAAAATTATAGGACTAACTCTTAAAGGGTTTTTTTTAGAGGTATCGAACTTCCGATAGGGATAACTGTCAAACTAGCTGTCATACTAATAAAGTGTCTTTTAGTTTATTTTTCAGTATACTTCGGCAAATCATCATGCGAAAATTTACACTAGAACAATGTTTACAAATCGTGGAAATTTGCTGTCAAAATTTCTCCAAACTTATTCTCCAAACTTATAGAGCACTTCGTCAAGTTTACGATGGATTGATTCATGACCACATTTACTTTTTTAGATAATATGCAGTCAAATCGAGCCCGTACCGTGCATGCAGAAGAAGCCATCGCCGCTGTAGACGTGAATGTGACAGAAGACCCGAATTTATCGATGCGATGCCGTTCTCAGCAACTCGGTCTCTGCCCGTCCACCTCTTGGAAAATTTTGAGGTAAGACCTCGTCTTACACCAGTATAAAATCCAACTGGTGCAGGAATTAAAGCCATCAGACCATCGTTTGCGTAGTACGTTTGGTGAATGGGTTGAAAAACCATTGGAAGTTGAACCGCATTTTAACTTCGAAATCATTTTCAGCGATAGGCACATTTCTGACTTAACGGGTAACGAGTTAGACTACTTTTTATGGGGGTACGTCTAGTCACTGCTCTATGCTGATAAACCAGCTACGACTGACCAGTTGGAAACCTACATTATGCGCGTTATTGGCGAGATAAGTCAGGCTATGATGGAAAAAATGGTACGAAATTGGACCGACAGGAAAGTCTTTATAAGACGTATTCGTGGTGGCTATATGCCTAAAATTATATTCAAACACTAAATGTCATCAAATTTGCGAACTTATTAACCCATTTCTGGTCAAGACAAAAAAATTTTTTTTCCCGGCGAAACCCTTATTATGGCTAGGTTGTAGGTTCCCAAAAATGGGTCTAAAATGGTCAAAAATTTTGTTCGCTTTTCCGTTCATATGGGGCAGATTAATACAAATTATATGAAAAATCAACATTTTCGTTATAGTTGTACGTTTATTTAAAGAAAAAAACAACAAATTAGTTCGTATGTTATGCCAAGCTCTAAAACATTAATAATACAGAGGCACATTACACTTTTTTCAACGAAAAACTATGATTGAAAAATCGGGCTAAGCGACACGAGTGCATTTTCGCACCCAACGAAAGGTAATGCATATATATAACAATTGCATTACCTTGCCGTTATAAAGTAAATCATTTATTATATTTTGAGTTATTTTTATCACATTAAGTTAATTGTAAAACATTTTTTCCTCCGTTAAGTATTTATTTTGATTTTTTTTAAAAGTAGGTCGAAAATGGAATATTTTTATCTGGTAGGGAAGAGAGAGTATTGTAGGGGGAATGCTAAACTCGAACTTGCAGTACAAAAGCTAAATATCAAACATTGTTTTTATGCATTAACATCAAATAAAACTTACATTTATTGCATATGAAAAAATATCCAAACTTTTGGGTGTGAGAACGCACCCTTTGGCAAGAAATGGGTTAAGCCAAAATATTGGCAATTTCATTAAATTTTCTATGTCTTATTTGACAGATAAGTATTAGATACGGGGGTTGGTGTGCTCAAAAGAAATGTTGATGGATTACATATAATAGGACAAGCTCATATTTTTTTACCCCTCTAAAGGTAAAATCGGGAGAGATTTTCTTTTATTAAAAAATTTGATGATTTATTCAAAAGAAGCTTCTAAAATACTTGAAAAAAGATTTACCGAAGAATTTGACTATTAACGGAACTAGTTGGGGACTAGTTCGGGACTACTCAAAAACTAGATATGCACTTAAATAAGATAAGATTAGATTTGGTGTTGCTGTGGGTGAGAACTAGAAAAAAATCCTTATAGAACTATATCAAAACTATAGTTCAAACTAGCTCACTCACTAGTTCAAGACTAGTTCAGAATGAGTTTTGGACAAATTCAAACTAGTTAAGAACGAGTTCAAACTTGAACATGACTATTTCAGACTAGTTCATGCTAGAGAGAAAGAGAGTTTTGAGAGTAGGTGTAATCTATGTGTCAAATTTTGTGGAAAACCGTTTAGCAGCTTGAGTTGTTCATTTCAAGTTATTTGTGATAACTGTTAATCTGTCGACGTATCTGTTTATCAAGCAGTGAGCTATGGTAACAGACACCAGTGTGGTGTTTATTTGACTTTCCCAGCGAAAGAAGGACTTCTGATTGTCTGAAGTCTATAGTCGGTCAGATAAGCCTTCTTGCTCTGCATGTAGAGAGTTCAGCCCATCTTATATCAGCTTTCGATGTGTTATTATCTTTGAGCAGCAGCTAGAGGGTCACTATAGGGATACCAGGTTGGTTCTGAACCACTGATGTCACCCAGGTACCATTTCTACCAAGCTCGTCAATTATTTGAGTATGGATAAGACCTGGGATAATATGGATAAGACCTTATCTATATTTATTTAAAACTGAAATAATTTGACATTTCATCTAATGAAGCACGGCATTCTTTGGTTAACTTGGAGTTGATGGCTACGTGTTTCATCGATATGATCGCAACATGACACTATATGTTTGTCCTTAGCCTGGCACTAAATGGGTTAATAATTACCTATACTTAAATAATAATGTGCACCAATTCAGGTCGCTGGGAAAAGTCCCTTTATTTTTTTTTTATCAATTGAATGAAGTCGAATAAATATATCGTTCAGCTTCAGCTGCTGGAAAGCTAAAAAAGTTAGTTAGAACAAAATTTCGCATAAAAAACACCAAGTTGATAGAAAACTTAGTAAACATATAATAAAAAATTAATTTGCAATCGAACGGCTGAATATATCTTTGTCAAGCTTACCCTATAATTAAGTTTAAATTGAACACTCCTCTCAATCTGATTTCATAAAATATTATTTAGAAAAAAAAATGTTCTTCTAAATCTATAAAGGGCATTTAGCATTAAACAAAAAGAAAACATGTCTCTCGGGCTTTCCTATGATTAATCTAAACGGTCATCATCATATTTTGTTAAATACCTATTTTAAGATACGCATTGCTTGACATACGATATGTTATATATTTGAAATTCGTTTTCTGTATTTTTTCTTAGCTTCTTTTTTTTTGTGATAAAACTTTTGCACTTGCTCACTCCTGCCACCAATTATATTCGTTGTTAAATCGACACATTTGACCTCGACATGCAATGCTTTTTAACCTGACTTGGTCTTCATTGCTGATGGTGTTGATGTCGCTGTTGGTGTTGCTGGTGTGGTGTTGCTGGTTGCAGTCGTGTATCCAGGCGGGATCTAAGTCGCTAAAGCTCCTCGACGCTCAAAATTTCTTTGTACAAAAATATTAAGAACAGGTTTGATATAAATGCTATAATATTTTGGTTCAAATTGCAAAAAAGTTGCTGTTTTATTCAGGCAAAAGTGTTAAATTCAAAAATATGGTATTTTAAAGGCAAATAGATAACCTTATTACCCCAAACCCTTAAGCAAGACTTTTGTTCTTACTCCATACTTATCTAGAGATAATAATATTAAAACTTTTAAATATTACATTTTTTAATAAAAGATTCATAAACAATAAAGAAAATGCATTCATAAGAAGAGCCTTAGTATTTTTTAAGTAAAAATAACATTTCTTTCTATTTATTATATATATTCTAAAGTATTGAGTAATAAAAAACTGTAACGGTCGACTACTGCTTAGTGTAGCTCCAACATCACTTTATTTAAATGATGTTATAATTCTTATGTTCATATTTTTCTTAGTTTTGCTCTTTCTCTTTTACTCAACTTCATCCTCACCATTATACTAAGCTTACATTGGCGCCCAACGGGTAACGGTCGACTACTGTTTAGTGTAGCCCCAGCATCACTTTGTTTAAATGATGTTATAGTTCATATTATGTTCATATTTTTATTAGTTTTATACAAACCATATTGTAATGAGTTTGTTGAGTTTTCTTATGTTATATCAGAAGAAGAAGAAATTCAAAGTTAAGAGTATCACTTGTCCCTAGGCATGAGTGGACGCTCACAGCTTTGATTTCATTCCAATTCTTTAATTTTTTTTTAAGTTAATAAAATTTTGTTCAAAATCAAAGCAGCTATTTCTGGGGATTCAGCAATTGGCACATTCCATTTTGTTGTTTTTTGCATTTTTACTCATTAAGTTGTGGCTGCACAAGAAACGGTGAGAGTGTATTACGTATTATTATAGAGGTTTTTTTTCATATTTATTCATATGCTATTTCACATTTTCAAATTCACCGTTTTTAAAATGCAGAAAATATCTCAGACACAATTTTACTAAAAAAAAAATTCTCAATTTATAAAAAGCAACACAGCACTTCCTCATTAATTTTTCTTGTCGAACCACATTATCACCCATCTTCTGCTTAAATACACCAGAGCAGAAATGCAAAAATATTTATAATTTTATAATAATTTTTTATTCGCCTCTTTTGACCCATCAGAAACAATTAACGCTCAGCTTTCAGCCAAGCAACCAAACTAAAAATTGCTGAATAATTAATAGACACTTTTGAAATATTTCCAATATCAAAATGAAAATTTGCAACAACAAGAAGAAGAAAAAAAAACTTCTATTGCTGTCTGTGCATTAATTGCATTCCATTCATTGACTAGCAGCTTGATGGCGGCGCCATAGCTCGATCTTCATAGATCATAGATCGGTGATCGGCCTTTGGAACAGCAGCAAAAATAATAAATTAAATTTTCAATTGGGTGGGCAAATAGCTGTTATGTCCACGCCCGCTTTGACCTCCTAAACGCTCTTAACGCAGCTAAAGTGTCGATGAACTTGTACAATATTTTTGCTCAAGTCAATCGATATCGAGGTATTTAGCAATAAAGATTAGTTTGTGAGATAATTGAAAATTTAGTTTTTATCTTGGTGAATGATTCATTGAATACAAAAGATACTTTTCAAATGGTCAGCATTAGCAGAAAAAACTTTCAGCGAGTAGTTTTCTAGATACTTCTGTTGTTTAATTTGAAATTTACAATATGCAACTTTTTTGACGTTGTAGTGTTAAGGAGTTGGTAACATGTTTTCTGTTTAAAAACATACTATATCATGTTATACATTAAGCTTTTTTTAAAAAAAATCAAAGTTTGTACACGGTTAGAAGTTCTGAAGTAAATTTGAATGCAAGCAAAGTATAAATATTAGTATTAAGGCCAAAAGTTGCCACACCCCCTATTATTGCCCACAAATAAAAAAAACGCTTTATTTCAGACAAGTTTAAATGTATTGGGCTGATATTTTGTAATTTAGTTTATATATTGCTACTCTCGGCAAGTGCACTAAAAATGGGTGTGGTCGAACTATAACTACGCCCACTTTTCAGAAATCATTATAATTTCAGTGCTGTACATGTTTTGATAGTTATACTTCGTGTGTAGGTGTTATGCGACCAAGTGGCGGTCACTATATACAAATGTTGCCACGCCTACTTTTTCCGCAGTAGATACAATATGAGAGCTCTGGGGCAGGAGGCTCGGAGGCGCAAGCCGATGACGTCACTTAGGCCCAACGCCATCTAGTGGGGGGTTTTTTTTGCTAAAAATCGGCAAGTTTGGTGTATGTCTTTGCTTTAAGCTTTTAAGAAATCGGCATGTTTGGGGTATGTCTTTGCTTTAAGCGTTGATCATAATTTTATTTACTTCATTATCGGTAGTAAGAGTCAAGCGTGTTCTTATCAGCGTTTGCATGTTTTGTTTTTTTCTTAACCCTTGAATTCGTTATAGCAATGACTCACTTGTCGACTGCTTGTCGACTTTAGCTGAAATGATATGACTTGCTTTATGAAAGTATATACATTTATTTGGGTTAAAACAATTTAGGTACGGCGAAGGCTGAAGGGTTAAAGAAATTTTTGTAAATTAACATAGTAGTGCTAAGTATTAGGTGCGTGTATTAGATTTGTATAAGTAGTGTGTGTATTAGATGATAACCATTTAAGACATAGGCGTATATAAATATCTATTCGTCAGTTGGGGGACATGAAAATTTCACATTGGAAACATCTCATTTTAGTTGCTGCTCGAAGTTTCTGCATCTAGAAACTTCTTGACTCTTCTTGGTTGTGGTGTTTTTCCTTTACTTAAAATAAAATACAGCGGCGGAGAAGTTGCTGGGTGTAAGTGACTTGGCCAGTGGTTATTAAGCGGGGCGTGTAACCCCGATGTCCCCCAACTGACAAAAAGATATTTATATACGCCTATGTTTTAAATGGTTGGCATCTAATACACAAACTACTTATACAAATCTAATACTCACACCTCGCTTCCACTTGAGATGCACCCAATACATAAACCCCATTCTTATTCCTACCATAATAAATTTACAAACATTTCATTAACCCTTTAACGTTCCACGTATCTAAAATGATCCAAAAAATATAAATGCAGATTTTCGCAACGCAAGTCATATCATTTAAGCTAAGCTTGTCACGCAGAATTTGAATCATTGGTATTAGGTATTTGAGGGTTAAGAAAAAACAAAACATGCAAGCGCTGATAAGAACTCGCTTGACTACTATTACAGATAATGAAGTAAATAAAGATATGATCAACGCTTAAAGCAAAGACATACATCAAACTTGCCAATTTTAATAGCTTAAAGCAAGGGCATAGCCCAAAACTTGCCGATTTTATTAGCTTTTAGCAAATACATACCCCAAACTTGCCGATTTTAATAGCTTTTAGTAAAGACATACCCCAAACTTGCCGATTTTTAGCAAAAAACCCCCACTAGATGGCGCTGGGCCTAAGTGACGTCATCGGATTGCGCCTCCATGCCTCCTGCCCCAGAACTCTCATATTGTATCTACTTTCCGCCTATCTGAATATATTCATGTTGGGCATATACCCCAACAGCCCTTCTACACTTTGTCCGACTTTAACCAAATTTTGCACACATATTCTTTGGTATATATGAGCAGTTTAAGGTCTAGAAAAGTGGGCGGTACTAGACAGGAGGCTTGGAACTATTTTTCCACCACCCCGGGCTTCAACGGGTATTCCGTCTAGTTATCTTATAAAATTTTATATTTTTTCCCTATGTCAACATATTGAGTATCAATTCTAGGCTAAAAATCTCAAACAAAATTATAGATAGAATCATAAATGTTATCATAAATGTTATATTATAAATGTTATATTAAATATAGATAGAATCATAAATGTTATATTATAAATTATATAACTAAAAATTTTTAGTATTTCATTACGCCAGAAATTTTGTTTTACTCAAATCAACACTGTTATCGTACAGTAATTTTATGCATAATGACTTTGTAAAAAGTGTTGATTGTCCTTAAAACTTTAATATACACGGCAAAACAAAGTATGTTAAAACAAAAAATATTTTTTTATGGACTAAAGGAGGAAACTTTCTCAAAATCGATAATTTTCGGATTCCGAACGAAACACAATTATAAAAAAAATATTTAAAATTTTTGCATTGAATTTTTGGTTTAGCTTTTGCTTACAAAAAAAAAAGTATGCATATAATGCTACATCTATAAAAAGCCCCATTTAGATTGGAAAAATAAATTTACTTTTTGAAGAACTTGACTTTCTATGCCCAAAACTAATAAATTGATTAGGATTTTAGCGAAATTCGTAGTATGAAATTAAAAAAAATTATCACAATTTTAGAGTCATTTTTATTCTGTGTAAATTATAAACGGCTGTGGCGTAGTGGGTAGAGTGTGTGGCTCATACGCCAGAGAGCCCTGGTTCAATTCCTACCTAACACAGAAAGTTTTTTTCAATTGAATTAATTTTTCTGTTCGGCCGTCACCTGTCTGCAGACAATGGCAAGCCTCAAAAAGTAAAAACTGCCATGAAAAGCTTCTTGAGGACATAAGCCGTTCGGAGTCGGCATAAAACATGTAGGTCCAGTTCTCGATCATTTGTGTTCAAACATTTCACAACACGCACAACACAACTGATCATAAGAAGCTCGGTCAAAGTCCTTTCAAGGGCTGATATGGCCATTTTGTTTTTTTCGTTTTTTTTTTTTTTTAATTATAAACATAAAATTTGGCGCTATCATTGTTCCAAGTTTAATGAACTCGTCGAGAATTCAAATTTTTCATGGCAACACTAGCTGTAAATCTTTTCTTTTTGTTTTGTTTTTTGACCTTTGTATATGGGATACTTTATACAAATTTATTCTTATTTTCGTGCACTTCCACTTTCATACAAAATAGTTTTATTTGCAAGATTACTTTTTTATATTCGGTTTTTAATTATTTAAATTTAAAAAAAATGCTACTTTCTAAAAATTGAGACATCACACATGCATAACTTCCTACAATCTCCTGCAAGTTGAATGAATTTACAGCTCCTTAATGAAAACAATGCTCGTAAACTTCTTTTCGACAAGTTGTCAAGATTAAATAACTTCCGTTATTGTTATTATGCATGTGTAATGGTGTGTTTGGCATCTTTCAGTAGCAAACTCTTTACTAGTTAATACCGCGCACTAAATAAAAACTAGTGGATTTTCTTTTGTTTAACAGGCTGGCCAAGAAAGTTGACCAAATTTACATAATTTGTTATTACTACTTTCAAGTGCTGTGCTAAGAGACTTTAAATAAAAACAAAATGTTTTAATGTCCTTAAGTTTGAAAACTTAATTCCAAAAGGTAACCAAATGAATGATCCAAATGTTACGATAGCTTCAAATTTTACAATTAAATATATTTTAGTGAGACAATTTGTATTTTTGGCGTGCTTGCTAGCAAAAACAAAATTGCCTTATTATCTACTCATATTAGCTGCAACATCTCATAGTATAGTTTGCACACACAGTATTTCACATGCAGTATTTTATGCTACATAAATTTTTTAGCTGTTGTGCTCTTTTTTTAATCGTTGCTAACTGCAATATTGGTCATAAAACATAAAAGATACAACAAGTAGTTGGTACAAAACAAAACTACAAGAGCTGCTAAAAAAGCTAATAACAGATCGCCAAAGTTACTACTGCCAAAATTGAAACCTACTCTCGACCATAAAAAAACAACCAAGTTTTTGAAAGAAACAAGCCGCTGTTAAAACCCTCATCATCAGGCGCTAAACATTGATTTAATGCTAATAAATAAGTGTAAACAATTATTAACGATTATTAATGTTTTAAACCGTAATTGGTATGGCTTTAGCTGTGGTGCAGGCTCAGGCGTAGCCGCAACAGCTACAAAAAGTGAAAATTCCACTTATTTGTACAGCATTTTGGTGGATCCTCACTGTAAATCATTCAAGCCGTTACGATCATTTATTATCGGCTTTTGTAGTCAAGTCATTTTATTGATTTTGTTATTGTTAGTACCCAATATGTGTTAAATAATTGGCTGAAAAGCTTAAATAATTAGGAAATGATTAATTAGAGTAGCAGCTTCACTAAATTTCGCCTAAATGGTTTGAACTGGAATGAATTTTATTTTAAATGGTTAGTGGCATGAAATTTTGAGTGGTGTTGAAAATTTAAATAAAATTAAAAAATTAGTGCTTTTTTTCTGAAAACCTTTCAAAATCTCAATCCAAAATATGTGCATTTTTTTTTTAAAGTCTTCCATTGATATTATACGATTTGACTTCCACTAAAGTCACATCACAGCTATCACTTATGTTTTTATGGCTTAGTTTTATAAATTAAAAGTCAAACTTTTTCGAAAATGCAGGCAGCTTATAGTCAATATTTACAGCTTTGATGACTCAATTCGTACGCTATGGCTTTAACAGAGTGCTCCTCCATAATCATAAAAGAACAGCAGCTGCTTGTTTGTAATCGTAAAATTTGTATTTAATATCAGTTAAAAATATTTCACTTTAATCGTTAACAAAATTGCCGAAAGAACACTTTCACATAGCATTCGTTCAATAAAAAGTTCAATAAATATTATCATAAATTAATATATAAATAATTTGAAAGTAAATCTACTTAATAGATCGATATACATGATAAATGATGTGTTTATAAATAACTAATTAAGAAAGTGTAAATATTCATTCACTGTAAAGATAAAATTTTTTGATTAAGCTAAAATAATGGAGAAATGAAATAGTTTAAAACTTTTGGTAAATTTCTCAAGTTCCTAATTAAGCCATAAAAACTAGGCATAAAAACTCAGAAATTTAAATATTGTGATAATTAATATGTAATGTCTATTAAGCAATGAGACCTAGGCAGTCATATAAAAAAAAAAACATGGTAGCCTGTACCATGGGCGCAGCCAGGATATCAGTCAGGGGGGAACGAATATATGTACACACAGAGAAAAAAGTGTCAAATTATAAAATTTTCGGGTATAATGTGCCTAAGACCTTCGGCCAGAATGGGTTATCTAAGTATTTGTATAATTCAACAAAGGAAATTTAGGCAACTTTCTGCTGAAATGGGTTTTCGTAGATTTTAGGCAATATTAAAACAAAAACTTGGTTATCATAGCCTTAGGTAAGTTATACTTAACTAGTGAAGATTTCCTAAAGCCTTTGCACCAAGCGCTTGCGTTGTTCTCTTATGATTTATTTGTTTTTTTTTATATTCTCAGTTATATTTGACACTTTTTTCACTTTCTTGTTTTTCTATTTTAAATTAACTCAATTTTTATTTAATAATGTCAACTCATCAGTAGTTTTGCGTGATTCTCGCTGTGATCCATCGCAATGTTTCGAATAAATTACTTCGAAATACATGCACGTCAGAACAAACGATAAGAAAGGGAAAGCAAATAATGACCGTTTATGACAGAAAGAGTAGCAATGAGAGAAACGATTTTAAAAACCGCAATTTGTCTTTGCCCAAGTATCTTTGGTATCAGAAAAAGATTTTGGAAGTCTTCTGAAAATAAAACTAGTAAGGAATGGAGCTTCGGCAGGGTACCGAAGCTAAAATATCCCCCCGCAGACGTACTGAAGTATATCCGAAGTCTTTAGACGTCTTCAAAATTGTTATGTATAATCTGCAAAAATATTTGTGTCATACGGTTAATTTAATTTTACCCTTAGCTGCCACATAGAGTAATTTGTAAACAAAGTAAAATGCCGCACCCACTTTTCTAGTATAAAGACTCCACATTTTACCGTAGAATATATGTATAACTTGGATAAACGACATGGGCGGAACTTGGGTACATACAGATACGATGTCATTCAATTTTATATATTTACGAAAGTTCTTCAATTTTGATGACGTCACTTTGTATTGAAGGTAGGCGTGGGTTTCATCCCATTTTGCCAAATATCAAAGAGTGGCTTATGTTAAATATCAAAGTTTTTATGCAAAATTTCAAAACTGATTTTTTGCAGATTTTTAAGCGATTTAACGTTTTCAATTCAATTCGATTTTTCCAAATTTCATAGTGAGGATTTATATTGAATATCAAAGTATACGTGTCAAATTTCAAGGCATTTCATTAATGTTTGTGGATTTTGAAGAGATTTAACTGTTAAAATAAAGTCACTTTGTATGGGAGGTAGGCGTGGTTTTGCCAAATATCATAGAGATGGTTCATATTATATATTAAAGCTAATGTGCAAAATTTCAAGACAATACTTTAATTTTTGTGGATTTTTAAGAGATTTTACGTTTAAAATAAAGCCACTTTGTATGGAAAGTGGGCGTGGTTTTCATCCGATTTTGCCATATATCATAGAGATGACTTATATTAAATATCGAAGTTTACATGCAAAATTTTAAGATATTTCTATAATTTTTGTGGAATTTCAAAAGATTTTACATTTAAAATAAAGACACTTTGTATGGGAGGTAGGCGTAGTTTTCATCCAATTTTTTCAAATTTCATAGCCAGGATTTAGATTGAAAATCAAAGCTACGTGCCAAATTTCAAGGCATTTCTTTAAGTTTTGTGGATTTTAAAAACATTTTACGTTTAAAATAAAGTCACTTTGTATAGGAGGTAGGAGTGGTTTTCATCCGATTTGGCTCATTTTCGAACTTGATCTTCCTTTTTTAAAAATAAACTTATATTTTGAATTTCATCGCGATAGCTTTAAAATAACGGCTGTAATCGTGTCGACAGACGGACAGACAGGCGGACACACGGAAATCGACTCAGGAGGTGATGCTGATCAAAAATATATATATTTTTCTATACCTGCCACGCCTCCTTCTTGGCGTTACAAATTCAGTACCAAGAATGCACTAAACACCCATTTACGTGAAATGTGTTAATATGTATGTCAGAGTTTATAATTGCTCAAACTGTGATTCCGATGACGATTTGGAACGATTGCATACTATTTTGCAATTTAATGTTTCATGTCGATTTCCACTCTTTTGTTTATGTTCACAGCCACTGTGTACATGTAAAATGCAATAAATTTTTATATATTTTCTAAATCCGGTGTTTTTACTGTATTTTCAGCAATTTTTCAAGGGGTGGCAAGCTGCAAGATAAAATTTTAAAGCGTCAATTAAAGAAACTTTTGAAAATTTGAAATGATTTCTATTTTAAGATTGTGGCTTCTTATTTCTCTATTACAAATGCAGCAAATCAAATGATGACTAGTTATGATCAAAAAAAGTTATGGGGTGGCAACCAGCAAGCCTCTGCCCTACAGCTTTTGTAACGCTTTTGCAGAAATGATTAGAATTTATCTTCTTTCTGATTAATTATAATTGGCTTGGTTAGGTTAGGTTAGGTACGCCTGACATCAGTCGATGACAGGTCGTCAACAGCTCATGAAAGAAGAAGGAGCCTAAATATTTGTGCCTTCTTCTGGCTAGCGCAGGACATTAGCACAGAAGATGGGAGATGGTTTCTTCCTCTTCCTCTTCCTCGTCCCTGCAGCTTCTACAGAAGTCATTTGAGATAACTCCTAACCTGTGGGCATGTCTGTCTATCAAGCAGTGCCTTATGATGACAGCTACTATTGTGGCTAGTTCTGGTCTTGGCAGTGAGAGAAGGGCTCTCGATCGCCCGGGATCTAGTGTCGGCCAGATAAGCCTTGATGCTCTGCATGTCGAGAGTTTAGCCCACCTAGTGTTAGCTTCCGATATGATATTGTTACTGATTAGCAGCTTAAGAGTCGCAAACGGGATATCCGGTGGGTTCACCATAGTTGATACCGCTCGTGTCCCACTTCTAGCAAGCTCATCTGCCTTTTCATTACCTTTTATGCCTTTATGCCCAGGTACCCATATTAGGTTGATGCTGAAGTAGTTCGACATTTCACCTAATGAAGCACAACATTCTTTGGCTACTTTAGAGTTTGTGGCTACTTGTTCCAACGATTTTATCGCAGCCTGACTCTCTGAGAAGATATAAATTTCCCGTTTGAAGACAACGTTTTTTGAAAGCCATGATGCAACCTCCCCTATTGCCATCATTTCGACCTGAAACACACTGCAGTGGTCAGGAAGCCTACGAGCCAGAGATGCCCCAAGCTCTTTTGAGTAGACCGCGTACCCGACCTTGTCGTTTAATTTTGATCCATCTTTACAGAAATATAGACACCTTTGTTTCCATGGTGCAACATTGACCCAGTATGCTCTAGGCGGAATAAGCGTACCATACCTTCCTTCGAAGGAAAGCGGGGGCTTGCAGTAATCAGTCCTTGATGGAATAAAGTTGAAGTTGCCAAGTATGGGTGAATGACCCGTTGTCAGACTTTTCCATACTCCCAGTTCTCTTAGTCTTATCGCTGAATAGGCTGCCGTCTGTTTGGCAGTCAGGTCCAGTGGTGGAAGATGAAGTATGGTCTCTAAGGCTGCAGTCGGTGTTGTTCTCAGAGCACCACTGATGCATATAGATGCCATTCTCTGCACTTTTTGGAGTTGTTTCATATATGTGACCTTGTCTATGGACGGCCCCCATATCACTACTCCATACAATAGAATAGGTCTTATGACCCCAGTATACAACCAGTGAACGATACGAGGCGAAAACCCCCATCTTGTCCCTATGGCTTTTTTGCTAGTATAAAGTGCCACTGTGGCTTTTTTAGTGCGCTCTGCTGTGTTTAACTTAAAGCTGAGCTTTCTATCGAGTATTAGTCCCAGGTACTTTGCGTTATCCGCAAGGGACAGACCAGACCCATTTAGTACGATTGATCTTGAGGACAGAATTTTAAATTTGGGAACATGCATTAGACTTATGCAGCCATTAAAAATTGTACGAAGCCAGGATATTATGGCCTCTTGTGTTTCTATAGGGTAAGCGCCGTCAGGTCCCGGTGATATGTAGGGTTTGAAGCTGTTTACCATCCATTTTAACTTCGTGTCAGAGATGATGTCTTTGACCTCATGCTGGGAAGAGCTGAGGTGGGGCAGGGGCGCACACACGGGCACGCCACTAGCAGGGAGTGCATGTCTAAAAGAAGGTCGAGAGACCTTCCTCGCTAGACATTGTCCATGGGCCATCCGACCTTTTGAGGTAGCCTCTAAAAATTTTCAAATCCTTCACAGAATTGTTTCCAAGAGGATCTTTCAGCTTTCCTTGTTTCGATTTTGAAAATTTTAAGAGCTACCTTGTAGGCAGCCCAATCGTGTTCCGCTCTCGAGCATTTTCTGCGTTAAAGAGCTTCTTGAAATTAGTTCTTAGGCCATTCAGTTCAGAAGACCACCATTTTGGATTTGGCTTCCACTTGAGTGCCTTTTTTGGGCAGGAGGATGCCAGTGAGCGATTCATTGCTGTGGTTAATACATCGATTAGATTTTCTAAATCCATTGCCGATTTTGGTTTGTTAATCGGATCAGATGGCAAAGAATTTGCCAAGGCCCTTCTATAGAGTCTCCAGTCTGATCTCCTAATGTTGATAGAGGAGATTGGTTTAGGAGACGTATTAAGAAAGATATACTCAATATAGCGGTGGTCGGAATAAGAGTGTTCGTCAGACACCTTCTACTCACCAATTTTGTCGAAGATGAAGTCTGAGGCTAAAGTTATATCTAAGACTTCACTTATATTTTTGATAACAAAGGTTGGGTCTTCACCCCTATTGCATATATAAAGGTTTGTACTAATCAAATACTCAAATTGACTTGGTTAAGAACATGATATTTAGATCAATCAACATTCCGTGCTGGTCTGGAAAAATAAAAGAAAATACTTAGGAAATTTCCATCACTTGTTTAAAGACAAATAACTGCCCGATGATTCTTTCATTACAATGACCTTCGAACCCTATTAAGAATATTAAAATTATTATCATGGAACATTCTATTCTTTATTCTATTTCACAAATTAAATAACAATTATGTAACTATTATGTTTAATATACACTTTTACTTATATTTTTATTCACCGTTTGCTTAAAGACAAATCACTGCGCGATGATTCTTTCATTGCAATGAACTTCGAACCCTATTAAGAATATAAAAAATGGGTATCATGGAATATCAAAATTTCCAATTTTTTTTCCAACTCGATTTCATTAGTAATAATGCATGCTCAATTAAAATTATATACAAGTATAAACGAATTAGTGCTTATGACAGAGGTATTAGTTCAGCGCCAGCAAAATCTTCACGCCAATTTGTTTGCCTGCCAACTTCAGAGGATTTTGTTATCGAGCTTACCAACAAACTCCAATCAGCCAACAGCAACATTTCAGTGCAATTCTGACACCAGCTGATACTCATGGTATTTGTTTTTATAATTTTATTTAAATTGAAACTTGTTATCCTGACTGCTTGCTTGACTTTGCGGCTTAACTGGAAATTGGTCTAAATGCCAAGAGTTTTCAAATTCAATTTATTTAAACTAGCTAGCTACTGAGTGGCAGCATGTCTGCATTCACGGTGCTACCAAATAACGACATATTTGCTTATTTATCACAAGACGAGTTAGTAGCAACAGATAAAGATGCGAAGGAAAAAGAAGACGCAGTAGTAGTAGTAGTAGTAATAGAAGCTGGCTAAAAAGAACTTCTGGTTATTTTTAGTTTTATGTGTGGAATTTTTCTTTACCTTTTGTACAAATTGTTTTCTGCTTAGAAAGTGATTATAAATCATGGTATGCAAATAAGGATGCTTGGTCGGTCACTGTTTATGGTATTCTTGCTGGCTTGAAAATGAATTATGGCGCTTTTGAAATTTGTTGCTGTAACACACTGCTTGGTAGAAAGTGAATGCTAATAATTCAATTTTACCGAATTATTATTTTTGGTATTGTAAACCTGAACTTGAGTTTTGTAACATTTTGAACTAATGTTAAAAAGGGATAACATGTGTGGGCAATTTAATTAGAAACGAAATACTATTGATAGCATAGAAAGTGACAGCCAAGGTATACTGGTTTATTGCAATGGGCGTAAGCCGAATGAGCCCAAGTTCAATCCCATCTGACTGAAAATGTTTCTTTCAATTCAAATTAATATATCTGTCAGCAGTTAACACTCTGCAGACCATCAGTGTTGCCGCTCGAGAATTTTAAAATGTTGTGAAATATGTAGTAATTTTGTCTTTTAACATTTCAGGTTTCATTTCTTACATTTTCAGGTACAATATCAACTACATGTAATAATGAACAATGAAAAGTAAAACAATTTCAAAGCAATAAAAAAAGTTGAATCAGAAACCTAAAGTACATTTCAGGGTACGGAAAGGTCGGCTCGTGTACGCAAATGAGCTAGTACACAGCTCATTTTGGTGTATGCTCGTGTACCTTTGATAACGCCTCACGTCCGTGTATGTGAGCCAAATTTTCAAAGCAATACAACTAGCTCATGAAGTTTAACGACAAACAATATTTGGCGTACCCGTTCACGAGCGTGTACCCAAATGAGACGATTTATGCTCATTGGACGGTTCATGAGTCGTACATGGCAATGATTGAAAACAGAGCACAGTGTAGCTCCCAGGTAGATAAAAGGAGTTTTTATTGGTTCTATGGACTCCTAAGACAAAAGTCGATGCATTTTCGGCAATTGAGTTACATTGGAACTTTTTTGAGTTTTGTAGACTCCTTGGACAAACATTTTTTGACAAATAGTTTTCATTTTAAATATTTTTGGAACTGTTTTAGGTCAGTGAAATATTTTTGATTTTGTGAACTCTTTGGACAAAGATCTTGTTTTATTGACAAATACGTTCCACTTTCAATATTTTCGGAATTACTTTGGTTATTGGAACTTTTTTGGATTAAGTGGACACCTTAGACAAAAATTTATGATTTTTTGATAAAAATTTTACTTTAACATATAGGTTCCACTTGGATTAGTTCTTGAACTAGTTGGGTCATTTTAACTTTTTTGAGATATGTAGACTCCTTATATAAACTTTTTTCGAAAAATAGGTTTCGCTTGGACAAATAAGTTCCACTTTCAATATTTTTGAAACTAGTTGGGTCATTCTAACTTTTTTGGATTTGGTGGACTCCTTGGACAAAAAATATATGGTTTTATGGCCAATAGGTTCCACGTAGATAAAATATGGTACAAGTGGAATTGTAACTTTTTAGGTTTTGCGGACTTCTTGGACAAAAATATTGGAATATTGACAAATAGGTTCCACTTGGACATATAGGATCCTCTTGCACTTTTGGAACTTGTTAGGCAATTGATAAAAAAATGTATGAATTTTTCCAAGAAATTCACTAAGCCCATTGTAGTAAGGATGTCCCAATTATTACCAAAAATATTACAAGTGGATCCTATTTGTTAAAAAATTCAAAATTTGTGTTCACGGAGTCCACTTAACCCAAAAAAGTTTCAATCTCCCAACTAGTTCCAAGAACAGTGTAAGTGGAACCTATTTGTCCAAGTGGATCCTATTTTATTAAAAAATATTTTTCTAGGAATCCATGCAAAAATGTTCAAATCACCCAGCTAGGTACCAAAATATTAAAAGTGGAATCCATTTGATCACATGGAACCTATTTGTCAAAAAAAAAAAAATTTATTCATAGAGTTCACTACACCCAAAAAGTTTCATTGAGCCAACTAGTTCCAAAAATATTCCACTTGGAACCTATATGGCCAAGTATATGTATATGACAAAAAAATCCCAAATTTTGGTCCAAGAAGTCCATTAAGCCCAACAAAGTTCCAATGACCTGAGTAAACCTATTTGTCGAGAAAATTTTACTCAAGGAGTTCACTAAACCCAAAAAGTCTCAGTGACTTAACAAATCACAAAAATACTTCGATTGGAACCTATTTCTCCAAATAGAAAGTATTTGTCAAAAAATCCAACATTTTTGACCAAGGAATCCATAGAACCTAAAAAAGATCCAAAGACCCAACTAGTACCATATAACATATAAACCATGTGGAACCTAGATCTTTGTCCACAGTCTACAAAAATCATAAAAGTTGCAATGGATTCTACTGGGAGCTAAATTAAACTGCTGCATTAAAATTCTTATTTATGTTCTCGACCGCGTACGTTTTGGTAGGCACACGTAATGAGACCTCATTTCAAAGGCTCACCAAAACGTACGTGCTCGTAGACGAGGACGATAAAATGTTCTTTTAGAAATCTTCAAGAAATGTGATGTCTTTTGAATGGTACGCTCATAAATGTACGCGAGCTGACCTTTCCGTACCCTGATACATTTTCATAACTTATATGTATGAATTTTAAACATCCACTTTATCAGGGTTAAAAAAAGCTTTATTAATTTGATTTTGCACGCAGATTTTTCTTCATTTCGTGACATGAGAGTTTTATATACATATTAAATGTTCTCTAGCGGTTCATATACAAATAAAAGATATACCGTAAGAAGTGCAAAAAATACTAAAAATTTCATTTTTAGTTAAAAACGAAAGTGTTTTGTATTTAAAAACTATGTTTTTCATTCTACAACGTAAAATTTTTGGAATGCATTAAAAATGATCCTTAATACGACCTTGAAAAATGTGAATGAAATTTTTAGTGGCCGAAAATTGAAAATTTTTTCATTAAAGTGTTGGTAAAAAACTATACGACAAAGCAAATCAATTTAAGGTCTCTAAAATATGAATTTTTTTTTTAAATTGAAATTTTCTAATATATGAAAATTTTAAGATATTGTTGTTTTACTACATGTCCGAATCACAAATTTTGATTTTTTTTGTAATTTTCCACAGTGTATAACTTGCAAAAAAAATAAGAAAATTTTAAAAAATATGAAAATATTTTAATTTTTCTAAGCAGAGTGAGGTGGGATAATGTGAAGCATGGGGTGATGTGTAACACGGCGATTTTTCATACAAAATGTAGGCACATTAGTGAATGAACAACTGTGATATGTTGCTTTTGAAAGCATCTAGTTTTTCATACATTTCAAGGAAGTAGGCAGACATACATTTTATCAGAGTTTTTAAAAAGTGTGAAAAAACTTTTTAACAACATTTTTTTTTTTTGAATTCTGCAAAATATAGCGTTCGGATAATATTTTCCTCAAATTTAAAAAGTTTATCAGAGTTTTTTTTCAAAGTTTTTTAAATCTGCAAAAATAGCGTTTCGGATAAAATTTTCTGCAGATTTTAAAAGTGAGTATATGAAAATGTGGTATTGTTGAAGAACTTTATATATAACAAAAGGTTTTGCATTTTTTCACGATGTATCAACATAACAGTACGTTAAAAAAGTCCATAGGATGATACATAGATGGCGTTACTAGATTTTTTTCCATATGATTTTTATTTAGTACCAACCTTCAAACGATACGTATAAGAATTTGACAACAATCTGATAATTGATTCCTGAGTTAGAGAATCCAAAGCGAGCAAAGGCCCAACAGTCGGCTTGTAAGGTGATGGCGTCTGTATTTTGTAATGCGAAAGGAATAATATTCATCGTCTATCTCCAAAAAGGAACCACCATCAACAGCGACTATTACTGTGCACTTTTGGATCGATGGAAGGCTGAAATCGCCAAGAAACCGCACATTTGCAAAAGAATGAAGTCAAAAGACAAATCGATGAAAACGATGGCAAAATTGAATGAATTGGAATGAATTCTCCAGATTTAGCCCCAGCGACTTCTTCCTGTTTGCAGATCTCTAGAGAATGCTTGCTGGAAAGAAACTGAAGTCCAATGATGAAGTAATCGCTGAAACTGAGGCCTTTTTTGACGAGAAAGGAGAAATCGTACTATAAAAGTGGTATCGAAAAGTTGTAAAATCGCTATACTAGTTGTATCGCTCTCGAAGGCAACTATGTTGAATAATATAATCGAGTTTTATCAAAATTCTGTTATTTCCTTACTTATCCTACGGACTTATTGAATGTTACCCTGCTACCATCAATGAGAAAAAAGTGGCTTACGTTGGAGTGATGTGTAACACACACGATGGGGTGATGTGTAACACATATAACCTATTAAAATTTCCATTAAAGAGGCAACAATCGAAGGACCTTAAGCTGGCTTACTTCACTGGTCACAGGACACGGTCCCTACATGTACCATCTCAGGAAAATGACTCTGACCGAGGACGATGCGTGTTGGTTTCGGCTAGAGGAGCCGAAAACGGAAGCACACATTCTGTGCCAGTGTCCGGCGTTGGCAAGCATAAGATTGACCATTCTGGGACGTCCATTTATTGGCGAGGCCGAGATTGGACAACTGACCTACAAGGATATGCTTGGGGTGACAATGGATGCTTATGTAAGGAGCATGCTCACGTATGAGGGCTCCGAGCGATAGTGTCCTTTGTCAAATGGTTCCCTACCCACTGTGGTCCACTTCGGACAGTCCCCGATTTATTATATATTATTATATATAAAGAGGCAACAACGTCAAACTATGAAATGCAATTACATCAACGATATTAAAAGAGATCGGCCCAGTTCTTACTATTCAGCCCAGACCAAAATCCAATCTGGACTTGGAATCAGCCACAAAACTGGCTCTCTTCGTCGTCATCCGAAGAAGATCGAGATTTTTGCAGGATTTTTTGCGATTTTTTACCAAAACATTTAAATCACAAAAATACGCTTGAATCCAGCAAATGCACGCGCCTTTTTTATTTTTTTGTGAGAATTGCCACTCTGATATGGATATTTTCGACCAATAATGATTTTACATGTAATTTTTTTTTGCAATTAATAAAGCCGTGTGGCGAGAGCCCTGGTTCAGTTCCCATCTGACACAGAAAGTTTTTTTCAATTGAATAAATTTTTATATTCGGCCGTCACCTTACTGCAGACAATGGGAAACCTCAGAGAGAAAAACTGCCATAAAAAGCTTCTTGAGAACATTGAAAACGGCTTGTTCGGAGTCGGTATAAAGCATGTGTAGGTCCAATTCTAAATCATTTGTGTACAAGTATTTCAAAACACGCACACACAATTGATCATAAGAACCTCGGTCAATGTCCTTCCAAGGGCTAAATGGCCCTTTTTTTTAATAAAGCCTTTCCCATATACTTTTTGAAATTAACGATCAGTTTCTTCAATTTTAACGTATTTGTGTGTGTGTGCATTGAGAATCAGACAGATTTACGAAAGGTTGTTATTTTTTCACTAAGTTTTTATTAACATAAAAAAATTAAAGTTTCAGGTCTTTAAACCAGCATTATTTTGGTGTTACACATCACCCCACCGATTTGAAAAAGACCATAAAAGCTATATTTAAAATGTTTGTTCTATTTCATCCATTTCGCTTACATGAATAAAAAAAAAATTGTGCGATTACGTTTAATAGTTTGATCGTTACCAAATTTTTTACTGGAAGTATATCTTTTTGGAAATTTCGTGTTTGAATATTTTCACGAAAAAATTCTCAAAAATATAAATTTGAAAAAATCAATCAAAAAATGAACTATAAATAGTTTTGCGCTATTTTGTGCAAAAAAAGGAAAAAAAACCAAAAAATCGAATAAAAAACTTATAGCTACTCAAACTTATTTTTTTTTCAAAAATGTCAACTAGAAATTCTTTCTAACTGCATAATCATTTAGTTTCAAAGTTGTTGCAATTTTGAATCGTTCAAGTGGTTAAATTAAGCCACACTTTTGTTGTACGCTACCCAATGTGCAGAGCTTGCAACGATTCAATATAACCTAGAAAAGAGATCTTCTAATAATCCGAACATTATGGGAACTGAGTCTGAGTTTTAATATTCATTTTAAAATAGTTCTTTGAAAACATTTAAAAGAATTTTATAGTTTTTATGCTACACACACATTTTATGTCTCTTAATAGATACCAGAATGCTCTATTATGCTCAATAAACTAACTTACAGATATATTTGTGCAAGATTCTCATGAAGTGCATAAATTTTTGAAATTTTAATTTAATCACTTGTCATTTTACGACCGCAAATTGTTAAAATTGAACCAAAAAGCCATCAATTTATCAGAACTGCTGTATACTGTGCTACTGCAAGATAGAGACGAAGTTGCAGGTGTTTAAAGCGTCAAGCGGCACCTGTAGCACTTCTAGCTGACACTCGTCGTTACAACAAAGTTTCTTAACTTTTGATTTTACTGTCTCATAAATTTTGCTACATTTAGTGCGAAACATTTGCGAAGCAAAAAAAAAAAACAAAAAACCAATTAAAGCGAATTAGTTTCGGGAGGAGTTCTGGGCTCCACCAAGTTAAGCACCAATAATTTTACTATAATTTAGTATGAATAAAACAGACCATTAACGACTCTGTTGTTGGCTGGTAAAGGGTTTTTGTTTTTAGATAAAAAATAGCCAACAGGTTTTTTTCGCAGACTGCGCCAATGAGCCATAATAAGAGCATAGTTTCAATCAAAGCTTTATAGTTGTCTGGCTTGTTAAAGGTTCTCAAGTGACAGTCATAAAACCGCAGGCCAATCGTCTGTGCAACTGCGATGCACACAAAGAAGAAAAAAGAGACTTGATCTTTCAAGCATTTAGTATACCTTGAAAAAAACTTTAAAAATTGGCTTTCGTTTGTTTAGTTGATGCTCTGATTGCAATCTTTGCAATAGTTATCAACTTCATTAACAGTTTCTCTCAAGAAGTAGTTCAATTTTTTTCCTTTCAATATCGTTACAGTTGTTCCAATTAATTCATGGGTGGTCAATTAAATGCAAATGTGTTAAAATATAGTCAACGATGTAGAGTCTGGTGCGTCTGCTGCCAATGGTGTCAATGAGTTTTGCATATCTAATGAAGCAAAAGTGACAATATCGCAAAAGCAACAACTACTGCAACTACAGCTACAACAACGTTGCTTTTAAGATGTTTTATGAGGTGGCAAAGAATTTCACCGATCGCGATATCGATTGCGCAGTTCAATTAAATTGAACATAGCGATTTTTTTTTTTTTTTTTTTTTATTTTATGGCAACAGCTTATCGGTTAGTTATCGTCACCTGAAGGCGGTTCCTTAGATCCAAAGAATAATCGAGAAATTTAACGATTAAATCAACAAGTGAAAGTTCAATTACACTATAGTGTTGAATATTTTTTTTATTTTAGTTCATGCCTTGCGATTTCATTGAACAAAAAAAAAAAACTGCATTATCATCTAGAAAAAATGGACAAAAATGTAAAATGTGAATGCCCTAATTTAATAATAATAATCTTGGAGTTTATTTGTTTATTTATTGTGTACTAAGAAGCCTAAAGAAGAGGCTTTATAGCATTTTAAGAATTTAACAATTTATTATTCATTATAATCTATTGTTGATTACAATTTATTAACTTAATTCACAATTAGTTATATCATTTAAAATAATTATCTAAAGCTTTTTTATACAAAAGTTCATTTTTTAACTTAGCTTACAATTAAATTTATAAAAATAAACACAAATTGCCAGGTATATGTTTAAAGTTGTGCGTATATTCCAGATCTCATCTTAACCCTTCAGTGCGCAAGAAAACCAAATTAAATAAAATACTACTTAAACGAAAGGAAATGGTTAAAAAACAAACTGTTGTTGTAGCAGTTTGTAAAATTTTCGTTTATAAGGACGCAGGAGGCGAAAAATCCTTTGATTCAAATTTGCATCATTGCGCATTTAGCTGTAAATTCAAAATCTAAAATTTTTATACTTCAATAGTGATTTAAATCGACAATTTTTTTGATCTTTTTAAAAACTAACGTATTATTTATTTATTGTTTATGAAATTTTACATTTTTAAAAAAAAAAAGATAAACTTTTAATTTTTTTCATTTTGTATGAAATTTTACAAAGCAGTTTTTGGTTTTTGTTAGACTATAAATCAGTTGACTTTGGCCCTTACAACCCGGCAGCTTACATCTTACATTATTTTCTTGGAATTCCGGTAAGTGGTCCACATGATTGTGCCTGATATCTACGGATGGTATAGCTGATGCTGGACCTCGTTTTTGCGTTGGTTCTTGGACGTTTCTGTTTTGTGTTTATTTTTAGAAGTGTCAATGCCAGATCCTTACGAAATTTTAATAGTGTAAGAGTCGTAGTACCTGTTGCTCGCTTATACAAAAACCCAGCATGTGTAACTGCTAGGTCCAGTAGATGGTAAACTAAACGCATATACCATTTTCTGGTTTTCATTTTGATTCGGTTTCGCCCCATCATGCTGTCTAAGAGATCAACACCGCCCATATGACGGTTGTACTCTTTGACAACCGCTGGGCACTTAACCATGATCGACTTCGATGTTCCCGACGGTCGAATCTGGTTCCACGCCAACGAATGAGGACAGAAGAGTTACGTTGTTATTATCTTTCCAAGACGTTTGCGAGCTCTAAGCAATCTAACTCAGCAACTAATTGAAATGATGATCCCCTAGAACATTTTTTTATTTCTTTATCAGTTAGTTATTTACAATTTTGTATCCTATTTCGCCTTACTGTTCCAACTGTATGTATGCCCTTTTTTCCTAAATAAACAAGCAACGGGATGGCAGTGTAATAATTGTCGAAGTAAACTTTATAGTTACATCGATTTGGGACATTTCGTTACAGTCGTACAACAACGTTGGCAGAAGCTCCTAGATCAGGCTCACTTGGTAAACGTTTATGCGGCAAATTGTCTTGTCCCATATATATTTGAAAATTATATGCAAAACCTGATACTCCGGAAAGTACAAAAAATTTGTAGCCCCACTTGTGTGACTTTGCAGGCATATATTGTTTCAAATGATGCGAGGCCTTACTTGCGCACATTTGTTCATCAACAGATAAGCATTCTTCTAACGGAATGGATGAAAATTTTTCATTTAAACAGTTTACCAGTGGCCGAATCTTGTATAATTTGTCGTAACAAGGATCTATTTGATCGGCAATGAAATTTTCATTATTGTTCAAATGAAATATTGATCGTATCTTTTTAAATTTTTTTTGAGGCATACATTCCTTTACACAGTCCAAACCAATTTGGCTGTCCCATAGAAGGCGAATATTGGAGTAAATCACTATTGATGACAACGTTAGGATGCCCATAAATTGGTAAATATCAGTTTTTTCCAAAATAAAGCTCTCTTCAATATTTGTTTGCTTCGCATACAAATTAGATTCCTCAACTATATGTTGTAAAATGTGTTCATCAAAGTAGTAGTTGAAAAATTGGAGTGGAGTCTGAAAGTTCTTTATAAATTCCGGCAAACCGTTATGTCCTCCAAATTTTATTTCGTCTTCACTGACAGAAAATTTAGTTTTTTTCCAGACAATATGTCTGCAAGCCAATATGTCGTGTTAAGAAATTTGTGGCACCAAGTAGATTTTCCGGAATTTCTTGGGCTATATTTTCAGTTACATTTTCATCTTCAATATTCAAGTCATTCATGAGATCCACAATATTTTCATCACCCAGAAGGTGTTCTACATCTTCATTATTTAGAAGCTGGCCTTCCATAATTTCATCTTCAACATCGGAGTCGTCTAATTCATCTTCACTTGCAGCAGGATCGAACAAAATACGGAGAATATCCTCTTCTAAAAGTTTTTTTCTTGACATATCCTGAAAATTGGTAACTATCACTTAAATGCGCAGTGATGCAAATTTTGCATCAAACCGTTTTTTATACACAGCAAAGTACTTACCACAAAAAAACAATAAACACTATTAGATTTTAATAAAAAAGAGTGCAACTTATGTAAAAATCACAACTGTTTAATAAACTTGTTGAAATTAATTAAATTTTAAGGACAGAAAAACACAGTGTTTCCTCTACGCACAACAAACTAATGAGCAGGCACTTCAAAATTGCACAATAATTCAATGCTGCTATAACGGTACTTCAAAAGCAGAGAAAACTACGCCTACTTAAATGGAGACAACATACAACGAACATTTACACAAAACTGTTTCAAATTTTGAAACTACGGAGAGATTTTCAGTATGATTCAAATTTGCATCACGGCGCACTAGAGGGTTAAAAGTAAATAGCTTCATTGATTAGAGCAGTGTTCACATATGAAAGGCTAGACGGGCGTGGTCAAGCTCCCACATATGGCAGGCAAGGCGGACGAGGTCTTGCTCTGGATAATCAAGTTCTATTCTATTGTGTGTAGATTTCCGAAAACAATGACTAGAATAAAGCTCTTGCTCTGAATAATCATATTTAATTTCATTTAGCTTGATAGTGCTTGACAGCTTGGCAGCTTGGTAAAACAAAGTATCCTTAGAAGAGCATGATTCAAATCAGCAGCGGTGCTAGAGATTCAGCTTGATAGTCCTTGATAGTATGTAAAAAACGAAAAATCCTTGGGAGAACATGATTCAAATCAGTAGCGGTAGTGGTAGCTTAATCATAGACATTATGAAGTGTTATAAATTATTCGGAGAAAATGGAGGACAACAGAAAAGGTACAGTAACTATAAGTTAAGAAGAAGAAAAGAAACATAGGATAGATTGTCTAAAAATATTTCTCCTGCTGATCTCTCTTATCCTACGTGGCAAAGCATTCCACAGTCTAATGGCGTTGATGAAAAATAGACAAGACGAATTCAATGAATTGTGCTTAGGGGCAATAAGACCATGATTTCTATTCGATATACAAAACTGAAGTTTATTATAAAGGTAAAAATGTGTTTTTCTATGAATGAGTTTATGCAAAAATATGCAGTTTCGTGCATTGAGGTAAGCTGTTATATCACACCCAAGTATAGCATTGCGAAATCTTGACAGGTGATCAAATTTACGCAGCCCATAAACATAACGAGTTGCATAGTTGAAAGAAATTTGTAACTTCAAACGAGAGGTTGAGTCAAGTTTACTATAAACTATATCAGAATACGTTATTAAAGGTAAAATAAGTTGTTTTACCAACCAATGCTTAGCATTGATAGGAGTTACACTTGACGACATCCTTAAATTACGTAGGACATAATAAACTTTTTGGGCTACACTATTGATATGATCTACACAGGATAGAGACGAGTTAATATAGAAACCTAGATTCTTTATTTTTGGCAATACTGCTAACTTACTTTCACCGACAAACAGGTCAGGGACATAATCAATACATGTTTTGTTCTTACAGATAGGGAGGACATACGATTTGGAAGCATTAAGTTGGAGTCCATTACTTATGGCCCACTTATTAATGCTGCTAAGATCATCATTTAGTATATAGCACAGGTCTTCAAGAAGACAAGTACTACGCGAGAAATAATGCTGGGCATCATCAGCATATGCGTGCACAGACGCATGCTTGCAGACACTAAAGATATCATTGATAAAAATAGAAAATAATAGTGGACCAAGTATGGAGCCTTGAGGAACACCACTTAAGACTAATTTATGTTCTGAAATTTTTTGATCAACCTTGACTCGTTGCATCCTATTACATAAATAACTAGACATGAGATTGACAGCACTATCACAGAACCCGAAGAGAAACTTAAGCTTTCGACATAAATACAAGTGTTTAACCTTATCAAAAGCCTTAGTAAAATCAAGTAAGCATAGTAAGGTCATGGACCCAGAATCATATTCAGGTCTAATATCATCATGTACCGTAGCTATTGCAGAAGAGCACCCATGCCCTGCCCGAAAGCCAGATTGAAAAGGAGATAATAATTGTTTTTCAAATAAATATTTACTTACTTGTAGAGCCATGAGTTTTTCGCTTACTTTTGATAATGGTGGCAAAATGTTTATTGGTCTGAAATCATTAGCTCCAGAAGGGGTTTGCTTTTTTGCAATTGTATAAACAATAGCAACTTTCCACAAGTCAGGCAATGATGATGATATGAAGCAATGATTAATAATATGTGTGAGCGGGCATACGATATGAGGTAATATCAACTTAATGAATCTTATAGGAGTACCATCTTCATATATTGCATTAGATTTAATAAGCGGCACACATTTACTAACATCCATTTAACCATTTCAATAATATTAAAGTTTACTACAATACATATATTTAAGCTTAAATATTCCCAAATATTTTAAGCCAAATTAAACACCAACTGTTGAATTTTACTACATACCAATAGTAAGCAACAAATGTTGAATTTTATAAATGTGTGTAAATTTACTACAGTTATAGTAGCTAAACTATTGCCTACAACTATTGTAGTAAATTTCAACAAAAACTTTTAAGAGTGAAGTTTTGAGCTACTTTCTGCTATTTATGTGAGCTATTTATTTTATTACCTGTTACATTAATTGTTATTTCAACGCTTTTGAGGCCAATTGCTAATTTTTCCATCGCACTATGCAAAAACAAAACAAAAGCATGTACCAACAACAACACAAACGCGTTCACATCAACAAAAAAAGAAAAAAAAATTTCTTTGCCCGCCGTGAGAGTCGATCGTGGAAATTTCGATGCACAGTTCATCGCTATACCCACTGACCCAAACAGCCTTGCTACTGTTTACTGATATATATCTGCAGCTATATTAACGGAAGCTATATTAACAGATGCAGTATATCACAGTATTCTGTTGATAGACATACAACAAAAATCTATTAATAGATTATTGTGTTGTGCTGCAGCGCTTCAGTTGTAATTAATATTGAATCAAAGACTCTGCGTTACGAAGGAGTTTGGCGCGATGCGTAGTGTAGTGAACTCTTAATCAGTGGATGTGGGTTCAAATCCCCGCGGGCGAAGGAAAGGTTTTTGTATTTAATATTTAAAATTAAAATTTAAGAAAACTTGAAATTTTTAAATCTGAATTCACGACGCCATCCCCTCCCCCCTGCCTCCACCAAACATGTTACGTTATTTATGAACAGCCCCTTATTATAATTTTCTAATATTTATTACTAAAATTTTTTTTAATGTTTTGTTTATTAATTTATCTCTTTTTTCTTTAACTTATATTTTAAGATTTATATTTATATTTTAAGCAATATAAATGTGTTTATTTCTTTATATTGAAGCAATACACCTTTGTAACGTTATGTTCGTTACAAATGTTTTTATTTTTAACTCACATAAAATTTGTTTACACTTAATTTGTCCTATAATAAAATCAAATTAACATTTTATAAAATTTCTCCATGCTCTCTAATTTGCATTTCTTGCAACAACGCAAAAATGTATTTGATTTTCCTTCATTTTAAGTAAATTCATTGAATGGCATCGAAAACAAAAACAAAAAAAAAAACGGTTTTGTGCCAATGTTGAACAAACTTTTATTTTTCACATCATTATCGGTGGCCAAATATGGTCAACATCGCTGACGTTTGAGGCAATTGTGTGTCAGTCATGTGAACGGATGCAGTGCTGCAGAGTTCAACACCCGCTACCAAATCAATCAAAGTAAACTTGGGAACTTCGTCAACTCCAAAATAAAAAAATTCAATAAAATGGATATGTCTTTTTCATGATCTGTTACAGAAATGAAATTGAAAGTTTGTAATGAAAGAAATTGAGTGTGCGTAGCATATGGCTGGAAAAATGCACGCACTGACGTACTGGCACACTTTTTATCAATGTGACATCTAGCTGTCATTTTGCTGCTGGTATGTTTTTTAAGTTTTTCGCGTCAGAGACATTATCATCATTATTACCAGCAGCACCAACATTATGATCATTAAAAATATTATTACTCAACTAGCACCAACATCATCATCATCACCATGACTAACAACAACATCAACATCAACATCATCATCATCATTTTTAACAACTTTCAGTTTTCTTTCTTTGTTTTTTTCAACTTGTCTGATTGTGACAGTAGCGGTGGCAGCGGCGGCATTGTCTAAGGCTGCACATGCGTGGTATTTAAACGGTTCCTTATAAAGAATCATCATTTTGGCTAAAGTTCATTTGCTGCTTTCTTTTTATAAAATATTTCGTTTGTCAAACCACGCATTTAGTGGAAAATTTTTTGAATTTTTAAGGCTTGTCTTTTGCTTGTCTTTTGTTTAAACGGTATATCATGTGGGGTACATATTTCAAATATTTGAACTTTTCTTTAAGCATGCCTTCAATGATATTTATTGATATTTTAATCAAAACGTTCAACACTTGCCCACCTGGCTCACCTTTATTCTTTATTTCATTCTGCTGTTTTTGCTGCAACATCTCACTCGTAGGACTTAATTTATTTCAAGAAAAACAAAAATTAAACCACCAAAAAAAAAACACACTCATTCGAATCATGATGTCCTGCAGCCTTTTTATCAGCCAAAGTGCAAAATTATGCAATATTAAGCCAGCCACAAACCATATTAAATTGTTCGATGATGATGGCAACATCATCACTTGTTGTTGCTGTCTAATTTTTTTTACAGCAATTTTTTTATCGACATTTACAATCATCCGAATAACAAGTGATCAAATATTAAAAAATACCAAAAACGCTTTTGGTGAGGGGATAAAACAAAAAATTATAATGTTTAAGAAAAAATGTTACTTCAGAATATAGGAAATTTTAAGAGCAGCTTAACAGTTACTAAACCTATGATAATATATATTTTTTCAAAGTTTAAACCATAAAAATCGTGCAAAACAAATTGCTGTGGTGTAGCTGAAGAAGATATCTTCTGATGATCATATTTAAACTTTGTGGTATTTGGGTGTGATTTGGATTTTATCTGAAAATAGTTCTGTGTTATTATTCTTAAATTTTTTAATAACTTGATGTTTTTGCGAATATTATTCTACTTACTAGATACTTGAATAAATACTCAATTATTCTGCTACTTGTTTGTTTGTTCTACTTGGCAATCGATGCACGCAGTGGTGTATATATGGGGACGTCCACCCAGAGTCATGAAAGTCATTACCAAATATCTCAAAGTACGTAGACACGATTTTAGGCAGAGGAGGGGATTTCTTATATAGAATGTAGGCCGGATAATTTTGAATGTAGAAATAAAGACAACCGTTGTGGGTCACAAAAGTTAGAGGGACTTTCAAAAATAACTTCTACATACCTTTTTTTAATAGAAGAAAATTCGCTTGAAGATACTTTTTGGTATAAATATAAATTTTTTTTTTTATTTTACTTTTTATTTTTTAAAGAATGCAAACTTCCCCCTCTCTCCTTCCACTCACTACGCTCATGGTCATATATGCAGCTTAAACGTTAAGCAGTACGATGATGAGCTGTAGAAAATTCTGAAACAAAGAGTAATAAGTTGACAATTTCTTGGTTTTTATTAATTTTCGTTATACATAATTTTTACAAGTGTGTCCAAATAATAATGGATAATTTAATAAGGACTTATTCACATAAATTAATACAATTTTTATATTAACTGAATGTTTGTTTAAATTTATTGCTCAAACTTTATTTATATTGCAAAGTAAACCAAGTTTGTGTCTTAAGTCTTTCGTTTGCATTTCAAATAGATTTCGATGTAGCACTTATTTTACATCTACGGTCAAGGTCGATCATGTAGCAGAAGGTACGTTAACAATAAATAATTTACTACCGACTGTTGCTCCAAGTTCCACATTAAATCAGCTGAAGGTGTAATATTTTAAGAAATCGAGCATTGAACTCCTTCATCATTGTATAATCGAGCTTTCATACTATATGACGGCAATTTTAACACTTTTTGGCGTTTTTTGTAAGCTTCAGCTAAAATTGGAAATTTACAACATTATCCACATTTCACCTAGGGGGTGAAAATATCAAACTAAACTCAACAATGTTTAATATTTTGCAGCAGTCGCCGCCGCCTTGATTTATGTATCTATAATTGTGTATTATTTTCGTGCGATGACTTCAATACGATTTACCATTACATTTCTGCACTTGCGTTGTACTGTAAGCCACGAAAAAAAAATTATAGAAGTCTAAGATAAAAAAAATTGATTTAAATATTGCACTTGCGGGTGTTTTTCGCAATTTTGACTGATGTTATATTAAAATTAAAATTTTTTACTAAAAATTATTTTCAACTCTACTAGTACAGGGCAAGGAAATGTTTTCATAAATTTGCAGAAGTAAGTTTATATAAGACAGTCGTTGATAATGATAATCAAACTTAGGAAAAATATCAAATCTGATTAAATAATAATATGTTGTCAACTCAATCATACAATATTGGCAGTAAAATATTTGTGCTCGATTCAATATTTAAACTTTCAATCATTATATTTAAAATTACTCCTTATCCCTCTCCGTTAATCACCTGCAAATCATCAACACTTGTCTCTTATAGACAGTCACCCAATAGTTTCAGCCCACATGCAACCAACGATTGCTCACGGCTGAACACTTCATATGTTCAGTTAAATTTGTTATGAGTTGCTATTGTTGCAGCAGCAACAATCATGACAACAATAATAACCTTGATGTTGTTGCCACAGCTAATGCTGCTGCTGCTGCATGGAGCGAGCGTTGAATGTCAAGGTTGGATGAAGACATTCCATCGATGATCTGATGGATTAACATCCATATTAGCAGGTATGTATGTGAAGTTAAACAGTTCGATGACTAGTAATTGCGGCCTGAGTACAAAAGTCTAGCAGCTAAATCATATCTTGAGTTGGCGGTAATTTTCTGACTCTAGCTCTAGCAATAAAAGATGAATGAACTTTTGATGCCGCAGGTCAGTGTTTAGACTTGCGCTCTCTTGATGCAATCAGACCTTTGGGCAAAAACAATGAACTGCATGTGTAAAAAAATATTTTTACCCTACAGCTAGCAGGTAAAGGTTATTAACACTGTATTCATCTATTGATCTAAATGGTGGCATGACAGTTATGAAGAAATACTTTTATTCAAAGTGCTTTATTAAGTTTAGTAAGTTGTTAAAATTTAAAAAAGTTGTAAATTTGTCTATTTTTTGTGGGTCTAATGAATAAATCGCTATCATAGGTATTATACGCCTTGTACAGTGAACTTATATAAGGAGATAAACATTTTTGCAAGTTTTTATAATAATTTATGATAATTTACATTTACAATATTTTTCTTAAATGCAATGGAAGCATATGCAAGTTAGCGAGGAAGCGCTAACCGCACTTGGTGTATCCGATTGGAGAAGGCGCGCGCAAAGCAGAGGCGCCTGACGAGAGCTGATGAGGTCGGCCTAAGTAAATAAGTAAGTAAGTCATTAGAGTTGAACATAGTTTTGACATCTTTTATGTGTAGGTATTCTATTATATCTATTATGCGAACATCACATTTTTATTCAGCCTTCCAAATCGTACAATTCGCAAATAGGTTTTTTAAGCACTCTTGTCAAAAATAATAAAATCAGAAAATACTTTAATTGCTGCCTCATCATGAAAAACATTTTAAGTTTTTACAAAAGATTGCTAGAAATTGCTTCATAAAAACGTTCAGAAATAATAATTAAAAAAATAATGAAATCCCGATTAAAAAATGAGTTGACTATTTCAGCCCTCCAAAGGACTTTGATCAAGCTTCTTATGATCATTTGTGTTGCGGGTATTACCAAATCTTTACCCCCCCGGGGCAGGCAGATATGCACACATAACAGTTTCACCTAAATATTTGAAATTATTCAAGCTCAACTTGAAAAGCCTTGTATAAAAGTATTTATTCAAGCTTTGGTTAGAAGGGCCTTAATAGGCTGGGCCGATATTTTTTTTTAAATTTTAATACGCAATAGTAATCAAAAGTTTCATATTTTTGCGCTGATTTAAAATATGCTTATCATTTTTTAAAATAATATAACTTTTGGCCCTCTACAAGAGCTTTTCTGACTAAAATTTAAAGTTGGGCAGATATTTTTTTTTAAATTTTAACACGTTATAGATATCAAAAGTTCCGTCTTTTTGCGCTGATTTAAAATACGCTTATCATTTTTGAAATGAATATAACTTTTGGCCCTCTACCAGAGCTTTTCTGACTGCATTTTTTTTTTTAATTTTTTATCAAGTATTTTGTGAAGAAAATTTCAGCCATATTTGCAGCAAACTAACTAATTTGAGTCACTAAATTCTAGTCAACATAAAAAGTTTGTTTTCCAGGCGTATGAGTGATTTCTTCATATCGTGGTTTATTTCGTTTAGCTATTTTGTTTATTGTATTTTATATTAAGCAACTGTAATTTTTATGATGATTTTCTAGACTAAGCGATCTAAAAGTTTTTGAAAAAAAGTTCGCAAGCAGACAGAACTTTTATAGAATTGTTGTACATCTCTATTATTATATACATATTATATTATGTGGAAAGGCAGAACAAATAAGAAAAGTTTCAGTCATAAAAACACTGGTAGAGGGCCAATAGTTATATGGAGTTAAAAGGTTGTTAGCTTATTTTGAATCTATGTAAAAATACGCAATTTTTAGTGACTGTTGTGTTCCGAAAAAACATTTCCATATAATATCGGCCCAGCCTATTACACAAGTCTTGAAAATTGAATTTATTTGTATAATTTCTTATCTAAAGCATTATTCAATAATACATTTTGAGGAAGTATTGAAGAGGATTTTTACTCAAGTATAATTCCTTATATAAAGCTTTATTCAAGGAGACATTTTTAGGAAGTATTCCAGTAGATTTTCACTCAAATAAATCACTATCATATAAAGAAGACTTGTCATCACGCGGTTTTTTTTTTCAATAATAGAATAAAAAATCCTTTAAAAAACTTGTCTGAGGCCGGAGTCGAACCACGGAACTCTTGACCGATAATCTGTTTGCTTAGACCGCTGGGCTACTGAAGTAATTTTTGGCTTGCTTATTATAAATGATTTCAGTTGAGGCTTTTATAAATTATTATTTATTAAGTTTTAACGTTATTCAAGCACATTCATGAATAGAGCAGCGGATAGTGTGTGCGGCTGCTGATATAAAGGTTCCGAGTTGAATCAGTGCAGGGTGACCATAATAAATATACAAAAATTTTTAAATTATACAACAGTTCTGTTCTAAAATGAAATGAAAATGTACTTACAGAAATATATGTTAGAGCATATACATAAATTTAAATCTAATTTATTTCACAATTTCCAAGTTTCTATATAAGTTTTCAATAAAAACCTCATATAAAACATGTATACAACTTTATATAAGTTCTTGAATAAAGTTATTAATTTCATACGAATTTTCTCCTACCACCTTGCTATCAAATTGTTACCTGGGTTAGCAGCACAGAAAAATTATTTTCTGTATAATTCGAGCCTGAAAAAAAAGAAAGAATACGTGCTGGCAATGATCGATTTTTAGATTTTAAAATGATCTGATCTGATCCGAGATTTGTATAAAAAAGCAGAAACCAGGGTTGGAAGTATTATTGTCAGATGTTCCGTATTTAATGGAGATAAAATTTGTCTCGTAAATACAAGATTTGCCCCATATTCTGAACAATTTTGTAGTCATAATGTATTTATTTCTGCATTTCACAATAAAGATATTTCCACCCCTCCTCCTCCTTTCCCCATGTCGTTTTATATTGTTTTTACCATTCTGTAGGTAATTTTTGGTTGGGAAACTTGCTAAAGCTGGTAAAATTTATATTAATTCGTAAGTTTCTATGCCCCTTAAACTTGTTTGAAGAGTAAAAGTTTTTTATTAAATCTATCAACAATTAATATGAAGTTATTTATAAGTGGCGGCCATGGCGAAGTGGGTAGAGTGTATGGCTCATACGCCAGAGAACCCAGGTTCGAATCCCCCACCTGATACAGAAAGTTGTTTCAGTTGAATTAATTTTTCTGTTCGGCCGTCACCTCCTTGCAGACAATGGCAAAACTCAGAGAGGAAAAACTGCCATGGAAAGCTTCTTGAGAACATAAGCCGTTCGGAGTCGGCATAAGGCCGGTAGATCCAGTTCACGATCATTTGTGTTCACACATTTCACAACACACACAACACAATTGATCATAAGAAGCTCGGTCAAAGTCTTTTCAAGGGCTGGAATGGCCATTTCGTTTTTTTTTTGCTTTCTTTATAAAACAATAATTCAATAAAACAAAAAAATTTAAAAATATCTCAGAAATAATGAATCTTTGTAATTCCCTTGCTGTTATATAACAATGATAAACTCATTAATATCTCAAAAGCTATCTCACAATCACAATTGACAACAACGCAGAGAAAAAGTATAACGATCAATGACAGCAACAATAACAATAAAATTAATACTAACAATATTAAGTCAATAAATAACAATAAACGGATATAAAGACATTGATACATTTGCTGTAATGCCATAAATATGGCAAATAATAATAAAAGTGATATAATAAGAAATAAGTAATAGAGAAAAAAAAATACCGAAGACTAGGAAATGTTATGAAATTTCGATATGGAAACCTACTTAAGCCCAAACGTCGCACTCAAACACTCACGAAGAAAATTTTGTTAAAGCTCACAAATTCCTATAATGAGCGAAAAAAAATTGTGGTTGGTAAATGAAATAAGCCCGTCAATTTTTACACAAGAGACATTCTCCTTACTAAGAATGTCCATTCGCAAGTAAGCTTTTCGCATTATCGCAATAAACGAAATTGCAAATCTAAGCCCCTTGATGCCAGAACTGTTTTGGAAATGAAAAACTAAATAAAATAAATAATAATAACATATTTTATATTTTCATTAAATTTGTTTTTATAATTTATGAATTTAATCAAAAGATTTTAATAAAATTTTAATTATTTACAAAAACAAAATAGCAGCAAGCATATAAAAAATAAATAAAGAAAGAAAATTTGATTTTAGTCGATGGCATAGACTAAATATTTTTTTTTATGGATGTCGAGGCACCTTGGTGTTTATAAATTAAAACAATAACAAAATTTGGGGTGTTTTTTATTTTTTCTGGGGTAATTCTTTATTAATTTTGGGGTCTCTTTTCATAAACTTGGGATATTTTTCCCCTAACATTTGGAATTTATACCCCAAATTGTTCGCACTTTTTTATTTATTTTTGCGGCATTTTTTTTTTAAATTTATTTTAAAGGTCCGATTACGTGCGCTGCATTCCTACAGAAACCCAAAATCACGACTTTCAGAATTTTTCTAAAAAAAATTTTGTGTGGTTGGTTATTAATATTTATTCTGTTCGTTAAAACTAATTTGCTAAAACTACTTAAAATTTGATAAATTTAAAGCAATAAACAAGCAAGGTTAATTCCAATTTAAAAACATTCTTATTTATTTTGAAAATACCCGTTCAGAAATCAGCCTTCTGCACTTTTTTGCTAGAAAAATGGAAAAAACGAACTTTTAGCTGTATATTAGGTAGGGCCGATATATTTTTTGTTTTAATTTTAATACGCAATAGGTATCAAAAGTTGCGCATTTTTGCGCTGACTCAAAATACGCTTATCATTTTTGAAATGATTATAACTTTTGGCCCTCTACCAGAGCTTTTCTGACTAAAATTTTTTCAATTTTCATTTGGTATTTTGTAAAGAAAATTTTGCCCATATTTGCAGTAAAAAAACTAATTTAAGTCTTACTTACTTACTTACTTCGGTGGCCATAACAACCCGTAACAACTAATTTGAGTCACTAAATTCAATAATCAACATAGAAAGCCGAGTTTTTGCAGAATTTGAAATGTTTTGTTTTCGAGGCGTATGAGTGTTTTTTTGTCATATCGTGGCTTAGTTTGCTTAATTATTTTTTATTGTGTTTAATTTTAAGCAAAGATAATTTTAATGATGATTTTCGGACTAAGCGTTTTAAAAGTATTAAGAAAAAATTTCACAAACGGACAGAACTTTAATAGAATTGCTGTATACTTCTGTTATTATGTGGAAAGGCAGTACAAATAAGAGAAGTTTCAGTCATAAAAGCTCTGGTAGAGGGCCAAAATTTATATGGAATGAAAAGATGGTTAGCTTATTTTGAAACTGCGTAAAAATACGCAACTTTTAGTTCCTATTACTTACTTACTTAGATGGCGTCTACAACCGTAAGTCGGTTTTCGTCTGGTGTACTAAATTGCGCTTACCATTTCTGTTTTGCGCTTGCTGGCGCCAGTTGGAAGCTCCAAGTTTCGTCAGGTTCCTCTCTACTTGGACCTTCCAACGGAGATTCGGTCGTCCTCTTTTATGTTGACCGCCGCTGGGTACCGAATCGAATATTTTCTTCGCTGAAGCGTCGTCTTTAGTTCCTATTGTGTTGCGAAAAAACAAAAAAAAAATTTCCATATAGCATCGGCCCAACCTACTGTATATACGAGTACAAACAAATACTGGTGTGTTCATACATATATTAAATAAAGTTTTAATGCGTTTTTCACAAAATTAACTTTTTAAAAACGAGTGACACAAACTCTCATGAACTGTTCGATCGATTCTGATAAACTTGAGCTCATTTTTTGTTTATCATTTCATTCTATTAAGGTTCATTATTCAAGTAGCAAAACTCAAGCAGCAGAACAGAAAAAAATAAAATCCTGGTATTCAAAGGGGCCAAATTCGTTCTAGATCCCGGGATTGACTTCCCTACTCCCTACAGCAAAAAGGTTACTGAAACCTATAACTACGTTTAGAAATAATGTCAAAATAATTGCGATTTTTAAAATAGTTGTCGTTTCAAAATCTTCATCTTTCATTTTTGCTTTATATTCACTATGTCCTAATTCAAAGAACGTGTCATATTTGCTGCAACATTCTTGCTTTGGCTGTATAGCTTAAAAACTGGCGCATATTTTACCATTATGCGTTAGTATTATGTATTGCTGATGAAGAGGGTGGCTTCAAAAAAAAAAGCCGAAGATTGATCTCAAAATGAGAAGGAAAAAAAAACACGCTAGAAAAATAAAGTGAAAGTGAAGTGTTGTCTTTATGACTTAAGAGCAGCAGCGCATCGATGAAGTTCACTGCAAAAGAAATGCTGCATTTCTTAGCAGTTATCTATCTCTCTGGTGCTGCATTCATTGTATTCGTTTGTTTGCATCTGTCGTATCTATGCGATACAATCTGCCTGTGTGGCACGGAAAGCTCATAAAACTGCCACAAAGCATCAAATCAGCGCATTAATTTCGTTAACAGTCAATAAATCGGTGTTCATCGTACTGTCCGCGGCGGGTGTATTAGTTGTTGTTGTTGTTGTTGTTGCTATTGTTGCAGCTATTGTTGCCGTTAATGTTGTTTTTAGTTGTTGTCGCTAAGAGCAAAGAAACACTACAACACCACCACCACCACCACCACCACCAACACCAACAATATCACTAAAAATAAACAACAAATTCCATATTTATTTAAGTCGCTTGCGGTACGCGCCACCGAAATGAGCTCTAATGCGATGCAAATTTCGATTAAGTAGAAACTTTAAGTCGAACTTTTAATAGGAAATCAAACGCCCAAAGCTTTAAAATTGATTAGTTGGAGGAGTCGCTTGGTGTTGCAGTTGATATACTGTTTGCTGCTGCTGATGCCAGTAATGAGTGATGTTGCAGGGGCTCAGCAACCACCGATGTTGGCAAAAAAGTTAGCGAATTTCTACACTATAGCTCGGATATCTACCACTTTAGATGTTAGTGGGCGTACGCACAGGTGAGGAGGTAATAAATTATATATGATGTCTCATTATAAATTTTAAAATAAATTATTTATTTCTATAGATAGTTTTTGTACAGCGAGGATCTTTTGATTTTATTCTTATTTATTGGTAGTTAAAATTGTTTAATTGATTTTATAAGCAAAGCAAAATATATACGATGGATCAAATGAAATTGTTATTTTTAACACTTATCTGATACAGAAAAAAAAAAATAAAAATAATGCGAAATTTATTGTCAACAGGATCAGCTGGAAAATAATATGGTAATACTTCCCAGTGAACCAAAACTACCGTTTTTGAATTCATTTATTAACCTTTTCGGGTAGAAACGTTCATTTTCGACACTCATAAATGAACTCTTTTTATATCATTCGTCGGACTAAAATGCCTATCAAAAACGAACCTTATTCTGTTCGCAAATGAGTTAAAAAAAGAACCATAAAAGTTATTTTTCGGCACTCGGAAATTAATTCTTTTTGAATCAATCGCCGGACGAAAATGCCTCTCAGAAACAAACTGTTTTTTCTTCGGAAATGAGTTCAAAAATGAAACATACAAAAGTTCTTTTTCGGCACTCGAAACCGAAACAAAATTGAACCCTTTTTGTATCAATCTTTGGACTTAATTGCCTCTCAAAAACAAACCCTTTTTTGTTCAATAATGAGTTAAAAAAAAAACCTTTTTGAATTATAAATTTTATTATTGCATAATACTATTTATAATTACATATCGATATTTTGTTAAAGAAAAAATGATTATTACTAAAATTAGAGATCATATTAATCATTGGGTTCATAGGATTAATATACCTGGGCTGGAATTCACGCATTGTGTTTTTCATGATATTGACGTTTGAAAGGGGAAAAGGCGTGATTGTTTTCCAATTTGACAAACTTCCAAATTATATATGAAATATCAAAAAAATTAAGTTATTAATTGGAGAATTTATTTGATAACAATTTTGCATGGAATGTTTTCGTATTTTTCATTCTACGAGTATTTGGGCTTGATTTTAATTTTTGATAGAAATGTTGAAAATTTTCATATGTGTGGCAGTACATCCATCTCGCACTGGTAAAAAAGGTTATATGACGTTTGTACGAAGGTTAACATTTTCATTTTAAGTTCCTTTATTTACCTGATTTTAGAATATAAAAAGTATCATTTATGATTCATTTGTGAACTCATTTATGAGCAAAAAATGGTTCGTTTATGAGAAATTGTTTCCTACAGATATGATAAAAGAAATTATTCTTTTTTGAACTCATTTCAGAATGCAAAAAAGAAACATAAATGATTCATTTCCGAACTCATTTATGAACAAAAAATGGTTCATTTACAAGGAAGTCTTACCTCCTGAAATGATACAAAAATGATTCATTTTCGACTCAAAATAAGTTTTTAATGAATTTCGCAAAATATGCAGAATTTTTCTTTATGGGAAAAGCTTTCACGAATTTAATCTTTTATAACAAGCACTTTTAAGCGACAAAATAAAATAGAAAAAATTAAAAAAAAAAATTCTAACCAAAAACGTTCGCAAAACTCTCACCTTACTCAAAACCTTCGCTTATGGTTCAGTGGGTTTATGAATACACCTTTTTATGGCTTCGAAAAATCACTTCAATTTGATCAGAAGTAAGCTTTGACCTTTGCTAAAATCTTTCGCTATATTCAATTTTTCCGTAATGTTTACCATATTCAAAAATTTTATTATTGCGAATATTGTTTCAAATCTTTGGAAGTTTTCGTATGAAATCGACGGTTTGCTTAAAATCTTAAGCCACAAAACTTAATTCCAAAAAATTCTCCTACAATGCGCACTTTTTTCTTAGGGGCTGTTCATAAATTACGTCAAATATTTTTGGCAAAGTCTTGTCCCCTTCTCCCCCTATGACTTCGTCACAAAGTCTTTGTAAATTCAAAATTTAAACTTTTTTTTGTGACGTAACGCTCGACCTACGCCCTCCCCCATGTCACACTTCGCCACAAATGTTCAACTCTGTTGAACAGCCTAAAACTGTTCGCCTAAAACTGTGACGTACTTTATGAACAGCCCAATATCATAAAACAAATTAAACTTATATCAACAAGAGTACATTTAACTATAATGATTTTAACACATTTGTAATTTACAATAACAAACACGAAAAGACATTAATGGCATTGGAAAAATATTTAATTATATTTAAGTCATATATATATTTTCCAGCTGAGGTACTTATACTATGATAACTAGTGAGAAATATTTTAAATTTTATAAATCATTTTAAATCGGTAGTTTGCAAATGCGATTTGGGCTACTTTGCCTTTCACCTCCTCATACAATATCTTTATTTTTCTCTGACATAAAAACATAAATAAGCACTCAGCAATGGGTTGATCAATTTTTATTATCACCAATTCTTTTATTACAAGATCGTTTAATTTAATAAGCACGATAACATTTATCTCTACTCTTATTTTATTAAATTAATTTTATTATTATTGCTAAAAATTGGCTTCTGCCTTCAATAAACATTAAGGATGAATGTCAAAATCATTAAATGAACTGCGCACATAAATTGAAAACCTGATATTATGCAAAAAAAAAAAATGGAGAGCGATTCCAATTATTAGATAAAAGTGGCAAGAAATGCATTTTTATGATTGTAGACTTTGAAAGTTAAGCTCGATTAAGAAAATTTAACTGCTGCAATAAAATTTTCTCATTTCTCAAAAAATGAACAATTTTTTTAAACATACCAAATTATAAGATAGGGTATTATGCATTTATGTTTCAAGGAAGCAGTTAACACTAGAAAAATTAAAAATTTAGTGCCTATATACCTATATAGCCAGAAAAAAAACCAAACAAAAGTATAGCGTGTATACCAGGCCCGTAGACAAGGGAGGGGTTTTGGGTGTTCAAACCCTTCCCCCTTAGCGTCCAGAAAATAAAATAAAATATAATCATTAATATGACATTTTTTATATGCGCATACTTAATGCGCCTACGTTTTTTTTCAGTAACAGTATAAACAGCCACAGAAACACGCTTAAGATATCGAATAAAGTTCGATACATTCGATTGAGCCTTATCCATCGCTTGCAATTTAAGAATCTATTGCGTTGGAAAGTATTAAATGAAAGTGAGAAAAATATTTAACTTTTACAATTGTTTTAATTGTGGTTTTCTAAAATTTAATCTACTTGCGTTAGTGTTATTCTATTGATTATTTTATTGTGCCAAAATACTAAATCAATTCCACTTAATTAACTGCAGAAACCGCTATTACAAAAGGCTAAAAAGGAAGAAAGTAAATCTTTGTTTTTAAGGAATTGTTTTCTTTTATCAATTTCCGTCGTTATTATGGCGACTTCTTGATATTCTTTAATACTTTGATCCAATGTTACAAAATTAAATACGAGTAATTATAAAAAGAAGATGCCACTGCCGAAGTCGTAGCGACATTAGAACTACTTTGCTGATGTACCAACCAAGTGCAGCGCTGCCAGAATGGTGTAGTGGTCAATGTGTGCGGTGTCCATTCTATATTATAATTATTTAATGGTTACGATTTTAGCTAAATCATAATAATGTAATATTGTATTTCGTTTGCATTGTAGAAAGCGTTCAAGAATCTTTAGAGCCTGAAAAGTGTCCAGAACTGCCTTTGGAACCGGCAGTTGCAGGAGGTGGTAGTATTGACAGTAATGTTAAAAGCGGTCGTATAAGTAGTGTTATTAAGTATATTTCACTTTTAATGTAAATAGTTCTAAGTTTGTGCGTTTTGTGTGTATGATTGTAGAAGTTGTTCCAGAAACAGAAATTTCGTTTGATACATCGGAACTGCCTTCGACTTCGGCAGTACATAAAGGTGCAAGCAACGATATTTCCAATTTTGATTCATTTCAAGTTTTCAAAACATTTAAAATCCCCTTTTCCTTCCCCCCCTCCCCCCCCCAACTTTCAATTTTCCTGCCATTGGTTTTTTGCGTAATCTACGATTTAAGCAGTCTTGGTTGAACCGAACCGAACCCCCCTCCCCCCCCCAACTTTCAATTTTCCTGCCATTGGTTTGCGTAATCTACGATTTAAGCAGTCTTGGTTGAACCGTTGGCATTAGTTAGCTTACTCTAAATTGAAAAAGGAGCTTACTGTAAGTTTTGCGTTTTTTTAGCACTGACGCGGGATCTCATCCTGTTGAGACAGCAAAATTTTTAAAAATAAAATTTTCAAGCCTTTTGAGTGTTGTCGAAAAAGTCAATTAAATTTAAGAATTTTGCTAAGTGATCTTTTAAAGTTTAGGTTGGTTACGGATTTACTTATAAGAAAATGTTAGTCTTCTTATCGTGCTAGTTTTTCTAGTAGTTCACAAGTGGCTTATAGTTAAATATTGCTTTATACAGAATTTTAACCCGATAGCAGCTTGTAGATAAATTGTTAGAACACTATAATAAGACGCTTACGAAAATATCGTTTCAAAAGAACTTGCATTGTAGGTCACATTTCTAATGGTGTGGTAAATTTTTACAAAATTACTGTTTATATACCTTTCCTCATGCAACAATTTACAACATGGAAGTACCTACTATTTACAAAGCACAATTGGCTTTTGCCATCGTTAAACTTGATTTTGATTACATCCGAAATCGAGGAACGGGCAAAATTTTCAATTAAACAATATGCAAGAATTTTACCTTGCTCTGGTAATACTACCATAGAAATAAATAAAAACAGAATTCAGCAGCGGATGCTGGCGGAAATATTAAGAAAGTGTGGTTATAGGTGAAGGAGTGCAATTGATATTTGAAATGTATTTCTAGAAGTTCTGTGGGCGAGTACTGCTTTAAATGGTTGTGCATCGTTAAGAATACATAGGGATAGCAAAAAAAGGCTAGGCAAAAAAAAGAGAAGACTTAATACAAACATATAAAAATAAATAAAAGTAAGTTTTATACTAAATTCCTTTTATTCATCGATATCAGAAAATATCGATATATTTTTTTATGAAAATAAACACCCCCTCCCCCCCTTGGGTAAATCCTGGCTACGGGCCTGGTGTATACAGTAAAGAAGTGAAAACACTATTATTACACTATAATTGATTTGTGCTTCAATTGAAAATACTGATATTAATCGTTTGTGATAACTAAAGTATGAGATACATGTCCGTGAATCAAAATTTTCGAGATAACGTTAAAAATTTGGATCAATTGTAGTTCCGAATTTTGTTGTTGATTATTTTATGTGCAAACCATATTTTTCGTGAAGAAAATTAGTTAGCGGTAAAGAATCATTTAATGCAAAAAAATGTACGTTAAAATCTCCCCCGATAATCATAGAGATTTTATCTTCGCTTCTACCAATAGTATCAACACCAGAGAACTGCAACGAGTCGCTTTTTTAGCACTCAAAGTATACTCATATAAAATAAATATAAATAAATATTCAACACTCAGCACATGCTTTTCATAACCCATCCACTCTCACAAACATGCGTGCAAGGCACGTGAAGTACGTGAGAGTGTGCTTACAAGAGAATCTAAATCCTTAGAATAATAAATACTTAAAATAGTTGAGCTCAATTTGCTCAGTGACTCTCTGATACTCATAAAGTACTTAGAGTCATGGAAAATATCCAAATTACTTACGTAGCTGCTAGCGCGACATGTTGGCACATGGAACAACACAAAATCAAAAGATATCGAAAAATCCTCTAACAATCCTGGAAAAATCTTCGAAAAAATTAAAAATTAAATTAATTAAATTAAAAAATTAAATAAATTAAATTAAATTAAAAAATTAAAATAAATAAACCATTTTCTGGGACTTTCTAAGGGGAAGGAATTTTTGAGGAATTTAGGGGGAACGTCGAAAACTTAGTTGCGCCTGTCTGTCCAAAGCCAGGATAAAGGAGGATGGTTGTTTGTAGGATACGTCCTGCAAACGTAAAAACTGATACGGCCAACAAAGAGCTCGGGGTGGCGCCCATCTTGGTAGCAGGTCATATTCGGTATGCCGATATGAAACAAGCCTGCGAAGGTATAGTACGCTTAAAACTTGTTAGTACGGAGACAGTCTTACCCGACAAATGGGGTAGACCCTATCTATCAACCGCACTGGGACCTTAAATCGCCCGATAACAATTTTGGATGTGAGTGTTTTGGCATGTGTGCTTTATATGTCGATGCTCTGGCTTTCCTTAGGGGTTCGCTTGTCGACGTTTTGACTTGGACCCTCAAACTGGCACGGAAGTCACTGAGGTAAGTGTAGAAATTGGTTGCTTAAACTTGGGTTCTCATACTGAGCACGGCAGTCCCTGAGAACAAGGCCAATACTCTGTCTGGATATTAAGATTCTTAGATCATCCGGACATCCGGACTGGGGTAAGAGTGGCAACAAAAGGTCCTCCTATGTAGGTACCTGTCATGAATAATTGTTTGCAACTGAGCCGGCAGCTGTGAGCTGTTAAAATGGCCCTTTCGGTGCTCATTGAGCACTGTCACGCATAAGAATGGACTTCTTCGTAATTGCATTAGTGAATTTTTGGTCTCTTTGCGGGGATGTTGTGGATCCTCATTGACGGGATCGAGTGCCCAGATGACTGTCGTGGGCTGGCCCTTCGGGGAGTCTCGTACTGGTTGTGGTTGTGTGAATGCTACACAGGTCTAGATTGACCGGCGGAGTCGCGCAGTGGTACGACCGGGCTGGCATATCTGTCTTAATATGCAAGAGATTGGGTAGGTCTCGTCTTCACCAATAGATGGATTGAAGGTACGTCACTACTGAATTCTAAACTGGTACTGTTATTACGGGTAGTATGTAATTATTGCATAATGCTCCTAATCAGCAGGGCACTGGGTGATGTTTTGTGTTTGTGAAACGGTCTCCATGTTCGTGTTGCTACACCGGATGCCCCGTATGCTTTACTAGTTGAAACATAAACGGGTCCATGTTGTGGTATAACACATAAGTCCTGGTTGTCTGCTTCAAGAACTATTACCCTTGGTCTGAAGACCCAAGTACTTAAGCCTTGCGGCAGATGTACTTGTTAAAGCAGATTCTGTTTGCCAACTCTATGTCAAATTATAAGTCAAACACGTTTTCCGGCCCCTCCCAAAAAATATGGCGAATGGGGGCCAGATAGACCCCCTATTTGTGTATCTCAAAAATGCTTCCTCCCTTAGTAACCCCATAAAAGGGTTAGTTTTTACCTATTTTGCTTGCCCTTCGAGATATGGAACAACATAAAATCGAAAGATTTCGAAAAATTCTCAAAAAAATCTTCGAAAAAATAGAAAAAGTGCCATATCTCGAAGGGGAAGCAAAATAGTTAAAAATTAACAATTTTTTGGGCGTTTCTAAATGAGGAAGCCTTTCTGAGATGCACAAAAAGAGGGTATATCATCCCCCATTTTCCACATTTTTAGGGGGGGAAACGTCAAAGCACGTGCTTAACTATCCACTGTAAGTGAAATTGTAAGCCAAACACCTGTTTCGGCTCCCCTTAAAAATATGGCAAATGAGGAGCAGACACACTTCTCTATTTGTGTTCGGATTTGGATTCAGCGATCCATTTTAACCTAGTATTCGCTCGAAAAAAATCAAGAGTCCTAATATATACTTATTATAGAACTATACGCTACATTGACATTATATTAAATTTCCGGCCGGGTACTCTCTCAAACAACGTTGTGCGTCATGCCAGCATTGTGCCGCAGCAGCGAAGAGTTACTCAAAGATCATTTGCATCCAAAGTATTTATGATACTCATACTCCTAATACTCTCTTTTCTCTCTTCTGTAAAAAAATTTACTATTATACAAACCTCTTTTTTAGAAATATCTTCGAATGGGTTATAATTATGGAACGATAAATTCACTAGAAAAACTTTACTTCTCAAACGTTTTGTTAAAATATTGTTTAACGGTATTTACAAAGGCAACATAAAATAGGGTTGCCATTGTGAGCTAATAAATTTAAAGTACTTACAGCAATTTTTTTTATTAAAGAGAAATTTCTTTTTAAGTTTATTTATAAGAAATTACCAAGCAGTCTTGGGTGGGTTATAATTATGAAACGCACCTTATATCAGAACGAAATAGAGAAACTAAATATAACTTTTAACCCTTAGCTGCCAAATGGGGTATTTCGATACCTCATGTTCTTACGCCAGTTCAATCTTTCTTTTGGCTATACTTCTTTTCTTTTCTTTTCTTTTCTTTTCTTTTCTTTTCTTTTCTTTTCTTTTCTTTTCTTTTCTTTTCTTTTCTTTTCTTTTATTTTCTTTAATTTTGGATAAATATTTGAGGTTAAGATTAATGCGCCATCAGAACTTTAAAAGCATGTATCAAACAACGCTCATATATTTTAGTAAGTCAAAATATCTTAATCTCTAGTTTAGAGAGCAAAGCAACCCAGTCTATGGCAAAATTGTAAAGTAGGGCCGATTCTCTTAGTCAACGAATAGTGAGTAATGAAAATGCCGGCTAGTTGTCACGACGACGAATTTCGTAGAAATTGCAAATGAAGTAAATATTTAATGTTTCCTACTTTTAAACTGTGCGGTGGCGTGTGTTACATTTGTGACAATTTGAGTGAAAATATTTTAAGAAACAGTGTAATAAAAACTATAAATGTGATGTGAATTTAAGAAGTCTTAAATTTACAAAAAAAAAAGACCTGTAACAATTTTAACCTCAAATCAACTGCGAAACGTGAACATAAAGAAACTTGTGATGAACAGCTGATTTTGACAACTAGCCCGCTTTTCTCTGCCTTATACTTTATTCTTTCCGAGTCGGTCCTGCCTTATAATTCTGCCATGCCCGAGTTAAGTCACATATTGTATATAAAGTCTCAAAGAATGTAAAAAATTTTATCATAATGAATGTAATTATTTTTTTAACGAATTTAAAAAGCAGTAAAAATTACGTTTTTTGAACAATTCTAGTGTTATAAACATAAGATTTTAATGATTTTCAAAGCATAAGATTCTTCAAAATCATCCGACGGAAATACAGCACAGCACTTGAAAACAAGTCCGAATGAAATTTTTCACATGCTTGTAAAAAAAAAAGCAAGCTATTCATAGATGATCACCTTGAGGCGAATAAATCAACGACAAATTAAAAGCAATAATTTTATTATTCAAATGCGATCAACAGTGACGGTGGCACTCTACAACTGCTGGGGCTACCACCACCACCACTGACAACACCACCACCAGTTTGAATGTGGTTGGTCTGGCGTCAGCTTCCTTACAAGTGATCGTAGGATTGCAGTAAAATGCAAATTGCATGCAAGTGTTATGAATGGTTTGGCGACCTGACTTTTTTTTTTGTGTTATTGGTGTTTTATTTCTTCTTTTTTTCTGTTTTCTTTTGGCACTTTTATTATAGCGAGTTCAATTCCAAAACATTATTGCATGCGTCCATCGTTGTAGTTAGTGTTGGAAAGATCAACAGCAACTGATTTATCATCATTTGAATTTGGCGGCAATTAATACAAGCCTATGAGATGTCAACACTTTGTGTGGCGGGTTGGTGGTTGAAGTAACTTCTGCATTGCGAATAAAACTGTTCATAAATTTTCCAAAGTTTTTTTTTTTTTTTTGTGGCGAATTTGGACACACTACATTTTCGGCTGTTTTATTTATCGTATAAGTTGGAATCATTACCACAATAAATGACGGTAAGTTGCACTTCCGATTAATTGAACTTAAAATAAATAATTTATTGGCTATTTAAATTTAAAGTGGCAACTGCGAAATTTATGGTCAGTAATAATGTTCAATTTGCTCATATTTAGTACTTTATTTTTTATAAATCCTCTTCATATATCGCAGAGCCTGTCATTGATTAGTTTAGTTTTATGGTTATAATCCTGACAGCTGGTTTGAAAGTGTTTGGGGGGAGAAAAAAAAAGATTTTTCCATTGGCTTACTTAACTTTTCTCAATTCCATTACGTAATTTTTAAAGCGAAAAGCTTCCTGTTTATATGGGAAAAACTTTATTATTCATGAGCTTAAAAATTGCTGCACAGCATAATTGGGGCTGCTAATGAAGTAAAGTCATTTGGGTCAAATAGACCTTTTTTATTTTCTTAATTTTTTTTTTCTCTTAAGGACTGTGCGCTTAAGAGAGCAACCATAAATGTTCAGCTCATAGCGCTTAATGTTTACAGTCCACGTTTGCGTCCGGCTAACACAGTGCAAATTTGTGTTCGTTGAATTTCCTAATTAATAATTCCTTTTTTGCTTGTCTATAAAAGATAAGAGCAGATAAAAGGGACACGAAATTTGAATTTAAAATTTGAAAATTGCTTCCGTATGCGGCTGTTTTTGTGTGAGCTTGTATCTAATGTATTCAGTGAAACCTTTTAAGGTTCACTGTAATATTGTTCACACCATTAAATCAAATTTGTTTTAATACCAATACGTTGTCTACAATGTAAGACGACTAAATTATTACTTTTTTAAAAAAAATGAGTAATTTTTTTGCAAAATATACGTTTTAGCAATCTTAAATTAGTAAGCAATCTCTTTATACCAATTTTTTTTTCGAATTTAGATGTATTTGGTTCGATTAATTTTTGATTTATTCGTATAGTTCTTCTATGGTTAAAAACAATTCTTAGTATTTTTATTATTTAAACTAATAAAATGTTATTTCACAAAATTATCTAACATTGTAGCAAAGCTATTTTTTGAAGCAAAATGCATTGGTGTTAAAAAAAATCAAAAACTTTTGAAAAACACAAAAAAAAATAGAATGAATACAACAATAGCAAAAACATTTATCAAAGAGTTTTGAGAAAATCGAAATGTGAAAGAAAATGTAACCTTATTGAACTTTACAGAATTCACTTGCTGTAATCTCCAGCTTTGCCCGCAATTCGTTTAAATGATAACGGAAGGATCTGAAACCAAAGAATCGTTAAGATTATAGATATTATTATTTTTATTATAATTCATTAAATTGATATTAATATATAAAAAACTGAAATATTTTTTCTGATAAATTATTTTTAAATATTTTAAATCCAACATTTTAAAATACTAACTACAAAGTCAAAACTTTAACGTCTGTATTCATAAAAAGTTATGTACCACTTATAAAGCCTTTATAAGAAAGAAGAAATAAATGTGAGCATTTTAAAAATCCCTGATACATTTTATATACCCTTAAAAAAGCCTCTTTAAATTATACGAGTATGTTCTCAACTGAACGAAAATATTTTGAAAAACATTTCAAAACAATTCAAAATACGTAAAAAATATTTTAAAACTAGTAAGGAGTGGAGCTTTGGCAGGGTACCAAAGCTAAAATACCCCCCCCGCGGCCGTATTGACGTATATTCTAAGTCTTTAGCCGTCTTTAAAATGTTTATATATAATCTGGAAAAAATATTTGTGTCATTCACTTTATTTAATTTTACCCTTAGTTGCCACATAGAGTAATTTGTAGACTGCTCATTATGCTGAGAGTAATTTGTAGACTGCTCATTATGCTAAAGAATATGTATGTTAAATTTGATTGGTGCCTATGTGCTAATTCATACAAACGGTGTAAAAAAATTTCATTTAAAATTAAAGTGACACGCCCTCGTTCAATTCCGCCCACTTTTCAAGACTACTGACTGCTCATTAATCCAAATAATATGTGTAGAAAAGTTTGAAGGAAGTCGGAAAAAGGCTATAGAAGGAGTTCGATTAAAATTAAAGTGCACGCCCCTGCCTTTTTCGCCAAATTTTTTAAGCTAATCACAGCTCATTGTTCCAAAGAATATATTTGCAAAATTTTATTGGAGTCAGAAAAACGGTGTAGAAGGAGTTTGATTAAAATTAAAATATCACGCCCCCTGTCTAATTCAGCCTACTTTTATAAACTACGGACTGCTCCTTACGGTGAAGAATTTATTTGAAAAATTTGGTTAAAATAAGGCCTGTACGAGTACTCGAATTTCGAGTAAACAGCATAAACAGCTTTAAGTGTACTTGTTATTTGCATAAAATGGCCTAAAAATTAAAGTTTATTTGAGGATTAAATCGAAAAGTATGTCTCTCTACAAAATTTTTTTTTTTTTTTTTTTATATAGAGGACCCCTGCCATTACAGCACTATTCCTCTGGGTCCACAGACTGTGGAGTTATAGTTCATGAATGATCAAAAGTATTAAAAAATACACATTCAAAAGAGGATGTGCACCTGAAATACTCTTCACAGACCTGTATTTTACAAGTGACACTAGAAAAGCAACCACGTACTAGATGTCACATTCACAAACACAATAGCATTGCTCTGTGCCCTATTCTGTAAAAGCAGTGTGCAATAAGAATTCCATACTGCCCTTAATAGTACCAGTTTAGCTACCGGTAGATGGCGTACCTTCATTACCATCTACTGGTTGAGACAACGAGATCTATCCTATCTCTTGCATACTAAGCAGGTATGCCAGCCCGGTCGTACTACTGCGCGACCCCGCCGGTCAATCTTGACCTGTGCAAGCGATGTGCACAAACCACAGCCAGCACGAGTCTCCCCGAAGGGCCAACCTGATAGTCACCTGGGTAACTCGGTCCCGTCGAAATGGGGGTCTACAACATCCCAGCAAAGAGACAAAAAATTCTTATATACATATATAAAGAATTTTTGTTTTTGACTGTGCACATAGCACTGTTTCGTATATGACTGGCACTTCCATTCAAGGCGTGGTACAATCACCATACCCTAAACGAAGTGCCTACGATTTAATTTGACTTGTGCCCAGCGTCACAGGTCCCCATACATTTTCCTTGTGCCCTAAGACACCATTTTTCCACTCTTTGTTGACCATATATGCCATGTCTCAATGCCGTGGATAGATAAGGTCACCTCATTTATTCGACGGGCTTGACTATCCCCGTGTTAACAAGTTTTATGGACCATTGCTATTCCATCGCAGGCTTTTTTCACAATGATAAACATATTGACCTGCTACCAAGATGGGCGCCACCCCGAGCTCTTGGTTGGCTCTAACCTTTTACGGCATGGGACGTATCCCATAACCAACACACCTCCTTTATCCTGGCTTGGCACAGGCAGGCGCAAGCCTGGCGGAGTTTCTCTACAAAATGAGATCGCAAAAAAGTAAAAACCTAAAAAAGTTGAAATTATTTATGTCTTTCATGTTCCATTACTTATATCTTCCCTTAGTTTCATTAAACATTAATTTCTACTGGGTATGTATTATTAAGAGTGAAAATACAAAAAAAAAAAAACTCGAGCTACTCGACAGTTCCTCGAGTTAATCGAGAATTCCTCGAGTTACTCGAATTTCGAGTTATTCGAAAAACCGAATTACTCGAATCGAAAATCGAGTCGAATTGCACTACTCGACTCGACTCGAACTCGAAGCAACTCGCACAGGCCTAGTTAAAATCAAACAAATGGTATAGAGGGAGTTCGATTAAAATTAATTTGACACGCCCCTTGTCCAATCCCACCCACCTTTGTAAAAGAAAATATGTGCGAAATTCGGTTGAAATCGGTGAAACGATGTAGATGGAAATAGAGTAAAAATAAAGTTCCACGCCCCTGTGTAGTACAGCCCTCTTTTATAAACTAACGACTGATCTTTATGCCAAATAATATGTGTGCAAAATTAGGCTTAAGTCGGACAAACGATGCAGAGGGAGTTCGTTTTGAATTAGACTGACACGCCCCTTGTCCAATCCCACCCCCTTTTGTAGGCTTAACCCTGCTTATTATACTAAAAAATATATGTATGAAACTTGCTTGAAATCGGACAAACGATGTAGATGGAGCTAGTTTAAAAATAAAGTGCCACGCCCCCTGTCTAGTACCACCCAATTTCATAAACTTAAGACTCCTCAAATTACTAAGGATTATGTATGCAAAATTTAGTTGAAGTCAAACACACGGTCCAACAAAAGTTCGATTAAAAGTAAAATGTCACACCCACTTTTCTAGCCTTAAGACTCTATATTATACCGAAGAATATATGTAAGGGTTGGATAAACGATGTGGCTAGAATTTGGGTACATACAGACATGATGTCATTCAGTTTTATATTTTTATGAATGTTTTTCTATTTTGATGAGCTCACTTTATATGGGAGAGAGGCGTGGTTTTCGTCTGATTTTGCCAAATATCATAGAGATGTTTGATATTATATATCAAAGCTAATGTGCGAAATTTCAAGATATTTTTTGAATTTTTGTGAATTTTTCAGAGATTTTACGACTAGACTAAAGCCACTTTGTATGGGAAGTAGGCGTGGTTTTCATCCGATTTTTCCAAAATTTCATAGTCAGAATTTATGTTAAAGATCAAAGTGAATTTTTAAGAGATTTAAAGGTTAAAATAAAGTCACTTTGTATGGGAGGTAGGCGTGGTTTTTATTTGATTTGGCTCATTCTCGAACTTGACCCAAACCCTGCGTGCATTTCATGTTTAAGGTCCACGGAGCGACCCGCCGCTCAAATTAGCCGTCAAACTAACGGATGCCAGTTTGAAGTTGCCCAGGGAATACCACGTGGAGGTTTGAGTCGACTTGGGACGATTTCGACATGGATAATGCTGGCCTCGCCAGGTTAAGGCAGTCAGACACGTTGTCATGTGAAGGTTCGCCCCCTGTTCCCCTTGGTGTATCCGATTGGAAAAGGTGCGACGATAGTCGGCTGAAACCCGAACACGGGTTGTTATGGCCACCTAAGTACGTAAGCTTATATTTTGAATTTCATCGCGATAGCTTTAAAAGTATAATAGTGATCACAGACGGACAGACAGATGGATACACGGAAATCGACTCAGGTTTTGATGTTGATCAAAAATATATATACTTTATATATACTTATAAATTACTCTTTGTCATTCCGTTTGTAACGCCAAGAAGGAGGCGTGGCAGGCATAAAAAAATATAAATATATTTGATCAGCATCACCTCCTGAATCGATTTCCTTGTGTTCGTCTGTCTGTATGCACGCCTGTCGACACGATTATAGCCGTAGTTTTAAAGCTTTCGCGATGAAATTCAAAATAAAAGTTAATTTTTAAAAAAGGATATCAAGTTCGAAAATGGGCGAAATCGGATGAAAATCACGCCTATCTCCCATTCAAAGTGACTTTATTTTAACCGTAAAATGTTTTAAAAATCCACATAAGTAAAAGAAATGCCTTGAAATTTGGCACGTAAATTTGATCTTCAATTTAAAATCTGGCTATAAAATTTGGAAAAAGCTGATAAAAACCACGCCTACCTCCCATACAAAGTGTCTTTATTTTAACCGTAAAATGTCTTTAAAATCCACAAAAATTAAAGAAATGTTTTAAAATTTTGCACATAAGCTTTGATATTTAAAATAAACCATCTCTATGATATTGGGCAAAATCGGATGAAAACCACGCCCACTTCCCATACAAAGTGGCTTTACTTTCAACGTAAAATCCTTAAAAATCCACAAAAATTAAAGAAACATCTTGAAAGTTTGCAGATTAGCTTTGATATATAATATGAACCATCTCTATGATATTTGGCAAAAGTGGATCAAAACCTCCCAAGCAAAGTGACGTCATCAAAATAGGAAAACTTTCGTTAATATATAAAACTGAATGTCATGGTGTATGTCGGGCGTTAAGAACTTTGAATATACTTCAATATGGCCGCGGGGGGGTATTTTAGCTTCGGTACCCTGCGGAAGCTCCATCCTTACTAGTTTTTATTTGGATTTGCGGTAGTTGAAAGGCGGATGAGGGATGGTCGAAGCAAAGCATGCTACGACTCCTTTATAATAATATATGTGCGAAATATTTGCCAAATTTAGCCTTGTTCAGCCGTTCAAAATTGTGGAATGGTTAAACAAACAAACAGAAAATGAGTTTTATAAATTAAAAATTCGAGATTTTGATTGCGAAAAGAAATTATTTTTAAATGATCAGTTTTGAAAAAAAATAAGTTTTTCGATCAAATCAATACAGTCGTTTTCGTCTTGTTACATTTTTGAAAATTATGAGCACTGTAAATAGGCATGGTGAATTTCTTATAGTTCATGGTCATCTAAATTCAATCAGAATTGTTTCATTCGAATTTTGTTCAACACGATTCAGTCGTTCATTTCTTATTTTATGTTTTTCAATATAGTAGGCGTGGCAGGTAAGCGTTAACAATTTTTTATACTCATCTTAATCTAACACAGAACAATTTGACACCTCTTTCGCACAAATCGGCTGAGCCGTTCTCGTATTTTTATGTTTTCTTCAATATAGGAGGAGTGGCAGGTGGGTGTGTTCAATTTTATAAAATTTTTGTTTTTTAATAAAATAACATCGATTGCCAGTTTTTTACCATTTAAAATTCTTGAGTATTCATTATTTTTTTAAGTTTTTCGCATTAATTGGCCGTCGAAAGTGAACGTGGCAAATTAAATATAGCCACTGTCCCAACTGTGTACCATAACTATCCAATAGAAAAAGAATATATAAAAAAGATTATATAATTGCATAGATGTAAGAATGTTTTTCTTTTGTTGAAGCCAAGGGGGGAACAACACCTCCCCATTTACCCCCTGTGGATACCCTTGTTTCTACACTTAAATGCTAGAAAAGCTGAAAGTGCTTCATCCAGCATTTTTTCTAAACGTGTTGTGCACTCTTATGTCTAGATTGTATAAGTTTTACTAAACGTTATTACATAAGATGCTAAAGAAAAAATGTAGGTGTAATTATCCAGAGCTACTTAAACGATTCTGTGAAGCCGCTCACTAATTAAGGCAACTCAACTAAGGGAAATATTTAAACACTTAACCAAAAAGTAACCATAAAAATCCTAACTACTTTAACCCCAAAAAAATTATGTAATTCTGAGCAAACTCAAAATCGGTATGCAGCAAAATAGTTTAAAATGCAATTTAAACTACAGCAACAACAACAACAACAACGACATAAGAGCCAAACAACAGCTCTCAACTATGGATGACACCGTCAACCTTAAAAAAAGTTGTAGGTGATCGACAACATATGAACGAACATGTTTGGGCAAAAAACTAAAACTTCACTTTCCCCACAATTAGCATAATCGTGCAGAACATAACCGGGGAAGTGCAAAAATCTCTGCGCCAATGAAGATAGCGCTATTGGATGGATGCATTTGATAGTCTGGTAACACATTGGTTGGCACAGTGTTGATGATCAGATCGCACCAGCTCTAAACATACTCGAGGCTATTTTGTGCGCCTTAGACGGGCATTAATTTTCCGCATGCATTTTTTTTTTTTTTTGTTTTTCTATTTTCTTCTGTTTTTGGTGCTTATTGTTGGTGTTTTTTCACTCAAAATGCAAATTGGAAAAAATGCATGAAAATGCTAAAATATCGCTGTCAAATTAATGTTGTACAAATTTTCTTTGTACAAATCGAAATTTAACGAATAATTTATCAACTTTCGTTTTTTTCTTTAACTCAAACTTGGCTAAATTTATGCTAGAAACAAGCTAAAAAAAAAACAAAGAGTTGCCGATTAGCCGCAAGCCTGGAAACCTAAAAAAAATAACTTTAGCATGCCTGTGGTACTCGATGAAATATGGTGCTCGTCTGCCCAGAAAGTGATCAGGCAGTTAGTCAGCCAGTCAGTTAGTGTGTCAATTGAAATGTGCAGAATGGATTTGTAATAGTAAATAAATAAGAGACTTCACTAAAAATAGTGTTTTTTATATTTTGAATGTAAGTAAGGATTATTTTAAACAAATTTAGACCTTTAAAAGGAAAAGATGTTAAAAATATGTTGAATTTAAAATTATAGAGAAAATCTTGTGGTTCATACACATATCGCACACTAAATACAAAACAGTCACAACTCAAAAAACACGAGTTTTTAGGAGAAGCAAAAAACTGTTTAAGCTAAAATGATTGTATGTAATATTTTAAACAAATTTGGTTCCACAATAAAGAAACCCAATTTTAAAGAAAGTTTTGGTATAGTTTTTTTTAACTTCATATCATAGTTGTGAAAATAAAGAATAATTTGGATTTATGACCATTTTGCTGAAACTTTTTCATATGATTAGTGATATTATCTCAAATTGTGCCTCTTTACCTGATAAAAATCGTTTGAATTTTCAACAGCTCCTAATTTACAAGCATTTAAGTAAGAAAATTACAAAAAAACACAAAATTTACCTTTTGCTTAATTGAAAATAAAGCTTTATTGTTTTAAGAAGACAATTTTGCAAGAGTTTTTTTTAGGTTTATATTATGATTGTGCAAATAAAACGAATTTTGGACATATGACACTTTAACTGAAAATTTCTGTTTAAAATTCAAGTTGTGCCTCTTTAACAGCTCCTAATTTTCAAGCATTAAAGTTAGAAAATTACCAAAAAACATAAAATTTACTGTTTGTTTAATTGAAAATGGAATTTTGTTCTTATTAGAAGACAGTTTTGCTAAAGATTTTGCAGTTTTATATTATGACTAGCTTTTACCCGGCGCGCTTCGCTGCACTCCGCGCTAGTCCCCTGAAAAGTGATCGTATAGTGAGGCCACGCCCTTATCCAATTATTTCCATCACTGTTGTGTGTCTGTTTGTTTGATGGTAATTTATTAAATGTCCATATTTGTACTTACAGTGACTTGTGGCGGCCGTGGCGTAGTGGGTAGAGTGTGTGACTCTTACGCCAGAGAACCCAGGTTCGAATCCTCCATCCAACACAGAAAGTTTTTTCAATTGAATTAATTTTTCTGTTCGGCCGTCACCTCTCTGCAGACAATGGCAAACCTCAGAGAGTAAAAACTGCCATGAAAAGCTTCTTGAGAACATAAGCCGTTCGGAGTCGACGTAAAACGTGTAGGTCCAGTTCTCGATCATTTGTGTGCAAACATTTCACATCACACACAACACAATTGATCATAAGAAGCTTTTTTTTAGTGACTACCGCTTGGATGAATAGACCCTACACATACCAAGCGTGGTATTTTACTATCAAAGCATGTACAATTTTAAAGATTTTTTTTTAAAAGTTTGTGCGACTATAGTCCGACCATTCCCATTTTTTGTGAACTTTCCATGCCAACAACATTTTGAGAAATTTGAGTTGAGTGAGAAACTAAATTCTGAGTTTCAATGTTCTGTGATTTTTACTTCCAAAGCTATTCGATATCAAAAATTTGTCTTATAAGGACAGAAACACACTATCTTGTCCAATGTCTGTCCAAGTTATCTATTAGAAAGACATAACTAAGTAGTAATTCTATTCTGAGTTTCAATGTTCTGTTCTTTTACTTCCATAACTATTTTATTTTTTATTTTTTATTATTTTTATTATTATTTTATTTATTTATTTAAATTAGTGACATTTTGTATTTAAGAAATATAGTATAACTATTCGATATCAACAATTTGGCTGTTATGGGTGGAACCGCACCCCCTTGTCCAATGCCCGTTCAAGTCTTCTATTAGGAAGACATCACCAAGTGGTAACTCGATTCTGAGTTTCAATGTTCTGTAACTTTTACTGTAACTTTGGGCAGAGCCACACCTCCCCATCTGTCCAATGCCTTTCCAGGTTTTATATTAGAATGACATCACCAAGTGATGACTCCATTCTGAGTTTTGATGTTCTGACTTTTACTTCCATAGCTATTCAATATGAAAAAATTGTCTCATTTTAGCGGACCCTTACCCCCTTGTCTAATGCCCATCCAAGTCTTTTATTAGAAAGACATCACCAAGTGGTAACTTCATTCTGAGTTTCAGTGTTCTGTGATTTTTACTTTCATAGCTATTCGATATCAAAAATTTGGCTGATAAGGGTAGAGGCAAACCTCCTTGTCAAACCCCCGTGAGAGTTTTAAGTTAGAAAGACATCACCAAGTCGTAACTCCATTCTGAGTTTCAATGTTCTATAACTTTTATTTCCAAAGTTATTCAATATAAAAAATTTGGCCACACCCCCTTGTCCGATGCCCGTCAAAGTTTTCCATTAAAAGGCCATCACCAAATGGTACCTCCATTCTGAATTTCAATGTTCTGTGACTTTTACTGCCACAGTTATTCTGTATCGAAAATGTGACTTGTATGGTCAAAGCCACGACCTGTTTAGCATAGGAAGATGAAAAGTACTTTACAACCTATTCTCATACCTATCAAACCTACAAAAAAAATTTCATTGAAATCGGTCTAGCCGTTTCGGAAGAGTTTGGCCACAAACATTGTGACACGATATTTTTATCTATTAGATTAATAAATAAATAATGAAGTTACTTGAGAATATATTTGATATGAGAGTTACACTGAGATAGTAAAAATGTTTAACTACTACGCTTGACGCATAAACACTAATAATAGCAGTGAATTGTAGAGGAAGTGAGAGAAGGCTTCTTGTTCGAGCTGTTTACTGGGTGAGAAGTGGCACCGATAGACACATAGTGGGGATAACTTACCAAGTGATAATAATTGATGTTATCGGCGGGATTAAAAATGATAAAATTATGAAAATAACCATTAAAAAGCATGGGTTGGTGATAGAAAAGTAAAATTTTAGTATTTTTTTATGCTATATAATAAAAAAAGTTAAAAAAAAAAATTTATCAAAAAAATAAAAAAAAAATTTTTTGAGGTAGACACCCCTTATCACTTAGAGGTTTAAAAAATAGATAGTAGCCGATTCTCAGACTTACTGAATATTCATAAGAATCGGTCAAGCTGTTTCGGAGGAGTCCGGAAACGAACATTGTGACACGATAATTTTATATATAAGATTGTGTAAATAAAAAGGATTTTGGACTTATGACCCTTTAACTGAAATGTTTCGCTTAAAATTCAAGTTGTGCGTGTTTAGCTGATAAAAATTGCTTGAATTTTTAACAATACCCATCCGTCAACTGATTAACAAGCAATAAAATAAAAAAAATGCACAATAAACATTATTTAATATGTTTTTTATCAAAATGTATTTTAAAATAAATTAATTTTTAATTTTTAGCACAGTACAAAAATTGCTCAGTACATTAAAAAAATATAATAATGGTATTTGTATATATATATACGAGTATGTATATATATTTGTAATAATGAACGACGTATTTGTGATGTAAACAGCGTATGTGTGGTAAGGTGTATGAACTTACGGCACATACGCTATTTACACCACAAATACGACGTTAATTGAATACCACTAATGTATTATTTTCAAAATTTTTAGTTTTTAGTTTTTTAATATTAAGTTTTTTGTAGAAAGACTCCAGCAGATTTTAGGAATATGGTTTTTATTTGCCACATCTTTGATGCCCTTTTGCTTTACTTCTAATAGTGGTAGCTATTCTAATAGTGGTATTATCGATAAGTAGAAAAAATTAGCATATTTTTTTTGCGTCAGAGGTTGAATTGTAACTTAAAAATAAACTTTTGATTAGTTTGAATATACTCGTAACCTACTTACTTGATGCAACTTCAAGGCTTAAAAGGCTTTAAGTTGCTCTTTCTTAAACATACTCTTTGAAAGTTGGTAATTTTTTTCTTTCTTTTTTGATTAAACTAATGCTAATCACAGTTATTTCAACAAAAAGGACACATATCAAAATAAAACAGTAAATTTTACTCACATTTTTCAGCTATAGGATCACAATTCAAAATAATACACTTTGAAATATCTCAGTTGTTACAAATAAAGTGTCACAACTCAAAATAAAACTCTTTATGTTTAACAAAACATATCAGTGGATCTAAGACACCTTGACACAACTAAAAATAAAACTCTATGATTGAAAGTGCAAAAGCAACGCAATTAAAATTAAGACAGACATAACTACATTTCTCCAGTTAAACAATAAAGTTATGAAAATAGCTATTTTAACAGCAGTTAGAGATGTGTATTGTGAGTTCATTTATGGCTAAAAGTCGATTTTGGAAAATTTTGAGTTGTGACCGTTTTGTATTTAGTGTGCGATATATGAGCCATATAAAAAGCTTGTGACATTTTTCCTAATAGTTGGCCTTAGAATCGCATAACTATGATACGAAGGTAATTTGAGAAGTCAGTATCTTTTTAAATAAAAAATATTTTTTTGGCAGAACTGCGTTTTATTTCTCCTTTGCATGTAGTCCAGCGTTTTTCCAATTTTTTTATTCCTTCCAAATAAAAGGTTTTATCAAGGTCCTCAAAATACCCGCTTGTTTCAGTGACGACCTCTTCATTCGTCCCAAATCTCTTACTGCCGAGCAATTTTTTTAGGTTTGGAAATAGCTGGAAATAGCTGGAAATAGTTTGGAAATAAATAGGAATTATCAGGGCTTGGATTTTGTTGACATATCAACTTTTTTCTGCTATATAACATAGAAATTTTTTGATGATATAAACATACCGTTCATTATCTAAAGCAGCCGGATACCGCTTCTTCTTCTTGCCATCATGAGAGCAATATGTACCATATGTACATGTACCATGTGAAAAATTGAACCAGTGCTTGTTTGATAACTTCTGCATTTTTTAAATTTTTTCTTCTTAAAAAAATTGTGTAAGGGCAAAAATAAGTGGTAGTCGAAGGGTGCTAAGTCCAAGGAATATGGTGGATGCAACAGAATTTCCTAGCCTAGTTCTGCAATTGTTTGACAAGTCCCAAAGCAGCATGTGGCCTAGCATTACCATGATGCATTATCATGTCTTTCCTAGAGAACATTGTTGGCATCTTTTTTGAAGTGCTGTCTTTAATGTATCGAGTTGCTGACAATACTTCTCCGAATTGAGCTTTTCGTTCCCTTTAAAAAGCTTATAATGTATTGGTCCTTGAATGTCCCACCATATACAAGAATATTATCTTATTAAGAGATAAATTTCGTTAAGATGTGGAAGGCTAGGTTTTCCGGGTTCACAATTTGCCCTTCATATTCAAATGTTTTCGTAGTTAATCCACTTTTCATCCATAGTTATTATTCGGTTCAAGAAGGGTTCGATTTTATTCCGAGCAAGCAGAGATATGCGTATGACGAATCGATCATCCAAATTCTTCTGACTTAATTCATGTGGCACCCATTTTGAATATTTCCACACAAATCCTATTTTCCGAATTTGTTCCGAAATGGTTTGCTTAACTGAATTAAGCCTTTCTGCGATTACCGATGTTGTCAGAAGATGATCTTGCTTTGAAAAGGAACATCGTCGTCGATCAAAGATAGCGGCCCAGAATGTGGCTTATCAGAAAGGTAAAAAGCACATGTTTCAAATTTTTCTAACCATCTCTGTATGTCCTATTAGAAACTATAACTTTACTAAACTCTTTCATTAAATTTTTACATGCTTTTATAGCATTTCTTTTTTGTTGAACTTGAATTTTATCAGTAGCCATGGGTACACTATCGCTTCACACTTAAGACCAATGTAAAACTGTACATTAATATGATGTTATGTTATGTTATGTTATGTTATGTTATGTTATGTTATGTTATGTTATGTTATGTTATGTTATGTTATGTTATGTTATGTTATGTTATGTTATGTTATGTTATGTTATGTTATGTTATGTTATGTTATGTTATGTTATGTTATGTTATGTTATGTTATGTTATGTTATGTTATGTTATGTTATGTTATGTTATGTTATGTTATGTTATGTTATGTTATGTTATGTTATGTTATGTTATGTTATGTTATGTTATGTTATGTTATGTTATGTTATGTTATGTTATGTTATGTTATGTTATGTTATGTTATGTTATGTTATGTTATGTTATGTTATGTTATGTTATGTTATGTTATGTTATGTTATGTTATGTTATGTTATGTTATGTTATGTTATGTTATGTTATGTTATGTTATGTTATGTTATGTTATGTTATGTTATGTTATGTTATGTTATGTTATGTTATGTTATGTTATGTTATGTTATGTTATGTTATGTTATGCTATGTTATGTTCTGTTATGTTATGTTATGTTATGTTATGTTATGTTATGTTATGTTATGTTATGTTATGTTATGTTATGTTATGTTATGTTATGTTATGTTATGTTATGTTATGTTATATTATGTTATGTTATGTTATGTTATGTTATGTTATGTTATGTTATGTTATGTTATGTTATGTTATGTTATGTTATGTTATGTTATGTTATGTTATGTTATGTTATGTTATGTTATGTTATGTTATGTTATGTTATGTTATGTTATGTTATGTTATGTTATGTTATGTTATGTTATGTTATGTATAGCTATGTATATTGGTACATCAAATTGGCACACACCATCTCTTTGTCGATTTTAAAGCGGCGTTCGATAGCCCGAGAAGGAATTGCCTATACGCAACAATGTCTGATTTCGGTATACCTGCAAAGTTGATTAGACTGTGCAGAATGACGTTGAGCAACACACGCAGCTCCGTCAAGGTAGGAAATGACCTCTACGAAACCTTCATTACCGAAAGAGGTTTCAGGCAAGGCGATTCACTGTCATGCGATTTTTTCAACATCATCATGGAGGGAATCGTACGAAAGGCCGGTATGCATCGTAATGGCACCATTTTCTACAAAGGTGTCCAGCTCCTTGCGTACGCTGATGATATTGATATTGTCGGCAGAACCAAGAGAGATACTGCTTTCGCCGCTATTGAAAAGGAATCAGCCAAAGTTGGTTTGACGATAAATGGGGGTAAAACAAAGTATATGCTGTCTACAAACAAGGGAGCGCGGCGTTTAGACTCCCACGTTTCATCCGGCAGCTATAACTTTGAAGTAGTTTGTATACCTTGGCACCGCCATTAATAACAAAAACGAAGTCAGCCTGGAGATAAAGCGAAGAAAAATAATTGCTAATAGGTGCTACTACGGGCTCAGTAAGCAACTAAGTTCCAGAGCCCTCTCTCGATCAACAAAACTAACACTATACAAGACGCTCGTTTTACCTGTGCTCCTTTATGGCGCTGAGGCATGGGTAATTTCGCAAACTGACGCAGCCGCTCTGAGGGTGTTCGAGAGAAAAGTTCTTCGCAAAATCTTCGGTCCTGTTCGAGTCGGCGATGACTATCGCATCCGAATGAACCACGAGCTGTATGAGCTCTACGAAGACATTGATGTAGTTCGGCGTATAACTGTGCAGCGACTACGCTGGCTGGGTCATATCCATCGTATGGACGACGAAGCTCCAGCGAAAAAGGTGCTCGAGGCGAGGGTCGCTGGTCCACGACGACGAGGGTGACCATGCCTCCGAAGGATGGACCAGGCCGAGGGAGCCCTAACCGTACTTGGTGTATCCGATTGGAGAAGGCGAGCGCAAAGCAGAGGCACCTGACGAGAGCTGATGATGTCGGCCGAAACCAGGGCACGGGTTGTTACGGCCACCTAAGTAAGTAAGTAAGTAAGTAAGTAGGTAAGCCCAAAGTGTTTTGTGTTTGATTTAATTTATATTAATATGAATTTGTTTTTCTTTTTTTGTTGCAATAAATCAAAAAACATTTCATTGGCGTGTTTTTTTATAACTTCTGATTACATATTCTACACTAAGTAATTAGATCCAATCACATACTTAATTGTTTCATAATTAATCAGGTATAGCTCAATTTTTCTCTGCTATTGTTGTTTACTTTTCGTATTACTTTTATAATTGGAAAAATTTCAAATCATATATGTAATGGAGGCTTAATGTAATTGGTAGAAATTATTTCTTTTTCTAAGCTTGTTGATTATAATTTGTCAATAATCATTGATTTTATATTGATGGCGAAAAATAGTGATCACTGATCAATGCTTTGCGTTACTACAATTATATTTTATGTAGTAGCTGTTGCACATTGACGTACCCTTCAACATAGTGCAAAGAGTACATTCATGGCGATCATCTGGCGCAGTCGCGGTGTCACAAATAGTGAATCAGGAAGAGTTGCCACAAAATTTCAAGTAGCTTCAAGAACTTGTGCCATTTCCGCAGATCATGATGATGCAAGCCAAGCTGAGGTATTTATTGTGGTAACTACTGGCTGACGATGCCAACAACACTTGTCGTGACTTCATTGAAGCTAATGAATTTCCAGCAATGATTGTTGAGGTTTTTGTTGTTGTTTTTGTTGTTGACGTTGTTCATGTTGCTGTTGCTATTGCTGAAAAAAAAAAAACAAAACTTAAAAAAATTGTTACTGGTAGCTCGTTGGTTTTTGTAATCGGGTTAATTGGGTGTTATGCTGGGGCGTCAACCACGCCGCGTGCCCAGATGTTGATAATTTGTGTTCGGTTGTTGTAATGTTACGTTTTTACGATTGTCTGCCAATAAGTCAGAGGATGTTTTTGCGTTTTAATGAATTTAAATGCTTGGTATTTTCACATAATTTCAAAATGAGAAACTGAGTTGAATTAAACAAGAAAATTCTTAAAGTATGCTTCACATAGATCAGAAGATTTCTGAAGTTTATAACTGCAATTGTCTTTTAAGTTTTTTTTTCCAACAATACTTAGCATTTTAACAGAGTACACTAGATACAAATTTGTTAACATGTCTTTATTAAATGTATTCACATGTATGTAGAATGTCTTCATCAAGAAGTTGAGTGTCTGTTACCATGTCTGCCCGATAGTTCAATACAAGTACAACTACAGATGCTTCACTTTTTGATAAACCTGTCTTATTTTGTTGTACTCGCGTGTAAGCTAGAAGCTTGACCCAGAAATTTAACCTATCTTACTACGCTTGAAGCTATTCGTGCTGTAACATATATAATTTTTATTTTTTCTTCTCCTTTATCTATTTTGCATCGGAATGTTTTATGGAGTGTTCTAACTGAATGTTGTATTGCATGTTTGGTTAATTTTTCATTTTCAACAGAATCATTATATTTTCACTTAGAAAAAATATCACAGGCACTGTGTTTTCCTATTAGCTGTGGTGTTTTTTTTTTTTCATTGGCCCAGTTTTGTTTTTTTGTTTATATCTACATTGCTTCGGGATGTTTTTATATTTAAAAAAAAAAAATATATATTCCAAACTATTCGACGATCAAACAAAAATAAAATGAGTGGGTAACACCACGTTCAATTAGTAGAATTTGTACCCGAGAAAGTAAAAATATGTAATAAAAAAAAGCTTATATTTAGTGCAAATTTTATTGAATTTTGTGGGTCTAACTTTCGTTTTTGCTTAAGTGTTTAATTAATTCACTCATTAAAACAGAATTTGACGATTAAAATTTCCATTTTCTCTTACTATATAGATATCGAACATCTGAAATTTTTTCGATTAAATTCGATCCCTTTTAAATTTTGTTTAAATTTATCAAAATGTACCATCAGTCAATAAACTGCAAAAATCAAAAAACAATAACAAATTGTTTTCTATATCTGATACCTCCTGATCCTGATGACCTCAATAAATTTATTTATTCGAAAAAAAATTTAAAATTTTTTCAAAGTGGAAAATGTCCCATATGATGAATTTCATTTAAAAATCTAGATAAAACTGAAATTTTGAACCCGACCACCTCAGATATCAATGAAATTTTGTTCATAGCTAAATTTGATCAATACAAACAAACTCTCATTTTTAGAAATGACTGTTTTGCGATTTTTTGGGCGTGGCACAGTGGGAAATTTTTCGAAAAAACGCGAAAATGGTCGAAAAGAGCTCCATTTAAACTACAATAACTCGGCTGAACCGATTTCCATGATATTGGTATCATTAAAAAGATATTTTAACAGGCTTTATGACACGTTTAAAAAATAAAAAAAATTACACTGTAAAAAATTTTATAACAAAAAGAAAATTTTAACTAACGAAAAAACCCAAAAGATCAAGGGTTTTTTTACAGTGTATTACTTTTTTAGAAAGGTTTATCCTTCACCTATAACATATCTAAAAATAAAATGGGTTCTTTTTTAGTTTTTTTTTATATAATTTTTTAAGTAGTGGCACTTCTAGTAATTGCCCATATATTTTTATATTGAAGCCGCGAAAAATAGCCAAACATCTGTTATATTACTGAGAAGTGTTCAAATTTCAGTTATATTCAAAATATACTTATAATGTGCAAAGGTTATTGATATAATATGCATAAAAGAAAATTATGTATGTATACAGGTAAAATAAATAAACATTGTCCCAGGAAAATTATGAATATGTTTTAACCCCGAAAAGTTCTTGCGGCCGTACCAGCCCAAACCAATAAGTATACAGGTAAGCGCATAAAATGCTAACTGTAACTGTGTTTCTAGGATTAGCAAAATAAACACACTGCAGGTACCCCTAATTAAAGAATTGATTTTAAAATTGCCTTAAAAATTGCTATATAAATGCACCTGATGAACATACCGAAATTCGTAATTATAAACAGTTTCGAGAAGCCAAGATATCCCATTAAAATTTTTACGCGTATATTTTAAAATTTTGAGTGAATATGAATTCAAACAATAAGTACAGATGCATAAAAATATCTAATAAGTGTTGCGCTTCGCTTCGTAAAATAAGGAAACGTTAACCACCAACCCAGAATCATTTGTCAGCGATTTTACTAAACACATCAAAGTTCTGATTCCGCATCATTTCATAGCAAAGCGACAATCTGAATTTATCAGCAATAAAAGAGCGGCGCTGTTATCAGGAGAAATGTTAATTCAAATCGACTTTGCTGAAAATTATGCATTTCTTGTACAAGATGCCGTGCAAGGATCCGTTCGTTATTTATTACAAAGGTAATTATTTTAATATTTTGGTATTAGTAAACACATCCATCCACACTCATCAAAATATTTAATATTTTTTATTTATTTGTTTTTTTTTTTCTTTGTTTGTTTATTTTCAGATAACGATAAATTAACTCATAAAAGCTTCGCCATAATATCTGATTGTAATACCCATGATAGTATAGCCGTTCATCTATATATTTCAAAAATGATACAGTTCGTGAAGGCCAATATAACCAACAATATTAATAAAATCATTTACGTATCAGATGGTGCAGGAGCACAATATAAAAATAAATATAACTTCATTAATTTATGCCATCACAAATCTGATTTTGGTATTGACGCTGAATGGCACTTTTATGCTACCAGTCACGGAAAATCTGCATGTGATGGAATCGTAGGAACATTGAAGAAAGGTGCTCGAAATTATAGTATTGCAAATAAAAATTAAATTCAGACAACGAGGCACCTCTATCACTGGGCATCAGAAACATATAAGACCACCGTACAAGTTGCTTACGCAGATGCTGACGAATACAACAACGTTAAAGAAAAGCTATTTTCAAGATATAAAGAAGCTCAAACTATAACAGGAACTCAAGGCTTTCATTCATTCATTCCGATAAATGAAACGTCTGTACATGTGCGCAGATATTCTGACTGTGCCAAATTTGATCAGCAATTTCTTACAAATAATTAACTTAAAAAAAATGTAAATAAAATCAAAACATGGCAAATAATATAAACAATTGTTGATGGTTTTTTATTTGTAAACATTTTAAAAATGTTAGAATTGTTGAACTATTTTGTAAATGTGTAAGAATGTGACCTGATATTTTCGCTGTTATTCGAATTATTTCGAAAACTTTCGGTACGTTCATAAGGTGCATTTATATAGCAATTTTTAAGGCAATTTTAAAATCAATTCTTTAATTAGGGGTACCTGCAGTGTGTTTATTTTGCTAATCCTAGAAACACAGTTACAGTTAGCATTTTATGCGCTTACCTGTATACTTATTGGTTTGGGCTGGTACGGCCGCAAGAACTTTTTGGGGTTAAAACATATTCATAATTTTCCTGGGACAATGTTCATTTATTTTACCTGTATACATACATAATTTTCTTTTATGCATATTATATCAATAACCTTTGCACATTATAAGTATATTTTGAATATAACTGAAATTTGAACACTTCTCAGTAATATAACAGATGTTTGGCTATTTTTCGCGGCTTCAATATAAAAATATATGGGCAATTACTAGAAGTGCCACTACTTAAAAAATTATATAAAAAAAACTAAAAAAGAACCCATTTTTATTTTTTGATATGTTATAGGTGAAGGATAAACCTCTCTAAAAAAGTAATACACTGTAAAAAAACCCTTGATCTTTTTGGTTTTTTCGTTAGTTAAAATTTTCTTTTTGTTATAAAATTGTTTACAGTGTAATTTTTTTTATTTTTTAAACGTGTCATAAAGCCTGTTAAAATATCTTTTTAATGATACCAATATCATGGAAATCGGTTCAGCCGAGTTATTGTAGTTTAAATGGAGCTCTTTTCGACCATTTTCGCGTTTTTTCGAAAAATTTCCCACTGTGCCACGCCCAAAAAATCGCAAAACAGTCATTTCTAAAAATGAGGTTTTGTTTGTATTGATGAAATTTAGCTATGAACAAAATTTCATCGATATCTGAGGTGGTCGGGTTCAATGCATCTCGATTTTTACATGAAATTCATCATATGCTTCTTTTGCATTTTATATCAATTCCTTTATATTTTAGTGATAAAAGCTCCCTACTCCCAAGGAAAATCCTGGCTACTGGCCTGGATTACATTGCACGTTTCATCCTCCTAATTAATGAAAATAGACTAATACGTAAAGAAAAACTTACAAACGAATCGAAAAAGTTTCACTCAAAAATTAGCCCCTTATTTCGAGATAAAATAGTTCGAAAAAAAAAATGTTTATAATTTTTTATAATTTATAATTTTTTAGATTAATAGTAGGCATATTAATTACAAAATTTCAAATATCATTAATAAATGTTATCCTAACCTAATCTGAATTTTTGACATTTTTAAGAAACAAACCTGCGACTTTTTTTAACTCACACAAATTGTCAACTTTAGCCTTTGTTGTGTACAGGTGCAAAATGTTTCGTGCTTAACACCTGAAATTCAATGCACAAAGACATTAAAAAAAAAAAAAAATCAGACAATTCGAGGTATTTAGTGCCCACGCCATACATTTAGGTTCAACGCCCACTTGACACTTGAAACATAATGAAAGCCTAAACAAAATTAGTAAATGACAAAAAAATAAATAAAAAATGTGTAAAAAACATAAAATAGTAATAAATATTGATGGAGGTGTGAAACTGGATTGGCAACAATCTGTTCAAAAAAAAAAAAAAGTGCAGGAATTTTTACAGCATGGTGCGATATAACTGAAAAACTGCAACACATGCAAATTCCAAAACGATCAATAGTTAAGCTGAACAATTTTGAATGAAAGCAAATCTGCTGTTTACCGTTGTGCCAAATCATGCCTGCGGTTATATATGTATTGTCAGCTGTTATTCAGGAGCCATGCTTGTGGTAGCCAGAATTGCTCTCAATTTTGCTAAACTGTGTCGATATTAAAAATGAAGTTGAATGTTGCTTAAAAAGTTTGACGGGCAGCTAACACACCGCACACTAAATACAAAACAGTCACAACTTGAAATTTTTAAATTTCTAGGAGAAGCAAACAACTATTTTATTTTTGAAGGAACTGCATACAAAAAAATTAGACAAAACCTTTTTTTTTTAAAATTATACAGAAAGAAGGTGTGTACAAAATTTGACAGTCAAAGGAAAAAAGTAAAAATTTGTAAATTTTGATTTGAGATTGTTTTGTATTTAGTGTGCAACATGCGTGAAATTAATGTAGAATAAATGAGAAGTTTTGATATTTTTCGCTTAAACGATCTAAAATTACAAAAACTGCATTCAAACGAGGGATGATCAAAAAATAATGATGATAAATATAGGAGTACTAGCTTATACCCGGCGCGCTTCGCTGCGTTCAGCACCTATCCCCTAAAAGAGGGCGTAGCTTTAGTGAAGCCATGCTTTTATAGTAAGTTTGTACCTAGTTTAATTGATGTGTGACTTATTTCGAAAGCTATACCGAAAGCTATACCGTTGTTTTGGGTGCTGAAAAATTACCACGCCCCACGTCCAACGCCCATGAAATGTTGCCAGTGGAACTGCATGTGTAAATTGAGGTCGAATACTGAATACCGAGGCTGTGCGACCTATAATTCAAAAACTGTTCGGTATCGAAAATTTTAGGTGCCTTTTACGATCGGCACCAGACTTCGCAGGAACACTCTCAAGGCTTCGGTATAAAAATTGGCTTAGCGGTTTCGGAGTCTATACGTGATATACACATATACCCACATACGTATATATACATTAAGTCGCCTCAGGCTCCTTAGAAAAAAAAGTTGTTCAGTCCGGTTCTTCAAAATAATTCATGACTTATGTTATGATGATCCCCAAAATATTTCAACTTAAAATATTGGCTGGTATGGTAGTTAAAACAAAAATCAAAAGTTCAGAAATAAGAGTAATGAAAAGGTTATTTTGCATCAAAAAATCTTAAATTTTTTCCCTTGGACCAAAGATAATGCGAATTTTAATGGATTGTTTCAACTTTTTTCGTATTGTTCTCACTAAAATTCAAATGCATTTTTTCCCATACTACTTTTAGTCAAATAAATTGTATAATTTAAAAAATGTGTAAGCTTTTTTGTAATTTCATTCAATTTAATTCTTTACTATACACTATATTTTATCATCAATAGATAATTTATTTGAAAAAAAAAAGTTTTAATTTGAATTTTAGCGAAAATAATATAAAAAAAGTTAAAAAAAATGAATGAAAATCCGCATTACCTCTGGTCCGACTGTAAAAATTAAAAATTTTTTGGTGCAGATTGGAAGAACTTTTTCATTACTATTATTTCTGACCGTTTGTTATTTTTAACGACCACACCAGTAAATATTTTCACAAAAAACTCGATTTTTAGAGCATATTTCAAACCATTCCGTGGCATTCCGTGGTTGAGGTGCGTGGCTTGTATGCCATAGAAACCAGGTTCGAATTCCATCTGACCCAGAAAGTTTTTTGAATTGAAATTATTCGGCTGTGATCTCTATGCAGACAATGTCAAACCTCAGAGAGTAAAAACTGCCATGAAAAGCTTCTTGAGAACATAAGCCGTTCGGAGTTGGCATAAAAATTGTAGGTCCAGTTCTCAATCATTTGGGATCAAACAGTTCACAATACGCACAACACAATTAATCATAAGAAGCTCGGTCAAAGCCTTTTTAAGGGCTGAAATGGCCACTCCGTTTTTGTGTTTTTTTTTTATTTGCGGGTGGTACAAGTGGGCGTGGCAAATTTTATATATATGCCACTTAGAGTACCTGCATATCAAGTGTTATTATCAAAACGTGTACAATAAGCATGATTTCAAAAAAGTGGGCGTAGATATTGTGCGACCATGCCCATTTTTTAACAGTTGCCAACAGTGACCATATGAACTAAATTACCAAATCTTAGTCTTCTACGGCAAAAGCCATCTGATATAAAGCATTTTTACTGATTTATGGGCGCTAAAAGTGGGCGTGACAACATTTATATTTACATAGTGACTGCCATTTGGATCCATAGCACCTGCATACTAAGATTCACTATAAAACTTGAACATCTCAGGAATTACAATGATTTTTGAAAAGTGGGAGTATATATAGTGCGACCACGCCCACTTTTTTACAGTCACCGAAAGTAACCTTCTGAACAAAATTACCACATTTTAGTCTTATACGATTAAAACCGTCTGATATATAGCATTTTTTGGTTTGTGGGCGATAGAGCCAATTTGGGTTGCATTGGAGGTACCACGCCCACTCGTCCAAGCAACACCAAACTTTACAGGAACACTCTCAGAATGATGCTTCAGTATCCCTAAAAATTTCATAAAGATTGGTTCTGCGGTTTTGTGATGATACGTGATATACACACATACCCACATACCCACATACCCACATACCCACATACCCACATACATACATCCATTTTTATATATATAGATTAAAGCCACGCTCTCACGTCGATGTATGCCTCGCGAAGGTTATTTTTCATTAAATGTGCAGGCGACGGTTACCTCGTCCACAATTTCATTAAACATTTCTGACTGCATATTTGTAAGCAAACAGAAAATCCTTCACACAAATAGCACATGGAGGCAGGTAGTCACCACCCTCAACTTTTCATGAGTACTCACTCAAGCAGAGCTTTCAAATTTTAACTTTATTCACACCAAAGTTGAGAGCCCTCTCAAATGTCAAAAAGAAGGACTGGAGTATTTACTTTAAGCTTAATGAAAGTAGATTTTATTCATGCCAAACTGAGTGTTCCCTCAAAAGACATGAGTGAACACTCGCACTCAGTTTTTATGCACACTACCGAATATACATACTTGTTAGAAAACATTGTTATATTTTAAATTCACAATTTTTTAAATCATTAAAATTTTTTTTTTTTTTGATTACGTTTAGAGCGTGGTATTTATGGAAGCCTTTTTCTCAAATTTTTTTAAGCGCATGCAACATTTTTGTTCACTTTTTTAAGGTGTACTTGCAGCCTTTAATATTTATCGTACAATGACAACATATATGCCACAATATCAGTTATATGCCGAATGAAAAGAAAATTAAATTTTAGATTTTATTACTTTTTTAATAAAGCCTCAAAAAAGCAAAATCTAAGAAGAAAAAATGCATACTTTCTTATGAAAAAAATCAAGCAGAATATGCTTCAGTAGGTGCTTATGTTGTTGTAATAGTTATTAATTTGATTCGTGCCAATCACGAACGCAATATCGTGTTGTTTGCTGGCAAAACATTGTATTGCAACTACTCAAGTTTACATAGTTATGCAGAGACTGCGCATGGTCGTTATGCTATAAAAATTCAATTTATTTTTTAAATATTATTATAAATTCGAAACATTTATTTTATTAAAAAACAAAATAAACGAAAAAAAAACGAAATTACCATTTCAGCCCTCGAAAGGACTTTGACCGAGCTTCTAATGATCAATTGTGTTGTGCGTGTTGTGAAATGTTTAAACAAAAATGATCGAGAACTGGGCCAACAAGTTTTATGCAAATTTTGAACGGCTGATGTTCTCAAAAAGCTTTTCATGGCAGTTTTTACTCTCTGAGGTTTGCCATTGTCTGCAGAGAGGTGACGGCCGAACAGAAAAATTAATTCAATTGAAAAAACCTTCTGTGTAAGGTGGGAATTGAACCAGGGTTCTCTGGCGTATGGGCAACGCACTCTACCCACTGCGCCACGACCGCCACATATTTATTATCAGCTTTCTGATTGACCTCTCTATCCAACTCACCCTGCATATAGAGGCATATTATTGGAGCAAGTCTCTTCCACTGTATTCTAAAAATTACTTCAGTAAAACATTTTATGTAAATTTTTGTTAAACTTCTCATAAAATAAGCACATTACGAAGATTGGTTAGTTTGTTTTGTGGCAAACTTCTTCTCACTTTTTTATCACACTATTAAATTATGTAAATGTCATAACTACTCATAAGGCAGTAAAAATGTCGTAGCTTTACATATTAAGTTGTTCGTAAGCAACATTAATAAAATAGTTGCAAAGTTATGTCAGGCATTGAAGTTTCCCAAATAGCAATAAAAAAACACTGTAGACAGTCATTTATGTTAAAAGTAATATTTTATCCTAATGCCGGTTTTTTACATTTTTATTAAAGTTAAACAGTTTTCGTATGATACTTGTTGAAACTGTGATATTGCAGATGTAAAATTTATAATTAATCATCGGAGTGAAGGCTTTAACTTAGCATTTGCTAATTTGGTAATTTTTTTTTTACATTTTTTTTTTTTTTTTTGAGGTAAATGTTTAAGTTTTCACCCCCAAAGCGTTATGAGATAAATTTCCGACCATTTAAAACTTTGTTGACTGTCAATGTGGATATGACATAGAGATAAAAGTGGTATGGATAGGTTATAAAAAATGCTTGATAGAAGTGAAATGAACTGACAATTAGTGTTATATAATTTATAGCTATTTATGTATATGTTTATATCTAAGATAAGGCAAAAAGTGACGAACGTATGTTTTTTACTAGAAGCCAGTTTAATGCACCGTTAAAGGCTCACGACTCTTCTTACCTAATAAGGGGTGATTTTTACACCAGTACTAACTTCAGATAGTTTTTTAATATTTTTATACATACATTAATAAAGAAATGCAAGATTTTAAAAATTTACCAATATAATTGTAGAAATTGATCGATAATATACTTGAAATCAAAATAAAACATTGCATTAATCGCACTGACATTTCTTGCATTCCCATTGTGATATTTGGGTATTGCATAAACTTTAAAAATTTTACACGCCAATATATAATCAATTTATTACTTAGTGAAATTGCATGCATTCTGAAATATTACTAAATTAGAAACTAATACGTTACCGCATTTCTTCCGCTATTACTTTTAAAGCGCATATGGGCCCACAATGCGTTGATGTGTCTCTCTTCAAACGCATCTTGACTTTTGCATTTTATCTCATACACAATAGAGTGGGCACAAAAGTGAAAACTACAGAAAAATAAGTCATAAAAGAACTTTGGTGAAAATCGTTTTAACGAGCCGAACAAAACTCTTGGAATTTGCCGCACGCCAACACATTTGTCAAATACAACAAAGAAATTCAATTTATGTTACTTATTTTTTCTTCACAAAGTTGTTAGGTCAGAAAAAAAGGCAAAAGCGAAATTATAATGAAAATACACACACAAAAGAGTAATTTCCTGTAAACAAAAAAAAAATTAATTTTTCAATCAAAAAATGTACAATATACAATAAACAATACACCGGGGGAAAAACCTCGTAGCAAAATTATACAAGTTGGCTTTTGTAAAAAAAAAAAAATATTAGTGAAGACATAATATGTAATCACAGTTTGTTTGTGTCAGCTAAGCTAAACAAAGTTTTTAAATTAAAGCTTCAATACTGTACATCAAGAAAAAAAAAATTTTAAATCATAACAGACAAAAATTTCAATATTTAACATATTTTGAAAAATCTCAGAATTTTTTTTCTACGAACGAACGAAAGAACAAATGAAAATATTATGTTCGTGCAAGGCTCTGACCGCAATATTGACAAAATGGCACCTAAAAGCAGTTGTTTGTCAATATCTCTTTTCCGACTCATTTCACTATAAAAACATATATGTACCAAATTAAACTAAAAAAATTCCCTTCAATTCATTTTATAGCCTTTTTTTCGTAAAATCATCAGTTTTGGTGTACAAGCGCCGCAAAGTGTATTTAAAAAAAAAAAAAAATTTTTATATTATATATACTAGACCATTCGTTATTTTAATGAAATTTTTTAATTTTTTCTTTTTCACAAACTGCCGGCCAGAAAAAGTTTTTATTTGGCCTAGGAACTTCAAATATAAAATTTGGTTGTGATCGGATAATATTTGATACTGCCACCATGGCCCCGTTTATTGAAAAAACAGTTTGTATGGGAAAAACAAGTTTTTTATTTAAATTGATTAAAACTTAACCCAGTAGCCCTAATAACTATTAACAAAAACATATTTGTGGCTGAAATCGGTTATGAAATTAAGTATTTATGAAGATTAAATGATAAAATAAGTGCCAGCTTTTTATTTAATGGATATTTTTTTCGATATCCTTCGACGAATTGCAGCACCAATTGCATCTGCTCTACATTCTTGGTGAAAGTCCTGTTGTACTCCTTCATAAATCTCACCCCGCGTTCTGCGACATCGTTAACGACAAGCAATTCACGGCAACAATTCAAAGCGTCCAAGTAATGCTCATTCGTATTCCATGTGGATGGATCGCACTGTAGAAAATTAGGAGACAAACCAAAAGAATCAAAGAAATTCTTGGTTTTGTACGAGACGAAATCGCTTAACGTGCTATCGCATATATCTTCCGGATGAGAAATTTGTCGACCCTTCTCCAATTTTACTATTGGTTCTATTGATTGCAGACGCTCCACCATTTTTCGTTTTTCGTCCAGGGAAACATCTGAATCGAAAAAAGCAAGAGCCACTGTTTCTGGACATAGATACCACAAGTGGTTTTTGATTTTGAGCAATACAGCTTCAGAAGTGGCTGAGTCCTTATAAGCATACGCGATAGAATTTTTGACGAAATTCAAGTCCTGATTCGGAGCTTCAAGAGCGTTTGTGGATCCGAACCAGACTTTTATACACAACTGCACGAGAAAAACACATATATCTCGTAGCCCGTTCAATTCCCTTGCAGTCACCTGAAATTTCTCGCGAAAAATGAAAATTTTCAATGAGTAAATGGCTTTTCCCATGAATCTTGCATGTGAAGTTGAGCTACAAGTTCGGAATTCGCCACGATCTTCACCAAGGAATACGAGTGTCAGTTCTAGTAGCTCTTTGTAGTCCGCACGAATTTGAATTTGCTGAAGTTTTTGAGTGCAGAACTTTTTTATAATATCACATTCCTCATCGGATATTTTTGAGCGAACGATAACATCTTCCATACCACTTCGAAACAAAGTGTGATCCAAATTATCCCAAACAGTGGCAAAACGATTGAAAAGAAGTTCTTCGGGCGCGCTGGTTGTACCTAGTTTCACCTCGAAAACTCTTCTTAATACGATTTCGAATATATGATGGCGACATGGAAGCTGGATCAATTTTCGATCTAAATATTCTTGCAAGAAAAATGTTGCACCACTTTTTGGACCTGTATTGGCAGAGGTGGTATCAAAGCTCATTGCACTAACACGATCAATAATATTCCATTTGATCAGAGTGTCACGAACAGCAGCAGCAATGTTTACTCCAGTTGCGGGTTGAACTTTAGCAGCGCTGAGAAATTTTGAAGATCCATCAAAGCTGACTAGAACCGCGATTCGTTCAACTTTTTGTCTGCCAACTATTTCTTCCATTACTTTGCCGTCCCAATGAACAACAACTCCGCGCGCTTGATTTATCTTTAGCATTTAATTAGATATAGAAATTCAAATTAATAAGAATCAGTAACTAATATCAAATGGACCATACACGGTGCGACTAAAATTACATTGAAAGTGTTTTTTGCAAATATTTCACATTGCAGTTACCAGCATTTCGGCGTCGGTATGGAAGTTACGTATCCACTTCACTGTTGCGTGTTTGATTGCACCTATTTTTGTCGCAGAGTTTATGGACCGCATTAAGTACCTACAAATACGGTTAAGTTAAATTACATTTATCATGAACTCTTCTTGAGTAGATTCCATTCCTAGCTCGCGATGTTTTTTTCGCAACTCATGAATGGAAGTGTGATTGAGGACAAGTTCACTTATATCAGCTCCCAAAGCCTCGGCCGCTGCTGTCAAAATGTGTACGGCTTTTCCATCGGTTACTTTACCAGCATCAAGAGCTGCGGTAAGACGTGGTGTGATCCAGTTCTTTCGACCTCTTTTAGCAGCTGTGGGGCTCTCATAGTGCACCGAGTCTTCATCCAGAATCAGGTCAGTGGTTTCATCCTCTTTATCGCTTATACTTTCATCTTCTTCTCCAAGGACAACTGAAAAGATTAGCAACAATAATGTCAATAAAGCGTTCGCCTGGGCAAATTATTTAATAAAAGTAAATTTTTACCACTTGACTGTTTTGACATTTCATCGTGTTGCCTTTTTCGCGATTCCTCTTTCTGTTTTCGCTGTAATGAACGCATCTCCCGTCTATATAAGGTCATATCAACCCCCGTCATGCACCCTCGGCGTCCCTTTTCTCTCTGCATCAATAAAAATACTTTGTCTTCTTCTATTTTTATATCGTTCAATGCATTTGCGGATGCAATGTCAAAAAGGTCGTCCAAAGTTGCAACAAATTCACTTGTTTTCGTAAGCGGATATTTGGAATGAATTTTTTTTTTAATAGCACGATAATCTTCGTATAATTTCAATAATTTCTGCGCACATTTGTGTGTCTCACGCGATGGAATTCGCGCTTGCCGCCAAAATATCAATGCCGCGTCTATCGTAAGCTTCGCACTTTCTTTTACCGTGAATTTTGCGCACCGTATGTTGAAGAAAAACAGTTGTAGCATTTGCCTGTTCGACGGTAATTTGGCACCTGTAATTTGGTGGCACACCATTCCAATCATTTCAATATATCCACTCGAACGTGTAATTCTGGATAAAGAAATTGGCTTCTGTTCATCACTCAATGTTAACCGTGAGCCCGACATCGTTAACACAAATTAAACTTTTAAAATTCACCAAAACCTTTCAATAAAATTTATTAGACTTGTTTTAGATTTGCCGCTTGCCGCCAATTTCTCTAGCTGATTTTCTTCTATATTTTTTTGTTGCGCTGTCACATAGCTTGCTGCGATTTTGGCTTGCTGTATCACTTTTTGTTTATGTAAGTTAAAATTCAAATAATGTGTTGCCCCGTGAAATTAAAAGAAAAAAAATATGTTTCTTAAGAATAAAGTCCACCCTAGTGTACGTACAGTTATAGCAACTGTTTTTTACATGTACAATAAGTAAAATTAGTAACGTGAAATTGGTGTCGCTAGAGACTACTCAACGCACCAAAGAAGTTTTACTGCAAAATCGTAATTTCATCATACAAACCATTTTTCCAATATTCAAGGTCATGGTGGCAGTATTAAATATTATCCGATCGTAACCAAATTTTATATTTGAAGTTTCTAAATCAAATGGAAACTTTTTTCGGCCAGCGGAATTAACAATAATTTTAACGATAGGTCTATATATACCCAGTAAATCATAGTTGACAACTTTGTCGAAATTCCAACTAATTCGTAACTATTTCGAGCTGTCTTAAAGAAATCGTTACAATTTCGTTACGCAAATATCGGAACAGTTTCGCTTTTTATACAAATTTATATAAAACTTCGTTATGCGACTGTTTGTACGACATATTTAAATGCGAAGAGTGAAATTTCCTTTCTTTCGATCTGTCTGAACGAAATTTGTAACTTTTTCGTAACATTTTCGTTAAGACTCGTTACAAAATCGTGTCAACCCCTTTATACGATTTCGTCACGAAATCGGATTCCGAAATGTTTGTTACAATTTCGTTAAGAGTATTTCGAAATCTTTCCTATTTCGAAATCCGATTTCGTTGCAAAATCGTATCGAAAACCGTATGAAGAGGTTGACACGACTTTGTAGCGAAATATCATAACGATTTCGTAACGAGTCATTTAGCACTGTTAGCATTTTAATATATTGTCGTCCAAACAGTCGCATAACGAAATTCTATATAAATTCGTATAAAAAGTGCAACTGTTCCGATATTTGCGTAACGAAATTGTTACGTTTCTTTAAGACAGACTATGGTTTGCTGGTTATATATATTGTATTAGACTGCGTTAGATGTGTATTTAAAATGCGTACATAATTGGGATCCTGCTACTAAAAACTGCTGCAAATAAATAAAACACTAACAGGTTCTTTATTCTTATCCAACTACAGCAAAGTGTGCAAATAAAATGCGCTGTCACATTAGAACTGCGTTGAAAAGTAGCATTAATGAAACTACTTAAGACGGAAATCCAAACAAAATATTATTGATGGATCCATTCATTGATCGCTGGCTTGCTGACTGCATTTAAGATGGCACACAAAAAAAAAAAAATCGAAAAAAATGCAAAGAAATACAAATAAAAAAACGTTTATACGCATCCAAACTATTTCCGCCTTCAGATATCTTCACAACACTGTAGGTGCACATAAAAGCATTGAGTAGAATTTAACGGTTTTTGCGTGTTGTGGAATTTTAATACCTTCAGAAAGTCACAGCGTGAACACCTGAAATCCCGTTTAGCCACTTAGAAATTCAGCTAGAAATTTATTCTTGAGCATTATGTCGTACTTAAGACATTAAGAAAATTCCTGCTCAGACGAAAATGTTGTCTGGCTTAACGTAGATTTGTATAGTAATAGAAGAAAACATTTTAAGTATCAATGAAGTCATTTATGGTGTACAATGGTGTGCAAAACTAATGCAATTATTTTTATTGCTAATTTAGTGTCATGCTTGCTGTAATGAATATACAAGTATTAACAGTTTACCTTTGGTTTTATATATGGATGAATTTCAAAAAATGTGGATATAACAGAGAAATTTTAAAATGTTTCAACTTTAATATCGTTCAACTTTAAACATGGCTGATGTTGTGAAAATTAATGTTGAATCTTCAAAATCACTGTTATACTTTTTAAAAAAATTTTTTAAATTAAATGTTTAAGTTTTTGCATAAGTGCAGACGATTTTTGTCATGAGTGTTATACCTACAAAAAGTGTTAAAGTCTACTAAAAATTACCGAATTTTGGCAGTTGATAGTTTATTTGTCTTAAGATTAAAATTGAAAATTAACAAAAATGAAGTTTAGTAATTCGGCGGCATAGACGTTGGTGTTAAAGCAACACTCAGTACTTTAAACTATTTTTTAATACTTTTGTTGAAAAAAATTCTGCATTATAAACTCAAAATATAAGAAACATTTAAAAACTATGCAGTCAAAAACAAACACGTTTCCTTTTTTTTTTTGTTTTAAATACTTAAAGGGGCGATATTATAGACAACACTCTTGACATATTAATCTATACATACCATAATCTGTTGATCAAATTTTAATAAACATTTCAAAATGCTACTTATTTTGTAAAACTGAAACCGATAAATAATGTGTTTTCTTGCAGTCATGCACTTGACGACATATCAGTAACTAATATAAATATTAGAGCAAATAAAGTGAAACATAACACTCCTGACACTAAGGAAAAAAAAATACTGTTCTGTAAACCTTAAAAATAAAAACACCAAAAACCTCTTAGAATTTATACTGGCATTGCAAATGAATGCAATTTTTTTTTTCACCCGTTTTTATTTTCTATATTGAATAACTCCAGGTACTCATAAGAGTTGAGACGAGTGCTTTTCTATGAAACAGGGAAGAGAGGGGAGAAAATAATCGCTTGTGAATATAAAACTATGAAAATTGCCATAACTCCAAATCCCATAGTTCTTATAACATATATTGTTTTTATTTTTATGCTTATTTTTGAGAGAAAGTACTGGAAAAAGCAGGCACAGAAAAAAGCAGTTTATTTTGAAATTCACCCATATAGTACCAACCTATAATATTTGAAGGGTAAACTAAACGTTTTTGCAAAATATTTATCAAACCGATTATATTGTTTAATACATATACATTGATTTTAATATCCGATTATATTGTTAACCAAAATAAATTTTTTTAAGTGATGGAGAAGAGAAGAAGGAAACAAAATGTAAATTCAAGGGCCATGAATTTGTAATGAAAGTCGTAAACCTAGAAAAAAGCTTATGTTAAATTAACAAAAAACCTAGTATAATTTATAAGCTGGCTTTGGCTGTTTTCAGCCTTCCAAGTTCTTCATTAAAACATCTTAACTTGTTAACATGTTAATTAACATTTGGTAATTTATATATTATTTTAAAAAAAAAGCTAAGTTCCAACCAGGATGCGGAGAGCAAGCAATCAAAATTCACTCCCGCTCTTCTGAGTTATCTTTTGCAATTAATTATCATTTTCAAAAACTCAAGAGCGTATGCGAATAAGCTATTTGCTCTCGTTTGAACTCTTCAACTGTCTCCCTCGCACGTTGTGTGGTCTGCTAATGCGATGCGATTTTTTATAGCTCTTGAATTTTTAAATAATAACTCGTTACACTATTCGCACATAATGGGTGACAAATTCGGTGTGGGTGTGTTTAACAGAAATGTTGAGGGAGGTAAATAATAGGACCAGCTTATACATTTGACTCCTCTAGGGGTCAATTCGGGAGAGATATAAACTCTAATCGGCAGTTTTTGTGCTTTTTGAATTGAGACCATAAGAAGAGGGCATATAGGAGGTAAGTGTGTTAAGAAGAAATGTTGAGGTGCAAAAAATTATAGGACCAGCTGATATTTGACCCCTCTAGGTGTCCAGTTGCGGATGATATAAAGCATTTTTGACATTTATTTTTTTGTGTTTTTGTAGGAGGACCCCTAAGGCTGCCCGCAGAGTAAACGCAGGCAGGCAGACAGGCAGGCACCAGTGCTACAAAAGTGGCTTCATACAGTTTCATATTAATCTTCTCGAAATCCACATAGTGACGGCAGGCAGGCAAAGCAGGTACAGCGAGAAAACTGGCGTGTCCTTAGAGGATTAATTAGAAAGTATGAAAAATAGATGAAAGTGGCCACTTGCCCTACTATTACATAGAGGTCTTCTACGGGTCAGGCGCCAATTCATGTTAAAAGAAAAATTGTTCAGAAAAGTTCTTGATTTAAAGGGTAGAATAGAATACCCCGGAATTTTCTAAGATGAATAAAAGTTAATACGGCTAAAATAGCAATTGATAAAACTAAGGCAATCACTCCCCCTAATTTGTTGGGGATTGAACGGAGGATTGCATAAACGAACAGAAAGTACTATTCAGGCTTAATGTGGATAGGAGTTACAAGAGGATTAGCGGGGATGAAGTTATCTGGATCTCCTAGATCATAGTTACAAGAGGATTAGCGGGGATGAAGTTATCTGGATCTCCTAGATCATAGGGGCTGTGGAATGTAAGAATTAGGAGGGCAAAAATTATAATTGAAAATCCTGCAATATCCTTGAAAGAAAAATATGGACAAAAGGGAACTTTATCAAGGTTAGAGTTTAGTCCAATAGGGTTGGCTGATCCGGTTTTGTGGAGAAATTTTAAGTGAATAATAACTATTGCTAAGATAATAAATTGGGTAATAAAATGGAATGTAAAAAATCGTGTAAGTGTAGCATTATACACAGCAAATCCTCCTCACACTCATTGAACTAAATCAGGCCCCAGTCCTGAAAGAAGATTAGTGATAACAGTAGTACCCCAAAATGATATTTGTCCTCATGGAAGGGCATACCCTATATACCCGATCATTGAGTAAACGCTTTTTCGTAGAGAAGCCTTCATAACAAAATAAATGCTAAAAAAAAAACAAAACAATAACAAACTATGACGCACTAATCTGCTCTGCTTCTCACATTCACTCTGTGATGCTTATATGTAGAGCGAGTTGCTGTCTCCGGGTGCCTGCCTGCCTGCCTGCCTGCTTCGGCGTTTACTATGCGGGCAGCCTAAGAGGGTGACAGTTAAGAGTAGGTATGTTGAGAAGAAATGTTAGGTGTAATAAAAAATAGGAAGGACTTGGTCTGACATTTTACCCCTCTAGGGAGCACTCCGGGTTGCTGTAAATGTTTTTCGCCATATTTTTTCCGCCCTAAGGACCTTTTTGAGCAAGTGCAAATATTGTAATAAATTGAATTTGTCATTGCCAAAACTCGCGAACGGGAAACATTCAATGAATTAAATGCTTCAATGATAAATTATTTCCATACCATTTTGATAAAGTGCCGTATTTTCGGTGGTTTTCCTACATTATTGGTTAATATATCATCGTTGGGCGTGCAATACCACGTATCCTCCACTTGCACATACACACACACGGTGATAGAAAAAAATTAAATAGATAGACAGGAGTGCAGAAAAACTGTTTTATTTAAACTATTGAATAGATTTTCAGCTAAACTAAAAACATTTATTGAAATTAGATACCTGCTTTGTTCTGAAATCAGCATTTAATGGAGAATTCGCCCTTTATTAATTATATCAAACTGAACTTAAGTCCGAATTTAAATTTTGGCTTTTTGCAATTTGCGCGGTATTGCAAGTGGCTGATACGCGATATTGCACTTCCAACGACAATATTATACTTGGCTTAGGTGAATCAAATATGTTTTTTTTTTGGGAGGGAATCGAAGATGTGCTTTCAAAGCAATGTATTAAACAATAAATTTCTTGGGTGAATAAGCATAAGTTTATAATTCTCATACAATTCTCTCCATTCAATCCGACTAAGATGATTTAACTGTTGCTTTTCTCTCGGTGTACGTGGGAACGAAACCTTGTGATTAATTTTAATTATTCAGCCTAATCATGAATTTTGAGGGAAATTTTTGTATTTCTCCGGACTTTTTCCATATTACGAAAAATATTCTTCTATTGCAAGTCTCCTTTGTATTCAAAATTTTTCGAACTGAGTTTAAACTCATATTCGAACATTTTTGGCAAACCTCGCTGCTCAAACAAATAAAATTTTAATTAAAAAGAAAAATTTCTTCTTGGGAAATCTATTAAAATTCTACAAAAATAAACAATAACTTTAAATTGTGCACATATAGTTCGTTTTTAATATGGGCTCTGAATTTTTACTTGGCAAAGCCAAATGAAAACTCCACCTACGTTCATAATTATAATCATAAGAATCTTCACAAATTTTATAAAAATGTATGTATTGACTTGAAACCTTATGCATAAGCTGTGATTATACCCCGAATGATACCCTATAGCTTACAGGCACATTCAATGGACTTATTCAGACTTGTCAAAACCTTTAATTCTCTATATTGAACGATAAATCAGCAATCGCAATAATTAATTATAATATTCTTTCATTCTCTTATTGATAAAAAATTTTATCAAAACGATTTTTAAAACTTTCTTTATTATACAAGTACCCATAACTATTTTTTCTTTTTCACATACCAAAAATTTTGAGCACCAGTTCAGAGACACGCAAAAAAAAACCAGAAGTATTTGCCAAGCAAGCACATAAGAAAGCACAATTTTTCTTTTTTTAAAAACCATAGATCTCGCACAAAAAGCACACATGTGCTGATCATTAATCGAATACCCACTTATGTTCCCCTTTTAATAATAAAATTGAGTCATGGTTCAGACAAAGATTTGAGAGTGATGAATTGCGTTGAACTCCATCACAAAATCGCACACAAACAACAAATGATCTTCAAAGTTCAAAGCACAAAAAGTGTCACTTCAGGCACTTCATCATAATTCCCTGCAGCATTGTGTAGCGGTAATTGTGTAAGATACTTATACACAGTATCACATATCTATGTGCTACAAAATATTCTACGTAGTACAACATGTGAAAAATGAACGATCACTGAGATCACGTACAAAACAAAGAGCTAACAAAAAGCAGCTTAAAGCAAAGTAACAATATGAGATTGAAAACTAAAAAAAAAAAAAAAAAACATAAAATTGCTATTCCTGCACAGCTTCAATGTTACATAAGCACATCAAGATCAAACCAAGACTCAATACAACGTAATACAATGAGTTGCTGATGCCTCATCTGCAAATCGATCATGCAACTGAATGAAGTTCTAGAAAAACTGTTGAAAAATGCAAAAAGGAAAAAAAAAAACGTAAAACAACGAATGCATTGAGCTGCAGTGGGAACCAAGCATCGAACTGGTTGGTGTATCATAAAAAAACCAGTTAAATCCACTGGATAACTATGAAGTAGAAGCAGTAAGAAAATCAATTTCAAGTTTAGTTCACAGCTGATCGTTTAACTTTTATTTGGACATAAGAATTAACGATTTCAACGATCGTCATCAGCAGTTCTGCAATACTACAGAAAATAGTTGATGAGAACTTTTTTTTTTTTTTTTTTGAACTAACCCAACGTTCAGAGGTTAACATAAATAATGCTAAAAGGTTGACAGATTTTATTGAAAAGAATGAAAACAAAAATTAAGATCAGTATCGGAAAATAGAATTAAAGATTAAAAAGAATTAAGGTTTTATACAGTACCCGGCAAAGAGAGTACCCGGTATTGCACGGGCTTTAATTGAACTCTTTAATAACCCTTTAGAAGGCGGTATATTTTTTTTTTATTTGGTATGTCCTTCAGGGCATGATATCGTCCCCCTTGCGCAAAATTATCGTATGTGCAAAAAAACTAATTTTACTGGAAAGCGTTTTTTCTACTTTTTATACAAAATAAAAAATAAAGGCATGGTACGAAAGGGTTACTTCACATTCAACTTCTATTTTAAAAAAGAAATAGTATATATATAACAAAAGAGCAATTTCGAAAAAATGGCACACACGATAATTTCGCGCAAAGGGGTCGATATATTAATGCTCTGATAAAACTTTTTGAAAGATTGTGTTTATAATTAACTTGTTGAAATGTACCCGATTCCGCCTGAATACTGTGTTGCAATTTAATGGGGTGAGATATGTATGGATATGGTAAGTGCGATACCCAAGCCATATTTGTTTTGGTGATAAGTTCAGATTACATTTACTCATTCTTTATTCAAATAAAATTTACTTAAATTTTAAATTTTAAGTCTTTGGCCCATAATCAAAAACTAAATCAAAGTCAACTTTAAATTAAGTGCAAGCTATTTGACAACAAATTATATTGAAAAATGGCAAAAATGCTTACACTAAATTTAAAGTCGCTTTTGTTTTGTTTATGACTATGGGCCTTTAGCTTTAATAAATTACATTAAGTACCACGACTCGTTTTCTTTTCTCGTGCAAGTTTTCCTATAAAGAATTTTTGTTACTAACAATTTGCCAAAGTTGTATATCTTTAGAATTAACGACTCTGCCGTCATTACGTTTTATATATGTACCTATGTAAGTGGGATTCGATAAAAATTAACAAAACCCGAATATATCTTTTATTTTGAGAATATTTTTTTATTCAACAAAATTATTTTTATTAAATTGAAAATTTTAAAATAAATTGACAAGAAACGCAATCGATCTCTCGAACTTTAGCAAACGAACCTATACATGATACAATGATAAGGTAGGCCCATGATACTAAATGCTCTCACGCGTCAACGAAGAGCGGATAATGAGAAGGAAGATGCTTGTCAAAACGACGAAGTACGAAGAAACGTCAAATGAAATAAAAATATTATGTTTTCAAATCTTAAACAAACTCTGGCACAAACTCTGGCACATCTTGCAAGTAAAGCGAGTAGAAAACCTTGCACACCAAAACCAAGGTGTCATAGGTTACCTTCAAGGCATCAGCATAGCCCTCTTGTACCTTCGCCAGCTGCATGGTGGCCAGCAGCAGTTGATGGCTTGGCCATGCGATGTAGCACCAATTTAATTTCCTCCCATAAAGTTGCAAACATAAACATCCATAAAGTGCGGTCGCGTGTGTTAAATTTGTGATAATTTGAGTGAAAATATTATAACAGTGTAATAAAAACTATAAAATGTGAAACTCTTAAAATTGCAAACAAATCTGTAACAAATTCTAACCTACAAACTGCGAACGTGAGTATAAAGAAATTTGCGATGAACAGCTGATTTTGACATCAATCTAGCTTTATTCTGCTTTCTACTCCATTCCTCTCCGTGATGAGCTTACCTTATAATTCTGCCATGAACCTATAAAATTTAAAAAATGAAAATCTTATAAATCATTAAAATACCAAAACCAATATAAAATGAAATAACAATTTGTGAAGTAATTGCTTCAACATTACTACATGTATATAGAACATAGAATCCAGATTGTGCCAAACTTATATATGATTGACTAATAATTACTGGTAGAGATAATACAACTTTTCTTAACGTATTTCTATTTTATTTTGATATATAATAAGCGGTTATGCTAAAAATATCAACAAAATTCATTGTGGGGTATCCGGTGTAAAAAAGACAGGATGTCTTTTAAGTTTTTGGTAGGTTTTCTTACTTATAAAAATTACCCACACATTTTATTTTTTGTTTTGATATTCGAAAGAAGCGAAGAACTAAAAAAGATTTTTTTCTAAACTTTCAGTTGCTTTAACTGTCACACATCAGTCCCATCTTGACAAACCAAAACCGAAATTTGGCCCAAAACTAAAACTGAAAGTTAGTATTTTTGGTATATGAAAATAGAAATCGTTTTGAACATTTTTTTTTTTAATTAATGACAACATCATTTTTTATAACTCAAAATATCTAAATTTTCAGGAGAAGCATTTTAATCTTTTCCATTTCTAAAATACCGTTTCTAAAATATAACCACGACACTAAATATACTCCTATTTTTTAATTATTTTTATCCTGACATACTGACACAGACAAATAAAACCTACGATTTTCCATCTCTTATATGGGTAAATTAAAAATATATTGAGCTACTCTCACTCGAAAAGTAAAGAACAAGTTTTTGAGTAATTTACTAAATTTGTTCTTTTTTTCTTTTCCTTTCTCTGTTCGCTTTTGTGTTTCTTTTGTCCTGCTCTTTTTTTTTTATTGTGACGTTATTGAAGGAAACCAGCGGTATAATAATAAAAAAACTTTAATATAGAATAAATATTAAATTTATTTTTCAATAATTTCTTTTTTCATATTTCATAAGCCGAAACCGAAACAGTATTCGGTCAGATACTATAAATCAGGGGCGTAGCTAGCGAAATATCGGTCGCAAGACTTACAAATTTTTTTAAAAATTTGAAAACACTAAAATAATAATAAAAATGGAACCTTTTTATTTTTGAACTAAATTTTTTTTAAAAATTATTTTTGTGATCATTCAACAAAACTTATGTTTTTTAAACTCATCGTAAGATCATATAAACAATTTTGTCGACATTCGGGAAAGCATATTTATCAATAATTTGTCAATTTGAAGCAAAACGTATCGTCGAAATTATTTATAAAAAAAATTGTTTTTTTGATATTTTTAAAATTACCCAAAATCACCCCTTAAAATAATTTTGGAAAAAAATTTAACTCAAAACACTCCCCCCCCCCTACAAGTTTTCATTTTTATTATTATTTCACCGTTATCTAATTTTAAAACAAATTTGTTAGTTCTAGAAGCAAAAAAATGTATTATAAAGATGCTATAACTTCCTAAAAATCAATAAACAAAAGGATAGTTCGTATGAACTAATTGATTTTAATATTCTTTACCTAAATTTGAGGGAATTCTTGATTCTTGGTTAAGTAAAATAATACAATACCTCTTTACATGTTTTCACTAATACTAGAAAAAGTAAACAGGTAATAATAAATACTAATAGAATTAAATACTAACTCTAACTCTAATACTAATACAAATATTAATACTAATACTAATACTAATACTAATACTAATACTAATACTAATACTAATACTAATACTAATACTAATACTAATACTAATACTAATACTAATACTAATACTAATACTAATACTAATACTAATACTAATACTAATACTAATACTAATACTAATACTAATACTAATACTAATACTAATACTAATACTAATACTAATACTAATACTAATACTAATACTAATACTAATACTAATACTAATACTAATACTAATACTAATACTAATACTAATACTAATACTAATACTAATACTAACACTAATACTATTACTAATACTAATACTAATACTAACACTAATACTATTACTAATACTAATACTAACACTAATACTAATACTAATACTAATACTAATACTAATACTAATACTAATACTAATACTAATACTAATACTAATACTAATACTAATACTAATACTAATACTAATACTAATACTAATACTAATACTAATACTAATACTAATACTAATACTAATACTAATACTAATACTATTACTAATACTAATACTAATACTAATACTAATACTAATACTAATACTAATACTAATACTAATACTAATACTAATACTAATACTAATACTAATACTAATACTAATACTAATACTAATACTAATACTAATACTAATACTAATACTAATACTAATACTAATACTAATACTAATACTAATACTAACACTAATACTATTACTAATACTAATACTAATACTAACACTAATACTATTACTAATACTAATACTAACACTAATACTATTACTAATACTTATACTAATACTAATACTAATACTAATACTAATACTAATACTAATACTAATACTAATACTAATACTAATACTAATACTAATACTAATACTAATACTAATACTAATACTAATACTAATACTAATACTAATACTAATACTAATACTAATACTAATACTAATACTAATACTAATACTAATACTAATACTAATACTAATACTAATACTAATACTAATACTAATACTAATACTAATACTAATACTAATACTAATACTAATACTAATACTAATACTAATACTAATACTAATACTAATACTAATACTAATACTAATACTAATACTAATACTAATACTAATACTAATACTAATACTAATGCTAATACTAATACTAATACTAATACTAATACTAATACTAATACTAATACTAATACTAATACTAATACTAATACTTATACTAATACTAATACTAATACTAATACTAATACTAATACTAATACTAATACTAATACTACTATTAATACTAATACTAATACTAATACTAATACTAATACTAATACTAATACTAACACTAATACTAATACTAATACTAATACTAATACTAATACTAATACTAATACTAATACTAATACTAATACTAATACTAATACTAATACTAATACTAATACTAATACTAATACTAATACTAATACTAATACTAATACTAATACTAATACTAATACTAATACTAATACTAATACTTATACTAATACTAATACTAATACTAATACTAATACTAATACTAATACTAATACTAATACTAATACTAATACTAATACTAATACTAATACTAATACTAATACTAATACTAATACTAATACTAATACTAATACTAATACTAATACCACTAATACTAATACTAATACTAATACTAATACTAATAATAATTATAATACTAATACTGATACTTATACAAATACTTATACTAATACTAATGCTTATACTAGTACTTTTTACAAGCTTACCCATTAGGTCGATCCTGATGATTTTTCAAAAACATTTTATTTTAGTTACTGTGTACACAAAATGGCCTTTCATACCATATTTCATAAACAATTATTCTAAAAATAATTCGGATCGACCTAATTGGTTACTTAGTTTGGTGGCACCGGATTAAATAATTTGGTGAATCCAAGTCCAGAATCAGATTCTTCACCAAATTTGCCATCAAAATTGATGGGTTGTATTTTTTCCGCAAATCCCAAATGCATATTTTTTTTTTTTTTTGAAAAAATATCTTAAATAAATCCCAAAAAAACGGATTTTCTAGCAGAACCGGGCCGGTTTCGACAATTCTTGAACTTGTTGTAGCTCAAATTATTTCATTTGCAACCATCGGTTACAATTCCGTGGGGCACGCAGGATCCCAAATATTTAATCATTTTAAATACAAATCTAACATAGCCTAATAAAATATGTATGTATATTTATAATATTAAAAATTTTTATTTTTTCAAAATACAATTTGTGGCGCTCGTACGCCAAAACTCATTACTTTACGAAACCTGAATTTTAGGAAATTTCTCTAGTTTCATTTGGTAACTGCATATATGTTTTATCGTGAAATGAGTCGGAAAGGAGATATTAACAAAAAACTGCTTTTAGGCGCCATTTTGCCAATATGGTAGCTCGAGCGGCAAAAATACAAGTTGGCAAAGTTGAAATTGGAAAAGAGAACTTCGAAATATATAAAAAGTAACCATTTTCAAAACTCCCGGAAAACATTCCTGGTAACCTCGTTTTTTCCCCCGCAAATGACTGTACTATGGATAAAAACTGATTTTTTTTTTGTTTCTGCAAACAAATTATTGCTTGGAAATCATCAAAATAAAGAAACAGAAAAAAATATATTTTTAAGTGCTTGAATAATATTAATGAATATTTTTTTTTTTTTTGGGTGGTTGAATAGGGTCATAGATTTTTCTTTTAAGCTTTATGACTAAAACTTAATAGTTTTGCATTTTGTAAATTGAGTTTTTAAACTTATTTTTACCTAATATCTAGTCTATCAATCAAAATGGCAATAAGCTAGCGGACTTGTATTTCCGGCATCAACATTTACAAGGAACAAATATTCTGGCGTTTTTTCCTCTATTATTTCAACCTAACGGGTTATTTGACCCCCGTGATTTTCTCAACTTAACACCGTACGAACAAAGACTTTCCCTTCTTAACCTGATGCCACTATCGTCAAGATGAACGTTACTGAGTTCATGTTTTGCCTTTGATATAATTACTGGTGCTATAGACATCGAATATTTTTCCAATAAGTTCACATTTAACGACCCAGTAATACGAACCAGGTATACACGCTTCTTAAAGGAATACCAACACCACACTGTCTATGGACACAATGAGCCCATAGTATTCAACAACTTAAGCGACTGCTACTCCCCTTCCATGTATACACTCACATTTAAGCGGATCCTTTCTAATTCCCTATTCCCTTCTTAAATCTCTTTCCCATATATATATGGTATCTTAGATATGTTCTCGTATATTTTCACATGCTTTTTGAAATCATGTCAAGCCAGTGGGCGAAGTATGCCCACTTAGAGCATCAAAAAAAAAACCAATGAAAAGGGGAGAAGGACAAAAATCAATAAGTTAAGTAAGTTAAGTTAAGTAAGCAAAACCTTTTAGTATATGCAAATTGCCTTGCCTTCTTTAGCCAATAAATAAATAAATAAATTTCTAACTTATATAAAATATGAAACAAAAAATAAATTTTTTATATTGTATTAAATTGTGCACTTAAGCTTGTGTCAAAGTTTGGATGTAATTTTTGTATTTTATTGTAAAACAAAAAATAAAATTGTAATGTTCACATTCAACTAAAATACATAATTAAGGGTGACAAACACACACAATAAACTACAAATGTGGTAAAACCTCTTTTGATAATATTTAAAAAATCGCCATCCAAGTGGCTATAAATTCTAGCAGCTGATTTTCCAAATAAGCAAGCCATGATGAGAGTTTTAGCAATAACAGCTACTGAGAAGCTCTTCGCCACAATCACTGCTGCAGCAGCAGCATCAACGGAGCTGTAGTTGTCCCATCATTATCGCAAATTGGAGTGTCCCAAAGTGTATTATCAACAATGTTGTCACAAACAGAGAAATCGTTGAGAGCGAAACATTTTATTTGAATTTCAAAAAGCTGTTTTAGTTTAACATTTAACAGCGCTGTTTAAAGTATTCAAGAAAATTAGTAGATTTGATCTTCAACGCGCTTTAACAAATGAGAGCTAACATATTATAAAAGCAAATTAGAGAATAAGAGCATAGCTGTTATTAGGGAATAAAAACAAAGCTATTATTACAGTATAATAACATAGCTGTTATTATATTGTTAATAACAGAACTGTTATTAGATTGTTAATAACAGAGCTGTTATTAGATTGGTAATAACAGAGCTGTTATAATATTATAAATACCAGAGCTGTTATTATATTGTTAATAACAGTAAATTACCATCAGTATTTAACAGCATAGGAGAGAAATATAATTTGCCGATGAGAGAGTTTGTGAGATTAACGTAGCGATGTAAAGAACAGCAGTTGAGAGAATCCTTGCGACTGGTATAACAGCTGATTATTATTGTTTGAGCAGAGAAAACTATTAGCAGAAAATTAACGAATGCTTAGTTTTAAGATAAATACAGTACAATTTTAGCTTTAACAATTTTAACTTAAAATTTAACTGAACTGAAATTTAAAGAAATTAAAGAGCTTATATTTATATTATATATAAACGCGACTGCGTTAGGGGTTTATATTTTTTATTATATATATTTGTTGTTATCACACTAGACAAAGTCCCATTAAGCCAAATTGTATTTGGGAAATTGATATTGTTGACGTAGTTTTATTTTTTATAACACTGAAAAAATTTTCTAAAAATGCATTTTTCTATTCAATTGCACACCAACTTAACCTACTTAAGTAACGCAATAGCAATTAAGTCATTAATTTAACATAATAATTTGCGAAAAAAAAAACATACGCTGCACTTAAGTTTCTCTTTATAAAATTTGTAGCTTATATAGGTGAATTGTTAACTTCACAGTGGGGTGCATTTCAGCGGGAATTTCCAAGTACATCCCAGCAGTTGTTATAATGTTGACCCAGTGGCTACAACAATAATGACATGCAAACAAATTGATATACGAATCGATTTTTTATTTTTTTTTTTTTTCATTTTTGCATATCTTGAGGCTATTTAATTGATTGCACATTCAATTGATTTAAGCGACGCATTTAACTGTTTATATGTGGTATAATTTGGAGTTTTTTATAAATACGCATCTTATCAGATATGAAATTAACATGTTGCTTATGTTGCATAAACAAGATGTTACACAGTGTAACATAATTCGCGTTTCACCATTCATACCGTGGGCAAGTGCATCGACAATTTCTGACAAAATTTTTAGGAATTTAAATCAGTACTTATTATCCTGAAATTGGATCGAGCTATTCGACTATTCAGTCATTTTTAGGACTTAAGCATAAACTGCCCGAGTGGAAATTATTTTAGGAAAACCTTATGTATGAACGGACTTGATCGAATATCTAATCTGGCGGATATCATATTGTATGGGAGTCTTTTTGCACATTCTTAGGAGCTACAGGGTTATATCATATTTCACGACTTTGATTCACGTTATTGTTTCTAGCAGAAAAACTAACTCACAACTTTGAATGAAAATTTCTCAGAATTTCGCAGGATGAATGAAATTTTTTGATCAGTTATGTAACATATTCAATTCTTTTTTCAACGACACCAAAAACATAAACATATCTCTAAAAATAAAAATATTACCTCTACTAAAAAAAGTATACTTATTAGAAAATAATGATAAATAATGACATTACAATTAGTTATGCGCAGATAATATCATTGTTCTCTAATAAGTATAATTTTTTTAGTGCACCGAACTTTTTTTTTCATTTTAAAGATATGTTTATGACTTTGATGTCATTGAAAAAAGAACTGAATAAATTACAAAATTGATCATCAAAAAAAATTTCAGTTATTACACGAAATTCTGAGAAATTTGCACTCAAGTTTGAAATTTAGTAGTTTCCATCGATTGAATTCATCTTCACACGAGCACAGCTTCACCGCAGTAAATAGTTGCGCTTGGTTGCGGGATACCCTGTATATAAAACAAATATTCCTTTGGTCCACCGTGGGTATCGAACTCGTATCCCATCGATTGAGAGTTCTACACACTACCCACCAATCCTAAAACCATCGTTGCGCAGAGTTATTGATTAAATATTAAGTTTATTTTTGCTATGTTGCAGCATATAACAAAAATCTATTTATGAAACTATATCTATTTATGTGTATTGGCTTTTCTGCATACCCAACATATTTAGCAGCTATCCAAACAACAGAAGTAGCAAAAAAATTGACTGGTGTGAATTTTAACGTATGTATTTTAATTTACTTTATGTTATTTTAAATTTTTTAATCTAAAAGTAATTTTAAAAGAAATCATTAAATTGTGAAATCTATGAAACTGCAAAGAAGCTTCACTTTTCTCGCGAGTCCAACGAAGCACCTGTGCTTTTTTGTGCTTTCTAGAGCCTTTACCTCCAAACTCCCTGGGAACACCGAAACCCCCCCCCTCCCCCCCACTTTGCTGCAGGCCTACGGCGAATTCTTTATACAAAAGTAAAAAATATAAGAACCTTTTCTACCAAATTGAAAAATATATAATAGCCAGTTGGTTTATAAAAGGTGGTTAAATTTTAAGGGCCGATGTTGATTTTGAATAAAACACAAATTATTTAGGAAATTATTGTCATTTCTTTTTATTATAATAATATTGGTATTGTTCAATTATGTACGGAACAAAATATCGGCCAAATGGCCGCCGCGACCTCGGCGACACACCTCCATCCGATGGTTCAAATTTTCGATAACGCTGAGGCATAAGTTAGGTTCTATGCCGTTAAAGTGCCGAATTATCTCATCCTTTAGCTCTTGAATTGTTGCTGGCTTATCAACGTACAACTTTTCTTTCAAATCACAAAGAAGCCCCAAAGAAAGAAGTCCAACGGTGTCAAATCACATGATCTTGGCGGCAAATTGACATCGCCACCATGCGAGATAACATTGTTTCGTTAGCTGTGTGGCAAGTGGCGCACCGTCCTGTTGAAACCACATATCGTCCACATTCATATCTTCTAATTCGGGCCATAAAAAGTTCGTTATCTTCTCACGATAGCGTACACCATTCACAGTAACTGCCTGACCGGCCTCATTTTGGAAAAAATACGGCCCGACGATGACGCCAGCCCATAAACCGCACCAAGCAGTCAGTTTTTGTGGGTGCATTGGTTTTTCGACAATCACTCTTGGATTATCATTGACTCATGGATTATCCACTGAGGTGAAAATGTGCCTCATCACTGAAGATGATTTTCTTCGAAAATTGATCATCCACTGTTGCCACTTCTTGCCACCAATCTGATCATTGACGACGCTTGAAATGGTCAAGCGGCTTTAGTTCTTGAGTCAATTGAACCTTGTTAGCGTGTAAATGCAAGTCCTTATGCATAATGTTCGTCAACGACGAGCGCGAGAGGTGCAATTGTTGGGCACGACGATGAGTTGAGGTGGACGGCTCTTCAGCCACACTATCGCGAACAGCAGCAATATTTTCTGCAGTACGAGCTGTACGAGCATGCACTGGTGTTTTCACATCTCCTACAGAACCGGTTTGCTCAAATTTTTGCACGATTTTTCCGATTGTACGCACATTTGGACGATCAAATTGACCGAAAAAATCACGAGGTGCACGATATGCATTTTCCTAATAAGCCTGAATAATTTTTACGGTTTGCTCGATTGTGTTCAAATCTTTCCATGGTTCAAATTGAGTTAGTCTGAAATTGAAATTCACGTTTAGGTGTGGTTCACATTCAACATGGGCCCTTAAAACTTAACCACCACCCTTTATATGAAATCAGTTGTGGGTGGTGCCGATATTGACAAAGAAAGAAATTTCAGGAACGTTTAAACGGTAAAATTTAGCCAAGATAGAAAAGAATTTTATGATGAGATAAGCTGCAGCAAGGCGCTCTCTTCAAACTATTTATTAAAATTCAATAAGCATAGAAAGCTCAAGAATATCACAAGTCTCACTGGAAGATTATCGGTGTTTAAAAAATAGTCCGACCAACATCGCTTACAAATATAGCCTGATTTTACATATAAATTTTGACTTTTTTTGACAAAAAAAAAAAAACATTAAATGCTCTGTAGTAAAATTGCCCAAATTTTGTTGTAATGCTTCACTCAGTACTCGTTTATTCAATAATAAGATCTCAATTTTAAAGAAGTTTTTATTTGCTGAAATAAAAAGAAACAAAAAGTCAATTTTGACTTGTAAAAACTAATTTTCATTATTTTTTTTTTTTTAAATTTAAATTTAAGCCTACGCGTGACTTACAATCAATACTAAGACTGCAGAATAATTTTTTACATCTAAGCGCACGCTAAGTTAAGCTTTTAGTTACAATGGCAACCTACACTTAGTTCCAATCTTTTGTCTTAACCATATGGCTATGTTACACCGCCAGAGACAATTAAATCTGATGCATCGTAGACGTTTTGTGCTGTGTGATATGCCTGCAGGTTAAGTTTAATGCCAAGGTAAGATGACGACATTCTATTCAAAGAGTATCGTTGTGATAATAAATGAATTGGCTGATTGATCGTTGTACATTTTGGTGTCACTGCCGAAACTTTTGTAAGCAAATAAGAGACAAAGTGAAATAAAAAAATGTATCTATTAAAGTGATGAATAATATGATTAAAATGCAAATCAGCAGTTAAAGGCAAATTGAATACTATTAAACTTTCGCCTGCACTTGAAATTCTAATGACCTCAGAAACGGTAGCAGCACTTATTTTGGTCACAGAGATATCAAAAATAGATTAAAAAAAAAAGCTATTGCTTGTCAGCGTTATTGTTGTTTATGTCTTGCTGCGAGCCTCTAAATAGTTGATTAAATTTTTTGTTCAAAAGCGTGATTTATGGCGCTTTGTTGTAATAACATAAAGTTGCAACGACAAAACTGAAGGCTGATTGTCATAGACACTATGTGGTTTCCTTTAATAAAACATATGAACATGAGTGGGTGCTTTTTGGTCAATAATAGCTTAGATTTTAATTAAGTTTCGATTACAAGCTACTTTATTACAACGAAAAAAACAACCAAAGGTCACAGTGTGCAATCACAATATTGTGTACAAGGTTTTTTTTCAACATAACTAAATAAGTTTTGAAGTACAAACCATTCTAACAGCATAACTGAAATAATATTGTAACAACTAAGAAATTTTGTCTCCAAGCAAGTTTGTGTCTTAAGTCTTTCGTTTGCGCTTCGCTATATTGCGCACACTTCCGCCAATCAAGGTCAAATAATTTAATCATTAGTTGAAAAAAACCCAAAAAAATTACAAAAAAAATATAAAAACAATTTTATGCACAACTGCAGTGATTACATAAGTCATTACTTTTTCTGCTGCTGCTGCATATGAAGGACTTACTTTGTTGGCTAGAAAATTTTTTGCTCACTTTTACTTTAACCCGCTGTAACTGCGCACGTTTTTGGCGTTAGTCTTTATTCAGCTTCTGCAAATTTTTAAACTTTTTTTTGTTGTTGTCATTATTGTTTGTTTTGCACTTTTAAGTATTATTAAATAATTGTTTGTTTGAGTTGCTTGCTTTGAACATAGGCAAACATTGTATAGCATAGCTTGAGATCCTGAAAATAAATGCACAACATTTACAAAAACCACAATAACAACAACAACAACTTTAGCAAAACGTGTGGCTTTAGTGTGCCGCGTGCAAGAAAAGCGTGCTGAAAATTAATTTTTTATTAAAGAGTATTTTTGCCGCAGGCGCATCGTTAATGTTGAACATGATGTCAAAGTCGCTAGTTGTAGCTGCTGATCTTTGTTATAGCTGCGGCTGCTGTTGTTGGAATGCAGGAAACCAAGTTACATGCAAGTATAAAATGTTTTTCTTTATTTTATGGAGACATATTAATTAATGCTTAAAGCTGCAAAGCATGCAATAAAATATAATTCTATTACATTTAAGCTGCGGCATTAAACAATGAAAACAATCAATTCTATAATATTAATGTTTCAGTTAATATAAGGAAATCAAAATATTTTTAATTGATTATATTAATTATAAATATTTTTAATTTTTTAATTTAAATTTTTTAAATAAAATTTTGTTTTCCATAAATAAAACTTTTGACTTAATTGCAAACTTCAAAGCTTTATCTCTTCATTTGTGAAAACAATTTTTCACTCGTTCACTTTATTGAGTCACATGTGCTCAAATTAAGTGAAAACATTTAATGCAGACGCTCAACAGTCAATGTCATAAACGCCACCGCCTGAATTCAATGGGTCTCACTTAAGCGCAGAGACTACATTTATGTGTGCTGCTAAGTTATTGGGTGGTCTGCATGTGTTTGCGTAAAGAACATCACCATGATCACCGCTGCTCACATCGTCGTGATCACGTTGAGTACAAATTAAATCAATTTTTTTCGTTTTTTTAACATTATTTTTTTTTTTATTTGGTTTAACAATATTGTGAAAGTTACCTTAAATAATTTTTGAAAGTGCGCGCATAAGGTGCAGGACCTACAGCTATATAAATTCTTGTAACAGTGTTTCATGTCAGAATTTGAATTGTGTTGCCAAAAATAAATGTACATTGACAGACTTGAAATATAAATCAATTTTAAGGAGCTATATTAAAAGAGCGATATTAAAGGAGCGATAGAAAAATAATAAATTTCTAAGACCTCATTAAGTTACCTTCATGATCAGAGCTGAGCAGTAATGATTCCTTTTGGAATTAATTTCGCCTCAATTCCAATTTCTTGGAATTAGGAATTGGTTATTGGTCATCTCAATTCCTCAGGAATGGAATTGAAAAAAGATAGTCAATTCCATTACAGGAATTGTATTTGGTAATTGAACGTTTCAATTCCTCAGGAATGGAATTGGAAAAAATGGTTAATTCCATTACAGAAATTGCAATTGGAATTTGGAAATTGAATTCTCCAATTCCTCAGTAATGGAATTGAAAAGAAATGGGCAATTCCATTACAGGAATTGCAATTGCTAATTGAACTTCTCAATTCCTCAGGAATTGAAATTTTCTATTCCATTACAGGAATTGTAATTGAAGAATTGAATTGAAGAATGTAATCATCATGTAATCAAGAATGTATCATTGCTGGTAATTGTAATTGCAATTGGATAACAACAATACCTGTTCAATTACCAATTCCAATTTCTGTAATGGAATTGACGATATTTCTCCAATTCTATTCCTGAGGAATTGAAATGTTTAATTACCAATTACAGTTCCCGTAATGAAATTGACAATTTTTTCAATTCTTTTCCTGAAGAATTAAAACGTTCAATTACCAATTACAATTCCTGTAAAGGAATTAACGATTTTTTCCTAATTTCATTTCAGCCCTTGAAAGGACTTTGACCGAGCTTCTTATGATCAATTATTTTGTGCGTGTTTTGAAATGTTTGAACACAAATTAACGAATGGCTTATGCTCTCAAGAAGCTGCAGTTCTTACTCTCTGAGGTTTGCCATTGTCTGCAGAGAGGTAGCGGCTGAACAGAAAAATGAATTCAATTGAAAAAACTTTCTGTGTCAGGTGGAAATTGAACCAGAGTTCTTTAGCGTATGGGCCACGCACTCTACCCACTGCACCACGGCCGCCACTTTTGAGTGAAAATTGAGATGACCAATTACCATTTCCTAATTCCAAGGACTTGGAATTGAGGCGGAATTAATTCCAAAAGGAATCATTCAGCTCTTTGTAATCATCAACCCAGCTCTGTGTAATGCCATCAGTCCGCAGATTTTTCATTGATTTTTGGTCAATTTTGGAACAAAAAAAGAACATAAAAATTTAATACAAACTTAAGTTTGATCTTGAAAAATACCAATAAATATCACACTTACATAGAAAAGATTACTCGGACAGTTTTACCTGTATGATTGTCTGTCGAAAGAAAAAAAAAACACAGGTGCGTCATTGGACACACGAGAGAAGCGAAGCTTTTTCGCAGTTACATAGATTTGATAGCTTCATAATTTTTTCTTTTTAAAAAATTAACTTTTAAATTCAAACATTTAAAATAACATAAAACAAATTAAATATATACACAAAACATAATAACTGCTTATTTTTTTATTGTTGAATGTCAAATTTCCACGCCAATTGCATAAACGGGCCTATAATGCCATCGTCTCTCCATTTTAACTCTCCACACATGGTTGTGAACTTGGCTGAACTGAACAAATTTTTTCCTTCAACAGCGTACTACTTAGCGAAAAAGAATTCTGCTGCCTGTTCGCTGTAAAAAAACTCAATGTACTTCTTATGTGAGTTTTGTTTTCGTTTTTACAAAAAATTTGCTTCTACTTGCTACAAGATGTCACCAGCATCGGTGTTTTGTGGCTGCACTGCATTGATCGATATGGCAGTGCTAGTGTATTGGTTGGAATGAACAAAAAAGAGAAAAGAGAGTGGATAGAGAGACGAAAAGCAATCGTGGTTTTTAACGGCTGGCTTCCGTACTTTATCATATTTTTAATAATCTTCCTTTGGATTTAATGTAATAATTGCTTTAGTTTCTTTAATAATAAAGAATTTTATATTGTACTGGTTGCACGTCTTCAGTTTTCCTTAGTGCGTTCACATCAAGAAAAAACAAAACACACCGATGCTGGTGACATCCTCTATCTCCTCTATCCTCTTAATCCCCTATCTATTGATAGGTTGTAACGATATACTGCTGCAAAGCTTCTGTTATACTTAACGTTGAATCGACAAGAGTGTCCAACGCAGCTTGGTGGCCTGGTGGATAGTGTATATAACTCGTGATCAACTGGGTGCGAGTTCGAATCCCCACGGGGGCAAAGAAATATTTTTAATATTAAATTAATTAATTTTCTTGTTGTAATAAACACAAGCAATAAGACACCATAAAATTTTAAGAAAAAATCTGTCGAAAAAATCACAGAACGAAGAGTAAAAAGCTTCGCTTCAAAAAAATAGAAAAAAACTTAAAAAAGTTACAGGGCAAACATTTTTTTGAGCTATTTTCAAGCAATTTTCAGTACATTTTTGATGCTTTAAATGAAAGCCGGGTGGCTATTTTCCACTTTCGATACCGACCTTTTGCTTTAGATCTTATTTTTCAGCCTGATTTTATCAGAAAATGCTGGTGGAGCGAAGAAAAAACACTTTTGCACAGGACTAGAGAAAAACTGCTTTCTTTTAAACTTTGAATTGTGTTTCTGGCCTTGTTCTGAAATCAGCATTTAATAGAAAATCCACCCTTTATTAATTAAATCAAATTGAACTAAATGAAATTTAAATTTTAATTTTGACCTTTTTGCAATATACGCGGTATTTGCATGTGGCTGATACGCGGTATTGCACGGCCAAGGACTATATGTTAGCTAGATGATACTCTCTGACCAATCAGTATCTATAACTCAGCCGTTTGTTTTTGTTTTCCTCAAATATTTCCAGCGAGCCAGAGCCAGTAACCAACTTTTATGCAATTTAAATTAGTTTTAACTCATATTTGCTTAGTTTTGACTCTTTTGGAGTTGACAAGGGAATTTTTATGTTTTATGTTCTCAATCCTTTTTAGCAATGTTGACTTTGCTCCGTTTGCACATTAGAAAACATGTATTGAACATTGGCATGGATCTACCAAGCAATGAAATTAGACTTAAGGGGGGACATGGCATTCGCGGCAGAGAAACAGACCTTGTTTTAAAAATTCATAACTCAGTCAAAAACAAACATTTTTCCAAAATTTTTGTAGAGAACTGAACAAATTACAAGAAAAAAATTAAAAAAAATATATTTTTCACTCCAACATGGTTTTATAGAGCTCCAAACTGGCTCCAAACGGGGCCTCGTGGTTGCGGCGCTGGGAGTTGCAAAAATTGCCCGATCTGGAAAAAGAATGATTTTTTTAAATCTTAACAAAACTGGTTATCGTATGACACGAGCTTTTTTTTTAAATTTTTTTTTTCAATTTTTGGTGATGTTCCAAATTTGAACACCCTTCAAGTAGGTACGAAATAACAACCACTAAAAGCCAGGTAGCAAGTAAAACAAGTATTTACCAGCTGCCGTACGTAGGTAGCGCAAAAATAAAAAATGCGCTCCTACTAATTCGGCTGTAACTTTTGAATCCGTAGGAATTTTTCTATGAAATTTTTTTTTTAGAATCTTAAGAATATTTACTAAAATACAAAATTGTCAATTCAAAAAAACTGCCAATGTCATGTAACCCCTTAAAGTAATGTTGTAGTAATGGTTTTCTGAGGAAATTCAAAAACATTACTCATTCTACTTATTGCAAAAACTCATGCAAAAGAACTGTTTCGAAAAGTGAAACCAAACGAAAACAACTCTAAATGATTTACAATAATGAAGAAGCGTAAGTTTTTAAGCATTGTTAACCAAAATTGCAAAGAAATCGAAAGTTTTTTTTCATCAAAATTTTTTAAATATTCTGCAATTTCTTTTAATTTCATATTGCCGCTAAAAATGTTAAAATTCCCTGGGCGCTGCTATCTGCCAGCGAAATCTTGTTCGGCATCAACCGGCTGGCAGCAGCTTTAAGGAAGTACCTGTTTAAATATGCTTTGAACACAACTGCAAATGGAATTTTATGTTTTAAATGTTGTCGCTTTTGTTTTCTTTTATATTGCTCTGAGTTCTTATGGATTTTTTCATATGAAGAAAAAAAAAAAACTTGTTTTAGGGCTATTTTTTTTATCTACCTTCCTTCGAAGGAATGCTGAAAGGGAGTTTTTGCTGCAGTAAAGAGCACCTTTTTATGGATTAACTGCAGAAAGTAAAAGCCGCTGAAAGCACCTGTTGTTACTTTCCTCTACTTTGGTGTTGCAGATGTTTGGAGAAGGAAGATGTTTACATGATATATTATCGTTGATAGCTACTTTAAACATTCTTCTATGAAATTTATTATAAATAAACATCTTTTGCATTGGCTCAAATTAAATAAGGTACTATAATATAATATCGCAGCATTTATAAAAAATATAAGATCTTAAAAGCGATAATTGTCTTATTTATCATGGCATAAGAGTTAAAGGTGGTGCACATGATATTGAAGTTGTGATAAAGTTAAATTGCATTCGATATAAAAATTAATTTAAGCAACTGTTGAATATTATGCCGCTACACTACGAGTATCAAACAGCATTATATATCAGTTACTCTTAAATAGCATTAAAATAATTTTGTAAATCTTTCCAAAGTTCTTTTTAATAAGAGTCTTAAAAAAAGTTCATTATATAAAAATTACTTTTGATGATAGAAAATAGGATTTTTTCACTAACAGTTATTGAAGTGAAACTTCTTAAGCGGCGATTTGACGATTTTTATTGTGAGAAAAATTTCAAAAAACACGTATACACGTTTATAAACGTGAAACAAAAAAGTGAACGTTTTTGTTTATAAACAAGTAACAAGAAATTGGAAACGTTTTTTGTAAACATTGTATATAAACACGTACAATGTACGACTATATAAGCGCTGCGTAAAGAACATCGTGGTTAGCAGTTTTAGGGGATCGCTGATTTCGAATCTGATGTCTGAATTTTAAAATTCAAGATTGCAGATAGGGCTGCCGCCTACATTATTTTGTGTTTTACGAATTTTTGTAATATTGAAATTCTGACAACGGAGTCGGATTCAGCAATCTAGCGTTCGCCCTAGCACTGAATTCGTAAAAATACAAAAATTTCAGGTGACGACCATTTCCGCAATATTTAATTTTTGAAGTGAAAACTTCTTTAGGCGCGTTGAGCACTTTTTGGTAGAGAGTAAAACTATAGATTAGTGATATCATCACGCTGTTAGCGACATCATTAGGCTGTTAGCGTAACAGAAATTATTGCTATACAGCATTCCTTTTTAGGAATTACCAAGCATCGACCAAGCCGCGATTACCAAACCAATTACCAGGCCGATTACCGAAGCAATTATCAACCGATTACCAAACCAATTACCGATTACCGAAGTGATTACCAAGGCATTTCCAAGGCATTTCCAACAGATTTCCGAAGCGATTACCAACCGATTACCGCACCAATTACCGATTACCGAAGCGATTACCCAAACGATTACCAACCAATTACCAAAGCGGTTACCAACCGATTACTGAACCAATTACCGATTACCAAAGTGATTACCAACCCATTACCGAACCAATTACCGTTTACCGAAGCGATTACTATCCGATTACGAATTACCAAAGCGATTACCAACCATTTACCGATTACAGAAGCGATTACCAATTACCAATTACCAAAGCAATATGCAACTGATTATCGATTGCTCAACCAAAGCAATTATCTTACAAATGTATTATACTAGAAATCCCGTGGGGTATTAAAACGCCAAAATAAAAAATATCGAGTGCCTTTGAAGCCCAGTTATTACTATCACCTACTTTTAGGCATTACAAAAAATTTAGTTGTTGCTCATAGAAAATTTTTTCAGCTTTTTTTAAAAAATACATAATTTTTAAGAAAAAATAAGACCTTATTGCATATCTATAAAGCAAGACCCTTTCATTTGCTACCATTTATGAAATCGTCTATAGTATTGATTCGATACTACGTCTATAGTATAGATTCGATAGTTATTACAAAAAATGCGCTTGCGTAGTAATTTATATATAAACATTAAAAAATAGCAGTTTATACATTCAATAACGCATAAATTGATAAAAAGAGTTAAAAAAGTAGAACGCGTCTGATTTTCCAACTCGAGCAACTTCGGACATTTGTCTTTGTCTTTGTCTTTGTCTTTGTCTTTGTCTTTGTCTTTGTCTTTGTCTTTGTCTTTGTCTTTGTCTTTGTCTTTGTCTTTGTCTTTGTCTTTGTCTTTGTCTTTGTCTTTGTCTTTGTCTTTGTCTTTGTCTTTGTCTTTGTCTTTGTCTTTGTCTTTGTCTTTGTCTTTGTCTTTGTCTTTGTCTTTGTCTTTGTCTTTGTCTTTGTCTTTGTCTTTGTCTTTGTCTTTGTCTTTGTCTTTGTCTTTGTCTTTGTCTTTGTCTTTGTCTTTGTCTTTGTCTTTGTCTTTGTCTTTGTCTTTGTCTTTGTCTTTGTCTTTGTCTTTGTCTTTGTCTTTGTCTTTGTCTTTGTCTTTGTCTTTGTCTTTGTCTTTGTCTTTGTCTTTGTCTTTGTCTTTGTCTTTGTCTTTGTCTTTGTCTTTGTCTTTGTCTTTGTCTTTGTCTTTGTCTTTGTCTTTGTCTTTGTCTTTGTCTTTGTCTTTGTCTTTGTCTTTGTCTTTGTCTTTGTCTTTGTCTTTGTCTTTGTCTTTGTCTTTGTCTTTGTCTTTGTCTTTGTCTTTGTCTTTGTCTTTGTCTTTGTCTTTGTCTTTGTCTTTGTCTTTGTCTTTGTCTTTGTCTTTGTCTTTGTCTTTGTCTTTGTCTTTGTCTTTGTCTTTGTCTTTGTCTTTGTCTTTGTCTTTGTCTTTGTCTTTGTCTTTGTCTTTGTCTTTGTCTTTGTCTTTGTCTTTGTCTTTGTCTTTGTCTTTGTCTTTGTCTTTGTCTTTGTCTTTGTCTTTGTCTTTGTCTTTGTCTTTGTCTTTGTCTTTGTCTTTGTCTTTGTCTTTGCCTTTGAGAATAAATTGCATCTTTACCTTTTATATGGTTGAGCGGCTTTTTTCACAAATCTTAGAACGCAAAAACTTTTTTACAGCAAAGGTAATATTTCTGCCAAATTTTAATGAAATCTCTTCTACCATTTAAATGTGAATAAAGGCAAATAAGTTAACATACAACGAATTTTATTAATAAATAATATTTTTCAAATGAGCATGGTTTAAAATATCCATAAAAAACAAGAAAAGATCGAAAAAAAAGCGAAAGTGCTGCTCCTTAACTCTTTCTTATATAAAATTCTATACAAAAATGAATAAATCTAGGAAAAGTTCGGCTCAAAGCATCTAGATTCAAAAACAGAAGTGGAAAATTTTTGAATTTTGTAATTTTATGCTCAACATCGTATTTCCTTCTGCTAGTATTAAAAAATTTTATTTTCTACAGTGTAGTACTTAACAAAAATATTATTTTTTCAAAATATTTGTTGTTTCCACCTTGAACTGCCATCATAAATATAATGTTTAGAAATAAATTTGCAAATGTAAATATTTGCATATCGAATAACTTTTAATTGATTTATTGATTTTAACAATTTTCTTTACTTATAGAAAAAATAATTGCAGTTTATGGTGTATTTAAGGCGTTTACTTACAAAAATCTTAAACATTTTGATATGCATCAAGGCAATGCGTTGAAACTGTGGCACCACCCTGACTTCTTTCGTGCTTTGTATAATGTTAAGCATTTTTGGGATTTTTTTTTTTTTTTTCTAAATAATATTGATTGCATTAATATTTTATTACTTTGCTCACCTATGCATACGCCTATCCGAGTCTATGTTGGAAGGAAGCCGCTAGCTCTTAACTGGCGTGATGGTGAACAGATTCAATGGCAAACCACTGACGATGATAGCTACCAGTAATATAACTTCAACAAACTAATGCCAATAACGACACGCTGGCTCCCACCACACCAGCGTACCGACTGCTGCAACTTATCAAATTCAAGGCTTTGGGCGTTGAAATTTCATATTTAAAATTTTTAAAACTACTAATTTTCCACTCAATCGTTATTTGCATCGACGGATTGCGCAAGCGTACCAAATAAATTATTATATTAGATGCAAAAACTAAGGCAACTGCAACAATTGCAACTAACTGCATCAACAAACTAGCAATAACAACAACAGTGTTTTGAGATAGAAGCTTTTGCAAGGTGCATCGGATTTATTGACTGTTAAAAAAATGATTGCCCCTTTCTGGTGGCTTCATAAGCATGAAAATATGGAAGCATGCCACACAAGAAGATTGTAGCGCACAGATACGTCAGCTGGCAGCGACAGTAGTCACTGGTTGTAACATACAAGAGAGCGTTTCTTCAAGACACCTGAGAGGGAAAGTCAAGGTAGAAATGCTAAGCATCCTTTTATTAATAATGATGGGTCTTGACAAAGAAGCAACACATTCTTAAGTTGATAGAATCTTTGAATTTATTACATTACTTTCCCTTTCATGGCACTTGCAATATAGTAGCACTAATTTTTTTTTTTCTTGCTTTGAACTGTTTGCTTTTGCTCCAACTTGTTTTAACTCCAATCATTGGTCATTAACAAATAAATTGTCTGAGAGTCGCGCATTATCAGCAACATGACACTTGTGTCTAAATATGCCAATCATGCAATTTTAGCGTTAGATTTAAATAACAACCTCAATATAAATAGCTGCATGTGCATGATTAGTGGTGATAATGATGACGTTGATCGTCATCATCCGGTGGTCATTCACCATCTAAGCCATCACAACAATTGAATGATAGTCATTAGTTGATTTTATATCAGTGAGTTGAATCCACTACAAATTGATTTTCAAAATCCTAGAAACTAATAATAATATTAAAAAAATGCTCGACTATTTGTTAATAATGGATTGTTTTAAAGAAAGCATCTCTTGAAGGTAAATATACGTCTAACAACCAAAAAAGGCAACTTTTCACAAAAAATTTTTTAAGATACAAGAAGTTATTGTTTTTTTCAAATTTAAACAAATTGAACTGTATAAAAAAAAATTTTTTTTTTGAAAATAATTTTTCGGCTTTTGTATAGAGAGCGTTGAAAATGACAATAAAAAACAGACATCCAAAACATTTCGATAGATAAGGCCTTTCCCATGTATCTGAAACAAAAAAATCAAATGTCATTCTAAAGACCATTAATTCGGCATCCCCCCTACACACGATCCCCGGGAGGTTTTTTTAAATAATGGCGAAAGCTAGAGTAAAAAATTAAAATAAGCGCGCTGTTGTGTCTATATAAAAAATTTATAGGTACTGGAATTATGGGGGAATGCTTAAAGACAAAATTATAAAACAGTATGCTTTAAAATTCATTGAAGTTGAAATAATAGATTTTGAGTTATCTATAGAACCGTTTTAAAAAACTTTAAAGTTTTTTTCCGAAACTTTGCATATATTTTTAAAATTATCGGCTGACAACACTTATTATTATTTAATCTACAATGCCAGGTATCGATTAAAAAACGTGTATGTATATTCTAGAAACTATAAAGAACCCATCAAACAAACTATATAATTTCCATATGAGATAAAATAATAAAGATATCAGTAAATATTGAAATCGAGATATTCTATTGAGGAGTTTACCTGCAATATGGAATTAGCATGCATTTTTATAACATTTTTTTCAATCTTTTAATTAACCACTTTTTTTATATATCTATATAAAAACTTTATCTATATCTATATCTAGATCTATCTATCTATAGATATAGATATCTATAGATATATCTATATATAGATATATAGATATATCTATAGATATATCTATATCTAGATCTATATCTATATCTATATCTATATCTATATCTATATCTATATCTATATCTATATCTATATCTATATCTATATCTATATCTATATCTATATCTATATCTATATCTATATCTATATCTATATCTATATCTATATCTATATCTATATCTATATCTATATCTATATCTATATCTATATCTATATCTATATCTATATCTATATCTATATCTATATCTATATCTATATCTATATCTATATCTATATCTATATCTATATCTATATCTATATCTATATCTATATCTATATCTATATCTATATCTATATCTATATCTATATCTATATCTATATCTATATCTATATCTATATCTATATCTATATCTATATCTATATCTATATCTATATCTATATCTATATCTATATCTATATCTATATCTATATCTATATCTATATCTATATCTATATCTATATCTATATCTATATCTATATCTATATCTATATCTATATCTATATCTATATCTATATCTATATCTATATCTATATCTATATCTATATCTATATCTATATCTATATCTATATCTATATCTATATCTATATCTATATCTATATCTATATCTATATCTATATCTATATCTATATCTATATCTATATCTATATCTATATCTATATCTATATCTATATCTATATCTATATCTATATCTATATCTATATCTATATCTATATCTATATCTATATCTATATCTATATCTATATCTATATCTATATCTATATCTATACCTATATCTATATCTATATCTATATCTATATCTATATCTATACCTATATCTATATCTATACCTATATCTATATCTATATCTATATCTATATCTATATCTATATCTATATCTATATCTATATCTATATCTATATCTATATCTATATCTATATCTATATCTATATCTATATCCATATCTATATCTATATCCATATCTATATCTATATCTATATCTATATCTATATCTATATCTATATCTATATCTATATCTATATCTATATCTATATCTATATCTATATCTATATCTATATCTATATCTATATCTATATCTATATCTATATCTATATCTATATCTATATCTATATCTATATCTATATCTATATCTATATCTATATCTATATCTATATCTATATCCATATCTATATCTATATCTATATCTATATCTATATCTATATCTATATCTATATCTATATCTATATCTATATCTATATCTATATCTATATCTATATCTATATCTATATCTATATCTATATCTATATCTATATCTATATCTATATCTATATCTATATCTATATCTATATCTATATCTATATCTATATCTATATCTATATCTATATCTATATCTATATCTATATCTATATCTATATCTATATCTATATCTATATCTATATCTATATCTATATCTATATCTATATCTATATCTATATCTATATCTATATCTATATCTATATCTATATCTATATCTATATCTATATCTATATCTATATCTATATCTATATCTATATCTATATCTATATCTATATCTATATCTATATCTATATCTATATCTATATCTATATCTATATCTATATCTATATCTATATCTATATCTATATCTATATCTATATCTATATCTATATCTATATCTATATCTATATCTATATCTATATCTATATCTATATCTATATCTATATCTATATCTATATCTATATCTATATCTATATCTATATCTATATCTATATCTATATCTATATCTATATCTATATCTATATCTATATCTATATCTATATCTATATCTATATCTATATCTATATCTATATCTATATCTATATCTATATCTATATCTATATCTATATCTATATCTATATCTATATCTATATCTATATCTATATCTATATCTATATCTATATCTATATCTATATCTATATCTATATCTATATCTATATCTATATCTATATCTATAAAATTGATGTGGAATTTTTTGTTTCCATGTAAACTCTAAAAGTACTGGACGAAATCATCCCCGATGCCACGAATTACTTGATCGTTTTCTTTTCACGTGTTTGTGTTGCGAGAATTTCAATAAATTTCATGTTGTTCTCTACTCTTCTCTTTTTCCGCTCAGCCAGTACAGCACAACATAAAAAAACAGATGAGCCACGCGCAATGCGAGGAAAGAGATAAATATAAATGCAGTATGGAGATGCAAAGCAAAACAAAACAAGATAAAGATAAGATCAGAAAGATAAACTCTAAAACTAGCATATCAAAGTAAATTATCTTCACATTCTTAAAGAATTTTACTCGTTTACTAAGCCTGCACTAACTTTTTCTTCAAACTCAATACGCATTAAATCTATAATATATCAGGTTATAACTTTAAAGTCCTCATATCTTCAACATGAAAGAAACTCGCTAAAAAGCAAAAGATGTAATAAAAATCATTATTTCAGATATTTCATGAATGAATGATTTTTATCTTTATCCGCCAATTTTTGCAATGGAATTTTCTTTTAGGTTACAGGTCAGCGAAAACTCCCACACTAGTATTTAAGTGGGCACTAAATTGATATACTGACAGCTAATATACATCATATGTCAAAAACTTCAATACAAAGTTTACCATATGAACTGAAAAAACTACAAAAGTGTCTGTCATGCGCATCATTAAGTCAAAATGCAGACAAATTAACTCTTTAGTTGATGGTTAAATGCAACAGCAACGAGGATCGAAGCTATTTTGTTTTGTTGCTGTGGCAGGATATACTCTATACTGCTATTTAAGTGCAACAGCAGAGCTATTGCTTTCTTTTGACTTCAATATGACCAACATTTATGTTGGACGACCTTTCTTGAGGTTGTAAATAAAAACTTTCGATTTCGTAAAAACTTGTCAGTTTCTGACATCAACCTGCCGACCAGCGTTAAGAAAGGATCACTTTTTAACAATCGAGCAAAACAAAGCGTATTGTTACTGCGATGGAGCGTCGCACAGTGGTTGAGTCTCATGCATAAGTTGTCAATAAATAGAAGCTTTCGTTCTACAGCAATAAAGTTTGAGTTAGAATTATCTATAAAGATCACAGACAAAATATTTTTAAATCCATTTAAATCCATTCCATCCAATCCATTTAGGCCTACCTCAGATATAACACAAAATTTTGAAATGCTATATTTTTCCGTTAAGAAACTGAAATATATGTGCAGAATAAAAAAAAGTTTGCTGCCACACCCATCTAGAGAATAATAAGTGTCATCTACGCTACACAGCATTAATGTACTGTTCTCTTAATCTACGCTACAGAACCTTACGCTGTAGTACCTTACAGTTTATTTTAGTGCACTGCTTAGGATATTTTTTGACTGGCAACTTCTCTGAAACACTCATTCGAACAACACTGTAGCGCATGTAACACGTGCTTTATATATAAGCCTGTCAACGCCTTCATGGTAAACCAAGGCGGTTCACTAGAACAATGAGAACAGGCTCAACTAAAACTCTGGATATACTACTTCAGTCCTCTAACAATAGCATCAGCTATGCAATAGCTCTCTCTAACTGATTCAGATGTCATTTGACTCTGCATGGAGTAAGAAGAAACTCCAGAGCACATTCTATGTGAATGTGTAACAATTAATCCCAGACAGTCTGGAGAACTAATTCAGGGCATACACAATGCATTCTATGGACTGCAGTGGAATTTTCTTTAGTTTCTGCTATTTTTGTCCATCACTTATATGGGGACAGCTCACTGTGCATCTGCTCGAATAAGTGCACCACTTTTGTGCACTGAGTACTTTAAGAAATTTTAAAGGAAAACGAGCAAAACATGCTCAAGAAAAAATTAACAGAAATATATCAGAAAATATTTTTATTCCATTTTTTTTATTTATAATTTATTACTTTCTGAAAGTGGAAGTGAAATGAGATTGAAAGAAACTGATTGCATTTTATAGCTCACTTGGTACACGAGCTTGGTACAAAATGCTATCAATTGAATGCTTCAGTTGACTTACATTGGCAGGCGGCCTACCACCACCACCACCACCACCACCACCACCATCAGCACCTGACTAGCTTACTTGGATGGTGGCCAGACGTCTTGAATGCTTGCGTACGCACTGTTAGATGCGGCGAAACGAGTCCAGCTTTCAGCGTGCATCACATAATTGGTTGTGTGTGTGTGTGTATGTTTGTGGTAGAAGTGCGCGCAAAAGTTCATGTTTGACAACAAAAAAAGCAAGCTTATAAAAATGTTAACAAAAGCAATGAGACAAAAAATGTTTAAATGTGTATGTGTGTGTGTGTGTGTTAAAAAATATAGTCAAGTTATGCAGAGAAATTGGAACTTGACACTGGAGACATGCAAACAATAGCTAAAGATTTATGCACTCCGAAGAGGTAGTCAAAAATTTTAAGCTTCATTAAAAAAAAAAAAGCTTATTCCGAAAAAACTAGGCTTTAAATATGGTAAGACAGGACAGTCACTGACTGCTCTATAAAAAGTGCGCATTTTTCAGTTATTATTAATTTTAATGGATGCAAAAAATTGTACGCTGCATGAGCTTAGTTAAATTTATTGAGCTTAGAATTGAAAATTAATTTCTAAACAATGTTGGTTGCTCCCTCAAACTTAACTCATTCAGAAATGTTCTCATGCCACCAAGTCATAGCTCACAATTCGCAATAGTTTATTCGATAAGCATCTTGTATCGTAATGTTGCTGTCAGTCTTGCCGCTTGTTTTTTGGCACAGCTTATGTATGACGTAGCTTATTGCTGCCCGCATATTGCCGCATAGGTTCATGGTGACAATCGTAGCTGTGGGGCTGCGCTTTGATCTTGCAAACTGCTGCAAGCTTTATCCATAATTTGTGGGTGCACGAATTTAAGCTGGGCTAAATTTTGCGAACTTATCTGATTGTATCTTAAGTGTTTCTAGGCTAATTTAATTCTATTGTTTTATTTTCCAATTAACTGGCGATTGTTGGCTTTAGGCAAAACGACGGCGTGCGACAGATGTATTGTGTGAATTGTTTAATTTGGTCGCATATTAAATTGGTGATTAAACAATACTTTGTACTTTTATGGAACTTTTTTGTAGTTTAAAATTTTTATATTTGGGCTTGCATAAACTGTGAACTATTACATTTATTTATGCTTCTTCGTTATATTTGAAACTACACATATAAATAAAAAGGCTGATTTTTAATTCGCTGCGTAAAAATTACCTGCTCTTTAGTGCATAAAATAAACCTTGCAAAATCAAGTTTGTGTCTTAAGTCTTTTGATTTAAAATGAGAGCTTTTATTCTTATGATTGATTCTTCATTATGTTTACATACATGAATGAACACAGGATTTTCTGTGAGTGGAGGGGGGCCTACAAAAAAAGGTCCATACAAAAATTCACGTATTAGAAAATAGTTTAGTGTGTTAATAAAATAAAAATTATTTAGTTTCCTAAATATATTCTGTTCCTTTAATCATGTGTTTTATTTAATCATGTTTAAAAATAGCAATTTACTTATATTAGATTAGATCCACAATCCAATCAATGAATCTCAATCAATGAATTAAATAAATATTAGTAAAGGAAGGTTGAATTTATAAGCTTCTAAATACATTTATCGAGATTCTTGGATTAGATAATTTATCTTGATCATAGTTTGTAATGCAACCAAAATTGATTTTGTAATACTTAACATTTAACTTTGTGATGAAATTGCTTTGAATGTGAATATCTGCAATAGAGTCTTTTGATAAATAAATTAATTTAGCACAAAACTACTTAGGATATAATTTTCATACGCCAACTTTAAATATAGTCATCAAAAGCATTCAACAGTATGAAACAAAATCATAAATAAAATATTTTTGAAGTGAAACTTCTTTAGCTACGTGTACAATAACTAGATTAATTAGATCGCTAGTAAAGCCGATGTAACAAAAAGGTTTCAATAACAACAAACAACAACAACAAAAATTGTTCTTAGTGTGATTCGAAACATCTCGAATCCTCTAAGTGTGATTCGAAGAAGATCGAGTGGTATCTTCTGTCGCATCTTTTAACCTCTGAGCAACGTACTTCATGTCAAGTGGAGTTGCTGTTTAGCTGTTAAGTATTAGTTTCTCTCCTGTTCCTTATCTACTAGCCTTGGATTGTGTCTTGACTATATTAATAGTGATACACAAACCACAAAGTATAAATAAAATTCCTAAAAATGTACTAAAATTTTGTGCGCAAGCTTTTCTGCTCTGCTGCGCACAAAAACTTGAAGCGCTTGAAATTTTCGGCACTATACTTGGAAAGATTGAAATGTTCGGCAAAAGCTTATAAGCTTGCAAGTATTCAAATAGTTCAAATAGCTGAAATTGCGAAAGTTCGTTGTCTTGGGGGTCGCTGATTGCGATTCTGATGTCAGAATATAAAAAGTTGTTTGGACACTAGGGTGGCCCGTAAAAATACTTTTTTTGTGATTTTGACAGATTTTGCCCTTTTTTGCAATCTAAGTCGGATCAATTATTTGGAATCTGTTGTCAGAATATAAAGTTTTTTGACACAAGGGTGGACCATACATTTTTTTTTTTTTTGTTATTGCCATATTTTGCCAGTTTTTCTGATATAGTCGGGCCAATTATTTAAAATCTGCTGTAAGATTAAAAAAAAAGCCGTTTTTTTTTGCCACTAGGGTGGACCCTAATAATACTTTTTTTGTGATTTTGCAATATAGTTGGACCAATTTTTAAGAATCTGATGTCAGAATATTAAAAGTTTATTTGGGCACTAGGGTGGACCCTAAAAATTTTTTTGTTTCTGCAAGTTTTTGCCATATTTTTCAATTAATTCTGACCAATTATTTTAAATCTGGTATAAGAAAACTAAAAAATTTTTTGACACTAGGGTGGACCCTAAAAATACTTTTTTTGTGATTTTGACAGATTTCGCCAGTTTTTGCAATGCAGTCGGCTAAATTATTTAGAATCTCATGTCAAAACATAAAAAGTCTATTTGGACACTAGGGTGGACCCTAAAAATAAGTTTTTTGTGATTTTTCCCGTCTTTGCAATATATTTGGACCAATTTTTAAGAATCTGATGTCAGAACATTAAAATTTTATTTGGATACTAGGGTGGACCCTAAAAATTGGACCCAATTATTTAGAACCTCTTGTTAGAACACTAAAAAGTTTTTTTGACCCTAGGGTGTCCAAATGGCCAAATGGAGATTCTAAATAATTGGTCCGACTACATTGCAAAAACTGGCGAAATCTGTCAAGATCACAAAAAAATATTTTTAGGGTCCACCCTAATGTCCAAATAAACTTTTTATGTTCTGTCATGAGATTGGTCTGGACTTGCACCAGTTGATGATATGATGGTACTGATGTACTGGATATTGACTGATACTATTGAAATCAATATTGAACCATTTATATAGATTGTAGATTGTATTTTGGATACAAGTACGAATTTGAATTGCATACTTAATTGGAGTGTGGTTTCTAGAAAATTCCACATCAAGGTTCATCAAGGTTTCATCAAGGTTCATGAATTGGCACCCGGTACATTTTAATTTAGGTGTGAAGAATATATTGTTATGTAGTGTATATTCATTACACTGACATCAATTGTTTCTACTAATGAATGTCGCTTCATGAACTATAGACTCTATAGCCATGGAGCTGAGTAGAATTAAGCCATGATGGTAGGGGTCTACTATAAACACAAATATAAGATTTCTCTTATTGCACAACACTGTGCAACTTTTTTGAGGTCATCGTTTTGGGACTTAGGTTTAATAATCTCTCTTGAAAGTACTTTGCCAAAACTAGAAATTCTGCATCATTACTTACGTTCACATAAGACATTGACAATGTCATCCATTTTTTGGCTCTAAGTGGATTTTGAGCGATATTTTTACTTTTCGATATTTTCACATGGCTGTTTCGCAGTTAACCGTATGAAATATTGCTTCGATGTCTTAAACAAAGTTGTAGATATTGAATCAGAGAAAAAAATTCAAAGCAAACTTACCCGAACAATTGTAAAAATGTAATTTTTTTACTATTTTACACCTTTTTTGGTCAACAGCTCGGCTACACATCCACAAATATGTATTTTTTTTCACTTTATTTATATTCAAAAAATTATTTCTAATTAATTTTGTAGCTATTAAGGTAAAGAAAATATGTAATAATAATGTTTGTTATGTGTCTATAGAAAAGAGATACAAATATGTTAATTGTTAACATCGTTTTAGCTTGACACCTGTGGTTATGATAATCTCAATCTCTGCGTGGGTGGTTGTAAATCATTATCATCGTCGGTGGATAGGGTTGCCACCAGATTTTTTTGTATTTTTACGAATTCAGTACTGGGGTGAAAAAAAAAAAACGAAATGGCCATCTCAGCCCTTGAAAGGACTTTGACCGAGCTTCTTATGATCAATTGTGTTGTGTGTGATGTGAAATGTTTGCACACAAATGATCGAGAACTGGACCTACATGTTTTACGCCGACTCCGAACGGCTTATGTTCTCAAGAAGCTTTTGTGAATGCTAGATAAAAATGAGTTGCTGAATCCGAATCCAGTGTCAGAATTTCAAAATAGCTAGAATTCGTAAAAGTACCAAAAATGTAAGTGACAGCCCTATCCGCCATATTGAAATTTACAACTGTGATATCAAATTTAAGATCAAACCCGTTGTCAGAATTTCAAAACTTTTAAGTTTTCGCAAAAATACAAAAAAATCTAGGTGGCAGCTCTACCCGCCATATTGAATTTAAAAATTCAATTTCTTCTAAGCTGTTAGATGATGATTAAAACTCTTAAAAATACATTTTACTAAGCGACACTCCTGTGGTAAAAATTAAGGTGGCAACTCTATCCGCCATCTTAAACTTTAACATATTCGAAAACTGGCATCAGGTTCGAAATCAGCGACTCTTAGCGAGGTTCGAAAACTCTTAGAAAATGTATAAAACTAGTAAAAAACATATTATTAGGTGGCAATCCTGTGTTAAAAATTTAAGTGGAAACTCTATCCACCATCTTTCATCAAACAAAGCCGTTGTCAGAATTTGAAAATTACAAGCATTCCCAAAAATATACAAAAAAAAAAATACCCCCCTGCGGCCGTACTGAAGTATATCCGAAGTCTTTAGACGTCTATAAAATTTGTATGTATATCTGCAAAAATATTTGTGTCAAACGCTGAATTTAATTTTACCCTTAGCTGCCACATAGAGTAATTTGTAAACAAAGTAAATTGCCACACCCACTTTTCTAGTATGAAGACTTCACATTTTACCGAAGAATATATTTATGGATTGGATAAACGACGTGGGCGGAACTTGGGTACACACAGTCATTCAGTTTTATATATTAACAAATGTTTTCCAATTTTGATGACGCTATTTTTTATTGAAGCGATTTAACGTTTAAATAAAGCCACTTTGTATGAGAGGTGAGCGTGGTTTTCATCCGATTTTGCCAAATATCATGATGATAGTCTATATTATATATAAAAGCCTATGTGCACAATTCCAAGGCATTTCTGCAATTTGCACAGATTTTAAAGGGACTTTACGGTTCATATAAAGCTACTTTGTATGGGAGGTAGGCGTGGTTTTGATCAGATTTTTTAAAATTTCATTGTCAGGATTTATATTGAAAATCAAAGCCGATAAGCAAAATTTCAAGGCATTTCATTAATGTTTGTGGATATTGAAGAGTTTTTACGGTTAAAATAAAGTCACTTTGTATGGGAGGTAGGCGTGGTTTTCATTCGATTTGGCTCATTCTCGATCTTGTTCTTCCTTTTTTTAAAAAAAGCTCATATTTTGAGTTTCATTACGATAGATTTAAAATTACGGCTGTAATCGTGTCGACAGACGGACAGACGGGCACACGTAAATCGACTCAGGAGGTGATGCTGATCAAAAATATATATACTTTTCTATACCTGCCACGCCTCCTTATTGGCGTTACAAGCGGAATGACAAAGTTAATATACTCAGTACGCGTTGGGGTATAAAAAATCGAGGTTACAACCCAATCCGGCATTTTGAATTTTAAAATCCTGATACCACGTTCGAAAACTGCCAACCACGGTGTCTCTTTTAGGCAGCGCTGATATACAAAACGTTTCACTTTTTTGTTACATGTTTATAAACAAAAACTTTTCACTTTTTTGTTACATGTTTATAAACAAAAACGTTTCACTTTTTTGTTACATGTTTATAATCAAAAACGTTTCACTTTTTTGTTATATGTTTATAAACAAAAAGTTTCACTTTTTTGAAACATGTTTGCGTTTTGCATTTTGCAGAAAGTAACTGCTTTTTGCATATTTTTTGATTTCAAGTCAGACTTTCGGTCGAAATGTTCAGTTTATAAAGCAATCCGTGAAAGTATACTAAATAAAATTCTAAGTTTTACGTGTGAAGAAAAACTCTAAACGCATTTAGTTTTTGCCATATGTTAAAAAAAGAGCACAAATGAGCTCTGGGGTTGAGCTCTAGCCACCATGGTCCGCCCCTTCCTGTATCCATGTCTGCTTATATTGCATATAGAATATCGCTGAAACAGGATTGTCGAAATCGTATTATTCAGATGGTATCGAAAAAATAGAAAAACATTAGGCGAAGTGTATAGAACTTCAAGGAGATTATGTTGAGAAAAAAAATATATTTTGACCAAATAAATCATTTTTTCTTTTATACTTCAGGTAAGTTTCATTTTGCCCTCGTAACTATTTCAAGCATACAAAGTACATAATCATAAGGTGTTTTAGTAAAAAAAAAAAGGATGTTCCAGTTGTACCCGCCATATTCAGTCCAAATCAGCTCTCTAGATCTTCAAAGGTCCTGGATAAATTGCACAATTAATTTGTATGCTTAAACATATCATGTACGAGATAAATATTTGAAATGCTCAATCAACTAGTTTCAAATTAAAACTCCGATACAAACATGCACTCAGCTGACGTTATCAAGCTAGCCAATGCTTTTGACTTTGCCGCAGTGTAAGCACAATATTGCAAGCAATCTTTTAACCAATCAGCAACTGTAGAGATAAATATTTAATTAACGCAAATTGAAAAACAAATATGAGCTACCAGCGAACATGTTTTGAGATATGAAACTAATAATTATTGCATTCATTATTGCATTAGAGATTGAAAGGATGTTTTTATGTGAATGCATCAGTTAACTTTGTTTATTTCAGTCAGCTTTTTTTTTTTAATTTTTTCCAAAGGTTCAAAAGTCAATGTCATAGTTTGGTCCGTAAGCAACAAAATTTGGTCAAACAATTGTTTCATGTACGAATTAAGAGTAATATATAATCTTCAAATAAAAGACAAACAATTCTTTAAAAGGTGTGAACACTTTACGTAATTTTTCATTTAAATCAGAGAAAACAAGATATTATAGCCAAAGTAAAGCTATTGTATTTAAACATAATAAATTATGTCTGACATACAAATCTGAATTGCGATTCCTCTGACTTAATCTGAGTAGCAGGTTGCACCAACTAAAGCTCATATACATTTTAGCTGCAAGTCAATTGTTATTATGTAAATCTTGAAAAGATGAGCTGAGGTGAACGTAGTAAAAAGGGGGTGTGGAGACAAGAAAAGCAAAGCATTTGAGGTAAAAAAGAAGGCTGAAAAAGTAGAAAATAATTTTCCGCATACAAACTTTTGCAATTTATTGATTTAGGACGCACGCAACTGGCACACGCAACTAAGGGGAGGCGTATTACATGCGTTTAATTATAGGATGTTTTTTTCATTTCTTTATTTTTTAACATGCTGCACTAACATTACTATCATTGGCGGTAACATTGTTGGTCAGTAGACTGAAAGTCTTCTCAGTTGTTGCTGTTTTAAATTGATTTGGTTATTTTTTTGACTGCTGCACGTGATGTAATTGTCTGTAAAATTGAATTGTCGTGCGTATTTAATGATTGAAACTGAGCTTGTGTATTCATATTTTTGAAGCTCACTTTTACAGCATCATCATTGCAGCAATGTTGAAAGATTAACTGCTTAAAAGCAACTGCAACCGGTCGTTCATTCGTTAAATTTTGTGCATTAACTTATTTTACTTGCTCTTTTCTAATTTTCAAAAAATTATTTATAATAACGTTACATAAATTATTGATATTTTGCGTTACGCGCCAAGCTTAACAAGCAGCAGCAACATTTGCCACAGCTCAGTAGTCAGCCGAATTGCATTTAATCCAAATTAAAGTGTCAACAATGACAAGGAACAATTTTTTTCATATTAAATTTCAAGTGGCTGACATCGTATAACTGGCAGCGTGTAACAAATCTTCTCTGCACTTTTTCCATCTTTAAGACGTTCTTTTGAGTTTTATTGAAAAAAAACCGCATCCGATGCCGCCCGCCAAAATCATGTCAACGGAACGTTGTTAAGGATAAGCTTAAAGGCGGTTGGCAGCTTTTATAATCAAAATAATTGCATCATCGTTTTAATTTTAATCACCCAAAAGATTTGATAATATTTTTTGTAATAAATTGTAGCTTTGCTGTCAGTAGCTCAGTTAAGTGGAAGTATAAACAAAAGACTTAAGCAACGAACGCGCTTATATAAAACTGTACAGTTTTCCATTTTTTTTTTTTTAAATTAAAGACTTCTGTCAACGGATTCTGCTAGGAGTGACAAAAACAAATACAAATGTATCGGCATTTCTGAAGCTTACGTCTGACTAATATTCAGGTCCGTAGCCAGGATTTTCCATATGTAGAGGTACAGGTAAAAAATTAAAGAAGATATTACATTTTTCCCAAACCAAATTTTTATCTTTTAAAAATATTTTTTAAAATGATATTTGAAGTAATATTTAATATGTGTTTAAAATTTGCATTAAATTTAACAATTAACTAACATATTATATATACAGGGTGTCCCAGACTTAGAGTACTATAATGTGGGAGCTGATTCCTCGTGATGAGACGAGCAAAAAATTGTATGGGTGGGGTGGTCGCAAATGCCCCCCTAGGGGGCTAGGAAGGAAAAACAAAAAATTAGGTGTCGTTACGTTTTAATCCATAGCTAACATATCTCTGCAACGATTTTAAAAAACAATACTTTTTTGAAAAGAAAATTAAATTTGCTTTAAATTATTTTTGCAAAATTTTTCCATAAAGTCATAAACAAAAAATGTATAAGCACCTAAAGTCAAAAAATAGGTTTTTTTCTTTAAAAATTCAACTTTCAAGGCGATTTTCTCAGAAAAAAACCAAGTGTTTTATTAATTTTTATGACGCAGTTTTTTTCCTTGGTCAATTCTCTAAAAATCCATCATACATTGTTTATACCTCAGAGATAATATTTTTCGTATAATATCGATTTTCCGATTCTACCACTTTTTCCTCCCACTGGGGTACTTAATGCAAGCAAGGCGACTTTGTTTTTTTGTTGCTTACAATAACTAGTAAAACAATTAGATTTAATGGAATTAAGAAAAAAAAGCAATTTCTCATTATTAAGTGCATCAAATGCCTGAAAATTCTTCACATTCTTTCACCGATCGTAGAGTTATAATGTTTTCCAACTCAAAGTATGCAGACATTATTTTTTGTTACGGTTTTAGAAAATTTTTAGAGAATTGACCAAGGAATTGACTGCGTCATAAAAAATAATAAAACATTTGGTTTTTTTCTGAGAAAATTGCCTTGAAAGTTGAATTTTTAAAGAAAAAAACCAATTTTTTGACTTCAGGTGCTTATACATTTTTTGTTTATGACTTTATGGAAAAATTTTGCAAAAATAATTTAAAGCAAATTTAATTTTCTTTTCAAAAAGTTATGTTTTTTTTTAATCGTTGCAGAGATATGTTAGCTATGGATTAAAACGTTACGACACCTATTTTTTGTTTTTCCTCCTAGCCCCCTAGGGGGGCATTTGCGACCACCCCCACCTATACGATTTTTTGCTCGTCTCATCACGAGGAATCAGCCCTCACATTATAGTACTCTAAGTCTGGGACACCCTGTATATTAATTAGAAAGAAACTTAAAAATATTATTCCTTTGACATAGTATTTTGGCATAGTACTTTCTACACTATTGGGCAGAACTTGAACACCTAATTTCCACCCTGCCCCCCCCCCCCCCCCGTTAGCTATGGGCGTGTCAATGTCTAATGTATTTTAAATAAACACTAAATTAAGCTAAATAGGAAGAAACTTTAAAATATATTTCTTTGACATAGTTGTTGTGTTCACAGACCTATAGTAAAATTTTCTGAGAAACATTTTTGTACATTGCCTTAACTCCTGAGCCCCCTATTTTATGGTTCTTTTTTGACTCTTTTTACAAAATATTTAAAAAAGCACCATTGAAAGTAGTCGTAGAGGATTAAAATATAATATGAAAAAATTTTTTGTAAAATTTCATTATAGGGCAATTCCATGTCAGGGTAAAGCTTCATATGATTTTTTTCCTTTCCTCTTTTGTTTTTTTTTTATATTGCAAAGTTTTCTCTGAGGCTTACAGCATGAAGAAATAATATAGTTTTTACAGAGGTTTTAAAATTGAACGGGGGAAAAACGCAGATGTATAGAGTGGTTAAATTTTAAGGGCCGATGTTGAATATGAACCACACCTAAGCGTCAAGTTTTTTTTTGCATTTCATTTAACATTTCTCAATTTCGGACTAACTCAATTTGAACCATGGAAAGATACACAATCGAGAAACGCGTTAAGGCTATTAAGGCTTATTATGAAAATGGGCGTTCAAATCAAAATGCATATCGTGCACTTCGTGATTTTTTCGGCCAATTTAACCGTCCAAATGTGCGTACAATCGGAAAAATCGTGCAAAAATTTGAGCAAACCGGGTCTGTAGGAGATATGAAAACACCAGTGTATGCTCGTACAGCTCGTACTGCAGAATATATTGCTGCTGTTCGCGATAGTGTGGCTGAAGAGCCGTTCACCTCAACTCGTCCTCGTGCCCAACAATTGCACCTCTCACGCTCGTCGTTGATGAACATTATGCATAAAGACTTGCATTTACACGCTTGCAAGATGCACATGGCTCAAGAACTAAAGCCTCTTGACCATTTCAAGCGTCGTCAATAGTCAGAATGGTGGCAAGAAATGACAACAGTGGGTGATCAATTTTCGAAGAAAATCATCTTTAGTGATGAGGCACATTTTCACCTCAGTGGATTCGTCAATAAGCAAAACTGCCGCATTTGGGCGAATGATAATCCAAGAGTGATTGTCGAAAAACCAATGCACCCACAAAGAGTGACTGTTTGGTGCGGTTTATGGGCTGGCGGCATCATCGGACCGTATTTTTTCCAAAATGAGGCCGGTCAGGCAGTTACTGTGAATGGTGTTCGCTATCATGAGATGATAACGAAGTTTTTATGGCCCGAATTGGAAGATATGAATGCGGACGATATGTGGTTTCAACAGGACGGTGCCACTTGCCACACAGCTTTCAAAACAATGGCTCTTTTGCGCGACAAATTCAATGGCCGTGTTTTCTTCTTTCTTTGAGGTAATTTGAAAGAAAAGGTGTACGTCGATAAGCCAGCAACAATTCAAGAGCTAAAGAATGAGATAATTCGTCACATTAACGGCATAGAACCTCGCTTATGTCTCAGCATCAACGAAAATGTGGACCAACGGATGGAGGTGTGCCGCCGAGGTCGCGGCGGTTATTTTGTCGATAGTTTGTTCTATACATAATTGAACTATACCAATATTATCACAATAAAAAGAAACGACAGTAATTTCCTAAATAATTTGTGTTTTAATCAAAATCAACATCGGCCCTTAAAATTTAATCACCCTTTATCATGGATTGGCGGCCGTGGCGTAGTGGGTAAAGTGTGTGACTCTTACGCCAGAGAACCCAGGTTCGAATCCTCCATCCGACACAGAAAGTTTTTTCAATTGAATTAATTTTTCTGTTCGGCCGTCACCTCTCTGCAGACAATGGCAAAACTCAGAGAGTAAAAACTGCCATGAAAAGCTTCTTGAGAACATAAGCCGTTCGGAGTCGGCGTAAAACATGTAGGTCCAGTTCTCGATCATTTGTGTGCAAACATTTCACATCACGCACAACACAATTGATCATAAGAAGCTCGTCGGTCAAAGTCCTTTCAAGGGCTGAAATGGCCATTTCGTTTTTTTTTTTTTATCATGGTTACTGACACTATACAAAATCTACTCAGGAGAGGGATCTTCGAACTAATTGCTATTTTTTCCTCAGTATTGAATTGTTAGTTATGATTTTTTGACAAGATATTGATATGCTAAGCACTACAGAAAAATATAAAAATCAGAAATATTTGCATATCTATAAAATATTTATTTGACATTTTGTGGTTTACTTACACTTCAGGTAAATAGTTACAGTACACTACAGCCATATTGTGGTTCAGTCAAAAAAAACAAAAGTTGCCTTTTTGTACTTTCTTATAAACTATAAATATAAAAAACTAGCAGGACCCAGTGGTCCGCGGCCTCGCCACGGACATTTTCTCTTATTAGTAAAGACGCGAACCAGTGCTGCCAAAAGAACTTCAATTTTAGTACATGTGCTACACTTCTGTCTTCCATACATTACAAATTTTAATTCTACTACTATTAATAAACATTCGTACTACCCAAACTTTAAATGCCTTATTTGCTCAATTTTAAAGGCTCGGTTTTATTTTTGTGCTTAATTTGTACACCCTATTTTCAATTTATACAAAATAACTAATGAGCTGATACCTTACATTTGCATACAAAACTTTCTTGAGCATATTCATTAATCACTCTTTCACTTGTCGTCGTTTAACTTTGCCATTTTTCAGTTTAATTGTTCGCAGTAAACAAATAAAATATTTCAACAAAAGTCTATTAGCTCTAATGTATCTACATTATTAAGTAGCTATATTAGACCACCTTTTTCCCCGATTTGTTCAGCCACTTTTAGCTGGAAAAAAATTTGAAAATTATTATGACATTTGAATATATTTGTTACGACATAACATATGTCGGCCAATTTAACATAACATAGCCAGCGCGAATAGTTTTTTGAAATTTTTTCTTCGTTCCTTCTTCTCCTCTTTCTAATAATATACCAGGGGTATTTACGATGTGATTGTTTGGAAATATGATTTGAAATGCCTTCAAAATAATGAAAAAATTTGAACGAAACACTACTAAATTAAATTTTTTAAATAAACTCACATCGCGGCCGGTAGCTTCCTCGATGTTGAGTAGAAATGCTTTTGCGATCAGCTGATCATAACCACAACGCATTTTACACAGAATACAATAGGGTTTCGTTGTTGTATTTTTGCTACAGGGTTGTATTTTGAACACTGTGTATTTAGTTTTTGTGAATTTGTAAAATTTTTACCACAAATATCACATTTATCAAAAATACACAATACAAGGGCAAATACAACACATCGTGAATACCCCTACTGTTTGTTTAAATCAGACTAAAAATTTACTTTTGGCGGCAATTTTTCAATTTTAATGCAGAAATTTCGATTTTTAAATTATGATTTTTATTATGTTGTGCTCTAAGTGTTTTTTTTTTCTTATTTACTTAAATAAAATAAGGCTTATAAGTCTTAACGATGTTAAGCTTGATATTGTTCGACATTGCTTCGAAAATTCCGCCGTAGATATCATTTGTGTGTCTGAGACCTGGTTTCACAAAGACATTAATGATTTCTGCTTAAATATTAATAATTACACGCTTTATCGGAATGATCGAACAGGTAAAAAAGGCGGGGGTGTTGCAATTTACTGCAAGAATAATTTAAATGTTAATTTGTTGAGCACGTCCAGTGGGACCGATGTTGAATTTCTCAATATCGAAATCCGTGTTAATTGTACTAAGGTCTTTGTGTCATGCGTATATAATCATTATCGCAATTGTTGTTTGGATCAGTTGTTTTCTGCTCTGTCAAATTATTCAATTAGGTACGACCATTATGTTATGTGTGGCGATTTTAACATTAACATGTTATCTAACGACAATCTCGTCAGTCATTTTACTGATAGACTTACCGGAGTGGGACTTCAAACAGTTAATACTAGTATACCAACGCGTTTCGCAAACAATTCTATTCCCAGCATATTAGATATTTTTGTAGTCTCAGATATTTCTTCAGTTTTGCTTTTTTAACAATTGTCTTTCATTTCAGATCATGATCTTATCTTTTGTACTTTAAATATAATTACTTCGCCAGCTATTGTTCAAAATACTATCTCGTTTCGTGACTATAAATCTGTTGATTATGACTCTTTGCTTCGGGACCTATCAACTATTAATTGGTCAGAATGCTGGTTATCCAGTTCTGTAAATGAGAAGATAAGGTTTTTTATGAATACAATCTGTGAACTTTTTGACTCCATGTTCCAATAGTCACTCGTCGACTAATTAACAGCAGTTGTCCCTGGTTTACAAATTATGTCAAATTAGCCCTTAAAAATCGTAATAGAGCATACAATCGATGGAAAAGATGTCCAACTGCATCAAATTGGGAACAGCACAAAAGACTAAGAAACGTAGCTAACGCTACAGTCAAATCAGCAAAGCGTGTATTTATGTCCAAGCTGAGTTCAGCGCAATCATCTAAAAATCTATGGAATAATTTAAAGCAAGCGGGAGTTTGCAAAGCGAAATCTGAAGACTGTGAGCTTGATGTCAATATTCTTAATGAATATTTCATTTCCAATTCTACGTCTTCTAGTAATGTGTTAGCCTTTGACACAAGATCGTTCCCACCTGACTCTCTTTTACGTTTTGAGTTTGTTGCTGTAAGCGAGTATGATGTTGCCAGAAGTGTAAACCAGATTAAATCCAATGCAATGGGTGAGGATAATATATCCATCAAATTTATTAAACTGATTTTACCGCACGTCCTTATCCCATTTACTCATATATTTAACCACTGCTTTACAAGTTCTTACTTTCCTGATGTCTGGAAAGCAGCCACAATCATCCCCATTGCAAAAAAATCCAATGCTTGTGTTCCGTCTGACTATCGTCCTGTAAGCTTGCTATCATCCTTATCTTAAGCTTTTGAGTCTTTCATGGCCGTTCAAATCTCAGAACACATAAGAAGATTTGAACTTTTGTCTCCGTTTCAGTGCGGTTTTCGACCTAGTCACAGCTGCTCCACTGCCATATTAAAAATGTTAGATGACATCAGAGTGCCATTCGATCTTGGGCACATAAGTTTGTTATGTCTTTTAGACTTCTCGAAAGCATTTGACTCCGTTGACCATTCAATACTGTGTCAAAAATTATATGTAAACTTTGGTTTTTCAAGCACGGCGGTCCGTCTGTTATATAGCTACCTTGTCGGGAGGTCTCAAAGAGTCAGGGTTGGAAATAGTCTGTCCGCATTCTGTTACTTATCTTGTGGGGTGCCGCAAGGCTCAGTCCTTGGTCCGCTTTTATTTTCATTTTTGTTCATAAATGATATCTTTAGCAAATGTCGTCATGTTACCATGCATGCATATGCTGATGACCTTCAACTGTACTTGTCCAGCCCGTTTAACCTAGTTGATAGTTTATGTTTTAGAATGAATGAAGACTTACGTGAAATAACTGAATGGGCTGGATCTAATAAGCTTAATCTAAATCCTCTTAAGTCATTTGTCTTACCAATTTTCAAAACTTGTCTGAATACGTCTGATTTACCAACGATTTATCTAAATGGCGAAGGGTTTGTTGGAAAAGCTAAAAATCTTGGATATTATATCAATTCTACACTTTCTTGCGAAGATCATATTAATACTGTTGCTTGTAAAGTTTACTATACCCTTCGGAACCTGAGGTGGACGGCATCATTTGTACCTGTCGATACTAGGAAAAAGTTAGTACTCCAACTCATAATTCCAATCATTTCATACTCAGATGTTGTATATAGTAAACTTGATTCCAGGTCCCAAATGAAATTACAACATGTTTTTAATAGCGCTGTTAGGTACGTTTATGGCCTTAAAAAGTTCGACCGCATCAGTCATTTGAGTAGTCAAATACTAGGTTGCGATATTTTCAAAAGATACAATTTTGTAGATCGAACAGAAATCTGATCCTCATAATACCTTTGTACAATTTTCTGAACTCCAACAGACTTTTCTTTGTTAACGCAATCATAATCTGGAATTCGTTGCCCGTTAGAATAAAATCAATTATAAATAAACGCACTTTAAGCATGCAATTTTTCAATACTTTTTTTAATACTTTCTCTTTCTTCTTAAGCTGTTTTCTTTCTTCTTTTCTTTTAGATTAAGATTAATTCCTGTTTTTTGATATCAAGTTAATTCACTTAATGTTAGTTTTAAGTTAAATTTATTCATTGTTGCTTATTACCTGTTGTTATTATATAATTCGTATTGCATTTAAAAGACACTGTCTTATATGTTAACGTTATCTCCTAAATAAATAAATAAAATAAATAAATCTTAAATTCTAGGTTTTTTGTTAGGGAAAACAACCAATTTTCGAAACACACTCGCATGAAACTTTCTAAAAAAAAAAAATGTAAATGTAAAAACAATAAACAAAATAAATACACGTACATTATTGACCGAAAAAATTTAAAAATACGGAATTTATGCACCAAAGCTATGATATGAAAAAAAATTAATCATTTTATATATATATATATATATATATATAGATATATTTTTTTATATATCGACAGATAGATATAGATAGATAAATGGGCGGTAAAAGTAGGCCTGGCAACATTTATATACATATTGACCGTTATTTAGACCCATAGCACCTACATACCAAGTTTCACTATAAAAACATGTACAAATAATTAATTATAATGATTCCGTAAAAGTGGGCGTATATATAGTCCGACTACGCCCATTTGCCTATTGCCTATTGAAATTTGTGTCACGACTATCGATGTCAGTACACAATCGATAGCCAAACCATCGATATTCTCGACTATAGGTAGTTTTCCATCACTACTATGAGCATTTCCGTGATGGCGCATGTAACGATCGTACGACTTTAATGAGTGAAAAAAGGATGAAAAATTTAGCTTACAAGTTGCTTATTTTGATTTTCCAATAGCTTACTAAGCACACTATACAAGGTGTAAAACCTAAGAGTTGTCAAAAGTTCGGCTCTTAGATAGAAGGCACCAAAAATGATACGTTACGTGACAAAAAATAGAAGTGGTTTTTGACTTGGATCGCGAAATTAGTAAAATTCTGTAAATTTGCAAGAGTTTTGTATAAAACTTTTTTTAGAAGGATTTAAAATAGTTTAAGTTTATTTTCAAAGTAATTTTTGGGCATAGTATTAAACGTTACGTGGTATATGGCGTTATTAAGTAATTATGTGATTTAGTTATTAAAAAATAAATTTAATATATTCTGCTTCTCCTTGCCTCAACCATTTTTCATTATTTTTAGCCAATGCCTTCCATTTTTACTCAAACAAAAACGTTTACGAAACATTTACAAAACATTAACTAAAAAGAAAAATTACATTTGTGAAACAGTGCAGATGATTTGATCATCATGGTAAATGAATTTATATTTAAATTGCTTAAATCAATAAAATAAAAATGTTTCTCTAAGATAATATCATTAAATAATAAGTTTTTAATAACTTTTAATTTTCGTGTCACGGTGGATTTTTCGGCAAAGCAATCCTATTATTGCTTAGTGTGACCAAAACATATGTTCGAAAATATTGCAAATACTTACCAAAAAAAATGTCTGTTCAAAGGCAACATTTCTCTGGAATTACCCTATAATAGAGTTTGGATAAGATTTCTTTAATGCTTACTTCTATTTAATTAACAAAAAAAAAAAACACTGAATTCGCCATTTCAGCCCAGTAGTTTTTAGATATCGAAAAAAAATCAAACAATTCGGCCAACTAGCAATACTAATTAACATCGCTCTTACATTTTTTTTTTTTTCTTCTTCTTATAAGATTCATGACAACAACAAAAAATTCTTTATAATTGTAAGTCACTTCGGCACGGTACACATATCACCGCTACAAGGCAGAACGAGTCATTGTAGCGTAGATCATAACTTGTTCGGCATAACCGAGTGTAACGCATTATAAACCAACTGACAAGGTATCAGCGAGGTTAATTCTTCCATATTCATTGCAGCTTAAGTATAGCTAGCTGGACGAACCGTAGAGAATTCATGCTGTAATATTGCACTCACTTAGCACACTTAGCACAGTCATTTTAGCAGACAGATCTTTGCAAGACGTTGGCATAAATAAGCTTATATTTAATTTTCTATAGCTGGTCGCAAAGAATATCTTTAGAAGTATTGTTGATGTTGTTGCCTGTTTTCCAATTTTCACCATGCTTAGCTATGACTGGCACAAATTGTTGTTGTTGTTGTTGTTGTTGTTTTCGTTATTTATTGGAAAATGCGCGCAAAAATGTTGAAATTTTTAGAAATAAACTCAAGTCAAAGTCAGTTCAAAGTTCAATTGATACATTAATATAACGACTCTACTTGGTCGTATATACGTACATAAATGTTTGTATGTTTATATAGTAGTAGCATTAATATGCTTCAGAGGTCAAAGTGCTATTGAAGCAATTATAAATCTTAAATTTATTCGCATTCTATCGTTGTCAATTCCATTCAATATCTATATTATTGACTTGCAAAAAGAAATGTGAAAATGTAGAAATGGGTTTTGTAAAAGCATCTTTTATTTTTTGTGTTTAATTTAGTTGTTAGATGTTTGACTTAAGGAAAATTCAATTTGAAGTTAAGTTTAGCTCAGGTCAGATAAACATATTTTATATCTTTTGAATATTATCTAGTTAATTAGCTGATCGCGCATTTTTTGGCATACTTCGTTGAAGCTAGATTTGGGTGTTCCTACTCTTTATGAGAATCATTTAAATCTATTATAAATTCAGTCTTTAAGTGAGAGAAGGAAATCTGCAGATATCGTCTATTTACACGAACTCATAACTGGTGTATTCGATTCTCCAGAGTTATACTGTTTTAACTCTAACTGTAGCAACAGTAGAAACGCTTACAATTTAATTTATATACCTACCATTTAGTAGAAAAAATTATGTAATAACTGCTTCTTTACACCGTATAAGTCCTTTCTTAACAATTGTAGCATTTTTTTTGTTTACTTGTCAAAAGGTTAACTTAAAAATAGAATAAAAACTCTTGTGTATTTACATTTATGTACATATATGCATGGGCGAAGTGAGCGTAGGGCAAGGAGGGGCAGTTGCCCACGGAACATTAGAAAAACAAAATTTTTAGTATAAAACTAAGCAGTTCAAAACATTTTTTCTTATAATTAAAAAGCATAGAATTTATTAATATTTATTAAAGCTTATTTTATTTTTTATTACAAACTTACGGCTGACATATTTGTTAAAAATTTATCAGTGAGAAGAAAAAGATAAGTTCGTTCCTCCCTGAATAAACCTCTGGCTACGCTCATGCATATATGCATGGTTAATTTTTATATCTTGAATTGTCCCTGAGCCCAATCCATACTTTGGTGGGTAAACTTTTTTCCCATTAACTTGTTTTGGTCCACTTTTATAAATCTCGTTGAAATATTTCTATGACTTTGGGTTGTGCCTTAAAATTGGTTAATGATGGGATGGATGCGAAAAAGCTGAAGTAGCTGAACTTTATTGTTATTGTTATTGCTGTGAGGAGAGCCAAGGATCTAAATTAATTATCTTTTAATTAATTAATTAGCTAAAGATCTACAGCCAAAAAAACTGCAAAACATACCACTATTGAACCCTCAACGGAAAGACTAATGCTTAACCCATTATGGACTGGCCCACGTTCCGGTTGAGCTAGAAAGATGCAGCTTTCCAAAAATATTTAGTTTTGTCTGACTTAGAAAAAAAAAAATCAAAAAATACAAAAAAATGTAAAAATCGAGTTGCCACCTCAAGATTTTTAATTTTCAAATTGAACGATATTATACAATATTCTACAAGCAAAATCGATTATTTTGCTCCAATATTGAGCACAAGAATTTCCACACAACAACAAACAATATACAAAAACGTATTTCGTTAAGGACCAGCGTTGTGTCCAACCCGCGGGAGCCACGTATGTCAGTCAAACTTCATAAAAATTCACAAAAGTTAAATGTTAAGACTAAGAAAGACGCTCGTATAATAATTATATATTATTAAATTTTTTTTTTACATTTTTTAGAGGTTTAAAATTAGAGATAAAAAAAATGGGAAATTCCAAAATTCCCCAAGCTTGGAAATGTAAGTAAACGTATTTGTTCAGCGAAAACAGGTCGATTAGATAAATTTTTAAAACTATATATTCTTATTGGAGATCATGAAAATCTATGACTGTATCACCTTCAGGTTAAGAAAAGTATACCGTTGCGTTAACGCAACATTGGACAAAACTGGGTTAACGTTTTGCAGGGCTCACACTAGAACTATTGGAATGTTGTTGTTTTTTCTTGGCGCCCACCAAGAGCTCGGAGTGGCGTCTTAATAGCAGGTCATATTTGGTACACCGGTATGAAAAAACCCGTGAAGGTGTAGCAATTGACCTATAAAAACTTGTTAGCACGGGGATAGTCATACCTGTCAAGAGAGGATGTCCCTATGTATTCACGGCAAGGAGGCAAATTAAGGCTGTATAAAATGGGGTTGAATATTGTGTCATAGACACGGAGAATTTGGGGTTGTATATGTTGTATTAACATGGCGAATAGGCACTTCTTCCAAGGTAAGTGGATTTAACCCATTAAGCGCAGATGTTGCTTTAAAGCAACGCCAACTTTAAAAAAATCTTAAAAATCAACGCATTAAGCTTATGACTTGAAATGATACCTCATTATGGTATCATGCCCATTTTCATAGCGAAAATATGTGTCAAAAATAGTCCAAAATAGGAAAAAAGAATAATAAAAAGAAAAGTAGAAAAATAAATGACAACTATGTTCGCCGTTCGTAAGAAAATAGCCAGCTGTCACTTATATTGCGCCCCTGACTTAGACGTCTACCGTTAAATATTTATAATTGAGGAAGGATAGTTCAAAAGTTCAGAATGTTTGTGCAAAACTTTGTGCTACTATAATGCAAAACTAAACTGTGCATGTGGAACATTTAAAAATGTAAATATTCAAAGTGGCATGAAATTGATATGGTTATCTCAGAAAACAAGTTATAAAATACCTCAACGTTGAACTCACTCCTAAATAAGCAAAGATTGAAAATTTTATGTATTTTAAGACCACCCACTCATTAAAAATTTCATCATAAAACTCAAACTTTCAACGCTTAGGATGTTAGCACATCATGTTTTTATAATAGATGGTATAGTGGGGAATATAAGCAAAGCTATAAGTCCGCTATAGTCATCTTTGAAATTAAAGCAAAAATAAAAATAAAAAAAACAATTTCTTGACAAATGAGTTAATTTCGTGTAGTTTTGGCCACACAACATGTTGCTGAGGATATGAATTGAAAATTAAGTTTGGGACACACGATTGTGTGGATGGATGGATGGATGCAAAGTTAGACAGCAGATCACATGCGCCTTGCGGTCTCTTTAGAGTTATGAAGGAATTAAATTTTATATGTGATATATGTAGTTTATATTATTTTTATTCAATAATTTAAGACTAGCGCATTGAGCAATTAAAAGGTTTAAGTGCCAAGCTTTAAAGAGATTTTAAATTGCAAGAACATGGCACCGATATTAAAATACCAAGTATTTGGAATCGAATAAAGTTTCATAGATTTCTGAAGCAGAAACCTCTATCACCTGAGGGAATTTGGGATGTTGATATAAAAACTCTTAAAACATTAGTCATAAAATATTAATTGCCCAGCATTTTAATTCGATTAAAAACACCCAAGATAAGATCAAGAGTCATAAAGTTTTGCATCGATTGCAAACTTCTTTTCTTTACTTTTTGGTGAGCACTGTTTACTACATATATTTTAGGTACATGGCGTAATAATATAGCCAGAAGCACCACGCATAACAGTGTCCATTGTCACCACAAAATGCGCCGGCGGCTCAACGCCACATGTTCTACCAATACTGCGCGCCATGTTATTAACCCAAATGTTAGCCAGACTCTTAGAGATCGTATCTGTATTTATTGCGAATTGCTACGAATTGGCGGCTGAGAACATTTTTTTAATATTGAACTTCAATTGATGCATGTAGGTGCTCCGCTTTAGGGAGCAACCGTGACCGAGGTGCATGCCGCCAGCTGTGCTTGGGAAGCAATTTTTTGTGGTTTTGTTGTAATTTTTTTTTTTTTTTTTTTTAGTTAAAAGTTAATAAATCTTTAGCCTCAACATTTGTCATGGGCTCGTGACAGATTTTTATGTGCGATTTATTTATTTATTTTTTTTAGTTATTTAGTTTTTTGGGTTGGTCGAATTGCTGCTTGAATTTGTGCTAAGAATTTAAAAGAATTATTTTTCTTCTTTTTTTCTTAGAGCAATTCTTAAAAGCATATCATTTAAAATAAGTGAAAAAAAAAGTTGAACTCAATAAAAAAAGGCCAAGATTTTGAGACTGACTAAGTGCTGCACATGCGCACTAAAACAAACATTAAAAAATACCGCTGTCAGTGTCAATGAAATGTATCAGTGCGTCATGTGGCGCACTTTTTTTCCTATTCACGCGCTCATTTTTTAATATCGATATCACTTGATCAACCGCACAAAACACATAATGCCAAAAACTTCAAGCATTTTAGCAGACTTTTTGCGTGTAGCGGGTGTTGAACTGTAACTTAGTGACTGACACACAATTGCTTTGATTGACAGCAACGGACCAAATATAGCATCAGTAATGATGTGAAACTTAATATTGGCAAATAACAGTGACAACGAAAAATTGTCGGTAGCAAAAATTAACCCTTTCGATCCGGTCGGAGCAATATATCCAAAAAAATTTAAAAACACCTCAAAGCAATATATGCTGAAGAATATGCATGAAAAATTAATATTACCGTTCTTTCAGATGGATTCACTGACTACCTTCGAAAAGTTTTTTGTAACCACTGTATTGCTCTCAAAAATAGAATGTGGCGATTTTAATTCACTGACATGTAAAACGTTCAGGAAGTTCGCTATTTAAGAAATATTGCCAGACGCCATGTTTCCTCTAGTATGAAAAAAAAAAAACGAAATGACCATTTCAGCCATTGAAATGACTTTGACCGAGCTTCTTATGATCAATTGTGTTCTGGTGTTGTGAAATGTTTGAACATAAATGACCGAGAACAAGGCTCATTAATAAAGGTTAAGTCACTTGAGAGAAGCTCGGTCGAACTGTCAGAATGGATAAAACTAAATCAAGAAAAAAAAACCTGAATCTGTACAGTTTTTAGCTAACAGCTACTTTGACAGTTCGAGCAAAGGCAGAAAAAGAGTGCTTTTCTCTCAAGTGACTTAACCTATATTAATGAACCTTGATCGAGAACTGGACCTACAATGAAGCTTTTCATGGCAAATTTTTACTCTCTGAGGTTTGCCATTGTCTGCAGAGAGGTGACGGTCGAACAGAAAAATTAATTCAATTGGAAAAACTTTCTGTTAAGTAGGAAAAGTATAGGCCACGCACTCTACCCACTGCGCCACGGCCGCCACCTCTAGTATGAAGCAAATAAAAAATCCAAAAACTTAAGAAACTCAATTCTGGCAACTCCGCTAAAAAGCATTCCGCAAAAAAATTAAAACCAATTTAATCATGTCAAAGAGCGGGCAACAAATTCTTGCTACTCCTACATTTTGTGGGGAGAGAGCATGGTTGAATTATAATGTTGTCGCAAGGTTGAGAGCGAGTACCCATAGTTGTCAAATCGAAGTTGACAGTTTAAAGAAAATCTGAAAGCGATGAGAAGAAAGCTTTACAACCTAAGCACATTGATTGCGGCTGCAACGAGAAGCTGTCAAATTAGGAACGATTCTATATCGACGACAAAGCCGCAGCGGCAAGGGCGGCATTACACCAGTTTCTCTCCATTAGAAATGCATGTAAAAAATTTTGACAGATACCGCACGGCCGCAGCCGCAGTCAATGTATCTAGGCTATTAATTGGCAAAATGTAAAAAAGAAATAATTTGTATTGATTTTGACAATTATGGGTACTGAGAAGAGAGTACGATCAGCCCTGCGACAACCTTATAACTCATTCATGGGGAGAGAGATAGAACGCAAAAGCTCCATATGAAAAAAACCTAACTCAACATGCGGAAGGTGGTCTGTTAATCCACCTGTTTGATCTTTAACAAAGTTGATTAATATACATAGGTTGAGTCACTTGAGAGCAGCTCGATCGAATTGTCAGAATGAATAAAAGGAAATTAAGAAAAATAAAACTGAATCTGTAGAATTTTGAAATTTGAATCAGTAGAAGGTGAAAAAGAGTGATTTTATCTCAAGTGACTCAACCTTTATTAATCAACCTTCATCTTCAATACATCTTTAGTACAAAATATTGATGCTGATGAACTTTACAACGAACTCTCTTCTACAGCATTTGTTCAACTTCTGCAAAATTTCCAACATATTTTCTTTGGAGCTATGAGCAGTGATTAGTCTACAAAAGTGGGTTGAATAAGACAGGGGGAGTGGCACTTTAATTTTAATCGAACTTCTTCTACACTGTTTTTCTGATTTCAATAAAATTTTGCAAATATATTCTTTGATATAATGAGTCAAGACAATTCGACGAAATTAAACAGGGGGCGTGGCACTTAAATTTTGAACAAAATTCTTCTACACCATAGGTTACCATTGGTCAATTAGCAGTCTTAAAAAAGTAGTCGGGATCAGACGGGGGGCGTGCCACTCTAATTTTAATCTAAGACTTATGCCGATTTTCCGACTTCAACCAAATTTTGTACCTACGAGTATATTATTATACCCCAACGCTTTATAGTATATATAATGGATATATTAACTTTGTCATTCCGTTTGTAATGCCAAGAAGGAGGCGTGGCAGGTATAGAAAAATATATATATACATATATTTTTGATCAGCATCCTCTCCTGAGTCGATTTCCGTGTGTCCGTCTGTCTGTCCGTCTGGATGACGATTACAGCCGCAATTTTAAAGCTGTCGCGATGGAATTCAAAATATAAGTTTATTTTTAAAAAAGGAAGATGAAGTTTTCTTTGACCCGGACTAGAATTATGTAAAATTTTGTTTTTTTTATATTTGTAAAAAAAATTTAAAACTTGGAAAAAAGGCCAAAAATTACTTCTTTTTTTTCAAACAATCGCATTTCGCGGAACAAAAATCTCTTTTTCTATCCCTAGATATATAGTCCGAGATATAGATGACTTTTTTCAGATGACTAGAAGGGTTAAAATCGTGTCAAGAAGTAGGGCCACCCCCCCCCCCCCCTCCACCCGCCAACTCTACCAGCCTGTAATTTTTTTAGAATAGAATACTGTCTTATTCCTAGTTTTTAAATTAAAAATAAGACCTACATCATTTCTGATTGCATTTTTAAATCATCGACCTTAAATTAACTTTAACAAAATTTTATTAAAATCAAAAAATGTCTTCTACTTTTGTCCCTTGTTTATATTGGCTCCGCGCTCTGTGCGCCCCTCCCCCCAAATTTTTTTTCTGGATCTGTTCTTGTCTTAAAGATTATTGAAATTTAAATAAATATTAAAGTGGGTAACTTCAAACCTAAGAATTACTCCGATTCATCCTTTTTTAGAGATATACTTGCCGAAATATGCAAAAATGTGCACATAATTTCTATAAATATTACCTTTTTTTTCGTCAGAAGTTTTGCAAACATTAGAAATTTTCGTCTTAAGAATCCTATTTTTTCCCGATTTCTTATAAAATTTTAAAATTTTCTATTTAAAAGTTTCCTTGTTATTATCATTGCGTACACTGATTTCCTAATTTTATTAACAACAACATTTTTTAGTGTGCAGTTTTAATGTTTGTTCGAACGGAAACAGCTAAAAAGTCACTGACAACGTGTTTTTTATCTGATCAGATGATAATTTAATGGAAAGCAATTTGTAATTTTTAAAAGTTTACATTCACACGCAATGAGTGAGAATTTTGATTGCTTAAACTGTCAGCTAATGAAAATGAGCATTTATGCACGCATGCGCGGCCACGCAGCAGTACATTTTTTCACACACACAAATTGTGGGAATGCAAAAATTTTCCGCACCGACAAAAACAAGGCTTTAAAGTTTTGAAAGTTAGTCAAATGTTTTTGACTATTTTTATTGCGTGCGTCTGTGTGTGTGCGTGTGAGTGAAAAATTTATTTTATTTGTGGAAATGGAAATTTTTTCCTTTATGAGTACCTAAGAAAGCGTTATAAACGAAATATTAAGAGCCGGAATTAGATTTGCCAATAGCAAAAGAGTTGGCCAGGAACACATGCGTTGAAAATTACGTTTTCATCGATGTATTTACTAAATACTAAGATTAAAAAAATTCTTCACGGTCGCAACGAAAGCGTTTTTATTCATAAAAAAATAAAGAAATAAAAAGTACCTACAATATATTCGAAATTGTCGAATAACCCGACTCAAAATAACCGGTTTATTGTGTGTTTTATGTTATTTGGTGTTTGGTCTAGAGATGGGCGCGTGTCATGACGTGTCACGACAAATCAAGTCGTGATCGTGAGTGAACCCATAAAAAAAACCACGAAGTATTCGTGTCGTGCGTGATTAAATTTTCTACGTGCGTGACTTTAATCTTCGTGTTACGACTTGTGCATCTTTATTTTTTAAATCTGTACAAAATTTAGTAATGATTATTTACGTTTTTTCTACCAATTGCATACAAAATGCAACACTGATCACTTCTAATAAAGCGACAACGAATTTCTTTACGAATTTTCGTGATTAAGCGTCTCCAATGCTAAACACTTTTATTCGTGAGCACTCCTGAGTCAAAAAACTCCATCGTGATCATGCGTGATCGTGAGTCAAAAAAACAATTTTAATCGTGAGCATGCGTGATCGTGAGTCAAAACCACTCACGCGCCCATCTCTAGTTTGATCCATTATGAGCTACTACCACCAGGCCAATCGATTGATTCAAATCTCTATTGCCAACAATTAATACGTTTGAAGAAAGAAATGGGAAAAATAGGTCAGAATTGAACAGGAAAGGTGTTAGTTATGTTTCATCATGCTAACGCTAGGCTACACACATCTTTGTTGACACAGCAAAACCTAAGAAACTTTGGCTGGAAAATTTTTATGCATCCACCTTATAGTCCTGAGACATTGCACCGTCAGCATTAGCATTAGTTTCAATCTTTCCAACACTATTTGATGGGAAAAAATTGGTCAACAGACGACTGTGAAAAGCACCTGCTTCAGTTTTTCAAAGAAAAAAAATTCCCGGAATTCTATAATGAAGTTCATGCTTCTAGCCGTAAAATGGCAAAAGGTAGTTAAAAGAATGGACAATGTTTGGAGCATTAACATTTTTTTGAATAAAAACAAATGTTGTACTTTTTTCCCAAGCAATACCTTCGTTAACCATAAATCAATCAAAATCCATCAAATACGTACAATAATTCGAAGTTCCAAAAAAATTGGTTAAACAAGGGTTAATCCATAATTTTATAGATAAAAATATTACTATAAATAGGCTGGTACTACTAGAAAATACACATGACTCATTTCGAGGATCTCATCTGTCACTAGTTGACAGTTGAAGTGTCATGACATTTCGTTCATTCATTTACAAGCTACTGTCATTTGAGTGACGCAACTTTCGACTTCGTAAAAATATGTAAAAACAGCAATATCGCATCTTGATCAAACATTATTTTTTGATGGGGAAATCTTCAATCAAATCAGTGGTTAAGGGGGCATATAGGTTACAAATTTAAAAAACATTTTTTTTGGGGAATTTTTTTTTCATAGAAGGATATGCCCCCTTAAATGAATTCAAACTAGATCGTATCAGTACCGAAAACGCATCTCGCTCTGGAAGGCCAAAAGAGGCTTAGAATGCGGAAATCGTAAAACAAGTGCATCGAATCGTTTTGAATGAGCGCAAAGTGAAGTTGCGTGAGTTAGCTGAGGTCGTGGGCATCTCAAAATAATGGCCGGGATACATTTTGCACGATCTTTTGGAGACTAAAAAGCTATCGATGGATGCCGCGTATACTGACCATCTACCAAAAACAGTAGCGCGTTGATGATTCAACCGCCGATGTTGTCGTCGTTTGTTGTCATCGTTTTGTGATAATGGAAGAAACATACGTTCGTTACCATTCGCCTGAGTCCACGGAAAGCCACGAAAGCCGACCAAAGCGGCCAAAAGACCAACGCTCGTCTGAAAAGGATATGGCCTTCATTTTTTGGGAAGCGCCTGGCATAATCTAACTTTGTCCAAAAAACTCTTGTTTTTATTATAGATCTCTGGCTCTCCTAATAAACTCTTACCTATTTAAGCTCTTTTCTAATTTTTAGAAGATTATATAAAAAGACTGCTTCAACAGTATTTACCAACAAAGTCATATTTAGGGCCGTATTGTTCAGCTCTGGATATCTTTAACCAGCGGATAAAGTACTCGATTTTCAGTAGTTTCAGATACCAGCAAACCAGAAAATACCCGCTGGTTAAAGATATTCAGAGGTGAACAATACGGCCATTAGAGTTTTAATTACAATTCAAGAAAATCTTTTGCATCACAGTCAATTCATCTATATATAAATACGCAAACAAAAAAGTTTGTGATCCCTTTTCACCTGTGTTAACTTCAACATATTCACATTAAACTTATATCGATGGAAAGGTATTTTCGAGTAGATGTGCACAATATAATTTTTATTCGAATAAATTTTCATTAAGATAGGTAAAACTAAGGAAATGTAAAAACGCTTTTTTCCGAATGGGACAATAAGAAAGCAACAACAAAATACATAGCGGCACAGCTCTGTTAAACATCGTTGCTGTAGCATACAGCAGCAAAAGTAGAATGCGAGAGAGTCGCAGACACTTCAAAAGAGATGTGCATCATTGTTGTTGGTGCTTCCTCTTAATTTTTCTTTCAACAAAATATATTTGCCACCGCGTCAGCGTCAAAAAAACTGTTAACTGCTGGGTGCTTCATATAACACATGCAGACATTTATAATTGCTTATTTTGTTCAATACTTCTGTTCAGGCTATGGGATGGTGCGTTCAACAAAAAAACAAAAGAAAAATCGATGTTGATATGGCCGAATTTCGGCCACAGACGATACTATCATAGTTTTCATTATTTTATAAGAGAAGTTATTTAAAATTATACAGCTCGGTTCTTTAAGTTCTTTATTTTGAGAAGCTGAACATTAATATACAATATCAAATATATTTCTTACTAGAAAACGTGATTTAACACATAAATGCATAACACAATCCAAATAAAAACTCAATTGTATTGAAAGCTTCTGTATCAAGCCTTTCTGGCTAGATTTTGTGAAGCTTTCGAATATACGAGTATGCCTCTTTTCTCTAATGGATATCGATCGCGCCAAAGAAAAAATCGAATTGGTATTCTAAGATTTGAGATCTTTGAAAATTTCAAACAAAAATTTCTCTTTATCACATAATAAATATAATTTGATCGCTCAAAATATTGATGTAATTAAATTAGATTTCCTTACAGGCAATTTATGTCAAACCATTGGCCGAAACTTTTCCCGATCAACGTAGGCAACAGTTCATAAAAACTACAAATGTCTTCACATCACCTTCAAATGCAACTGCAAGCAAATCAACAAAATCACCAAGTCAACTAAACCAAACGAGATGTTGTCACCATTCCACATGCCAGTGTGTGTTAATTGCCGACAAATGCAAATGAAGATAAATCATTTGTTGTGATCTTTTCAACACCTCTCAACACGGCGGCAGTTGCAGCAGACAGTTTAATAGTTCAAGTCCGGTGGTAGAAAAAACCACCTATTTATAAAATTTCAAAAAGTTGGAGTGTCAAGTCACAAAGTCATTCATAATGCTTGCATGCAACTTGCATTTCAAGCTCCGATCACCTCTAAGGAAGCTTGATAAAAAATTGATTGTTGATAGCCAAGAGTTGGGTGCTTCAACTGGTTGGTTGAATGCATTTGATATATAAGAAAATTATTTTGACTGTCATTGATTTATTTGGTAAATGTTAAAAACTAAACTAGTTCGTATTTTGATTGTATAATTATTACACTTTATTTAAGTCGAAAGAAATTTCATATTCGACTTTGATTTGGGTCAGATGTACATCTTTTACTTGTCTGTAAAAAAAAAAAAAATGAATTTAGTTAATAAATAACATATTTTAGTTTCAACAGAAAACTGAATGGATGATCGCAATATTTTGTAAATTTGTGAATATATCTCCTACAACTTCCTACATACATGTATTTTAGGTTACATTCCACGAATTAAAATTTGATTCATTTTTTTTTATGACCAGATACTTATATGAAAATATAACAAGACAAGTAATGCACAGTAATACACAAAAATGTAGAAATGAAACTACCACCCAAAAAAGAAAGAAGAGCTTGTTAATTTTTAAAGCGTTAGCTTCTTTAGTGAAGTTATTTATATTATACGGGAGTAAAATGAAGATTTTACAAGCGTCAGTTACAAAGCGTCCGATAGAATCCACTTCCATCCATTCCTTTGCGTTGTTGTGAAAGCTCTTTTTGATTAAGCTTTGCTTATTTGATTGAAAAAAATTAAATCGCAAAAAATTCAAATTAAATAAGAAAAAAGAATGTAGATCAGATATGCTCAGACAGAAGCCCGTTTGGCCCACGTGGCCCATGAAAAAATTTTTTAAACAAAAACAAAAGCATGTGCAAACTGTAACAAAACAAGCCGTTCTCGACGGCCAGAACATTCTCCAACCCGCTTTAACAACATCAAGTGCATGCAAACGCAATAAAAAACTAAGTTAATAACTGAATTAAGTGATAACTTAAAAATCAAATTAAATACTATCCAGACGTAAACTTTTGAAATTAAATAATACCCATGCGTAAACTTTAAAAACTCCAATGCACGTGTAACTTATTTATTTTTTTTACCAAAATCCGTTAATAGAATTCTGTAGTTAAAAAAAAAAAAAAAATTTTTGGGAAGATTAGCGCTATTTATTATAATTTCGCTTACTCCATAGAAAATGCTTAAAAATACCACACATTTCTTCTAATAAACAACTCAAAACCAACGCTGACCATCATCAAGATTAGCAAACAAAACAACTTATATAGCAGAAATAGTGCTCATGCGCAAAATTATTATAAGTCACAAATCTACAAAGTCGTCATGTGCTGGCCAAATTTGGTGATTTTGCCCATAGCTACTGTTGTAGTTGATCGCGTGAACAAGGATTTCAAGAAAGTGAAATTGATATAGCGGCTCAATACATGCCTATGTTTAAAAAGTTGTAGCTAATTTTTCACATGCAATCATAATCACTGTGATGATGATAACTATTCAAAAATAATCTTACTTAAATTTCAAGGTCTAATACGTGTTGGTTTTCCTTCGGGCAAAACTGGCTGTTTTTGAGCCATATTAAGAAGAGATAGATAGATTGATAAAGAAAGCCGGATCAGTTCAAATTTTATTAAGAGTAATCATAGAATAACTGAGTTATGATAATTAAGTGGGGGAAAAGTTTAACATTTGAAAAATTACTTAATATGAATATTTTTTTGAAGCAAAGGATTTGATGTATGGTAAATAAGATTTTGGTAAAGAAAATTATTTTTATTATAACTATTGTGAACGTACTACCTAGCATACTTGCTACAGTTATACGTTAGCCTTTCTCTTGAAATATTAATTAAAGCTTCATTATCATTGCACCAAAAAAATGTACAACAGAGTGAAGTGTCAATTTTTCACTCCGACTTCTTCAATTTGTGCTTATTTTTCAGGAAATTTCTCTGTTTATGACTCGAAAAATAATGCGTTTAAGCTTTTAGATGTAACAATTAAAAGCAGTAACTACATTCAAAAGTATTTTCTTCTTAAAGATAGTATTAACATACATCAAATCTTTGAACAAAAAAAAAAATAATTTTTGGTTTTATGTAGTATGAAGGTATATCTATCGCCAAGCACGCTTATGTGATAAGTGGTTTTTTGATAAAAATTAATTTACTTATTTTTCTAAGATATCGATATATTATATACTAGAGCCCTGTATGAGTATGCTTTTTCGCCTCCCTGAATATATTCTCTTGCTATAGAATAAAAAAATGCCTCTATCCCTTTTCTGCTTTGCTCATAACTGCTCATACACTCTCTTTGTTTTATTCAGATATAAGAAACGAAGAGAATAATAGCACTATGCTTTACTAACACCAGCGGGTAGCAGGGATGATATTTGGGGGCTTTTAGGGCTTTTTTGGGCCCTTTTTCATTTCAAAAGCCCCGAGGCCCTTCTTATTCATTTTAGGCCCTTTTGGAAAATTCTACCGAAAAAAAATTGGAATTCTTTAAAAGAAAAGTTTAACTGGTTAATGTATATGATTTCAATATGCCAAAGAAAAATCGCCGAAAAAATAAAATGAAATATTTTTTTGGAAAAATATTTCAAAATGCAATTCAGCGGCGTTGTAGTGCTTGACAAAAATAAAATGACACAACCAATATCCGCCGTCACAAATTGTTTTGCTTCTAAATTGAAAATATTGTTGCTGGTATAGACGACGACGAACAAGTATTATAAGGCTTCTAGAACTTACGCCCGAAAAAAATGGCAAAAAAGCCCGAAATTTTGGAAGCATTAAATTTCGGAAAAAACGCCCGAATTTGAAATGGCAATTGAGCCCGAATGAAAGAAATAATACTCGAATGGTTTGGAAATAAGACTCGAAAAAAAATGGAAATTACGACCGAAGTTTTCAGCAGTTTTTCGGTCTTTATTTCCAAATAAGATTATCAAAGTATAAAAGAACAGATTTGAGTAGTAAATTAATATTCCCCTGTTAAAATATCTGCAAAGATTTCATTAATTTTATTTGTTTTTTGATGTAATTCATGAACAAGGGGTCCATGGACATTATGTAGGGATAAGGTTCATATGGTGTTTTTTTTATGATAAAATGATTTGCTCTTTTACGGAACAATATTCTTTCACCTTCCGTAAAAGGGCGAACCATTTTATCGTAATGAATTTGAAATTTCTTAACTCTTCGGTAAACAAAAATTCGGGCGTTTTTTTATTTTTAATTTGGCGAAAATGCCCGATTTTTTTTCGGCCCTAAATTACAAGCTTATTTTTCTGGCCTTTCTTCCTTTTCAAGTATTTGCAAAAAATATCCTAATTTTGTTGATACAAACACCCGAAAAAATTACATAATCGGTAGAAATTTCGATAATTGTTTTTCGACGAATTAAGCCCGATTTTGTGTGGAAAATTTCGGGTTTTTTGTAATTTTTTTCGATCGTAATTTCTGGAAGCCAATTATAAGCGATCTTTGATTTATTTCGTAAATAGAAATAGCTGGAGAAAGAAAAAAGCTATCTTTTTGTGATCATGTAAAGGTAAAACAACCGCGGGGGGAGGGGGGGAAGAGAGTGGACGGATAGCCCTCGATCGATTTAAGTTAATTATTTAAAATTTAAAAAAAAAACATAAGGATCAAGTAATAAAAATAAAAGAGTTATAATTACCATTTCACTAGTAGTCAATGTGAACTATCAGTTAAAAACAGAAAGCGAAACTGCATCCAAAAGAGTAGGTGATTTTTGTATAAAAAGAAACCCTCAGCAAAAACCGAAATTTCGTTAAAAAATGTGCAAAATTGTCCATTTTTTTCTGTGATTTTTCCTTTGAATTTCCCATTCATTTTTTATTTCATTCACCCCAATTTCGTATGAAAAATGTTGGGTGATTTTTCATTTCATTTCTTATGTTATTTTTTATTGTTTGTATTTTATGTAAAGGCGAGATTTCCTACGCCTTTGAAATTGTTCTCAGTAAAACAAGTTTTGTTAAATACAGTCATTGTCCCATTAAGAGCATACTTTTTAGTAATTTCAACAAGCTTAGTTTATTTCCCAAGTTGAGTTTAGATGAAAAGAGTGAACCCAAGTCCCGCTTCATTAATTAGACTTCTTGCAAAACTTGACGGAGAGTCATCATTAAATTGCTTATTCATTTCTGACATTCTATGACTATTTCAAGATGGAAATATCTGGTGTGTGGTTTTTGTGGAAAAGCTTTACAATTTTTATTTTTATTTATCAAATTTAGGATTGACTTATCAGAAAAATGTTTTTGTTAAAAATTTTCTTTTAGAAACACTTTACATATAGATTAATTTTGGCGTCTTTTTAACTTTTACAAACAAAGCGTGAAATAAAATATTTTGAAATAATAACCTGAAACTATATCTCTTTCACCCAAAATTTTTGATTTAAGATGGAAGTGATTTCATTTAATCATTTAAATTACACTTCTAAATGAGTCATCATCATCATCGTCATCATGCGTGGAGCGTGCATTTCCTGCCTTAAAATTAGTAAAACTTTGGTTCAACCGTAACCTTATATCCACATTTTGCTTTTTATTTTTGCCTTAAAAAATAAAAATCTAAACTTACCAGTTATTTAGTGCTTAACAAAATATCGGTCAGATTTTGCTTTTCATTTTTGTCTTAAAAAATAAAAATCAATACTTACCAGTTATTTAGTGCTCAAAAAATTATCGGTTAGATTTTGCTATTTATTTTTGCCCTAACAAATGAATACTAGAAATAATTATTACTTTTTGCTCAAAATTTTAAAAGTCAAAATATAATTATTATTTTTAGGTTTTTATTATAAAATGCATAATTGCTACGGCCTCTGATATTGAGTTACAATTTTTAAATCTTAAAGCCCTATTAATGTCAAATTGGCCCTATTTTTATATGAATTTTGGCCCTTTTACAGTAAAGCCAATATCATCCCTGGCGGGTAGCAAATAAAGCAATACAAATAACAAAAATATCAGTGTTCATACCCTGAATATTTAGCAAATATTTTTTATTCGTTTGTTCGTAGACAATAGATGTTTTTTGTATTGAGACCCAACGAAGGGTGGTAGATAGGGAGTAGGTGTGTTCGGGAGAAATGTTGAGGGGCAAAAATAATAGGACCATCTCATATGTTTGACACCTCTAGGAGTTCAACTACGGCCGATATATCTATGTTCGACAGCTTTTGAGTTTTTTGTATGGGGACCTAAAGAAGGGTGGTAGATAGGGGGTAGGTGTGTTCGGCTGAAATGTTGAGGACCTGCTCATATATTTGGCCCCTCTAGGGTTCCAGCTACGACCGATATAAACTATTTTCGACAGCTTCTGTGTTTTTGTATGAGGGCCTAAAGAAGGGTGGTAGATAGTGATTAGATGTGTTCGGGTGAAATGTTGAGGGACAAGAAATAATAGGACCTACTCATATATTTGACCCCTCTAGGAGTTCAGCTACGGCCGATATAAAGTATTTTCGTCAGCTTTTGTGTTTTTTGTATGGAAGGTAGCGAATGAAGCAACAAGAAATTACACAAAAATACATTAAGAATAACAAAAAGTTTATTGCGGAGAAAGCCCAACATATTAACTCTTATTCATATCACTGAGTATTCGTGTAGTTTATTAAGGTGCTTAGAGAAAAAACTGAAACAACGCGTAGATCGCAAGCTCACCTCAGGGCAAGAGTGTATGAAAAGAGAACAGAGAACAAAGCAAAAGTTATACTCTTGCGCTACACGACCTGTTGCTAAACAACCAGTTGTTTACATTTATTCGCTTGCAGCTTTGCTTGCAGTGACTGCTACAGCAGAGAACCAGGGTATATTCACTTGATGAATATATTCACGCACGGCTCAATTATATACGTTGTGCTAACTTGTTGTATGTAAATACATAATCATACCTAGCAAACCAGATACTTATATGAATGTAGATGCTTATATGCACCCTATAGGAACAAACTAACTTGTTTTTAAAAACAACTAACTAAAAAACTAATTTAAAATAAACCAGTATATGAACTACTTTGAATTATATTAAGGCGGCATCCACTTCAATTCTGAATAGTTTTTATTGCATTATATATGAAGTTTTTGAAATACTACTTAAAAACAAGAGTTTGATAAACTACTTTGAATTATATTAAGGCGGCAACTACTCTGATTTTGACATGTTTTAATTGCAAATTTTTATTAGATTACAAGTTTATATATATTTAACCATGTTATTTCATCAAATATTATTAACTTTAGGCCATCGGTAATAGTTTCCAATTGGTTATTTTAAAGTAATTAAAAAAATAATTTAAATATAACTAATTTAAAAAGTAGTTGAAAATATATGCAGACGAAAGTCAACTGACTTATTTAGCGGACATCACCATACAAAATATTTTAGTTCGTTCTATGGAAAAAAGTCAGAATTTCAACTAGTTGTGGTTGACAAAAAACTACTTTATCAACTACTTTTAAATTAGTTGATTTTCCTGCAGGGCAGGTATGGGCACTACTACATTTAAAGATTCGTGTTGTTTGTGCTCTTTGCACTGAGAAAAGTTTTTATGCATATTAAAAATAAAAAAATTAAAACTGAATTCTTTTTGGTTTAATTGATAAAAATTTACCACAGTTGGCACAAAATTGCGGTAAATTATAAACATATGTTTAGTTAGTTGCAAGATAGGAAAATAAAAACTAGAATATGACAAGAAAAGATTGACCAATTGATGTATATATATTGAGTTGAGAGAAAGAAATAAATGAGAAAAGTGAACTGGAGTTAAAGTTCTCCATTTTTGAAATAAAACTTTAAATAAAATCAGGCTATTTTAATTAAGTTTCTTAAATTTCGCATAATATCAACAAAATAAGTTTAAATATTTATTTTTAATTTAATGCAAAATATGCGCCCTTTGCAGAACACATTAGAAATTTTTTTAAATTTTATTCATAATAACATGTTTGTTTTTAGAGTTTAATTTAATTTTTGCATAAGGTTTTAATGCATGGCGAACAAATCATAAACTATCATATCTTACCTATTGGAGAGCTATCTGAAGAAGCGCAAGAGAAAAGAAATAAGGATTATAGGTTCTATAGGGAGCATAACACCCGAAATTTTTCAAGGCAAAAAACAAATGAGGACCTATTTCGAATGCTTATGATATCATCTGATCCATTTATATCTAAATTCAGAAATTTAAAGAAATTTGCACATAGTCCCTTAAGTAAAGAAGCAATAGATTAGCCACTTGATTTTTATGCGTTCGACTATATGTCAATGTCCAAAATCCAGTTTATCGTTACATCATTTTCGGTACTCGTCATTGACGCAGATCGGTAAGTAGATTTTGCGAAAGATCTTTCTCTCGAAGGTAGTAACACCTGTTGGCAAGAGCTATCCTTCGTTTCATTTCAATACTGATATCGTTGGTGGAGTTTACATCCTCGGAGGAGGTGTTGTCACCAGAAATGTGGGTTGTAAGACGCTAGAACTCTTTGTTTGTTGGTACCAGGTACCTGCGTTCACTGCAAGACCCACGCGACTCGACTCTTTTTCTAATTTGGAGAATGCTGCACTGACTTTGCGCGCATCATGACCAATGATATCGATATCATCAGCATACGCTAGCAATCATTAGTTTAAAAAAAAACGCACGCTACGGAATCATCTTGCCTGAAACCGCTTTTGGTAACAAATGATGGGATAGGTCTTTCCCAATTTCAATTGCGTGCTGGTGTTGCTCAGTGTTATCATGCATAGATGGATTAATTTTGCAAGTGTAACAATTCAGACATGATGGAGTAAAGTTGATTCCTTATGGGACTGTCGAAAGCGGCTTGTGTTAAACAAAAAATTATGGGTGTCGATTTGTTTTCTATCATCTTCCCCAGAATTTTTCGTAGCGTAAATATCAGGTAGGTCGAAAATTTTCTAGGTCTGAAGCCACACTAAAGCTCAACCAGTTGGTTGCCGATGGGCTTCAGTATATCACATAATACGCTCGGCTTTATATGTGGTATTAACAAGGCTTATCCCACGCTAGTTGGCGCAAATCGCGTTGATGATTGCCTTTCTTGTGAATTGGGCAGAACAAACTGAAGTTTCAGTAGTTTGGAATACATTCTATCGACCATATTTTGCATAAAACCTCGTGCATGCATTTAAATAAAGCTTCACCATGATTCTTGAACAGTTAAGCAGGCAGGCGATTGGCCGAGCTATATCCATATCATAAAACTTCATTATAGTCGGGCAGCGGAAGCTCAATGCTGTCATACGTAATTGGAGTTTCGGGGATATCATATCTATTGGCGGGTTGCAGTCAGCATCGCCATTCAGAAGGCTAGAGAAGTGTTCCCTTCATAACGTTTAGATATCTGCCACTAGATTCCCATTTTCATCCTTGCATCAAGAGGCCCCCGTCTTAAAACTATCGACAGACAACTACTAATCTCTCGAAAAATGTTCGGGCTTTATTCTTTTTGCTATACATCTCAATCTTTTCGCACTCGCGCTTGCTGTCTGTTTTTTCACCGCCTGAAAAGAAGACAGGCAAAGACTTTTCCCTCCTCTTCTCTTTGTATTACTCCTTAGCAGCACGCGTTACAACCGACTGCAGGGTGGCTTTACAGATGGCGTTTATCTCTGTAGTGGCGTCGCGACACTTCTGGTTGTGGCAATGGTTTCGACCTGGACGCTGACAACCAACCACTTATTCAGCACTATCCACTGCACGCATATCCATCGATTGGAGTAGATCTTTCTTGAAGCAGTAGCGAAAGTTTCGGTTGTGTGTTTTGATTACAACTTGTCTATGTCAAGCTTTTTTTGTGTTGGTTGCAAATCTTTTGATCAGAGTATAGCCAGGTGGCCTTATAAATATTGAGATGCTTGAATTTAGTGCTCTAATGAATGTCACTTAGTTATCGGTGAAAAATGTTTTCCTTGTCCACCTAAGCGTTGAAATCATCAAATACGATATTTATGTGGTGACGGGGGCAGCGCTCGTAAACATCATCAAGGTAGAAAGTAATATTTCCAAGATATCAATCAGTTGGATAGAGGTGAATTCCCAATTAAGAGTTTTGACATTCCAGGTGCATATCCGTAAATCACTATTAGTTCTTCAGTAGTCGTTATCCTATTTTTTAGGGATCGTTTTGATGGTATTATATTGATTCATTGAAATAATTTTTAATCTTGAACTTGACTTGGCTTTAAACTTGACCCACGACTGTCAGTTTGCTTTTTACCAGGGAGCACCACGAGGATTTTGAGCCAATTTCAACATGAATAGAAACATTGCCACGTGAGTGTTCGCCTCCTGTTACACATCAATAGCCAACTCGAAATTGTCCAACATTGTCCAACATTTGCATCAGATGTCTTCGCGATAATCACAAGATGGTTGAATGTTAATATTCTTAATAAAAGTTGTGCAATGCAAGACATAATTTGTTATTGCAATAATCACCAAGTTTTTATATCATTATTTTTTTTTTTAACAATAAAAAATTGTCATAACCTTATTCATATTTCAATCTGTAGAATATATCCAAAGAAGTTTTGATGCTATTATGATGTAGCAATATATATATAAAAATTTTACTCTTCTAGTGTTTTAGTACTTTTTTTTCTATTCCCACAAAATTTATCACAAAAATAATTGTCAAATAGGTTTTTAAGAAAAAATAATATTTTTATTAAAATAAATATTTAGATTTACATACAGCATTTATCATATACAATTGCGTTTTATATAATTTTTAATTTTTATTTAGTACTTTGTTCTCTACTTTTGGTAATCATTGAACCGATTGCGCTGGCTGGTGAGTGCAACTTAAATTAATGAAAAATTAATGCAACAAAAAAAATAACAAAAAATTTAAACAGATAAAATAATTAAATAAAATAATTATTTGTTGATTGATTAGCTTCTAAAGTTATTTCGTTTGCGTTACGTTGAGCTATTTTCGTAAGTTATTTTTTTTTTAGCATAGTTGTTTTATATATATATATTTATATATAGCCAGCAAGTATTTCGTAATGCTTTTTTCTCTATATTTAAAAGTAATGTAGATATTTTTTGTTTTTTTTTTATTTATTTATTGTTGTTGTTGTTGCTGTTGTTTTCTTTACGACTCTAATAGGAATTTTTAAAATGTTGTTTTAAACATGTACGATTGCATTACAACAACTTCTTCTCTATTGTATTGATTCAAAAATTCTTTGTTCTGTTAGATTGTAAAAAATTTTTTGTTGAATTTGTAAAAAGCTAATACAATGTTTATTAAATTTTAAATATTTCTTTTTTTCGTTTTGATTAACTGTTTTATATCTACTGCTGCAAAAACTGCGAACAATTTTAATTAAACTTTTCCACGATTTTGACTATTTTTACAGCGTTTATTAACAAAATTGTTACAAAAACGTAATTTTAAATATATTTTATTTTAAAGCTTTTTTTCTCATTAAACACACAATTATTTTTTCGATTTACAAACAATTTGTTCGGTTTTTTTTTTCTTTAAAATAAGATTTTTAAGTTATTTTGTGTGTTAAAGGTTTTTTTATAAGAATTGCATTACTTGATTTGAAGTTGTTGTGTTTTATTTTTGTTTTATGCACAATAAAAAAGGTTTTTATCTAAAATTGAACAACGGTTAATTTAACAAAAATCATTGAAATATTATACAGAAAATATATTTAGCAAAAAAAAAAAAAAAAACTAACTGACAAGCTGAAAAATACTTGCTTAAAAATTTTGTATCGAATGAGCGTAAAATTAGCTTAAATATTATTAAATAAAACAAATAGGCAATTTTTTTTTTGATGTCTCAAAATTTTCCTGGTGTGGATTGAATAACTGCACTGAAGGGCACTTTGGTGTGCTCGTTCAAATTAACTGTAAGCAAAACAATTTTTATAAATTATAAATTTAAAAAAAACAAACAAATAAATAACTTGATTAACTCACCTCTTAATGATTTATACGTTCGTTTCGCTATCAGTGTTCCATGTTGAACAGCTGCTGATTTAAATGCTTTGGAATCCACATTTACTTTGCATTTAACATTTATTACAATTATAATACTTAATTAAATTAATGGTTTAATTAAAATTTTTATAAAAAAATTAATCATTTTGATGTCTCAGTTTAACCCCTCCCTTTATTGTTGCTACCCTCTAACTATCGCCGCCCTCTAAAAATACAAAAATAATGTGTTTACGATAGAAACGGATTTGATGCTGCTGCTTCCGGTTTCACCCAAGGCATGTTGTTGTTATTCTGAAAAAAAAGATAAAGATAAGTCACTTAGTTGATTGCTTCAATATTAAATGAAAAGTTTAACGTTAAGAATAGCATGCAGCGCTTATTTAAATTTATTTACAATAGGTTTTCTATGAATGTGTTGCAAAAGCTACCAAAAAATTGTTGTTGCAAAAAATTAAAAAAAAAAAAATAGTGATAAAATCGGGTTAGTTTATATTGCATTTATAAGGTTGATATTTAAGGCAAGTTAATAGTGCGGCAGTTCATGCATTAGTATGCCAGAGTGCACATTTGCATTATTAGTACTATTTTAAAGGTTTCATTCGTCAAACATTCATTTTACCGATTATTTTAGCGTCCAAGCCTCCATTGTTGGCTACAAGATAGATATATAAAAATTTCAATAATAAAGTTATATGCAATAAATGTTTAAAGTTTATATTAATTAGAGCGAAAATCTAGCATTAGCGGATCAGTCAATATTAACAACAATAATGATGATGATATGTTTTATGACAATTTTATTTTTTACAAAAAAAATATATCTCTTATGATCAAAACAATAACGGTAATTAACATTTTTTATTTATTAACTCTATAATGAATTTTGTCCTCTTCGAAGTCTCCCTTTGTAGCATTTATACCGTACAACAACAAAACATAGTATGTACAGTCATGGACACATAAATAGCACAAATGTCAACTTATTTTTTAAACGTTTCGTTTGAACCTAATAATGCATATATTAACTGTAGTTATTATTTTTTGAGACTCCAGTGTGACGTTGTTTAAAACTCCGAAAGAGATGTACGGTTACTTACTTTTATTTGCTCAGGCCACCTCTTTTTGTATAGGCATGTACGATCTGCTGTGGTCATATAAATAGCACACATGTAAGATGGTGAATAAAAGTTAAAAATATCGGGTGTTTGTAAAAATTGTAGAGTTTTATTCGGTTAATTTCGCCGATTCTAAATAAAATGGGTCGTGGCAAACATTGCACTCCGGAAAAAAGGGTCTATAATTAACGAACTAAGTGAATAAGCAAAAAACCATCTGAAATCGCGGATATTCTCAAAATTTCGCCAAAAATGGTCTATAATGCACTCAAGCTGGTTACATCAAATGGTTAAAATAATTTCGAGAATAAGCCGCGCAATCCTAGACGTAAAACCAGCGCATCTACTGATTTATTGTTCTGAATGACTTTAGTTCGCAAAAGTAAGGCTGATCCTTTTAAGACAGCAAAGCAAATTATGAGGGAAATAAATGAAGAAAAGAACCTAAATGTTGCAAGAAATCTAGTATCTAGGAGACTACATGAAGCTAATCTTTATAGACGCATTAGCCGAAGAAAGCCGCTCTTAACCAAAAAAAATTTAAAGGATCGGTTAGCGTTTGCAAGGGTCCATGTGAATAAAGAAGACCAATTTTTTAAGAACGTGCTCTGGACTGACAAAACTAAATTTAATAGGGTTGAACCAGATGGAAAAACTTTTGTTCGGCGCCCCAAACGCCAAGAGTTGAATCTGAAGTATACAAAAAAATCCTTAAAGCATGGATGAGGGAATTTAATGACTTGGGGAGCTTTTTCCTGGCACGGCGTTGGGCCAATTTTTCGTATACCAGGAATAATGGACAAAAATGTGTATTTAGATATTCTTAATAACCAGATGGAACCATTTGCATTTGAGAACATGCCTATTAGGTGAATTTTTATGTACTCTAATGATCCAAAACACACAGCAAAGGTTGTGATTGATTGGCTAAAAAAGGAAAAAATAAATATTTTGAATTGGCCGGCTCAAAGCCCAGACCTCTGTCCCATAGAAAATTTATGGAATGATGTGAAGGTCAGCATAAGCAACCAAAATTTCGAAATTAAGATGAGTTATGGAGTGGAATTGAGAAGGCTTGGTACTCTATTCCGAAGGATTGGGTCAGGAAGCTTGTGGAGAGTATGGGACGAAGAAGTCGGGTTGTTTTGAACAATTCGGGATACAGTACCAAGTACTAGTAAACATATTCGTAAGCTCATTGTAAAATAAAAATAAATTACTATGTCTTCTTTTCAGAATCCAAATTGTGCTATTTATACGTCCACTTCAGCTAAGGAACAATTTCAGATTTTTCATTAATTTTCTAATTTTTAATTCGTAGTTACAAAGTTACTACTGATTTTAAGTTAATAATGTTTAAACTCAAATACCATGAAATAAATTCTTGTTATCCTCTATGTATTTTATTTAAATTTATGTGAAACACCCTACATGTATTTTTGTGCTATTTATGTATCCACGGCTGTATGTACATATTTGTGACATTTTTTTAATTTTTTTTTTTTTTTATATGAATTTTGTAATTTTTTAATATGTTGAGCTTTTTATCATTTTTTATAATTTTGTATTATTTTTTAAATTTTATTTAATTTAATTTTTTATCTTTAATTAATTTTTAATAATTTTGTTTTATTTTTAAATTTTATTTAATTTAATTTTTTGTCTTTAATTTAGTTTTATTTATAAATTTTTAATTTTTTAATTTGTAGTTTAATTTATTTTCATTTTTGAGAATTTTTTTATTTCATATTTTTATATCTTCACGCGTACTGCGCACAGTGTCGCGGGAGCGGACAAAAGTAGAAAAAATGTTTTTTGTTGGAATTTAAAAGAACTAAGTATACAGAATTACAGACAGGAAACTTATTATTTGGTATTTTACGATACCTTTTTAGCTGCAGACATGCCACACACCCTAACGTAGTTCTTAAATCTCATGCAATTTCATTATTCACAGTTTAGTACTCTAGATTTCAAAACAGATCGTAAATTTCAGTATCATGAATATGCAATATTCTTTATACATGTATTTCACATGATGAAGTGTAAATTTTTTATTAAAAATCGTAGGAAGAAAAAAAAATCTGTTATATCAAAAAAAGACTGTGTAACCTAAAAAAACCACAAATGTAAGTTTCTTAAGAAACTAAAAGAATTTTTTTTACTGTATTCAATAATTTTGTATTTTTAAACAATGCTTTTTAAGTATTCTCATAAAATTTGGTTTAAAGAAAATCGCAAACGAAGAAGTTATGGGCAATTTTCTAGAGCATGTTTTTTCCAAAATGCCAAAATTTGTATGGGAAAAATATAATAATTTCCAAAAGTTTAAAACACAATAAAAAAAAGCTATTCGCAATACTTTTTAATATTAATATGATTTTAATGGAAGCTGTCTTAAGGGGGGTAAGGTTTTTAACTTTTCTTTTTAACATTTCTTTTTATTTTTTTATATGAATGCACAACATCTCAAGAATATTGTGTCCTAATTTGAAGTCGACCCAAGTAAAACTAACGGAGATATGAATATTTAAGTAAGTGTACCTCGAACGTCGATTCATAAGCTCATAAGTTTCTCAAAACTACTTTGTCAAAGTTCGTGTTCCCTGACATTTAAAAAGTAATTGCTAGATTCATTTCAAACTTGGTACACTTTATCTACATATAAAATACCTCCCCTCAACGTTTAATTAAAATTTTTTATTACGTTAAGGGAGTTTCCCACCCGCAAATTTTTCGTGAAAAATAGCAGTTTACACTTTAGATCAGTGGTGTCCAACCGGTAGTTCGCAGGCGCCTGGTAGCTCGCGATCGTGTTTTTATAATAGAATAATACTTAGAATCGGCACTTTTTACAAGCATTCTTATAACATGTTCAAATCAACTTGTTAAGCTTACAAAAAAAGAGTTTTTCATTTAACACGGTCGTTCACACTGCCTGAACTAGTTTCAAATCGACAGCGACAGCAGCTTTGCAGCTGCTTCCATTCTTTTCTGTGCCCCTTATGCCGTCAATAAATTCTTCAGATACTTGCACAACTGTGTAATGATATGGAAGAGACCAGAGTATCTTGCTTTTCAATATTTCATTGTTTATGACTTTTTATTTTGATTCAAAATCTAATTTGTCTACATTAGGCGATTTTCTTTTGTATATCCGAGCTGAGCAACAACTGTCAAAAACAGATCTGCGTTTCTTTTGTACCTCTGACGCAGCTGTGTTCAATATATGCGTTTCTTTTCATGACAGGCTTCAGCCTGAGTGTTGCTCAGATGCTGTTGACGAGCTCAGAAAATTTTAGCTGAGCACAAAGCAATCGGTAGTTGTTTAAAATCAAAAAATAAAAAAATCGAAATAAAAGAAGCAAGAAATGGCGGTCACCAGTCCAGAAGGTAGTATTTTTATAAAATTAAGTGAATTTTAATGAAATTTACAGCAGAGATACAAAGCAGAGACAAGCTTTCACACAAAATGTTTAATTACCAAATCAGACCAATATTTGTTTGATCTGATGTTGTCAGCTCAGGTTATGGTCGGTTTGATCAGTATCTGCTCAGTTCTGTGGTCTGATGTACAAAAGAAAATTGCCTATTAAAGCTTTCTTTAGATTCAACAAGCAAACAAAAAAGCTTTTCTGACGTTAGTTATGTCATATTTAGAAAATTTACGGATTTGGGAGTGTTTAACAAAAAAAAATAAATATTTTTGTAAGGATTGGAGACCGCGAAGCATGGTCATAGTTTCAAAGCAGCCCTCAGTATAAAATCGGTTGGACACCACTGTTTTAGATGGCCACCAAAAATTTTTAAATGAAAACAAAAATAATCATAGAATGTTGTGGGGAGGATTTGATGATACTTTGAATAAATTTTAATGGTTTTGATATCAGATAAGACGTCCTTGAGTAAGCTCTGCCACCGGCTTGTTTTTCAATATTTCCGAGTGAACAAACTACAGGATATTTTTATAAGTATACTTAACAATGTACAAAAGGTTTGAATAAATTTGCTCAATCCGTACTCTTAAAAAAAAAAACTCACAAAAAAAGTGTTTTTTACGGCATGGGCGTCCGATGCATTTTTCCTAGTGAGGGACAAAGGTCTTCGTGGAAAGTTTACGTATTTGGGAATTATTTTGTAATGCTCTTTAGAAAAGATGACCTGTGGAATTCTATTTTCTGAGTTGTTTGGTGAAAACTTTCTGAATGACCCCACATAGGAAAATTTATATGAAAAAACTGGACAAAATCCCCATTTTCCCCAAATTCCCCATGCTAAGTCAAGTAAAAAGTTGTATAGGGAGGCGTGTCACAAGTCACCCCCTTGGAAGCTAGAGGTGAAAAACTGAAAAATTGGGAAGTTTTGCTCAATCCGAACGAACATCAATTTTCTACGAACGAACGAACATCAATTTTCTACGAACGAACGAACATCTCTTTTCTACGAACGAGCGACATCTTTTTTCCACGAACGAACAAAATATTTATTGTATTCCTCTACAAACGAACGAACCGACAAAATAAAAAAAAAATGTCGAAACTATTTATATCAGCAGTAGTTGGACTCCTAGAGGGGTCAAATATATGAACTGGTCCTATTATTTTTTACCTCTCAACATTTCTTCCGAACACACCTACCTTCTATCTGCCACCTTTGTTTGGGTCCCCAAACAAAAAACACAAAAACTATCGAAAATATTTTATATCGGCCGTAGCTGGACTCCTAGAGCTGGTCCTTTTATTTTTCACCCTCAAAATTTCTCCCCAACACACCTACCTAAAAAACACAAATCTGACGAAAATAGTTTATATCGGTCGTAGCTGGACTCCTAGAGGGGTCAAATATTTGAGTTGACCCTATTAGTTTATGCCCCTCTACATTTGCTCTGAACACACCTATCCCGTCACCCTTACTTGGGTCCCTATACAAAAAACACAAAACCTGTCGAAAATGTTTTTATCGGCCGTAGCTGGACTCATTAATCCGCATTTATTAATTTCTACTGGGTATGTTTTATTGAGAGTGAACATGCAAAAAAAAAATCCAAGATACTCGATCATTTCTCGAGTTACTAAATAATTCCTCGAGTTACTCGAATTATTCGAGTTATTCGAAAAACTGAATCACTCAAATCGAAAATTGAGTCGAGTTGCACTACTTCACACGACTCGAACTCGAAACAACTCGCACAGGCCTAGTTATTTGTGATTCTACTTCTGGAACTCTATTTTCTACGAACGAACGAACGAACAAACAACTATTTCCACGAATGAACGAACAAAATATTTTTATTTTTTTCTACAAACAAACGAACGTTCGTGCGAGGCTCTGCTTGTGACGTCTTTTTTCTATGTTGCATTGTTTTTTTTAAGAAAAGCTTCTCTGACCTTGCCGTGATTTTCTATTTTTTTTTTAATTGTAACTTAAAACTACTTAAAACGCTCTTACTGAGACTTTTTTTTTATCGGACATTTTCTTTACAGTGTGAGTTTTTCCTCCAACATAAAAAACTTTTGCTCAATTTTTTTAGCATTAACCCTATAAAATAAAAAATTACAAAAAATTACAAGATAAAATCTTGTAACATGTCGTAAAATACTCTTCGAGTATAAACATTTTCTTTAAATGACGAAACTTTAAAAAGAATAACAAGACATTACTCTTTGAACGTATAAGCTGGAAATAAATGTGCACGCACATGGCAGTCCACAGGGGGAAAAGGAGCACTTACCCCTTTCCCATGGACTTAAGAAAAAGAAGAAATTCCTATATTATTGCCAAAAAAATTAAAAATACTAATAATAATTAGACCTTTGATCCCCACCCAACCCCTCCATTGCTTGATATTTTTAAAAATCCTATGTACTCCCACGTGCAGGCACATTGTAAAAATCATTTTTCTTCAAAAAAGCGGTAAAATTTAAAAAAAAAAAACAAGTTCAAAGGCAAAGAAGGAGTCAAAGGAAAGTAGATTTAAAGTTTAAAAAATAAAAGTTGCGATAGCTAATTGTAAGTAGTTTTTTGTTTGCATAAATTTGCATTTTTTTCTTTTATCGGATACGAATGACAATAGACTGAGGTTTCATAAACATAATAAACACTATTATATAATAAAATTTTGATCAGAATTAATGCTCAAAAAGGGCTCCATAAACACCTTTTCATAACACACTAGGAAAGCCCAAAACAATTTAATTATATTGTATCGCACAGTTCTAACCTTTCCCCTACATATTTTAAGGATTTTTCATATTTTTAACGCACAGAAACGCACCAATTATTAAAAAAAAAACTTTGCTGTAATCACGGCGAGAACAAAGGACACGACTGACTTCCGATGCGCAAGTTCCGATGCGCAGTGTAACAAGTATCAAAAGCGGAGGGGATTTACAGGAATGCCACTCGACGAGCTGATTATCTTACTTGAAGAAAAACAATACTGAGGGGGTGGGTTTTTTCACAACTTCAGTTTTTATACTTATGTCCAGTTTTTTCATTCAATTTTCGTATGTGCGCCGTGAGGATCGAACCCGTTTCCACCGATTAAGAGCTCTATACACTACCCATCGATCCAAGCACCTTTGTTACGTACAGTTATTGATTCAATATGAAGTACAACTGAAGTTTTAAGGTTTTTCGTGACTGACAGCTTTGTTCAATTGAAAAATGCTCAAAACTGGTGGGAAAAAATGTAAACTACTGGTTTCATAGAATTTCGGAACAAATAATGATAATGATAACAACATCTAAACGACTTTTTTTACATCGAATTCATTTACACTTTAAACAGCATGTTAGCGTAATATTTACTTTCTTCTTAATGGAATTTAATGAACAGTCAGTGGGCTGAATATTAAAGCTTTAAAGTTTGATACTTTTTTAGCAATATTTAATAAAAATAAAATCTCAAATATGCATAAAAAACTTAATAAGGATCAAGAATAGAAAACTACAACAATGTCAATAAAAGTGTTGTCTCAATAGCAAACAACTTATATATATATATATATATATGTCTAAAGGAATATAATCAACTGCATGATTAACAAGACACTCCAGGGCTAAATACTGCATCGTAAATGCAAACAAGCTATTAGGTTTCAACGAAGCTCACTCAGATACTACTCACTTCCATTTGACAGCTGGCTGGAATTGAGCCAACAGCATTCAAAGAGCCATAGAAACCATAGCTGAATAGTGAGCCATTACCAAGACCTGGATTCAAGGTTGAAACTGTTACACCTGGCGTAGTAGCTAAAGATGCTGATAGAGCGTTGCTATAACTGTTAACAGCTGGTTTAAACTGTTTTCTGTTATTGTCATTTGTTGTTGGCATATGGCTCATACTCAGCGAATTTGTAGTATAGTCAGAGTGCATAAGGTTTGAGTGTATAGTTGCATGCGTAATATTTTCATTATTACTGTTATTGTTGTAATTTTGTTGCATATAAAAATTGTTATAATTATTGTAGTCGTTATTGGCGCTAATACTGCGTTTCATCAGGCTGCTGTTTGTATTAAAAATGTCATAGTTGTCATCGCAATCGTCTGGAATTCTATAGTTTTGGCTATTTTGCATACTATGGCTGTTGTTGAGGGTCGGTTTTTTATAAGACTGAGCAGGCGTCGTGGTATACTCAACAGTTATTTGATCAGAATCATAATCAATGAGAATGTCTTCTTTGACCTGATTTATGTTTTTTGTTTGTTTTTACATGCAAGTTACATTATTTGTTTGCATTCGCATAGAAAAGAAAATCAAAATTAATAAAAATATTAAAAATTAAGAAAAGAAGTAGATAAAGAACGAAAGAAGTTTTAGTCTAGAGATGCTATTAAAATATTGAAGAACTTCTGAATATTCTTTCGTCGGTAGAGTCTGCTTTGTAAATTCAATTTAGTTGATATAAGATTCTTTTTTTTTTAATTTAGTCTTGTCCATTGTTGTATTTACTGTCACCATGTAGTATCTTTCAATTTAAGTTTCTTATTATTTTACCTGTGATGCTGCAGTCGCATTATGTACTGGTGCCCAAGGATCTTGATTTATGGTCATAGTAAAAGGCTGCTGTTGCTTCAACTGATTGATGGACGGTACCTTAAATAAAAAAAATGTTCAATTACTTGCTCAGCGGTTTTTCTTATCATTTTTTCAATTATATAACTTACGGCCGGCTGTTGCTGCTGGAATAGATTAGTTTTTGGTGGAATAACGTTTTCGCTAAATGGATTGTATGCAGCATTGCCGACACTAGTCTGGGGCACAACAGGTTTTATTAGATTATCCAAATTAACAAGTGATGAATTTTCGCCCAGAAAGGCTTGCGGTGTTTTGAGTGGTTTTTTCGTTGTACCAGTTGATGAGCTCATTGATGAAGACAATGGATCCAGTTCATCTAGCAGTGATGCTGTTGGTAAAAAAGATAAAAAGAAGCAGCAGGTTTTGAAAAATATTTTAGTAAATCACTCAAATACTTACTATTATTGTTGTTGGAGCCAATCAATATATCATTAGTTAGTAAATCTCCAGACTTGGTGCGGTTGGTTATGATGTCGAATTCATCCATATCAGGCGATGGTTTCTACATATAGGGAAAAATAAGTTTTTATTTTTAATTTTTTCAAAATAGTTTTTCAAATATGTATTTTCCAACAAATGGATAGTAGTAAAATAAAGTATTGATTAAATTATACGGCAATTTTAAATGTTTTCTACAATAACAGACTTCTATAAACGTATTCTAGTAGAAGAGACAAAATAATTACACGTGTATCGGCGTTTTAAAAGTTTACGACTGAGTTATACTCAATTTGAAGTTTAAATTTATACTTAATTTAAAAATTTATAAATATAAAGAGTAAGGAAACATCTTAATATATGTTTTTAGCTTAGTTATTGTGTTCGCAGACCTAAAATACAATTAATTATAATACAATATAAATACAATTAAAAATAAATATTTTTGCAAAATATGATAATCCTCTGGCGCCCTTCTTTATTGATCTTTTTTGACCATTTCAATTTAATCATTAAAATTTCTCGATCCTGACTTCGTCACGACCTAACTTAAGAAGGGAAAAATTGTTTAGTAAAAAAAATTTAAAAATCGATCAATCAAATGCTGAGATCTGATCCCGATAACATTTTACAAATAAGTTGCACCATGGGAGCTTAGCTTAAGCGCTCCAAAAAAAATTCAACCACAAGAACAATTTCTTAAATCCGTGGCTCTACAAGAAATTACCAACAACAAAAAACATTGCGTTTATTGGTAGTAACAAACATAAACTTATTCAATAATGTTGCATTTCAATAGTAATTTGTTGAATAACTTGCATTTTAACCTATAAATTTGATTTTTTTTTTTTAATTTTTTGAGTTAATTAAAACGACCTTATTTTATTAGGGAGGAACTGCTCAGTTATTGAATCTCTCAACCTCCTCATGGATATCCACTTTCCCGGCAGTACAACTGACACACCGCGTTCCTCAACAACGCCCATAGGCGACCCATCGCAACTTTTGCACTCCATAGTAGGCAGAAGGAAGATGCATGGGCAGTGACACATTCCAGCCCTGCAAATCTTCAGGTCCTGATGGAATTGTGCCAGCCCAGCTTCAATTTACCGTCCCGCACATAATGCCATGTCTTCAGACTATTTTCTTTTGTTGCCTACAAATAAACCACACTCCCATCGGTTGAAGAGAGGCTTAGGTAGTTTTCATACCTAAGGCAGACAAAGAGCCTCTCATGCCAGTCCAAAGGACTTCAGGCCGATCAGCCTATCTTTTTTCATGTTTAAAACTCTGGAAAAATTTATTGAAGTTTATCTGAGGCAAACCATTCAGCCTTCGAAAATTTCAAGTGCTCAACATGCGTACAGCAAGGGTAAATGCACAGACACTGCCCTCCACTCCTTAGTCTCGACTATTGAAAGGTCACTCTCAGTTAAGGAGTATACGTTAGTAGCATTCCTGGACATAGAGGGCGCCTACAATAACGTCCTTCTGAGCGCCATCACCCTGACATTGACGGATCTGGGAGTCGAGGCATTCCTAGTTTCGATCATCGGTCAATTGCTTACCAGCAAGGCAGTTAACTCGGAGCTCGAAGGCTCCTCGGCTAGCAGGTCTCCACTCGAATGGGTCATCACGGTGAACCAGATGCTACGACGTATGCAAAAGGATGGCCACCAGGTGATAGCGTACGCGGATGATGTCTCTATCATCATACGTGGTAAATTTCCGCAAACACTCTGCAACATCATGGAGACCGTGCTTTCATCGCTATCCAGCTGAGCTGGAGCCTGCGGGCTCAGCGTGAAGCCGGCAAAAACGGAACTGGTTCTCTTTACTAGGAGATTCAAAATACATATATTCCCCTGAATCTTATCAACACCAGGCTTAACTTCAGCAACAGCGCTAAGTTTTTGAAAGTAATCCTAGAAAGGAATCTTCTATGGAAATGAATACTGAGGAACACATCAATAAGGTAAACATAGCGCTCTTCGCATAAAAGAACTTAATAGGCAAGAAATGGGGATTTTCTCCCATCATAGTCCGCTGGATTTACACTGCTATCGTCCGACCAATTATACTCCATGAAGTAATTGTCTGGTGGCCGGCCACTCGTAAGTATTCCGTACTAAACAAGCTTCTCAAAGTACAAAGAAGTGCAAGCAGGATCCTTGCGGTCTACTCCTACGGATACTTTAAACATCATCCTGCACTTCCTCCCTTAGACCTCATTGCCATAGAATTTCCTTCTATAACAGCTCTGAGGCTAAGGGAGTCTGGATCCTGGTTCTGAGTTGGTAATGGACACAAGGAAATACTAGCCTCGGCAACGATCCCTTCCAACACAGACTACTGTACACCAGAGATAATCTTTGTCAAAAAATACAAGGTGTGCATTCCAGCACAATAGGAATGGGAAAGCAGGCCTCACTATATGGAGGGGGTCATAAACATATTTACCGACGGCTCCAAAACTCCAAACTCTAAATCTCTTTTCAAGATCCACCATGTATGGATGCCTGGGCACCGTGAAATATTAGGCAATTGCAAAGCTGACGAACTAACTAGAAGGGGTACGACAGGCAGGTATATCCTTAGTTAGTTAGTTAGTTGAGTTAGGAGGGAGCAAGTCACCTAGTTACTGCGGCCTCAAGGACCTATTGTAACAAACCTCTATAAGTTACAGTTCATCCGTAATCGTTAAGTGCGTTAGGAACTAAGCGATGTCCTTGGGTGAACTATCCGCTATTAGATGCATGCACCTAAGTAACGAAGACGGGTCCTGACAAGACCGTTACAGTGATACAAGATGTGATCTGCTGTTTCTTCATCTTCATTACATAATCTACACAGATCTTCCTGGACTATACCCATGGTTGATAAGTGTTTATTTACCTTACAATGTCCAGTTAGGAAACCTGTTACAAGTCTGATAGATCTTCCACTTAGAGTCAGGAATTGTTTCGTTCTTTGGAACGAAGTGGTTGGCATGAATGTTTTAGCCTGTCTGTTACCTTCAGTTTCCCTCCAGTAATGAAGTGCCTCTCTGTTTAGCCACATTTAAATGTTATGTCGCATAGTGCCCCATGGTATCCCGCAGAATGGTTCTGGGCCTATGAAGGACCTTGCAGCCCCGTTCCTGGCAAGTTCGTCCGCGATCTAGTTACCTAAATAGCCGCTATGACCTGGTACCCAAATGAGATGGACTCTGTTATGGGTAGATACCTTGATAAGTAGCTGTAGGCAATCTCATACGAATTTGGACGTGATTTTATATGCGCTAAGTGCAAGTAGAGCTGCTTTACTATCAGAGTGAATGTAAATGTTTTTGTTCCTAGTGGGACTGTTTACATACTCTCTTAGGCAGATCTCAATGGCGTACACTTCAGCTTGGAAGACTAAATTACCTGTGCCCATGCTGGCATATATAGATTTTCCAGCTCCCACCCCTTCATCTGTCTTTGAGCCATCAGTATACCAGGCTTGAAAGTCACCAGTGAACCGTGGCCTCTCTTTTTCCCATGTGGTTCTGTTTGGGAAGGAGACTTGGAAGTTTTTTTAGAAGTTGAATTTTGGAAGGCAGAGATCGCAGGATAATAACCTTAGATTCTCGTTCTTGGTTATTTCATCTAACAGCGCTGAGTGAGTATTACTTAGGTATACCCTTAGCCACCTTTAAACTCCAATGCAGACAAAACAAGCTGCGCCAGTCCAATGAGCGGTAGAATAACCTGGTCACATGCGCCACAGCCAGACTAACCTGGCCTTCTTACGACAACAAACGCACCTCCATCCTACTAGGACTCAGAAGACCAAATCTCTATGTTCTAGTAGGGGTACTCACCGGACACTGCTTGATAGGAGCACACGCTTTTCGTCTTGGCTGTGAAGCCAACGACTTCTGCAGACTAAGTAGAAGAAGACTAAATAAAATCAGTCGACCCCTTTTCTTTCACTCCCTTGCTTCAATCCCCAAGATGGAAAATTGACAGATTCATTAAATCCACGGGATGGTTCAGCGGAGACAAGATTCCTTTAACACCAGGTTAAATGAGATTATATGGTATAACAAGGAGCCTATATTGGCCTAAGTGTAGCCGTCTTAACCATACTAACCTAAACTAACCTAACCTCACCTAACCTAACCCAACCTAACGTAACGTAACGTAACGTAACCTAACCTAACCTAACCTAGCCTAACCTAACCTAACCTAACTTAACCTAACCTAACCTATCTATTCAGTAAAGATAATTTTAAAATCGGCCAAACCCATTGCTAAATCTGATCCTATTAATATTCTGCAATGAAAACAAAAAGCTAACAAGAACAATTCCTTCAAAACGTATGTCACAATAAAAAATAACCAACGAAAAAAATTAAAAATAAACAAAAAAGCGAACATTTCTGACGAAGCGTGATAAATCTTTTTTGTGTTGCACCCATACATCGAAAATTTCGGCATTTTTGTGCTTGACATTTTCTAGGAGAACATTAAATTCTAGTTTTTACGCAGGTTTTAGCAGAAAATATTGAAATTACGTAAAAACTTGGTATTCCACAATTAACTACAAAAAGTTCACGAAATACTATGAAATATACTAATATTTTCACAAAAACCAGCATCTACTAAAATCATAAAAAAAAAATCTTAAAGCAAACATTTATTGAAATATATTTATTACAAATCAAAGTAGAATCTCGAGTGGTCGAATTCATATTTAAAAAAAAATTAAGAGGCAAGTATATTTTGTAAAAACACCAACTTTTTTGATATTTTTATGCTTCATAACTGACAAAAATTACATTATATTTAAACACAAACAGAGTTGCCAACTGCCAACATTATTTGCATTCTTTCCGCCAATATGTTGGTATACGAACACCATTAAAAAATTTGGGAAAAATGGGAAACTTTAAAAATTGGTTTTTGCCGCAAAAAATGAAAGTTTCCCCAGGGTGCAAAGGTATAAAAGGCATTTGAAGACTTCGTGACGAAGTGTGACACAGGGGAAAGGGGATAAAAAATTGGCCAAAAACATGTTACGTAATTTATGAACAGCCCCTTAATAAACATGTTACGTAATTTATGAACAGCCCCTTAATACACTATTCATTGAAAATTAAAAATTGTTTATATTCAGTCATTAGTAACTGATATTTCCCACCCCGTGCATGCATTCAGCATTTGTATTTTCACTCCTATTTTTTATTTTAATTATCCGGATTTTGAGCTGATTACATTTCTTTTATTTTATTAAAATATTTATTTGGTTAAATTTTTTTGTTTCTAATATTTCTTTAGTTTTATTTTTAAGAGAAATTTTTTATTTCTTTAAATTTATTTCTTTTTTTATTGAATTATTTGTTTTTTCTTAATTGCTATATATATTTATCTATAAATATTTTTCTTTATATAAATTAAGCTTAATTAATTTTTAAAGTTAAAATTTAATTACCTGTGTCACAGTTCGCCAAGGATCAGCATTAGCACTTTCCCCTGCTTTAGGAGCCCAAGGATCAGCTGGCTGTACAGACGGTTCTGATATTGTAGCCGCTACGGTGAATGTTTGGTGCGCACCTCTAGCAACTCTTTCCGCTAACCATGGATCGATAGTGTTGACATTATTTGTTGGCACTGTTGCTAAAACAGGTGCAGCAGACTTATTTATCCAAGGGTCAGCGCCAGCAGTTCCATTGCCATTCATAGAACCATTCGATAGCAAATTGTTGGATTGCAACCAACCTTCGTTGGATGAACCCGAGGCAACAGAAGGTGATTGTGTACGCTGCGATAGCCAAGTTTCGCTGCCAGCAATACCAGCAGCACCACCACTAGCAGCTCCCAGTTGTGCAGCGGCGGCTTTTAAGGCGGCTGGCTGCCATGGATCAATGGGTGGTGACGAGGTGCCAGACCAAGGATCAGACAGCTGAACAGTAAAAAAATTTAAGATCTATTTATCAGTTATCACAGTGAATCAACCAACCTGGCTAGCAGCACGCGCTGGAGTACCCCATGGATCTGAAGAGCCGCCAGCGGCTCCCAGTGGTGGACTCGAAATGCTTGTTGCGCCCATGGAAATGTCCAGCAAGTCAAGCAGATGGCTTTGCGGCTCTTCCCGCGTTGGTTGTACTCTAGAATTGTGTCTTTTTTAAGTATTAAAACGATAACTCTGCCAAAAGCAAGACTTACTTAAAGTCCTGCTCACTTTGACTAAGTGCCAATTGCAGACGCACATCATCGCGGCGTCGTTTTGCCTCCTCTTGCTCAGCCTCTTCGCGTGACATAGCCATGGCCAGCTGTAGCTGCAACTCCTCTTCGCCCGCTGTTTGTGGACGCAATTTTTCCAAATCTGAATTTGGTTTTGGTTCTTCCTGCCAGCCTGGTGGCGCATCGCGATGCGTTGGACCTTCTATATAGCCATCACTACCAAAGCCACTAGCGTGTTGAGCAAAGCGTTCCTTGGCTTTTAGCGCCTTGGCACGCTCATTCTTCAGACGCTCATCGTCCTTGAGTAGATTAACGAGTTGCTTCGCTTTTTCACGTACATGTGTGCCCTGATCTTTGCCTTCCTCAAAGTAGACAAATTCACGCAGCGTTTGAATGGCAAAAATATTTTCTATACACTGGTTGGCTACTTTTTCTGTGCCCGTCTTGATGAGATATTCCAGCAGAATTAGTGCTTTATAGACATGGCGCCAATTTTTGCCATGATCATTGAGACGCTTCCAAATCATTTGCATGATTTCAGAGAAAGCCACAATATTATGAGTTAAATCGGCAATTTCTGCCATAATGGTGGCCGATGGACCCCAAGGATCATTGGAGGTGGCCTCACGCACTTTGACCTGTGAAAGAAAAATAACAAAGATAGCTGTTTTGTGCTTCATATCAGTTAATTACACTCTCACCTGAGCATCTGAATAGTTGTGAGCCAAATTTTTGATGTTCCTGCGTAGGCCGGCAACATTTACTTGCATATCGTCCTTTTGTTTTTTCACTTAAAAATATGACAAAAATTTGTTAACATAAAATTTTGACAATGGCTCAAAAACATATTTTTAGACATATATACATGAAACTCTCGGATTAGTTTGGAATTTTTAATAGCTTAGAAGTGGTTTTAATGAGTATTTAAAAAAAGTATTTTCAACATGATTTTTTTAATGAAATTTTGGAATTATATTGATTGATTTAACCATAATGCTGATGTTCATCATGATGAATTAAGCATTTGAGCGAGCACGCATGTGCAACAGTCAACAAACAAAATCATAGTTGAAATAAATAGCAGAGTTTTTTGACACAAGAACATTAATGAATATATTGTTTATAAAGTTAGTAAAGCTTAGTAATGATGAGAAAAAAAACAGATAACTTTTATTACGATATATATTAAATAATTTTTTAAGTATTAAGGTTATATGTAATTAAAAAAAAAATAAAAAAACAAATACTTTTACAAAAATCGTTGGCACTTACTTTTGACGTTTCTTTACTTTATCGTTTCAATTGAGATTTAACGATATTAGTTTTATTTGATTTAGTGGGTTGGCTTTAGTGTGTGTGCTCCACAAGCAAGCTATGAGAATAATATATATAATAATGAAATTTTATAGTTGTTCATTTTTAAATGGTAGAAGATATTTAATTGTGTATGTAAGAGAATACTTAGCCGATATGAAAAAAAAAATATTAAACAAAAACGACATAAACAAAAAAATTTAGTGGGAAATTTATATGAAAAATTCTCACTTTGGCGTCGATTACATTATATAACTTAAATAAAAAATTGAAATGAGTAAAATAAAAACAAAAAATATCTTAAAGTTTTTGTTTATTCCTTGATAAGAACAATAAAAATAATTTGATATTTTGATATCAAAAATATAAAAAATTAGATTTGTCATTTTCCTATATATTTGGCAGGGCAAATTACCAAATCTGTACTCCCACCAACAAATCTTCGCTATAGCTGTTGTTACTTATATTAATTTCTCGAATGCAAAGAATGTTATTTTTAACACAATTTCTGTAGAAAGGATCTGTAGGAGGATATGTAAGGTGTAGAGGTACGAAAAGTCAGAGTTTTTTGATTGCCCGTAAATAACTTTCGTAAATAATTTTCATATTCGTTAGATTGGTTTTGTATCAATAATATGCAAATCTATATGAAATGAAACATTCGAATATTAATCGAGAGTCAATCTCAAAAACAATATAATACGAGTTATATCAGTTAGGTTAGGTTTAATCAACATAAGAATAGAAAACAATTACAGTAGGTGCTTAAATGTTTTAGACAAACGCTGTTTGAATAAATATGAGTATATTTATACACCTTTTTGATAGCAATTTTTTTATGCTATAAGATTATGGGATCAAATTTGTTATTTCTTCAGCGCTTAAAGAGTTGAAACAAAGGTCGCAGTAAAAACAAACCCTGGCAGACCAACTCAGACCAAACACTCAGACTAAACACATTTATAGTTAAAAATATATATTTCTCCAAATAATTTTAGACAAACGCTTTACCAGAAATTATGGGGCAAGCATGTGGATAAGGATATGGAGATGATATGAAAATGGATATAGCTATGGATATGGATATGAATATGAATATGAATATGAATATGAATATGAATATGAATATGAATATGAATATGAATATGAATGTGAATATGAATATGAAAATTAATATGAATATGAATATGAATATGAATATGAATATGAATATGAATATGAATATGAATATGAATATGAATATGAATATGAATATGAATATGAATATGAATATGAATATGAATATGAATATGAATAATGAATATGAATATGAATATGAATATGAATATGAATATGAATATGAATATGAATATGAATATGAATATGAATATGAATATGAATATGAATATGAATATGAATATGAATATGAATATGAATATGAATATGAATATGAATATGAATATGAATATGAATATGAATATGAATATGAATATGAATATGAATATGAATATGAATATGAATTGAATATGAATACGAATATGAATACGAATTGAATATGAATATGAATATGAATATGAATATGAATATGAATATGAATATGAATATGAATATGAATATGAATATGAATATGAATATGAATATGAATATGAATATGAATATGAATATGAATATGAATATGAATATGAATATGAATATGAATATGAATATGAATATGAATATGAATATGAATATGAATATGAATATGAATATGAATATGAATATGAATATGAATATGAATATGAATATGAATATGAATATGAATATGAATATGAATATGAATATGAATATGAATATGAATATGAATATGAATATGAATATGAATATGAATATGAGTATGAATATGAATATGAATATGAATATGAATATGAATATGAGTATGAATATGAATATGAATATGAATATGAATATGAATATGAATATGAATATGAATATGAATATGAATATGAATATTAAGGTGGATCGTTTTGTTCAGAAGTAAAAAAAAATATTTTTCGGCACTCATATTCTAAATTCTGGATTCAAGATGATCTTAAAGCCTAAAGGTAATCGAAATCGGTTTGACCGGTCTGATCGGTCTGCGGTCAAAAAAAAAACAGCGGCTTTGATTTAAAAAAAAAATCACTTTTTCGCCAAAAATCAGCGGTTATTTCGCCGAAAGTTTTTATCAATTTGAAATAACTAGCCAAAAGTAGGTTGCAAATTAAAGGTATCTAGAACCCCAAAGTTGTGAATAGGAAGATTGTTATATTCGAGAATTTTTGTAATACAACAATGTTCAGAATTCAGTCAAAATTTTGGGTATTTATAGCGCTTTTTGTGAAAAATGTCCAAAATTTTGACCGAGTTTTTATCAATCTGAAATAACTACCCAAAAGTACGGTGCAAATGATAGATATCTACAACTCCAAATTTTGAAGAGGAAGATTGTTAGATTTGAGAGTTTTTCAGTACAACAGTGTTCAGAATTCGGGCTGAACAAAAAGTTGTTGAGAAAGTTAGCTGTTTGATGGGAAGCGCAAATTATGATGTCGGAAAATTCTTATTTGACCCGATTTTACAGTCAATCGGAAAAGAAATCTGAGTCGGAATGAGTGTAGTCTAGAGGAAAATATGCCGTTTCTAACCCTGCAGGCCAAATCTTATATCTGAATTTAAGCAGAATATTGATTCAGACCAGAAATCGTAGAGCATTAAAAAAAGTAATACCAAATTTTAGGTCGGAAGAGGGGCACATTTGTATGAAAAAATCGGGGCTTTTTCAAGGAAAGGTCAGGCCTCGGTCAAGCATTACATTCTTTGCTGGGATGGAGATTTTTTAGTTAAATTTTTTTTTTTAATTAAAAACTACCCTGCAGAAAATGTAATAAGGCTGGAAGTTCAGGCCTGACAGTCATGACTTAGGCCTGAGCTTCCTTGAAAACAGTCCTGGTTTTTCATACAAGTGTCTGGTTCTTTCGGTTCTTGTGGCGGCCGTGGCATACTGGTTGAGGTGCGTGCCTTGTATGCAATAGAACCCAGGTTCAAATCCCATCTGACACAGAATGTTTTTTCAATTGAATTAATTTTTCTGTTCGGCTGTCACCTCCTCTCTGCAGACAATGGTAAACCTCAGAGAGTAAAAACTGTCATGAAAAGCTTCTTGAGAACATTGTAGGTCCAGTTCTCGATCATTTGTGTTCAAACATTTCAAAATACGCACAACACAATTGATCATAAGAGGCTCGGTCAAAGTTCTTTCAAGGGCTAAAATGGCCATTTCATTATCGTCCGGTTTTTCAGACCTAAAAATTGATATAACTTTTTTTTTTAATGTTCAGGTATGATTTCTGGTTTAAATAAAAATTTTTATTTCAAATTCAGATAATAAATCCGTCCAGAAATAAAAGAGGACTGATTTTTTGTTAGTTGCGGCCGTGGCGTAGTGGGTAGAGTGTGTGGCTCCTACACCAGAGAACCCAGGTTCGAATCCTCCATCTGACACACAAAATTTTTTCAACTGAATTAATTTTTCTGTTCGGCCGTCACCTCTCCGCAGACAATGGCAAGCCTCGGAGTAAAAACTGCCATGAAAAGCTTCTTGAGAACATAAGCCGTTCGGAGTCGGCATACAACATGTAGGTCCAGTTCTCGATCATTTGTGTTCAAACATTTTACAACACACACAATTTTCGTTTTTTTTTCGATTTTTTGTTTAATTTCAGGTTAGTATGCAGGTGTGTAAAAAGGAAGCCTGAATTATATTTAAATTTCAGCCTTGAGAAATGATGTTTAGAAATTCAGTCCTGAATTTCAGGCTGGCTATTAGAGGCCTGAGCGAGTTTTCTGCTGGATATTTTATGAAAATTTACAAAATGTTTTTTTCAAAACAACGGATTTTGGTTAACCATCTTCAGGGAAAAAATTACTTTAATTGATTCTCATACATTCGATGAGTGATAGATTCAAAAAATTTTCTGTATGTACACTGGAAAATTGACAATTACATATTTTCGTTCACTACAAATTTTCATATATATTTTTTTTTAAAGAATTGTATTTTTTATAATATTTTTAAAGCCATTGTGCAATTTTCTGCAACAAACTTTAAAAAATCTTAATTTTTTTTTTATAAGTAATTTTAATAAATCACTATTTTTTTTTTCCTAATTCACTTTTACAGCAAAGTGACAGAACAACCTCACGTATTCGAACCTTAAAAACACTACATTAACAAAGCTCTTTCAAGGACTTGAAAGCAAAAGAGTCTTAATTCCTTTTTTTATTTTTCTTTCTTTTTACAGTGAAAAAATTTCAAGAACACCACGACGAGTACACGAGGAAAGAAGCAAATGCAATATTCAGCAAGTTCGCGTTAGAACTGAGTAGAGTTTTATAAATGTCCCTGAAGAACAAAGAAAAACGCAACATATTAACGTGGTGCAACAGAACCGGCAAAGCAAGCGACTAATATACCAGCTCATAGGATATATATTGGTATAAGGGACAAGGCACGTCGTCAACGACGATGATGATGATGATGATGATAATGATGACGACGTTGTACACACCACATTGTTAAGAAATAACAGCGAATAATAATTCAATTTGTTGAAGTGCATAAGAGCAGTTTAAAGGAAGCCACACGAATGCCTGTCGCATGCCTACACAGAGTGGCTGTCTGAGGTTATAAAAAAAAACAAGCAAAAAAAACAGCAAAAACAGGGTTGACATTAAGTGCAGAATCTATGGATTTAACTTATGTGAACTGTATGTGATATGCAAATAAATGTTAAGTTATACATTGAAATTTTATAGACGATTTCATACCCTATAGGAACAAACTAACTTGTTTTTAAAAACAACTAATTAAAAAACTAGTTTAAAATAAACCAGTATATGAACTACTTTGAATTATATTAAGGCGGCATCCACTTCAATATATGAAGTAATTGAAATACTACATAAAAACCAGTGATTGATAAACTACTTTGAATTATATTAAGGCGGCAACTACTGTGATGTTTTAATTGATTTAATTGAAAACTTTTATTAGATTACAAGCTTATATATATTTAACCATGTTATTTCATCAAACATTATTAACTTTTGGCCATCAGTAATAGTTTTCAATTGGTTATTTTAAAGCAATTAAAAAAATAATTTAAATGTAACTAATTTAACAAGTAGTTGAAAATATATGCAGACGACAGTCAATTGACTTATTTAGCGGACATCACCATACAAAATAAGTTAGTTCGTCCTATGGAAAAAAGTCAGAAGTTCAACTAGTTGCGGTTGACAAAAAACTACTTTATCAACTACTTTTAAATTAGTTGATTTTCCTACAGGGTAGACATAGCTGTACAATCACAGACAAAGTCTTCATTCTAATGCTGTGTGGCTACAAAGGCCAGCAGCAAACAGTTAAAATAGCTTAAAAAATTCATCAAAAGAATTCGTTGCATGCAATCAAAATTGATTTAAAGTTTGATTTTACACATTGCGGTTTTTTACTTGAACACTTTATCTGAAGTAAGATTTACAGGTTTAAAGCTTATTCAGTAGATTTTGACCTACAACTTAATTGTGTATCACGTCATATGCATGATGAAAAAGCTGTAGATTTCAAACTGATTCAGATGTAATGTTTGAATATCAGAAATAAAAGCAGAATTAAAATTGTTTAAGAATCGAACCTTAGACTTACCACCTTGTTCAAAAAGAAAGGTTCATTTATTGAAAAAAATTAGAGAACAAGTTTATTCATCCAAATCAATATTGTCGCCTTCAAAGCAGTCCCCGTCGGCTGCAACGCACTTATGCCAGCGCTTGATCCAGTCACGGAAACCTTTCTGGAACACGGTTTTTGGTATGGCCTTCAGAGCTTTCACCGATTTTCCTCTCCATAACCTCTTCTTTGCTGGTGAAACGCGTTCCTCGAAGCGATTTTTTGACTCGATCGAACAGGAAAAAATCACATGGAGCCAGGTCAGGTGAATTTGCCGGCTGCTGGATGGTTATCGTGTTGTTTTTGCGTGGGCTGGTGGAGTCATTGGAATATTTTTCATATATAACGCTAATCAGCAAGTTATGGTCAACGGTATTCGCTATAGAGCACCATGATTAATGGTTCTCCGATTTTTTTCCGTTCCCCGACTGAATAGAATGAATGTGGAAGAGATGTGCTGCCAGTAGGATGGCGGTTCTGGCCATACATCAAACGAAACAATAAGCATATTGAAGGAAACTAATGGGCCTGTAGATTGGCTCCAAGATATTGTGAAATGAGGCCTCTTAATTTTTTTCTTTTGAGATACGTAAAGTCGCTAATCTACGCTGACAAACAAAAAACAATCGACGCGTTATTACGAACATAGACCACAAATGCTTGAAAAAAAGGTCGAAAACTTTGTCTCACGGATGACATTCATCAGATATAGTCGCGGCACAATTAGACAAAGACACACATTCCACCCACATTGATTTTCTTGTTGTACAATATGAACTAGCGGAACGTTTTTTCTTTTAAAATGTTTGTTTTTGAATTGTTAACCATCCTGTCTAGCTTAATTTTTGATTTTAGTTTTTTGGGGGTTGGAATTAATTTTAAAGGTTTTTTTCGGTTTTTGAGCATTTATTTAGAAACAACGGTACAATGTATATTATTCAAAGTATTGTCCATCGTTAGCTACAACATTTTATCATCTTTCTGGCAGCATATGGATTCCGCGCCGGAAGAACGACTCGTCTTTTGAGGCAATCCACGAATCGACCCATTTTTTGGTATCCTCGTAAGAAGTGAAGCGCTGCTCAGCCAAGCCATGCGTCATCGATCTGAATAGGTGGTAGTCGGAAGGGGCTATGTCAGGGCTATAAGGCGGGTGGGGTAGCACATCCCAATTCAGCGCCTCCAACGTTTCCTTGACGGTTCTTGCAACATGTGGCCGTGCGTTGTCATGTTGAAAAACCACTTTGTCGTGTCTTTTGCCATATTCCGGCCGTTTAACCTTTAATGCTCGGCTCAATTGCATCAATTGTTGTTGGTAGCGTTCCCCAGTGATGGTTTCGTTAGGTTTTAGCAGCTCATAGTACACGACACCCTTCTGATCCCACCAAATACACAGCATAAGCTTGGCGCCATGAATATTCGGATTGGCCGTCGATGTTGATGCATGGCCGGGTGGTCCCCACAATTTTTTTCGCTTAGGATTATCGTAATGGATCCACTTTTCATCGCCAGTGACAATACGATGCAAAAAACTCTTCCTTTTATGCCGTTGAAGCAGTTGTTCGCACATGCAAAATCGCCGTTCAACGTCTCTCGGCTTCAACTCGTACGGCACCCAATTTCCTTGCTTTTGAATCATTCCCATGGCCTTCAGGCGTTTGCCGACCGTTGATAAGTCGACTCCCAATTATTCTGACAATTCTTGAAGGGTTTGACACGGGTCTTCATCGAGCAAAGCCTCCAATTCCTCATCTTCAAACTTTTTCGGCTGGCCCGGACGCTCTTTGTCTTCCGTATCAAAATCACCACTTTTAAACCGACGGAACCAGTACTCACAAGTAGAAATCGATGGAGCATAGTCCCCGTAAGCCTCAGTAAGCGTGCGTTGTGCTTCAACCGCTTTTTTCTTCAAATGGAAGCACAAAAGTAAACCTTCCCGCAAATTGCGTTTTGTTGGAACGAAAGTCGACATGTTCACAGAGAAAAAAATATATGTTGTTTACACTTCAGTGGAATGACACATACTGAAAAATTAAGCTTAGACAATGTGCTTTGAAATGAATATAGTCACAGGTGTGCCCGATGCGATCTATTGATAGTTACGCCATCTCTTAGAAAACCTTTAAAACTAATTCCAACCCCCAATACTTTTTTGACAATCAACCCAATTCTGAATGAAATCTCCCCAGGAATTGAAAAAGGGAATTTTCGTATTTTTAACAATGTTAACAGAATTTTTTAAAAATTTTAATGCAAATATTTGCATTCATAGTCAGTTTTTAAGATTACAAGAAAAAAAAAATTCTAAAATGCATTATCCCGTCTAAAAAATTAAAACTCCCTTTTCAATTCCCGGGGAGATTGGCTTCAGAATTGGGGTGAATTTTTATTAAAAAAGTTTATTTTTACTAAAACCAAGTTTATCAATCTTAAATTAAAGTTAAGGTTGAATAAATCGAGATAATAAAACTTTTTCTGTAATGTTTTTTTTTAATTCTCCATTTTACAGTGTTTTAATGAAAAAGTCTTTTACGAAAAAAATTTTCAAGTTGGTGAAAATTATCAACTATAAAGAACTTCAAAAATAAAAGAAAGATAATAATTATTAAATTATTATTAAAAAACTTTTATAAATATTTTTGTATTTTCGAATATTTTTTTGGATTTGGAAATTTTAAAAATTTCAATTTGGAAATTTTAAATTTTAATTTTGAAATTTCAAACATTTCAATTAATTCATAGAAATTTTTAAGAGATTTCTATGGGGCATATAAAGCAAAAAGTGAGTAAAAAAAAACACACAAAACACAAGAAAAACAATTCTATAGTTTGAGGATATGGCTTCTTGAATAATAGAAAATAAAAACAAGTTTGGAAGAAGTAGCTATGACAATGACATAGATACTAACATGACACAGATAATGGTTATAACCGAAGATATTACAAAGCTTATTAAGCCTAATGAACTTTCACTATATTTGAGTGGTCAACTTGAAATAATATATGGTAAATTGTAAATATTGATTTTTTTTTTTTTTTTTTTTTTTTTTGAGGTGATGAACTTTTAGTGGTCTTTATGATGGACAAGACCCAAAGGTGCGTGCAACATGTCAAAGACACATAAACAGAGTTGCCAGCTAAGAGCACTAAAGTTTAATACAAAGCATTATAAGTTGGCTTAAGAAGGGACAGACATTCGCGGCAGAGAAAACAGACCTTTTTTTTAAAAATTCATAACTCAGTCAAAAACAAACAGTTTTCCAAAATTCTTTTTTATTATTGTAGAGAATTGAACAAATTACAAGAAAAAAAATACAAAAAAATGTTTCACTCCAACATGGTTTTATAGAGCTCTAAACTGGCAGAGAAAAAACGGGGCCTTGTGGTTGCAGCGCTGGGAGTTGCAAAAATTGTCCGATCTGGAAAAAAAATTACTTTTTTAAATCTTAACAAAATTGGTTATCGTATGACAGAGCTTTTTTGTTAATTTTTTTTTTCAATTTTTGTTGATGTTCCAAATTTGAAATTGTTTTTTCGAAAAAAAATTTGACTTTAAAAATTCATAAAAAAATTTTAAAAAAAAAGCTCGTGTCATACGAAAGCGAATCAAGTTTAAAAAAATACAAGAAAAAATTTCGTCAAAAAATTAACCCGCTAGTGCCGCAACCAGTACGAAAAACATGGTTTCGAGATAAACGCGTTCAAAGTTTGTGAACAAAGAAAAAAAAAGTTACCTTCAATCTGCCATGCCTGCTTCATACTGTATGCCTTCGTTATCTTGTGTTGTGCTGTTTCTTATAGTTTTTTGAAATCGTTTAGCAATTCGGGCTTCACCCTTCACCCTTCAAGTAGGTACGAAATAACAACCACCAAAAGTCAGGTAGCAAGTAAAACAAGTATATACCAGCTGCCGGACGTAGGTAGCGCAAAAATTAAAAATGCGCGCTCACTAATCCGGCTGTAACTTTTGAACCCGTAGGAATTTTTCCATAAAATTTTTTTTTCTTAGAATCTTTTTTTTTAATTTCTTTTGAAACTAAAATACAAAATTATTAAAAAAAAAATTTCGATTTCAAAAAACTGCCAATGTCATGTAACCCCTTAATAATTTTGCATGTGAATACAGAAAAAAATAATACTTATTTATGCAAAAATTTTAAGACGAGTCAATAATAAAAGTAAAATTTGTTCGTGTAAATATCAATAAATGATCTTATCGCTTGTATAAAAATATTTAATCTAAAAAAAAAAACTCATAGATTAAACTGCGAGCTTTAGCAAAATAATCTTTTGGTATAATTTAAACGGAGATGATAACAGGCAGATTGATCGTCACAAACGACGGTAAAAAAACTCTAGAGGACGTTTTTTCACAAAAAGCTGGACATAAAATTAAATGGAAAAGATTTTTTCCGAAATTTTTTCCGAACAGCAAATAATTAAAACGGTTATTTTATGAAATAGTTTTTATTATTTAAAAAACGGGTTAAACTATGATTCCATTCAAATATTTCTCTTAATAAGAGTAACACTCTTTTTTTAAATGAAGACATTATAATATTAAGAACATAAAATACTGTTTGTAAAACGTAAATGCATAATATCAGCTCATTCATTTAAGAAATTAAAAAAACAGAGATCTATTTAGTATTAATATAAACGTTAGATGTGAAAAATCTGACGCAAAAGAATAAACGACAAAAGAAAGAAACATAAGAAAACAAAGTAAACAAAAATTGTATGATAAAATAACAACCGCAAAAATAGAAATAAACAAAAACATTCAATGAATTATTCAGTAAAACAAATAAAGCCATATCTTTCTTATTGTCCGGCGAATGCACATAGTTAATTAAAGCTATCAGCAGATGCTAAAAGCGATATAAATTAAATTAAAATTAATTTTGTTTTTTTTTTTGTATTTAAAATCGCAAAAATTGTATTTTCCTTTATCCTCTCTAAAGCTTTATTTATGTTTCATTGCTCCGAATTTTTATATTGCTTAAATATTTTAATCCAAGTGCGACGACTCGATTTTGCATTGGAAGCAATTGTTAAATTGTTACCGTCGTCTTGCCTTGAGACACAACTTGGTCAATGCTCTTGTATTGCTTAAATATATGACGATCCAACTGACTGACACACTGAAAGCAGAATAACTGAATGACGCGAATCGAATAATCAACAGTCATAATTAGTGATAACAAAATGATAACAAAGCGTTAAAAGGCTTGATAAAAAAATTGTTTGTACTAAATCATGCGCTCTGTGTGGAGCGATGAATCATTTTTACCAGCAGTTGAAAAGGCAAATCAAAAATTTTACTTATGCAAAATATTGAGTTAGTTATCCAAAAAATGAATTAACTGAGAAAATTTCGAGGCGAATGTAAGACCATATTCATATACGATTATAATAAAAGGTTTCAATTAGCGTGTTTGTGTTGGATTGGTGGCACAAATAAAAATTGATATCAATTTTTTGGAATTCTTAAATAACATTTATAAGCTTTAATGTCAAAATATTGGTGAAGTAATAGGTCGCTGCAACAACAAAGTTCTTTATAGTACAAACCACCAGCAGACTAAACAGCTATTTCGTTGGTCGCTACACCAACTTATCAGTAATCTTCTGTAGCTTTGAAAATCTTATAGGCACAACTTCTGCAAAACCAAAACGGAATTGCAATTATGTACCTTTAGATTCAAAGCATTGTTTTTCTACTATTTCACACAAAGCTCGAAAGCTCGAAAGAATTACTTCATTAATTCTGCAAAGATTTCTTGTTGCGCTCATTGTTTACTTTTTTTCACGATTCCATCTAGGCATAAACAATTCATTGGTATTAAACCATAGAAGACGTTAAGAAATTTTTTTTTTTTAAAAAAGAGATCTCATCTTATACTTTGAGGTCGGGCTCCACCAGTTTTTATAAGAAAGTTAAATAATGGCACTTTTATGGATTTAATGGATTTTATGGATTTTAACATATATTGTTTGGAGAAAATTTTTGAAAATTTACGCAAAAATACTTAGATATGAGCATGGCAGAATTATAAGGTAGGGCCGCTTCGCTAAGTGCCCTCACGCGTCAACGAAGAGTGGATATTGAAAAGGTTGGATAGTTGTCAAAACGACGAATTTCGTAGAAATTGCAAATGAAGAAAATATTTTATGTTTCTAAGTAGCAAACAGTGCGGTTGCGTGTGTCAAATTTGTGATAATTTGAGTGAAAATATCATAAAAAAAAAGTGTAATAAGCCTATAAAATGTGTAATAAGTCTTAAAATTGCAAAAACAAAACCTGTAACGGTTTTAACCTAAAAACAACTGCGAAACGTGAGCACAAAGAAATTCGCAATGAACAGCTGATTTTGATATCTAGCCCGCTTTATTCTGCTTTCATCTTCATTCCTCTCCGAGTCGGCCCTACCTTATAATTCTGCCATGGGCCCACCTTATAATTCTGCCATGAGAATAAGTCAGATAAAAATTGAGGTAAGGAAAAAAGATAAAAATATTCATCATAAAATTATTCAAAAATAATAAATTTTACTTTTCAAAAATTCTAATTCGTAAAATCTAAAGCAAATTAAAAAAAAAAGTTTACTTTCTTTAAAATGAGTTGGAGTCTATGAGTAGAGCCTTGTACGAACGTTCGTTCTAAAAATATTTTGTTCGTCCGCTTGTAGAGAAACAAAATATTTTGTTCGTTCGTCCGTTCGTAGAAAATAGATGTTCGTTCGTTCGTAGAAAATCTATGTTCAATCGTAGAAAACACATTTTCGATCGTTCGTTCATAGAAAATAGATGTTCCAGAAGTATGATAGAATCATAAATAACTTCTAAATCCGTGCGATTTGTAACAGTTAACTTGCGTATTACGTCGAAGTTTTTGTCCGCTATCCCTTTTTCTCTTTTGTAGGGAAACAAAATAATCCCTGCATATTGTATCACGAATAAGCACACCAACGTCCAGTAAGACACGAGAATCACTCCTTTATTCCATACAAAAATCTATTGCTTCTTGTGTCTAGCTTATCGTTGGTTCGCTTATTCGTGATACAAAATGAAGGCATAAATATTTTGTTCTTTCGTTCGATCGTTCGTTCGTTCATAGAAAATAGATGTTCGTTCGTAGAAAATAGTTGTTCGTCCGTAGAAAAATTTTTGTTTGTTCGTTTTCTTTGTTTTCTAAATAAAATACATAAAAATCAATGTATTGATGCAAATCTTTATTTGGAATGATAGTTCGGTCCCTACAACTAAATGTTTAAAAATTGTTTCCTTCAAATGTTGCCCACGACTAACTCTTAAATGGTCCATTCTGTGGTTCTAATTTTCGACAACTCTTTCGAGCATAACGACCGGTATTTCTCGAATAACACAAGTTATGTTGGTTTCCAAAGCGTCAATAGTTTTGGGTTTGTCGACATAAACAAGTGATTTAACATATATCCAAAGAAAGTAATCCAATGACGTCAAATCACATGATCTTGGAGGTCAATTAACAGGACCATTTCTTGAGATGAAGTTTTCATCGAACGCTTCCCTCAATAAAGAGATTGTTTCTCCAGCTGTATGTCATGTTGCGCCATCCTGTTGAAACCAGAGATCGGCTACACCAATATTCTGAATTTTTGGCAACAAAATATTATGTTCCTGCAATGCTCTGTCTATGAATATAGACTATGTTATGAATATAGGCATGAGAATCTATTGTAAACCTTTACCCTTTGAGCTCTGTTGGTAAGGTAGCTTTTTGGCAAATTAACAGCACTTTCACAAAATCCATAAATATGTTTAAGTTTACGACAAAGAAGTACGTGATTAACTGAGTCAAACGCTTTGGAGAAATCCAGCAAACATAGTAACGTAACCAAACTCTTATCATATGAGCACCGTAACTACAGCCATGGACACATAAATAGCACAAATGTCAACTTATTTTTTAAACGTTTCATTTAAACCTTATAATGCATTCATTAACTGTAGTTATAATTTTTTGAGACTGCAGTGTGCTGTTGCTTAAAACTCCGAGAGAGATGTACCGTTACTTACTTTTATTTGCTCAGGCCATCTCCTTCTGTATAGGCATGTACGATCTGCTGTGGTCATATAAATAGCACACATGTTAGTTGGTGAATAAAAGTTAACAAGATCGAGTATTGGTAAAATTTTTAGAGTTAGTTAATTTAGTTAATTTCGCCGATTCTAAATAAATTGGGTCATGGCAAACATTGCACTCCGGAAAAAAGGTCTATAATTCACGAACTAAGTCGAAAAGGCAAAAAACCATCTGAAATCGCTGATATTCTTCAAATGAATATTCTTCAAATGGTTCAAATAATTTCGAGAATAAGCCGCGCAATCCTAGATCGTGTAAAACCACCGCTGCTACTGATAGACGTATAGTTCGCAAAAGTAAGGCTGATCCTTTCAAGTCAGCAAAGCAAATTATGAGGGAAATAAATGAAGAAAATAACCTTAATGTTTCAAGAAAACTAGTACCTTGGAGACTACATGAAGCTAATCTTTATGGACGCATTTGCAAAGAAAGCCGCATTAACAAAAAAAAATTTAAAGAATCGTTTAGCGTTTACAAGGGTCAATGTGAATAAAGAAGACCAATTTTGGAAGAACGTGCTCTGGACTGATGAAACTAAATTTAATAGGATTGGACCAGATGGAAAAACTTTTGTTCGGCGCCTCAAAGGCCAAGAGTTGAATCCGAAGTATACAAACAAATTATTAAAGCATGGAGGAGGGAATTTATTGGCTTAGGGAGCTTTTTCCTGGCACGGCGTTGGGCCAATTTTTCGTATACCAGAAATATTGTACAAAAATATGTATTAAGATATTCTTAATAACCAGATGGAACCATTTGCATTTCAGAACATGCCTATTAGGTGGACTTTTATGCACGATAATGATCCAAAATACACAGCAAAGGTTGTGATTGATTGGCTAAAAAAGGAAAAAATAAATATTTTGAATTGGCCGGCTCAAATCCCAGACCTCAATACCATAGAAAATTTATGGGATGATGTGGTCGGCATAAGCAACCAAAGTTTTCGAAATTAAGATGAGTTATGGAGTGGAATTGAGAAGGCTTGGTACTCTATTCCGAAGGATAGGGTTAGAAAGCTTGTGGAGAGTATGGGACGAAGATGTCGGGCTGTTTTGGACAATTCGGGATACAGTGCCAAGTACTAGTAAGCATATTCGTAAGATCATTGTAAAATAAAAGTAAATCACTTTTTTTCAGAATCTAAATTGTGCTATTTATACGTCCACTTCAGCTAAGGAGTAATTTCAGATTTTTCATTAACTCTCTAATTTTTAATTCGTAATTACAAAGTTACTACTGATTTTAAGTTTTTAATGTTTAAACTCAAAAATCCATGAAATAAATTCTTGTTTTCCTCTATGTATTTTATTTAAATTTATGTGAAACACCCTACATGTATTTTTGTGCTATTTATGTGTCCACGGCTGTATATCATCCAGCATTCTTACTGTAGCTGTTGAGCAGCTGTGGCCAGCACGAAAGCCAGACTGAAGTGGAGAGAGAAGATTATTAGTCGTTAGGAATACCGACACTTGTACAGCCATAAGAGCTTCACAGACTTAAGATAGAGACGACAAAATGCTTATGTGCCGGAAGTCCTTAGGCTCGGAAGCAGTGTCTTTTTTTGCACGAGGCGTAACAGCAACTTTCCAGGAGTCAGAAAATGAGGAAGTAGTGAGGCAATGGTTAACAACATGTGTAAAAGGGCTAAGATATTGACAAAGAATACTTTTTATTAACTTTATATATATTCCATCTTCATCAACCGAATTTGATTTAACATTCATTATGAACTTTGCTACATTAACCTCACTAACACAATTTAATTAAAAGGTTTGCTCAGCAGAAGGACTTAAAAATGCACATTGAACATTTTGAAGATTTGAGGAGTTAGAAAGAAAAAAATCATTGAGAACATCAGGATCAATAGGACAATCAAATTTTCACTTCAATTTAATATATAGTATAGATATTCACGTACAATGTATATAAGTGCTGCCTAAGAGAGACACCATGGTTGGCACCGTGGAAGACAAAGTAGCGGTCTACCGTAAGATAGACTTAATTAAGACTGAGCCTGAGTTTTGTTTGGCTGACGCCATTAGCGAGGATTTATAACAATTTGCTTTGTTTTAATTATAAATATTGATATTGTTACGCTTCTTCAACTTGGCAGTGTTTACATTATTTTCCCCTTTTGCTAATAGTATGCTAAATATCAGAGCTGGGTCGAAAAGTATTCATTATAATTCAACTCCAACTCCTTGGAATTAGGAACTAGTAATTGTTCATCTCAATTCCTCAGGAATGGAATTGGAAAAAATCGACAATTCCATTACCGGAATTGTAATTGATAATTAAATGTTTCGATTCCTCAGGAATGTTCTCAGTGGCGCAAGTAATGCCATATTTTTGCTTAGAATTAGCTGTGTTCAGTGTTATTTTCTTAGTTTTTTTCATGAGTTGACGTTTTGTTTTGTGTGTGTCGCATTCATGTGTGTCGTGTTCAAAACAAAATATGAAATAATTTTCTCCAAAATTAAGCATTCACATCGAAAAGCAACGCTGATCCGCCATCAGACAACCGCTCCTATTCTGTACGGGTTCTCAGCGGTTTTCGTTGAGAGAGGCCCGTCATCCGCCATCTCCTTTGGTTCTGTTCGGGCTCTAAAGATGGTTGATAGGATTGCCACCTTAATTTGTACTACAGGGCTGCGACCTAATAATGGTTTTTACAAGTTTTCAACATCATCGAACAGATTTACCCCCTAGACACACGTGCCAGTTCGAAGACACTAACAGTTCGAAAAATTTAATACACTCTCACTTTTCACTAACCCCCTAGCCACACGTGCCAGTTCGAAGACAGTAACAGTTCGAAAAACTCAATACACTCTCACTTTTCACTAATACACTCACACCTTGACATCACTGGCAACAACTTTTACTGAGACAGTGAATTTTGACAACCGCAGCCAGTGCGAAATCGAAGTAAGGAAAACAGTGTTGCATTTTTTCCCTAAAATATTCGAACTTTAAATATGCACTTTTCTTTCATGTCTTGTAGTGAAATATATGCAATTATTTTAATGTCCTTTATTTAATACATAAAATATCATATAAAATAAGTTGCATTTCATTTTAAAAAATATTGATAAACACATTTTACAACATAATTAGTTCCCCATTTTATTGGTGCTGTGTTGGCATATAAAGCATCACTGAATAAAAGCAAACGGAATAAAAAAGTGCTCGAACCTTTGCCTTTGACGACATTTTGCAAATTAACATTTACTATCACGTGTGGCCGCAGCATAATTTGTTGATTATTTCGGAATATTTTGGAAGTAAATACATATTCTTTATTGGCATGCCAGTACTATAACGTGTGGCTGCAGCGTAATGCAAGAATTTTGAAATTCAATATGGCGGATAGAGTTGCCACATACATTTCTTTTATTTTTACAAATTCGGTACAGGGGCGAACGCTAAGTAAAATGGGTCGCTGAATCCGAATCCGTTGAGGATTTCAAAATTATATTTTTTTTTACGTTAGGACTGCCACCAAATAAAATTTATTTTTAGGTATTTTAAACATCAACAGTTTTAGGCGTAGCTGATATCGAATCTGGTGTCAGAATTTTAAAATTGAAGATGGCGGATAGGGTTGATACATACATCTTTTTTATTTTTACGAATTCGGTGCTGGGGCGAAGACTAGGGAAAAATGGGTCGCTTAATCCGAATCCGTTGTCAGAATTTTAAAATTATGTAATCAAAGATAAATATAATGCATCAAAGATAAATCTCTTTATCTTTGTGTCTTACACTACGTTCACACTGACAGCTAAATGCGCATTTAACGAAATGCGCATTATCAATTTAGAATGTATGGCCGTATGCTCTTTGAAGGAGTAAAAGAGCCAAATATATATTTTGCATTTTGTAAATGCGCATTAAGCTCTCAGTGTGAACGTAGTATTATACTACTATTATACTAGTATTATACTACGTTCACACTGAGAGCTTAATGCGCATTTACAAAATGCAAAATATATATTTGGCTCTTTTACTCCTTCAAAGAGCATACGGCCATACATTCTAAATTGCTAATGCGCATTTCGTTAAATGCGCATTTAGCTGTCAGTGTGAACGTAGTGTTATACTACGTTCACATTGAGAGCTAAATGCGCATTTACGAAATTGAATGTATATATTTGTCTCTTTTACTCTTACAAGGAGCATACGGCCACGCATTCTAAATTGCTAATGCGCATTTCGTTAAATGCGCATTTAGCCCTCAGTGTGAACATAGTATTACACTAAAATCTTTATTATTGTAGAAGAGAAAGAGTGTATACAGAGAAAAAGTTTCACTTCTTTACTGTATACACGCTACCATTATATCATGGAATAAGCTATATTCTACCATGCACGCTATACTGTATCTTTTTTTTTCTATTTTCACATAAGTTTAGCTTGCTTCCGAACTTGCAACAAAGCTATGTATAACCAACGATCAGCTGATTTTTAATCAATCCATGAAGCATGAACGGAATTAAGCAAAGATTGTTTATGGAATGTTTACAAACAGTTACTCGAAATGCAAACAATAAAAGCTGCCAAACAATAAATTTGGAAATAATGTATTGCATTGATACAATTTTATTCTTAAAAAACCAGCTTTTATTTAAATTCTAATTTATTTGTTTCGGTTTTTAATTCAGCTGTAATAATTATAAAAAAAGATGAATATGAAGACTTTAAGGAACATGGAGAAATTTTATTAATTTACTTTACGTTGCTTCGTAAAAATATACTCAAAATGGAAGATACAACAAAAGCGCACACCTGTAAAGTTTTATAATTTCAACTAGCTAGTTAAGCTTTACAATTTTTCTAGAAACCATAAAAAAAATCAAAACAACAAAGGCTATGATGATGAGTAAGCAAGGAAAAGTAACAAACAGGTAAAAAAATATAGCTAGACACACATTAACAGCAGTTAAAAAGAGGCTAAAAATCAAACGTTTCATATTGCAAAGAAAAAAAGTGGAGGGTGGATTCAGGTGGAATAGAATAGAAGTTTGCGTATTTTGACCAATAGGCACAAAAAACTCTAGCAAGAGGCACAGGTAAACTATAGATCGACTCATCAATTTTCAATTTGATGAACAACTTTTTATGGACTAGCAGCAACATAATCAAAAAATACTGACAACGCTGCTGATAACAAAAACAAGCAACTTAAAGACAGCCGGAAGCAACTGAGAGTGGCTGAGCAGAACAATAACAAGTAAAATAATAGTGTTGAAATGTGGGTGGGTGGGGAGCTGAGAAAGGCAATAAATAAATGAACTTAACAAACAGGTTGTCAAATGAATATTTTTTGTTTTCTTTAAGCTAGGTAGCTAAATTAAACAACTTGTAAATGCTGCTCACCTGAGCGAATGCAACTTGAGACTTTCTTTATTAAATGTTTTTTTAAGCTGTGGATGAGCTCACTAGCAGAAATTAAGAAAAACAAACAAGCTTCACAAAACTGACTGCTGCACTCAATGCCGGCTCGGGTCAGTTTTACTAAGTACTAAGAAGCCAGGTGTGTTTTTAGCTGCTGGTGCTTCTGCTTTTCTGGCTGTAGCTGCGCTGTTAAATGCTCCTTGTTTATTATTATTTAAATCTACAACTTCCTGTGGGTTTGTTTTTTCTAATGCAGATGACTTTCTGCTACTTCGTTGTTTGATTATTCTTTTATGTTTTTCTTTCTTACTTTTATTTTTTTTTATTTTTTTTTTGATTTTTGTATTCTACAAATTGATGACAAAGCAATTCCAATCAACTGGCTTTGGTTGCTTCACTTGTTTTACTGCAGCGTTTTTACGTGCTTTTCACTTTAATACTTTTTACTAATTTTGCTTTGTTTGAATTTCTTTAATCTAATTTTCCTTTAGTTAAATAAAATTTATCGCAATGCAGTAAAGTGGAGCACCTTAATTTCCCATCAACACGGCAGCGATAACGACGACGAAGACGTCAGTGAAAAACCTCTCGAGACTCCCGTAATTCTTTTACTTCTTTATTTAGCCACTAGTTATATTAAACGTAAAGTTTCTGAGCTGTTTCTTACTATGAATTTATTTTTTTGATTTTTCAACATGAAATGCAGCAGCAAAAACAATTTAAAAATATTTTATTCACTCCTTCAGTGACATTTACATAAAAAAAAACTTGAAAAAATTACGCACAGTGAACGACTTGTTATGGGAACGAAACGAACGTGAGAAACGACTTTTGACGAATGAATGAAATTCACGCAAAAACTGTAGACAACAAAAATCAAAAACGTAGACGTCAAATAGCTTGGCATATGCCAGAGCAAGAACACCGAATAATTAATAATAAAGCATACGTTTGTCTCTTTATGACAATGCATATGGTTGAAACAGTTTGGAAAAAGAACGAAGTTAAACTTTTTCAATAGAGATGTGTTTAACTGGCTAAAGGGCAGACTATGACAGAATTACAAGGTAAGCTCATACCGAAGTAAGGTTGCTACGATGGCAAAATCAATTGTTCGAATGTTGGTTTTTCTAAAACATGTTGTTATTAACTGTTGTAGAGGCCGTGGTCTACTGGTTTAATTGTGGCCCGAAAGCCGAAAAACCTGACATTTTTTATCAATTTGCATTAATATTTATGTCACCCATTACCTCTGTGCAGGCACATGGATCTAACATGTCATATAACAATGTTGGATAGAAAAGTATGCAGACAATTTTTTCGAGCGTTCAAACAAATCAACATTTGTGATAACAAACACAATTTCTTCTCCGATTTCAAGCAGAACTCATAAATTTTAAACAGAATTGTGTAACGACCAAAACAGAATGAAAAAATGCACCAAGTTGAAACGACTGCGCTCACATGTCAGACATATCGAGCGAACTGGTAGAAAAAATCAAAAATATTTGATTTTCATCTGACCTTTTGGACCAAGCGTTGTTTTTCCTTTCACATTTACGACATGTCGTCCAGCATGCCATATCAGTCCGACATGTTGGATCGTTTGAAAGTCCCTGTTTTCTTCATCATACATGCTCTTGTGTGTCACACGCGCTTGCTACTATGTAATCTTCGTCTATACAAATTAAATCCATAAGCAGATGTATGTCAACAGCCCGATGTGTGGCACGCAAGTTTTATAATTCGAACGCTCACCACTTCGCACAGACTTGTGCCGCAGCACACGAGTGCGCTGATATGTAAACTGGCGAATACATTTTGAAACATGGCCGGTTGCATGTGTGTAGTTTTGTTGGCGCACAAATACAAATGCTTTTGAGTGGTTCTGCACAAAGGCAAAAACTTTCATTAGAAACATATTCCAGAATTGCCTCGCTTGTTCGCTTGTAAATATATTTGTCACTTAAGATTCTGATAAAATCAAGAGATTTTGATATAGTCAAGATGTTTCAATATTGAATTTGCATGAATTCAAAACCTTAAAGGAAAACACCTCCAAAATTGTAACTAAATGGCATTGTGTTGGTCAACAAGCAGTGAAACATGCTTCGTTAAAAAATATATAAATTAGTACTTAAAGAATTTATTCAAGCATATTTTTTCTATTTATACGTAAAGTCTTCAGATAATGAGGTTTTTAAGATTTCCATTACTCGGGTCATTATAAAAAAAAATATCCAAAAAACACGTCTATCCGTACAGTATGTTATTAAACAGTTTAATTAAACATAAATAAATAATTACTTAAGCAAAAAACAAAAACTGAGATCCCGTCGTCCATGGAAAATAAGCAATCTTTTGTTAGAAAATAATTAGAGGCACGTACAAAAATCGAACGAACAGCACAGATTTAATATCTAAGAACCTGATAGTCAATGAAATGACAATTTTTTCCAGAGATGAAGGAAATATTATGTGAATAAATAGGTTAAATGCGACCATAGGGATTCCTTATGTTCATAAATAATGTCTAAAGAAGATATAAGAATGCTCTACTGATCATATTGGCAAGAATAAATTTGCCCTGAGACTAGTTTTGAAATTTTTATGGTCAAGTTATTGACATATTGTTGAGAAAAAGTAAATAAAAAAGTACTTTAATAATAGTGCATAAAATGCAGAGGTGGTTATCGAAAAGTGTAGGCTTGTCTACATCTACAATTTTCGTATAGTCTCTAGTTTTAATTGACATCAATCACTTAATTCGCATGTTCCTTTTGACTGGCATGTTCCTGACAACTATCACAGAACTAGAGTTGATATCCCAACCACGAATAGCGACGTTATGACTTCACTACCCGAATAATATAAAATGTTGATAGTTATAGTTGGCTAAAGCTTTGGGTTTAAAGGGACTATTCAAATGAGCAGAACTATAACATTAGCAATACAATACTTTACAGCGATGCAATACTTTGTTGGAGGAATTCATTCCAATGAATTGAAGCTAAGAATGCCTTATCCAATTCACAAAAAGGCGATCCCATAATTTGTGTCTACACCGTAATATACACCTTCTTAATATCGCATACAAAATCATACCGAGGAACTATGTAAAAGACTGAGCCCATTGTATATCATCTGATTGGTTCTTAATAATACTTGAATGACGACAAATCGATTAATACAAAAAAAATAAAATCGGCAGTCATCACCTCTGACAGACCTTTATGCTACAACGTCTGAATTTTGTTACCAGCAAAGCTAATATTACGTTTACATTCCGAGATTAAATCGAGATGAAGCTCGCTGAAGGAGATTAGCTCGCTTATCTTGTTGATTTTTATGAGATTAGCCACACAAAAGATAATCTGTTCGGAACGAGAATAAAAATTAATCTACTTCTTAATTTTCTCAAAAAAAGTTTTGCAACAGTGAAAATATCGATAATTTCTTAAAAAATGCAAAAGAAGTATTAATATGAAATGTCAAATAATTGCTTGCAACTACGTATAAGAATTTTATGTGAAGTCTCTATATGTAACGTAATGAAAAAATAAATGAAAAAATGTAACATTAAAAATTGAATTTATCATATATTAGAAAAGGTTCGTGCCTAAAACAAAACAGAGCAACGAAATCTCAAAGCTAATCTCGGTCACCCTAATAAGCCCAATCATGAATTTTTCACGTGGAATCGGAAAAAGGAGTTTCCGTGTGTGTAAAAAAAAAAATATGATCTCTTTATCTGCTATTTTTAAAACTATCTTTTCTGATTCCGCGTGAAAAATTATTTGTTAGGGCTGAGATTGACATGATAGGGTGGTTGAGATTACAGAATATTTTTATAAGAAAATTCTAAGCGATTTTTAGGCAAGCTCTTGATAAGGGATGTAGCTATGAGACTTCTACTCTAATGCTTCCATTAACAGTTTACCTGTTGCCATTTTAGGGCATTATCTTAGTGAACTTTTTATAGTTTTGTCTTAGTATCAATCAATAAAACGACTTATTTCAATTTTATATTTATTTTGAATACCTTTAAATTTCCTAACAACTAATTTTTTTATAACATACTGAATAACTTCAAAACTTTGCTACAATCAATATTCAGTGGACGTAATGGTGAGTTTTGCGATTTTAAGTGTTTTTTTTCTTAATTTTTACATTCGACTCCAATTCTACTGACATTTCAATGACAACGATAAGCAACAAGCATTAAAATATGTGTTACTACTTTTAAAATTATACATACTTTTACGGAAATGATAGTGCCAAGAGAAGCAATACCCGTTCTATAAAAAGATTTTCATGCTATCTCTGTGTTTCTAATTTACAATTCTTAAGAACGTTCCTAAGGACTGTGAATCGGAAACACAGCAATAACAAGATGACATTTTTCATTTTATCATTTCGCAGAATGGGAATTGGCTTCGTGTTTGCTGAGAAAAAATTAGAAAAGTGCTTAAGAAATACATAAAATTCATTCATATAGTCTTAAAGGGATTTTTAAATTCCAAAAATTACTTCTTTTTTTATAAAGCTGCATGTTAAACAGTTAAAGCTTATGCAAAAAAAAAAAAACCAAAATGAAGTTGCAGACTTCTTCACTTATGGTTCAATATAGGATCTAAACCAAACTGATAAATATACTCCTTATTTTCTTTAAAATCATTAGAATCAAAACTTTGCTAGCTTCTACCAGAACTTTAACCAATTGAGCAAAAGAAAATGTTGAGAAGTTATGGGTGATTTTAATCTAAAATAGTTCCTTACACATTAATATAAAAAATAATCTAAATAATAACTTAAATTTGCTGTTTTTATATCATCTCATCTCTCATTTTTATGTAGAGGTTCCCCAAAATCTGTGCATCACAAGGGAAGGATGGCGGCAACAACATGATGGCGGCTGAGCTGCATACAACTGAGCACCAGACTTTATGGATTTTCAGGCGGTTCATCCGGTATTAGCAGACTCTGCTGCTCATTATCCAAATCAGCGAGCACAACCGAGGGAAATTCCTCGTGCACCGAATTGTTGGCTTCTTGGTCGAGCACATCCGGCAGTGGCGGATGATTACCCGGCATAAATTGATCAAGATTCGGTATATACTCCATGGTGGGATATTCGACTTGAAGACCAATACTGCCACCACCACCAGCTGCTGAGGATGATGCCGTGGCAACTATGTTTGATGTTGAAATAACACCATTAACCAGTTGCGAAGATGATGATGGCGGCAAGTCGACAGCTTCTATGTCGAGCACCACTGGAGGAGCTTCTGGTGGCAGCTCGAGGGTTTGAGGTTTTACCGTTGTAGTTGTTGTGGTTGTTGAAGGATGGTCAATAGTTTGTTGCGTGGTATTATATGAAGCCATAGTTGTTGTAGTTGGCACGGCTTTAATTGTCTCTTCTTGGTTGTGTATTGTTGGCTGTACAGTTGTGGTTGTTGGCGCTACAGTTGTAGTGGTTGTTTGTGTGGACATTACCGTTAGGGCTGATGGTGAAATTAATAACGGTTTCAATATTGGCTGTCCCAAATGCGTCATCAATGGTGGCAACAGTTCGTCCGATTTCTTCAATTTGTTGTTCAAGAGGATCGGTGTAGGAACAATCACCTGTATTATGGGTTTGGCATTGGGTGCTACAGCCTGTTGATTCAGTTGTTTGATAATAATCGGAAAATTTTGGGTAAAGATGAGTGGCAGCTCGGCGCACACCTCCTGTTCGCTGTCGTAACACTGAGATTTGCCACGAATTCGTGCTTCCTGAGCCAGCATCATGGGACAGAGTTCGTTAAGTCGCACATCGCACATGATGGGATTATCTAGAAAAGAGCAATAAGAGTAGACATGAGTCTTAGGATCCACATAAAAAAATAAAGAAACAAAATAGTCGCAAGTGGTTATGCCTATCTATGTGCATAGAAAAAGCTTCACCAATTTTGATTTATTATTAAAAAAAATATGTGCTATAATGTTCCCGATGTGTGCTATCATTTGTAACGAGTTGATGCTTTTATAATGTGAAATTAGCTTCTTCATTAACTCTTTTCGGAAATTCAAAAAATGCTCAGAGATGTGCTGATGTTGCACTGCAATGAGATCTAAGCTACAGCTTTAAATAAGGATTTTAACTGCTGAAAAGGATTAAGTTTTCTGCTTAATTATTTTACAAACAAGTCATAAAAAGTGACATTACATAATATTCTAATCAAGATTTCGAAAAACTCCTTTAATGAAATAATAGAAACTACTGGAATTAATTAATTATTCATATGCTTATATAAACCGCTTTTAATTCCACAACGAAGCAAAATCTGATAAAATTTTAACAGGTCAAAACTTATGAAATCTTATAATTTTTTAAACAAATAAATGAAATTTAAACATACCATTATCAATAACAAAAAATTTACCAATGCGGCTCAGGACAGCACACATGGAGAACATAGAAGCGCGTATTTTTTTTAATTTTAGAGCTAATTGCACATCACTTTGTTTTAAAAGTGCATTTTGTGAGGTGATAAAATTAAAAAGTTATATATAGATTTTCATGTTATCACTGTGTTTCTTATTTACGTTCTATAGAAACATCCTCTTATGGAACATAAATAGGAAACACAGGGATAACATGAAAACTTTAAAAATAATTTTTATTCAACCACTACACAGAACGGGTATTGACCCTTAAACCTTGGTCCCGGTTTACATTCGTCAAGACTTGAAAACGGAGTTGCACCAGAACGTATTTTTGTACCATTTTTGGATCGTTTTTATTTTTTGGGTACGATGTATGAAAGTAAAGGTACGAATATTATTTTGCTGTTGGGTATTTTTAGTTTGTAGAATTGGATCTTTTTTTCTTGTTTTTGGTCACCACTTTCAAAAACAGTGGAAGCAAAAAGTACTCCAATATAAAAAATAGCTAATTGTACATAAGCAGTAAATGCTTCCAAAACAAAATTGATTGAATTGAATTTGCAAGGGCAAACATTTTATTGTGAAGTTCGTTTTTATTTTTCTACGATGCAACCCTGCTTGACGGTCAATTTTTTTTTTTTGATTCCCTTTTAAGCTCGACGCTGATATTTAGACGTCTTTTACATTAAGAAAGACTTGTTTTCAAGTCTTTGAGTTTGAGACGAAAGGGAGAAAAATTAACGGAACCAATTTCTCTGTACCGTAAAATTTTTGTGTTTCTTTTTGTTCTCTTTTCAATGCTTTAAAGTCTTGGCCAATGTACAAAGGGTCTTACACACCATAAAGGTTGACGACCAATTGCCATGCTTTGCATTAAAAAATAACGGGACAAAGCAAGAACTAAAGCGAATTACCGAAAAATTGAGCGTACATTCAATTTTTTTCTTTTCCCTCTCTTGCGATCTGCTAGCCACTGAATACAAAACTTGACCGTCAATTCTTGACGAGTGTTAACTGTTATATACGAAATTAAGAGCTGTGTCTCATACTTACTTTCCAATAGCAATTCCAATTTGCCTGGGACATTGTGATTCATACAACGTGTTTCGGATACCAAATCGTTCGATATGGATGAAATTTGATTGTTCTTGAGATTGGCCTGGCATAGCACTGGCAAACCATGAAAATCTTTCTCAAGTATGGTCAGATGATTAAAGGCAACTTTCAGAACTTTTAGATTCGGAAGATATGTCTGCAAAAATAAAAGATACCACGTCAGTTAGGAATTTCGCAAAAATCTCCCACAATTACTGTACTCACCGTGGCCATTTCCCTCAGCGTCAACAAGTGATTGTGTGACAGCTCGAGAATTTCCAGTCTTTCCAGACCAATAAAATCCTCCGGTAAAATACGTTCGATCTGATTATGCGACAAGCTTAGTATGCGTAAGCGATTCAGACCCATCAAAGCGCCATCTAGCGACTTCAAACGATTGTGGTCTAAGTTGAACTCGATAAGAAACGAGTGCTGATCAATATTGTTTTCCTGACGACCCGCTAGCTTCTCTATCTTATTGTTCGACATGTACAGATGTTTCAAGTGCTTTAAACCGCGTATTTCGTTCATGTGGAACTCTTCGATATCGTTGTAGGAAAAGTTGGCAACGAAAAGACGTCGCAACGGCAACAACGATCCATTTAAAGATTTGATGTGGTTGAAGGCCAAATTGAGTTCCTCCAAATATTCGGACTCTTGAAATTCATCCTGCGACAATTGATCGATTTCATTGCTAAAGGCATGCAACAGATTCAGGTTGCGTGCAAACTTGAAGACCCCATCAAAGGAACGCAACATGTTGTTCTGTAAATGTAGTGTTTCCAGATTGTACATATATCGCATATTCTGTGGCAAACGCGTCAAAGCATTATTTTGCGCCAGTATCAACTTTAAACGATTCGATTCTGGTAGCTCATCTTCCAGCGTCTGAATATTGTTCATATTTATAAAGAGCGATTCCAATTTGTTGAGATCTCGCAGAGTGCCATTCAAGTTCTCGATCTGATTGCGACCCAAGTGCAATGTAACCAGACTCGGTGGAAATGCACCCTTGTCGAGCCGTGTTATACTATTGCTCGGTAAAAACAAATTAGTCACCATTTGTATACCTTTCAAGTCATCCTGTAGCACCGATCGTATTCGCCCTCGCCCCATATCCAGCGTCTTGATGATGGGCAAATGATTGAGCACGTGCTTTGGAATTTCCTCTAGTTCATTGTCGCCAACACTCAAAAACTCGACATTCGATAACCCTCGAAAAGGTAGTTCAGGCACGGATCTATTTTGGGAATAAAAATAACATTAATAAAGCCATTATTTATTATTTTTGCAGCAATTAGAATTCAATTTCTGTGTAATTCGTGATGAATTGCGAAAAGATTTGCTTATCGCTGCAGCGCCTACGTTTTGCGATTTGTTTAAATGGTGAATCTGACCATTACGGATCGCAGCACATTTTGTCGCAATTTATTGGTTGCTTAAAATCATTGTCCTACATGCAGTCAAGTGTGATAAATAAATAAATTTTTTGTGTGTTTACAGTTAGCTACGTATTTTGTGATAACGTAGTGTAAATCATAAACAACATACGATATTTCAACATTATCATTGCAACCCGAATTTGCTAAGATGTGTCAAAGATTTGTTTCAAAAATGTCAGCTAAAAATTTCCAAAACCCATTTTATTTTTTGGTCTTGTAAATTAGCTCTTTAGTCAGATTTTCGGTATCGTTACCAAAGCTGTTTTTTATATGAACATGTCAAGCACAATGAATAAAAACGACAACGATAATAAGTAAACGTAAACTTTTTGCAAACCAACTACAGATGTATTCATATCCCGCAAAAGATGTTTGAAGTGAAAGGGTAAAAGTTATGAATTTGCGTCAGCAATCTTAACGTCAGCAATGTTATATTGTAACCACTGTTAACGTCATCCCAGTTAATGTTAGCACTGTTAAGGCTTGCACTGTTATTGAATGCATTTCTAATTCAGCTACCAGGCAAGCAGAAAACATAGCAACGCTTCTATGTTTTTTATATAGGGACCGCCAACTATGGAGAGATATGAACTTAAATCTTCAGTTTTCGTGTTTTTTTAAAGGGGTTCCCCAGAAGGATGACATATTGGGGTTAGATGTGTTTTTACAAGAACTGTCATAGCGTAAAAAATAATAGAACCAGCTCATATATTTTACCCCTCTAGGAGTCAATTTGGGAGATATATGAACAATTATCGACAGTTCTTTTGTATTGGGATCCCCAGAAGGGTGGCAGATATGGGTTAGGTGCGCTTAAAAAAAATATTGAAGAGTTAAAAATAATAGGATCAACTCATATGTTCGGCCAGTCGAGGGATGAATTCAGGAAATATCTTTTTAATTGAAAATTGGATGATGTATTCAAAAGAAGGTTCTAAAATACTCGAAAAATGATTTACATAAAAATTTGACGATGTTCCAACAATACTAAGTAGAGGTTTCAATATTTATTTTGCAAATGATAAAAATTTATCATTAATTGAATTTTCAAATGGAGCATTAGGATTTTATACGATTCCAATCAGGAAATTAAAAACAAACACAATTATTTCATAGCTTAAGTTTTCAGACGGCAGTTCCAACTACCACTTCCTATTGTTCTCCCCTCGTCATGTGAAATACTAAGTTCGACTAAATGTTCTTAGTACTGTGAAGACGAACAATAAACGTATTTTTTGAGCAAGTTCACGGTCTATATTTCTTTGAGAAGAACTTTTTTAAAGTGGATATTTGATATACTTTTAAGCCTAGAATACAGCTTCTATTGGCCTTGAAACATTTTCTTCACTCTTAGTAAAAGATTCAGAGATTATCTAAGTAATAGACTTACCCAATATGGACTAATCTATAAAATTTATAACCATTTTCGACCGCGCAGCAAAAATTATGGAATTTTTTTGTATATAATATATTTCTAAAATAATAAGGGCCTCCCTCTCTGATTCCAAATACGTAATCAAATTTATACCCCTACCCGTTTTCATGTTATATAAAAAAATCAAATATTCGATTCATCCATACCATAAAAATCCATAGGACCAAGCATGGTGATATTAAACAAGGTGAACATGATGTTTACAAATTTTTCTTCGCTTGTAAAAAAATGTTGATAGAGAGAGGCGCACTGTAGAAAAGTGAATGGTGAAAGAGAAGAGTAGCAAAAAGTTTATTTGAGAGATGTGAAAAAATCTCGCACACCTAATTTAATTCCACCATGGGCCCAAGTTATGCGATATCCGCTTGCGATGTGACCGTCCAACATTTACAATCACAATGTAGCAGTCACAAAAACGCAGAGTTACATAGAGTTCAAAATTAAATTGAAATTTTTATTTGTTCTACGTTTATCTTAAGATTGCCAGATAAAATTATTTACATTTCTCTAAGCTATGTTGCGTGGAGTATAACCAGACACACACAAAGCCTATATAACAGAAATTCAAGTGACATTTGCGTGAACATAATTGGACCATAAGTGCTTAAAATATTTCATTTAAAAAATGTCATCTTGTGTACAATGCAAAATAATCATCTCAAAAGTGTAGCCTTGTGCATGAGGCTTCATCATCATATCTATGTTCGAATTCGAAGATCGATTCCATTTCATAATTAACTGCCATCATTGTTATACATTTTGTTGGATGAGAAAAAGGAGTTTTTGTCGTTGGTTTTGAAAATATAGTAGAAGTACAAATTGTTAACAATGAAATAAAGTTTTATTTGCAGTTATAGCATTAAATTAGTTGCGCTTATTTTTTGTGCAGTGAAGACAACTTGAAATTTTTTTATCATATCTTATGCTAATTGAGTGGAATGCGATGGAATGGAATGGATTGATTTAAAAATCTAAGCATATAAATTTAGTTTATTTAATTGGATCTTGAATTGCTTTTTTTTATTTTTTTAGTATCTTATTATTTAACATATATCTCTTTACATTAATTATTAATTATATGAGTATTTAATTATATTAATATTTTATTATAAATTACAGTCCGCCACTTGCACATACATACCTCGGTGATAACAAAATTTTACAATAGTGCTGAAAAATTGCTGTCCTTTTAAACAATTGAATGGATTTTTAACTAAACTAAAAACATTTATTGAAATTAGGTGCTTGCTTTGTTAGTGGATTTTTTGGCAAGTTTTGCTGATTTTGATTAGCAGTAGCTGGCATTGCTGCACTCGAGGGATGCGAACAATCGAATGAAAAATTAATAGACGAGCATTTTATTTCCATTAATTTAGACCTAAGTGATTTGACTAAGGTTGCCGGTTATGCGGCAATTGAGAATGAGCAAAACATCCATGGGGATATTGGTTTAGAGGATATTATAGAAACTGAGCCAGAGTCTGGTTCATTAACGGCCAAATTGGCTGCTAAATTGACTGACACGAAACAAACCAAGAATCAGCTATAAGCCATTGAGTTCATTTCAAACTTCAAAATATTCCAGGAAAAGGAAAGAAGCACTTACATTGCAATATATCGCCGATATGCAAAATAAGCTATGTCAAGAACTGAAGAATCCTTCGCCAATTCAATTATTCTGAAAGTTTTATGATATGGAGTTGTTGAATAATATAATAACTGAGACCAACTGATTTGCTGCTCAGAAAAACACCTATTGCCATTTGGACTTGGTTTTATTAAAGAGATCCTTAGAAATTTAACTGCTACCGGACAACCACACTTTGCCTTCTGTTGAGGGTTATTAGGCTATTAAAGCAGGCAATGTCGAGATTAACGTTCACGCACATCAAGAGATATATTCAGTTTGCCAATAATGATGAATTTGAACATTATAATAAGATGATCAAGGTATTATCATTTTTCTTAAGTTACTGTGGTTCAAGTTTCCTAATTTGAAACATAGCCAGATGAATTTTGACACTTCCATTCGAAATTTTGCCATTTTCTAGCATAAACGTGCCTAAAATGCCTTCGTGTGCGTGCACTTATTGTGTTCCCTATAGGAACAAACTAACTTGTTTTTAAAAACAACTAATTATAAAACTAGTTTAAAATAAACCAGTATATGAACTACTTTGAATTATGTTAAGGTGGCATCCACTTCAATTCTAAATAGTTTTTATTGCATTATATATGAAGTAATTGAAATGCTACTTAAAAACAAGTGATTGATAAACTACTTTGAATTATATTAAGGCGGCAACTACTCTGATTTTGACATGTATTAATTGCAAATTTTTATTAGATTACAAGATTATATATATTTAACCATGTTATTTCATCAAATATTATTAACTTTAGGCCATCAGGCAGTTGGTTATTTTGAAGTAATTAAAAAAATAATTTAAATATAACTAATTTAACAAGTAGTTGAAAATATATGCAGACGAAAGTCAATTGACTTATTTAGCGGACATCACCATACAAACTATGTTAGTTCGTTCTATGGAAAAAAGTCAGAATTTCAACTAGTTGTGGTTGACAAAAAACTACTTTATCAACTACTTTTAAATTAGTTGATTTTCCTACAGGGTTGTTAACAGTGCTTTTAAAATTGTATATCAGCAAAAATATGTAATTAAACAATGAACATTCTTGTGCGATGATTTTTTTACGATATTCGATGTGGATTGTCAAAAAAAGAATGCATCGATCAACTTAGTTCGACTTTTGGTGATGAAGCGCCACATTCAGGAGCTATTAGACACTGATTGAATGAGTTCGAGAGGGGTTGTCTTGCTCACCAAGACGAATTTCGTAAAGGTCGTATAAGAACGGCTGTTGTGCCAGAACACATCGATGCTGTGCGTGAACTGTTGGATGCATACTGGCGTGTGACATACTGTGATATAGAGTCATCCTGGGAAATAGTAGGACTAGCATACATTCGATTTTACATGGGCATTTAGGCGTAAGGAAGATTTGTTTCCGTTGGATACCCCATAATAAGACGGTTGCTCAAAAAAAGGCTCGTATTGATTGGTGCAAAGAAATGCTGTAAAAATACAGTGAGGGTGGTTCGAAACACATCTATAACATCGAGACGGCAGGTGACGAATCATAGATCTATGTTTTATGAGCCTACGCTTATTGGTCTTTCAAAGTGATTAAAACACCACAAAAGTTGTTTGCGGACGGAGCACATCCAAGCAAAGTAACGTCTTTTTGTTCAGAAAAACTGGCTATATCGCAACTGTACCACTTGAGCAACTTAGAACTGTTAACGCTGAGTGGTTCGCAACCATTTGTTTGCCGGAAGCTGGGAATTGTTGAAAGCAAACTGCCGAAGGAAGATCCTTCTCCATCACGACAATGCACTCAAAACGTGAAATTTATAGGTCATCCGCCTAACTACCCCGACTTGGCATTCAATGTCTTCTTGTTGTCTCACATAGAAAAAATAAAGTGTGACGAGTGTTTTTTCTACGCCCGAACAGGCAGTGGATGCCTTCAAAAACCTGGTTTCGGCGGTACCAACTTCAGAGTGGCAAAAATGTTTCGAAAATTGGTTGGAACGAGTCCAACTGATCGAGTCATTGATAAGCCACACTGTTTTTTCATTGTTAGACGCAGGACTTAAAAGGCAGGACCACATAGCTTCTAAGTTCCGTGCCATATTAAGGGTTCACGGGGATTAAAACTACAGGAGATATACGCATTGACACAAACGCGCAATATGTGCAGTACCATTTGAATGCATGGAAATTCCAAAACTTTTACCGCACTTATGGTAAACGCGATAGCGAGCTTAAAACGACTCGGGCCTAAGATATTTTCACACTTGTTGTTCCTCCATTTTTGAACCAAGAAATTGAAAAGCTTAAAGTGCATTCTGTGAAAGTGCTTAAAGTGCATGTTGTGACTGTGATTTCGATTAACGTTTTCATCAGGAACGTTCTTAAGGAATATGACTGAAAACCAACACAGTGATAATATCAAAGCTCTTATAAAATCTGTTTTTCATTTTATCTCTTCACAAAACGGGATTCGACCTACTGAACGCAAGCAGATCTAGTTTCAACTATGTTTAATTTTATTTAATTGTAGTAAACGCTTTTATTAAATTATATTTATTTTCATAAACTATGAAATATTCTATTTCATAAACTAAATTCATAAACTATATGTTATTTAATATATCATTATATATTATAAATTATAGCAATTGTCATGATAATCATTACGATATCAGAATACATATTGTAGATTAACTCGAAATATCGTAAAAAAGCGATCTGTTATTTGTGCAAAATGAAAGAAAATACATGTATCTATTGGGTTGGCAACTAAGCAAATGCGGATTTCACTCAAATATGGCTTTAGTTGAATTTTTAGGATTGCTGACGTAATCGAAATGTCAAACACATTTTGTTATTTGATAGTTGGTACTTCAACTGTCAATGAGTAAAAAATTTTTTTGATCGGTTGTGTAGTTTTTGCGTGGCGTCTGTTGAAAAATGGAAAATCAAAACGAACTTTTTCGTCATATTTTGCTTTTTTATTTCCGAAAAGGAAAAACCCCTTCGCAAGCTCACAAAAAGCTATGTGCTGTTTATGGTGACGAAGCTTTAAAAGAACGGCAGTGTCAATATTGGTTTGCCAAATTTCGTTTCATGTATCACATAAATTCATTGAAAATCGCTTAAAACAACTTTGCTATGTACGAAAACTCGATATATGGGTTCCTCATGAACTGAAAGAAAATCATTTAACACAACGCATTAACATCTGCGATTTGTTAAAGAAACGTAATGAAAATGATCCACTTTTAAAACGATTGATAACTGGTAATAAAAAATTGGTTTCTTACAACAATGTCAATCGGAAAAGATCGTGGAGGAAGCCAGGTGGAGGAAGCCAAGTTATGTTATCAGTTTGGTGGGATTACAAAAGAATTGTCTACTTTGAACTTTTACCACCCGACCGAACGATCAATTCAGATGTCTACATTGAACAACTAACAAAATTGAACAATGCAGTTGAAGAAAAGTGAACCGAATCGACAAATCGAAAATTTGATGTATTCCACCATGACAATGCAAGGCCACACACATCTTTGGTCACTCGGCAAAAATTATTGGAGCTTGGTTTTGATGTTTTGCCACATCTGCCATATAGTCCTGACCCTGCACCATCTGATTACTTTTTATTTCGATCTTTGCAAAACACCTTGAATGGTAAAAATTTCAATAATAATGATGATGTCAAATCGTACCTGGTTCACTTTTTTGCTGATAAAAACCAGAAGTTTTATGAACGTGGAATTATGATGCTGCCTGAAAGATAGCAAAAGGTCATTGCTCAAAATGGGCAATACATTACAGAATGAAGTTATTTCGTTCCATGAAAAAAATGTCTTTTATTTTCTAAAAAAAATCCGCAATTACTTAGTTGCCAATCTGATACAAGTTCCATTTTCGATTGTTCTGTTAACTATCTCCGTATCTACAAGCTCTATGTTCGATTGTTCCTTTAACTTCCTAGAAACAGATGAGGTAAGGAAAATAAAATATCTCGTATTTACGATATTTTGAGTTAATCTGATATGGTTTGTGACCACAGATATTTTATTAATAAAATAAGTTTATTTTTTTGATTCTGCCAACTAAATATATACAACACTAAAAAAATTTTTTTTTGTCAATATTTCAAAAAGGATGCTAACAATTCTGTTACGAAACTGTCTATCTTCAATGCACTGTGCAGGAGTCAAGAAACTGCTTAGATTTATGCGACCTTGCAAAAAAGCAATATATACCATTAGAGATATAATGTCTTTTCTTACCTTTAACAATTTTATAGAAGCTTAAAAAATGAGTCGATATATCTATTAATAGATCACAAGCATTAGGCGTTTCCTTATAAGAATCACGTTAGGACAAAATGCAAGAAATCTTACGAAAAACTAGAAAATATCATAGAAAACCTTAGCGTGATGAAGTGCATCAATCTACTAAGAACGATTTATTTAAGCTGCAACTAAAAATAAATGTGCGAAGAAGGAACAAATTGAATTAATTAAGTTGTTCCGCGACTAACCACTGGCGCCTCGAGATGAGACAATTAGTAGCAGGAATGGACTGATGAATAATTCATATGGGAACGTTTCATCAATCAACCATGCTTAAAGCACGTTGTTGTCAGCTATTGAACATTGACAGCATTCATCAAATTCCGTTATGGATTAATTAATTGACAGCTGTTAAGGATGTTGTCCACAAAGCTATTGCATTATCTATTAATAGCTGAAGACAAGGTTGTTAACTCACGAGCCTATTTTTAATTAAAATGTTAATTTAGATGTCTTTCCACTTACTTGCATATAATTCATGTCAACATTGTTTCAGGTAAGAGAAAAAAGTAAGAGATTTTTTTTAATTTATTGAAACGAAAACTTCTTTAGGCGCGTTAAGCAGATTTATGCGTAGGGGTAAAAGTTATGATTTCGCGTCAGCACTGTTAACGTCAGCAATGTAAACGTTAGCAATATTAACGTCAGCAGTGTTATATCACTTTCAGCTACCAGGCAAGCAGAAAAGAGCAACTTTTTGTGTTTTTTGTGTGGGAATACGCAAAAGGGTCTCAAATTGGGGCTAAGTGTGTTTAGAATAAACGTTAAGGGGCCAAAAATAATAGGACTAGGTTCAATATTTTATCCCGCTAAGGGTCAATTCGGGAGAGATATAAACATAATTGATAGTTCTCCTGTTTTTTGTATGTGGACCCCCCCAGAAGGGTGGCAGGTAGGGGTTAGGTGTTTTCAGAAGACATGTTGAAGGGAAAAAATATTCGGACCCGCTCATATATCTTACCCCTCTAGGGATCAATGCGGGAAAGATATGAACTATAATGGGGACCACAGCAGAGTGGCAGATAGAGTGTAGGTGTGTCTAGAAGAAATGTTATAGAGCTATATATTTCAACCCTCTAGGGGTCAATTCGGGAGAGATTTTTTTATTCGAAAATTTTATGATTTATTCTAAAGAAGGTGCTTAAAAGCTTGAAAAAAGATTTTACAGAAATATTTGACGTAGCTCCTATTATACGAGTACTATTTGGATACTTCAATATTAACTTTGCAGATGATAAAAGTCTACCACTATATTTATTTTTGAATTAACCATTAGGTTTGGCTGTAACCGATGATCGAAAACCCAGTAGATATTTACAGAAATTTCAATCAAACATTTTTGTTTTTACTTTAGTTGCCATAATTCTATTGTATCCTTTTTGAAATATAATGAAATGATTGAAATATGAATGAATTGATACTTCAATTAATTTGAAAATTAAAAACACACTGTTTTTGCATAGCTTTAAGTTTTTCACAACTTTAAGTTTTCATTTCGGTCGGCAGTCCCCCCACTGCCTATTATTTTTCTTTTTTTTTTATTTATTGTGTTTGATTTTGTTTGTCATCAATCTGAAAATTGCACTGAACTTGATCAGTATCCATAAGTCACTAATTGTCACACGACCTCCTCTGGCCTTTGGTCATTGATTGATCGCAATAAAAAATTGAACAGAGCGAATAGAGAGAAAACCACGCATTTTTAATTGAACATCTTCTTAAACGTTCTGCTTCTTTTATGAATTTCACGCGAAGACAGTTCGACTTTTCAAAAAAAAAAAAACTATTCAAAAATATCGTTGTATTGCCTGCAAAATGTAGTAATATGGGCATATATAGCGAGCTGATGTTATTATTACAAAAAAAAAAAAACAACAAATTTGCCAAGAACATTATTATCATTAGGGTATGTAGTGATAGGAAAAAACTTGGAAATATTCCACAATAATTACTCATCATCACCATCAACATCATCATCCACACAGTATTTACTTCAACACTTTATAAATGAATTGAGAAGTCTTTTTTTCTTTCTTCTTTTTTATGCTTGCATCTATTTTGTAGTCAGTGGCCAGATTGTCTTTAACGGGCTCTTAACTCTGTCTCTTATCAGTAAAGCTTTCAATACCAATTAAAGTTGTTTTGAAAATCACATCAAGCATGCCTGTTGGTATCTCCTAAAGTCTGAATGAAAGTCAAAAGTGATTTATTTGCCGAGTAGAATGTAAACATTGCCGAAGTGCGTTAAAGTTCGGAGTGAAGTGATGATAAGAAATCAGTTTGATATCAATTAGATGCTTACTTGCGATCGATCAGTGAATGCGATCTGCTACTTTTTTATTCAAACCCATTCAAATGGGTGAAATTTGCGATTGGCACGTTTTGCGTGATTAGGATAAGCTTTGCTTTTTCAAGCCTATAATTTAAATTAATTATTTTTTTTTTTTTTTTTTGGAAAAAATGAAAATTTACTAAATTGGTTTTTTTCTTATACTTTTATGTACTTAAAAACTTTCTTTGCTTTATTTAAATAAATGTTTTATTAATGATTACAATAAAGTGATATTTATATATCGAGTCTTAATCGCCAAACAAAGCGACATTTTTACAAAATTTATATTTTTAATAAGATATAAAGCAACTGTGAATTATCTCCCAAAATCATACTGAGTAAAAATTTAAATTTTTTTAGTTTAGATCGAACAAGGTCTAAGTTTAAACATTTGCTCGGCCGAACAAGGGGAGTACCTAGGAGCAGCCAAACAAGGGTCAAACAAGGGTCGTTGATTAGTTCAATCCTAGATTGAATGTATAAAAATAAAAATTGCAATGAATTTCCACAGAAATTTCCACATAGTCTTAGAATGTCAAAAATTAATGAGCAATTTAATACAGACTCTCCGTTAGGACTTCTAAGAAGACGAATACACTGTGTGACGAAATCGACAAAAAAAAAGCACAACCTAACTTTGTACAAATTGAAAGAGGGATATACTGAGAGTACATCGGCCACCTGGTCTGACCTCTCAATGTCGTCACAATTGTTTTTAATTAATTTTTATAGTTGAAGTGTTAAAATTTTGTGTGCCGGCCGTGGCTTAGTGTGTAGATTGTGTGTCTCATACGCCAGAGAACTCGGGTTCGAATCCAACCTGACACAGAAAGTTTTCCAAGTGAATTAATTTTTCTGTTCGGCCGTCACCTCTCTGCAGACAATGGCAAACTTCAAAGAGTAAAAAACTGCCATGAAAAGCTTCTTGAGAACATAAGCCGTTCGGAGACGGCATAAAGCTGGTAGGTCCAGTTCTCGATCATTTGTGTTCAAACATTTTCACAACGCACACAACACAAATGATCATAACAAGCTAAGTAAAATTCCATTCAAGGGCTGAAATGGCCATTTCGTTTTTTCGTTAATTATTTTGTTGTCATTTCATTCCGACATTCCATTAATTTTTATGGTCATTTGCCTTGTTGGAAGTGAAAAACAAAATCCACTTCTTTGCGGTAGAATTTTACCTGGAAAAAGGCTATGTAAAAATAAATCCGATAAAATACAAAATTAAATTTTTGCGCAGTAAATTCTTTTATTTTTTTTAAATTTAAAAAAAAAATTGGTGTTTCTATCAATTTAAATTCAATAATATTCCATTAACGACATTTCACAAAAATTAATTGCACGTAAAAATACCGTAAAATATGTAAATTTTTTAAAATTGAATGTGAATTAAAAATTTTATTTATGAATCAATTTTGCATTCATTAAATGGATTCTTATTTCAATTTGTCTCAACAGAAGCTCAAAAAATTGGCTTGAAAGCAATATATCGCGAATTCAGCAAAAAAAGGTGATATACAATTAAATATAGAGGGAGTTTGAGAAAAAGAAAACTTAAATTTGCTTCTATTTTCTAGTAATAATCAATTTATACTAACCCTGTAGGGAAATCAACTAATTTAAAAGTAGTTGAAAAGTAGTTTTTTGTCAACCACAACTAGTTGAAATTCTGAATTTTTTCCATAGAACGAACTAACATATTTTGTATGGTGATGTCCGCTTAATAAATCAATTGACTTTCGTCTGCATATATTTTCAACTACTTGTTAAAGTAGTTATATTTAAACTATTTTTTTAATTACTTTAAAATAACCAATTGAAAACTAGTTAATCAGGCATGTTCTGAAATCCGATTCATCTGGAATCCGATTTAGAATTGAATTGAAGTGGATGCCACCTTAATATAATTCAAAGTAGTTCATATACTAGTTTATTTTAAACTAGTTTTTTAATTAGTTGTTTTTAAAAACAAGTTAGTTTGATCCTATATGGAAATAATATATGCTTTATATGTATTGGATTGATAAATAACAAATCCACCGCAACCATTACTAATAACTAAAATTTTTTTATACTCATAAATGTCGATTTTTGGATTAAATAAAAAAATTTTCCAAAAGAACTTCTTTAAAACTATCAGCTTTTGCGATGAGCAATTACCGTGCGTAATAAGAAAATAATCTGTGAAGCCGTTTGTTACGTGCCAAATTCCGCTCGCGTATCGGAGCTGAGGTTGGCCAACTCAGTGAAGGGGGTCCGTGGGTGATATGATGTTAAATAAATTTAACCGTAACACGTTTTTAAGATATTTGGGCATGGTTCTCAAAACTAGTTTTAGGATTTTTTTCATGTGAATATAACAAAAACTTTTTCAAGTTCAATAACCAACCTGATCTTACCCCTTTAAAAAAAATACCTAATTTTTTACTTAGAATAGATATAGAATAAATATTTTTCGGGACTATCGAGTTGTATGGGGTTATTTTCTCAATAGTATTAGGCGATCTTTAACACTAAAAAAGTTGTAAGTTAACTGAATAAGTGACTCAACATTAAACTAGAAAATTCTCAGACAATCGAGCTGCATCTCACAATTATTCTTATCATTTTGAGAACTTACTCACTAAGAGCTTTAAGTTTTAAAAAGTTTCTTGGGCTTTGAGATCCATCTCGATAAACAAGACCTTACTAAAGAGTAAAAGTTTTTTTTATGCTTATGACAACGAGTAGCTGTTAAAAAAATTGAGTAAAAAGCCTAGCTCACTTTATGCATGAGACCATCCCCCCACCCCCCATATATAGTCATTTGTCATTTTGATTTGGATACAGAGTAACTTGCTGGCGATCATTGCTATAAAATTTACTAAATAAATTTATATAATACTATTGACTCTAATAGAGTTTTTTAATACTTTACTTTTAATTTTTAGAACTATTTGTTATGTCATGGTTATACTTATTAATAGCATTTTTTTTTTTAGAAAACCATAATCTTGACCAAGTAAATCAAACAGATTGAACTTAAAGACATTCATTTAAATCTCGTAAACATCATTCATCCTAATAATGATCATTAACTACAATCTTTATGATGGCGCCAATTGTAAAATGTCAACGTGATCGTCAAACGGTTCTTATCGCACTTTTAATACTAAAGATGTCACACAAACTAATGTATCAATTGAGCAAAATGATGATAATAATTTTTGAAAAATTAGCAAAAATTCAAATCCCCCTGCAAGGGGGAGAAAGAAAATAAGTTGTTGTGGCTTCAAACTGGTATATCTGGCATGGAAATAAAAAAGATTTTCACATCATTGCCTAGTTTTGGCAATAAAGTATTGGCTGTTGACCCATTCAGTCACTACTAAATTGCAAGATTTGCTATCTTTCGATTGCAAAAATTCTTTGTACCAGTCCTTTAGAAAAATGTTCTCAAATAATTTGTAGAAAACATTACAAAACAAAACAGTGTCCAACATTAATATAATTGCCTTAGCTAAAAAACTAACGTCTACATTAATATGCTTGTGACAAAATAGAATTGTGTGTTTCTACCCAATAAAAATATATTTGCATCACTGTTAAACTCAAAAAGAACAGAACTCTGCAAATTTAAAACAAACAGAACTCCTTTCTTTTATGTGTTTCGCCTAGACATACATATATCTGTGTCTTTTGCACTTGCACGAAAAATAGCGGAAATCTTGTTGCTTTATGCGCCAAGCCTTGGCGTCATTTTAAGTTTCAAGCAGGCGTAGGCGCGAAACGTGTTGAAAAATTTAGCTCTTGTGAGTGTTGTGTTTCTGAAAATGTTTGTTTACATTAATTGTGTTTGTGTTTTCAAATTAATAAAATAAAAAACAAAATAAAAGAAAAATAAGGCCGTTCAGCAGTAAAAATAGGTGAGTTTTGAAGAAACTTTGCTGATAAAGCGGGTGCTTCGCTGATATAGTGGGTGCTCCAAGCATATTATGTTTTCTCCAACTAGAAAATGTGTGCTAATAAAAATTATTGTAAAGTTGGATAAACATAATATGGTTACTTCTCAACATAGTTAAATCCGAGAAAAACGTATTTACTGTTTTTTAAACATATTTTGTTGGCTTCAAACCAACAATTACTTCTAAGGCTGTGTGTTGAATACAATTTCTGTCTGTTGAAATAAAATTGTCATTTTTGCTGTGCCAAAAGAACAATGAAATTTTGACAACTAGAAATTTTGGCGTTTTAGATTTCGTTAGTGTATTAGCGCGAGAGTTTAATTTATTTTGCAAAATTGTTAATATAACTGAAAATTAACAGAATTTTATGCAAATATTTTTCACTTCTGATTGCTTTGCTGTCGGGAGCAAAAGTTTTCAACTTCTTTATGACTTTTTTTAAAGGAAGGGGGAAGAGTAAATACTGCTTTTGCTTTTCTGCTCCGGACAACTACCTAAAACATTATTCCTTTAAGGATATTACCTATATTCGGCCAAGAGGTTATTCCGAAACATTAAATGCCATTTTGAATGGAGACAATCCACAAACTTAAATGCATTTAAGAGTGTCTGCCAGCTCTTTTCGCAAAATTGTGGAGTTTATTCCAGCGAAGCATCATGGATGGTCAATAGAGTATGAAGTGGTTAGCTATCGAGTAGCAAGTGGCTTTATGGGATGGCGGACAGTATGCAATATAGTTCTACATATTACGCAGAACTTCCTTTGGTGTTTTGTTGGGTTTTCCATTTTTTTTTAATTCGTTGTGCTTTTTTAGTTTATAATTAACAAAAAAGTTTAGCTTTCATTTATTTCACTTTAGTTATTTTAAGCGCGAAGTTACAAGTGTTTTTTTTTTCTAATTATGCTTGTGCCAAAAATTCTCTTGCGGATTGTCAATATTTATACTAGCCCCTGAGGCTACATGAATTTTTGACAATCATATTCACCTCGCAACTGCCAAATATTCTCATTCAGACTGTCAAAATTTCATCATCCGAGTGAAAAGTTTCCGAATAGCACACAGCCTAAGCAAATATTTTGTAATCGCAGTGAAAAACTTTTGGCATTTCTTTTGCTAAAATATGTTTCCAAGTAAATATAGTGTAATCATAGGTAAATATATTATGTTGTACTTAATTATCGTTTTGAAAATTATGCTTGTGCCAAAAATTCTCTTGCGGATTGTCAAAATTTATACTAGCCCCTGAGGCTACATGAATTTTTGACAATCATATTCACCTCGCAACTGCCAAATATTCTCATTCAGACTGTCAAAATTTCATCATCCGAGTGAAAAGTTTCCGAATAGCACACAGCCTAAGCAAATATTTTGTAATCGCAGTGAAAAACTTTTGGCATTTCTTTTGCTAAAATATGTTTCCAAGTAAATATAGTGTAATCATAGGTAAATATATTATGTTGTACTTAATTATCGTTTTGAAAATTATGCTTGTGCCAAAAATTCTCTTGCGGATTGTCAAAATTTATACTAGCCCCTGAGGCTACATGAATTTTTGACAATCATATTCACCTCGCAACTGCCAAATATTCTCATTCAGACTGTCAAAATTTCATCATCCGAGTGAAAAGTTTCCGAATAGCACACAGCCTAAGCAAATATTTTGTAATCGCAGTGAAAAACTTTTGGCATTTCTTTTGCTAAAATATGTTTCCAAGTAAATATAGTGTAATCATAGGTAAATATATTATGTTGTACTTAATTATCGTTTTGAAAATAATTGCTGGACTGCAATTAAATTATGTATTCTCCAATTAATATATATTTGTCCGTGAATATTTAAGGTTATTCTTGACTATATTATATTTCCAAGCAAACAAATAGTAATAGACTAAAAGTGTTCTCAGTCCATTTATACAATATACAATATACTATTTATATGAAAACATATTTTCTTTAAAACAAATTATATTGTTTTTAAATTCAAACAACAAGTGTTAAGGTACAATTAAATAATGTTAAGATGCAAATATATATATAAAGAAAAATTGCATTAACTAATCATATTATATGTGGAACCAACTATTATTACTTGTTTCCAAGAAACATGCAAAAACATATTATACTTCCTGCAAATTATGCTTGGGAAGGCCTATTATTTTTCAGCGTGTATAAAAAAAAAGAAACATGTTTATGCCATTAACTAATCAAAATATTATTAACCCCCATCATTTAAGAAAATATATTGAATCATGTTCATTTTGCTTTACTTCACAAATTGAATTCCATTGCCGGTTTCCAGCAAGAGATTTCTTAATTTGAATTTGCTTCAATACAGCGCTGCTCCACTTGGTCTGGTCAGTGGCATTTTTGAGTCAATAGGTCAATTGTTATAAATTGAGATCAGAAGAAAAGATTGATTGTAAAAAAAGGAAAACATACAAACATTCAAACATACAAACAAGTAAATGTTAATGTAATTTGATTTAACGTAGTGACGAACTATTCCATTCGATGAGCAATAAATATTTTTTAGAAAAAACAAATTACTAAACAACGGCTTGTAAAGATTTTAAAGCGTAGAATTATGAATATTGTTTTGCGAAAAGATGTGGCAAGAACTGGTAAAATGCAATTCATTCCGAAATCTCAAAGTCAACCAAAAGATAAGAAAATACAATTTAAATACGAACTAAACATTATGTTATTTCGAATAATAAAACATACATATTTTAAACATCGATGGTTTAATCAAAATAAAACAAAAATAAATCCTGATAAGTACAACTCTTGTACAAACAAAAAAATAAAGAAAAAACACCACGACACTTATGAGAGTTCATTCAAAAAAATGTTTTTTTAAAAAATATGCACATACATATTTATATACGTAAAAGTTGAATAATTGTTTTTATTTTAGAAAACAAATACAGTTGCAATTGTATTAAAAACAACAACAGCGACGAAAACAACAAAAATCACTCAACAAAAATTGTCGATTGTCGTTTGTCGAAACAAGCCGGAGATAGTAAAATTTTTATAAAATCCAACACAAACAAACCTCAACCGAGACAAGCAACCCAAGTTAATCGACTTGCAATAATCGGCACTAGCCGACGTTTCACACTTGTATATACACACGATTAAATATTCCAGAGAAATTATAAATGAGACTTGAAGATGGTGATAACAAGAATTTTTCAATAACAACAAATCATATGCCGAGTGTATTCTATCAAGAAAGAAATGTTGTAGCAATAATTCCCGAGTGGCTACGAAAAATTAAAAAAAAAAAAAAGAAACAATTGTATTGTTTAGGTGATCCCCAATAATTTCAGTTGGGTGCATTCTATTTAAAAATACTTCAGGTTTGTTTTTGAGTTTATTACAGCCAGTTGCAAAAAAGTGTTGGTTACGTATTTAATCGGTTAAATGACATTTTGGCTGCAGGCATAGTTTTTATTGAAATGTTAAATAACTCAAGATTGTTGGCTACACTAAAAATTATTGCAAGTTTGTCGGTACAATGCTATTTATTATTGTCAGCTCACCAATGTGAAAAAAAGAGAAAGCAATAGAACGTCAAATTTGCCTGTGAAATGCCGCACAGTTTTATCAGTTGACATTTATTAATCAGTTTGACATTAAGAAAAATTAAAAGTTAACTGATTAAATTCAAACAGGTACTCTAACCAGCAGCATTGAATATTTATAATATACGATTAGAATGGACACCGCGAATATTCGCCACTAGCTGTTCTAATAATAGCATTTCAATCGATTTGCATATCACCAATGCTTAAAACCAGGTTCATGCACCAGGTTAAAATTTCTCCCGGAACTATCACAAAATAAATAGAAATAATCTTTGAAATTTTCAAGGTTAGTTCCCAATAAACACAATTTTGGAGAACATTTTGTTTTTTTCTATTATATTAGTTTATGTTTGTTTCTTATATCAATAATTTCCTTGCATAATTTTTTCAAGATTTTCACATGAAAAAGTATACCCGAAATATTCTCAGATGCGCTAATTTACGTTTTTGCGGTTTAATTTGTTTTGCAAATCGAAGCCGACTTTTTAAAATAGAAAAATCAAATAGAAAAAATAAGTCAATTTTAACTTTCTAAATCGTAAAAAATTAAGGTTTTTAAATTTAAATTAAATTTGTGAAAAAAGTATTAGATTTATTCAGAAAAGCTTAACTGTATATTTTTGTATAAGTATCAAATATTAAAAAATAAACAAAAAAAAAAAAAAATAAAGTTTGGCCACTTTTGGTTTCTCATGATTCATGTCTTTCCAGAAAAACTGAAAATGTTAAGGCAAAATTTCAAAATAGGATCACTTCATTAGGTGCCTAGGCACCGACCGAACCTCGAAAAACTTGCACTTTGAGTATCTTTTTTTTTAACAGACGCAATTTTGCCAAAAAAAAAAAAGAAAGTTTTCGAAAATATTAAAAAATACATTAAAATAATCAAAAAAAATCTTATTTTTTAGGTTCGGTCGGTGCCCAGGTCTCTAATGAAGTGATCCCATTTTGAAACTTTGCTTTATCATTTTCAGTTTTTCCGGAAAATAATGGATCACCTAAAAATCAACTTTTAGAAGACGCCCTCTTGTGACGCCAGCTAGAGCCAAAAGTGGCCAAACTTTTTTTTTTTAATATTTGATACTTAAAAATGTATAGAAAAGCTCTTTTAAATATAATACTTTTTCAAAATATTATATGTCAAAATCTTAATTTTTTACGATTTAGAAAGTAAAGATCACCTTAAGGGGACTTAAAAGTATTTTTTGTAGAAAATTTAGCTGTGTTTTATTAACCCTCTGCAGCTGACGTGCTCCAAATTTCGCAATATAACTGACGTGGAGTCTAGCAGACCTCACTTTTAATCTGATTTCCTATGATGAAATTTCTGACTGTAATTTTCTTGACCTTATTCCATATAACAGCAAATACATTTTAGGCTAACATAAGAAAAAAATTTGAAATAAAAAAAGTTTTTTTTTTTAAAAGATTTGGTGCGAATTTGTCTTCGAATTTTACGTTTGTATGCACGAATTTTTGATTTTCTGTGTCTGTGAGACTACGGCGTCAGCTGCAGAGGGTTAAAGGTTACGAAATAACAGTTAAAGATATTGAGCATTTTTACCGACACGACACCGGCGCGAAAACGTAATCTAATTTTAATAAATGAATGCGATCACACTCGCCGACATGTCGGTATCGTGTCTGATCCTCAAGAGCATGCGTCACCGATGAAAACAAATTGTAGTCGACAATGTCTGCGCTATACGGCGGATGGGGTAGGACTTCCTATTTCAGCGTTTCAAGGTATGTTTTGATTGGCTGCGCAATTTGTGGCCGATCGTTGTCTTGTAAAATTACCTTGTCTTGTCTTGCCTGTGCTCGTATTCTGGCCATTTTTGGTTCAATGCTTGGCTCAAACCTATCAATTGAGTTCGGTAGAGTTGCGTTGTGCGGGTTTTACCCGGTTGTACACTGAACTAAAACGAACTTAATATATAAGGAAAAGTTCTTTGTTTTAATGAATTAATCATTAATCCCATGTACTCTAAAGATGAGTCTCTACGAACACGTATAGTTCACGGAAACATAGGTCCAATCATTCCTTCGATCCATTCTTTACATGTCCAAACAGTTCCGGTAGCAATGATTTTTTTTTCATATAAACAGCATGAACCGACACCTCTTTCATACTTGTTACTTCTGAGCCGAGTTGGCTGTAAAAGTGATAGAAATAAAATATTTATCACTTCTTCCTTGGTTCTTTGGTAAAAGTAATTGAAAGAAATGACATAAAGCTATTACAAGATATATCGCCATCCTTGTCATGTGCATTGTTTCGTTCATTTTGTTGAACATGCAAACTGGCGGAACTAGATAGCTCCGGGACATGTTTTGGCTCTGAGAGAACTGCTACGTATGAACATGTTTAAACAATTAAAATATTTAGGGAAACATTTTATATAAAGAATGCATATGAGTATATCATTTTTCAAGAGCTGATTTTATAATATATATTCATATCCTTAGCAGATTATATTATAAATTTAGTACACAAAGTAGGCGTTCACACATCAGTCAAATGATTGACGTATACCGCGATTTTTTACTCTCTTACTCTCTCTGAAAATTTTGATTGACGCTTGCTCACACACGATTTTTTAGTTGAAGCTCCGACGCAGGCATTTGTTACTTTTCTGCCACCTACAATTTTGTGAATTCATATCGTGCTGTGTGCATCACTTTATTTGGGTGTTTATTTAATTAAGTTGTTATGTGTGCATAAAAACTTTACAAAATGTAAAACAATAGCGGAAATATAATTGATCTTTTAGGATTAAAACTGGTCACATGAGGAAATCAATAAGCCGGAAATTATACATATTTGAATGACCATCGGATGCACGTCATAAAAAAATAATAGAATAAATGAAATTATGGCAGGAACCAGACTGCAAAACTCACTTTTTGCTTGATTAAATCATTCACTGGAATTCTTGTTCAACTCAACTCATTCAACAAATTTCAGCGTTGAATAAAATCAGCACACTACTGGCGAACTCGTCTTTTGTGTCAGTTTGAGTTTGAGTTCGTCTGATCGAACTCACATGTTTGAGTGAGTTCGATCAGGAACTTAAAGAAATAGTTAAATTTAGTTGTTTGCAGGCAATCGTTATAAAAACTTCACCCTTCTTCTTCTTGTTCTCTTTTTCTCTCTATCTCTTTCTGCACACGAACAAACTCATACGTGTTGATTTTTGCTTTTTGCGTTTGATTCTTGATGATAATAATCTTTGCTGAGCCCAAAGAACAAGCATGAAATATGTATCCGAAGACGTCCGTTGATTAAATTCACTGAGCCAACACGAAGCACATGGTTTGATTGAATTTAACTCACTAGCGAGTGTATGCATTCGAGCAAGTCTGATCGATTGAACGCAGAGGAGATTTTTATAGTGTTGACTACGTATGAATATTTTTATGTGAATTCTGCAGTTCTCTGGCAGGAACTGAAGAAACTACACCTCTTTTTCTCTTCAAAAAACTACCTTTGTTTCCAGTTAACTACTTTTCTTGATAAAATTGCCTACTAAAAAGCAGATAAGTAAAATAATGCAACCCTTTGACTGATTGATGCAGGTCTGGAGCTCAATCAAAATTTTGACTGACGAGAGAAGATTTTGGAGTTCATTTTCGCTCTGAGATAAAGTTATTTTTTTTACATAGACAAGCAAAAACAAAGTTTGATTGATTCAATCATTTGACTGACGTATGAACACCTCCAAGCACATTTTCCCCATCTAAAGATCAAAGGAACTAAATGGCTCCGCGGACATGTTTCCGCGAACTAGTTTCGCTGTACGAAAGAATCGTTCCGTGTTCATTCCGGCTCCGGAACTGTTAAGCACAAGCTTACCTTGTGTGAGTTTATTGGTTTAATGAATCTCTGTTCTTAATTTTATGAACATTTTCTTACAGCCGAAGAATGGATTCTTTAAATCAAGGAAATAATTCTTACTTTCAAAGAAAAGATTTATTAAACAGTACAAAACTTGAAATCAATGATCCTGTACATTCATTTAAAGAATGCGTTCTTTGGGAGTAAGAAAATTAAATCAAAGAACTTTTTCTTTGCACCAATGAACAGAGATTCATTGAATCGAAGAATCATTCCTTGGACCATTTCTTAAATTTTTTGGTTCAGTGTACTAACTCATAGTACACCATGCCCAATTGGTCCCACCAAATACAGAGCATAACCTCTTCACTGTGAATATTCAGTTTTGTCGTCGATTTTGGCGTATGACCGGGCGGCCCGTATGATTTTTTGCACTTGAGGTTATCGTGAGCTAATTTTTCATCACCAGTCACAGTACGATGCAAAAATCAGTTTCTTTTTTGCCATTGAAACAGTTGTTCACAGGGGAAATAACGGCGTTTGACATCTCTCAACTTCAATTCATACGACACCCAATATCCTACCTTTTGCATCATTCCATTGGCTTTTAAGCAAACAGATATGACTTGTTGAGCCACTCCCAATAATGTTGCGAGTTCTTCTTGCGTTTGGCAAGAGTCTTCATCCAATATTGCCTTCAATTCGGCATCATTAAACTTTTCAACATTGTCCGATTCGATTTAATACTAGTAATGCCACATCTCAAAAGAATCTTTTAAAACTTTTTTGTACACCTGATATTTATTTCTGTGGTGTTGGGGTAAAGGGGTTTTGGAAATATTTAAAAATGCAATTACATAATTGAAGTCCTTCTCACAAATAGCATTAGTCCTTCTCATTAAAATCAAATTTTGTGGAAACTGCTGGTTGTTAGAATATTTCTCGAACATAGAAATGCGCATTTTGTGGTTACTATATTGAAATTAAATGGTATTGAAATTTAGAAATTGGTGACATGTACCCCTTTTATTAAACCAGATCTGACTTGTACCTTCTTGACCACATTTTGACATTGAGCCAGACGTAGGCTACTACTTCACAAGGGTAGTTACCCTTGGTGCCTAGTTTTTGTGAGGTTAACTTTGTTGTGATGTACTTTTTATTGTCCTGTTTTGGCTACACTGCCAAGGACAGCAACTACAATATGTGCCAGAGCCTATGTTTTCAAACTCTTAATGTCGATGAAAGGCTGATGCAAGTTGAAGAATACATATAAGCGTGGTTTATTTTGCGTATTTGAGAGCATAAGAGGGAGCAGAACTAGCCTAATATCTTCAAAAGATAGTTCTTCACCAAAAAATAATTTAAAAAAACTTAAATTTAGTTTGGTTTTATTGGAGCGGGGATAATTTTTTGAGATAATTAAAATCGATGAATGTAAGTCATTTTTATTGCAATAATCTGTAAAGTGGAGTCTGTCAACAAGAAAAATTGGGCGTCATGGAGCTTTTGTGTTGATATATTATTAAGTTATGCAATGATATAGACCTAAAAGCCAGAGATATTGCTAACACAAACTGGGCTTCCAGAACATATCTCGAAGGCTTTGGCCGGAGCTAAATGAGAAAAGAACTAAAAGTCTTCTGCTTTTTTCAATAACTCACCTACTATGCGAATGTCCAAGTCTACAGAATTGTCGACTCCGACATATGGGGAACAGATTTTTCAAAGACTTGGAAGAATTACTGAACACACCACTGCTATACCTCTGGAGGTTCATAAAAAGCACAGGAGGGTTTGAGAAACAAATCGGAACAATGGTTTAACATGGTACCACATATATAAAAAGGACCTATAGGCCCCCGCGCAAGCGCCGGTAACGGTGCACGACCCTACATACCTAACCTAACCTATGCAATGATACAAATAAACAAAAAAGGGGTTTTTTGAATCTCATAAAAAAGAGTGGAAAATCATTCCCACCAGCCAAAATTTTTATAGATTAGCTAAGGGTTTCTTGTCAATATGAGTGGCAAAATGCGCATCGACACCCCAAACTCATAAGTTTTCAAACCACACTGAAAGCTCTAGCAGCGTGCGTGTGCTTAAATACGTGTGGCGGCAGAGAAAGCGCTTCATCAACGCTGCCGCGAGATGTCAAGCACTGACTTGTACCCTTCTACCAGGACTGCCAACTGGGGGGAATTCCCCCATTAGGGGAATTTACACCCGATGGGGTAGGGGGACTGATTTAGCATACATATGTAAGTCCCATGACAACGCAATATTATGATAAAATTTTTACCGTTTTACCGTTTTACCGCCCACAAATTAATAAAAATGCTATATCACCAAAACAAATATGCCGATTTAGCTTAAATTTTGGCAATGTGGTGGCAGTGGCGCTGTAGGTAGAGTATGTGCGCCAGAGAACCCTGGTTCGAATCCCACATGACACAGAAAGTTTTTTTCAATTAAATTAGTTTTTCTGTTCGGCTGTCGCCTCTCTGCAGAACCTAACTTGAGAACCTAACCCGTTGGGAGTCGGCATAAAACCTTTTGGTACAGTTCTCGATTATTTGTGTTCAAACATTTCACAACACGTACAGCACAATTGATCTTTAGAAGCTCGGTCAAAGTCCTTTCAAGGGCTGAAATGGCCATTTAATTTTTTCATGTTTTTTGTTATATATATAATAAATATTTCGAATTTATTATAATATTTACAAAATAAATTCAGTTTTATTGCATAACGACCATGCGCAGTCTCTGCATAACTATGTGGGGTGGCGGGCTTAATAGTGAATCCATAGTAAAAAAAAATATAAAATCAAAATACAATTTTAAAATATTTCTGACCTGATACAAGAAAATTGGAATACGCTAGATTTTTATTTTTAATCCTCTTGAAAAATGCATATGTTGAATGGTGTTAATTGCAATATTTACAAAAATTGCATCAAAGATTTAAAAAAATAGAATTTCATATTTTTTTTTTTACGTGATTTCCAGAATCATTCTCAAATATGTTGTTAACTTAGCTCCATCCTAGAAAAATCCTGCGGACGTCTATGATACAATTAAATTTTTTAAGTAAAAAAAAAATTAAGAATAAAACTAAACGTTTATTAACATGTTTTTGTTATTGTTTTTACTTTATAAAATAATGTGTGCTCAACATTTCTTGAACTGTGACTAAACCCATCTTGCCGTCGCCAAATTTGAACTTACACGAGTGTATGTTAAGCTTGAGAAGCTAAAATTTCAAGCTCAGAGCGAATTGTAAAAATTCCACTAATTTACTATTTAAGTTCATTTAATATAATTATAAAATATGAGCAGAAATCATGGGTAGCATCACGTCAGATCAACAACAAATTATGGAAAAAATAAGACACATTTGAGTAAATGAACGTAGGCGCGATATTTAGACTTTTATTGGCCAATAAATTTGCAATAATAGAGTCATTTGACCTATCAATGATAACTTTTTCAAAGAAATTGCGCCTTTTTATGAGAAAAACATAGTGGCTATAGACAATATTTTTATACGAATACGTTACTGATACGAAATTGAATTAATATATTTTTGCATTTAACACCAACAATTTGAAAGAAATTACTTAACGTACCTTAGACTATTCCATTGCAGTCGTAATTTGACGACATTCAGCTGCATATCCGTAAAAGAGCGCATCTCCAGATCATCAAGTTGGGAATGAGATATTTTCAAACTAATGCTAACATTCGGTTCAAATTTATTGGACAAGGCATCGACAATTTTATGAAATGAATCAACTTTTTCACAAGATAGCTCCACGTAGTTGTTGGCAAAGACCGGCTCACAGGTGCATGGCGATATTTCTGGACGTACCGCACAATGCACTGAGGCGACATTTGTAATACTCCAGACGGCATAGACAAATGATGCCATTTTGTTATTTCAGCTCGTATTACGGCGGAAATGAAAGTTCAAAAAAATGTTTGTTCGTTCGTTTCTTTGATTTTCAAAGTTCTTTCCTTAATTAACTTTGAGTTGATACTGTGCAAGTATTTTTAGGTAATTGTTTTACAAACAAATCGCGAAAGTCATAATGATATTAAATAATTAACAGTTTAACACTTCAAGATTCACAATTTTTTTTTTTTATATTTTATTTTATAAATTTTTTGTTTTGCGCACTTTTCTTGAAAAACCTTGCCACTTGGGTCAATTATTAACTATCACTGCTTAACAGAGGCGCTTTTATTTCGCACTTTGAAATTCACTAACGTAGAATTGAATTGTTTTGTTTTTGTTTAAAATGAATCCGTTGCAATTTTATCACTGATCGCAGTTTTGCGTTGTGTGAGTTGCACCAATACAATCAAAGTTAGTTTAGGAAACAGCAACTTATGAGCGCAAGGATAATCCACGATTTTTGTTTTACACACTTAACAGCTGTTCGGAGTTTCCAAAATGGTAAAACACAGACCTTGGATTGGTTACTTAACAAAAGATCAGTTGAGAAATATGTTTAAATTTTGAATTTCACGTACACAAGATGGCTCAACAGCAATAACAACAACACATATATGTGTACAAGTACCTATGTGTGTATGTGTATGCATTTAAATATGTGTATGTGTTGTTGTTGCTAACATTTGACACCCATATATCACTGAATATAATCTACTATTAGAAGTGTTTAGAATAGATGTTTCTCCGTTTGTGTTTTTTCACTTTTTTATTTCGTTTTTTTGTTTTTTTGGTTTTTTTTTCAAATTGTTTCTTTTAAATAGTAATAGCAGAAAAAATTAAATTAATATTTTCAAAACCGAACTGAACTCAGTCAGGAGGCGAACGTTTTATTTGGTGTCGGTATATTTCACGTCTGAATTCGTGCACGGTCTGTTTACGACTGGGAAATATTTATTTCAGCTGAATATCATTGCTTCCTTTAACGTAGACATTGTTGTGAATTCTGCGAGAAACATTCTCCGGAACTTGAAGAACCGATCGAAGAACAGTAGAGTATTAGAGACGACGACGAAGATGCTGGCTATAAGCGCGCAGATGAGATATGATCGATTGTCAATAATAATAATAATACTACGAGAAGCTGAGCATAATACTAAGGAACAGTGGCGTGTGGCGTGCCGCTAGAGCGTGGAATGTGATTAGCTCTTGTTGACACTACCCAGCGGTAAATAGAGCGCAAATTTTTCAATCGATTTGAATGTTTACTACATATGGCTGATTCCACGTTAAGAGGTTCTAGTGGTGGCTAAATTAAAAAACCATACATTAGTTGAAAATATAAATAATAAACAACGTTTACTTTGTTACCAGTAAATTGCAATAACTAAATTGACATATTTTAGTTATGATTGCATGTTAGCCGTGAAAAAAGTATCTACCCTGGCCTGTCTCTTTACTATCTCGTAAAGAAGTCAGTGTAATTTAATACATTTCAAATTGATTAGAGCATAAGTGAAGCATAAGTGATAAGAGCAAATATCAAAAAAAAAAATCAAATTACTTTTATTTTCTATTAAAAAAAAAAAAAAATAAAATCCCAATTTTTGTCCCTCGTAATTTAAGTTACCTACCCTGGACTTTTTACGTCCGTTAAAAAATGTCAATAAAGTACTTGTCGGTACAATTTTAAATCTCAGCTTATTGACTTTGATGTGAAATTAAAAATAATAAACGAAGCGCAAGCCACTCGCGTGCTCTCATATACGGATAGTTCGATCACGTCATGGTTGAATTATAAGGTTGTCGCAAGGGAGAGAGCGAGTGCCCATAATTGTCAAATCGATGTTGACAGCCCATAGAAAATCTGCAAACGCTCTCTCTTCTCACCCATTCTTCTTTCGTATTCATTCGCAAAATTGTACTGCGAAGAGACTGCGATCAGCCGTGCGACAACCTTATAATTCATCCATGGATCACGCCACTCGGCATGTGCGAATGTGTCGGTGAATGCAGTATCTCCCCTGGTAAGTTTTATTCCTTTGTTTTACAAAATATAACTTTGTTTGTAATGTGTATTAACTTTAATTTCTGCGTAGTTTATGGTATTCCTTCGTTTTTTCTTAACAATACATACTCTGCTGACTGTATTCGTTTTTTGGTAAAAATATCTCTCCCCTACGTCTCGAGATGCCAAGGTAGAGACCATAAGTCCAGTTCAAGTGACCTTGTCACTATGTTTTTTTTTTAGCGCAACTCATTTTTTTGTTTGTGTTCTCTTTGAAGTCTCTGCCCTTCATGTCTCTACCCTGCTAGTATAGACTATAGAGTATAGAGTATCTCGTTTGGTCCCTTAAAAAACACGTAAAAATGATTAAATTGACTGGCCATCTTAAAGTAAATAGTATGCAAAATACTTGATTACATACTACACCTTCGGAAAAAGACTTATTTTAAATTATTTATAACATGCCGCCTTTCCTTATATCAGACAACCTCTTCACGTAGAATCACCCATATAATCGTAACCTATTTCACATTATTTTGTCTAAATTATCATACATCCGATTGTAACCGGTATTGTAGACGGGTTAGAATAGGCAAAAAATAAAAGCACAAGGAAATATTTGTTCTATAATAGGTGAAAACTTCAGTAGTTTTCATTCTGCCGCATCTCACGAAAGGTGATTTGTTATCATAAAAAAGAAACGAGATTTCCATTTCAGACCTTGAAAGGACTTTGACAGAGCTTCTTGTGCGTGTTGTGAAATGTTTGAACACAAAATGATCGAGAACTGAACCAGATACTTTATGCCGACTAAGAACGGCTTTTGTCCTCAAAAAGCTTTTAATGGCAGTTTTTTGCTTTATAAGGTTTGCCATTGTCTGCAAAGAGGTGACGGTCAAACATGAAAATTAATTCAATTGAAAAAATATTCTGTGTCAGATGGGATTTGAAGCTAGGTTCTATCGGATACAAGCCATGCATCTCAACCAGTATGCCACCGTCAACTTATTTTGTGATGATCACAATAGTTTATTATTTCCTTGATTTGCCTAGCGCAAGTTGTGAAAATTAATAAAAACTGTGAATGTACAGGTGGCGTAATGTGCACCATGGGGTGATGTGTAACACTGCGATTTTTCATACAAAATGTTAACATATGAGTAAATGAACAACTATGATATGTTTCTTTTGACATCATCTAGTTTTCCATAAGTGTTGGAAATATGCAGAAAAATTTGCGTTTCGGATAAAATTTTCTTCAGATTTTGAAAGTGAGTAGATGTAAAATGTAGTATTGTTAAATATCCTTAAAAATACCAACAATGAGAAAAAAATGTATTTACATGGGTTGATGTGTAACACTCAAAATGGGGTGATGTGTAACATATCTGACACATTTCAATTGCCATTAAGAGCCAACAACGTCAAACTGTGAAATGAAATCACATCAATGGCATTAAAAGAGATCGGCCGGAGTTTATACTTTTCAGACCAGACAAAAATCCAACCAGGAAGTCAATCAAAGTTGTTACCACGTTTACAGTTGCAGGAGGTGGCAAAAAAAAAAAAAAAAATATGGAAAAGAAAACAAAACAGACGACAAAGAAGGCTGCAAGTTCTCGGCCGCAAAACCGGCCCTCTTTGTGGTCATCCGATGAAGATCGTGATTTTTCAAAAATTAACTCTAATGCAACAAATGCAAGCGCTTTTTTTATTTTTTGTGAGTCATTTTATTTGTGAGAATTGTCTCTCCGATATGGATATTTCCAACGAATAATCATTTTACATTTGAAATGTATTTTGTTCTTTTTTTTGCAATTAATAGTTTTATTAATCAATAGTTTTTTCAATTTCAACGTATGTGTGTGTGTGTACATTTAAAATAATATAGATTTACTAGATATTGCTATTATTCCATTAAGTTCTTATCATAATACTTTTATTAAACATAAAAAGTCAAAATATACATAAAAAATTAAAGTTCCTAGTCCTTAACCCAAATTTTTTTAGGTGTTACACATCACCCCATCGATTTAAAAAAGACAAAAAATACCATATTTGAAAATGTTGTTCTCATTCATCTATTTCTCAAAATATTCAACAGCAATGAAAACACTCACTTTTAATTGGTTCTTTTACCGCTGGGTATTTATTTGCCATGATTTTATCATCAACTCTCTTTCAACAAAAGATCTTGGTGCATAGAGCGTAAATATGGAATAATCTTTGGATTTTTTCTTGTAACTCATTTAGCAGAGAAAAGGCATTTTTAGGAGACAAGTAATGTCGACAAGCCTTTGTGAGAGTTTCTTATCAGTGCTATAATCAAGTTGCCACTGGGACTAGAAAATGTTTTTAATATTTGTGTGCATATTTTGTGTGCATAACTTGGTGATAATCAGGAACGTGACACTTCAAAGTTTTTATCTGTTGACAACAGATTACTTCGTACAATATTTTAGCGTTTAGGAAAGTCCAATACATCTTCATGAAAATTACTGAGTCGAGATTATTAAAAAAAGAAAAAAGAAATAATAATAATATCAAAAAGTCCCACTTTTAGATTGATCTCAATACCACGTGTTTTCTAATCTTGATTTGAAATTTATACATTTTTAGAAAAGAAGTCTAAAATAACCAGAATTGAGATTTGCGATAAAGTTCACTACACAAAGTTCAACCCATAAAAAAAATATATTTTTAGACCGAATTTGCTAAAAAAAACCCAATATTACTTTTGATTAATTATAATTTTTTATTTTAATTGAAGTATTGGTGAGAGCTTTAGGGTAACGGAACTAAAGCTCGAAATAGATTTTTTGAAAGCTTAATCCAAATTTAAGGCTCACAGAGTTATGCAAAAATAATTAGTTTATTTTCCAAACTTATTTTTAAGAGTTAAATAAAAGATTTAAATGTATCGATCAAGCTAGTGGTAGTCCACAGTGTAATGCGAGTAGACAAAATTAGGTAAAAAAAGTCGTAAATTTGTTAATCTAAATACACAAAATCATTGTTTGAAGTCCTATTAATATGAGTTTAAGAGAATTTTGCTTGAGAAATTTGACTTGAAAATATAGTGAAATTTTATTTTAACAGTTTAGTACTGAATGAATATTTCCCAACAAATTAAATTTAAGTATAATAAATATGTAAAAAGATACATTTTATAAGTCCTAATATTGAATAATAATACAATTAAAACCATAAATAAAAAAATTTCTATATACATACTAAAAAACATGCCCCACAAATCTACAAAAACGAAAACTTTGACATACAATAAAAAAAAGACAAATATTTTTTTTAAAGTATGTCTGAAAAGAACTCCTCCTCAATTTACTCCTAAGACTTTGTTTGTCGAAATAAAAAAATATGAAATTTATGACTACTTTTCTGGAGCACGCTCAAATTTATATGAAAAAATTTATGAAAATCACACCGACCAGAGTTGTACAAGAATGCAATAATTTTGTATTGCAATCAGTGACATCATAGTTATTGACTTCAAGTTTTGATTGAAATCTTTAAATAATTTTTTATTGCAATGACTTCAACACAAAAAGTCCTAAAATCATTTTGAGTTATTGAATGCGTTAAAAAAATTGAAGTCATTGCTGACTTAATTTCGCAGTCATGGCTGAGAAACTAAATTGATTGTATTCAATAATTCTTTTGAAAAGATTGCAAAATGATTTTGATTGAAGTCTTTAAATTTAATTTGAAGTCATTGAAGCCATATTATTGCAATCTTTCAAAATAAATAAAAGTATGACCAAGAAAAATCATTAAAGCCACAATATATATTTTCTTAGCATAATCTCTACCGTAAACAATTGCTAAAGCATGATATGTAACAAAAAACGATTCAATTCAAAAACAGAACGAAATGAGCGAAAACTATTTTTGTTTTTTTTTTAAATAAAAAAACTTTGTTAATAATTATGTATTTATGTATTTTACTAAAAATATAAGACGTTTTATTCAAAATGACTTCAAAAATGCAGTCAAAAAACTTCAATTGACTTCAAATTATTTCAATATTTCAGTGATTTAAACATGATATCAACTGGCTTCAAATGATTTTATTGACTTCAAATTGATTTCAATTGAATGCCATCAATGACTCCATGGAACGCAATTTTAACCATAGTGAAGGAATCAAAAAACTTTAACAAAAATTTTTACTAATTGATTTCGAAGTCATGACTTCAAAATGATTGCTGATTTTAAAACTTGAAGTAATGATATCAAAAATGATTGACATTCAGTGCCAGTTTTTGATTGCATGAATGCATTCTTTTACACCTCTGATATCGACGGGGAACATTCGGTTAAATTTTTCCCGATGCCCCTACAAAAATAACTGGCAAATAGCCACCATTAACCCTTTTTGCTGGGATGTCTGAAAACAATGTTTTGATGCGGAAAGCCGAAAAAAGATGAACCGAAGACTTATGGATAAAAACGGAGATCAGCCGAAGGTAGATGAAGCCAAATCAAGATGAACCGAAAACTTAGCAACAAAAACGAAAACGAACGAACAATTTGAACGAAATCGAACCAAATGAAAATCCCGGCTTGTCAGCTACTAGGTTGTTCAACAAGTTTCTAGAATAGAATTAAAAAAATCATAATTTTATGGCTTGAAATGCTTTTTATTATTCAGTTTATCTGGCATATAAGAGAAACATATGAAATAGTTTGTTCATATTAAAACGAATTATTACATTTTTGTGTTCAAAACGTGATATCTTGCAACTTTAAGAATTTTTTTTTAAAGAAAGCAGTAAGTTGCAGTCATAATTTTTTTTTTCTAGAAAACATTTTAACTATTTGTTTAAACATACATTTTTTGACATTGATGAATCAACTTTTTTGTTTACAGCCTCTTAAAAATTTTAATTTTGAGAAACAGAAATTCAAAAAGCTTATGATATCATAAATCAATGGGTTATGATGATCTATCAAGGCTGCCTAGACTTTAATCACAGCCCCACACTTTGGCGACATGTGAGGGTAGTTTTTAAACCTAATACGGGCAAAAGCTCACACGTAAGCCCAATTAGTCTCTCATCCTTTCTGCTAAAAACTCTCGAGATATTAAGATAAATCCACTTGAGACAAAAAATAGTAGAAAATCCACACTGTCATCGGCACAACACGCTTACACCAAAGGCAAATCCGTGGAAACAACTCTCTACTCCATAGTCTACATCATTGAAAAATCCCTTCTCCAAAAGGAATACAATAATATACAATAATAGCTTTTATTGATAGAGATGGTGACTTTAACAACGTCTAAGCAGATGCTATCACAAATGCTCTGACGGAGCTTGGGATGGATGATGCGCTGGGAGGTCTTAAAAATCAAATGCACGTGGGCAGGATTATAAGTTGGAATCTCAGTGTAGCATCTACGCTAAAACCTGTACCAAGGTGATCTGATCAAGGCGGGGCTCTATCGTCTCTACTCTGGAACCTAGCGGTTAATGAACTGCGGTTTAAACTGGAACGGGAGGGGTGCAGAGTGATAGCTTATGCAGATGACATTGCTTCTGTTACTTCTGGAAAAATATACTATATCTACACTTCAAGACATTGCATGCAAAACAGCCTTAATAATCTCATCCAATGGGTTAATAGCTGTGGACTCGGCGTTAACCCTAAGAAAACGGATTTAGTGATTTTTAAAGGAAAACACAATCTACCAACAATCAGTCCTTCAAAACTGCGAACTAAGCTTCTCAGATTAGGCGAAATACCTGGGATTTATCCTGTATTGAAAACTAAACTGGAAACCCAATCAGCTTGATAGAGCCAAAAAAAAAAACAATAAAGCCCTGTTCACGCAAAAAGGCAGTGGTTAACAAATGGGGATTACAGCCAAGTGTTACTCACTGGCTTTACACGGCAGTTGTAAGACCAATAAACACACCTCAACATACTTCGCAGAGTTCAAAGATCAGCATTAGTGGAGCACTAAGAAATAATCCTACAGACGCATTAGACACTATCCTCCACTTTATACAACTTGATATCCTAGTAAAACAGATAGCTACCAATACACCCCTCAGTCTAGAGGCCACCACTCAATGGACGGAGGGCACATTAGGACACTCTATCATTAGGAAGTTCCTTCCTCCTATACCAAAATCCGTAGACTACATCTCACAAAAACTTTTTTTGATGTATAGGAATTTTGATGTATCTATTTCCTCCCACGAAGAGTGGTAACCTCAACCAAACAATGTCATCGGAATCTACACTGATGGATCAAAATTAGATGGCAAAGTTGAAGAAGGAGTCTACTTTGACACACCAAACATTAATCTAGCCTTCAGGCTCCCTGACCATTGCAGTTTCTTAGCTTCTTTTTTTCTTAAATAAAATAAAAATAAAAATTGATATATGAAATTTATAAATTTAACTAGGAATTCTAGGGTGTTAAATTTAACTAGGAATTCGATTCGACATACAGTCAGAACCGAGACACAACTATTTTTCTGTTACATAAAACAGCCTTTTGAGGAAGATTTTTCATATTCTTTATAGTGCAAATTTATTGATAATTCTCAACGCGAAGTAATGAAATTAGTTCAGTAAGCCAGGTTCAGGTTAATTCTGCTTGGCATAAATGAATGCTTTTCAAAAATGGTGGACCCAAGGTTCATTAATATGGGTTAATAGCTCTATTCTGGTGATTGATAATTGTAAATTTATTGACAACTGTAAAAATGTCTTATTCTTAAATGTAATCAAAACTCATAACATTAAAAACTGGTCGAACTGTCAGAATGAATGAAAGGAAACCAAGAAAAAAAAACCGGAATCTGTACAATTTTAAGCTAACAGCTACTTTGACAGTTCGAGCAAAGGCGAAAAAATAGTGCTTTTCTCTCAAGTGGCTTAACCTATATTAATAAACCTTGGGTGGACCGTGATACAATGATAAGGTAGGGCGGCTTCGCTGAGTGCTCTCACGCGTCAACGAAGAGTGGATAATGAGAAGGAACATATATGTCAAAACGACGAATTTCGTAGAAATTGCAAATGAAGAAAATATTTTATGTATCCAAGTTGCAAACAATGCGGTCGCGGGTGTTAAATTTGAGTGAAAATATTATAAAAAAAGTGTAATAAAAACTATAAAATGTGAAAGAAGTCTTAAAATTCCAAAAAAAAACCTGTAACAGTTTTAACCTAAAAACAACTGCGAGCATAACGTGAGCATAAAGAAATTCGCGATGAACAGCTGATTTTGACACCAATCTCGCTTTATTCTGCTTTCTACTCCATTCCTCTCCGAGTCGACCCTACTTTATAATTCTGCCATGGGGTGGACCTACAAAATTTCGCTTTCACTCATCTCGTAGAGTATACCACTCTTATATGTGACTTACTTAGGTATATTACTTTTGTAGTAAGAGATGCACTCTTGTATGGAAACATCAACTCTTAAAACTGCCTTTTAGTGCATTCATTGAGAGTAACATATTGTATAATTTGTTATTTAAATTAATAATAAATAAATGTTAGTTTTTGCGAAAGGGGACAGCTTCTAACTGAGGTGCAATATGAGATTCTAACGATAAAGTTTCCATCGCAATGAAATTTATGCGCTAATGTGATAAAATATTACACCACTCATTATAGATATAATAATTTCCTACAAACATATTAAAATATGTTACATTAAATGTTGTTATATAGAAATAGTGTTGGTAGTATTGTATATTTACATAAATTCTTATAAAACTCTCTTATGAGTATATATGTTAATTCTCTTAAGAGTATATACAGTGAATCAAAAAAGTTTAAATACACATATAATTCAAAACTTAAACCATTCTAAAATGGTTTTATTTTTTTTTTTTTTACTTTTTTTTTGCTTAATACCTAGACAAATTATCACTTTATTTGAACGCATAATGCAAATCCCGTTATTTTTTCGCGCCACTGCATATGTGTGACGAAAGCGAAAAACCCGAAAAAAATATGTCAAAAAAGTGTACATACACATTTTCCAGTTAGCATTGTTGTTGCTAATGTAACGTTAATTGCTGTTTCTTCTTCACACTGTTCCTTGATCATGAATAGAAGCATTGCAATTATTAGCATTTTTTGAAGTTCAATTGCAATTTTCAGTTCAAAGTGCGAAGAAGATCGCTATAATGGGTCGCGGTAAGGAAATTCCGTTAGAAGTGCGCAAATTGATACTCAAGTTATATCTTGAAATTAAATCATTACGGGAAATTGGTAAAATAATTAGAAGATGCCATACTAGTGTTCAAACTGTGATAAGATCGTACACAAATAACGGCAATTTGCAAACTAAGCAACGATCGGGCAGACCAAGGATTTTTTAATTTCATTTTGGGAAAATGTTGTGCTTAGCGATGAATCGAAGTACAACATATTTGGTTCGGATGGAGCTGGAAAAGTGTGGAGAAAGGCCAATATGGAGATGAAAGAATATAACCTTATACGAACGGTAAAGCATGGTGGCGGAAATGTAATGGTTTGGGGGTGTATGGCCGCATACGGAGCTGGAGAACTGGTGTTTATTAGTGACAAAATGGACAAGCATGTTTATCTGAACATCCTCAAAAACCATTTGCGTCCAAGTATTCAAAAACTGGGTCTTAATAGCAGGAATTTTTTTTTCCAGCAAGATAACGACCCAAAACATACGTCGTATCTTGTCCGCGAATGGCTGATATATAATTGTAAGCAGCTTCATACACCTCCACAATCACCAGACATCAATCCCATTGAGCATATCTGGGACTTGTTGGAGAAAAGGATCCGAAAACATGAGATATCGTCAAAGGAAACTCTGAAAACCGCTTTATTGACTGAGTGGGCCAAAATAACTGAAAATGACACTAATGTTTTAGTCAAAAGCATGCGCAGGCGTCTAGAAGCGATTATAGCAGCCAAAGGAGGGCCAACGAAATATTAAGCTAATAAAAAATTATGTTTTCCTACCAACAATCACTAGAGATCTCTTAAGCGTATGTAAACTTTTTTGATGTAAGTTTATGACTTTTTTTAATGTCTTATTGAATTCGTTTTGAAAAAACATTTACTTTTTTAAGTTAAATTAATGTGCATATGTGCACAATTTGAAATAAAACTCACATTTAAAATATTTTTGTATAATTTAATACGATAAACAGGTAATAATACCATAGAATTGTGGTGTATGTAAACTTTTTTGATTCACTGTATTTGCAAGAGATCTGTAAGTCTTGTCTGAGACAATGTTTGTTAGAAAGTTGATCTTCTTTCAGAGGTCTAAAAGATCGATATAAGGGCATTCTGAAAATTATAACTCACACTTATATAACGCCAAAATGAGTTTAGAAGAGTTTTACAAGTATCTTACAGATATCGTTTAGAGTTAATTGTAAGTGTAACATTCTTAATTAGTTCTCTTCAAGAAGTCTTTAGGATGAAATAAAGATAGTAATTGTTGGTTTGTTGTTAACGTTCCTGATATCTTAAGAGACACCAACCAGCACGAACGATTTTATATATCTGTGGTCACAAGCAATAACGACTTAACTCAAAATATCGCAAAAAAGCGATATGGCATTTTCTTTATTGCCAATCTTTGGAGGGATGCAGAAATCCATTTTTTTCACAGAATAGATTGCCACTTAACCACCTATGTGCGCAAATATTTCTTTTGTAACGGTTCATATATTTATAATATCTATCTAATATTTATAATATTATAATATCTATCTAATAATTATCAACCGAATAAATGGTCGTAGTTAGTGCAATTAAAATATCGTTAATGCTTGTGACCACAGATGTATAGAACTCAAAAAACTGAGCTAACTGCTATAGTACCTGGAATAAGTGAAATATAGTATCCTATTTCAAAGTTTTAAAGACAGCATTCCAAGAAGGAATTGAATCGACATTGCTTAACTTCAAAATTCCAGAATAACCCTTAAATTTGATTATTTTTCCCACTCCCCTTTCCCAGCTACGAAACTCCCTTCTCAAAGAATTTATCCCACTCAAAAGGAAAAAAAAAAAAACAGTTTCGATAGTATCATAAGTGTAGACGTAGAATTTTTTCCAGGCATTATTTTTTTTTAGCGTTTATAGACCACCCCTTATCCTAAGGCTCTCTTTATCATAAAAGTACAGATTAAGACTCTATTTTAACATTTAGGAATTTTCCAGGATTTTTATATCCAACCGCAGGCACTTTACATATCAGTCCTGCGACCACTTATCACACTCTATATTGCGATGCCTACTCAACTCTTTGAAACTCTTAAAAGATAACTAGCTCTCATATCTCTTCTGGAGTATTGTATTTTTTTTTTATGTCCCCTACAAGAAACAGACTCTGGTTGATGTCTTCTTTCGTTTTCTTGCTTTGAAAATATAAACAGACATCATCATTATCTATGTATGGGGCATGTGGAGAGTATTTTATCGCATCGTTACGCTGCGAGTCGCAACTCATCTCATCACATCGTATGGTTTCGGCACTGTTTCTTGTTCATCATCTTCTACGTCGTCTCACTGTTGTTTAGTGAATATTAGAAATGCTTGAGACACCATAACTGGAACCTATAATAATGCTATTATGTATGACGTTTGCTTGACGTCTATGTGATGACTTATTTTGATATTTTGGCAATACGTCTTGTGTTGTGGTCATGTGATTAAGTGACGCTAAAGATATTTCAAAAGAAAAATATTTCAAAAATTTTACTTCAATTATAAAATGGATTTCCATCTTTTGGCTGCTTGATTTACTTGTAGGGATTTTAAATTGTTTTCTTTGTGTTTCGTATAATTTCAATTGATATCAATTAGAAAATGTACGTCAAATTGTTGGTAATTAAAATATTTTCAAAAATATGACGTAAGTAGTGGTTGTTTTTAATAATTTTAAAATGTGTTTTGTACCGTTATTGGCGCCAGAAACTTCCGCTGATTTAAGATATGGCAAGAAAAATGTGATCAATCAAGACCAAACTTTTGAATTTTTCACATATTTGAAGCAATTGCTTGAGTACTCCATTTTTAGGAGTTATCATGAGAAAACTGATCTGTCAAAGGACTTTTGATCAAATCATCTTCATCAAGTATGTTCGAATATTTTTGATTAATAGCTAAAAAAAATGTGTTGCTATATGCCCAACGACTGCTATTGTATGACGCTTTGTAAGCTATGATTTTTAACACTCAAATGCCTCTAGAAGAAAATCACACTTGATATCCTGCGGGTCAAAAACCAAACTGACCCAGGCAAAATTTATAAAATTTATTTATTATTATTTAAATTTATTAAAGACGATTTCGACGATCGGTTTCACCAGTTGTTCGCTGTAAGTTTAAGTGGCGCTTATGAGTGGTGTTTTGCTTCCAGGTAGGATTTACTTCAATCCACATAGCAAAAGCGTTCAAACAAATGTTATGACTTGCTCGTCAACTGTGGCATTTTCGTGAGGCTATATATTAATATAAAATTTTCAACCCATTGTTCATAAACGACTCTTATCGGTGGCAGCTCCCTGTTGTCGAACGTCAAGTTACGAGAAATATTACGAAATCGCTTGAGAGACATTACTGATCTGATGCTTTTCGTCCCACAAGCTGTTAAGGTTTTCACCATGTGGACGATATACACCTAAATCGTTTTTTTTTTAATTTTTGCTTTTCAAAAATGTATTCTTCCTTTACCTGTCAGGAGAAAAAGTCCCAAGAGAGCATCCAATTCAATATCATCCAAGCAAACGAAGCTATCTCCAAACACCGTTTGTCTCTCAATATTGGTGAAACACATTATAGTCTTTCTTATAGCGACTGGAAAATATACGCTAAAAGAGTACTTCAATTCGAAAATTCTATTTCCAGCGAAAGCAGTAACGAATCCTCGGACATAGACATAGAGACAGACATAGACATAGACATAGGCATAGACATAGACATAGACATAGACATAGACATAGAAATAGACATAGACATAGACATAGACATAGACATAGACATAGACATAGACATAGACATAGACATAGACATAGACATAGACATAGACATAGACATAGACATAGACATAGACATAGACATAGACATAGACATAGACATAGACATAGACATAGACATAGACATAGACATAGACACAGACATAGACATAGACATAGACATAGACATAGACATAGACATAGACATAGACATAGACATAGACATAGACATAGACATAGACATAGACATAGACATAGACATAGACATAGACATAGACATAGACATAGACATAGACACGCCGAAGCACGCAGCCAATGCCACCAAGCCAGAAGAAGTTACTACCGCGCCAGAGGGACCGACAGGTTCGAAGAACTGCGCGAGGTCTATAGAGAGCGCAGGAAGCTGCTCAAACACAAGATTCGTTCGAGGAAGCGCGAGTGCTTCTTGCAGTTATGCGACGAAGCGGACGTAACCCCATGGGGTACCGCCTATAGACTGGTAATGAAAAAGATGAAGTCATTCGGACGACCACCACCCACGTGCCCTCTTATACTTAGCCGCATTGTAAGTGTGCTCTTCCCTCAGCAACCACTGATGCAGCCCGTCATTAATCATGGCGACGTGCAAGTCATTTCCATGGTAACCGCAGAAAAGGTAATGAAAATCTCCAATGCTGTTCATAGCGAGAAGGCCCCAGGGCCAGATAAAATCCCGAACCGCGCGCTAAAAATGGCCATTGCAGCCCAAACACAAGCCTTCGTACAGCTGTATAACGCTTGTCTCACAGAGGGCATATTTCCCACTCAATGGAAGACGCAATAGCTTGTGCTAATACCAAAAGGTAGCGGCTCTCTGGAGGATCCCTCAGCCTACCGACCTATATGCTTGCTCGACACGATAGGCAAGATCTTCGAGAAATTGCTGTACAACCGCCTCGAAGAAGCAATACAATCCAGAGGAGGACTCTCGAGCCAACAGTTTGGTTTCCGAAAGAGTCACTCTACGTCCGATGCCATAAAACTGGTTACAAGCATAGCAAGTAAAGCTATTGAAGGCACTAGCTGGAAGAAGGGGGCAAAGCAGTATTGACTGGTGGCAACGCTGGATGTGCGAAATGCCTTTAATTTCGCAAACTGGGATACGATAATGAAAGCGCTCGCAAAATTTGAAATTCCACGCTACCTCTCTAAGATATTATCGAATTACTTCGATGGTAGAATACTACGCTATGCAACAGACGAGAGGATAATGGTGTATAACGTCTCCGGTGGTGTCCCACAGGGGTCAGTCCTAGGGCCCCTGCTGTGGAACGTTATGTATGACGACGTCCTTAGACTCGCAGTTCCCACAGGCGTTAAGATCGTCGGCTTTGCGGACGACCTAGCGGTTGTGGCCTCGACCTAGAAGACGCGGCCCATGTCCTCTTCGAGTGCCCCAAGTTCCAAAATGCCAGACTTGAGGCTTCGGTCAGTCTCGGCGAAACGGTAACTGATCAAAACTTGGTTACCCTTATGCTGAGAAATGAAGCTAACTGGTCAGTGGCTAGCACCCTAGCACGACTGATTATCGACGAACTGCGAAGAGTTAAGCGTTTGCGAAATAGATAAGGTAGAGTTTATATACAAGCCCATGACCAAATCTTTTAGAATACGGACACAAGTCCAACAGTTTCCAGCTTAGTGCTGTTCCCATGCTCCGTGAAGTCATGCTTTGCGGCGGTCCCACGGGGCTTATACAAGGACGTAGATTCAATGCGGAGGTTAGGTTTAGTGCGTAAGAATCGCACACTCCCACCTGCACGGTGGCGCCTTTTGAAGGTTCCCCCTTCGCGAATAAAATAAAAAAAAAAAAAAAAAAAAAAACATAGACATAGACATAGACATAGACATAGACATAGACATAGACATAGACATAGACATAGACATAGACATAGACATAGACATAGACATAGACATAGATATAGATATAGACATAGGCACAAGACATAGACATAGATATAAACATACATACTTGTATAATTCCCAAGATTGTAATTTGAAAACATTTTAATTCTTTTTAAAAATTATATATAAATAACTAACTGCATGCAATCTGTGCATATCATTTATCTAGATATATTAAGATCATAGATAGTGATCTACTGTCTAGCAAATCCTAAGCATGCCATGACAACCAGTTTCATAAACTAATTAATTTTCCTGATGAAATGAATTAAGCTGGCGCCTAGTCGTTAATAAAAGCAATTTGTTTGTGCAGACGCAAATGATTAAGCAACGCATAGCAGTGCTCAAGGAGCTTGGTGAAGAGTGTCATATTAAAAGCGCCTTCATATGAACTCTAAGCTATTGCTGAGATCTGGGATGGATTATGAACGCAACGCATTCCTTTATGACTAGACATCAAGTACGGTTTGGGGTAACTTGATGCTTGAAATCATTTTTATTTTTTCGTCCATTGCGTGTTGCTACCAGAGATCTGCAGCAAGTCATTATAAACATAGTTGACTCGAGTATATACGCATTAATTTGGCTTCTACTTCATATTCAGACTTATCAAAAATGTTGAAGCATTCATAACACGCAACTTAAATCCAATGCTTCAAGAGTCATACTCTGACTCACAGTCGAACGTAGTCGGTATGATTTTAACTTCATTTCAATAAGTACAACATGTTGTGAACAACATGCACAAGCACTTCAAAGGAATGATGTGTTTTTCAGGGTTACCAGCTCTGGTATAAATTAAGAATTTTAGTTTGATAAATGCTATTATTGAATTGTTCTAATGCTATTGACTATATGGTAACACTTCCTATAACGGTACGAAATGAAGGTCAACGCTTCTGTTTTATTATAATTTGTTGAAGTGAATTGTGTCTCATTTTTTAAACGGAACAAAGCTAAATAAGTAAGTTAATAAATTATTATATAAATATTATGAACAGAAATGATATATAATTTTCAAAAGTATCATATTTAAATAATGTATTTTCTTTTTTTTATGTGAATATACGTGAAGTTACCTATATAATTATTTTGCTGAATTTAAATAAACAAACTTTATTAAATTGAAATTTATTTTTATTATTTCTTTTGGAGAAGTTCCCTTTATATACAAGGTGTGTTATTTTACTTTTACACCATTTCGTGAAACGCACAGCGAAATTCTATAAAAAAGTGTTTACTGCATCTTAAAATCCAATTAAATGTATTTCGTTATAAAAAATTCTATGGTAACCCTGCTTCTCTTCTAACAGCGAGCGTAAGTTCAAAAACAGCCACTGCGTTTGACTGGAAAAATTCGCACGCATTCCTAATGAACTATGGGACTTTAGCTTGAGCTATGAGTCCTTTGTTTGAGCTATGGGTTTTCGGTATGATTTATAACAAGTTCTTTGATGTTGCAGAGTATTTGGTAGACTTTGACGTTCGATTGACGAATCAAACATTGAACTATGATTTTCTTTCTGTAGCAAGAGTGCTTCGAGTAGTAGTGGTGGTTTTTGTTTGAAGTGCACGCACTACAACTCGGTTTTGCATGAATCACTATAAGTCGCAAAAACGTGACTCGTTGCAGATCTCTGGTTGCTACTGTTGTTGCAGGAGTGCAATTAATTACAATTACCAAGGGTGCAGTAATCTTTGATCGCTAATTAAGTAGCTGTAGAAAAGCTGCTACTGCATTCCGCTTATTGTGTAGATGCCAATGATTTGTCTGTCCACGAGATTGATAGCAGTGAGATTCGTCTTGAGAAACAAGCACGAAGCCAATTCTACAACATCATCTGTTATTGATAAACAGCCAACAAGCTAAACCTACTGAGCCGACACAAATTAAGCTGCTGGCAGCAAGCAGCCAAAATGTAAGCAACACCAGTCAGCGTTGTTAATGTTGTTGATTTGATGTTGATGTTGATGGCACGCGCGTCGCATGCGTCGAAAACTGAAGAATGTGCAGCATGGAATGTGCGTTGAATAATTGCTGTTGCTACTGTTGTTGTTCAGGATTTGTTCTCTTCTCTGTTTTTTCTGCTTCGATGTGCGTTTTTTTTTTTTTTTTTTAATAACACATTCTGCGTACTTATAAAAAATAAATGAAACGTAAGGAATTTTTTTAAATGTTGCCAAGAATGGTTGGCGCCTCGTTGGGCGCCATTCATTTGATTAAGTGTGTTTGTGTGAATATTTGTATCTTTAAGCATAATACTGCGCGCATGACTTACCGTTAATGCTGTTGATATTGAAAAAAAAACAAATAATTTGGAATTTGCATTTTTTTTTTTAATTACTATATACAGTATATAGCAAAAATAAGTTTCCACACAACAAAATAAAGAAAAACAATAAAAAAACTTGTATTTATAGTTTGCTTTTAACTTTTATTTATAATTTTAGAACGGTACAAGAAATGTATTTAAGGAGCTATATTAGTTATGTTATTAGAATATTGTACGTACTGAATTGACAATAAAAAAGTATTAACTTAAGTAATATAAATCGCAAAAGTAAGTTTCCATTTATATTAATATCCACAATGGCCACCTTTTTTGTTATACAGCTTAGCAAGTCGGCCTTCCATAGTATTAACAAGGATTTTGCATTGGTCTGGAGTTATTTTTTGCCAATTTTCGGTAATACATTTTTTTAATTCTGTGATGTTTTGGGGCGCTTGCTCCGAAATACGCATTTTAAGGATTGCCCAGGCATTTTCGATAGGAGACAAGTCAGGGCTTTGTGGTGGCCATTTTAAAATGTTTATATTTTCATTACGGACATATTCCAAAACTTTTTTGGCGGTGTGGATGGGAGCGTTGTCTTGCTGGAAAACAAAATCATTGCCTATCAACCTTTTGCCTTCAGGTACCGCTACGTCTTTTAAGATATTAAGGTAGATATCGGCATTTACCCTGCCTTCCAAAGTTATAAGTTTACCTACGCCATTTGTGCACAAACATCCCCATACCATTACACCTTTTTCTGCTGCTTTAAAGGTCGGCCTTGTGCAGTTGTAAGCAAGAGAATCTCCTTTTTTTCTCCAAACGTAGATTCTACCATGAGAATGTTTCATTCTTATCATGGATTCGTCCGTCCATAAGACATTGTCCCAAAATTTTTGGGGTTTTAGAGCATGATCCTTGTAGAACTCCATTCTTTTCTTCATATTTAGCTTGCTGACATACGGAATTTTTCGAGCAACTCGCCCACGTTTACCTGCCTCATGTAGTCTTCTGCGTATAGTATCAGTAGATGGAGCATCACGACCTTCGTTAAGCAGCTGTGCTCGAATTTTAGGTACTGAAGTGAAAGGATTACTATCCGAGATAGCTACAATTCTTTTTTCTGTCCTTTTAGATGTCACTCTTGGCCTTCCACTCCGTTTTTTGGACTCAACTTGCCCTTGTTTTTGAAAAGCCCTTATTACTTTCCCAATGGAAGTATGAGATTTTTTAAAAATACTTGCTATAGTTCTATGAGAACTGCCTTGTTTATGCATTTCAATGATTGCCTTTCTTTCACCTGTTGATAATTGCTTAAAATTTCCCATATTTCTTACATAAATTTTTTACCTATTTAAAAATAGAAATGATTTGCCTCTGAAAAATTAACTAATACAAACGTTCCAATACTTACCGATGTGGTTTTATTTTAATTGTGAATGAACTGATTTCAACGTAAGAAATGAAGTAATTAAATCGTTTAATTCAAAAAGTTGTTTTAAAACCATCAAAACTAGCAAAAATATAGCAACGTTTAAATTGGAAACTTATTTTTGCAACGTCCTAGCTTCAACTGTATTATACAAATAATCAAATATTTTCAAATGCGCAATTTCAACGCAACTTAATTCCTATGAAATGAACAAATGATATCAGTTCTACGAAAAAATGCAACATGTGCTGAGTGCAGCCACACTTTCCATATAAAAAAGGAACAGATTTAAAAAAGTTGTGTGTGGAAACTTATTTTTGCTACATACTGTATGTAAGTCGGAATTTAAAAAGTTAAATTGGATTTTTAAAAACTTTATTATTTTGCTTTGTAAATAACTTGAATTTGAAGTGTAAGAGGTTGAATTTGAAATTGAATTCGAATTGAGTTTAGATATTTCTCTACCGATGCCGATTTCTCTCAACGTTTTTAAAAAAATCATCGTAGTGTCGCTCGTACGCCGATTTCCATACTTCCACCGAATGTGCTTCCTTCTCACACGATTACAAAAGCAGCGAAAGAAACTATCTCAATATCTAGATGTGGCACATTCCAGAAAAAGCGAGTGTGTTCCAAAAAATTAAAAGTAACTGTAAAATTTTTTTGAAATTTGTCAAATTGTCCTAGCTTAATGCTCCATTGTCAAAATTTATTCAACAAATCTAAAAACACTTTTGTTTTCAACTCAAAGTAAATGGTTGATTTGCATTCATTCATTCAAATAATTGAAAACAATCATTTTATTTTCAAAAATATGATGTTTTAAAATATTAGTGTGAATTAGGTAAGATATTTTTTATTAAACAGTGTGTTTGTATCAATTCCTTAATCCGTCTTCGGTTGATTCCTTGGGCCAAGATGAGAAAAAAATTGTGTGAAAGGGGGTTTTATAACATATCTTTTTATCAAAGATATTGAAATCTCTGTTGAATAAGTATTGGAAATTCATATGCAAATATAACTTGTTGTAAATTTTATCTTTGTTATTTGCATGCAAATATGTTATGAATAATGTTCAGAGAAGGGTTAAAACCATACAATTAATTTTAAATAAGCTTTTCTTAATTTTATGTTGTTATTGTGTGGCTTTGACAATAACGAATAATTTTTTTAGCCAATGGTTTCAGTGAGATTTTTCCGGCTCTCTAAGTTCCTCAGACGTAAATGCAGTCGTTGTGGTAGACACGTTTAGCTGGGCTTCGTTCAGATCCCAACAAGTATTAAGATTGTTTATCAACTTACACTCAAGTGAAACTCCAACCTTTTTCTCATATCTCCAACGTTGGATATTGATAGCATTTACAGTCGAGAATCATAGCCTTCTAAACAAAAACGATACCATGATTCTCCAATATATTCTCCACTTAATCTCAACTCATAACTAAGTGTTATTTTTCAATGTGGAAGATAAGTTCTCCAATGTTTTCTCAACTCGATATCAGATTTGTTTCACAGTTTGATAACAAGTGTTATTCTCAAGTTGAGAACAAATGACTTCTTAAGATGATATCTTATATAATTATAGTCCATTTTTATTATTTAAATTCTTCACATGAGTTATAAATACAAATAAAAATCCAATTTTTTTATTTCAAATTTATTTCTTAATTCATGTTTTAAATATTATGCATAAAAACAAAGAAATATATATTAAATAATGTTCAAAATATCAATATTTAAATTAAATTAAATTCAATTCAATTGCACAGGATCTGAGTAGTCTACAATTGTGCTGCACTGCTTCCTGACTAAAAAAAGCTCCATTACCTGCATCACTTCACTTTTCACTTTTTTCGTGGCATTTCAAATATTTTCTTTTACCTTTAATGATTGAAATGTGTTTTATTCTTCTAATACTTAATTTGTTTTAATTTTGTTGGTTAAAGTTTTCATTTCAAAATGGTTCATAAACAGTTTTGCCAGATTGAAGTATTTAAATGTGGAACAAAACCCAAGTATTGCCATATAAAAATTTGCATTTGAAATAGACTGGAGATTTTGAGTTGATATTCAGGCCGATCGTGAGTAATTTTTTCCCCCGGAATCGAAAAAGGGAATTTCCGTTTTTTAAGATAAAGCTCAAGTAATTTTGGAAATTTTGAATGCAAATTTGTTCATCAACCGTCAATATTCATGAGTGTAAAAAATGAAAAAGTGAAATCTTACCTGATATCTTAAAAGCGGAAATTCCCTTTTTCGATACCGGGGGAAAAAATTACTCACGATCGGCCTGATTGAGTTCGATTACCAGTCTCCACAACACTTGAGAAAGAAAATTTCAGTGTTTATTGGGCACCTAATCGCGTTGTTGAGGCTTCAATACACAATATTGATGACTTAGAAAAAAAAATTATGTAGCAAATTCTATTGCTTCTTTAATACTCATCATATAGGCTCTTTCCAGCTCTTAAGTAATGAGTCAAGTAGAATGTTCTATACGGGGTGTCCCGCAATTGAGTGCAACTATTAAAAATAAAAAAAAAAACGAAATGGCCATTTCAGCCCTTGAAAGCACTTTGGCAGAGCTTCTTATGATCAATTGTGTTGTGTGTGATGTGAAATGATTGCACACAAATGATCGAGAACTGGACCTACAAGTTTAACGCCGACTCCGAACGGCTTACGTTGTCAAGAAGCTTTTCATGGCAGTTTTTACTCTCCGAGGTTTGCCATTGTCTGCAGAGAGGTGACGGCCGAACAGAAAAATTAATTCAATTGAAAAAACTTTTTGTATGTCGGATGGAGGATTCGAACCTGGGTTCTCTGGCGTAAGAGTCACACACTCTACCCACTACGCCACAGCCGCCACATAACTATTTACGGAGGTGAAAGGTTATGTCGAGCTGAGAAAAAAATTGTGTGGGAGGGGTGGCTATCAGATAAAGATTTCCGTAACTTAGTTTTTGTGCTAGAAACAATAACGTGAATCAAAGTCGTGAAATTTTAATTAACCCTTTAATTAACTCCTAAAAATGTGAAAATAGAGCCGCCCCCCCCCCCTCCCATACGATTTACCTTTCACCTTCGTAAATAGTTGCACTCAATTGCGGGACACCCTGTATATTTCTTAAGTAAAAAAATTAAAAAAGTAGTAAGAAAGTATTTTTGACAGCACACAAAAATTAAATAATTTTATTTGAATCAAGGTTGATTTAGAAGGTTGTCGCAAGGGAGAGAGCTAGTACCCATAATTGTCAAATCGAAGTTGACAGCTCATAGAAAATCTGCAAGTGCTTTCTTTTATTTTTCATGTTTTTATTTCGTAGTCACTCGCAAAATTTGCTGGTTTTGACAATTATGGGTACTGAGAAGAGAGCGCGATCAGCCCTGCGACAACCTTATAAATCAACCTTGATTTCAATGAAATATATAACATTTCGTTGGAAAATCGAGCTGCGGGGAAATTTCTTAAAATGCAGTTAAGCAATAGGATTAACCTTAACTAGCAGTGTCAGCTTTTCACTCCGTTTCAACGGGATACGCTTGATACGAAGCTTGGAAATATGCTAGGCTGCTCTGCCTCCGGTGGATTTCGGTCTGCCCGTTAAAAAAACTCTGTGTAAATATATACCTAACGAAACGTTCTTCCATTCTGTATCCATATTCACTTATGAATACTCTTTTTCCAAGATTGATTTACAGGCGAGTTGAGTATTTTTGATGGGGAAAGGTAGATCACAGGTTCCATATCCTTTTTTTACCACAATACTACTTTGGTACTATCTGACAGTAGTTACCCCGTTATTCTTCTATTACAAAGCCCGAAACGTGGAACTGATAGTTTCCTTAAGAGCAATCGTCAGCTTGCTGAAAATGATTGTAAAACTAAATATTTTTTGCGTATACTTTTCCTGTACTTGAGTGGACTAAGAGTTCCATTGTTTTTCTTGAAGGACAACGTGGATATACAGCAGTTAGTTAAAGTAGAATTAAATAGATATTTTGAGGTATGGCCTATGGCTACATTGCCTATGTATAAACTGGTTGACTTCCTAACTTCATCCTCTGATCATCCCAGCAAACCATTCCTTAAACCCTAAAAAGTTGTTGAATATTTTTATGAAGTTGTTGGTAATCATATTGTAACTTTTAAGTAATCAAATTTTCTTGAAGAAACAATGTGAAGAGGATATAACTGTTTCTTGTTACTGATTATTGCCTTTGGGTGATTTAAACCAAGGATTATACGTTATTATTGGTTTTTAGTGTTGCAATTTCTTGCACTTCTTGAGTCAATCTTCGGTTGTGGATCGAAAAGTGTGAATCAAACGTCACAAAGCCTTTACCAAGGCAGTTTTACGGTAACTTTCTTAAAAATCCACTTACTTTATGCTTGCCGTAGTGGTTCACTTGCAGCATAGTTTCCAAACTGTATCTTTTTTTATATATTTGGCATTATCTGTTAAAAAAATTATGGATCTTTCCAGTGGAGTATGAATTAATTGGAGGAGGATTAAAAATTAATTTTGTGTATCTTAGTGACTTGATCCATTTTTATTTTAAACACAACTCGAAAAGATTTGACACAATGTGAAAATTTTCGCAACATGTTTTAGAAAACATTACATATTCTCGTTCAAAACTTGCCTCAGACTCCAATAACAACGTTTCCTATAATACAGATTATTACAAGCAAAATTTACTTCGTAAAAAGTTGTTTAAAAAAAAAAATTTTCTTCCGAGTTGAATTCACTTTTATGTAATTTTTAAAAGAGAAAATTTCTCTTTGATTACTTTTTAGTTTATTTATATGAAAATGATGCTTTACTTGAGAGCTGTAAGCAGGCCTTATACGGATAAAATATATGCCAAAATAATGAATCGAATATATTAATTTGGATTTTGTCATTTCTTTGATAAAGTCACAAATGGCAAAATCTAAGAAAAAATTTCAAGTCCCAATCAATGATTTCAAAAAATTAATGAAGTCAAGTCAATAATTTCAAATCATTCAAATCATTCCATGAATCAAAATGATTCTTTTTTTTAAATCATTGATTGATACTTAAAATTTGAAATCATAATCAATCATTTGAAAAAATGATTGCATTCATTAAATGATTTTAAATCACATTGTTAAATTAAATTAAATTAAATGATGTTAAATCACAAATGATTGCATTTTTTACAGCTCTGAGTCTATGTTAGCAATATAAACAAGTACTTTGAAAAACATTTATATATGATAATCTGACTTTAGTATAAAAAAAACTTTAGGGCAAATAAACTTTGGCTAATGCAAAATTAAATCCAATTAAAGAAAGGTATAGTTAAAAATCAAAAAAGTACGCTAAAAATAAAAAAACCTTTCATCGACAAAAATTTTTTTAAAAAAAAAAACAACCTACTAAAAATCACTACAAAGTAAAAAATAATTTTAAAAATACTTTTCCTTTTAATTTCTTGGTCATATTTGATACATATTTGAACATATTATTATATATGAAAACTTATTATCTTAATTTTTTCCTTTTTTGTTTTATTATCATAAATATATTAATTTCTTGATGAATACAAAAGCTTTTAAGGTTGGCGCTAATATAATCAGACTTTTAATCAGAAGCGCCCACTTCAAAGCATTTGTATTTCTTCCTTTATTTTTATTTCTTCCTTTTTAGAGAATATGATAAATTTTCGAAAAAAGTGTATAAACAACATAAATAAAATTGTTCCGAAAAAATTTGTTCTATTAATATCTGAAAGTTTGTTGGTTATTTCAAATATCTGCCTCTTAAATTAAAATTATATGTCACATGTTTTGAAATTACTATACCCATTCTTGTAACGAGTTTTATTACCCTAGTGTCAATATTATTCGAGATATAGTGTTTTTCAAATATTGCCACGCCCCTTTGTTAAATAAGCGCCCACTTTCTGGAGCGTTATTTCCAATAATTGTGCCTACCCCTGTACTTTATTTCAGTACCCCAGCGTCAATATTAACTGCGATAGTGTTTATCTAGTATTGCCACGCCCATTTATTGAATAACGCCTACTTTATTGACCATAATTTTTAATAATTCTGCCTACCCCTGTACTACAAAAAATTTCACTGCCCTAGTGTCAATATTATTCGAGATACACTGTTCTTCTAATATTTCCACGCCCAGTAGTCGAATTCCGCCCACTTTCTTCACCGTCATTTTTACTAATAATGCCTATCCCTATACCAAATTGCAGTACCATAGTATCAATATTATTCGAGATATACTCTTTTTCTAATATTGCCACGCCCATTTCTCAAATAACGCCCATTTTGTTGACGGCAATTTGTAATAATTGTGCCTATCACTACACTAAATTTCAGTACCCTAGTGTCCATATTATTCGAGATACAGTGTTTTTATAATATTGCCACGCCCATTTGTCGAATAACGCCCACTTTATTGGCCATAATTTGTAATAGTAATGCCTACCCTTATACTAAATTACAGTACTATAGTATCAATATTATTCGAGATATACTCTTCTTTTAATATCGCCACGCCCATTTGTCAAATAACGCCCATTTTCTTGACCGTAATTTGTATTAACTGTGTCTACCCCTACATTTCAGTACCCTAGTGTCCATATTATTCGAGATACAGTGTTTTTATAATATTGCCACGCCCATTTGTGGAATAACGCCCACTTTATTGACGATAATTTGTAATAATAATGCCTACCCCTATACTAAGTTGCAGTACTCTAGCCTCAAAATTATTCAAGATACACTGTTTTCCTAATATTGCCACGCCCATTTGTCGAATTACGCCCTGAAAAAATTGCAGTACCCTAGTGTCAATATTATTCGAGATACAGTAGTATCTAGTATTGCGAGATCTATTATTGCCACGCCCAGTTCTCGAATTCCGCCCACTTTTGTACAGGCACCTCCATGCTTATGATATCTATCTGTTCCCCAAAAATTATGGCAATCAGGCATATGGTTTAGGAGTTATCGATGTACATACATTTAAAAAAAAAAAAAATAAAAAATAAACAAAAAAAAAAAAAACAGAAACCGACGAACTTGAGAACCTCCTCCTTTTTGAAGTCGGTTAAAAAAAAAAAAGGTAAAAGTTAATTTTCTCAAATTCCTGATCTCCGATTTAAATAAACTTTTCAAAAGTAGTATTCAGCATATCTGCTAATGGTTTTAAGCCCTTTTAGATTTGTAAAATTGGTGTGGGTGTCACCAGGGTGACCCAAAGTTTGAAGCGTACGCGACACTTGTGTAAATTTTGAAGTCAAATATGGGTGGAATATATTTTATGCTAAGATTCCACCTAAGGACGACCTTCACTCATCTGTTTTCCCGAATGAAAAGTATTTTTTAGCAACTATAGTACATGAACAAACATATTGCGAATAGGTTGCCTAGTGGAATGAACACAAAACTATATTTAATAAAAATTAATATACCACCAAATGAAATCAATATAAATTGCAAGTACGAAGCATAAGGAACAAGAAACGGTTGGGTTGCCTATTATTTTCTGGTGAATACTACAGGATTGCCAGGTATGAATTGGTGATTTTATAATGTCATTTACACTCATCTGTTTTCTCATTGAAATTTATATTTCTATACAGATAATTTTATTACAAACACGATGGTATTAGGTTGCCTAAGTAAAATCGGTCAAAACTATGGGCTGCCGCAATTTTAAACAGTGAGCGACGGAATAAGATTGCACGTATTACTCAGTGCAATAGAGGAGGACGCACCGTAGTTGCTGTTCGTGACGTACCACCAAGCAAGAGAGTGCGCATTCTATTTTCTCTTTTATATTTTTGCCATCTCGGTATCAGGGATGATATTTGGGGGCATTTAGGGCTTTTTTGTGCCCTTTTTCATATCAAAAGCCCCGAGGCCCTTCTTATTCATTTTAGGCCCTTTTGGAAAATTCTACCAAAAAAAAATCAGAATTTTTTAAAGGAAAAGTTTACTGGTTAATGTATATGATTTCAATATGCCAAAGAAAAATCGCCGAAAAAATAAAATGAAAATCCCCAAAACGAAAAGAATATAAAATTTTTACACAATAAAAATGAAAAAATGTTCAAAATTTTTTGGAAAAATGTTCCAAAATGCAATTCAGCGGCGTTGTTGTGCTTGACAAAAATAAAATGAAACAACCAATATCCGCCGTCACGATGGGTATAATTTTTCGGGTATAATTTCCGTGATCAAGATTCAATATAAGATTATCAAAGTATAAAAGAACAGATTCGAGTAGTAAATTAATAATTCCCTGTAAAAATATCTGCAAAGATTTCATTAATTTTATTTGTTTTTTTGATGTAATTCATGAACAAGGTATTCATGAACATTATGTACGGATAAGGTCCAGATGGTGTTTTTTTATGATAAAATGATTTGCTCTTTTAAGGAATAATGTTTTTTACCTTCCGTACAAGGGCGAACCATTTTATCGTAACGAATTTGAAATTTCTTAACTTTTCGGTAAACAAAAATTCGGGCGTTTTTTTATTTTTAATTTGGCGAAAATGCCCGATTTTTCCGGCCCTAAATTACAAGCTTATTTTTCGGGCCTTTCTTAATTTTCAAGTATTTGCAAAAAAGATCCTAATTTTATTGGTACAAACACCCGAAAAAATTACATAATCGGTAGAAATTTCGATAATTGTTTTTCATTTCATTTCTTATGTTATTTTTTATTGTTTGTATTTTATGTAAAGGCGAGATTTCCTACGCCTTTCAAATTGTTCTCAGTAAAACAAGTTTTGTTAAATACAGTCATTGTCCCATTAATATCATAATTTTTAGTAATTTCAACAAGCTTAGTTTATTTCCCAAGTTGAGTTTAGATGAAAAGAGTGAACCCAAGTCCCGCTTCATTAATTAGACTTCTTGCAAGACTTGACGGAGAGTCTTCATTAAATTGCTTATTCATTTCTGACATTCTACGACTATTTCAAGATGGAAATATTTGGTGTGTGGTTTTTGTGGAAAAGCTTTACAATTTTTATTTTTATTTATCAAATTTAGGATTGACTTATCAGAAAAATGTTTTTGTTAAAAATTTTCTTTTAGAAACACTTTATCTATAGATTATTTTTGATTAGCGTGAAATAAAATCTTTTTGAAAGAAAAACCTTAAACTATATCACTTTCACCTACAATTTTTGAGTTAAGATGGAAGTGATTTCATTTAATCATTTAAATTACAGTTCTAAATGAGTCATTATCATCATCATCATCATGCGTGGAGCGTGCATTTCCTGCCTTAAAATTAGTTAAAATTAGTAAAACTTTGGTTCAATCGTAACCTTAGATCCACATTTTGCTTTTAATTTTTGCCTTAAAAAATAAAAATCAAAACTTACCAGTTATTTAGTGCTCAAAACAATTTCGGTTAGATTTTGCTTTTTATTTTTGCCTTAACAAATAAAAAGCAGAAATAATTTTTACTTTTTGCTCAAAATTTTAAAAGTCAAAATATAATTATTATTGTTTGCTTTTTATTATAAAATGCATAATTGGTACCTATTAATGTTAAGCCCTATTAATGTCAGATTGGCCCTATTTTTATATGAATTTTGGCCCTTTTGCAGTAAAGCCAATATCATCCTTGCTTGGTATTCGCAGTAGTGCAGCTAAAACTCATAAAAAAAACGAAATAAATTTCAACCCTTGAAAGGACTTTGAACGAGCTTCTTCCCAGCCAGCATTTTGTATCGCGGAAGAGTAGAAAGCGAATCTTCTTTAAGAACAATTTTTTGCCGGCGAGCTCGCTTTCTGCTCTCTCGTGGGAGCAAAAAGTCCATCGTAGCGAAATCTTCAAGAACAGAAAATGATTATTACTGTTGAGCAGAAAATGAGTCTTCCTCTGCCTCAAATGCCTCAATGATATCACTTTTTTATCGCCTAGACGTAAAAAGGGCGAAACTGTGATATTTTGATTTTGAAAAAAAAAATGTATCTCCCAGAAGTAACGATACGCAATCGCTTTCATTTCGCGCAAAAGGAATCTCGCCTAAATATCTTCCAAAAGTATCGCTTTCGCTTCGCCTCGGCGAAAGGCGAACAATTTACTTCCAAATGTTGGCTGGGTTATGATCAATTGTGTTGTGCGTATTGTGAAATGTTTGAACACAAATGATCGAGAACTGGAGCGAGAACAAGCTTTATGCCGACTTCGAACGGCTTTTGTTCTCAAAAAGCTTAACATGGCAGTTTTTACTGTCTTAGGTTTGCCATTCTCTGCAGAGAGGTGACGGCCGAACAGAAAAATGACTTCATTTGAAAAAACATTCTGTGTCAGATGAGATTCGAGCCTGGGTAATATCGCATACAAGCCACGAGCCTCAACCAGTATGCCACGGCATCCATTCACCTGGAATATCCTTAAAAATTTGATGGACTTGGACTCTATAGGGTACTTGTAGAGGAATTAGGTTTTTACGCCATTGACAGGCCATCTATTGTAGAAGTTTCTTTCAATAAAAAAATGGAAGTAACGTATGAGAATTGTTGTTTCTAAAACAACTGTGTTGCCAATACTACTGCAACTGCGTTACAAATATAAAGAAAATAAATAAATAAAATTATATACATAACTTTTATTTCGAATTACATTCAGAGTTGAAGAAAAAACGTAAGGAACTTCGTTCCTGACCGGAGTCCCCCGACTGCAATACTTTTTTATTAACACTACTAAACTATTCTTAAACCCGTGAACTTTCTTTCCAAACCTTTTGCACCACCTTGCTCATCCCCTGCAGAAAATTCTGCGAACGCTCTTGCATCATCACTTATCATGTTATTGCAATAAGCCACTTAAAATTTGTGTTGTATGTAAAACAAAATATATGGTTTTGAAGATGAAACATATGATAAGATTTTATAAAGAAAAATCGACTGAATTTTGTTTAATCTTTCTTTAATTAAATAATTTCTTTAATTTTCAATGCGTTTTATATTCATGGTTGCTCTAGAGTTCGATCAGTAAAAGTTGCATTCGTAGTGTTGCTCGAGATGAAAATGATGAGTTGCAACATTTACGCTATACAACTTTTTAGTACACTAATCACGAGCTGTCCACTGTCAAGAAATACTATTAATTGCCGAAGGTCAAGTTATGTTTTAAATATAGTATTATGTCACTTCTAATATTATTTGTTATTTATCAAGTTTATTTTTTATCAAATGTTTGTTTTTTATTTATATAAAAATAAGATAATAAATTTAAAAATAAATAAACGTCTGTGCGGTATTTTTACAATTTGATAAAAATATTTTGTTATAAATAAAACTTGTTGAATAAATTTTATTTATAACAAGCAAGAACAATTTAGACATATTTCAATAAAGAATTTTATATGTGACAACTTATCATTTTTTGCGAGGCGAAAACAACTTGGATAGAAAGAAAAAGAAAACATCACCTCAACTCATTAAAATTCTTAAGAATAAGTTCAACATATCTGTAGCTTAAAAATACACTTTTATATAAAAAAAAAAAAAAATACAAAAATTATATGGCACACATATTTAAATAAAAACACATTTATTTATAAACATGAAAAATGATGTGAAAAGCTATAAATAGGGCGCTACCGACATTGTTTGATAATCTTTATTTTTTTTTTTGTGGTCTTGGTCATTGCCGGCCGGCTGAAGTTCATAAGAATGCGTTTCTTTAAGTTTGAACCTTTAATGGACAAAGTTAAGAATGGTTTTAAAACACACTCCATATGATAAGAGAACAACAAAGGACATTGAAAAAATTATTTTTGTGAGTTAGTGCTTTTTTATGTGAAGTTTGCTTTGACATTATTTTTATCATGCATTCTTAAGTTGTGCTGTGCTGTGCTCCAGTTGTGCTACAATGTGCCGTACTTTAAAAAGTTTGCATATTTGCAAATATTTCATTTTTTCATTGTGAAAACATTTTTTTTTTTTAATGTCACATCTGCTAATTTTCAGCTCAAGAAAATTGTTAGCGTAGCCTACACTTTACATTAAAAAAAAAACACCAACTCATATAATTATATCATTAGAATAAACTTTTTTCTGCCTATACGGTACATGTTTGCACACATTGTCGCACATATTTTATCCATGTCATCTTGTGTAATTGAGTTAAATCAATAAAAATTGCGCATAAATTAAAAATGCATCAACATTTGGTTTTGTTGTATTAATTTATTACTTGCATTTATTTTTCTGATTCACTATGTTTAGATGTAAACATTTTTTTTTTTTTTTGTTAAAGGTATGTATGTGTATGTGTGTATATTTATGTAAGTTTATTTGCATACATTAAATATTTTAATTGATATTTTGTCTATTTTGGAGGGTGGGGGAAGGATAACTCAATGTGATATTTTCTTTTGTTTTTCAGTGTGTTAATTTTAGGTGAATGTGTGTATGTGTATATGAAGTATATAGTTTCTTATTTTTTGCATTTATGCTTTTATAATATTTCTCAAACACAAAAATAAACTAGAAGAAAAAAAAAATATTAGCAAAAATAAAGTTGTTCATTAATATAACAAAGTAAACCCTATCATAAAGAATTTGTTTTTTATTTTATTTTTTTTTTTTGTTTTTTTTTTATTTTATGTATAATCCGTAGGAGCTAAAGTGACCATCACTCATGCGACTACTTATTCAGAAACTTCGATGTCTGTGGAAATTTTTCGGGCTTGTAATCGGCATCGTTCTTAAGTCTCTCTCGCACATTTGTGCGTAACGCCTCACTATAGGAAGCTTGCACATTTGAATCGGTTGCAATCGCAGCGATGATTTCATCCGGAGATTGTAATTGATTCGATGCGGAAGAGGTGCTGACGCCGGAGGTCTGTAACGCGTTGCGCACACTGTCGGTAATCAGAGACTTAAGATCGCTGCCTGGTTTGCTGCTCTGTATCATTTTTCTTCTTTTGGCCGACATGCCAGATATGTATGCATCTGAGTAAGGAGCTTGTTTAGATTCCAACTGAAGGAAAGAAAAATTAAGTTTTAAAAATTTTTAAAAAACAAAGAAGTCAAAAATCTTTATTTCGCCTACTTCTTCTCTTTGTCTTTGCATGTCGTGCGATATAACCGGCAACCAGTTGACGGGAAAATTACTGTGCCATGGTTCCGAACCGGGAACAATGCTATCCAGTTGCATGGCATCACCGTTTTCAGCATCTAAAGTGTAGCTGCTGTTCTGGGAAGTTGTGGCAGGCTCTACCATTTCTACATCCGTATCCTTGGAAAGAATTTTCATACGCATATGAAATTAATATGATTAATGGAAAAATTTAAATTCACGCATACCGTGCCGGAAGTGTCCTCGCCTATATTACGATGCACCAAAAATTGCTGAACATCATTAGTGTCCGTAGCAGTAGGAACTTTTGTGTTAACATAAATTTGCAAGAATTGCAAAGCTTCACCACGAAAATCTGTCGAAGATATAATGCATGTAGACAAATTATCTAGTTGTTATACAGAAATATAAAACCTACTTGTCCGCACTGATGTTACCAGCGTGCGCATCAGTTCACACCAGTAAATTTCCGCATTTACCCGCCCCGCACATACAGCTAGAATGCTAAACAAACGCTTAAATAATTCGGCACACAGCTGCGTGAGACGTTGTTCAAATTGTGCGGGATTCTCTTGGCTGCCATTAATCAAATTAATGATCAGTGGCAGAGTGTGACGCAGTAAATTCTCAATGGAATCACGTGAATCATACTCGGGAAGATCGTACTGTGGCAGGAAAATAAGTATGTCATAAATCCAGCGTAGCGTTTTGTTAACAGCCAGTATCATGCTATCATCGCTGATGGGCACACCTTCGAACATGTGTTCGGATATGAAATTTTGCAACTGTACGCGTAGACGTATGCGTCGCTGTGTATCGTTATCTGTTAAAGCTGAGGAGGAGGCGGTGGAGGAGGAGGATGTTGCAGCATTTGTGGATTGTGTTGCTGATGTTCTGGCAGCAGAGCCACCTGAAGCCACCGCGGTTGCAGTAGCTGTCGAGGTTTGACCTGCTGCAGGTCGTGCGCCAATTAGAGTGGTAGCGCCAACCAATGGCGGTGGACGTACGTGACGGAAAAGATCGGTGATGGTGCGTAGAGTACGTTGATTAACACGAGCTAATAACGAGAGTGGAAAAATATTATTTATTAATTTTTTAATATTCTGAGAATATTTTATAACTATCACTTAATATATTTAATAAAGCTGTACTTTAATTTTATATTAGAGAACATTTGCAAAAAAAATAGTGTAAACATTTTATGTATTTTTTTTCAATAGTGGAAGTGGAAAAATCATCAGGACTTTTTTTTTTTTTTGTTTTTGAGAAATTTATCAAATTTTTTGGGTTATTTTTTTATATAGAAATCGGTTTATTAGAGAACTTAAAATACTTGTGTAAAATGTTTGTGTAAAAAAATACTTCGTTTGGTATATTTTAAACATATTAAATTTTTAAAATTTTGAGATTAGAAGTCGATTTTTTGGAGTATTAAAAGCACTACAAATTTAGTGTACAAAATACTTCATTTGGTGTATTTTAAACACATGAAATTTTTAAAATATTTAGTGTTAAACAACAATTTTGTTTGGCGTACTTTCTACGTCTCTCTTTACAACGAAAGTTTATAAGTTTTCTTTAGTTTATATTGTACAAGAAGGAGGCGCTTAAGTTTTAGAAGGGTTAACGCAAACAAATTACGGACAAAATTTTCCTTTCATGTATTTCGCATGAAACAATTTTCAAAGCAACATAAATAAAATGCAATAAAATAAAATCAATTTTTTTCTTCTGTATTTTAAGACAAGTAAAATTTAATTACAAAAATACAATAAATTGAATACAACAAAAATATAAAAGGTGAATTTAATATACTAAAAGGGTGTATTTTATACACAAAAACTGGTAGAAGTGTATTTTATACTCTAGAATAAGTGGATTTTATTCACAATAAAGTAGAGTATTTTATGCACCTAAAGGAGTGTACTAAATATTCCAAAAAGTGAGTATAAAGTGTGAAAAGTACACCAAAATGGGCGTATGTATATGATGCTAAAAAAAGTAGAGAATAATTTGTTTAAAAAGTGTAAAAAATACTTCAAAAATAGTGTAAAAAAATTATATTGCAAGCTCAAAATGCCGGCTGAGATGTTTAAGCATTTTTTATTTATTTTATTTTTATTGTAAAAAATAAATGCATCAGAGACAAATCTTCACGTACAAATTCTGAAATATGTTTTTGGTGGTGATGTTTGTATGGGCTTTATAAAGATTTTATTATTCTAATGATGCCATTTTTGTGAAGAGGATATGCTTGGTTTTCATCCAGTTTTCCTAGGTTAGGTTAGGTTGAAGCGGCTGTCTCCTTTGAGACACACTTAGGCCAATGAGGCCCATTGTGATACCATTGGGTTAATTTCCCTCTCTATTTAAACCAGTTTGAGCTGTTGACAAAGCTAAGGATTCGGTGGACCGAAGACTCTGAGAGATCATCAAGATCTTTATAGAACCATTTACCTAAGTGAAGGTGGCAATTTTTAGCTAGCGATGGGCAAGTGCAGAGAAGATGTTTTGTAGATTCCTCCTCCTCTTCATCTCTGCAGCTTCTACAGAAGTCGTGGTAGAGAATGTTTAATCTTCCTGCATGATTACCTATTAGGCAGTGTCCTGTTAGGATACCTATCATAGTACTGATTTGATCCCTTCTCAGTGATATCAGTTCTTTTGCGCGTTTTAGGGTGATTTTTTGCCAAACCTGGCGCTTCCCGTTGACCATCTAATGTTGGCTCTTATTTAGGAAGAGCTCATTTGGGAGTAGCTCACCACATGTGGTGAGGGATATACCAATACTTCCTTTCTCTATCGAGAGTTGTTTGGTTGTTCCAGTGCGAGCGAGTTCATCTGCTTTGCAGTTTCTTAGAAAGTCTCTATGTCCGGGAATCCAGCATATGTGTATTTTGAGCTGCTCTGCCATCTCACTTAGGGATCTGCGGCAGCGAATTACTGTTTTGGATGTTGTTTCAACAGATTCTAGGGCTTTCAAGGTGGCCTGACTATCAGATAGTATGCAGATATCCATGGAGGATATTGCATTCATCTGAAGCCAAGTTACTGTTTCATGTATTGCGACTACTTCCGCTTGGAAGACACTGCAATAGTCGGGGAGCCTGGAGGCCAGATTAATTTTCAATGTATCAGAGTAGACTCCTCTCTCAACCTTGCCATCTAATTTTGATCCATCTGTATAGATTCTGATGACATTGTTTGGTGGAAGGTTTCCAACCGCCCAATCTTCGCGGGAAGGAATGGATACATCAAATTTAATGTCAAAGAAAAGTTTTTGTGTGATGTAGTCTACTAGAGTGCTAGAGTGTCCTAATGTGCCCCGCCCCCCTCATTTGTGTAAGCCCCATTTGTTACCCACTGCCTTTTTGCATGAGTAGACGGCTATATTGGCTTTTTTGGCTCTCTCGAGCAGATTGGGTTTCCAGTTTAGTTTTCTATCCAGGATAAGGCCCAGGATAAGGCAGTTTTGGAGGACTGATTGTTGGTAGATTGAGTTTTCTTGTGAAAATCCCTAAATCCGTTTTAACAGGGTTGACGCCGAGTCCACAGCTATTAACCCATTGTATGAGAGTATTAAGGCCGTTTAGCATAATGTCAAAACATATATATAAAATATATAATATATTATATATAAAATATTATATATAAAATAGCAATGTCATCTGCATAAGCTATCACCTTGCACCCCTCCCAGTTTCTCCAGCAGTTCATTAACCGCTAGGTTCCAGAGTAGAGGCGAGAGATCCCCTCCTTGTTACAGATCTTAGCGTAGATGCCATACCGAGATTTGCACTTATAATCCTGCCCACTAGCATTTGATTTATAAGTGCTCCCAGCGTAGCATCCACCCCAAGCTCCGTTAGCGCATTTGTGATATCCTCTGCTTTGACATTATTAAAGGCACCTTCTATATCAATAAAAGCTATCATTGTATATTCCTTTTGAAGAAGATCCAGTTTTCCTAACTTTAGCTTATTAAAGATCAGAGCTTATTTACATAATATCAAGTCAATAGAATAATTTTTGGGAAAGGTTTTTGCTATTTTGATGACGTCACTTTATATAGGTAATAAAAAATAACGGACTTCTCCCCACAGGGTTGATTTTGAACATGATACTATTTTTCAATTAAAATCTTATAAAGGATGGTTTTTAAGTTAGTTCTAACTATGATTTTAAACAAAACACATGCAATTTCATTAAATATATCCTTATTTTTGTGTTCAAATGGGAGAATACACTCTGCAGTTAGATTTTAAACACAACTTCTGTTTATCGGATCTGATGGCTCCACCGCTGGATCTGATGGCTCCACGAAATAACCTCCAAATGAAATACCCCCAATGAAAGGCTCTCCGCGATTGGATTTTTTCCTTGTACGAAATGTTTTTATAGATTTAAAAGAAAATCAATTAAATTTTTAAATTTAAGCGATTGAATTAAAATGGACTTGAAAAAATAAAAAATGGGCCTTGAAAATGCTCATTTCGTCCAAGGGAATTTCGTATCTCGTGTGGGAACACAATGCAAAAAATTGAGCGATTTTTAATTTTTTTTTTGGTTAATTTTTTCCAAAAATCGTTGGGCCTTTTTTCGTTTTCTTGGGTGAAATTTCGTTTTTTCGTTTTGGGCGGTTTTTTGTTAATTTTTGGGTCATTTTCATTTGGGTGATTTTTAATTTTTTTCTTTTTGGCGTTTTTACGGAGAGTACCAATGAAACAAGTCCAACGAAAATTAAATAAACCCCAAACTACTAATATGAAATAATGCCTAAATGCAATGAAATATGCCCAAATGGAAAATGAAATAAGCCCCAAAATTGTTGGTTTATTTCATTATGAAATAAACTCCAACGCAAAAATTAGATAAGTTTTAATAAAATATCGCCCAAAAAAATTAAGTATCAATGCGTTTTAGCTGACGTTGAAAAGTTGATCGGCTCATACCCGTAGCAACACAAACAGCGCGTTCCGAAATTTTATTGATTTTTAGTTACTTTATAGCACCAAGCAATTTGTCGTAGTCGATGGGTTCATAGCCAGTCGGCTTTTCTTTTTTTGGTGGCATGATCGCTAAAACATTCAAATTAATTCATAAAATCCCTTGATTAGTTTATACAAAAACACAAAATGTCAAAAGAATGGACCACTTCTGTCCTTATAATTTGACACGAAATAACGTGGCGAGAAAACCACGCGACAATATGCTAAAATTTCTTTAAATTTTTTAAGGTTAGGTCTAAAACTATAATAAAGGCTATTAACCCAATTGAATTCGATGAATAACTACTTATGCAAATAACGATAACTTTCACAATGAGATAAAAAGAAAATAGTGGATAATTTTTGGCACTAATTGCTGGAGAACACAAATGTACTTCTCACACTTCAATGACCTACTGAAAATTGAGCTCCTGTCGATAACAAAAAAAAAAAAAAATATTCGGTTGCCCACTTCTCACGGTGGCCCACTCCTGTCCATGCTACTCTATATTTTCTCATAAAAATCACAGTACAAAAAACTATTGGTAATATCTATTTAAAAAAAATATTTCTGCGTACATTTTTTTGTACTGAAATTTTAATGAGAAAATTAGCTCAAGTGGCATCCAAATAATTATTTATTTCTAGTCTTATTTTTTTGAAATTTTTTTGAACTGAAATTGTAATGAGAAAATTAGCTCAAATTGCATCCAAATAAATATTTATTTTTAGCCTTATTTTTTTTCAATTTCCAATATTCTGTCCATTTTATCGGTATATAAAATAAAACTTTAAAATATATTTGTAAATTAATTACGACCTTCTTTCATAAGTTTTAAGTTATGTGTTTATATAACTCCAATAATTTTTCAATTATTAAAGGTTATATTTGGCAAAGCCCGGCCGTTGAAAATATGATTATTTGTGTGTGTTTACACACAATAAATTAAAAAATCTAAGTTTTCAAAAGAAACAAATCTTCATGTCGTCATAGTTTAATATCAGCTAACTGCTGAAGCTAAGATCGACTGTGAAATAGAAGAGCAACAACAACTAGCACAACAAAATCTTTGAGTATTTAGAAAAGCTTTGATCTATCTTCGAATAATAGAACATACTTTCCCTGAAAGTATGCTTCACAAATTAGAAGAACTTTAAGCTGCTTTCATATCATTTGTATTCTCGTACCGCAATTCAGGGTAATTTACTAATTGCATTCGTGAAACAAGTAGAAAATTAAGAGCTTAGTGGATCACAGCAAGAATCACGAAAGAAGGCTACTGATGAGTTGGTGTAGCGGCCAACGAAACAGCTGTCTAGTCTGCTATGTGATTGATACTCTATATAGGGTATTGTTGTTGTTAGTTGTTTTTCCTTCAGTTGTTTTCTTCGGAAAGCAACATTGACCTTGAGCTCGATAAAATATAACCTTTAATAATTGAAAAATTATTGGAGTTATATAACTTAAAACTTTAAAATATATTTTGACTTTTTTCTCATAAATTACAGATCAGGAAGGTACATTTTTGCTTTTTCCGCCGAAATAAGGAGTCCTATATTTATAAAATGTAGTTAAAAGATGCACAAATTTTTATTATTTCAAATGCTAGAGCCACCAAGGCAAGATTTTAAAAAACGTTTTTTTTTTTAAAAGTGGAAACTAAACCTGCAATGATTTTGAAAACGGCTCCGTCGATGTTTGTAATTAATGGATCAGAACCACTGTTGAGCAGTGTTATTAAACAATTTCAAGTTATTGACGTTCCAGTTAACGCCATAATACACTCGGAGAAATTCTGAGTTAAAAAACGTATGTCTTGCGTCTTAGATCGTATTACTCTTAAATTTTGATAGTAAAGATATAGACTATTTAGATTATATTTTTTTTCCTGACAGGCGATTAGGTCGTCCTTGTGGATTAATTTTTAGTCTTACACCCAGAAACAAGAATTTTATCGCCCGACATATTAGAGTTAGGAACAGTCGCAAATACTTTAGTTGTAACTGTGAGAATAAAAGTGGCGTGGGACGGTTGATTAACTATTCATGTAAAATAACAGTAATCATTAGAATTAAATAAATTGTTTTTTACATGTTTTTGGCTGAAGATGTGAAATAAGATTTTTTCCTCGAAACTGTCATTAAATATAATTGACTATTGGATTTTTTTTTTCTTTGATAAATAAATAACTATATAACTGAATATAAAAAATTAAGATTTTTTTATAGTCGACTCACCGGTATTTGGAATCAATTGTGCTGTGGGCCCTGTGCTGCCGCCATTTGTATGATTGGCATGATTAGCATTTTCAGAATCGCGTACATGATGGCTGTTGCAGGGCAAAAAACGATCAAATGACGACATCATATTGGCTGGTATAACACGACCATTCCAACCGCCTGAAGGCACTAGATTGCCCATTTGCACATGTGGTCGTGATGTGGAGCGTGTCTGGGTAGCAGTTGTTGGCAACGTAGCGGTTGTGGAACGAGTTTGATTGGGACTCTCATTTGTTACGCCATCTGCGGCTGCAGTGCTAGTTTCTGTTGGTGAGTTGTTGCCATTAGAGTTGGCTTGGGATTCAGTTGTAGAATCGGAGCCACTTTGTTGTTGTTCTTGTTGCTGTTGTTGTTGTTCTTGTTGTTGTGTATTTGAAGTACGTGTTTCTGTTGCATTGGCCGGAGCAGCAGACGCATTCAGTGGCACTCCAAATGATACAATGCTGGGTGCATTTATTTGCACATGGAATTCAGTATCAATGGGCGCAGAATTGACAACAGCCTGTATAAGACGTGCAACTTGCATTTGATGATTATCTTGAAAATAATGTTTGCAAAATTAGCATGTTTTAAAAAATGTTATAATTAATGAATATTTAAACTGAACTAAAATAAATTTGGTTTTAAATATAGCTATGATGAATGCTTTGAGGATAGTACAAATATTAAGCTAGTGGCACATATGTGATGGCCTAATGTTTTTAATTTTAGTTTATTAGTAGAAACGTAAGCATTCTTTACAAAAAAAAAAGTGTATGTAATGATATCGTAAAGATTAATGTTTGAAACTCTGTAAAGCGGAAAGACTTAAACAACAAAAAACAATACAATTTAAACAGCTATGTTTGTCTTTCACACTAGCTCGGTACAGATTTGGGAAACGAGAGTGACACATTAAATGAAAGTGAAACCCATGCAGCTAGCTAGTTTAGACAGGCTAATATTAGTTGTTTTTTCTTTAAATTTAAACATTTAAATGGCCAAAAACAAGACCTACTCCCAAATAAGATGCCTTGTCTGGGTTGGAGAACAATTTCAACAGCATTTTCATCTAAATATCATTTCAAAATAAATTTTTAAAAAAATAAACAATTAATCAAAGTGTTATAAATGAAAAACTTTAGCCTACCATTGTTTGAAGCGTTCCCATTGGGCGGATTAACTTCAACAACTGCTGTTGGAGCTGTTGGAATTGTTGGTGACACTATCGGATCATCGACTGGTTCTTCAATGGCAGAACTTTCAGGTGTAGCTGTTGGTGCAGCTGACGGTGCCGGTGCAGCTGCAGCTGTGTCAACAGTAGCTGTTGTGGGCGTTGACGTAGCTGTTGACGTCGTCTCTTGTGCTGTCCGACGTTGTGCTTGATTTTGCTGTTGTTGTTGTTGCGGCTGCTGACGTGCACCTTGGCCATTTCCACCTAAATTACCCAGACCTGCGGCTGCAGCAGCAGCTGCAGCTGACAAATAGTTATTGGAGCTAACATAACCGCTTTGCTCCACCAAAATGGGTCGGCAAGCTAGATAACGTGGAGCTGGTTGGGAAACATCCAATAATAAATCTGAAATGGCATGCTGAGCATGTGACATATAGTGGAATGCCTCGGAAACACGATCGTAGAGACGTTGTGCATTTTCGCGTCCAGTAGTATCCTGAAATTTAATTTTACAAAAATTTTAATAAAACTGTATTTATTTGGAAAAAAATAAAACAACTGACATTTTCTTCAAAAGTCGGCTCATTGCGCAACATGTCATAGAACTGCTCAACGAATGGATTGAGACGTGTTTGTATGGCGCGCATTTGATCGATGACATCGGCTAGAACATTGGTGCCAGTGCGACGACGTGACGAAGCATTCTGCTCCACAGTATTGCCTGTAGTTGATGAAGACGATGATGCCGATGCACCGCCACTGGCTGAGGAACCCACTGAGGCTGTAGACGATGATGTACCAGCTGTAGCGCCAGCACCGCTTGAAGCTGTTGGCGATGATAAGACTACTGTTGCCTCTGCCTCTTCTGTGGCCACAGCTTCATCATCATTTGCCGTTTCCATTTCTTCTGTCGTAGTCGATGTATTCAGAGCAGCTGAATCTGCACTATCATCCAAAGCATCTTCCATGGGTTCCTCAACAACTACTGCGGTTGTTTCGCTGCTTGTGTGTGTGCCATCTGGATTCTCGCTAGAGCCAAAAACTGTTGGGAGCTGTACGACAGTTACGTTAGTATTGCCATTACGACGCAGTGCGGCAGAAACAGCACCCTCCAGCATATCAACAATATTCTGTTCCTGTGGTATATCGCCAGCGGTAATGCCAACCTCAACCACAGTAGACTCCATAGTCCAGCGACCTTGAGCCAAAATATCCAAGGAGGAGTTGTTCAGCCCCTGGCAAAGATTGAAATAAGCAAAATAAAACTACTTGCATGGCATAAAACCTACTCTGGATGGATCCTCTAGAAAGGCGGCAATATTGTTGGCACACTCCAGCATATGACGCGCAACTGTGATGCGATTCATGCAGAATGATGATGATGACGTAAATGGATTTAACTGCATTTGCCCGTTATTCTGAAATTTCAATAAGAGTTATGAAATTTATTAGCAAATCGCAGCTGTTTCGGCACTCACCACGCCTGCATTCATGGGTATTGCCATGGTACCAACAACCATGCCATCTAAAGCACGAAATAATGGCGAGTTGCGCATGCCACGTGTTGTACGCCGTGGCGGCTGATCCCCTGTAACAGGCGATGTAGAAGATGTGCCGCGTGCAGAAGGCGGCGGACGTTCGGCGACATGCACCACTTTGCCATTGACATCTTTGAAAATTATTAGAAAAAGGTTAACATGTTTAGGTAATATTTGAAAAAAAAAAAATCAATGAAAAATAAGTGTAGGGCACCAAAACCCAGCGTCTAACTTTAGGGATGCGAACACAGAAATTATATATATATTTCCACACGTCGAAAATTTATAATTTATATAAATTATAAAAATAAAATTAATTCAAATAATGTAATTTAAATAAAGAATATTTAATTTATATAATACAAATCATATAAAAAAAAATTTTATCATGACTCACGGGCCATAATGCTAAGAACAAGATTGTCTTCAAAAGTTTTTCTAGAAATATGGTATTTCTAAACAGGTCTGAGACGCTAAGCATTTTATTATATTCCAAAATACTGCGTGCCATAGGCATATTGCGAGAATAATTTGAACTATTTGAACGACTCACGGAAGTGAAATTGGCTGCGGAGGTACCGAGATGGAGTATAAAAATCAAGTTGAGAAAGCAGTTCGGGACACTGGATGTTATGATGAATAAGATCCCAAATAAGCATAACGGAGAAAAGTCTACGACGAATAGAAAGAGGCGTGAGGCTAACTAGGGCACATCGGGTACTATATTGAGACACTGAGGGTAGGTTCATATTTAAATTAAGGCACATGAGTCTGGTTAAGTTACGATGAATAGAGTATAAGGATCAGAAAAATAAGTAGAATTTCTTTTTAAATAAATAAATAAATAAATAAGTTCCATATGACTTCTAAAAGATAGTTTTCAATTGTGTTGTGTGTGTTGTAAATTTTTGAACACAAATGATCGAGAACTGGACCTACCAGTTTTACGCCGACTCCGAACGGTTTATGTTCTCAAGAAGCTTTTCATGGCAGTTTTTACTCTCTGAGGTTTGCCATTGTCTGCAGAGAGGTGACGGCCGAAAAGAAAAATTAATTCAATTGAAAAAATTTTCTGTGTCAGATGGAGTATTCGAACCTGGGATCTTTGGCGTATGAGACACACTCTACCCACTACGACACGGGCGTCACTTCAAGAGAAGTAGAATTAATTAAATAATCAAAATAATTTTCTGATTTTTGAATATTTATAAATGATTTTTTTAAATATCTCTTCAAATAATACTACTACACTAGCTCTTGGGGAAGAAACTCAATTCACACGAAGCGAGATAGATAGTTCGTATTCGAAAATGGGAATTTATGGAGTAATATGTAATTTTAGTGTTTTTTGATTCTAAGTTGTTGAAAACAATGGCTTATTTAAAAACTGCCAATTTTAAGTTTTGAAAATAAGTCTGTTGGACTTGATCAGCTTTGAACCAAAGCGATATAAAAAATTACCGTTTTTACGGAATAATTAAGAAAATAATTTCTGTTTGACATAAAATTTCGTAGATATAGGCATACGAAACGTCGTGATATTTTTTCAAAATATCTGATTTTTATTTTTTTGGACTTGATCATTTTTGAATCTATAAATAGTGTTTGATGGGTTTGAGGGGTATTTGAAAGAACCTTAATAATAAGTTCACCGAATAACATTAGTTCCAATTTTCGATGAAGGATGCCATTAGGTCATCATATAGAAAGTTATCTAGATAGTTTAATGGTGGACGTTTATTACGTGCTCTATAACTTAGGAGAGCTTCCAGCAAGACGGGAATACACCTGTCCTGCAAATGTTAAAAAAAGCAAGCCAAGCCAGAGTAAGAAGCAAACGCTTAAAACACAATTGGCCTTATGACATAAGGACCAGAGGCTTGCTGTTGTTTATGTTGAGATTTGCTAGTCCTAGGTGATTTCAATCTTGGAAATATATCTTATGCATACGAAGGTAATATTTTACTGCGTTTTAACTTCAAATCGGATATTAAGTTTTTATATCTTTTTTCTTATTCAATTTAGGAAATCAAATTAACTTTGTTAAAAATGATTTAACAGAATCCTAGATTTAATATTTATTACAAGTGACTTAAAGGCATCCTGTGAGACAAATTGTCCGCTATTATTTCTAATAATAGCGTGCATCATAGAGCATTGACTGTTTATTTTAAATTTTATAAGTTTCAGAAGGCCGATATAATAACACCAGTTGAGCTCGATTTAGCCAAAGTAAATTTTGTTGAAATTAGTCTGAACTTATATCATTGTAACTGGTCTTTATTGGACTCATTTTCCGATCCAGATGATGCGTATGTGTATATTTGTGAGCAATTTTCTTATGCTATATCCAATCTGGTACATTTCAAATCATTCAGTCGACGAAATAAGCGCCCCTGGTTTAATAAAATATTGTCAAATTTAAAAAAATCTTAAAAATTATAATTTTAAAAAGTTTTAAATCAGGCAATGCTGATCGGAGTCTTTTTCAGCAACTACGTAATGAATTTAATTTTTTTCATAACTACCTTCATAATCAATATATTTTAAAAATTGAGTCTCAATTCAATCATCTTGAATCCTTCTTATGATGAGCACTCAAAACGCATAGAATAAATTCAAAAATTTAAAGACTTCTTCTGTGCCAATCTTAAGGACACTTTTAGAAGAAAAAGCAAAAGTAAAAAAGATTTATCTCGGTTTATTTAAGCTGCTACAAAAGCTTTGGGGGTCAAAACAGTAAGGTGAACTGTTTTGGTAGATCTATACATAATCGAAACAAATAAGCTTCATTATTTTATCATTCCAGCATTGCTAATGTTGCTTGAAGATGCATGAAATGGCCACGGAAGTGATCGAAGTATGACTGCTGTGGTAAAATTGGAGGCATTTATAAACCGTCCGCGATGGACGTCAATGTCATTACCGTGAAGACAGGAATTGACAAAATAAACTAAATAATTTCATAATTAAAGTAGAATAAGATACGATAAGATAATAAGATTTTTATTCTAAACCATTTTTAAACGTCAAATAGAACGAACAGTAAGATTCACAATAGCGTGCAATTTCTGGCAGTCTTTTCCAGTTTTTATAACTCTCATGATTAGGCTGATAATTATTGTCGCGAACCTTTTAAAAACTCATTAACAGATGGATTCTGTCGCGGTAACGTTAATCTTATTACCGAAGAAACTCAACTTTTGGTAACATTTACATCCTTTTGGTATTCTACAAGCAAGCATTACCAGTGAATATTGTTACCATCTCCTTAAGTGGTAACAAGCAAAACAGCCAGATGCAAGGAAGGAGTGTTATTTGTTCTTAAACGAGCTTACGGCTTTTGAAAGCGTTACCGAGTGTACACAATACCGAATACTAAGACCGGTAACAAATTCCGGTAACAAGATTACTATTACCGGTAACGCGCAGAATAGATCTGTAATAGACACAGAGGCCCAGTTGTATAAAAACTAAGCAATTAATTTTTCTTCAAATTTTTATGAATTAAAACTGAAGCAATAGCTAGTTCTTCAAGAAATAGATACACACACATGAAAACATTTAAGCTATTACTTGGAGTGAAAACAGGATATGAAATAAAATGCGCATTACCCAGCTTTACATTGCTATATCAATAATTTCATCATCTAATCATTATCTGACAAACCACGACATTTCATACCGTATTCCTTGAGCTGTTTCTCATCAGCTAGCACGCGCCCGCAGTAAATGATGCGTTGCTGTTCAGCTGCAATGCTGGTCTTCTCAGCAATTTTATCCTTGAACTCGCGAACCGTGAGCTAAATAAAATAAATTATGTATTTTATATTAGAATTGCTTAGCTCAATCAGTTTGGCACAGGGTGTGTGGACATGATTCACTCAGATAGTTGCCTGGTTGACTCACCTCATTGTCGATGTTGAATTCATGCGTCTGAGCATCCAACGTCTTAACTTTCAGATCGATCAGCATTTTTGCGGCTAGATTGTGCTTGCAGATGACTTTTCTCTACAACTGCGGTTTGGTTAAAAAACTATATCGATCAAATGCGGCTGAACTCAGTTATTCGTCTATTGATATTTTTCAGTGCTATAAACTTGGGTTTAAGTTGAAACCACAGCGTCACACAAATTTTTCTTGCTTCACTGGATGGGTTTATTAATTGCACAATATATTCCTCCAAATTTTATAGGTGAAAATTTGCAGTTTTCTTCCGTTTTTTCTTTGTTTTTCACTTTGCTATGACGTCCACAATTGACAAGCAGCGCGTAAAGAACCAAGACAGCAGCGTCGGCAAGGGCATGAAATTGCAACGTTCCTAACCTCGTGAAATGTCAAATTTTCTATCGTCTATTGCCTGCTTGCTCTAACACAATAAATGCCACAATTTTTTAAACAAACTATAGACACACTCTTCACACTTATACAATTGAGATTAATGTCTATGCAGACTCTTCTTTTGCCACTGGTTGGAAAAATTCTTTTTCATGGAAGGAAAAAATGCAAAAAATTCGAACCAACACTTTGCAATCTAAATTTTCAACATGAAATTCATGCACGTTGAATTTAATTTATTGATAAATATGTTTACGTTAGACGCGTTCACAGTTTCAAATAGATTTTATCTGATTTTAGCACCGATTTAATGCAGAAAACCAATAAGAAAATACAGACTACAGCAACTTGCCTTGCTAACGGGAGCCAATGAAATTATTTAAGGTTTGACTTTTCGCTTTCACTGCTTTGTGAATAGACTTGCCACTTAACAAAAATATTAGTTACCAATCTCATCTAGCAACGCGTCTACACTAGACAGTTGCATGGCGGAACTATAAGGTAAGGTCATCACGGAGAGAAATGGAGTAGAAAACAGAATAAAGCTACATTGATGTCAAAATCAGCTGTTCATCGCGAATTTCTTTATGCTCACATTTCGCAGTTGTTTTTAGGTTAAAACTGTTACAGGTTTTTTTGCAATTTTAAGACTTCTTTCACATTTTATAGTTTTTATTACACTTTTTATATAATATTTTCACTCAAATTAGCACAAATTTAACACCCGCGACCGCACTGTTTGCAACTTGGAAACATAAAATATTTTCTTCATTTGCAATTTCTACGAAATTCGTCGTTTTGACATTAATTTTACTTCTCATTATCCACTCTTCGTTGACGCGTGAGAGCACTCAGCGCAGCGTCCCTACCTTATCTTTGTATCATGGACAGTTGTATTAAAAATGTTGCAATAGTTGCATTCCCGTGGCACTGAATCAGATCAAATCTCAGTGTAACACTTTTATTTCAACTTTATTACAATTTGAAACTACTGGCGATGAAGTGCCAAAATATGAAAGCGAGCAGTGTGATGAAAACTCGAATAATATTTATTCAGATTTGCCACCTATGTTCGTTTTGAAAAAAAGTGCTTTAAACTTGATAGCATTTCAAGATCGGAAATATAGCTAGGAAAAGTGCTTGTTCTAACCTTTGATTTTGCATTGCGAATAAAATAGAGCCATGCTCTAGATAAACGACCACGGGAATGCAGCTAATGAAGAACAGTGTTTATACATTAAACAATAAGGAACATTTTATACGACATAAAAACGGTTTATTGTTCATATTTAAATTTTCAAATTGAATTAATCTTTAGAACACGTATTTAGAACAAGTATGTCTTTAAATTGTCAAAATATAATCCTAACTACGAGGCTAGCCTCTATGATTGCAGGGAGAAATTTTTAATAAAACTCAGGTAAAAGAAGTGCTGAATACTCAAAAATCTGAGTTTATTTCAACATTTAAAATACCAATCACGGATAAATAATGACAGTCAGACCAACTGTGAAGTTTTTGATGGTTGAAAATGTCTGTAATAATATAATTATTATAGAATTCAAACTTATGAACAAATAAGTTTTCAGCAACGTAAAGGCGTAAGTGCGTAGAAGTAAAATGAAGGATTTACTATAAATAAATTAATTACTATATATTTCCTGGAGTAGGATTCAAAATAATGGTCTACGCAGAGTCTTAAGATTTTCCTCTCAAAAATTTCTAGTTTCTTTGCAACTGTAGGGGAGAAAGAAAACCAAATAGGAAAGCCGTAAACAATAACTGATCTAAAACAAACTTTATAAATTAATAGTTTAGTATCTTGACTCAAAAATGTATATTTTAACAGGTTGGCAAACTTGATTTGTTTTTATTTACCTTACTTAAGGATATCCTAGCATGATCATTAAATTTAACCAACTTATTAAACGTAACACCCAGATATTTAAAGCTGTTTCTTAAGGGAATTTCAACGTCATCCAAAAACAGAAATACAATTTTGCTTTCGGAGACCAAATTTGATGGAAATTTGCCAGAAGCGTTTCTTAAACGAATTGGCCGCATTGACCAGATTCAATGCCGCAAGGGGAGAAGTAGCATGAGCATATACCAGGGAGTCGTCTGCATAAAGAATACTTTTTGATAAATCGATTTCATGAGGATAATCATAGATAAGTGCACTTTGTACAGCACTGCTTAAAAAATAACTCTACTACGGATCTACGTCATCGGTGTTCGTTAACTGCATAGAAATAAGAGATAAGGAAGTGGCGTTCTGGAATAAAAGTGAGGCATTTTTCTTACTGGTGTATGCTTACACTAATACAGAAACATTCACTCAGGGCCGTTTTCGGTTGTTGCGTACAGCTAGGCATAATTTTTCTGATTGGAATTGTATATCGTCGTTGGGAGTGAAATACCGTGTATCAGCCACTTGCAATACCGCGTATATTGCAAAAAGGGTAAAATTGAAATTTGGATTTTAATTTAATTAGTAAAGAGTGAATTTTTCATTATATGCAGATTTGAGAACAAAGCAAGTATCTAATTTTCAATAAATGTTTTTAGTTTAGTTAAAAAACCATTCCATAGTATAAAAGAAAGCAGTTTTCCTGCACTCCTGTGGAATTTTACTTTCACCGTGTGTGTGTGTATAAGTGCAAGTGGCGGGTACGCGATCTTGCACGCCAAACGACGATATTAATAATTCAATTAAAATTTTAATCACTAAAGTGTTCCAAATAATTTAATTATATATATTTCATGCAAAATAGATTTGGTTTTATCTAATAATTTTGTTTGAATTCTAAGTTTTGTTTTTGAATGTTTTCGCCTAAATGTGAGCGAACCGAGCTAAAAAATAATTCTATATGGTATATATAACGGCAATAAAACAATTAACAAACAAAACGTATTATTAATTTACTCCAGTGATAGCAAAGGCGCCCTGTAAATATATGACACCATGAAAAATGAATGCGCCCATGAAGTCAAGCTTGTGCTTTGACAGATCCGATAGCTAATAAAATTGTTTTGTTTTGCTCGGCAAGAGCAAATGTCACAAATTTCAAGCACTGACATCTGAAAAAATGCCTCAGTACACGTACAGTGTATGTGAGAACAACACCACTTCCTTATTTTTTATTTCTATGGTTAACTGTGACACACGATAAATAAATATAAAAGAAAATGTATGTAAGAAACTTAACAGTCGAAACAACAAACGAGACGAATAAAATGAAATGAAAACAAAGAAGTAGTCAAACAAATCAAGCAGCTGTTTAATGAATTTAATGGGGTAAAAAGGCAAAAAACACCGCTTGCCGTAGCCTTTTTTCAAAAGCAGTAATAATAAATATATTAATTTTATTGTAGACTTTGCATTTTTAAAAATGATATTAATTTCATTTCAATAAACATAGTTTGCAATTCATTACAACTTATAAATAAATTGTGACTATGTTTGTAACGACGATCACCACCTACGTCACGGCGGATATGCGCAATATGTTATCTATATGCATTGTTTCATGATTGTAGACTGTCCACCGAGCATGGAGTACATATTTCGAGATAAGTACAGTTAATAGCACAACACATTTAACTGTCTATGCATACTATTTACGCATCCTGTTTACAAAAAGTAGTTTTTCTAGTCAAGCTACTTAATTTAAAGCTAACTACCCGAATATAATAATTTTTTCAGATTAATGCAAAAATATCAACAATGGAAGGTAGTACTGTAATTGGATAAACCATTTGCAGACAATATCCAGAGAAGTAATAAGTACACCACATTACACGAACTAACACTACATTAGACATGTTTACACACCTACACTCACACCCACTACCAACTAAGTGTCGAAAATGTACAGTTACATATAAAGTTCCCCTTAAAACTACAAAACCTTCGGTATAAAATAACAACTAAATTCTAAATTATGCCTATTATATCAACAAGATGAACCCAGAGATATGATTCTGTTTTTATTTTAATTTAGAACTAGTACCATACCCACCACATTGAAAGATAAAGTACCAAATCACCAAAAGCGTAACTGCATGAAAAATTCCACCATATATGATAAAATTCTACCAAAGTGGCAAGGCTGGTTGTGGACCGCGTGGAACGTAAATAAGTTAACGTGTCAATTGTATGAGCAAGGGTGGAGAACTTGACTAGCTGATGCTATTTTATCCATAAACCAGTTCTCAGAAATAACTACCAGGGTAAAGCCAATCATGCTTTTAGTTTATTTATTGGCATGAATGCATACAGGGCATCTACACGTTCAAGTGCAAGTTCAAAAAACTCAATACATCCATCAAAACATTTTACTAGCCCCCTAGCCACACGTGCCAGTCCGAAGACAGTAACAGTTCGAAAAACTCAATACACTCTCACTTTTCACTAATACACTCACACCTTGCCATCACTGGCAGTCCACTGGCAACAACTTTTACTGAGACAGTGAATTTCGACAACCACAGCCAGTGCGAAATCGAAGTAAGAAAACAGTGTTGTATTTTCTCCCTAAAATATTCGAACTTTATACTCGTATATGCACTTTTCTTTCATGTCTTGTAGTGAAATATATGCAATTATTTTAATTGCCCTCATTTGACACATAAAATATCATATGAATAAGTTGCATTTAATTTTGGAAAATATTGATAAACACATTTTACAACATAATTAGTTCCCCATTTTTATCCCGTTTAAGTTTGGTGCTGTGTTGGCATATAAAGCATCACTGAATAAAAACAAACGGAATAAAAAAGTGGTCGAACCTTTGGCTTTGACGACATTTTTCAAATGAAAATTTACTATCACGTGTGGCCGCAGCGAAATTTGTTGATTATTTCGGAATATTTTCGAAGTAAATACATATTCTTTATTAGCATGCCAGTACTATCACGTGTGGCTGCAGCGTAACACACTCACATTTTCGGACTTGCAGCCTACTTGCAGCGCTACCCAGTAGTTCCGTTCTTAAAGAAATCTAAAGAGAATCATGCGTGATTTTTCCGATTCATAGACGAAACATGCTGATTCAGCCATATTTTTCATTGAAGAAAATGGCACATAAATGTTCCAAATTCGTGCAAGAATGAAATACAGAAACATTGAGATTTTACGTGCACGTATACACCACCGAATCGTTGGAAAGTTTTGTTAATAAAGAAAAGACAAAAATGTGAAGAAAAAACTTTTTTTAAATTTTTTTTATTTATTCTTTGATTTTATTTTATTTTATTTTATTGTACAAGTTTTCTTTGGATCACATTATCTACAATCTGTTATCTTTGATATATCAGTCATTCAGGCCATTATTATACCACGTTTACAAAATGATATATATTTCAACCTTAGACAAAAAAATTACTCCGACATATAAGCAAAAATTAAGCTTTAAGCTCAGTATGCTGTAGAAACGAAAACAAAATTCCCGTAAGAAGTACATTAAGTTTTTTGACAGCGAACAGGAATTTTTTCCGCTAGGTAGTACGCTGATGAAGGAAAAAATTTGTAGCCGAGATCACAACCATGTGTGGAGAGTTAATATGTCAAAATTTCGCTGGCAATTATATGCCCGTACATTTACTAGCCGCAGAAATTTGACATTCAACAATAAAAAAGTAAGCAGTAAGTATGTGTTGGTGTTGAGTTTGTTATTAAACAAATTTATTCAGTTTGTTTATGTGTAGTATTGCCTTTTATAGGATAAAACTATGAATATGTCAACCAAAATAGCTAGTGATTTTTCTCCACACAAAAATTTTGACTCTACACCAAAATTTCGCGCTTAGAATTGTATGCCCAAAAATTATTGTTAAAGTATGAGTTAAAGAATATTCAGCAAGTCTGTTATAGACGAATACAAGACAGACGCGTTTAAAAATATTCTGCAAGCCTGCCTTAAGCAGCAAGTTCCTTTGAGAAATCACCAAAGATCAATTCATCCATGATGCCCGATACTGCTGGGTACTTGCAAGAGAATTTCCTAGGCAGTGAATTTTTTCACTACCTGTAACTAAATGTCAGAAATCTAACTTAAGGCTGAAATCTATTTTAATGAAACTACAAGAATTTCAATAAGTAAACAAATATTTGAAATCCATAAGTTTCATTAAACTAGTTTTGTTCTAAGAATTCATTTTTATCTTCCGTATATTTTAGGAATTCGTATAAAAATATGGTTTATAAAATATATTTAAAAACATTTCTTTATTCATTGCTTAATTTTTTAAGGTTTGTGTATAGACAATCGAAAATCTTTTACAAAAACGAAGAATTATTCTACACTTGCCAAACTGTTACTGAAAAAAGTCTATAAACTCGCATATGGAGCATGCCAATGATATAAATATCATATATATCAATCTTACCTTGCGGACACACGTGCAAGTAATCACTTGCAAGCATGGCAGAATTATAAGGTAAGGTCATCACGGAGAGGAATGGAGTAGAAAGCAGAATAAAGCTACATTGATGTCAAAATCAGCTGTTCATCGCGAATTTCTTTATGCTCACGTTTCGCAGTTGTTTTTAGGTTAAAACTGTTCCAGGTTTTTTTGCAATTTTAAGACTTCTTTCACATTTTATAGTTTTTATTACACTTTTTTTTATAATATTTTCACTCAAATTAGCACAAGTTTAACACCCGCGACTGCACTGTTTGCAACTTGGAAACATAAAATATTTTCTTCATTTGCAATTTCTACGAAATTCGTCGTTTTGACTTATATGTTGCTTCTCATTATCCACTCTTCGTTGACGCGTGAGAGCACTCAGCGCTGCGGCCCTACCTTATCATTGTATCATGCTTGCAAGTAGAGAATATATATTGTCTTCGAAAAAGTTCGAAATTAGCTGTAAGATGCTTCAGCGGCCACATGCGCAACTGCAAGTTCATTTAAAAATGTCTTCAAATGCGAAGATTCCTTGTTTTCTAACATTTTCATTTCAATCAATATTGCAACTGCAGGGAGAACCTTCGCATTCGACGACATTTTTAAATGGACTTGCACTTGCACATGTGGCTCATTACGAACTTTTTCGAAGGCAATATATATTATCTACTTTCAAGCATGGTACATGAAAAGAACGTAGCATCGCGGCTGATTGTACTCTCTTTCTCAGTTACCATTATTGTCAAAATCAATGCAAAAAGTTTTCTGTCACTTGGCAAACTGAGTCTCCGCTTTTTTGCTTTTTTTTTGACAGTTACGGTAGTCGGTTCTTCGCCGTGCGACTACTTTCATTTATTCTACCATGCTTGCAAGTGATTGCTTGCACGTGTGTTCGCATGGTTAATGGAATTGTGACGGTCAACGAGAAGTGAAACATACTTCGTTCCTTAGCACGGAACTGGAAGAGAAGCATGTTTCATTTCTCGTTGACCGTAACAATTCCGTTAAATTAAAATTTTTTTTTCGGAATTAGCTTATAAATACGTATATTAGTTTTTTTTTTGGAATTAGAGTTTTTTCGGAATTAGTTTATAGAAATGTATCGTTTCCCAATGGAATATCAAAAACCAATTTATTCGACATCACGATTTCGGTAAGTGTGAACAAAGTGGAATTTGACGGTAAATTTGATAAAGCTTATAAATATCTAATTATTTGAAAACTAAGTAGCCAAACTGTTTTATGACTTGCATGACGATCCGAACAGTTATTTTTGCTAAAGATGACAGGGTGTGCCAAATATAAATAAGTTTATTCAGATATCATTGTATTTAAGATAAGTTATTAAAAATGGTAATAAAAATAGTAGGCTTTACCAAAAGTACAATCGCTGACTTACGTGTATACGTTGGTATGCCATTAAAAGAAAACAATTTTTTGTAAGTTTAATTGTCGATAGAAAATGGCCTAATCTACTCTTGTGCAAAATTTCGTCATTGTAGAAAGAATGTGTTATGTAGACCTTTCCATAAACAAAATTTTTTAAATTTTCCGCCCGTGTTGAAACTTTATATCACATACAAAAACACTGACATGTTATAGAATGAATTTAATGTGAGCTATCAAATGAATTTAAATATGAATAATATTTTTATGTCTAAAGTAATATTTTGAATTTTATATTGAAGTAATTAAGTGACTCTTATTGATTTGATAAGGTTAATTTTTTAAAACTTAAAAACGTCATAACTCCTTAACGAAGCGAGATAGGGCAAGACTAATCTTAATTCGGGGTCAGCACCAAAAACTCCGAAATAGTTCAATATACGGAAAAATCCCAAATAGTCCAAATATAAGTCAAAAAACTTAAAAACGTCATAACTCCTTAACGAAGTGAGATAGGGAAAAACTAAGCTTAATTCGGGATCAGCACCAAAAAATCCGAAAGTGCAATCCCATAGTCCAAATATAAGTAAAAAAAATATGTGTGTGGCCTCCACGCACGGTAGTAGTGATACTGAAAAGCCAACTAGTATTTTCAACATGGCGATATCATGGCAAATATCATTTGTCCCTTTTGTTTATGGACAGTTACTGAAAAGTTCAATATTTATTTACAGAATTAGATCGCAATTTTTTTTTTACTTTCGTGACACAGTTGGTTATCAAGAGAATTTTTTTTTGTTTTAATTTGATGACTTAAGTCATCCCGGTCTCTTTTTTTGTTAACTTTATTTTTATTTATAAATATTAAAAAGAAAAAATTTGTCGAAAAACCTGTATCGGGAATAATGCACTTTTCCCTTTCCGCTATCGAACCACGTACAATTCGACTGCAAATTGAACGTGCTGCCATCGCACCATTACCTCCCTTGCATCAAAGCGAACACAATATGAACAAACCTGAAAGCAAGCATAACATACATCTTCCAATTTATTCCATAGGATTGATGCCAAAAAGACTTTATTGTCTATCCAAAATAATCATCAATCGATTACCGCAGTTAGGACCACTGAACCTTCGCTTCGTGGTTAGAAGCTCTGACCTTATGCTTCCGCGCGTTTAATGCTACTTATAATTACTTGGAATAATTTAGTCCTGGGCCACCAAACTCACTGCGAAATTGAGATTTTTCCATTATTTTCAAACCATTTTTTTTCATGCACATCCATTAGGTCAATCTTGATGGTTTTTATGTTAGTTACTGTGTACACAAAATGGCCTTTCATATAAATAAAAATGCATAAAAAGTATTAGAAAATTTATCAGTATCGACCTAATGGGTAATCATAAAAAAAAAAATATGAAAATAATCGATAAATCTCAATTTTGAAATTTTGAAGTGAGTTTGGTAGCATCGGACTAAATAATTCGGTAATTCCAAGTCTAGAATCAGCTTCTTCACCAAATTTAACATCGAAAAAGATGGTTTTTTTTTTTTTTTTCGTAAATCTCAAATGCATAATTACTTATCTTAAAAATATCATATAAAAAATTCCAAAATAAATAATTTTTGAGCAGAACCGGCCGGTTTCGACAATATTTGAACTTTTAATATCTCAAAATATTTCATTCGCAACCATCGCTTACAATTCCGGGGGGCACACCGGATCCAAAATATTTATGCATTTTAAATACAAATCAAACGTAGTCTAATACAATACACAGGGTGTTCCGCAATTGAGTGCAATTATTTACGGAGCTGAAAGGTTATGTCGAGCTGAGCAAAAAATTGTATGGGAGGTGGGAGGTGGGAGGGGGATATATTTTCACATTATTAGGAGCTACGTTATTGTATTCACGTTATTGTTTCTAGCAGAAAAACTAACTTACATAAAACTTATTTTAATAATTCATAATAATTCAATAATGCAATGAAATCACCTTTCCAACGGTATATCAACAAACCCCACAAACTTAACCCTTACCGAGCTGTGCTCGTGTGAAGATGAAATCAATCGGTTGAAACTACCAAATTTCAATTTTGAGTGCAAATTTCTCAGAATTTTGCGTAATAAATGAAATTTTTTTTTAAGATCAGTTTTGTAATTTATTCAATTTTCTTTGCAATGACACCAAAAACATAAAAATATCTTAAAAAATAAAAAAGTTGGCTGTACTAAAAAAATTATACTTATCAGACAACAATGATATTATCTACTGCATAACTAGTTGTAATGTCATCATTTATCATTGTTTTCTAATAAGTATAATTTTTTTAGTAAAGCCAAATTTTTTATTTTTTAAGATATGTTTATGTTTTTGGTGTCATAGAAAAGAAAATTAAATAAATTACAAAACTGATCTTAAGAAAATATTTAATTTATTACGCGAAATTCTTAGAAATTTTGCAGTCAAAATTGAAATTTGGTAGTTTCAATCGATTGATTTTATCTTCACACGAGCACAGCTTGGTAACGGTTAGGTTGCTGAGGTTTGTTGATATACCGTTGGAAAGGTGATTTTATTGCCTAAAGTCGTGAATTTTGTTTTTTATTTATTTAATTTTATTTTTATTTTGTTTGAAATACACTTTGCTGCGCTCCACTGTGGCGGTACGCCAAAACTAATGATTTTACGAAAAAAAGTTATAACATGAATTGTAGGGAATTTCTCTAGTTTAGTTTCTCTAGTTTAGAAATGAGTCTGAAAGGAGATATTGGCAAAAATCTGCTTTTAGGCGCCATTTTTCCGATATGCCGGCAAGAGTGGTAAAAATACGAGGTGGCAAAGTTGAAATTCGAAAAGAGCACATCGAAATCTGTAAAAGTATACCCATTTCAAAACTCTCTCTAAACATTAAAGGTAACCTGGGGGTTTTCTCCCCAAATGACTCTACTACCAAGCGAATTTTTTAAATTTTTATTGGAAATAAGAACTTTTGCTTTTTTCAGTAAATTACCAATTTAGTCTTAATTTTTCTTAAAAAGAAAAATATCAAGTTTTGATTTTAAGTCCTATTTGTATTATGTTTCTTACATTCATTCTGGAACCTGAACCCTCTCTTGGAGTATTTGAACCCCAAAAATTCTCCTGTGGCTACGGCCATGATATGAGACGTGTTGCTATTTTTTTTATAGCTGTATGTAAGGGGAAATGAAATGTTTTTTCATATGAAAATAATTTAAAATTATTTTTAAAAATCAGAGTATATGAAAAAAATAAATATGAGACGCCCTGTGATCGAAAGCATGAATCTTTCAAAATAGTTCCCCTTCTCTTTTTAATTTCATTTAAATTTTCGATATCGGCAAGTAAATTTTTTCGGTCAGTTATAATTTATTATAAGTTATAATTTATTTATTTAATGTTACAACTGCGTTGGTGAACAAAAAAGTCGCTTTAAGCCAACATTTTCAACAACTTCTATAACATAAGTTTTGCATATTTTTGCTGTAGTTTTTGTGATTATTAATACAAGTGAATTTTTTGCAGTCGCTTGAGTCGCAGTCGGTTGAATCTAGGGTTAAGAAAATAAAAAAAAAAACAACTCATGTCCTGAACATGAAACGCATGTTGACAGGAATCCATGTTTAATGGTCGAGAGTAAAAGTAATAAAGTAGCACAGCAGCTAGACAGCGTTCCGAATCACCCTCACCACACTCGACGACACACACACACACACACACATACCTATATATAACTTTTCGTCACTTCCTGGCTGTGGGGTGCGTTGAATGGGATAACAAATGAATACCTCTCAAAGTCAGTAAATTTTGTGCTTTATTATATTTTGTGTTTTTCAGTATTTTTTTCTGTTTAACTTCTTGTTTTACAAGAAAATAAAACGATAGAAATAATAAATTAAGGGGAAAACAGTATGAAATTAAGTTAAAAGTTAAGAGGGCGAGGGATCAAAATAATGGGATAAATTGGGATAAGTAATGATGAGAAAAATGTTTATAAATATTGTAATTAAATATGAATTTTAATATTTAAGTTAGAAATGTCAGAATTATCTTCAAAATATACTCGAAATATCGCGCTTCTCTCACACCATTTGTAGCCCTAGGTTTTAAGCAATATTTTGATATTTTTCTGACGTTTCTCGTACCGCTGTCAAAATCCAGTCAAAGCATTTCACAATCAGCCGTTCTTTGAAGTGTTTCCTTGAAATTGCTCTAAGCAGGTTGTTTTTGGTTGCTTTGACGATTGCCGAACATTCAAGACAAAGGACAACAAAAAGGATGTGTGACATTTGCGCTGTCTTTCGTTGAGACGAGTGTGTGTGTGAGTGTGCATTAGTGTGTGCGCATAAAACTCTAGAAACATTGTTGTGAACATTAAATAAGCTCGTTAAAGTTGTTGCAAATATCGCCTCGATGACGTCTGCAGCAGGCGTCTGTCGTAGCCGCAGGATAATTGACAAAAGGATTTGTTTATATATGTAGCAGGACGTTCAGAGCGGCATGAATGCAAATGCCAAATGTGAGTCAGCACACACACACATACACATACACACACACACGTAAAAGCAACATTTGACCAACTTTATCAGGTCAACTAAAAACATTTACCTAAAATTTAAGTGATTTTAAATAATATTCGAAATTTTCCACTACTCTATGTTATTCAATTCCAACACTATCTCATTTATAACTTTTGACACCTTTGGGGAGAAATTTGAATATCATTTCCAATTCCGTTTCCGTTGCTCTGCTGTGCATGACTCAGCAAATGGCCAACTTATTGCAAATTGCGGCCAGCCATACTAGTTGCTGCAATAAGCTCCAGTTTATGCAAATGTTCGAACTAACACTAACAAGGACAAATTCCGCCACAGACTCTAGCAAGCTGAAGGTTCCAAGTTGACTGCGTTGTGTTAGAAAAAAAAAATTCAACTTCCTGTTGTAACGATTTAATACACTCACTCACTCAGTCTCAAACACACTTTCATCTCACACATGCAGTTGGCCAACACTTGTATGCGCTGTATCCTGGTTTCGGGCACAAGTTATACCTGCCTATGTTGTTAAACTTACCACAAAAGCGGCAAATAAATGTTTAAATTGCAGAAAAATTCCGTTAAAGAAGCTAGTATTTTTTTATTTTCTCTTTGCAACCTATGAGCATTGCTCTGCGCGTTGATGCTGAAGTTGAAGTACTCGTAGTTGAAGGCAACTGGAACAGGTGCTTGTATATCAAAGCGTTTGCGGCTCGCAAGGATGTCTCGAAGGAATACTGACTGAGGCTGCCTTTTTGAATAAAGCTATTTGCTGTTAAAGACGGTTTACCATAAAAAAAGTTCAAGTTTGTAAAGTTAAAAATACTTGTACAACTTTGAGCAAAATAATAGCAGTATTTAGAAATAAATAATATACATTTTTAGATTAATTGGCACTAGTTTCATATTGTGAATCTTAAGGGAAAATTCAGGTAGACTTTAGGTTTAATATTGAAATAAGAAATTTTAAAGCCAATTAAAAAAAAAATTAAAGCCCACTAAAATTGTGGGCGTAGCATGTGGTTAAGCACAACTGTTTTTGGTAATTTCAGAAAAAGGTGAGTTTTTTTTTATTATTTCATCGAAAATGAATAGCTAACTATAATCAAAAGAGATTTAAATTTTTTTGTTAGGTTGGTTGGATTTTTATCGTTTAATTAATGTATCAGGATGTAGCTGTACGAAATATTTTCAAAATGACTTGTTTTGTATAAAATTTAACTTTAGTGGATTAGAACTTCTAAGGATCAAAACGGATCAAAAAAATTAAAGCATCCAGTTAGCGAAGGTCTCTTCTTTCACCCCATATATACTTTTATGACCCCCACAATCCCCCCGTAGAAGCTTTTTTCGTTTTACTGATACTTCTCACACGTTAAAGTATTCCCTTAAGGATTTTTATCGTTAAATTAATGTATCAGGCTGTAGCTGCACTATTTATAGTTTGGGTGTTACGAAATATTTTCAAAATGACTTGTTTTGTATAAAATTTAACTTTAGTGGATTAGAACTACTAAGGATCAAAACGGATAAAAAAAATTAAAGCATCTAGTTAAAGGCGAAGGTCTCTTCTTTCACCCCATATATACTTTTATGACCCCCACAATCCCCCCGTAGAAGCTTTTTTCGTTTTACTGATACTACTCACACAACTATTCGAATGACGCTAATTTAAACGCACCCCTATAAGTATGCAATGATGTATTCTATTTAAACTTTTGGTATTTTATTGCATGCAATTTAAAGAATTTGTCAGTTTTATTTACACTTTTTATTCCAACTCTATAATACAGGTGCATATATAAAATATATATACAGATTCTGGTAATTAAAATAGTGCCTATAGTTTTTTCATAAAGCATCCAGTTAAAGGCGAAGGTCTCTTCTTTCACCCCATATATACTTGTATGACCCCCACAATCCCCCCGTAGAAGCTTTTTTCGTTTTACTGATACTACTCACACAACTATTCGAATGACGCTAATTTAAACGCACCCCTATAAGTATGCAATGATGTATTCTATTTAAACTTTAGGTATTTTATTGCATGTAATTTAAAGAATTTTTCAGTTTTATTTACACTTTTTATTCCAACTCTATAATACAGGTGCATATACAAAATATATATACAGATTCTGGTAATTAAAATAGTGCCTAGAGTTTTTTCATAAATATATAGAACTGGTGCAGGTATTAAGTATATAGATACAGGTACTGATATAGGGCTTAGGAAAGCACTACGGTATGGAAAGGCTTATAAGGAAGTGATACTCGGATACAATCTCAGTTGCTATAACATCTCATTAATTGGAAATAAATAAATTGATACAAAAATCATGGAGATATTCAGTTATAAAGAATTGACTGATGAGTATTTTAGAAACAAAAAACAGGAAGATGTTCTAAGCAACGTTCAAAGAAAAATAAACTTCGAAATACCATAGGACTTAGAAGAGAAATTATCTGTTTTCGTCAAAAATTTTAAAAAGCGCTACAGCCAGTATAACTACACGAAAGAAAGATTTTATAAACAAAACGAATATGGAGAACTTGACATTTTTTGTCAAAAGTCTGTCAACACAATGCTTTGCTGTTCAACTAATATCTTAAAATTCTAATGTATATTTTAAAAACAAAACAATATGGCCCTTTCAGCCCTCGACCTTGGACTTTGACCGAGCTTCTTATGATCAATTGTGTTGTATGTGTGGTGAAATATTTCAACACAAATGATCGAGAACTCAACCTACATGTTTTATGCCGACTCCGAACGGCTTATGTTCTCAAGAAGCTTTTCATGGCAGTTTTTACTCTCTGAGGTTTGCCATTGTCTGCAGAGAGGTGACGGCTGAACAGAAAAATTAATTCAATTGAAAAAACTTTCTGTCAGGTGGGAGATATATTTAGCAATAAATACATTTTAAAATTGTAAATACCTTTTAAATTGTTCAAATTTTCAATTTTACAAATGGAATTGTTAATATTTTCTTTTATAATTTTATATTGCTATAAAGCTTTTAGGCTAAGCAAACAAAAAAGAAATAAATAAGGTACAAAAAAGTTGGCATTTTAAGAGTTGACATCTAAATAAGTTTTAAAACATGGTTTAAAATTGAAATTTTTTATGCCCTACACCTAAAGAAATCAGGGTACATTAGCAGGAGAAGGAGTTAAGATAATTCCTTTTTAAATTTTTTTTTCTATGTTATTGAAGCATATGAATTTCCACCACTGTTTATTTGACAAATATGTAGTCAATTTTACCAGTCAGATCTTAGGATAAGCAGTTTTTAAGGCAAAGCAAAAAAAAAAAAAAAAAAAAAGAATAATCAAAATATCTATAAATACTGTGGTAAAACAATTGCAGTATAATAGAATTTGAACATATCGTACATTCGTGAGCATGGCGAGTTGCAACAAATGTTCCTCAACAGTACAATCAATTCAAATATATCACAGGCGCAATAAACTGCTATACTTATAAATTTCTTCTACTTTTCTTCTTGTTTTTTTTTTTTTATTCTTTTCAGTAATTGTCTTCTATCTAACTTACCTTAACTGGTGCTGGTAGAAGTAAAGCATAAATTCAATTCGATTTTTAAGTAACTGTTTCGAGATCGCATTAAAGAGCTCAGACTACAAAATTTTATTAAAAAATGTGCCCACTTAAGAGTACTTTAGTTGAAAGTATAAAAAAAAATTTGCACTTCTTCTTGTATTTTAAGAAATAAAAAAACGCGCTCGAACTTATGTTACGTTAGCATGAGCGAATGCTTATTTTGAACACCAATAGTAAATGGTCTTTAAATAGAGCTTCGAAGCATAGTGCGACTTCTATTTAAAAATAACTTTGTTCTTTAATCAAGCACAGCCTAGTATCTAAAAAAAAAAAACAAAATATACCTAATAAAAATGTGCACCTTAACGACATAGTTTTTCACTAGAATTACACGCCAAACCAGAACTTCTTCTGCACACAAGTTATAAATTATGCAAGCGCTCTACTGCTCAATTTAACACATTTTAACCTAATCCCCTTCAAAAGCCACAACAACATACACTGGCAAATCAGCATCTAAAACATTATTCAAATCAAATTTCCGCACATTTCTTTGCATTTCCTCGTTGTGCTCCTGCTGGCTGCGTCTTTATTAATTCAAAAGGTATTTTTTTTTTCGACGTAACCTACCTGAGAAAAAACTAAAAAAAAAAATTCCCACAGGAAATCGTAGCTGAAGTCGATTTAATTCGGGAAATTTAAGTAAAACTCTCAAGACCAAGTGTGTGAGTGTGTGAGAGTGGAAGAAAGCTCGCTTGCAACAAAACGTGCAATAAAAGCCCGTAGGAAAAACTCAATCATACAAAAGCGAAAAAATAAAACATGACTAGCATCATGTCGATTTTCATGTGTGTGTGTGCGTTTCCCACACAGGACTATAAAAATAAATATATATATTATCCTTGCTTCATTTTTCCTTTGTCAGCCTTACACATGTGGGTGAAAAATCCGGTATTGCCTAAAGGCTAGAACAATACACACAGGTACCAACTAGACAGATGCGAGTTTCCCAAAGAAGGGGAAGAGTTTGCAAAGTGCATAAAACACCCGCTGCTGTTTTCAAAGTTATAAGAATGCAATATATATTGAGAAGGACTAAAAGTTGCTTCCTAACTATCTGATGAAAAGCATTACGAAATATTTTGGAACTACAATGAGATAGTTTTTAAGATACTAATATCATAATACTAATACAAGTCTTAAAATATTTAATTCTTATTCAATTTCTAATAGGATTTTATAAAATAAATAAATGAATGAATATTTAAAGTTTTATACCACAACAAAAAAAAAAAAAAACAAGTAATCGTAAAAAGTTGAACATATCTTCATCTGAATAATCATCTTCAGAACTAGTCATGTTATTATCTTGTCTATATTATTATTCTTAAAAGTCTATAAGTCGACACTTGAATAAGTGAATAAGACTTGAATTTCAACCAATAAAATATTCTTCTAGATATGTTTCTAGTATAACACTTTAATAAAAATTTCCAAAAAATTAAAGCAAATAACTGACTAAAATCTGTAAAAATTTTTCAATTAACGTTTGCAGAAGTAACCCATTTAGAAGTCTACGAATATTTTAAAATTTAGACAAAATATGAACCATCTCATTTTAGATATTAGCGCTAATTTAAAAAGCTTGAATTTATTTTTTAATTTATGTAGCTTTTGCAAGTTAGCCCGAGCCCTGTTGAAATTTCTAGAGTCAGCTCTTGACCAGATTGATCCTTGTTGAAAATTTTTGCTCGAGAGCTAGCTGCGTAAATTTTCATAACAGCTCGGTACATAAATGATCAATTACTAGACCTACTGGACCTTAAGATACACGATTAGAAATTTTTGGAAAAAATTTAGTACAAATTTAGTAAATTTTAGTACAAATGGGTATACATATATACCCACACCAAAATTGTATTTACTTTTCTGTATCTATATCTATATCTATATCTATATCTATATCTATATCTATATCTATATCTATATCTATATCTATATCTATATCTATATCTATATCTATATCTATATCTATATCTATATCTATATCTATATCTATATCTATATCTATATCTATATCTATATCTATATCTATATCTATATCTATATCTATATCTATATCTATATCTATATCTATATCTATATCTATATCTATATCTATATCTATATCTATATCTATATCTATATCTATATCTATATCTATATCTATATCTATATCTATATCTATATCTATATCTATATCTATATCTATATCTATATCTATATCTATATCTATATCTATATCTATATCTATATCTATATCTATATCTATATCTATATCTATATCTATATCTATATCTATATCTATATCTATATCTATATCTATATCTATATCTATATCTATATCTATATCTATATCTATATCTATATCTATATCTATATCTATATCTATATCTATATCTATATCTATATCTATATCTATATCTATATCTATATCTATATCTATATCTATATCTATATCTATATCTATATCTATATCTATATCTATATCTATATCTATATCTATATCTATATCTATATCTATATCTATATCTATATCTATATCTATATCTATATCTATATCTATATCTATATCTATATCTATATCTATATCTATATCTATATCTATATCTATATCTATATCTATATCTATATCTATATCTATATCTATATCTATATCTATATCTATATCTATATCTATATCTATATCTATATCTATATCTATATCTATATCTATATGTACTATTATATAAAATTGAAGTGCAAATTTTTGTTTCCAGGTAAACTCCAAAAGTACTAGGTCGATTTTTATGAAATCCGTTTAAAAATGTCATATTTGTGCTGCAGCACAGCATAGGAGAATTTGTATTTCAAAATTTTAATATTAACTTTGTTTAATTAAAGTATTAAGTTTTTTAAGAAATCATCCCCGTAAACTCCATGTTGTTCTCTTCTCTTTTTCTGCTCAGCTAGCACCGCACAACATAAAAAACAGTTGAGCCACGCGCAAGGCGAAAATAGAGATAGAATAGAGATAAGTGTAGTGCTGACCTGCAAAACAAAACACAAGAACAAAAAAATGTTTCTTATTTCGTTTGACAAGCATTCCCTTCAGGGCTGATGTCTCACTGTGATCGTTTGAACGGTGTTCAAAAATTTTTGTTGGAGTGAAAAAAAAGTGTTAACGCTCTTTATTGCTGAGAAAAACGTCCGTGGCGAGGCCGCGGGCCACTGTGGCCTCCTAGTTATAATAAAATTTTTAAATTGTCTCTCATTGTACGTTCCGTCAACGTCATCACTGAAATTAAAGTAGTCCGAATCAAGTACAAAAATTGTCCACACAAATTGTATTATAAAGCTGTGTTTACCGAAAAAGCACCTGTGAATCATTAGAATTTTGAATCTTAAGAATCTGAAAAGAGGTACGCAGTATTGAAATACACAATTGAAAAATAAATTTAATATTCTCCATAGTATCAAATTTATTCCAACGGGTATAAAATTACATTGTTATTTGAGCTAATTAAAATTTAATACAAAATTTATTTTAAAGGTTTGAAATCTTTTGAAAAGTATTAAATTTAATACTTTTTGAATTCAAAATATTAGTAATACTTCGCTTGTATTTAAATTTATTTCAGGATTTCTGACCGTTACTGTTGATTTTATTAAGAATCTGAGTTCATTAAAATTTTAAAATACAAAGCAAATGTTCTTACTTCCAAACAATAAATTCTTAAACAATAAATTCTTAAAATTAATGTATAATTAATTGATTTCAAGGCATTAACATTAGTTCAATGAATCTGTTCTTTGAAAGTAAGAACTATATCTTTGTTTTAAAGAATCAATTCTTTGGCTGTAAAAACATTGGCTAAAAAAGAAAACATGGAAGCATTATTGGAATTCAAGTAAAATGAGTTTAATTTTTTAATTTAATTTTTCATCGCTTATTAATTATTCATTGCCACAATGAACAGAGATTCATTGAAGCAATGAACTTTTACATTGGACCAATGCATTGGCACAATCAACTTCTTCTTTGATTTAATGTACGTATTTGGTTCAGAGTAGAGATCAATTTTACATACAAATATCTCATTTTTAAAACCCATTATACTCTGATTTTAAAGTTTTTCTTGGGTAGTCTTCTCACGTAAGCCATGCCCTGCTTTTCTTTTATCTTTTTATTATAAAAAATGAACAAAGTGGACTCTTCTGTCTTTAATCTATAGAACAGTTTTCCTTCATATAGCTAAGAACCAGCCTATTTTCTATTGACCCTGTGCTGGTAAAAATGTTATGGAGAACATGACCAATTTGAGTGTTTTTGCTTTCATGTATTTGTATTTCATCGTAGTGTTCATTTCTTGCAATCGCTAAAAGCCAAAGTGTTCAAATATCCAAAATTCTATTATTTGAAAATCTAGAAATAGTATGTGAAAGTAAGTTGAAACCTTATTATAACTTTTTCAATAGGATTTCGCAAAATAAGTGTTTAAAAATTGTGGACACACACACACACACAAACCCGCACATACACAAAAGTAGTCTTAAAGGAATTTGAGTGGTCAATCTCAAAATTTGACATAATAATGCCAGCAAAACCGGAAGAGCAAATAAAACCAAAAATAATGCAATAACACAATTTATGATATTCCTGAAATAAATACAAAGAACAGGCGATGATTTGGATTTTGTGTGAGTTTATGTGAAACGCAGGAGGCGAAAAAAAAAATCCAACTCTAAGATGATGCTCGAAGAAATTGCAACATTCAAAGAGCAAACAATTCTGACTCGACGCCAACAAAACCGCCTTCAAACATTGTTCGACAATGATGGTGATGGAACAACATTATATGATCTATCTTTCATACATATTATTATTATTGTATTAAGTACGATTTTCATCGAAATACAATTTATCCTTCAGCCACACACACACAGATAGGTAGTCAACAAAACACACAATAATTCATACAAACATAACATCACAAACACACATAACGTACAATATCTATCTATACACACACAAGCATAATGGACGTCACGGCAATAGCAATGAAAAAACACGGCACAACAAAACTGCTTCAACACAATAGCTGCTATTCTGGCTGTTCATTCAAGAACTTGACTCACTCCATGTTTATGTGTCCTTATTCGCCAATAAATGCAATTGCCGTATTTCGCTGGACTTCACTTTACGTTGTTACGAATTACGTTATACGTATAACTCGATAACTCAATTGCGTATTTATTGCTTTCAGTTGTTGTTGTTGGATTTTCTTTTTACTCCCGATTCCTATTCACTTTTATTTATTTTTTATTTATTTCTTAATATGCTTCCTTACAGTTACAACAACAAATTTCCTTTGTAAGTTTCTTGAACTGTGCTGCATTGTGTGCCAAAAAAAAAAGTAAGTTCGAAAAAAATTCGCACATCATTTCCTCGTGATTGTGTTAAAGTGATTGACTTGAGTTAGTAATACGACCTAAAGTTCAAGGCAGAATATATAGAAAAACAAGGAATGCTTTACTTTGGAATTGAAGAAAAATGAGTTTAATTTTAATTTCATTTTTCTTCACTTATTAAGAAATATTTAAAAATTCTGTAATCCGAAAGAAATCGAATGCTTTAAAATTACTTATAATGTATTTGGACAAAGGGGGGAAAAAACAACAGCATTGAAAGGCATTTATTTCCACAGTAATTCTATTTAAAACATTGTTATGAAATTGTGCGGCAAATGATGAATTTTTAGTAGAAAACTTGAATTTTACAGTTAAAAACCAATATACCTAACATAACATAACATAACATAACATAACATAACATAACATAACATAACATAACATAACATAACATAACATAACATAACATAACATAACATAACATAACATAACATAACATAACATAACATAACATAACATAACATAACATAACATAACATAACATAACATAACATAACATAACATAACATAACATAACATAACATAACATAACATAACATAACATAACATAACATAACATAACATAACATAACATAACATAACATAACATAACATAACATAACATAACATAACATAACATAACATAACATAACATAACATAACATAACATAACATAACATAACATAACATAACATAACATAACATCACATAACATAATATAACATAACATAACATAACATAACATAACATAACATAACATAACATAACATAACATAACATAACATAACATAACATAACATAACATAACATAACATAACATAACATAACATAACATAACAAAACATAACATAACATAACATAACATAACATAACATAACATAACATAACATAACATAACATAACATAACATAACATAATATAACATAACATAACATAACATAACATAACATAACATAACATAACATAACATAACATAACATAACATAACATAACATAACATAACATAACATAACATAACATAACATATATATAAACCAATGTGTTCTTATAAATTTGTGGCCTTATATGAATTTTAAAAGTATTATTTATTATTTGGATTTTTCTGATGCCTAGGAGAGCAGCCGCCCATAGATAAAGCCCGTTGGGTTTTATTCTTGCAATACATACATATGTGGCGGCCGTGGCGCAGAGGTTATAGTGTGTGGCCCATACGCCAGAGAACCCTGGTTCGAATCCCACCTGACACAGAAAGTTTTTTCAATTGAATTAATTTTTCTGTTCGGCAAAGCTCAGAGAGTAAAAACGGCCATGAAAAGCTTCTTGAGAACATAAGACGCTCGGAGTCGGCATAAAACATGTAGGTCCAGTTATCGATAATTTGTGTTCAAACATTTCATAACACCCACAACGCAAATGAACATAAGAAGCTCGATCAAAGTCCTTTCATGGGCTGATATGGCCATTTTGTTTTTTTTTTTTTTTTTACATACATATGTAAAACTTTTGAGTTAGCTTTTTCAAACCAAAAATCTTTAAAATTTCAAAGTAAAATCACCCAAAAGTATAATTTTAATGTTTAAAAAATATCCGTTGAAGTTTAAAAAAATAAAACATTAAGGTATATGAGTACATTAAAAAAAATTTTTTTTTTGTTTGTTTAATGTGTTCTTTATAGTTTCTAGAATATACATTAGACCAGTTCACCTCACAGAAATGTTAAAATACTTCGGGGCGCGTCCATTTTCTGAAAATTCCATTCCTAATGCGAACAGACAGAATCCGGTTTAACGAGTACACCTGCCATGAAGGCTTATTACTCGGGTCTCCAGACCTAGGGTAATAGTTGATGAAACAGACAACCAGAACTTATGTGTATACCACAACACGGACCCGTTTATGCTTTAACTAGTAAATGAAAGCTGTTTCACAAACACAAAGCATTATACAGTGCCCTGCTGATTAGGAGCATTATGCAATGGCTGCATTCCGCCAAGGCGAGCGCTCAAGAAAATTCGTGAGAATGGCTACACTTTTGACAGCGCTGGCAGTTGTCTATGCTCGAGCGATGTGCATTTTACGTAGCGAAATAAATTACGCTACTTCTACTCAACAGTTGCAAGTTATGCCATTTAACAGCTGTTTGCGCTCCAATTTGCATGAATTTGCAAACACTCAAATGAAACACTTAAAATAAATGCAAATTTTCGTGGCTTGTGCTATTTTTAATGTTTTAAACTATCCTTTGCTCCTTGCAATGGTTGAATGAGGTCCGAAATGTGCTCCTTAATAGACATATCAAGATCATCATCCATTAGTATCTCTAGCACCACGTTTTGCATTAAGTAAACCTCTTAGCAGAAAGAAATCAGGTTTTAAATTCAACAAAGCAAAACAATCGAACAAACTACGCCAAACGTCAGTTGTCAACAGATCTGACGTTCGACGTAGCAACGCATTCAGAGAAATCCAGCGTAAAATGATCCATCGCTTCAATAGCGCTCGCCTTGGCGGAATGCAGCCAATAACTACATACTGCCCGTAATAACATTACCAGTTTAGATTCCAGTAGCGACGTACCTTAATCCATCTACCGGTGAAGACAAGACCTACCCAATCTCTTGCTTATTATGACAGATAATACGACTGCGGGACTCTGCCAGTCAAATTAGAACTCGATCCCGTCAATGAGAATTCACAACATCCCCGCAAAAGAGACAAAAAATCCACTCATGCAATTATGAAGGTGTGCATTTTTACTTGTGACTGCTCGATGAGCACTAAAAAGCCGGAACAACTATGAGCAATTATCCCTGATTGGTACCTAGAGAGGAGGACCTGTTATTGCCACTCTAATTCTGGCTGTCCGGGTGACCCGAAGATCTGAAATACCCAGATTGAGTAAAGGCCTTGTTCTCAGGGACTGCCGTGCTCAGTATGAGAACTCTCAATTTAATAACCATTTTCACCACTGACCTCAGTAACCGCCGTGCCAGTTTAAGGTCCAAGTCAGACGGGCAACCTCAGAGGAAAGCCCAAGTGTTAACATATAAAGCACCGTATGTTAAGCACTCAGATCAGATTTTAGTACGCCATTCTAGTTTCAATACAGTGGATAGATAGGGTCTACCCCATTGACGGGTAAGACTGTCCCAGTACTAACAAGTTTTAAGGTCAATTGCAATACCTTCGCAGGCTTTTTCTTGGTTGGCCGAGCTCTTGGTTGGTCCTGTCAGTTTTTACGTTCGCAGGACGTATCCTACAAACAATCATTCTCCTTTATCCTGATTTTGGACAGGCAGGCGCAACTAAGTTGATAACCTGCCGAAGTTCCTAATGAGATCAAAAAAACCTTAAGACCCAAAAAAATTTCGCCTCTATATATTGCGCGTTTTAATCGTTTTAAGGCCATTTTGAAGATATTTACGACTTAAGCCATTTTAAATAATGTGTTTCCCAAACCGAAATACATATAGAATATATTTTGATAAAATATCATTTATAATTATCAAAGCTTTTTTAAGTTTTTTGAATGTTTTAAAATAAGCATCTGATATTTTTTGGCGGAGCTTTACAAAATGCAATTTAACTCGTAAACCAAAATTATCGTTTTTCCACATAAAATTTTGTTGCTTATTTTGTACCAGCAACATTATGTTGGTGATTTTGTATTTTTGAACAAAGCTTAAGCTTTTTGACGATATAACATAATACACATTTTTGGACCATAACATTTAAAAAAAAATTATAGTGCTGCTGACAGCTATTTTACTGTATATTAATTTTTTAAAAATATAATTTTTTGTAACGTTTTTAAAATTTTTTCTGTGCCTTTATAGAGATTTTATAAACAAGAATAAAGAATATACATATAAGCATGCATAATTTCACATTTTGCTGAAAAACTTTTCTAAAAACAATGTTTGCGCACTCAATCCCTTAAGACCACGACTACTAAACTTTTATGCATACTCCATATGGTTGCATAATTAAAAAATTTATAGTTGAAACATTTTTCTCGAATATTTCCAAAATTCCACACTTTCTCACATGTTATCAAAAACCAGCACTTTTACAACCACTAACATGTAGCAGCTGTTGCCTGTAAAAGTCAACAACGAATATTTCAACAACTTCCACTTCACTTCACTCGACAACAAAATTAAAGTGCAGCAGAAATCGCATAAAACACTTCGTTGTAAATTTTTATATCGAAACCAATCAAAGGCTTATTGCAACCACATACATCATGTACATGTATAGCACCATCGCGCCCAAAATTATGTGAAGAAAACTTAAGCAGCGCTCCGAAACACTAGCTAAATTATTGCCAACTGTTAATCTTCTGCCATCAAATGACGTCCAGCAAAACATCGTCAACGTATAGGGCGACGACCAAGTAAGCGGTGATGAAGTAATGCAATGCTAGGCCAGGCGGACGTGTTTCTGTTTCCGACTTTTAATTTATGTTTCCATTCCAATTAGCTAAGAAAGCACATTTTATATCCTACGCTATAACCACAGATGCACACACAAACAAACACACACACAAACACACCATAGAGGTAGGGCCTGCAGGAGGATCTGTGGCCAAGTGTGATGTGACGCGTAGAGAAGTAATTGACTTTGCTACGATTCTTCTTTTGAAATTGGATACAATAATAAAAATAAAAAAAGCGCTTCTACCAGAACCAACAACGACATTGACGTCCACGAGTAGTTCACTTATTCTTTACCTACCTTCTGGCACTTGGCCACAAAATAGCGCAACATAAAAGCGCATCGAGAATTACACAAGAGCCATCAACATCAACACTGGAGAAATAAAAACAAACGAAAAATAGAGCGAAATATAAAGCAAACTGAAAAACAACGCCTAAGAATAGAAGAAGAACTTGAAAAGGATTTTGAAGAATCATCATTGAGTTAAATAGTATAAAATTACACTGTCCGTTAGAGCGCAAATTAGTGGATGCTTGAGATGGCCAATAATTAGAAGCTTTTTTTTGTAGATCAAAGATGATGAGTTCGAAAAATTTCTCGAAATGAAAAATTCTTTTTAAAGTGTCTTCTATAGGCAGAGATATAGAAGTTATATTAAATACTTAAAAAAAGTTTAATAGGCGAATTTTGCTTTCGAACAACAATGTTTTGATCAAAGTCTTAGTAAAAATACCTGTTTGAAATGGGTATTTTGCCCCATCTTCAAATCTATAATATTCAAATTTGATACAAACACTAAAAAAATTTTTCCATTTGCCTTAAGAACTAGTACAAAATATTTTTTATATATAAAAAAAATCACAAAATGTAAGTCAATCAACATCAGTTTGTGGTGAATTGGGTTAAATTTACCACTAAAATGTCATATCTCCTAAAACACATCCCATGCGAACGAACGAGAATGGCCATTTCAGCCCTTGAAAGGACTTTGACCGAGCTTATTATGATGAATTGTGTTGTGTCTGTTGTGAAATGTTTAAACACAAATGATCGAGAACTGGACCTACATGTTTTATGCTGACTCCGAACGGCTTATGTTCTCAAGAAGCTTTTCATGGCAGTTTTTACTCTCTGAGGTTTGCCGAACAGAAAAATGAAAAAAACTTTCTGTGCCAGGTGGGAACTCCGCCAGGGGAGGGTCTTCGGATGCAAACCTGCCTGTCCCAAGCCAGGTCAAGGAGGAGGGTTGGTAATGAGATACGTCCCATACCGTAAAAAGTTTAGAGCCAACTTAGAGCTCGGGGTGGCGCCCATCTTAGTAGCAGGTCATATTCGGTATATCGATATGAAACAACCCTGCGAAGGTATAGCAATATATCTAAAAACTTGTTAGCACGGGGATAGTCATACTCGTCAAACAGGATGACCCTATCTATTCATGGCAAGGAGACATATGAGAGCTTAAAATTGGGTGAATGAATTGAGGTGTATTCGTATGTATAGTACGCTTATATTTGATGTATTGCTTGTGGTTATAAACAGGGACAATAGGCACTTCTTCCATGGTAAGTGAATATAAGTTTCATGCCTGGATTGAAGTTGCCGGTCAAGTACAATTAAGTGCTCTAATTGGACACGGCCAAATACAAAAACTCATATGAGTTTTTTGACTCCTTGCTGGGATGTTGTGGAGCTTCTTTGACGGGACCGAGTTGCCCAGGTGACTATCATGGGTTGGACCTTCGGGGAGACTCGTGCTGGCTGTGGTTGTGTATATGCTACATAGGTCTAGATTGACCGGCGGGGTCGCGCAGTAGTACGACCGGGCTGGCATACCTGCTAAGTATGCAAGAGATTAGGTAGGTCTCGTCTCAAGCAGTAAATGACAATAAAGGTACGTCACTAATTGTAGGGCACTGGGTGATGCTTATTGTTTGTGGAAAGGTTTCCAGTTCGTGTTAGCCTTGCCGGATGACCGTGTGTTTGTGCACAGCATGCCACAAACGGGTCCGAAATGGGGAACACATAAGTGCTGGTCGTCCTTTCCATAAACTTATACCCTCGGTCTATAGACCCAAGTACTGAGGAATACAAGGCAGGCGTACTTGTTAATGCTGGAATTCATCTGTGCCAGGTGGGATTCGAACCAGGGTTCTCTGGCGTATGGGCCACATACTCTACCCACTGCGCCACGGCACCACATCACATACCATTATGTAATTTGGCAAACATACTTAAATATTTTTTTCAGAAAATGTAAAAATTTTTAAAAATGCTACAGTTAAAAACACAAAAACCATTTTAATTTCCTTTATTTAATGTTTTTCTTATCAAAATAATTTCCAATTTTAAATTTGATATCAAAACTAAAAAAAGTATTCAATTTCCCAACTGAATGAAACATTCAATAAGAATCATTTTAAACATTTTTGTTGAGTTGAGAAATTGAGGGGAGGTATGGCAGGGCACAAAACTTGAGGTCATAGATAGGAACCAGATCCCAAATAGACAACGAGCGCGTTCTCATATCTCTATCGAAGAGTCTGATTCTCATATGATCTTTTAGACGGATCAGTTGGGAGACCATGAACAGCGAATTGAAAGGTTAAACGGGTTGATGAGCCGATAAGGGCTTTAGAATGGTAACTTTTGTTATAAATCAAGAGTATCTGGCCATCTTGTTATCCAAAGGTGTTGTGGTGTATTATAGGTCCTCATTCATTGAACTGTGCATCTTCAAAAAATATAAGGCGTTCAAAAAATATGGTATAAGGCGTTATTGGAGGAGGCCCATCTCCTAAATCTCACTCCACTGAACCAGAACACGAGGAGTTTAACTCCGATATGGAACTGGCGCATTCCCCGCGGTTGCTTATTTGGAAGATGACCTCCTCAAATTGGAGTGGTGAGGATAATCCAAGCGACTCCTGGGAGTTGTAAAAACTAACCTACACCACTCAAAGACCATCAATCTCATTTTCCGCCTTAGCAGAGACGGAGAAAACATTGTTCTGATCCAAGAGATGTAAGTAGTCTGGTAGTAGTAGCTCAAACACTAACAGACCGGAAGAGTCTCTTTTTGATTTTATCCTCAATAATTACCTATACAGTTTGTCAAGAAAGTGTTTTTACATAGTCAATATGGTAATTTTTACTTATGTATTAAAAAAGAACGATCTTAAGTTTTGTTTTGATTATTTTTATTTGTTGATTTCGTATTATTTATTTTATTACAAGAATGTAGCTGTGAAGAAAGAGAAAAAGTAGCAGCAAAAGCAACGAAAACTTAAAATACTTGGAAATTTTATTGTCAACAAAGTGTTTTTACATTAAAGTCAATTTTTATTAAAACAGTACTAAAACTATAATTAAAAGAATTAATATGAGGTATGATCCCCTCTGGAGTTAATTACAGCTCGTTACCTAACATATTTCCAATAAAATTTATTAACTTTTTTACGTCATATGCCATAGGAATTTTATTCCATTCTTGTTCAATTGCAGTATTCACTTGTTTTTTGCTGTCTTTTGGCAACTTTTATATTTAAATACGCTCATTAATTTTCTATGGGGTTAGGATCCAGGCTGGTGTATCTTGCACTTTTTCGCAATTGAAAAGAAGCCACTTCTGCACTGTGTGCTCCTTATATTTCGGATCATTGTCCTGGTAGAATTTTAATTTTTTTAGTAAATCCAAATTTTTAAGCACTGTTAGTTAAATTTATCTCCAAAATCTTCAAATATTGTTTCGCTGTTATTGTGCCTTCAATTTTAAAAGGTTAAATACGAAGAGACGTCTAAGGAGTTCTCCATTAAGTCCGAAGAGGCTTATAGGCTTTACACAAATTTAATTGGAGAGAGGATTATTGAAGACCCAAAAAAATTCATCGATTTTGTAAATGTAAAGCGAAAATCGACCGGATACCCAAATTTCATGCTTAAAGGCAATGTTACTTCATCTAACTCACAGGAAATTTGTAATCTCTGTGGGGATCATTTTAAAGAAGTCTTTTGTTCAACTACATCCAAAAATCAACCTACATTTGCCAGTATAAGAAGTAGACCGCCATTGGTTTGTGAAACCAATAACCAATTCCATTAAAGAATTAGATTCAAATAAATCTCCAGGTCCAGACCTAATACCACCAATTTCTTTTGGTCAATGTTTAGACCAATTAATAACGCCGTTACATATGATTTTTAACAAATCCTTGCATACAGGTACATTCCCAACTTTTTGGAAATCTTGTCGTCTTACGCCAATTTATAAAATTGGCGACAAGAGATCAGTTGCAAATTATAGGGGTATTGCAATATTGTCAGCTATTCCAAAGGTATTTGAAAAAATTATATGTTCCAAACTCACGAGCGTAACTACTCCGTTTTTAGACGAGCAGAAACATGGTTTACGTAAAGGACGATCAAAAACCACAAATCTTACAATCATGGCATTAGATATTCGTACTAAAATGGAAAAGGGCCACCAAATAGATGCTGTCTATACAGATTTCAGCAAAGCGTTTGATTGCGAACGAAATCCTAGCTAAGAAACTAGAAAAATTTGGTATATCAGGTACTGTGCTGAAATGGCTCAAGTCTTATCTTTGTGAAAGATCGCAATATGTAAAATTTCAGGGTACTCTGTCTAAAAAGATTGTTGTCTCGTTGGATGTACCTCAAGGTAGCCATCTGGGCCCACTTCTCTTCAACATATTTATTGCAGACATATCTGAAGTTTTGCATGATGTACCCCATCTCTTATAGGCAGATGACTTAAAATTATATTATACCATTAGATCAAAAGTGGATTCAGTATTCTTACAGAATAAGCTTTTGTCTCTGGAAAAGTGTTGTAGTCAAAATAAACTTTCTTTAAATATAAATAAGTGCTACGTTATAAGTTTTGCCCTTAAAAACGTTATAACATATGGCAGATACATGCTAAATAATGTGTAACTTAAAAGGGTCAACCACATAGCAGATCTTGGATTAAATCTTGATAGTAAGATGCGCTTTAACCTCCACTAAGATCATATCATATCCAGGGCAAACAAAATGCTCGGATTCATAAAAAGACGTGCTAAAGAATTCAAAAACCTTTGGGTAACTAAAACCTTATACTGCACATTAGGGCGACCAATCCAGCTTTTGAAGTGCATAGTGAAATGCTAGAATCTATTCAAAGACAATTCTTGCTTTTTGCATTGATAGACCTTTACGTTCCTCGTGACTATACAAATTTACCACAATACGAGAGTAGACTGAAAATCCTCAATTTAATGTCGCTGTCATCAAGGAGAATATTACTTTGCTCATGCTTTACATTCGATGTTATTACTGGTAACATCGATAGCGAATACATCTCGAGCAAGGTACTATTTAATGAACCAATAAGGCGAACAAGATATACAAAATTGTTAAAAGAATCGCATCACAACACTATTTACGCATTGAACGAGCCCTTGAATAGATGTTGTAAAATATTTAATAATATCAGCGAGCATTATACACCGCCAATATCGAAATTCAGATTTAAGCGTTCCCTTTCTAAATCATTTTTCTTTACATAACTATCCCCCTTATTAAACACCAATTCACGTCCTATGCCAAATGGTACATATAAGCAAATCTACTCCAATTCCTTTTCACAATTCTTCTATTTCCTTGATCTAGCATTTGTAGAAAAATTGTAAATGAAAAATTTTAATGTTAAATAAGTAAAACACGGCATTGTAATATTAACTCTATTCTCCCATATCCAAATGCCTCTTTTTACATTACCGTCTACCACCCATACCTAAACAAAATTGAGTTGTTCTCCCATTTAGCTTTCCATATTAATAACATTTTAGCATAGTTTTGAAAATTAGTACATATTTATTATTATTATATTATTTTTATTATGTGTATAAAATCTGTTAGCTTAGTATATAAGTTCCCCCTTCGTTTTTCTTCTTGTATTTTCTTTTTGACGTGTTTTTGAAAATGTGTAGATTCATGTGGGCGGGTTACGTCCACTGAGAATTGCATATCTTCTACACCTAAAACGTAAAAAGAAAGAGGAGAGAAAAACAAAAAATAACAAGAAAACTCAGGTGCGTCGTTGGACACACGACAGAACCGAAGCTTTTTCGCAGTTACATAGATAGATTAGATTTGATAGCTTAATAATTTTTTCTTTTTAATAAATTAGCTTTTAAACACAAAATAACATAAAATAACATAACATAAACATAACATTTTATAACATAAAATAAATTACATATATACAGAAAACATATTTACTGCTTTTTTTTATTGTTGAATGTCAAATTTCCACGCCAATTACATATACGGGCATATAATGCCAGCGACTCTCCATTTTAACTCTCCACACATGGTTGTGAACTTGGCTGCACTAAGCAAATTTTTTCACACAGCGACTACCTAGCGAAAAAATCTGTCGAAAATTTTTTTAAGATTTCACTCCAAGCAAATCACAGAACGAGGAGTAAAGAGTAAATATATTAAAGAACGCACACGAAACAAAATTTAACAAACAGTTTAGATACCTTGCCGATAACATGCATGCTGATATCATCTATTTTTTTGACACTTAAAAACGCACTTGACAACGCAATTGTGGGCATTGCTGATTTTTTTCGTGCCAACAACACCACAAACGCATTCACAATACAAACACACCAATGCTGGAGACACCTTGTGGCAAATTAAAGCAAATTTTTGTTAGTCGTAGCACAGCAAATACACAATCCTCTATCTATTGATAGATGGTGACGATCTGTGATAGTGTGTTGGACTCTCATTAAAGAGAACGCGGGTTCGATCCTCACGGGCGGGTCAACAAATATTTTTAGTATTTGTTGTTACAAATTTTCTTGTTGTAATAAGCGCTAGCTAGGAACAAAGAAACCATCAAATTTCCAAGAAAAAATCTGTCGAAAATTTTTTCAGATTTCACTCCAAGCAAATCACAGAACGAGGAGTAAAAAGCTTCGCTTCAATAAATAAAACAACAACCTGTTAGAAAAATAAGTAAGAATAAGTATATTGCCTTGTTTGGCTAAATAAAATTAATAAATAAATAAAAATTTACACAATATTGCCAAAGGGTATGCTTGCTATACACCCCGATACCATAACAAATAGTTTGCCTCATTTCATTGTAGGAATAGTATTTTGTTTTGCGAATGATTTAAGGGCTGACGCCATACTCTATTGGTCCCGTTATTATAAAATAACATAATTTTTGACTTTTATCTCATCGCGAACGATAATACGCTGTGTCGTAAACATCGGTTTCTTACGTGCTACTCTGGAAAGATATGCATTTATTTTTGGGTATTGTCTCACAAGCTCATGCGGAATAACATCACCGAACTCTTCCTTAAACCTTGCTATTCGGTTCTTGTTGATATTTTAGGGTTGTCATTCACTGCTCCTATCAAGGACCGTTCCCTTCTTTTAGAATAAATGCCTTGTCGACCGATTGATGGAGATGGTAATAAAGTCTTTTCTCTTTCGGTTCCATGGGATTTGCACGTGGACTTTAAGTTATTCTCTTAATATTTCAAATATTGCTTGGTTATGATAAATTAACATTAGCAAGTTGTGTCTGAATTTTTGTTCTGAAGTTTTCAGAGAATATTGAAATGCGAATTTACCCCAAAAGAAAATTGCCATTACTTGATTTTTCCAACTCAAAGAAATCTTACGTTTCCTAAAGTTAGTTTTTATGCATTCCGAATAACAAATTTATCTCCTTTAAATAAAATATTACAAAATCATGGTTTGATTCCTCCATGAGAATTTCTACTACAATAAATATACAAAATAATATTATTCTCTGCCTGCATAAAGTCAAATCTATTCATTTACAAAATATGTGTTTTAATTAATTATTATTTATTGGACCAAGTGTATCATCCCAGAATGTATGCCGGTTTGTGCTTCAGCCAAATATATGATAGTGCCAATGGAATCTAACATGTTTACATTGTACCAAGAGCCTGTTTATAATGCCAGTCAACCCTGTTTTAAGCTCACAAAACCGACAACAAAACAAATACATATGCATTCAACACATTCTATGAGTAAAGAGATGAGGAAAAGTGAAGGTTTTATTGGGCATTCGGGAGTAATGCAGCCTTTTTCCATTATTGTTTGATTTAATTTGATCAGAGATTTGGGGGCGAAGCGAAACATATAATAAACATTCGAATGCCATTTGAACAACATCTTATTAACAACATGAAATAGAATGAGAGAGGGAGTGATGAGGGGAGCGGGGGGAGACAGAGAGAAAACAACATTATTGAACATGTTTTTGATATACTAACGTCATGCAATATAATAAAATGCAAGTTGGTTAACAGAAGATATTTTAAGCATTGTGGTCAAAAAGATTACTTAAGGGTCATCATCATGCTTTGATCAAATATTTAAAAGAAAACTTTTGTTTAATTACAAAACAAAACAACATTGAATAAAATGCAAATATAATTTCAGGTAGATGATATATTTGATAAAACTTCTTGTGGAATTATTTGCAACCATTCCAAAAATCTAATTTTCTCTCATTGTATGCATTTAATGAAAATTTCCTTCATCACATTTTTGTGCTCATTTCCTCATTTTCATTCTATAATTCAATTTCTCGTTTATTAATTTTGCCTAATATTCATTTTTTGCTGCCTCGTAATGTTTCAATTAAAACTTTAAATTACACTTTCACCAAAAAATCCCCCTCATCCCAGTGCTTATTTTCAATTTTCATTAAGTGTTTCAACCGCCATTACCAGGCGACATCTTAACAATTCGAGCATTTCTTTAGGTTATTGTAATAATTTCAAATTGTGTGCATAATTATATTAAATGTTTCGAAAATTTGTTAACAGTTGTAGCAAAACACAGCATGGAATGAATACCTTATCTAGCCTCACCACCTCGAGTTCCTCAACATTCGCATGGAACTCACTGCCGTGGCATGAAAACAGCGTGTGGTATATAATTTGTTTGGCAGACAATCTTGAACTTGGTCTGCGTCCACTGTTGGTTTTTGTTTTTCTTTCCATGCAGCTGTTTTTCTTTTAATTTTTCTTATATTTTCATTAAATTTCAATTTTTTATTGCTTGTATTGTTTTCTTCACTTCGACTATTTCGAGCATACCAAAAAAAAAATGTACTTTTACTGTGGGTGCGTTTTACTAAATTGAACTCGAGTTTTCTTCGATTATTAAAGTTCTTTATAATTTTTCTGTTTTCTTGACCCCCATTTAATGATTATAAAAACAAAAAAAATGCAATTTTTATTTCTACGTTTGTCGCATGAATTTTTATTAATATTTTTTTTTACATATTTTTTTTTCTTTGTTGCTTAGTGTGCTGCCGCGCGTTGAAAACTCATTAAAACTTTTTACAGTCCATTTAAAAAGCAATTTGTTTAATGTAAAACTTGAGAAAATACAAAGAATGATAATAATAATAACAACAACAACAACAACAAATTTATTACAACTCGATATTAACCAGAAGTTGATGTTATACTCTGTCATTGCTGGGTGAGTTTATAAAATACTAACTTACTTCACTGAATTAAAAAAGTAGGTACATAAAAGGAAAGAAAAAGTTCTTTGTTTCAATGAATCATTCATTAAATTGGTCCAATGTACGCGTTCGTTGATTCAATAAATCTCTGTTCTTAAGTTTAAGAACAAGTTCTGACACCAATGATCTGTTCAATAAAATGAAGGAATTTTTCAGTAAAAAAAAGCGTGGCTTTTTTAAATTTAGCAAATAGTTTTAGTTTCAAAGAACATATTCATTGAAACAATGCAAAGAGTTCATAAACTGAAGGAACAAATAGTTTCTCTTAAGGCATAGAACTGATATATTGAAATTACATTTAAGGTCAAGAATTTTTAGAGGAAATTTCTCAAAAAATAGTTATAGAATTTATTACCAGCTACACCTACTCATCCAAAGTCTTCTGTGATTTTTACATTCCACTTACATTGGAAGCTACTCAACACGACGTTTGAATACCATTAGCTGAGCATTTATATTTTTAATCTTATTTTCTTTTTAATAATGATCTAAAACAGTGGCGTCCAACCGGCAGTTCGTGGGCGCCTGGTAGCTAGCGACCCTAGTTTTAGGCGCCCGCAAGCAAACAAAATGGTACACATAAGAATACTTACCATAGAATCGGCGATTTGTACAAGCATGCTTATAACATGTTCAAACCGACTAAGTTTAACATGTTAAACAAATATGAGCATTTCATTTAACACGATTGTTCACACTGCCTGAACTAATTTCAAATTGACAGCGACAGCAACTTTGTAGCTGCAGAGTTATTTGTTTGCAGACGCTACCATTCCTTTCTGTGCCACTTATGCCGTCTATAAATTCTTCAGATACTTGCAAAATTGTGTGCTCATATGAAAGAGACCAGAACATCTTGCTTTTCAATTTTTTATTTTTATGAATTTGCATTTTGCTTCAAAATCTTAAAATTGACTATATTTCACCACTGACTTCATTAATGGAAATACTTTGTTATATAAATACAGTGGAAGCTGAGCTAGAGCTTATAATGCTTCGCAGTGATATCGTACTCAAAAGCACATATAATGAAAACTATGTAGTTTTTAAGGTAATGGACCCTGTCATATATAAAAACGTATGCAATTGGGTACTCATCGTCAAAGCATTTTTTTGGCTCAACATATACTATATGCGAGCAGGCTTTTTTACAACTAACGGTTATAAAAAACGAATACATTAACATGTCATATGGACTGACGAGCCTGTAAGATATAATATGATTTTAGCATGCACAACAAAGCAATATACACCAGATTTTAAGAAGTTATCTGAAAATGTGCAGAGTCAAGTATCACATTAAATTTATTTCTTTCACAATTAAAAACTGTGCTTTATATGTGTCTGCTTGTCGTTTATTTTATTTATCTATATACATTTTATAATAAATAGGCTGATGTGGGCTGATGTGTAACACGTTTTTATTTGCTCCAATAAAAGGGTTTGGGTTAAAAAGTTAAAATATGGTTTATTTGGTTTTTTTGAAATCAGTTGGGTGATGTGTAACACCAACAAAATTTTGTTTTAAAAACCAGGAACTTTAGTTTTTTAAGTTCATTTTGACTTTTTACATTTAGTAAAAGTATTATGATAAGAACTTAATGAAATAATAACAATATCTCGTAAATCGGTCTGAATCTTAATGCATACACACATACGTTACATAAAAAAACAACTGATCGTTACCTTCAATAGAATATATATTATTGATTGTAAAAAAAAAAATTAATATCAAATGCAAAATGAATAATCGTGGGAAACATCTTTATCGGAGTGACAATTCGCACAAATAAAATGGCTGGTTTGGTGCTTCAGTTAGCTCAAATGAAATAGGCGCTTGCATTTGTTGCATTCAAGTTAAAAAATCCCGATCTTCTGCGGATGACGACGAAAAGCGCCGGCTTTGCGACGGAGCACCTGCATTCATCTTTGTTGTTTGTTTGGTTTTCTGTGACGTTTTTAGAGCACATCTTTTTGTTGACTTCCCAACACGTTTGGTTTTTTGTCTGGGCTGAATAGTATGAACTGGGCCAATTTCCTTTTATTTTGCATGAACAGATGCCGTTGATGTGGATGGAGTTTTACGCTATTGCCTCTTTAATGGCAATAATAATGTGTGAGATGTGTTACACATCACCCCACCGTTAGTGTTACACATCCAAATCCAATATAAGTCACTTTTTTTATTGATGGTATTTTACCACAATGTAAAAAAATAGCAAGATCTTTACTTATGTATAAAAATATTAAACATTAGAACATTTCACATTTACTCACTTTTAAAATTTGCTGAAAATTTTATTCAAACGCTATTTTTTGTAAAATAAAAAAGTACTTTTCACGCATTTTAAGAACTCTAACTCTTGATGTTGTCAAAAGAAATATATCACAGTTGTTCATTCACTCATATGTCAACATTTTGCACGAAAAATCGCCGTGTTACACATCACGCCACGGTACACATTACCCCTTGTCACCCTACCGCGCTGCATGGTCATGGTTTCACAAGCAGCCCTTGGTACAAATCCGGTTGGAACCACTAGTCTAAAATCTTCAATGTTTCTCAAAAAATGGCAAAAAATTTGTTTTTTTATGATAATTTATATTCAAAATTGCACTTTTAACCCTCTTTCATTTGACATAACATTTATTAGCAGAAGTTGTTTGAGATTAACACAATTATGTTAGAAAATAACACGTTTAATAATAAACCTAAACCGAAAAGAGGACGAATTCTTTTGTTAATACAATCTAAAGCATATTGCTTAGAAGCCCCAATGGGTGCCGAAACCATCGAAGCTCATGTGGGAGACTGCCTCAGCTGGGGAATAGCGCACAGTTTGGCTGGAACCATAGGCAGCAATCCCGGGAGCATTGTGGGTATAGGTGCTGGCAGCGGGTCCATGATTGTAGGTGGTAGTTGTGGTTGGAGCTTCCTGATGGTAGACATGAGCGGCAGGTGCTTCCTTATGATAGACATGAGTAACTGGTGCCTGTTGTTGGTAAACATGAGCAACTGGCGCCTGTTGCTGATAAACATCAGCAGCTGGAGCCTGATGATGGTAGCTTTGAGCCACTGGAGTTTGATGATGTTGATAGCTATGAGCAGTTGGTGCAGGAGCAGCATAGTTCACTGTCTTGGTAATCACTGGAGTCGAGTGGGTGTATACAGCGGTAGTTGGAGCAGCAGTTTCCAGATGAGTGTAAGCTGTTGGCAAAGCTTCTTGGTGCTGTTGATAGTGGCTATATGCAGTATTTGGAGCTGATGACGCATACACAGTCTGACTATGTACTGGAGTAGCATGAGTGTAGACGGAGGTAGTAGGCGCTGGAGCAGCATAGTTCACAGTCTTGGCAATTGCTGGAGTATAGACATTATTACTGATACGTGTGTCTTCCTTACGAACACTCGAATAGGGTGTATCTACGGTTTTCGAGTGATGTGAGACCGTACCACCAAAGGAACGCACAACATTCTGGTGTGTAGAGGCGACAGCATCTACAGCAGGATTGGCATAGTGCACATTATGAGCCAGAGCAACAGCTGGAGCGACATAGGGACCAACAATACCAGCACTGGCAACGGTCAATAAAGCAAAGAGCACGACGAACTTAAATGCCATTTTTCTAAAAAGATAATAAAGATCTTGTAAAAATTTATAAGAAGCTGGTTAGTCAATCCAAGTGAATCTGATCTACTCAATAATCAAATAGAAACTGATATCGAATTGAATATTGATTCGGCATTTTATACCCTAAAATGTAATTGATACAATTTGTCTTAAGGTTTGCTCTATTTTTTTTCATTACTTTTGATGTCTTTTTCGTTAGTTTTGATGTCTTTTTTGTTTCATTGGCAGATTATTGCTCGTAAATAGTGACTCAAGGTTAGCCTCAATTTTGTGCTATTGTTGTGCTATAACGAATTTAATGTTTTGGCAAATTTACAGTTTTTAAGAATTAAACAAACAAAAAAAAAATGAATGATAATGAGTACATTTTTGTATCATTATGAATGCCATGAAATTGGAAGTTTAATCAATCTACAGCGGGAAGAAACTAAAGGAAAATTAATAATTAACTTATGCTAACTTATTCACTTGCTTCGGTTGTTTTGAGCTTGTTAAGTTCTTCTTCTTTGCTGTTAAGGCAGCAAAGTTGTAATATAAAACTTTTAAATGACTTCATATACTTGACATCAGGATTATAGTAGCAAAGTGCACACGGTGGTTGAGGGCCGAGAGTGGCAGAGTGCCGACGGCAGAAGGCTTTGCATACAAAATACCAAACAGATACAAGTTATATACCAGCTTTCTTTTTGTCTTGACTTGTTGTGACTTACTTTGCCGGGTCCGAAAGTGGAATGGCTTGAAACGATAGGCAAAAACTTTTAAGCTTGCAAGTATCCAATTAATTGAAGAATCCGATTAAAGGAAATATCCAAATAATTCAATGAGCTTGTGTAGGAAAATCTTAAGATAATTAGAACTTTGTAGGGTTCTGTGGACTCCGAGGTTGATAGTTTTAGGGAGTAGCTGATTTCGAATCTGATGTCAGAATTTAAAATTCAAGATGACGGATAGGTTGCCACCTAGTTTTTTTTTTGTATTTTTGCGAATTCTTGTAGTTTTGAAATTTTGAGAACGGATTTGTTTTCGAATCTAATGCCATAGTTTTAAAATTCAAGATGGCGGATCGGCTGCAATCTAAATTTTTACCACAAGGTTGTCGCCAAACAAAATGTATTTTTAAAATTCTTAAACGTCATCTAACAGTTGATTTCGAATCTAATCTCGGAATTTTAAAATTCAAGATGGTGGGTAGGACTCCCAATAAATTTTTTTTATTTTTACGAATTCAGTACTGGGGCGAAGATTAGGTTAAAATGGGTTGCTGAATCCGAATCCTTTGTCAGAATTTTAAAATGTTGTATTTTTTACAATTGGGTTGGCACCTAATAAAATGTATTTTGAAGGGTTTTAAACATTAACTAACAGTTTCAGGGAGTAGCTGATTTCGAATCTGATGTCAGAATTTAAAATTCAAAATGACGGATAGGTTGCCACCTAAATAATTTTTATTTTAACGAATTCAGTGCTGGGGCGAACACTAGGTAAAAATGTAAAAACAATAGATAAAAATTCATTGCCAGAGCTTCAAAATGATGTCATTTTTTTAGAATAGGGCTGCCACCTACTAAAATGTATTTTTAAGAGTTTAAAACACCATCTTGCAGTTTTAAGGCGATTGCTAATTTCGAATCTGTTGTCAAAATTTTAAAATTCAAGATGGAGGATAGGCGTGCCACCTATTTTTTTTATTTTTACGAATTCGGTGCTGGGGCAAACATACCATACAATAAAATTTGGTCGCTCATACTAAAATTTGATTCACATTTCACATCTGATATATTGTAAACACTTTTTTTAGCTTGATATACAGGGTGTCCCGCAATTGATTGCAACTATTTACGAAGCTGAAAGGTTATGTCAGGCTGAGCAAAAATTCGATTGGGAGGGGGGGGGGTTTATTTTTGCATACTTAGGAGCTACAGGGTTAATTAATATTTCACGACTTTGGTTTACATTATTGTTTCTAGCAGAAAAACTAACTTATATCAAACTATTGATATTGATAGCTCATTTTGAAGGCAATAAAATCACCTTTCCAACGGTATATCAACAAACCCCACCAACTTAACCGTTACCGAGCTGTGGCTATCAAAATAAGTTTTGTCAGTTAGTTTTTATGCTAGAAACAATAATGTAAACCAAAGTCGTGAAATATTGATTAACCCTGTAGCTTCTAAGAATGTGAAAATAGACCCCCCCTCCAATACGATTTTTTGTTCGCCTCGACATAACCTTTCAGCTCCGTAAATAGTTGCACTCAATTGCAGGATATTTTAAGATTTACGTATATATTATAGATTAAATATATATTAACAGACCTATATGTAGTCATACCATACAAGTGCTAAGTAATTAAAATCCTTTAGTGGCTAGTAAAAGGTGACTGCGATCCTATTTATTAACGTTTACGCAAAAATTTATATGGAAGTTGGAAAGATATAACTCCAACATTTCATAAAATTAAACAAACATACAATTTTAAATTCCCTACCAGGGCAAAAATGATACTGCGGCAAAAAAATTTAAGAACCGGAAGAAAATACAAGTTCGCAAATTTGGGCAGGAGCTTCGAGATCTTATTTAGAGCTTCTGGACCGAATTCAACGTCATGCAATTGATATTTGATAGGATATAAAAACATTCCACCCCCTCTCAGTTCTATTGGGCATCGAGACAATGTTGGTTGCCTAAGCCTTTTGTATAGGTTCCACTATGGGAAGTATTCAAGGGAGGTAAATGGACTGATGCCACCAGTTCGTGTATTTCCTAAGTTCACTCGGGCAGCTTTTCAAGCTTATTCTTTTACCATTACGTCGGTGCCCAATAGAATCTCGCATTACCGAGATAATTCGTTTTGTAGTCTCCACATGAGCGTGTTCCCTGACAGGTTTGATCTGTGTAAGTTTAAAGCAAATCTTCACCGACACTACTTCATCTTTCCACCTTCCAACTAACTATCACCCTTCTTCCGAATCAACGCAATGCTTTCGCATTTAAAGGGCATCCCCTGAGCGATGGTTTTGTTAAAAAAAAAAAACAAAACAAAAAGAACCAAAGTGTTACTGAAGTTAATCTTGACGATATCAGATATTGTGAAAAAAAAAAAAAATCGCCAAAAACTGAATTAAATATATATGGTTGATTAGATTTGTTCCGACGGAAAAGCTCATATTTCGACACTGTATGTATTAGTTTCCACTAAACTGTATTCAAGAAGGTCTTAAATTCAAAAGGATTTCAAAATTGGTCTTACTGTCTACTAGCGAAAAATTAAATTTTTCGTAAAAAATCTTCGGTTTTTTCACTGAAAGTTTTTATAAAGGCGAAATGGCTCTCAGAACTTATGCCCGATGGACTTACGTCAGAAAAAAAATTAAATGGCAAAGTAGCCCGAAATTGTTGAAGCATTGAATTTGGAAATAACGCCCGAATTTGAAATAGCAATTGAGCCCGAAAGAAGGAAATTACGCCCGAATATTTTGGAAATAAAGCCCGTAAGAAAATGGTTATTAAGCCCGAATTTTTCATCAGTCTTTATGGCTTTGTTTCCAAATTTTTCGGGCATAATTTTTGTGATCTACCATAGATTCAATGCAAGATTATCAAAATATAAAAGAACAGATTTGAATAGTAAATTAATGGTCCCCTGTGAAAATATCTGCAAAGGTTTTCTCCATTCATTTTCTTCATTATATTTGATGTTTTTCAATGAACAAGAGTGCCCACGGACATTATGTCAGGATAAAGTCTAAATGGTGTTTTTTGTTTTTATAAAATGATTTGCCATTTCACGGAATGTTGTTTCCGTACAAGGGCAAACTATTTTATTGTAACGAATTTGAAATTTCTTAAATTTTTTGGTTATAAGAATCGCTATAATTTTGATTCCGTTGTGTGTTTCACATTTAGTATTATCAAAGAAAACTTTTTTTATCGATTTATTAAAAACAGCTGTTGTTTTTTAGTCACATGCAAAATAGATTTTACGACTATTTGGAGCACATAGTTTGGAGCACATTTTTGTAGTATATACGTATAAAAGTAAAAGTATAAGTTCTTTTAAGAAATCATTACGTCCCATCAAAATTTTTGAAACAACTTAAATTTTCTATGATCGACTGATAAATAGCTGATTTGTACTGATTTTTGCAAAATAACTTACTTACTTAGGTGACCATAATAACCCTTGTTCGAGTTTCGGTCGACCTCATCAGCTTTCGCCAGGCGCCTCTGCTTTCCGCGCGCCTTCTGCAATCGGATACACCAAATGCTATCCGAGGCTGGTTTACTTTTCATTGGGCAGTAGTAATGTGGCGGGACCCAAACCTTGCGCACATTCCATGTTTAAGGTCCACAGAGCGACCCGCCGCTCAAATTAGCCGTCAAACTAACGGATGCCAGTTTGCTGTTGCTTAGGGAACACATCTTAAACCTTTCAAAAATTATAGATTTTATAACAAAAAAGTTTTTTGATTATATGGACCGTAGTTTTAAAGTTGGTTTTTATTACCAGAAATAAGAACCAAAAATTATATGGTTAAGAATGTACCCATTAATCGCTGTGTATTGTAGGTTTCATCACGTTCTACACATTATTAACACCCTGAATGCTACATCACCCCTCGCTGGAGCAGCGTATTCCAGCTGGTAATTAATACAATAAAGTGTTGCAAATCAAGTTTCTTTCACACCCACAGCAATTATTAGGTTATACATAACTGCCGTCATGGTTATAAATTTGACACATATAAAATTAAAAGTAGTCCGATCAGTTCTGAATCAAAACGCAAAGCATGATAATGTAATAAATTATAGCACCACAAATACTTTTTTTTTCATACAACTCGACGAGCTTTATACTTAAATTGTACAAAAGACTGTCAGTCAAAATAGTTCAATTATGCTGTCCTAAGCCGATTATGACTGTGTTTTTATATTTTCCCCCCCAAAACCGGATTCCCCAATTTTTGATTCGCAAAGATCAATTAATTGCTTTCATGCGGTCGCAATTTGAGTCACTTTAAAATAAAAAGAAAAAAAAATAGCAAGTTAAAGAAATTGAAAGTCATGCGCCGCTCCTGCTCGATATCCATTAGATATCTACAAGCTGATCGCTTAATTAGTTCAGGTTGGAGTAGGTCAGTGTGGCCAAGAGCAGCAGTTTGAGGTTTGCTATTAATACAATAGTAGAGCAAAAGTTATTGTTATAGAAGATGTTGGTGTGGAAGATGAAGAGAGGAAGAAGAAGTAGAAGAAGCAGGTGGCATAATTAATTCAATTCATGGAAATAAATTATTTTAAAAGTAAAAATATTCGCAGTTATAAGATAAATTTTTCGAAATTTAAGGCAAACTGCATCAATAACATTTTGGGGTATATAATGCCAAATCAAAACTCAAATCGATATCAGTTTCAAGTTGTCTATTGAGCAGATCAGCTATAGCAGCAGCTCCCTTGGATTTATATATCATCTTACTTTTAAATAAACCTTAAAGTGAACAAAATGGCATTCAAATTCGTCTTGCTATCTGCCTTATTGACCGTTGCCAGTGCAGGTCTAGTCAGTCCAATCCAACAATATGTGGCTCCAGCTGTTGCTCTGGCACATAAGTTGCACTATGCCAATCCCGCTGTAGATGCTGTCGCCTCGACACACCAAAATGTTGTGCGTTCCTTTGGTGGCACCGTCTCGCATCACTCGAAAACCGTGGATACACCCTATTCGAGTGTTCGAAAGGAAGACACACGTATCAGTAATAATGTCTATACTCCAGCTATGGACAGGACTGTATCCTATGCTGCTCCAGCGCCAACTGCCTCTGTCTACACTCATGGCACTCCAGTGCATAGCCAGTCTGCTGTATATGCAACTCCAGCACCTACAACTGCCTATAGTCACTATCAACAGCATCAAGAAGCTGCTCCAAAAACTTCCTATAGTCACTATCAACAGCATCAAGAAGCTGCACCAACAGTTTACACACATCTGGAAACTGCTGCTCCAACTGCCGCTGTCTACACTCACTCGACTCCAGTGGTTACTAAGACTGTTAACTATGCAGCTCCCGCACCAATTGCTCATGTCTATCATCATCAGAATTCAGCTTCTCAAGTCTATCAGCAACAGGCACCTGTTGCTCATGCTTATCAGCAACAGGCTCCTGCTACCCATGTCTATCATAAGGAAGCACCTGCCACCCATGTCTATCAGCATGAAGCTCCAGCACCCACAAGCACCAGCTACAATCATGGACCGTCTGCCAGCACCTATACTCACAATGCACCCGGGATTGCTGCCTATGGTTCCAGTCAAACTGTTCGCTACTCCCCGGCTGAGGCAGTCTCACACATGAGTTTCGATGGTTTCGGTACCCACTGGGGCTTCTAAGGCTTCATATCTTCAAGATTGATATTTTAAGTAGAAAATTTCCCTGAAATTTTTTGTTTATACTCGTATTTATAAAGTTAAACTTAAGAAATATGTTTCCAAATAAATTTTCAAGGTGGTGAAATTTTATCTATAAAAAAAAAAAAAATATTTCGGTCAAAAATAGGTCCTCTTTTCTTGGATGTAGCAAAATTTATAGCGGAACAACAATATGAATAAAAAGAAAATAATTATTATGAGTTGAGTAGGATGTAGACAGTGGCGGATATATACATTCCACGTGGGGGGGAAGAGTGCTTAATTATCAGAAGAACCTGCATAGCACGTTTTTTGATAACAATTTTTTTAAAAAGAACTGAGGAAAAAGTATTTGTATCAATAATAAAACAGTACGCTGTCATTTAACATAACATTTCTTTAATGTAAAACTACACCTAATTTACCTTATATGACACATTTGTGCGAGTTCGTTCCAGAGATTTTTATTTCTTTAACTCAGATATAAAAAAAAAAAAAAAAAATAAGAAAAAAAAGAAGCAATATAGCGTGTAAGCAGTAAGGAAGTGAAACTACTTCTCTAGAATCTAGATCTTGTCTAGATACACTTTTTCTCATCTAGAAGAAAGAATATGTTAGTGTAAGAGGCAAAGAGAAAGAGAGACAGAGAGAGAGAGAGAGATTATCTCAAAAGAAATAAGATACAAAATTCCTTAACAGGCATGCTACACAGGCCTGTATACTTGCCCTGTAGTTCGAAATACTCAAGACATTCACACTTTTTTACAAATACACTCACACTGGATTCACTGTCACTGCACGGGATTTTGACAGCAGCGGCTAGTGTATGTCAAAAAGGGGGATATCAGTGTTGTTTTTAATTACTTTTGGTGGATTGATTTCGGGTTTCGATCGATTACATACAGGAAGCAACACTGATAACTTGTTTACAATTACCAAGCAAATGAATCAAATGTGAAAAGTTGTAAATAAAAGTGAAAAATATACAATTTTATATACAATAACTATACAAAAAAATATATAATGGAAAGAAAATTAAATCAAAAACAAATCATTAAATTAAATTGATTCAATAGCAGCGAGAACCTTCGCATACGATGAAATTTTTTTAATTAACTTTCTCTAGCTTGTGTAGCACCTCTTTCATGAAAGCATGAAAGTTCGAAATTCTTCGAATCTTTCGAACAGTACACGTATTCTTTCGCACTTTCACTGTCGCTGGCCTGTGTAACCGGCCTGTAAGCAAGCACGAAGAGCTCGCTGATTTCGAATCTGATGACAGAATCAGAGTGCCAGATGGCGGGCTTTTTCTCGTTTTTCGGGATTTTTCGACTAAAACGGGATGGCGGGGAAAATAGTGATTAAAACGGGGAAAAAGTAAAGCTAGTAAAGCAACCATCGTGTCGAACGAAAATATATCATCTTCATAAATTAACTTTATTTGATACGGTTTCACTTTCTAGATGATGGAAAAATCCTTAAACTTTATATTTTTTCGAAACTTATCTGTTCTGAAGAAAATTATCATTATTTCCGTTGGGCATGTTTTTTTACACGTTATTTGTCTGTCTCTGAATTATCTTGATATAGAATAAAGATCTCTAAGAAATATTTTTAGTTTTTCGAAACAACTCTTAAAAAACGTGGAAAAATTTTGCTAAAGAATTTTAAACAACCTTGATTCTCACGTTTAATTAGAAAAAAAAGGTTCTGATTTGTTATGTGCCTACCAATAACGGTCTTCACTTAACACGGTGGTCCGGCACGGATTTTAATGAAAAATTCTTGGGACCCCTATTTTTTTTTCTTTAGTTCATTGCTTTCTACTCCAGAAACCCAAATATCATGCCCAGAAAATCGCATCCATGGAATTCTATGAAAAAAACATATTGTAAGAATACGTAATCTGAGATTTTTCTTTTTACTACATATTTTGTTTTTCATGTGCTGCCTGTTCTGTTAAGTTTATACTATAATTTACTTAAAGTTATATAATTACATTTTACAGACTCCACCACGCATGTTCACTGAAAATTATTTAATAATCTGAAAGATGGGAGAGTATCAGCAAAAAAAGAAATAGGGCTTTAAGGAGCTGTTATGTATATATATTCGGCTGGGTCGATTTTTATGGAGGTAAAAATATTGATGTTGCCTGGGCAATTTTTTTGATTAGGCACGAAAAGTTATTACATCTTCCCTATCACATCTTCAGTTTTGTGAATTTTTCTAAGGATTTGTTTTCAAAAAATTTTTATATATAAGCGCGTACAGCTAAATCAAAACTGATGCCAGAAATGGAAATTTTCGAATCCAATTCAACCTAAAACCAGTCTCACATTTATACGTTTTTATACAAAAATTGATCGTAAAAAATTCATAAAGAAAAAAATTCACAAAATTCAAGGTATATTCTTAACTTTGGTGCGTATGTATTTTTGACCATCACGGCTGAACCACTGAAGCTATCTACCTTATATTCACAACATATGTGCGTGTGGTCCTCCAAAATTGTTTTGTGTTTTTAGATCCCCTAGGTGGCACTGTGGTCGGTTTTAAAAAAGAAAAATATATTTGTAAACCGATTTGGCCCAAATTCACACCATATAATATCTGAATAAAAAGAATATCTTTGGCTAAATGAGAACCCAAAAAAATAAGATTTAATTTGGATTATCAATATCAAAAATATTATTTAATATCACGAATTTTAAAAAAATATTATAACTTGAATTGGTTGAATTTTTGTCTTTAGGAATTTTCTACGATAAATTTTTGTATAAAAACGTATAAATGTCAGACCAGTTTTGGGTTGAATCGGGTACGAAGATTTAATTTTTGGCATAAGTTTTGCTCTACCTATGCACGTTTATATACAAAAAATTTTTTTAAAAAATTCATAAAGAATGTATTCAGAACATTGAAGATGTGATAGGGTAAAGTGCACCCCTATCGTTCCCCTTTTTTATTTTTTTTTAATAACTTTACATGCCCGATCCGAAAATCTATATGCATCTTATCCGAAATCTAAATATAAACTGATATAAATAATACAATACAGTTTTTTTAACTCTCCTATAAATGAATGAAAAGTCAGTCCCATTTGTCAAAATTTTATAATGAAATATTATAAATTATAGATTATTAATGTAATTAATCAGCCTTTTATGTTGTATATAATGCTTGTAAATTGGGCTTTGACATTTTTATAGAATAGCTTAGGGTTTCAAGTAATATTTTTCGAATTTATAATTAGAAGACTGCCTTGTAATGGTTTCCATGGTGGAGAATATGTGTCTGCAGCATTATTGCATTTTTTCCTCTTTTATTCTATGATTGATAGTTATTCAACAAAATTATCTTAAAAAGAGATATTTTCTGAGATAATAGCTTCCAAATTGTGCAATTTATTAGTTTTCTTACACGAATCAAGTTTTTAAATCTTTTAATTAGAGAAAAGCACTTCGTGCATCTTTTTTCACAATAGGAAGAGAGAGTTTTGTTTTCCTGATAAGACTTTATTCTGCGCTAAATTACACAAATGACAATTTTCACAGTTTTGAACATCCTGTAAGCGAGTAGCACGTTTCTTTTTTAATAGTGAAACTTTATTTGAATTTAATGTTTTAGCCTTTTTAAAAGCTAACCTTTTTTGCATTTTTAAGTAAAAAAGCTACGCATTTATAGTAAACTTCCATTAAGCTTCTTTCGCTGCTTTAAAATTTAGAGCTTTTTGGGGACCTTAGCCCCCATAAATCAACCAGCATCCCCGCCTGTATGTAGGTAAATTATGACAATTCTCACTATTCCGCAAACACTATACATTAAAAATAATGCCTGTGAATGTTCCATTTAAGCCCCCTTGATTTTTCCATTAAATGATTCTATCATCTTGCAGCAGGGTCGGAACGGAAACCAAGATATATTCAGACCAACACCCAGCACAAAATCAACGCGTGCTAGCAAGAAAAAAATGTCCTTGTTAACCGCTCTTTATAATGATTTCAAGGTAAGGCACAAGTGCATGAGTGTGCGTGTGGTTCAGTAGGTGTAATATTTATGACTTTGTTAGTGATAATGGTCCGTGCATAAATTTCCATAACCTTTTCCTCTATGTTTTTCTTATTATTATGTTACCTTCTGAACCTGACTTTATTTGATTTATTAACTTTTAAAATTTTTCAATAAAATCGTGAAAATTTAATGACAAAATAATTCAATGAAGTGAAAATTGCATTAGCTGTTATTAATATTTGAACATTTATGTTTAAACATTAATTTTTTTTTTTTTTTTTAATTTTTTGCTTTGCGCTGACTGTAGTACAATGATTCTGTTGCTGCCATAACTTGACGCTGCTGCTACTTTCAACAATTCCAGTCACGTTGTCGTAATGTCCGATTTTTAAGATGCTCCCAAGAAAATCACGTAATCTTAACGTTGACTACGAGTGCAAATAGACGAGATTGGTTTTGTGCACGAATTCGCTGAAGCGAAATGGTAAAATGATGCACAGTAGTGAGTCTGCAATTTATAGCATACTTTATTGTTCAGTTGATTTTGATTTTTTTTTTTTTGTTTTTTTTAAATGACTTGTTTACACAACTCAATAGTATATGTATGATTGAGTGCATAGAAATTAATTGTCATCAGAAAACGCGATTATTACATTTAATTAACACACAACATACAAAGTCTGGAGACATAAAATTAAGATACATAAGAGTTATTAAAGCGAAGAACAATAATTGCTTATAGGTGCTACTACGGGCTCAGTAAGCAACTAAGTTCCAGAGCCCTCTCTCGATCGACAAAACTAAACACTCTACAAGACGCTCGTTCGTGCTGTGCTGCTTTATGGCGCTGAGGCATGGGTAGTTTCGCAAACTGACGCAGCCGCTCTGGGGGTGTTCGAGAGAAAAGTTCTTCGCAAAATCTTCGGTCCTGTTCGAGTTGGCGATGACTATCGCATCCGAATAAACCACGAGCTGTATGAGCTCTACGATGACATTGACGTAGTTCGGCGTATAACTGTGCAGCGACTACGCTGGCTGGGTCATGTCCATCGTATGGACGACGAAGCTCCAGCGAAAAAGGTGCTCGAGGCGAGGGTCGCTGGTCAACGACGACGACGGAGACCATGCCTCCGATGGATGGACCAGGCTGAGGAAGCCCTAACCGCACTTGGTGTATCCGATTGGAGGAGGCACGCGCAAAGCAGAGGCGCCTCGCGAGAGCTGATGAGGTCGGTCGATATCCGGACACGGGTTGTTACGGCCACCTAAGTAAGTAAGTAAGGGTTATTCTCTATGTCTAGTATATGGCCGTTGCACGGTGCAGGAATAGGAAATATGCAATCGGGCCAATGTTGCGGCATTTGTACAGATTACATATTTTCTATTCTTGTATCGTGCAACGGCATATACTAGACATAGAGAACACCCCTTTAGTTTTAAGCATATGCATTACTTGCTAGGCATTATTATATGCTAGGCTCCTTCGGAACAGTGTTACCTTAAAAATGTTAAATTTTCATGATATCACGAACGCAAAATGAAAACAATAAAGTTTAATTTCAGATTTATTGCGTATCTGAGTCAGATTTTTTCTAAATAAAGCACTATTAAATAATGTTTTATAAAAGTTGTTTTATGTGGATCACAGAAAATCACTGAACTACTACTCATGGGCGTAGCCATGATATAAGCCAGGGACAAACATGTTTTTTAATAAAAACTTCTAGTTTAATTTGTAAAACGCTTTTTTAACCGGAAATAGTTGAATTTGAAGTAGAAAAACTTGAATTTAAAGCTTAAAACCTGTATAGTTTATTATTTTCAATAAACATTTGTCTTACGAGACTAACGTACTGTTATTAAATAGTAACACTTTAAGAATATTTTATAATATTATTTCATATCTAGGGAAGAATTATATATTAGAATATTAGAATATCTAGGAAGTAAAGTGATCCCCTTCCCCTCACTACGCCAATGGAAGTACTGTTGTTGAGTTTGAAGTTTATGAAGCGCCTAATAAAACTGGGCTTATTACTTATTTTTTACCGAGTTTTTGTTTTTAAAAGATGTTTCTTTATTAAGAAACTTGACTCAGAGCTCATCTAAGCTATTTTATTAGAGGGTATGTTCGGGACCGCAAAGCTTGGGAACTGCAGGCACTATTTGAATAATTATTTTTCTATTTAATAGCTATGATACCCAGTTGGGTCATAGGATATATTAAATTTGCCACGCCCCCTTTCGACGCCTAATAAATGCAAAAAACATAAAATAGCAAGAAATAATCAAGAGAGTTTGACAAGAAAAACACTAGTCAATGTTATTTTATTAACCCAGATATGCCTGATATTTTTAAAAGTACTTTTATATTTTTTTTGGAAGCAAATGGGAAATAAAAAACAGTGCCATTATAGGTTTTTAAAAATTTATTGAAAAAAGTGGTTTTTGAAGCCGTCCTATATATAAGACATTGGGCACATGACTCATTGGGTGTGATAAGACACAAAACATTTAACATGTAATCCTATGTCACATTTTCAACATCTAGTTAAGGTTTTTTTGATGACAGGCTCCACATCTTGTTTGTTTTTCCTGTGAAATTACCCAATGGTTTCATTATTTAGGCTTGGCGATATATGACTCCTTTGGTGAACCGGAACTTTTTTATTTTGAACAAGTAGAATACTGGCGATACTTCTCCTAAAAGGCAATTGATCCATAGTTCCCCCATTATGCTTGTGCATCTGCCAGGCATTATGTACTGCCATATCCACACAGTGTGCTATGGGTGGAAAATACCATTTCTTTCCTCTTATAACACTGCGGTATAAGCTTATGTTCTGATCGGAATGATCGATTCCGCCCATGCTCCTATTATAATATATCGCAATTCAGGGCTGTTCGACTTGAATAAATTTCTTCTCTTTTTGGGAGTACCGCCTAGCAGATCCTAGGGGATTCACTTGCATTAGAACAAAATGTAACAATTCTGTTTTAGTTCTGTTTTGTTAGATTATCTAACAAAGCGATGGGGAAAAAAAGTAATCAAAGCATAAATAAAATTTTTGGTCCTTATTCAAGTACGTATTCAAGTACGACAGATGTTCCAACACCCAGGTCCTTGTAAGTTTCACTGATATTTGTAGAAGCACCTTGGTAAGGCTCGAACCAGTTTATATAGCCTTGTCAAGTCGTACCTACCCATAGTTTGAAGCCATTACGAATTGGTTTACCATGAATATACTGCTTGCAACCATGTTTACCTGTATATGGTACTATGGCTTCATCTACGCTGTGTTCCTCTTCAACATAAGAATTTTTCATAAAATTTTTCAGGCAAAGAGTGGCCTGACTTTGACAAACTTATCAGAGGGATCTAGGAAGTTGTCAATGAATATTGGACAAAATAAACGCAAATTTGTTTCTCGCTATCGCTTCAGTAACTAATTCATTATTGGAGTCTTTTGAGCGTTCCCAATACACGCTTCTTCTAGGCAGAGGATAGAATCTACTAAGCAAAATTACTCCAAGAAAGCATTTCATTTCGGGTATATTCGCGCGCAAGTTTCTATTCTCTTGTGATGCGTACCGAATTGTCTCATCCGTAATTTTTTCTACTAGCTTATCATCAAATATAGAGTAAAAAAAGATAAGTAGGATTACACTCATCTTTGTCGACGCCATCCTTAGGTTTTTTAAAAATAGCATCATTGGTGGACAAGTCTGTCTTCACATAGTGATATTTTGAAGCGAAGCTTTTTACTTCTCGTTCTGTGATTTGCTTGGAGTGAAATCTGAAAAATTTGCGACAGATTTTTTCCTGGAAATTTGATTGTTTCTTTGTTGCTAGCGCTTATTACAAGAAAATTTTATTCTTTAATAATTAATACTACTAAAAATATTTCTTGGTCCGCCTGTGGGGATCGAACCCTCGTTCTCTTAAGTGAGAGTCCAACACACTATCCACCAGGCCACAAAGACTTGATAGAAACTGTTGTTAATTTTATATTAATTATAACAGAAGCTATGCTGCAGTAGATCTTCACCATCTAACAATAGATAGAGGATTGTGTATTTGCTATGCTACAACTATCAAAAATTTGCTTTTATTTGCCACAAGGTGTCTCAGCATCGGTGTGTTTGTATTGTGAATGCGTTTGTAGTGTTTTTGGCACGAAGAAAATTGGCAATGCCCATAAGTGCGTTGAATGGAATGCTGAAGGAAAAACTTTGTTCAGTGCAGCCAAGTTCACAACCATGTGTGGAGAATTGGCGTGGAGAATTGGCGTGGAAATTTGACATTCAACAATAAAAAAATAAGCAGTAAATAAGTTTTCTGTATATATGTAATTTATTTTATGTTACTTTAAATTTTTGTGTTTAAAAGTTAATATATTACAAAGAAAAAATTATTAAGCTATCAAAACTATGTAACTGCGAAAAAGTTTCGCTTCTCTCGTGTGTCCAACGACGCACCTGTGTTTTTATTTTAATTCAATATCTTTACGTTTTTAGACGAGTTTTCTCTAATCTGAGAGAGGGGGGGGGGGTAGTTTATATTATCCACATCTATGCCCTCAGCCTCTATCAAAGCTTCATGCAGAGAAAATCCCCTATGGAAAATACATAGCATATTATATTCCCAATGTAATACACATAATTCACTAAACTTTAAGGTGTCACAACAACAAAACTAAAACACAATAATGAAACGTTCACGCATATAACAATCAAGCAACGCTTCATAAATATAAATTCAAACAAAATATAGTATTTATTTACTTGTAAATGTAGAAAATTTTACTTTCCGTATTTTTCAGTTGTTTTGAAAATATCACAAATTAATAATTCAATAACTCAAAAATTGTAGCAAAAAATAATGCGATCACACAATTTCCCAAAAAGTTCTGTTTTCGATAAAAATTAACATATCGTTAACGATATCGAAAACGTATTAATTGCGATATCGAAACGGCATTGAAATTTTGATATCGAGATGATATCGCAAAGATGATAACTTCTATCGCTTACGCTTACGCACAAAAAGATATCACAATAATATGGGAAAATAGCATTTCTCGATCAAAATTGACATATCGTTAACGATATCGAAAACATATTAATCCTCTATAAAGAAACTTTCACTATGCTATCGTTATTGTACTATCGATACCTAGTATTTTCATTCTAAAGATATCGTTACTATATCGAAATGCCATCGCAATTATACTATTATGATGATATCTAGAAATTTGTAATATCGATATCGTTATGATATCGAAATGCTATCCTTACATGTACTATCGTGGCGATATCGCGTATTTCTATGTTAAGATATCATAACGATATCGTTAGACTATCGTAAAACTTTTCTACCGAGATATGGTTTGCTGGGTTAAGTGTGCACTTTAACAATATTTTTTTTTTTGTTTTTTTTTTCATATTTTCCAAAGTTTGTCCTAGATATCCTGTCCGCCAAAAGAGACCTATTTTTCTTGGTGCCTTAGGATTTTTATTATAACGAGGAAATGACGTCATAAAAAAATTATGTTGTTTTTTAAAAATGAAATACTGCTTTAAGAATAATAAAAATTATTAATCAATTTCTTTAACCATTGTTTCGTAATCTTCTCATAAAATACATCTAAATTTAAGACAAAAATGGTTATAAGTTTTCTTAACTTGACCTACCATGCATAAAAAGCTTACCCCTTTATTTTGTATCATGAAAATGCACACCAATGATAGAGGTAAGACAAGAATTAATAGAATTTTGTATGGAAGATAGTGTTGTTCCTGGTGTTTTCCCTATCGTTGGTGTAACTTTTCGTGATACAGAATAACGGGGTTAAGCTGCTCTGAAGTTGTACTCTTTTATTTCAATGTTTTTCTTCGATAATTTGAAAATGTAAATATTATGAAGAAATATCAAGAATGACATTCAGATGAGCTCAAGAAAAACTTCAAGTAGCCTAAGTCAGTCATGGCAACAGTATAGTTTTTATCTATCAGGACAGCGTAGAGCGAACTATTTTCTTTTGCTTCTGTCTGTGGTAATGCAAGAAACTTACAACTTAATTACATTTTTAATGACTTTTTAAGCTGCAAGAAGGCTGAAAATGGGATAAATTTGCTATATTTATGCCAATGCTTTTATTTTGCTTGGAAAAAATATTGTCCAAGAAGTTTTATAGAAAAAAATTCTAAGCAAAGAAAAGTGTTGCAGCGGCACTTGATGAATGGAGTGGAAAGCATTTCACTTGAGAAACTAAGAACGCAGAATAATTTTTTTTTTTTTTTATTTAAACACATTTATGCAATTATGAACAAATTTTTTTTAAATATTTTTTAATGAAGTTCCTATAAACATGATGGCACGCAATACATAAAATTTCCAACTAAAGATTAGATTAGTTTTCAATTTTTTCTTTTAGCTGGATATAATTATCTTATATTTTGGTCTATGTTGAGTTGTCATATTTTTATTGGTTCATCATTTTTGTAGCTGCCCTGCAGGAAAATCAACTAATTTAAAAGTAGTTGATAAAGTAGTTTTTTGTCAACCACAACTAGTTGAAATTCTGACTTTTTTCCATAGATCGAACTAACATATTTTGTATGGTGATGTCCGCTAAATAAGTCAATTGACTTTCGTCTGCATATATTTTCAACTACTTGTTAAATTAGTTATATTTAAATTATTTTTTAATGACTTTAAATAACCAATTGAAAACTATTACTGATGGCCTAAAGTTAATAATATTTGATGAAATAACATGGTTAAATATATATAAACTTGTAATCTAATAAAAATTTGCAATTAAAACATGTCAAAACCAGAGTAGTTACCGCCTTAATATAATTCAAAGTAGTTCATATACTGGTTTATTTTAAACTAGTTTTTTAATTAGTTGTTTTTAAAAACAAGTTAGTTTGTTCCTATAGGGATTCTTGTCTTTGCACATTCAAGCCAATTTTTAACATAGCGCTTAAAAGTATGCAACGTTCAACTTAATGAAATCAGCTACTCACACAAACTACCCTATAGGAACAACTAACTTGTTTTTAAAAACAACTAATTAAAAAACTAATTTAAAATAAACTAGTATATGAAGTACTTTGAATTATATTAAGGCGGCATACACTTCAATTCTAAATAGTTTTTAATGCATTATATATGAAGTAATTGAAATACTACTTGAAAACAAGTGGTTGATAAACTACTTTGAATTATATTAAGGCGACAACTACTCTGATTTTGACATGTTTTAATTGCAATTTTTTATTAGATTACAAGTTTATATATATTCAACCATGTTATTTCATTAAATATTATTAACTTTAGGCTTCACTAAAAATTTGTTTCAAAAAAAGACATCTTTTTTTATTTACGACACTGAGCTGCAAGACAGACGTGGTAAACACACTTTAAAACTGATAAACTGCCTCAAAACTCTGTGAAATGATTAAAAATTCTTTATTATTTAAGATATTCAAATTAGAAACTGGTAATGTTTAGCAAACATTGCACAATTTGGACTCTGTACGGAAATTGATTACTTAACCATTCAGCAAACACCTCATCACTTCAGTAGTAAAGACGCACGCCTTTCCCTACGTAGCGTCTAGTCTGCTCCATCACTTCATTGCGATTGACACTTAAAAGAAGAACTAAGCAAAATATTGGTGTGTTCATCGACCATGATTGATGGTTGCAAAGCGTGGAAAATTCCGCCGACATGCTTGTTTACCTCATATTTTGAAATGAAGCATCAAAAAGCTGACTCGTGTTAAATAACAGGCGCAGTATCCACACAATTACGACCAATTGGATCGGCATCTTCGCTCATGTACGCGGCCGGTAGCGTGCCCGTTCTTGGAAACTGCTTCCGTGGTACGCATGCTCACATATAAGCGCAGAGTTCCTCCAGCTTCTGAAACTATCACCTGTTGGAAGCAGAAATATTCCAATGAAGAAAGGAATAATGAAATTATATCTACCCTCGCAGCGTACTTCTGGTGTGCTCCTTGAATGTAATTACTAGTCTTTTTTTGAATTAACTGGCAATGAAGTTTGGCATGAATCACTTTTGAATTGTTTTAAAATCAATTAAAACACCACAAAAAACGACATTTCACAATTTTTCATTAAAAAACTCTGATCACTTTAAACTTTGTTTACATTTTGCTTTCAGATTTTATATTTCAGAATTTATTTGTGTCGACCAGGCATGATTTTTTGACATGATTTATGTATTTATGTATTTTTCAAAACAGTCAAATAAATGATCTCTTTGATGTATAGAAATTTAAAATGTTTATGCTTTTAAATTCATCTTCAGTAAGTGGAATATTAAATAGTTTTTAATTGGTTATTTCAAAGTAACAAAAAAAATAATTTAAATTTAACTAATTTAACAAGCAGTTGAAAATTTATGCAGACGAAAGTCAATTGACTTATTTAGCGGACATCACCATACAAAATATGTTAGTTCGTTCTATGGAAAAAAGTCAGAATTTCAACTAGTTGTGGCTGACAAAAAACTACTTTTTCAACTACTTTTAAATTAGTTGATTTTCCTACAGAGTATCTCAAGATCTGAATTTGAGTTGTCATATTTTTATTGGTTCATCATTTTTGTAGCTGCTTATAAGTGTTTGTTGTACAATTCCTGGCTTTGCATATTCAAATCAATTTTTAACATAACGCCTAAAAGTATGCAAAGTTCAACTTAATGAAATCAGCTACTCACACAAACTATCTTGCACTCTGACACACACACACACGTACTACCAAACATCACGGCGGCACAATAATTTTTAATAAACATACGAAATGAAATGCTTTTCAACTCATTTCCTTTTTTTATGCTGCGACGGAAATTAAAATTCTGTCTACTGCAGCCATCAGCAGCGCCATCTAGAAAACGGCCGCCTGACGGGCATTTTAAAATCTAATTAACACACTCTTCCGCTTTGTTACAATTTTGTAACCAACTCAGCAGTATGAATTTTTGTGTTGCTTTTGTTTTTATTTATTTTTATTTTCGACTTTTTTTTGTCCGACGTAATGCGATTAACGTAGCTTAAAGTGGTCATTTGATGTTTTTTTATGTTTTACTTATTTGTTTTTGTTTTTTTTTTCCCAGTTTCAAACTGCCCCAGGAATGTGACATTGCCAGCGGTTGCTAAGGGGGTGCTGTATGATCTGACTGATGGTATGGTGAATTTGCATTGGGATATCTCTGCTTTTCATATCAATGATAAAAACAACAACAATAACAACAACAACAACAACCAGGCATTCCCCAGTTGATCACATGCTAGTTTAAATGTTTGTCAGCATTTTATTTCATTTGCTGGCTAGTGTGTGTCAGTGTGTGTGTATGCGTGTTTTTTTTTACTTGTTGCCCATGCACGTTGCATGTTGAAAATCGCGAGAATTATTAAATCCATTTTCAATTTACTTGCAATTAAAAATAAAAACGACTCAAATAAAGTGAATTGTGAGAAGAAAAACAAAAACATACGAATAATTTTCATTTATTTTGTATTTTTAAATGAATTTTGTTCTTTAACGATGAATCGGCGGTCGTTGACGCTCATTGAGAAGCATTGATATCCAAAGCTTTTGTTTAAGACTTTGGTAAAATATACAATCGTACTCGTATGAACAATACACCGTTTTGCATATTAACCTGATTTTTATTTGAAAAGTGTTACTTTCAATTATAAAACTGTTTCTTTAATTGTTTCTTGGGCTTCATTCTGTACAAAAATTGCGAAGTAAAAAGGTTGCAAGGTCCAAAAAGCTGCAAGTTAAAAAAGTCGCAAGACAAAAAAGACGCATGGTATAAAAATCACAAGACACAAAAAGTCACAAGACACAAAAAGCCGCAATATACAAGAAGTCTCAAGGCAAAAAGTAGCAAGGTACAAATAGTTGCAGTTTCATATGTCATCAAATTGTCATGTTATATGCCATGGCATTTGCCATTTCCGGTCGAATAACCAAACCTAATCGTATTTTACTACATATGTGTAGTCGAATCCTTAACGTCGGATTCCTAACGTCAGCTTCGGCCGGTCCAACGTCCGAAACCTATCTTACTGTATTATTAGTTGTAGTCGGATTCCAAACGTCGGTTTCGGTTGATCAAACGTCCAAACCTTATCTTGTTTTATTACTAGTTGTAGCCAGATTTCAAACGTCAGCTTCGGTCGGTCGAATGTCCGAAGCTAAGAGATTCGTTTTGGAACCAAGAACATATTGATTCGAATAAAACATTTAAATAGAACATGGTCTTCTATTATCATTATAAATAATATATTATTAAGGTATTTTCCTGTGAGCTAAAGTACACAGTATTACAAAAGTTTACATTACTTACTTACTTACTTAGGTGGCCGTGACAACCCGTGTCCGGATTTCGACCGACCTCATCAGCTCTCGCCAGGCGCCTCTGCTTTGCGCGCACCTTCTCCAATCGGATACACCAAGTGCGGTTAGGGCTTCCTCAGCCTGGTCCATCCATCGGAGGCATGGTCTCCCTCGTCGTCGTTGACCAGCGACTCTCGCTTCGAGCACCTTTTTCGCTGGAGCTTCGTCGTCCATACGATGGACATGACCCAGCCAGCGTAGTCGCTGCACAGTTATACGCCGAACTACGTCAATGTCTCCGTAGAGCTCATACAGCTCGTGGTTCATTCGGATGCGATAGTCATCGCCGACTCGAACAGGACCGAAGATTTTGCGAATAACTTTTCTCTCGAACACCCCCAGAGCGGCTGCGTCAGTTTGCGAAACTACCCATGCCTCAGCGCCATAAAGCAGCACAGGTAGAACGAGCGTCTTGTAGAGTGTTAGTTTTGTCGATCGAGAGAGGGCTCTGGAACTTAGTTGCTTACTGAGCCCGTAGTAGTACCTATTAGCAATTATTGTTCTTCGCTTTATCTCCAGGCTGATTTCGTTGTTAGTATTAATGGCGGTGCCAAGGTATACAAACTCCTTGACTACTTCAAAGTTATAGCTGCCGGATGAAACGTGGGAGTCTAAACGCCGAGCTCCCTTGTTTGTAGACAGCATATACTTTGTTTTACCCTCATTTATCGTCAAACCCACTTTGGCTGATTCCTTTTCGATAGCGGCGAAAGCAGCGGTAACATCTCTCTTGGTTCTGCCAACAATATCAATATCATCAGCGTAAGCAAGGAGCTGGACACCTTTATAGAAAATGGTGCCATTACGATGCAAGACAGTGCAAGACAGTGGATCGCCTTGCCTGAAACCTCTTTCGGTATTGAAGGTTTCGGAGAGGTCATTTCCTACCTTGACGGAGCTGCGTGCGTTGCTCAACGTCATTCTGCAAAGTCTAATCAACTTTGCAGGTATACCGAACTCAGACATTGTTGCGTATAGGCAATCCCTTCTCGGGCTATCGAACGCAGCTTTAAAGTCGACAAAGAGATGGTGTGTGTCAATTTGATTTTCGTGGGTTTTCTCCAGGATTTGTCGTAGCGTGAAAATCTGGTCTATGGTAGACTTACCAGGTCGAAAGCCACACTGATAAGGTCCAATCAGTGATTTTGTAATCGGCTTTAATCTTTCACACAGTACGCTTGAGAGAACCTTATATGCGATGGAAATAAGACTGATACCTCTATAACTTGCGCAGATTGTAGGGTCTCCTTTCTTAAGTATAGGGCACAGTACACTGAGGTTCCAATCGTCGGGCATGCTTTCTGCTAGCCATATTTTGCTGATGAGCTGATGCATGCGCCTTATCAATTCATCGCCGCCGGTTTTAAACAATTCAGCTGACAGGCCGTCAGCACCCGCTGCTTTATTGTTTTTGAGTCGTTGGATAGCAACTCGAACCTCTTCATGGCTAGGTGGTGATACTTCCACTCCGTCATCGTCGATTGGTGGCACTGCACTGTGCTCTCGATGGGCGGCATTGGTGGAATCGTCGCCATTAAGTAAATTGGAGAAGTGCTGTCTCCACAATCTAAGCACACACTGTGTATCCGTATTCAGATCTCCATTTTCGTCTCTACAAGTGGATGCTCCGGGCTTGAAACCTTGGGTTAGACGCTTAACCTGTTGATAGAATTTTCGTGCATCCTTCTTGCCCTGGTATACTTCTAGTTCCTCACGCTCACGCTTTTCCTGCTCTCTTTTCTTGCGTCTGAAAAGGCGCCTCTCTTCCTTCCTCTTTTCGCGGTAGTTTTCTCGCACGGCTCGCGTTGCAGCTGACTGCAGCGTTTTTCTATAAGCGGCGTTTTTTACTGCAGTCGCAATGCGACACTCCTGATCATACCATTGGTTCCGAGGTTGCGGGCGCCGGAAACCAATGACTTCTTCAGCGGCAGCGCGCATGGAGTGGGATATATGCGCCCAAAGTCCGCCGGCGTCGTCGAGTCCAGAGGTTGGTCGGTTGAGCTTAACCGAGAGTTGAGCGGAGTAGGCTTCGGCAGTCCGTTGTAATTGCAGCTTAGCGACATCTAGCTTTCGTTGCATTCCTGTGCGTATGTTCTTGGCATTGCATAATCGCATGCGGATCTTGGCTGCAACAAGATAATGGTCGGAGTCAATGTTGACCCCCCGAAATGTACGCACATCTAGAACACTAGAGGCATGCCTTCCGTCGATTACAACATGATCAATTTGGTTTCGCGTTTTTTGATCCGGGGACAGCCAGGTGGCCTTGTGGATGTCGAGGTGCTTAAATCTGGTGCTACTAACTACCATGTTTCGTGCCGCGGCGAAGTCGATCAGTCTTAGACCGTTGTTTGTGGAGGTCTCGTGAAGACTGAACTGACCGACAGTGGGGCCAAAGATGCCTTCCCTTCCGACTTTCGCATTAAAATCGCCGAGGACTATTTTCACGTCATGGACCGGAAGGTGGTCATATACGTCCTCAAGACTAGCGTAGAAAGCGTCCTTGACGGCTTCGTCCTTTTCCTCCGTCGGGGCGTGCGCGCAAACAAGGCTTATGTAGAAAAATTTTGCCTTGATGCGGATCGTGGCCAATCTTTCGTTCACAGGTGTGAACCGGGAAACAAGGTGGCGTAGTTTCCGGCTAACGACGAATCCACATCCGAATTCGCGCTTCTCCGCATGGCAGCTGTAGTAGATATCGCAGTGTGCTTGTTTAGAGCAGCCTTGCCCTTTCCATCGCATTTCCTGGATGGCGGTGATGTCAGATTGTGTTGTTTTGAGGGCTTCCGCCAGTTGGATAATGGCACCTTCCCTATAAAGGGTCCGGACATTCCAGGTGCATATCCGTAAATCATTGTCCGTTTTTCGTTTGCGGTGGTCGTCAACGTAATTGGGGTTCTTATCCGAGGCTGGTTTAGTTTTCATTGGGCAGTAGTAATGTGGCGGGACCTAAACCCTGCGCACATTCCATGTTTAAGGTCTATGGATCGACCCGCCGCTCAAATTAGCCGTCAAACTGACGGATGCCAGCTTGCCGTTGCCCAGGGAACACCACTTGGAGGTGTCGACTTGAGACGATTTCGACATGGATAATGCTGGCCTCGCCAGGTTGAGGCGGTCAGACACGTTGCCATGTGAAGGTTCGCCCCCTGTTCCCCACAAAAGTTTACATACGGGTAACAAATTTCTATTTTCTTCAAAACAGTATGTTTTTTTTTTACTTTTTATTTATTATTTATAAATTAAATATAGAATATATAATTTTACGAACGATGTAGAATAATTTTGTTGTTGTTATTTGAGAATAACAACATAAAACGCATAACGCGTTAATTTTCATATTTACATAAGTATACATACCCCTCTTAAGAATTGATGTACCGTTATTAGAACCGGTGCAAATTTCATGATAATTTGCTTCATCTCATTAGTGGAGCTTTTAATCGCATAGAGTGTGGTAACATTTGTAAAAGGAAAATTATAAACTCTCGTTAGTGCAGTAAAATGGGCAAGGGCAAAGAAATTTGTGAACCAATTCGAAAAACAGTCATTAAATTAAGAAATGACGGTAAATCTCTCAACGAAATTGGACAAATATTATATTTAAAAAAGCCTACGGTCCAAACAATAATAAAAAATTTCAAAGAAGGTGGAAATTACGAAAGTAAAGCTCGTTCCGGCCGCCCTCGAATGCTTGATATTCGAACAGAACGAACTGTTATTCGCTCCGTCAAAGAAAATCCTAAGCAAAGCGCAGTCGAATTAAATCGAAAATTAAAGACTGATCTGGGAGTAACTGTTTCCGACCAGACCGTTCGCAGTTCTATATTTATGCAGGATAACGATCCAAAGCATTCTTCGAAGATAGTGAAGGAATGGCTTCTCTATAACGTCAAACACAAGCTGGAACATCCCCCACAATCTCCTGACCTAAATGTTATTGAGCATTTATGGGATATTTTGAAACGAGGTCTGAAAAAACGTTACATCACATCCATTTCATCGTTGAAGGAAGCCTTGAAGGACGAGTGTAGTAAAATTAATCCTGAAATAACCAAAAAATTGGCTTTATCCATGCCATCTCGATTATCAGCTGTAATAAAAGCCAAAGGAGGACACACAAACTACTAATTAAAGATTTTTTCAGTATATTTACCATCCGTATGTAAACTTATGTAAATTTGAAGAAAACCAAAAAATTAATTATTTTATGTTATTTACTACATACCCATGAAGTTATAATATTTTTAAGTTTAGTTTTTCCAATAAAATGCGATACAAAATAATAAATATTATTCTAGCATTTTTTTATTAACATTTATTTAAAAAACTAAAATATGTGGGGGGTATCTAAACTTTTGTAATACTCTGTACGTAGTCAAGCCCTGCCCGAGCGTAACCCCTTTTCGATTTCTGAACACCGAATACACTCGAACTTCGTAAACACCGAACATATCCCAACTCATAAATACCGAGCGCACCCGAAGTTACGAAGCACCGAACACACCCGCACTTGAGAATATCCGAGAGAGGACACTGAGGGCAGAAACCAGAGATAAAGAGATAGGAACTTCATGTTTTTCAAGGTTACTTCAGATTTTACTTTTTTCAACTGCCTTTTTTATGCAACACTCACGAATTGTGTTTATGAGTTTGGATATCACATGTTTGAGGGAAGTTTCTGCGGTTTTTGTGCTTGTATTGAACATTTTATGTTAGTATTTGAGACAATTATGACATAAGACTATCTCTTCCCACAGTCCAAAATCGAAGTTTCCTATTTCTTTATCTCTGAGTGCCGAAGCTGTTACCATCATCATATTAATTGTTGTGTATAATAAGGAAAAGACTCATATTTGTAAATACAATTATACACTGGAAGAAATATAATTTGTCTACCAATAAAACACATTGTAACTGAATTTAATGTATCTCAAATTTTTTTTTGTATTTGGTGAAGATTCGACTGTCCTTCGTCTGAACCTGGAGCGGCTGAGTCATACCTCAGCCTACGAGAAAACCCTTTTACAATTGCAAATTTTTTGTTGTGTTAATAAAGATCAAAGTTTATGTTATGTTTTTGTTAATTAATAGTCATCTTTAATTAAAAAGCATGTGGAATTTAAAAATCCGATACTGTATGTTAACTTTTGTCCTTTACTGTTGCATATGACCCACACTTTATAAGAAATGCTCTGCGTATGAAGATATGAATGAATAACATAAATAAGAAAATTAAATTTTTTAAAAAAATTTTATTTATTAACCTTAAATGAATTTATTTAAAGCACTTTAAATGATGAAAAATAACTGAATTATTTACTTAAAATTAGATAACGAGGAAATATCTTACGAGGGAGTGGCCACTTTATTACGAAGTGTCTATTCAATTTAACTATCATCATTTTTTATGCAACCTTATTTGTGTTTATTTTTAGAAAAAAATTAATCTATTTGCTAACACGTTCGGAAAATTGCGCAGGCGCTAAAAAGTCTGCACAGCTAAAGTCAGCTCAGTCTTAGCAACAAGTTCCACAATGTTGCGGCAACATTTTAATAAAAATACTAACAATCATGTGAGTGTGTTGGCAATTTTTTAGTCAGCTAATAAGAGTTGCAGTAAAGCAGGCAAACAATCAAGACAAAAAAGCGCTTCATTTAAACTCGATGATGATAGCAAAGAGCAGTAAATTTTTCATAATATATTTTTTAAGCGTTTGAAATTGATTGAAATTAGTTTTAATTTTAATAATCATTATTAGTATTAATTTTTTTTTGTTTGTACGAAAAATTTACAAGACTAATTCATGGACTTAAACGCACTTTAACTTTTTTATACGCATTCCTTTAATATCCTTTAGTTGAGTGTTTTTATTTAAGTTAATTTAGAACCTCTTGATTGGCCAAGACCGTGTTCTCAATACACACAAAAGGAGTGGTTGGTGTTGGGAATATGATTTCTCCAAAGATTCATATCCTCAATACATTTATTCATGCCATTCGCCACGAACGAATAACAACGTCTAAACAACTACAAATACACTAACAAATATATTTGTTCATACACACACACAAACACACACACACACACAAATACATTTGAATTTTGGCGCACATGCTCTCTTTGCATTACTTGCTTCTCAAATGTTGCGTTGTTAGCCAGCAGTACTCAAAAGTGGAGTGGCGTTGGGGCTGACAAGAATTTTTATAAAGCCAGTTAAAAAAAAAGAAAGGAATACAAATAACACTGCTTGCTTTTATCCTTTTTTTTAAGGTTTCTTTTTTAAACAACTGTATAAATTGTAACGTTGGCAAATTTTAGTGTTCTAACGACTTTGACACGTGCAGGACATGCGAAGGTTGACTTTTAAAATTTTGTAAACTGATGCTTTACATAGTAAAACAATTTTGCGCAAAGACAGAGCTTACTTTTCTGACAGTTTTTAAAATTATTCAAATTAATACCTTTATATAACAGTATACCTAGTAGGCAGTGCTGTCAAATATTCGACAAAATGTAAAAACCGGTTTCAACCGAAATAACCCGGAAATGACAATTTTCCAAAAATCGGATTTTCGAATACTTAAAAAGAAAAATAACCGGCTTAAACCGGTTTTATAGAAGAATTATTTAGTTAGTATAAAAATATATTTTTTAAATTTAATAAAAAACAGAGACAAAAATTAAAGGCATCGTATATTTTTTTATATATCGTCCATTTAAGTAAAGGTTTTATTAAGCATATTTAATAATATAGTAAGACAAAAATAAAAATAATAATTTTAAATCCATATATGGTGCATTCCACTGTTACGTACAGACAAGTTCAACTTATTTTACGGTTTATATTACATATAGCACTTAATTGTTTTATCAGATATATACTTTTTTTTCTCTAATTTAATAGATTATATACTAGTCTTTAATAGTGCGCAGAAACATTTAAAAAAAGTCATGAAATACTGAAGAAAAATGCAAACAACCCACGTCACGTACGGAACACATCAAGTCAACCAACATTCGAAATCGTTATAGTTTTATTCAGATTTCAGCGAATATATTACAGGTGCATAAAAAGTGTCTTCGAAGGAAATTATAACTAAGAATCATGCTTGCTACTAGCGAAAAAAAATATTAATTAAAACACCTATTTATAATTCAAAAACATTTTTTTATATTTGTCACGTACAGACAAGTCGTCACGTACGGGACATAGTTCAACTTAAATCTATAATATATGTAAAAATCAATAGGTAAATACAGTTTTGTCTTGGGAAAGGCAATGTTTTCTGCACTCCACAACTTTCTCCTCAGTTTTAATAAAATGGAAGTTGGAAATTCCAGTTATCGCTTTGGCATTGTCCCACGGCGATGCACTTTTAATCCTTTCATAAATTTCAGAGGATGGCACATAAATCACACGGGTTTTTGTGACTAATTGAGAAGCTAAATCAGAAAAGTCCTTGGCTGATTGGACAACAACATGTTCATTTTGGCTCATCATTTTCTCAAAATCGCAAAAGACATCGCAAAATCAACTTGAAGGATTCGCACATTTTCATTGCGTTGGTCTTTTTGAAATTCACCGGCTTGAACTCGTTTTAAATTAACATGCTTCATCAGTATATGGATAGAATCAATCAATTTTTCTTTAAGTTCACCTGAACTTGTTTCGTGGTTTACTAAACGTAGTTTATTTTCTGAGTTTTTTTGCCATTCTTTCCATACACAGATTGTACTTAAATTCATAGAAATTAATATTTTTTTGCCATCAGAACAAGTATCACATTCATTTTTCCAGCACTTCGAATCCAAAGAAGGATCACATAAAATCATAGTCCACCAGTCGTTACAATAATTTTGTTTCAAACCTTTCAATTTGAACATAAAATTTTCATGAGTTAAACATTTGCACTGGTCTGAAGGTGTGTCTTTCATTAGCAAAACATTTTTCGGTCTTAGACTACAAAATTTTGAAAATCCAATTTCGATTTTAGGAAAAAATTCTTTAAAAATGCAAAAGGCTTCTCGTAGGTACAAAGTCAAATAATGCTTTTGACACTTCTTCTTAATGCCGTTTTCCCAAACAACGATGAAATCATTTGCGCCTGGGCAGGTATACACAATATCCGGACGATAGTAAAATGCTTTCACATCGTCAAAACGTGTATCGTCACCTGATGTGCTAATGTTTGGGCTTTCTGCTAGAGCAATGTTCATTGTACGCGCTAGTTCTGTAACAACCGCTTTTTTCTTTCTTGGTGATTGAGGCAGTGCTTTTAGAGCCTTTTGAACAGCTTTAGATAAAGTCTGTTTCGACTTGTACGGAGATTCAGTACTTACAGGAGAATCAGTAGGATTTTTAAGTTCCACCCGCTTTTTTGCCCTTTGCAATCTCTTCTTATCCCTTTCCTTAAGTGAAATTGCTTTTAACTCACCTTCAGAAAGATTTTCTGCTTTTCGTTTACGAAGCTCACGCAATCTTTTAGCCTCATAAGCGGTAAAATTAGGATCTTCCTCTTTTTGCTTTTCTCGAAATTTTCGCATGCGGCTAGCACTGGTTGGTGGTTGCTGGTCGCTCATTTTTGCGTTATTGAGATTTGCAGTACAAAAAAGGGCTTTGTTTATTACAAACGCCAGTAAAAGTTGAAGATGTCAGATAACTTATTCTTCGGCGTCACGTACAGACACTTTATTATCACCAAGAATATATTGTAAGCAAAGCGATTTCAAACAAAATTGTTTCACCAGTTTTTAGACCGCTAAAAGATAGCTGTTAACAGAAAAATTCAATTTGTATAGTCGACTTGTTTTACAATTATTAATAGAAAAAGGAATTAAGCGTCACGTATGGGACATCAAAACTTACCTTTCCGTTATGATTAATTTCTTATCAAAAAACACTTAACCAAAAAAATGAGTATGCAGTTAAATACAGCGGACCATACACTATAACATAGAACAGAAATCTAGTTTCTATCTGATAAACAATAGCGGCAGCGACCTCGCAAAAAGTTGTGTAAAGACTAATGAAAAAATCCAACTTGTTGTTACTCTCAATAAATAACGGTATTTAAAAAAAATGAGACATACTCACTACAACTTTTGTAAATTATTTTAGAAAAGAACATAATCTCACTATGTACGTGCAATAATATATAAAAAATGCATATTTGTAAAACAGTTCAGAGTTCCCCTTTTTCATGGAATGCTCCATATGTATATAAAAAAGTTAGGGCTATAAAAGATCTACTTTTGTTATTCTCTTATTAAATTTTTTTAGAAAAGAAAAATCATCCATCAAACTTGCTTGGGTATCTTTAAAAGACATTTTAGTCGAATTTTGTACAGAATTGATAGCTTCCATAAGTTGGTCTTTTAAGCATCCAGATTTTTCAATAATTTCGATATCTAAATCGTCTGACTCTTAGGATACGTCTACCTCGAAATTAGGAAAAAGCCTATTAAATAGATCGACAGCATATTCTTTTGCTTGCTCTTTTGAAGCGAAACTTAAATGTGCATCAATTTCGCTTAAAGTTTCTAGGCTTAGATCCAATAAAGCATGATTTACACATTTAAATATTCTAAAAAATGTATCATATCATGGGGGCCATAGAGTTCCATCTATGAATAACATCTAAAACAAGCAGTAGTTCATGACCTTCCTGGTTTTTAACGTATTCTTGGATTTTTTTTTTTGTTTTTTATTGGATCTATTAAACATTCTAACACATTTTCGTAATTTAGAAATAATTCTATAGTTTTAGTGTGGTTTTAACGCTCTCATACTTGTGAAAACTTCAAAGGAATCATTGAAACTCTCAATGTCGTTATCAACAGATTTGTCACTATCTTCGGTAGATTAGTCACTTTCGAAAAAATCAAGATTGCCATTGTCATGTTTATAAAAAGTTTCAACCACACACAAATGGATGGCATGGTTGATGCACATCTGAGAAATAGCTGGATTAGAAGAACCATACTTCTTCATGACTGCGGCACCATCATGAGTTGATGCCACAATGTCATTAGAAAGATTTATTTCAAATTCTGATAATTTATTTCTGATACAAAATTCTAAATAATTAGAAGTTACTTTTAATTTTACCTCCTCTAATCCTAGGTTATACAACTCCACTTTTTTAGTTTTTCTATTAATTATTCTCATGCTTTTTATTAGACAAGTCCGTCCATTCGTCAACAATGATAGAAAAACGACCATTGTTTGCTTTTATTTTTTTAAAAAGTTGGATTAACTGATGCTTTTTTTCCTCGTAAAATGCATTCATATCTTTCCAGACTGTAGCGCAGCTAGCAGGTACTTCCAATATTTTCGATGCCAGATATAACGAAACTATTTTTGATCTTATTTCTGCGTTAACAGATAACCCATCCTCGGCTACGCATCTGGATAAAATTTCCGGCAATAAATCACTTTTCTTAAAATATGTCAATAATTCTTAGCTTTTCGAACTTGCTTCTTTCGAGCTTGTTGGTATTTCGTCTTTTTGCTCGATCTTGTTATCATTGTCGATGTTTTATATGTCCTTATGGGCTCGTTTGAGGTGGTTGCGAAGGCCAGATGTCGATGAACCTTTGCAGGAAAGTATTTTAGGATACAATGTATCCTATATCAATGTATCGCCTTATCCTAATTTTTCTTAAAATACTTTCACACTATGGAGCTCATTGTGAATCTATGCAGGAATATATTAAGGACATTTTTAAGAATTTATGTGAATGAAGGTACTTACATTGTCTCCTAAATAATTGAAATAGTGTTCGGCTTGCGATTTGCATTATTAATTCAAATTTAACAATTTGGTCGCAAACAGCTGTTTAAGGGTTGCACTTTAGTGGATGTGTTTAATAGACAAAATAGTGTTGCCACCACGAAGATTTTCATTTATATAAACGTTTATTTCGTATATATTTTTATATGCTGGAAATTTAAAAAAAAAAAAAAATTGAAAAAATTAAGAATTGTTAGTATTCGAAAATGTCGACGAACCCAACCAGAAAAACCCGGTTTTTCGAATTATTCGAAATACACAATTTAAAAAAAAAAACGAAACCGAAAAATCAATAAATACCCAGTTTCACGAATAACCCGAAACCGGGACTGACAACACTACTCGTAGGTGGCATTTTTTCGAAAATGAGATAAATACAGTTGCGAACAATACTGTTCTCGAATTACTAAAAATACACAAAAAGGTTTATTTAAAACAAAATAATACAATCGTATTTAATCCAGCAAAAATTAAAAAGAAAATAATCAAAATAAAATCCATATTTCATACTATCTATAATATGTAGTTTGTTTGTAAATTAAACTTATGAACACTTATATCTGTCTGCTGATCAATTCATGTTTTCCTTTATATAGTATTTTAAATAACCAACTTGAGATTTTTTTAGGACTTTTATTTTGTTCGGCCTACTTTTTACAAAATTTTCTAAAGTGCCAGGACTAATTTTTTGCTCGTTTCCACCAGTTCCCACTATTAAGGCTCGTTCCCAAAGTTCGTCCATATCCTTTGGAGGTTTATTTTTGTGAATAATTTTTTATTTTAGGTTGACGCAGGCTAATCAAGAAATTTGGTCACATTCTTATTGAACTAGCTCTTTGTTATTTTAGCCGTGTGCTTGGGATCGTTATCCTGCATGAAGACATGATCCTGCCCCTGTTCTGCCCCAAATATATACAAAAAATAGGTAAATATGAGTCTTCCAAAACATTAATACAATCCGTGGGCCTCACTGTACCATTGATTCGTTGCAGTACTCCGATTTGATTCCGACGAAAGTATCCCCAAAGCATCATTACGCCACCTCCAAATTTCAATGCCTGCGCATATTTTGCTCTTAAAGCCCTATATCTGTATCAAAATAAGTTCACATGCTCCCATCTGATCCAACACGATTGATTTTAGTTTCATCTGAACATGTTTTCTTTAGCTAATCATCAATCATTTTTCTGCGAATTCATATTGTTGCTTTTGATGCTTATCAGTTAAAAGAGGCTCTTCACTCTTATTCTAGGATAAAGTGCACTTTTAATTCGACTCGGGCGGGTTGTCTTGTTATTGATCTCAACTCGGGAGTTTTTGTTCAGAACCTGATTGGTCTACATGGCAGTATTTGTAGACTTCGTGACTATTAAACGCCTGCTTATGAGCTCTACGCATGGAGATAGCCTACCGCCACTTTCCCTTGGGTCACAATCATATTAGACTCCTTTTTTATTTTATTGATTAATCCAAGTGATATGTTATATATTTAGTTATAAAATTTAATTGCATAAGTTTAAATTTGATTTTGTTCAGTTGTGTTATTTTCAAACTGACTTATCTAATGTTGAAGTTGAGTCAAGTTACAAATGTTTAAGTTATAAAAACATCCCATGCAATTTTTTCATATTTGAAGTAAAGTTTGAATAAAGTTTTAACTTTGGAAATTCAATATGATGTGAAAATTGTAATTAAATTTCATTAAGATTCAAGAATATATGTGCAATCATTTTGTATACACCTCAATTCATTCACCCAACTTTACATCTCTCAGATGCCTCCTTGCCATGGATATATAGGGTCGTCCTCTTTGACGAGTATGACTATCCCCGTGCTAACAAGTTTTTATGTCAATTGCCATACCTTCGCAGGCTTTTTTCACAATAATATACATAGTGACCTGCTACCAAGATGGGCGCCACCCCGAGCTCTTGGTTGGCTCTAACTTTTTACGGCCTGGGACGTATCCCATTACCAACCCTCCTCCTTTAACCTGGCTTGGGACAGGCAGGCGCAAACCTGGTGGCGGCCGCGGCGTAGTGGGTAGAGTGTGTGACTCTTACGCCAGAGAACCCTGGTTCGAATCCTCCATTTGACACAGAAAATTTTTTCAATTGAATTAATTTTTCTGTTCGGCCGTCACCTCTCTGCAGACAATGGAAAACCTCAGAGAGTAAAAACTGCCATGAAAAGCTTCTTGAGAACATGAGCCGTTCGGAGTCGGCGTAAAACCTGTAGGTCCAGTTCTCGATCATTTGTGTGCAAACATTTGACATCACACACAACACAATTGATCATAAGAAGCTCGGTCAAAGTCCTTTCAAGGGCTGAAATGGCCATTTTGTACTACTATTTTCCATCACTATTTGCAGCGACTTTTTTCTAGTACTATTTCTACTTCCCTATCTACTACTATTGTCGAATACTACAACTTCATGTCATGCCCAAATCCGTATCCAAATCCTTGCGCAAGTCCTTGTCCAAATACTTTTCTAAATCTTAAATCCTACCCCTACCGCTGTAAAAACCGTTGTTCAAATCATTGCCCAAGATGACTTGCTTCTATGATAGTAATCGTGGGTTCGAAGGGTGGCACGTATGAATTTTATTTTTTATATGATCAATTCCTTTACAATTTTAACTCAATAACAGTTTTTATATGAAAATATTAATAGGTGATTTCTCTCTTGAAAACCATGAAAAAAAGCATGTCAAAAACGGCATCTCTGACTCCCTAGCGTCATATTGCTACATTTAAAAATATTTTTCAATACATTTTTATAAATGATCTTTTGATCTTAATATCATATATCAAATATATCCTTGCTTTCTACACTTGATTCACCGGTATATTTCTCATCATTGGTCCAAAATATGGACAAACCAAGTGACCATGAACGTTTTCATGGGAACGTTGTGGTTCTGATTGTGCTGTTTGTGATTGCGTGTTAAACTCTGTCGCCTTTAGCATTGCAGCAAAACATTTTATTGCTAGTTCAATCAATACATTGCGCTGATCGATGGCAAAATTATGTAGCACTGCAGAAGCTATGACAACTTTTTGCATAGGGCCAACATCTCATCGCAATCCAGTCGCTAAAACTGAAAATCGACGCTTCCATATAATCGTTTCACCGGATTTCTTGTTCTTATTTGAGATTCATTGAACAACGATTCAACGCTTCCGGCATTACAAGAAAGGAATGGTGTGGCCAAATATTTTGTAATTTTGTAGCCAGAATAACCGATCAAAATAAAATGACCGAAATCACCATGTTCGAATTTAGTCTTCAAATGCGATTTATTGGAAATTGTTTGATCATGTGGAGCGCCTGGCCAGCGTGCTACAATATCCAATATTTTCAAGTTTGCATCGGCGACCGCTTGAACGTTAAAAGTGAACCATCCTTTACTATTACGATAGTTCTCAGCGTCATCTCCGCCTGGCGGTTGAATCCTAATGTGAATACAGTCAATTGCTCTAATTGTGCGAGGAAATTTAACTATATTGAATAACTCTCGTGTAACGTTCAACAACTTCTGTTGTGTAGTTCGCATTTTGACGAATTGAGGCCTCAATTCGGCAAGTGCCCCTTCAACCTGATGCAGAACATTGTGTACTGTTGCAATGCACACACCACTAAAGTCTTCAATATCCACCTGAAATGATCCAAGTGCACAGAATCGAAGAAAAATCAAAAGTTGGAGAAAAGTTTCCGGAGTTCACGTGATCTATGAAAAGCCGGGATAAAATATACGACTATACTTTATGCGCACCTATACAATTCATAATCAAATAAAGAAAATTACCGTCAGAATCACAGTCGTCTCACTTGTCGATGTCAATAAGTGGCATCATTTTGTATTGATGACTACTAATATCGAAGTCCAGGCATTCTTCACTCGATGATTGAATCTCTTCATTGTTAATTCTTCCCAATCGACCCAGTTGACTCAATCTACTGCTTATCTCGATGACAATAAATTAGCTCAAAAAATTTGAAGGTAATTAATTTTCGGGACGTTCACAAAAAACTCGTTAGTTTGTTATCATTAAAACAAAAATCACAAGTTAAAGTAAATATCCCAAGTTAAGACACATAACTAGTGCTATTTTTGAGAGTTAGAGAAATCGCAAGTTAACTCTAGTTATAAATGTCAGTTAACAGTGAATAAAATTAATTGTTTCTAAATGAAAAAAAAATCCCACAGTTATTCTCAACTCATAAGTTAAAAAAGTGAATAAAACGGCTCTAAGAAAATTACCAAAAATGGTTGAAATCAGTCAGTCCTTAGGGGCACCCCCCTCGGACCCATATTAAATTTTTATATAATTTGGCATGGGACGTAGACACAAAAGTTGACCGATCTTAATGAAACTTGGTCAGAAGGAAGAACGTGCTAAATGCATTGTTATTTCAACGCACTTGTGGGCAATTGTAAGTTTTTGCCGATGCTGAGACATCATGTAGCAAGTAGAAGTACTTTTTTGTGGAATGTATTTATGTATAGCAAACACACAATTCTCTATCTATTATGAGATTATTGGGATCTACTGCAACATAGCTTTAGAAATACATACTTGATGTCGAATCAACAACTCTGCTTAACAGAGGCTTTTGGATCAGTGGTTAGTGTAGTGAACTACTACTCACAACGGTGTGAGTTCAATTCGCCGCAGAGGATCGAGGAAATATTTTCAATATATTGAAATTACATTTTGTTTTTAGAATAGACGCAAGGAACAAAGAATCAAAAATTTTTAAGAAAAACGCTGTCGAAAAATAAAAGTGTCGTTTTTGAGATTTCACACAAGCAAATCACAGAACGAGGCGTAAAAAGCTTCGCTTCAAAAAGAGTAATAGATGTGTACTTAAAATGGTTGAAATCCATGGGGAACCATCCTGAAACCTATAGTACTTTGACCGAGCTTCTTATGATCAATGGTGCTGTGCGTGTTGTGAAATGTTTGAACACAACAGCGGCTATGTTTAAAGTTGAACGATATTAAAGTTGAAATAAAAATTTCTCTGTTATATACATGTTTTTTGAAACTCACCCATATAACAAAATATATGAAAAAGTAATTTGGTCCAAAAACTAAATATATTATCAAAAAATATATCCTTATTTTTATCCAAAAAATATCTATATAGTTTTTTTTTAAAGCTGACAATTTACTAAAATTCGAAGTCTGATATATAAAGGGTGTTTTTTTTAGAGGTATAGAACTTCGAATTGAAATAAAACACAAGAAAATCGTTTTAATGTCCATCAATTTGGCTTTATTGGAAGGATAATTTTATGCCATTAATGTTTAAATATGATATGCATGTGGCCTCCGCGGCTGGCTCGAATAAATCTAATTCTACAGGTCCAATTTTCAACCACTTTTTCGAGCATATGGGGCCGTATGTCGGCAATAACGCTACGAATGTTGGCTTCCAAGTCCCCTAACGTTTCTGGTTTGCTGGCGTAGACGAGCGACTTCACATATCCCCAAAGAAAATAATCCAATGGTGTCAAATCACACGATCTTGGTGGCCAACTGACAGGTCCATTCCGCGAAATTATGCGCTCATCGAATGTTTCCTTCAATAAATCGATTGTGACGTGCGCTGTGTGGCATGTAGCGCCGTCTTGTTGGAACCACAACTCATCCACATTCATGCCATCCAATTCGGGAACAAAATAGTCGGTTATCATGGCTCTATACCGGTCTCCATTAACGGTAACTGACTCTCCAGCATTATTTCGGAAGAAGAATGGCCCAATGACTCCACCAGCCCATAGAGCACACCAAACAGTCAGTTTTTGTGGATGTAATGGCTTCTCAAGGGTCTCATGTGGATTCTCTTCACTCCAAATGCGGCAATTTTGCTTGTTGACGTAGCCATTCAACCAAAAATGGGCCTCATCACTGAACAAAATTTTGCGCTGAAAATCAGCATCGAGATCAATCTCATTTTCGGCCCATACACCAAAATCACAACGCATTGCATGGTCTCGCGGCTTTAATTCTTGCACAAGCTAGATCTTGTAAGGTCGCAAGCCAAGATCTTTGCGCAAAATCTTCCATAAAGTTGATGGACAAAGCTCCAATTGCTGTGCACGGTGGCGAATCGATTCATTCGGGTCCTCTTCAACATTTTGCTCTACAGCGGCAATTGTTTATTCGGTGCGCACTGTTCGACGTCTCTGCGGATGCGTATTATCACATAGAGTAAACGTAGTGCGAAAACGATCCATGGTTAACCGAATTAATTGCTCTGATGGACGATTATGTCGACCATAAAATGGACGGAGCTTGCGGTAAACTTCGCGAACTGAACCATTATTTTCGAAATAAATTTGCACGATTTGCAAGCGTTGTTCTTTTGTCAACCTGTTCATGATGAAATGGCAAACCAAACTGAACATAAATGACATTAGAGTTGCCAGATTTGACCACAAAATGCCAGTTTTATCTCTATTCGAAAAACAAACCTCTAAAAAAAACACCCTTTATTTTTCAAATTTTTTTTAAGGAAAAAAAGTGTAAAGTAACAAGAATTATATATTTTTTAAATAAATATGTGGTTATTCTGTTCGTAATAAATTTGTCAAATTAATAAAAAATAAATTATAATAATGTTGCATATTGATCAATAACATTCTAATTCTGTGAACATTCTAAGACAAATCTGACTCATAAAATAGGTTTACGGTGCCATAAGCTATGATAATACAGTAAAACTGTAGGTATATCGTGCGTAGGTACCACTGGGCAACTTAGGGTTAAGAAAAGCCACATTGAAAAACAATTTTGAGAGCATTGAATTTTGCGTGGAAAATATTGCATATACATTTGTCCCACGTTTTATATTTGAATTTTGATTATTTGAAATAAATTGTTAAATTATAGAAGAAGTTTTGATAAAGAAAAACTAATTTATGATTTATAATCAGTTATCTTTCTATAACATTTGTTAACATGAATGTTTTAAAGGTAATTATTGCAAATTTTTGCTTACCTTTCTGCAAGGGTGAAAACCAATTAAAATATTCAACAACAACAAATTGTGTTCTTAAAAAAAAGCCCCTTTTAATTGCACCACAACAAACATGGATTGATTATCTCAAGCGTACTCTGAAGAACTTATGCTTTAAAACCTCTTCTTTCTTTTGTCAGAGGCTGCTTTAAGTCAAAACAAAAATTGGCTAAATGGTAAGATGGTAAGAATTGGACACAGGAACAAATAAAAAATGGAAATAAAAAGTGAATGGCTTCATTTAATGTCAAAGGTTGATGATTCAACAAGAGGAAGCCATGTAGCAGCGAGGGACACGTTCACATTGATGCAAGAAACCCATTGAAGCCCATTCAGCAAATAACCGAAGTAGCAGAGGGGTTGACGACGATGGGTGGCAATGCCACAAAAGCACTCTCAACGCAATTCAAAACACATCAACACCACAACAACAACAACAACTACAACGACAGGATAACATCTCAAATTGTTTAGAAAAGATTTGCTCTTAGTTTTGTTTCGAGTCATTAAAGTTTTATCAACACCACAAATGCAAACACCGAAAGACAGCTGAAGGTTGAATGGTTGATATGGTGATGACTGGATGTAGGTTGAGACTTGGTTGAAGGGGTGGTTGGTGTATTTTTATTTTGTAGAATCATGGAATCATCAGAGCAACTCACAAAAGATTGAGCTAAATGAAGGGTATGATGCAAAGGCTGCATAGCTCAGTTGATAGAGGGGGAAGAGGGGGTGGGGATGGTGGGGACAGCTGCTAGGAGGCACAGCACAGCATTGATGTAGTTGTGGCTGTCATCTGATTTTTGGGGTTTTTCAAGGGTATTTGTGGTATAACCAGTACAAATGTACAATGTTCAGACGGAAAAATGGATGAGGAGGATGGTGCGCTTTTAGTCAAGCAACAAGCACTCGATTTTTTGCAGATAAAGTTTTTTGAAAATCCAACAGATGTTTCTGCACAATTTTGCTTATCCTTTTTATACACTTTTATTTATACTTTGTGTGGTCAAGTTAAAGGACCCGTTGGTAAAAGGTTATTATAAGAGAGCTAAGAATAATAATAATAATTATTTTTATAAAATTAATAATTAAGGCACAAATTACATGATTTTCCCCCTAAGAAATTTTGAATTTTCCTTCACAATTTTCAACAAACCCTACAAAACGTATCTTCTCACCCTTCTCATTGATCTTTATGAAGCTGCCACTTTTAAGTGTTAAACAATTTGTGCAACTATAGCTGCTGTATAGCCGGCAGTCATTTTTGCCACCGAAACATTTTTAATCGCACCAATGTTAAGCTTTAAAAAGTTTTCCATTTCTTTACTTCCATCTCTCCTCCCGTCCAACATCTCTTGTCCACTAGCCAGAACAATTTTTGTTTTGTTGAATTTACAAAGTTTTGCCATTTAACAGCGTTTTGCTGCTTTACTTTTTCGCCTGCACAAGTGCAACGGCCGCGGGTTATGGTAGCAAAAGTTTTCCGTTGCCGTACATTATAACTTCAGTCAGCTTAATTTTATGAAAAAAACTTACAGCAGCTTTATTTTTTTGTTGCAATTTTTAAAATTGTTTACTAATTGCTGAACTTTGAATTTTACTTATGGTTATGAATATATACCGATAAAATTCAACTGTTGAATTCAGCTTATTTTTGACGAGACCCAAACCACTGAAATTTTTCTGAGACCCTTTTAAACGTGTGCTGTATGGAGGTCGACTAAGGTTTTTCAATTGGAAAAATTAAAACTGTTTTTTTTAAATCAAAAAAATCTGTTACACACCCGCGTGCTTTCTTTCTTTTTTTTTTTTTATTTTAATATAGTTAATTATAATATTGAATTACTATAACTAAATGAGTAATACAAGCAACTAGCTGCCAGGGCTGTCAGCTCGAATTTTTACGTTTTTCAATAATAATATTCAATTTCTAAAAGATTTATGTTGTGCAAATAAAATAATTTTATATACAGTAAGTAAGATTACATGATTTAATAAATTTATAAATTTTTGAAACATTTTCTAGTGTGATGTCATTAAGTAAACTACTAGGTTTAATGTTACCGAATATATTTCTTCTGATATTTTTAAAATGATTACATTAATCGGGAATGTGTTGTACAGATGTTGCATCAGTACAGTATTGACAGTTCGGGGTGCTTTTACCACACAGCAAATATTCGTGAGGAAATTGTGTATGTCCAATTCGAAGACGAACGAAGATCTTAGTCTGTTGTCTGGTGCATATAGTAGGGTAGACTGCTTTGAGTCGTTCTTTGTTAATAGTGCAGTGGCGATGATTATATGTGCGCCATTCTGTACATTTTAGCTGCTGCAGGTGCTTTGCTATTACTTTCAGGACGTCATTCGTTTCAAATGTATGAAAGGTGAGATTTGGGCCTCTACCGGCGGCATTGGCAACTTTATCTGCGTATTCGTTACCTTTTATTCCTAAGTTGTTTTATTGCAGGATTGTCTGATGGAAGTTATGAGCTCGCTGTTGTTACTTATATTTCGAACTGCTTTAAAGGTCGATTTACTATCCGTACATATAATATATTTACCTCTGTTTTTAATTGCAAAATCAGTGGCAAATTTAACTGCGAGGGCTTCGGCGGTGAAAACTGAGCAGTGGGGTTCGAGTAGACCTGCTTTGATGATGGAACCATTATTGTTTACTACAGAAAATGATGAGCTTTTTGCGTTTTAGATCCGTCAGTATAAAGGAATTTCCAATTGTTGGTATTGTAAAGATCGGCTTGTCCAGAAAAAAGTTGACAGTATGTTTCAGTGTTAGTACGCTGTTTCGAGAAGGCATGTAAGTCTGCGATAAGTTTTCTTTAGGCACCAAAGTGATCCAGAATTCTGTTGGACTACTCTGGGCCTTATGTCAATTTTTAATGTTTTGCTCAGTTCAATGCATCGTTGTATTGCTGATTTTATTTTGTGAACTCGTTTCATTTTAGTTGCGTTAGAAACTGTTTTATTGAGGATGCTATTGTACGAACTAAACAGTTTTGGGATGAGATTGTACATAGGTTGAAGATGTCAGTCGCTCTGGTATTGATGTAAGACCTGCTTCAGCTAAGATGGTTTTAATTGCAGATGTAGGGAATGCACTTATGCTTCTTCCAACTGCTGAGTGATAAGGAGTAAATATCCGTTTTTCATTGCTTTTAGCGCACCATCCATAGATAGGTAGTGCGTAATCTATTTTAGAGAATAATAATGACCTAGTGATGTTAATTAGCGTAGATATATGGATACAACTATGCTTATATGTAAGGTATTTTATTATATTTAGTCTGGCAGCTAAATTTTTTCTTAGATCTGTACAGTGTACTTTGAAGCTTAGTGTCAAATGTTATTCCTAATATTTTAAAATAGTCAACAAACTCAATAGGGATATTATTGTAATTTAGTTGGAAATTTGTACATTTATTCTTCTTGGAACCGGAAAATTTCCCACATTCTTTTATATCACTTAATATATTAGAAAAGGAAATCTTGACAGTGTTGATATCATTAATTTTACAGAAGATAATTGCATCATCAGCATAAATGGAGTGCTCAATATTTTTGTATTTTAAAATAATTTTGCTCAGCTGTTCAAATGCAATAATAAATATAACTACTGATAAAGGAGATCCTTGTGGGATTCCATTGTGTAGAGGGAAAACGTTAGATAGGCTTGAATTGACTCTTACTCTAAACTTTGTGTTTGGCAAAAAAGGCTTTAACTATGTTAAAGATTCGTTGACCGACTTTCCAGTTAACAAGTTGTTGAAGTACTGCATGTACACCAATGCGATCAAAAGCTCCTTCAAAGTCTGTTGCTAATACAGTAACATAGTTCTTATTGGAAAGATCCATCGGCACTTTCTTTCTTTTTTTTTATTTTCTTTGGAAATTGTAGTTGGAATTTAGTTTTGCATATTTTTATTAATTCATTATACATTTCTTCATATACCTGTAATATTTCTCAAAAAAAATATTGTGGGTGGAGGGAAACATAACAGCTCAGTAGCCATAATTTTCCTTGGACTTATAACAAAAATATATATAAATTGATATAAAATATAAAAAATACTTTATTGAAGTACCTATCAAATTAAGAAAAAAGGTTTGAGTTTTTGAACCGTGATTAAGATGGGGAATAAAACCGATGTAACGAAAGGTTTCAATAACAACAAACAACAAGAAATATTCGCCGCACTAAGCAGAAGAAAATTTAAGAGCATTCTGTTTGGCATTCTAATAAAGCATTCGCAAGTCATGTTGCATACATGATATCGACGTCACTAGACGAACGTTTTCAGTATTTAAAATGTATTGCTGAAAGTATTGCTGAATAAACAAAAACTCCGCGGCTGTTTGGATTTTTTAAAGTTGGACTTATTAAACATAGGTTTTTATATCCCAACGGTACTGCGCAAGGGGTCTTTGTCATTCCGTTTGTAACGCCAACAAGGAGGCGTGTCAGGTATAGAACAGTGTATATATTTTTTATCAGCATCAGCACCTGAGTCGATTTCCGCGTGTCCGTCTGTCTGTCCTTTTGTCCTACTGTTAAATTCAAAATATAAGCTTCTTTCTAAAAATTGGAGATCAAGTTTGAGAATAAGCCGAATCAAATGAAAACCACGTCTACCTCCCATATAGAGTGATTTAATTGTAATCGTCAAATTGCTGAAAAATTCATAAAAATTCACAAAGAAATGATTTGAAGTTTTGCACGTAAGCTTTGATCTTCAATACAAATTCTGACGGTGACATTTGGAAAACTCGGATGAAAACCAAGCCTACCTCCCATACAAAGTGGCTTTATATTAAACGTTTAATCTCTTAAAGATGTGCTCAAATAACAGAAATGTCTTGGAATTTTGCACATAGGCTTTAATATATAGTAAAGACCATCACTATGCTATTTACATTACCTCCCATACAAATTGGTTTTATTTGAAACGCAAAGTCTCTTAAAAATATGCAAAAATTAAAGAAATGTATTCAAATAAGCTCATAAGCAAAATCAGATGAAAACTACGCCTACTTCCCATACAAAATGACGTCATCAAAATTTGAAATTGAAAAGCTTTTGAAAATTTATAAAACTGAATGACATCGTGTGTGTATGTATTCTTCTGTTTAATGTGGAGTCTTTAGACTAGAAAAGTGGATGTGGCATTTTATTTTAATCGAACTTTTATGACACCGTGTGTCTGACCTTAACCAAATTTTGCACACATAATCCTTGGTAATTTGAGCAGTCTTAAGTTTATAAAATTGGGCGGTACTAGACAGGGGGTGTGGATCTTTATTTTAGAACTAGCTCCATCTACACCGTTTGTCGAATTTCAACCAACTTTGCTACATATATTCTTTAGTATAGTAAGAAGTTTTAACCTTACAAAAGGGGTGGGATTGGACAAGGACCGTGTCAATTTAATTCTAATCGAAATCCCTCTACACCGTTTGTCCGACTCACAGCAAATTTTGCACACATGTTGTTTGGCATAAGGATCAGTTCGTAGTTTATAAAAGTGGGCGGTACTAGACAGGGGGCGGGGCACTTTATTTTTAATCAATTTATATCTAAACCGTTGCTCCAATTTCAACCAAATTTCGCACATATATTCTCTAATATTTATAAATGGTTCACAAAAGTGCATTCTAACGCCATCTCTTAGAATTATTCCAAACTTTTTGATCAGTGCATAAAAATTGTTTTTTTTTTTAATTCTGAAAATGTTTCTATCACTCCTGCCTAAATAAATTTTGGGTAAATTTCTTATCTGGGTAATTAACCAATTAACCAAATGTAAATATCATTTTAAACATATAAAAAAACGAAACAATGAGTGCAACAACAAATCTTTGCAGAATTAATGTAGTTAATTTTTCGAATCTCAGCTTTGTGCAAAATAGAAGAAAAACATTGCTTTTTACTTACAAACGCACATAACTGCGATTCTGCTTTGGTTTAGCTAAATTTGTGTCTATTAGATTATCAAAACCTGTTACTTCATGAATATTTTTGACATAAAACACATAAATGTTTTGATCTCTTTGCTCCAAAACAAAAATTTAAGAATTTTGTAAATAGTATTTACCTAACCTAGTTTTAAGATTATATTTTTACTATAAATTTTAACTTTAATTTTTCTCTTAACTAATATAGTCTGTAAGAATTTTTGTATTCAAAGACTTCCAAATAAACTAAACTAAACTAAAATGTAATTCTTAAAAATTTTTATTTATTAAGAATTAAAAAAAAAAAAATTTTTAATTTATAAAAATCTCGTGTCACGGTGTTTGTGGGCGAATTCCTCCAAAACAGTTCGACCGATTTCAATGAATTTATTTTTTTGTATGTTTGGTAGGTATGAGAATAGGTCGTAAAATATTTTTCACCCTCCTATGCGTGACTTCCGCCCATACAAGTCACATTTTCGATGCACGATAGCTATGTCAGTGAAAGTCATAGAACATTGAAATTCAGAATGGAGTTAGAAATTGTTAATGTCCTTTTAATGGAAAACTTGGACAGGCATTAGACAAGGGGGTGTGGCTCCACCCATGGAAACCAAATTTTTGATATAAAATAACCACATAAAATAAGCCACAGAAAATTGAATCTCAGAATGGAGTTACTATTTGGTGATCTTCTGCTACCTTGAAACTGGGACTGGCATTGGACAATGATCGTGGTGCCAAGCAAAGGGTCAAATAAAAGTTCTGAATAAACATTAAATCAGAAAAGTTAAGGCACAGAGCTATTCTCAAAGCTTGTATCTAAATAACTTTTTCCAGCTAACGAACAAAAAAAAATATTATGGCATATTTTAAAATTGAACGTTTTTTTTATTATTCACTGCAAAAATATTTCATTTTTCATTTTAGTTTTATGTATTATGTTATTAAAAAACAAAAAAGTCACAATTTTACACAGAAAAGTTTAGGCACATGTGTAAAAAATTTTAATTTTTTTTTTTTGGTTTTCATACATTTAATATTTTGTTAGGCCTCCTTTGGCTTGAATACTTTTGTTAAGTGCCTTTGCATACTCCCAACTAGGTTTGATGTCTGTTCGGGTGTTATATTTTTCCATTCTTGGCGAAGGGCCTCCTTTAGTGAATCTTTTGATAATATACGATGGCTCCAAATTTTTTTCACCAATAATTGCTAAATATGCTTATAGCATTCATATCTGGCGACTGTGGAGGTGTTTTGAGCTGTTGGCAATGGTAAATAAGCCATTCCTGCACAAGGTACGACGCATGTTCCGGGTCGTTATCTTGCTGGAACAAAAATGGCTTCCCATTCATGCCCAACTTTTCAACACTAGGAAACAAATTGTCTTTCAAAATATTCAAAGAGGGGCACTTATTCATTTCTTCATCTAAAAAGACAAGACTTCCCACTGCAGGAGCCGCCATACACCCCCACACCATGACACTACCACCGACATGTTTGACTGTTTTAATAACGTTTTTTTCGTGGAGCTCATTGTTTGGTTTCCGCCAAACTTTTTGTGCACCATCTGATCAAAAAAGGTTGAACTTCGATACATCACTAAATATTACACTGTTCCAGAATGATTCCGATTGATGTACATTATGTTTTGCAAACTCTGGCCTCTTTTTCTTATTAATAGCCGAAATAAATGGTTTGCGCCGAGGAACTCTTCCATGAAAACCAGCTCTATGTAGAGTATTGCGTACTGTTTGGGGATCGAAGTTTTTATTGAAACTTTGCTGCTTTTCATTGCATAATTTTACAGCCGAAATTTTAGGATTTTGGGCCACTGCAGCTACTACAGTGCGCTCCTGGCGTGGTGTTAATGTTTTTGGGCGTCCAGATCTGCTTTCACGCTCTTATTTTCCCGTATTTATGTAATGTTTTATAATGTTTCGCACACTTGTTTAGGGCCTCTGCACTATATCACCAATTTCGCAATAAGATTTTTGCTGCACATGAAGGTTTATAATAACCTTTTGAACATCTACCGAAATTTCTCATTTTGCTAATTCAATCACGACATCAAGATCAACCTTAACTTAAATCAATTGACAATTGCATGGCTGCGCAATAATTATGTGCAGAAAAAGGAATAGATCAAAGAGATCTTATACACTACCGTTATATTTGCAAAAACAAGGTACACATCAGAGATCTGCAACGAGTCACGTTTTTGCGACTTATAGTGATTCATGCAAAACCGAGTTGTAGTGCGTGCACTTCAAACAAAAACCACCACTACTACTCGAAGCACTCTTGCTACAGAAAGAAAATCATAGTTCAATGTTTGATTCGTCAATCGAACGTCAAAGTCTACCAAATACTCTGCAACATCAAAGAACTTGTTATAAATCATACCGAAAACCCATAGCTCAAACAAAGGACTCATAGCTCAAGCTAAAGTCCCATAGTTCATTAGGAATGCGTGCGAATTTTTCCAGTCAAACGCAGTGGCTGTTTTTGAACTTACGCTCGCTGTTAGAAGAGAAGCAGGGTTACCATAGAATTTTTTATAACGAAATACATTTAATTGGATTTTAAGATGCAGTAAACACTTTTTTATAGAATTTCGCTGTGCGTTTCACGAAATGGTGTAAAAGTAAAATAACACACCTTGTATATAAAGGGAACTTCTCCAAAAGAAATAATAAAAATAAATTTCAATTTAATAAAGTTTGTTTATTTAAATTCAGCAAAATAATTATATAAGTAACTTCACGTATATTCACATAAAAAAAAGAAAATACATTATTTAAATATGATACTTTTGAAAATTATATATCATTTCTGTTCATAATATTTATATAATAATTTATTAACTTACTTATTTAGCTTTGTTCCGTTTAAAAAATGAGACACAATTCACTTCAACAAATTATAATAAAACAGAAGCGTTGACCTTCATTTCGTACCGTTATAGGAAGTGTTACCATATAGTCAATAGCATTAGAACAATTCAATAATAGCATTTATCAAACTAAAATTCTTAATTTATACCAGAGCTGGTAACCCTGAAAAACACATCATTCCTTTGAAGTGCTTGTGCATGTTGTTCACAACATGTTGTACTTATTGAAATGAAGTTAAAATCATACCGACTACGTTCGACTGTGAGTCAGAGTATGACTCTTGAAGCATTGGATTTAAGTTGCGTGTTATGAATGCTTCAACATTTTTGATAAGTCTGAATATGAAGTAGAAGCCAAATTAATGCGTATATACTCGAGTCAACTATGTTTATAATGACTTGCTGCAGATCTCTGAGTACACATACAGCCAGTGCCTAAACTTTTTTCATAGGCATTTTTTCTTCTTCCGCTTACATTTCGAGTAGTGTATAAAGTAAAGGAATTTTTTTTGTGAATTTCAATTAAAATTCATCTAATGCTACTAACTGTATCAAAATTAGTTGCTTTTAAATATTAAAGCAAAGTTTTTCTCAGAAAAATTGACTGTGCCTAAACTTTTTTGATTCACTGTATTTCTTAATTTCCAATATTGTTGCCTGGTGTAGCAATGCACACTAGTATTAAGTAAAAAAAATGCCGCAATTTAATTTTCATATAAAGAAAATGTTTGTTTTTTTTCTTGGATGCGACTTATATGGTATACTCTGTTTTGTAAATAAATTAACTTTTCTATATAAAAAAAAAATTGTAAAAACTTTGGTTAATTTTGAGGCTTTCACAATTGCATAGGGGCTTAAGGGAGGCTTTAGACAAAAACGGTCCAAATAAAGGCAAATTTTAGAAGATGTTTTAAAAAAAAGTTAATAATAATATATATAAAAAATTTAATTTTTATGTTAATTTTACATCATCAGTATAAATAGAAAAAAAATTTTGTTTTTCATCATATATATTTTACATATAAAGATGGCGCTAAAGTTGGTGCCCTTCAAAAAAGGTGAAAATCGGGACACATCATAGCGCGGCTCTACATAGTCTGAAAAAAACAAACTTCATTTGAAAATAGATCCCAGCATGCATATCTTTTACCAGAATTAATGAAAATATCAAAAATTTCAAGGTATAGTTAATATTGTGTATACCCTGTAGGAAAATCTAACTAATTTAAAAGTAGTTGATAAAGTACTTTTTTGTCAACCACAACTAGTTGAAATTCGGACTTTTTCCCATAGAACGAACTAACATATTTTGTATGGTGATGTCCGCTAAATAAGTCAATTGACTTTCGTCTGCATATATTTTCAACTACTTTTTAAATTAGTTACATTTAAATTATTTTTTAATTGCTTTAAAATAACCAATTGAAAACTATTACTGATGGCCAAAAGTTAATAATATTTGATGAAATAACATGGTTAAATATATATAAGCTTGTAATCTAATAAAAATTTTCAATTAAAACATGCCAACATCAGAGTAGTTGCCGCCTTAATATAATTCAAAGTAGTTTATCAATCACTGGTTTTTAAGTAGTATTTCAATTACTTCATATATTGAAGTGGATGCCGCCTTAATATTATTCAAAGTAGTTCATATACTGGTTTATTTTAAACTAGTTTTTTAATTAGTTGTTTTTAAAAACAAGTTAGTTTGTTTCTATAGGGTAATATTGTTTATATACCCTGTAGGAAAATCAACTAATTTAAAAGTAGTTGATAAAGTAGTTTTTTGTCAACCACAACTAGTTGAAATTCTGACTTTTTTCCATAGATCGAATTAACATATTTTGTATGGTGATGTCCTCTAAATAAGTCAATTGACTTTCGTCTGCATATATTTTCAACTACTTCTTAAATTAGTTATATTTAAATTATTTTTTAATGACTTTAAAACAACCAATTGAAAACTATTACTGATGGCCTAAAGTTAATAATTTTTGATGAAATAACATGGTTAAATATATATAAACTTGTAATCTAATAAAAATATGCAATTAAAACATGTCAAAATCATAGTAGTTGCCGCCTTAATATAATTCAAAGTAGTTCATATACTGGTTTATTTTAAATTAGTTTTTTAATTAGTTCTTCTTAAAAACAAGTTAGTTTGTTCCTATAGGGTATATAGAAACATTCCATGCGCGCACACACTTTTACATACACACTTACCGCGAACATCACGCGCTTTAACAGCTTTTTCGGTATGATTGAATGGTACTCTGGCTCATCGGGCTTTAAGCTCTGTCGAATCTGTATTATAAGCGGAATTGATTTAAAATTTTTTGTACATATTCTTGAATAGTTGTGCAACGAAAATCACTTAAAAAAAAACCGATTTTCAAAAATAGTTTGCCTAAGACCTCCCTTAATCACAAATTCAAAGTTTCAGTTTTATTGAAATTAATATTAAAAACACTAAAATTTACAAAGAAATAAATAACTGGCAACAAGTGACATATTCATATTCAGCTACAAATGCAAACATATATTATCATCAGATGCAGTTATTTTTGCAAAATTCACACGCACACACACGCATGCATAATTTGAAAATTATTTAAATTTAATTATTTGTCGCTTTTGTTTTCAGCACTCAAAGAGCGTGCCGTAAAACAATTAAGCTCTTTTTGACATGCGGCAAAAGGGGTCAATTAAAAATAATAAACAAAAATAAAATATTGCAGTATATTTGTAAATATATCAGCAAAAACAAAAAAAAAAAAAAACTAAATAATAACAAAACATTAACAAACAAACCAACAACACAGAACTTAATGCACAGCTAATCCCCAAAAGCCAGCGTCATTATCAGCTATATTGTGTGCAGCTCATTAGCGTTTGCATTGTCAGCGGCTTTTTGTGACATACCCCCAAAGTGCTACACTACCCCCAAAATCCAACACTTTTGACACTTGCTTTGTGACAGTTTTGTTGGTTGTTTTTTTTTTTTTATTTTATTTGTCAATGTTGCAGTTTTGCTACTGCCACCACTTCCAGTCCACCCTCCACTCAACCAATTAACGCACTATCCTTGCGGCCATTGCACACATTGTCATTACTTTTTCGCTTTATTAATAACAGTGTCTATATTTTATTCACTGATTAAAATATTTACTACCATGTTAGCAGCTTTCATAATAACGCTTATTGCTGTTGAGAGTTACTTGATTCGAATCTCTTCATTTCCTACTATTTTTGTTTGTAAACTTTTTCGGTTTTCTTTATTTGCTTTTGTTGTTTTTTGAAGCTGCTGGCTATTGAACATTTTCATTAATTTTGTCGAGTTGTGTTAATGAAGTGCTTAAATTTTAATAATGCTTTTGTTTTGAACAAAAATGTAGGTCTTGCATTGCCGCGAGTAACAAGCTTTCTTTAGAAATAAAAATTTTAAAATTAACTAATCCTTAGGGACAGCCTGGCATAAAAATACAGTTACTTTAGAATGAAAGCCAATAAAAGCAAGCCAACATTTATTGGGAGCTATAACACTCGCCCATATTGTAGTGGATCAAAATAAAAACAAATATTATTTAATTTTTTAGCTATTATAATTTACTAATTTGTAATTTAGGGGAACAGGGGGCGAACCTTCACATGGCAACGTGTCTGACCGCCTCAACCTGGCGAGGCCAGCATTATCCATGTCGAAATCGTCTCAAACCTCCAAGTGGTGTTCCCTGGGCAACGGCAAACTGGTATCCGTCAGTTTGACGGCTAATTTGAGCGGCGGGTCACTCCACAGACCTTAAACATGGAATGTGCGCAGGGCTTGGGTCCCGCCACATTACTACTGCCCAATGAAAACTAAACCAGCCTCGGATAAGAGCCCCAATTACGTTGACGACCACCGCAAACGAAAAACGGACAATGATTTACGGATATGCACCTGGAATGTCCGGACACTTTATAGGGAAGGTGCCATTTTCCAACTGGCGGAAGCCCTCAAAACAATAAAATCTGACATCACCGCCATCCAGGAAATGCGATGGAAAGGGCAATGCTGCTGTAAACAAGCACACTGCGATATCTACTACAGCTGCTCGGATGTGGATTCGTCGTTAGCCGGAAACTACGTCACCTTGTTTCCCGGTTCACACCTGTGAACGAAAGATTGGCCACGATCCGCGTCAAGGCAAAATTTTTCTACATTATTTGCGCGCACGCCCCGACGGTGGAAAAGGACGAAGCCGTCAAGGACGCTTTCTACGCTAGTCTTGAGGACGTATATGACCACCTTCCGGTCCATGACGTGAAAATAGTCCTCGGCGATTTTAATGCGAAAGTCGGAAGGGAAGGCATCTTTGGCCAAACTGTCGGTCAGTTCAGTCTTCACGAGACCTCCACGAACAACAGTCTAAGACTGATCGACTTCGCCGCGGCACGAAACATGGTAGTTAGTAGCACCAGATTTAAGCACCTCGACATCCACAAGGCCACCTGGCTGTCCCCGGATCAAAAAACGCGAAACCAAATTGATCATGTTGTAATCGACGGAAGGCATGCCTCTAGTGTTCTAGATGTGCGTACATTTCGGGGGGTCAACATTGACTCCGACCATTATCTTGTTGCAGCCAAGATCCGCATGCGGTTATGCAATGCGAAGAACATACGCACAGGAATGCAACGAAAGCTAGATGTCGCTAAGCTGCAATTACAACGGACTGCCGAAGCCTACTCCTCTCAACTCTTGGTTAAGCTCAACCAACCAACCTTTGGACCCGACGACGCCGGCGGACTTTGGGCGCATATATCCCACTCCATGCGCGCTGTCGCTGAAGAAGTCATTGATTTCCGGCGCCCGCAACCTCGGAACCAATGGTACGATCAGGAGTGTCGCATCGCGACAGCAGTAAGAAACGCCGCATACAGAAAAACGCTGCAGTCAGCTGCAACGTGAGCCATGCGAGAAAACTACCGCGAAAAGAGGAAGGAAGAGAGAGGCCTTTTCAGACACAAGAAAAGAGAGCAGGAAAAGCGTGAGCGTGAGGAACTAGAGGTATACCAGGGCAAGAAGGATGCACGAAAATTCTATCAACAGGTTAAGCGTCTAACCCAAGGTTTCAAGCCCGGAGCATCCACTTGTAGAGACGAAAATGGAGATCTGAATACGGATACGCAGTGTGTGCTTAGATTGTGGAGACGGCACTTCTCCAATTTACTTACTGGCGACGATTCCACCAATGCCGCCCACCGAGAGCGCAGTTCAGTGCCACCAATCGACGATGACGGAGTGGAAGTATCACCACCTAGCCTTGAAGAGGTTCGAGTTGCTATCCAACGACTCAAAAACAATAAAGCAGCGGGTGCTGACGGCCTGTCAGCTGAATTGTTTAAAACCGGCGGCGATGAGCTGATAAGACGCATGCATCAGCTCATCAGCAAAATATGGCTAGCAGAAAGCATGCCCGACGATTGGAACCTCAGTGTACTGTGCCCTATACTTAAAAAAGGAGACCCTACAATCTGCGCTAGTTATAGAGATATCAGTCTTATTTCCATCGCATATAAGGTTCTCTCAAGCGTACTGTGTGAAAGATTAAAGCTTACAAAAACACTGATTGGACCCTATCAGTGTGGCTTTCGACCTGGTAAGTCCACCATAGACCAGATTTTCACGCTACAATTACAAAAACACTGATTGGACCTTATCAGTGTGGCTTTCGACCTGGTAATTCCACCATAGACCAGATTTTCACGCTACGACAAATCCTGGAGAAAACCCACGAAAATCAAATTGACACACACCATCTCTTTGTCGATTTTAAAGCTGCGTTCGATAGCCCGAGAAGGGATTGCCTATACGCAACAATGTCTGAGTTTGGTATACCTGCCAAGTTGATTAGACTTTGCAGAATGACGTTGAGCAACACACGCAGCTCCGTCAAGGTAGAAAATGACCTCTCCGAAACCTTCAATACCGAAAGAGGTTTCAGGCAAGGCGATCCACTGTCTTGCGATCTCTTCAACATCATCATGGAGGGGATCCTACGAAAGGCCGGTGTGCATCGTAATGGCACCATTTTCTATAAAGATGTCCAGCTCCTTGCGTACGCTGATGATATTGATATTGTCGGCAGAACCAAGAGAGATGTTACCGCTGCTTTCGCCACTATCGAAAAGGAATCAGCCAAAGTGGGTTTGACGATAAATGAGGGTAAAACAAAGTATATGCTGTCTACAAACAAGGGAGCGCGGCGTTTAGACTCCCACGTTTCATCCGGCAGCTATAACTTTGAAGTAGTCAAGGAGTTCATTTACCTTGGCACCGTCATTAATACCAAAAACGAAATCAGCCTGGAGATAAAGCGAAGAACAAGAATTGCTAATAGGTGCTACTACGGGCTCAGTAAGCAACTAAGTTCCAGAGCCCTCTCTCGATCGACAAAACTAACACTCTACAAGACGTTCGTTCTACCTGTGCTGCTTTATGGCGCTGAGGCATGGGTAGTTTCGCAAACTGACGCAGCCGCTCTGGAGGTGTTCGAGAGAAAAATTCTTCGCAAAATCTTCGGTCCTGTTCGAGTCGGCGATGACTATCGCATCCGAATGAACCACTAGCTGTATGAGCTCTACGAAGACATTGACGTAGTTCGGCGTATAACTGTGCAGCGACTACGCTGGCTGGGTCATATCCATCGTATGGACGACGAAGCTCCAGCGAAAAAGGTGCTCGAGGCGAGGGTCGCTGGTCAACGACGACGAGGGAGACCATGCCTCCGATAGATGGACCAGGCTGAGGAAGCCTTAACCGCACTTGGTGTATCCGATTGGAGAAGGTGCGCGCAAAGCAGAGGCGCCTGGCGAGAGCTGATGAGGTCGGTCGAAATCCGGACACGGGTTGTTACGGCCACCTAAGTAAGTAAGTAAGTAATTTGTAAATTTGAGTTTTTATAATAGAAATTTAAAATAGAGACGATAGAGATGTATCGTTTGTGTAGACGTAGAATTTTTTTTTTTTTGATATACTTGGTGAGGAGTTTGTTGTTCTTGTTCATTTTTAAGTTTTAAAAATAAATGTAATTCAATATTATGTTTAATAGATGGAAATAAATATTTCGGAATAATATAAATTTATTCTTTTTTTTTGCAGTAAACAACTTTTAGGCATACATTTTAAATATGATTGAAAATTTTTTATGTTATGTTTATAACTCTAATAATTTTTCAATTATTAATTAAGAGTCATACTTTCGATCAACATGTCTGCGAGTAGTAAACAGCTTTGATCTATCTTCGAAAAAAGAGCTTACACCTTATATAAGAGTAAATCTAAAGTTAGAAGCTGCTTTCGTATCATTTGTTTACAATGTAATTTAAAGTAATTTTCTATAACATTGACGAAAACAAATAGACATGAATAGCTGAGTGGATTATTGCTATCATATATGGCTACTGATAAGTTGGCGTAGCGGCCAACGAAACATGTAAGTATGTCTAGTCTGCTATATGATTGCTACTCTATACAAAGGGTATTGTTGTTCTTGTTGTTGTTTTCTTTAGAAAACAACACAGAACTTTATCTCAAAAATATAACTATTAATTAATAATAATTACAAATTATAACAGCTATAAACATAACATAAAACATATGAAAAAGAAGTTGAAATTAACTTACATTTAATTGAAAATTTAAATTGTATCAAATAAAATAGATTTTTAATATGGAATAAATAAAATAATAATAAAATAAATATTTCGAATTTATTATGATATTTATAAAATGTGTGGCATACTGGTTAAGGTGTGTGGCTTGTATGCGATAGCACCCAGGTTCAAATCCCATCTGACACAGAATGTTTTTCAATTGATAATGCCAAACCTCAGAGAGAAAAAATTGTCAAGAAAAGCTTCTAGAAAGCATGAGCCGTAAGGAGTTGGCACAAACCTTTATAGGTCTAGTTCTCGATCATTACTGTTCCAACATTTCACAACACGCACAACATAATTGATTATAAGAAGCTCGGTCAAAGTCCTTTCAAGGGCTGGAATGGCCATACACCTTAGAGGTATAACATTCAAGACAAAAACCATATGCACTTCTGCTAAAACTTAAAAAAATTAATATTACAATATATTTAAAAAGCTTTGAAGTCTACATGAATTTTCAAAACAGCGGTCATGCTTAAAGTTGAATGATGTTAAAGTTGAAAAAATTTAAAAATTTCTCTGTAATTCCCATATTTTTTTGTAATTTACCCACATAGATATCTGTAAATTTATCAGACATTCATAACAGCAACACAAGCAGTTAGAGAGAAATATTCGCAAAATGATTCGTTTCAACAAACGACACGATGTTGTTTTCGTGATTTTGGCACGAACCAACCCACAACCATTACAACAACACAGCAGCTACTGAAGCATTTTATGCATGATTTTTCTCATAAAAAAATGTGCATTTTATTCTTAGATTTTGGTGTTTTATGACTTTAATAATAATAATAATAATATTTATTTTAGTCGCTATGCAACTTAGATTTTGGCATATAAGAATTTAATTTTTGTGCGATGAATATTAAAGGCTGTATACCTACAGTGAACAAAAAGTGAACAAAAACATATGCTTAAAAAAAAATTTACAAAAAAGGTCCCCCATACAAACCGCGCTATTTGACATAATTTTACGTCAAAAAAAGTTAACAACAATTATTCTTATTCTAGACATAGTAAGTCTCCATAGTAATATTTTCTATTAGATGAAAGTATGTATTTTATTCAAATATTAAAAAGAAAGAAACTACTAAGGAATGATCTTCGACTGGGTCGAAGTTAAGATACCCACACATGTTTATGTATAATCTACAAAAATATTTTCGTTTTAATTTAATTTAATCATAGGCTATGTATAAAGTATCAAGTCAATACATACATTTTATGTGATATTTATGAGGATATTTCTATTCTGATATAGTCACTATGTATGTGAATGAAGGGAGTTCTTTTTCTATTTTTCCCAAGTAAAAACTTAGAGTGCATATTAAAAATCAAAGCTTATGTGCAAAATTTTAAGTATTCGATAAATTTTTGTAGAATTTAGGAAATTTTACCGTTTCTAAATTGTCACTTTGTATTAGAGGTAGGCATGGTTTTCATTCGATTTTGCCAAATTTCATAGTCAGGGTTCGTATTAAAAATCTGTGCTTATTTCTAAAATTTCAAGTCAGTAAATTAAGTTTTGTGGAATTTGAAGGGATTTTACCTTTTTAATCACGCCACTTTGTATGCTAGTTAGGCGTGGTTTTCATAAGAGTTTGCCAAATCTTATAGACAATATTCATAACCAGAAAATTTACATTAGTGCAATTTTTGAAGATTTTATCGCTTTGATGACGCCACTTTGTATGGGAGAAAGGCGTGGTTGTCGGTGTATTTTGCCAAATTTCATAGTTAGGGTTTATATTAATAATCAGTTTTTATATGCAAAATTTCTAGTCGTTAAAGAAATTTTTGTTAAATTTAAAGTGACTTTGCCGTTAAAAGAAAGTTATTTTGTATGGGAGGTCGGCATGGTTTTTATGGCATTTTTTCATATTTACTGCTTATATTCAAGCTTATTGGCAAACGACATTTTATTAATTTTTTTTTAGAGTCTCTACGGCTAAAATGAGCCATTTTGTATGGTAGGTAGGCGTGGTTTTAATTCAATTCGGCTCATTTTCGAACTTGTTCCTTAATTTTTAGACAGCTTTAAAATTACAGCTGTAATTGTCGTGATCACAGGCGGACATGGATGAAGCGAATCAGGTGGTGATGCTGTTAAAATATATGTATACTTTTTTATACCAGCCACTCCTTCCAACGTGCGTTACAAACGGAGTGATCAAGTTAATATAACCCTTACGCAGTCTGGCTAGAAAAAAAGGAAAACAGCACATTATTATTTTATAAATCAAAGAAATTGTTGCAAGAGTACTTTGTGACGTCATTGGCTTTCTCTTTCTCTTTCTTATTAGTTTTTTTTTTTAAATAGAGGATAATTTCGTTAAATTTTGGTATTCTCTTCTGCTTTGTGCATCATATGCAGCAAAACTACTCCATTGCTTGCTAACTGTGTAATCAATGTTTTGGTGACCATATGCGAACAAATGTAATAGAGAATTGTAAACATGCATCGTAGGCCTCTCAACCACATTGTATATAATGCTTCCATTTACCACGGGGTAATAACAACAACTTTGTTCTGTGCAGACGTAATCATCAACATTTTTAAACTGTTCGTATTTGTCTGAAAAAAGCTTTCGTGTTTCTCTTTTACATGTTTGAGTAAACGCTCAGTGGTAAATGGAAACTTCGAATATTTATTTAATACAATGAGCTGAGACGCCTCCATTACAATTCTCTTATTACATTTGTTCGGACATGGCCGCCAAAACACTGATGACGTTGTAAGCAGGCAACGGAGTAGGTTTATCTGCCTCATGAATCGCAACCACAATTAAATTGTTTTGCTCTCTGCTTTCTTGTTACTCAAAAACCCGTCACACAAACACACACGGTTGTTTTAGTGTAGCTTACGCTACGGAATGATAATGTTTGTTATCAGTTTTAAGCTATCGTTGAGTTCTGTTTGTGTTTGCGTTCAAGCACACAAACTTTGATGCAACTAAATAATGGGTGAAGCCATTTTCGCCACATAACGTTAATGTAATGTTCTTTCAAATCTACGCTACATTACCTTAACTTACGCTACGTTAGCGTTTATTTTCATTTACTGCTTTATTCTTCAGTTTTGATGCTGTTGAGTTAATTGTTTAACATTTTTTTTCTTCTCCTTTTTTCATTGTTCGCTGTAATATTTACGGTTACATTTTGCATATTCGCAGCATAACATCGATGGGGCAGAAGGGAAGCGGTTGAAGCTCATTTCACTTTACATAATTTAAATTATTCGCCACGGGGTATAAAGGAGTCTAGCGTTTTGACACCTTCAAAACAACAGCAGCAGCGGAAGCTGTAATATTTAATAACCGGATGGATGAAAAGCTGGATGGATGGGCGTGCTGATGATGCTTGCTACGCTCACTGTCATGGCTCGTTAACAATAAAGCCGTGAAATTGTTGTTTACGCACACACACACACACACGTATTATAAAATTTGCATTTAAAAACAAAAATATATCTATTTACAAACACATCATTAAGTTAATTTTTTTTGGTAAAATTACCGTTAAATTGCTGTACAAGCACTTAAAATGTTTTGTTGTTAAAAACGTCATTCAAGTGAAATTATATTGTTGTTGGCGAATGTATGTGTGAAAGAAAAGGAACTTCATAAGTATTGCTTTCACAGTATTAAAAGAAAGAATAAACAATACGATTTCATAATTTGCCTCACTTTGAACTGTCTTGCTTGTCAAAAGTGTTAAAAAATTTAAATTTAATTCAACGCTCTCTTGAAAATTGAGCTGAATTGAGTGAGAAATGCTTTAAATTGGCTCAAAGGACCTTTTTTGTTCTTATGCAAACTGATCTGTTAACAAGCATGGTAAGCTGTAAAAAACTAGTCTCGCCCCATCTTTACCAACATATAAGCTGCGCGGCACTCGCATGCGAATCAATGTGTGCGATACTAATAAATCCCTTTTGGAGGAAAGAAAAAAAGGAGGGGGTAAAAAAAGATTGGAATCATATAAACTTCAGTCTAAGAAAATCGCTGAAAATACAGTCGTATGTGCAAACTCGCTTTTCCTCTCCATCTTCCCATTTCCCACTCTGGCATTTTAGCTGGAATTTGGCAGATTTCGTCATAAAAACATGAATTTGCACTTTGGTGTGATTTTTGAAAGCGGATTGCTGCTATTTTTAGACATTCGATGCGGCGAACTGGAAAAATACGTAAACCGTTTCAGAGGATTTGCTTCTAAATAACTTCAGTTTTTTTCTTCTTTTTTTTTGTGCACATTGAGTTTGGGTTTCCATTGTGTGTCCTTTTGATTTAACACACATACACACACACACACCTTTTTTACAAAACTTTTGAATGAGTACTGTTTTGCTTGAATTTTTTTTTTTTTTATGTATAACTAAAGTACATGTTTATTCATGGTGCTGCTTTGTCCAACATAAAACCATTTAATTACTCAGAGTATAGAATTTTTTCTTATTTTTTTAGCAAGAATAATGTAAATGTGGCAACAATTATTATTAGCATTTATTTTCTACTACTTTTTTTTCTGTATCCTTGTTTCTATCATGTTTTAAGGATTGTTTTCTTTGACTGCCACAACTGAAACTTTATCTAATGAATACGTTACCGAATGGATGAATGAATGAGTGAATGAATGGCTTCCATTTAACTAATTAGTGAATAATTTTTTTTTTATTTTTCTTTCTGGCTTTGCACGCCTCTGTGTTTTTGTAATTAAGTTGATGTATTTCATTAATTCACTCCGATTTTCTGTCGAAAGCATTAGAGCAGCAGCCTAACGACTGTGTAGAACAAACGGTAATTTCATATTTGTTAAGAAATAAATGTAAGAATTTTGCAATTTTAACTTATTTGCTAATTTCACTAAGTGTCGAAATTGACTTTGTTTTTTAAATGTTTTTGTAACGAATGCGAAAACGATGTGTAAAATCTAATATATCGCCTAAATAAGCCTTGAGTAAGGCTTTATATGAGGAATAGCAACGATATCACCTAAATAAGCCTTGAGTAAAGTTTTATATAAGGAATTTATGTAGGGGGGAGAAGCTAAACTTCCTTGAATAATCCTTGAAACAAGATTTATATAAGGTCTATGCAAGGGGAAAAGGCGTATGAAATTAATTCCTTGAATCAATAATTTGTATTAAATTTTATATATATTTTAAACTAGCGGAATACCCGGCTTAACTCGGGAGTTGATATAAATAATTTTCGATTTCATTCGTCGATTTGAAAAAACTTTTCACAAACTTTAGAAGGAATTTTGTGTGCATCTTTCAAACCGGTAACAACATCAACATCTGAAAATTATGAGAAAAAGGTAGGGAAATCGTGGTTTGTGTGTACGTGCCGCCAATAGCTTGCATAAATATATTTTCAAGTTTTATATTGTATTCGATAGATTGCACATTTTTGAAAAAAATCAGAGCAATAACGAATTTTTGGCAATTCGCGAGGATACTGAACAAAATAAGCATTGAAAATAGAAATTGCAACGTCAAAACAACGCCAACTTACGACGCAACTAACTTGCGCATGTGTTGAAGCGTACTCAAATACCACAGAATACGGCATCAGCTGTCACAGAATTTGCGAAAAAAGAAAGTGGAATATAAGTACACATAAAGAAGAAATTTATCACCCTTCGCGCTTTGCTACGCCTTACTGTATTTTGTAGTACAGCGCCCTCTAGGGTTCAAGAAATAGCAAAAAACATAGCGCCAAAAGACTCACCGCACCCGAAAACAACTTATAAAAATCATACTTATTGGATGAGTTGTTTTGAGTTTTTTGCGGTATTTATACAACAGCGCCCTCTGGTCTTAGAGATAGAATAAAAAAATAACGCCGAAGCCCTTTCCATACACGATAATCAAATCCTATATATTCGATATACAAATTTTTATCTAAATCGGATGTGTGGTTTTTGAGTGTTTCACGTACTACAGCACCATCTGGTGTTTAAGATAGCGCAGAAAAAAAGTCCAATATACCCACCGTATCTGAAAACTCTTATGTACAAATGTTCACGCAAATCGTATGTACAGCTAGGAGTTTTTCGAGATTTTTACAACATTTGTACTGCAGTGCCCTCTGGTAGAATAAAATAGATAAGTCATAAAAACTACCGTACCCGAAAACCCCTAAATACAAATTTTCATGTAAATCGGATGAATGGCTTTGGAGACAAACTATAATAAAAAAATTCGTGGAACCCGATCACAGCGACACCTACCGGGCCCAATTGCAAATCTGAACCATCCAGGGAACCACTTTAACACACACAAAAAATTTCATCAAAATCGATGCAGCCGTTTAGGAACAGTTTAATAACACACACATGTACAAATTCCACACAGCGCCCTCTACTTTTTGAGAAAGAGCAAAAAAGATAGCACCAGAAATCTTGCCGTACTCGAAAATGGCTAGTTACAAATTTTCATCCATATCGGCTGAGCGGCTTTCAACTTTTTCACGATTTCTTAAGAGATTTGTACTACAGCGCCCTATGGTGTTCAATATAGTACAAAAAAGATAAGTCCAAAACAGTTACCATATTAGACAACCCTTATATGTAAATTATCATGAAAATCGGATAAACAGCTTAGAAGTTTTTTAAAATACTTTTACACAGCGCCCTCTGGTATTCAAGATATAACAGAGTAGATAAGTCATAAAAACTCACCACATCCGAAAACCTCTATATACAAATTTTCATGCAAATCGGATGAACGGTTTCGGAGATAAACTATAAAAACAAAATGGACCACCAGCGCCACCTACCGGGTCCAATTGTGAATCTGAACCATCCGGGGATCCACTCAAACACACACAAAAAATTTCATCAAAATCAGTGCAGCCGTTGATAACATACACATACATACAATAACATACACACGTACAAATTAGACAAGAGCGCCCTCTAGTTTCGAGAAAGAGCAAAAAAGATAGCAGCAGAACCCCTGCCGTACTCGAAAGTCGCTATTTACAAATTTTCATCCAAATCGAATAAACAATTTTGGAGTTTTTTACGATTTTCACTATTTCCTAATATTTGTACTAAAGCGCCCTCTGGTTTTCAAGATAGCACAATAAGGATAAGTCCAAAACACTCACCGTATAAGAAAACACCTATTTTCCAATTTTCATGCAAGTCGGATGCACGGCTCAGGAGTTTTTCGAGGTTTTTCAAAATATTTGTACTACAGCGCTCTCTGGTGTTCGAGAAAGAAAAAAGTGAAAAAAACTCAGCGTGTCCGAGAACCTCTACATACAAAATTTCATGCAAATCGGATGAACGGTTTTGGACTTTTTCGACTTTTTTAAAATATTTGTACTTCAGCGCCCCCTGGTGTTCAAGATAGAACCTAGTTTATAAGTCATAAAAAGTCACCGTTTCCGAAAACCTCTATAAACCAACTTTCATGCAAATCGTATAAGCGACTTTTTTGACGTTTTTTAAAATATTTGTACTACAGCGCCCTCTAGTGTTCAAGATAGAACAGCGTAGATAAGTCATGAGAATTCACCGTATCCGAAAACCTCTATATACCAATGCATATAAAATCTCTATATGCAATTTTCGGATGCACGGCTTAGGAGTTTTTCGAGGTTTTTCAAAATATTTGTACTACAGCGCCCTCTGGTGTTCAAGATAGAACAGTGTAGATAAGTCATAAAAACTCACCGTATCCGAAAACTTCTACGAACAAATTGACATGCAAATCGGATGAACGGTTTCGGAGATAAGCTAAAAAAAAGAATGCCTGAAACCCGATCGCATCGCCCCCTACCGGGTCCAACCTTTCTTACTGCATAAAAAGTAGCCTATATGTTGACCGGGGATATAAGGAACCTGATGTCAAGTTTCATATAAATCCATCCAGTGGTTTTCGCGTGATGTTTTAACAGACAGACAGACAGACAAAAATTTTAAAAATGCGATTTTTGGACTCAGCGTCTTCCAAACTGTCAAACACAAAAAGAATTTAAAAAAATATTTCATGTACAGATTTTTTTTTTTACAATTTTATATATACATATATAGATGAATAAAGTTTAATATAAGGTTTTTCAAGGCTTATCACAGGAAACTGTGAAAAAAAAAATCAGATTTCAATTTAATTCTTATTAATTTCTTAAAACTTTAATTCTATTAATTTTTTCCCAATTTAAAAATTTTATTCATTTAATCTTCCAAAGCCTCGGGCGGAACTGAGTTGCTGGCATCGCTCTTAGTCCAACGGTATCAAATTTTAAATTTTTGACTCTTTCGCGAATTCTATTTGTGTCCTTTTTTGATGTTTTTTATGGGATCTGTATGGGTATTTGTATACGACTATTAGGGTATTAATGATTTTTATTAAATCATAAAAATTTATAAAATTTTTGAAGTTTTTTTTATAACTTTAATTAGCTAAAAGTTATAAAGTAGACTCGTACTGCTAGGAGTTCTTTAAATCTCCACATTTTCCACATATTTTCACATTTTACTCGTGGTTGTGATTCCAAACAAACTTGCTTAATCAAGGCACAAAGGCAGCTTAAGAAATATTATTAATAAAAATCTATTAACTAGCATTCCGCCAAGCCTAAGCATAAATAAAGCTGCTGCCTTTCATAGATTTTGACAGACAAAAACTAATCCCGCATGTCGTCTGTCATGTGTAAATAATGGCTCACATACAGGGATGATGCAGAAGAAAGCCATTGACGATGGTGATAATAATTGTGATGACGATGATAGCAGACTTCATGTTGGCCACGACGATGTTGATGATAATGATGATTATATGATAACTGTCAAAATCACTCGTATTTCGAGCGTATTAAGTACTGAGTAAAAGGCGTTAAAAGCCAACAAGTCACACCACGAGAGATTGAAGCAAAAGTGGTTGTGAGACTTAAGCAGTTCATATGTGAAAATTGTCAAAGAAACAAGTAGAATTCTATACCTCGAAGACAGACAAGACAAAATCAGCTTACAACTTGTAAAGAGACCCAAGGTGCTAAGTGCTTGTTTCATGCTCGACTTCACACTTGAAGTTAACTATTTAGTGCAGACGATTTAACGCTTTAACTAGCAGATGTTGATGTTGTGGATGATAATGATGGTTTTTTGTATCTACTTATTTCATAAATACGCTTCATCAAAAAAAAAAAAAAAAAAAAACAAGGCAATTAAAGCCAAATGTGTGAAAATCAGTTTAAATAACATGCTGAAAATAAGTCATTTTGTCCAACAGATGAACGGCCAACAAAGTTGAAATCAAATCGAATAAGTATACGTAATTAAAAATTTAAATATATCAATTCATGGCTTTTGCGTGGCCACTTTGGTTCCCCCACTTCTTTATGTGCTGTGAGTTGGACAAATGCAATCCAGATCAAGAGCACAAATGAGCAGCTATAAAAGGATAAATAGACAGACACACAGACAATCGTAAAAATGCCCACGGCTCAATGACTGTGAAATATGACTTACCATCGATTGTAGACATGGGCGACGCTGCAAAAGTTTCTGCGATGATACACCAAGTCTAGCGCAGTTTAATGTTTCAGCAAAATGCGTTAACGCAATTGAGTCATGGCGCAAAGTGCAACGCGAGTCTAAGATAAAATATAGCTAAAGGCTTTTTTTCTTCGAAAAATTCCCGGAGGCCCTTAAGAGAACTGGAAATGGAAGGGTTTTCGGATGAAGATGTAGATTATGATACAAGTAGTAATGTGAAGGCTGCGTATACTAATATTGATAATTTCAAGCCTCCACGCATTGACATTGATGCTAAACTCCTCAAATATTGGAGTAACTAAAAATATATATATATCACCCATTTTATGGCTATTTGCTTCCATTGTCCATGAAATATCAGCAACTCATGTTATTATGGAGAGATCTTTCTCACCTTCAAAGCTTATTTTAAGTGATCTCCGATGCAATATAGCAGAAGAGAGTTTGAAACCAATAATGTTTGTAAAATTGAATTGAAACATAAAAACGTTAAAAAAATGGTAAAAAAAATAGTTCAGAAAATAACTGCTATTTGTCTACCTACAAATTTATTCCTCAAAAAGAAAAGTTATGCAGCAACCAAAAATTGTTTTCTTAAAAATATGATCTGGCTACTTTCGACCGTTTACGTTGCGTTTTTTATTGGTAAAAAATTAAAGCAATATTTTCAATTTAATTAAATTTTATTAAAATTTAAACTTTTGAAAACGGAATTAAAAAATTTTGCTGAGATGTGACACACGACCTGCCTACCTCCCCTCCCCCCATATCATACTTCGTCACAAATGTTTAGGAACAGCCCCTAACAGTTATTTATAACTGATATGCATTATAACCGATTTTAATCATTCATTTTAACCAACTCCAAAAAAGTTGCATAACAGTTATGTCCCTGATCCCTAAAGCTTGAAATAGCTTTTCTTAGAATTAATAGCAGAAGTAAAAAAAATTACAAAACAACAACGTAAATAGCGAGATCCATCAACACAGTCATAAAATGCACTCCAAAAATTTTAAAAAAAAAAACAACCGAATACAAAATCACTACAAAGTAAAAAATAATTTTAAAAATACTTTTCCTTTTAATTTCTTGGTAATATTTGATAATTTATTTAAACATATTTTTATATATGAAATCTTATTATCTTAATTTTTTTCTTATTTGTTTTATTATCAAAAGTATATTAATTTCTTGATAAATACAAAAGCTTTTAAGGTTGGCGCTAATATAATCAGACTTTTAATCAGAAGCGCCAACTTCAAAGCATTTGTATTCATCAAGAAATTAATATATTTTTTTTGGGGTATTTTATTTTGGGGTACTTTATTTCAGTACCCCAGCGTCAATATTAACTGCGATAGTGTTTATCTAGTATTGCCACGCCCATTTATCGAATAGCGCCTACTTTATTGACCATCATTTTTAATAATTCTGCCTACCCCTGTACTATAATAAATTTCAGTGACCTAGTGTCAATTTTATTCGAGATACACTGTTTTTCTAATATTGCCACGCCCAGTAGTCGAAATCCGCCCACTTTCTTCACGGTAATTTTTACTTATAATGCCTACTCCTATACCAAATTGCAGTACCATAGTATCAATATTATTCGAGATATACTCTTTTTCTAATATTGCCACGCCCATTTGTCAAATAACGCCCATTTTCTTGATCGTAATTTGTATTAACTGTGTCTACCCCTGCACTAAAGTTCAGTACCCTAGTGTCCATATTATTCGAGATACAGTGTTTTTATAATATTGCCACGCCCATTTGTCGAATAAGGCCCACTTTATTGACGATAATTTGTAATAATAATGCCTACCCCTATACTAAATTGCAGTACTCTAGCCTCAAAATTATTCAAGATACACTGTTTTTCTAATATTGCCACGCCCATTTGTCGAATTACGCCCATTTTCTTGCCCGTAATTTATAATAATTGTGCCTATCCCTACACTAAATTGCAGTACCCTAGTGTCAATATTATTCGAGATACAGTAGTATCTAGTATTGCGAGATCTATTATTGCCATGCCCAGTTTTCGAATACCGCCCACTTTTGTACGGGCACCTCCATGCTTATGATATCTATCTGTTCCCCAAAAATTATGGCAATCAGGCATATGTTTTAGGAGTTATCGATGTACATACATTTAAAAAAAAAAAACAGAGAAACCGACGAACTTGAGAACCTCCTCCTTTTTGAAGTCGGTAAAAAACTGACAACATTCAATTCGTACGATTTAAAAAATTTTTTTGTGTAATACTTTGTTACGTCGCACAGTGATGCGAAAGGGCATGCTAGACGAAACAAAACTCGAAATCGAATTTTTACATTTTGAGCATGTAGAACTGTCAGAAATAATTCAATAAACTCAGGAGTAATTTTTTTATTTACCTCCATGTTCTACATAAAGTTCCAAAATTCTTGAACTCGGCTCAAAAAGTGAAATTTTTTGAAATTTGTGCTTACGAATTTCCTTGTTATACTTGTTTTCTTTTTAATTATTTCCCGATATCCAAAAAAAGTTGATAATCAGCAGACTTCACGACTAAGATATGTTCTCTTGAAATTAAATAAATGCAATATCGACTTTTTTAATATGTTGACGTTATAAAATGGAACTTATGGATGTATACGCGTAAAAACGCCAAATTCTGTAGAAACTTTCTGGGGGAAAAAACGGCCATCTCATATTTTCGCCAAACTTTTGACGTAGAATTACGTCATTCTTGGAGGTTAGTAGGGTGGTTGATTGCGATCAGAAATTGTTTTTATGTCACACTTTGAGCCTTTGGTGTGCTTAAAGTACTGATCGTAGAATGTTGATGTAAGCACTTGCTGGTCTGGTTAGTCCTCACTGGGAAAAAAATTCATGTTTGAACTCTCTACTTTATATGAATTTTACACAATGACATGAAATATGAAGCCAAGATTTGATGTTTTTGTTTGCTTTCTATCGACCACATTGGTTCTTTTATATGACAAAATCTATGTGCTGAGTGTTGCTGTTTAATGCAAGAGGGCAATCGACAAGTTAATGAACACGAACTTTAAAACTTAACGAAATAATTGAAAAGGTATGTCATTGTTCCTTTTTGGAAAAGCTTTAGCATTGCTTTATTTATCATTCTTGCTAAATATTTTTGTCGTTTGTTATTGTTTTTGTTAATCTCCAGCAAAATTAGTACAATAAATAATAATAAAAAAGTATTGCTGTCGGGGATCCCGGTCAGGAACGAAGGTCCTTACGCTTTTTTTCAACTCCGAATGTAATTCGAAATAAAAGATGTTCGAAACAAAAAGAATTCGAATAAAAAACCGCTCCAATTAACTCCTCTAAAACGATTACCTCGGATTTTGAGTTGTATATAAAAGGCAAAGGAGGTGAATAATAGCATCAATTATAACTGAAACGATTGTTTACTTTTTAAAGTGTATAATTTACATATATTACATAAATTCATCATGATGTAAATTAATGGACTTTATCAATAGTATCATCATTATTAAATACGTGAACATCGGAAGTTACATGGTTTACGAATCATGAAAACATCTCATCAATGGCTGTACCATATCTAGTTGTTCCCAGTGTTCTACCAGAAACTAAATATAAATTAACTTCTTCTTTCAAAATTTGTTTTAAGCGCAATCCTTCATCTGTATGATAAAACAATTAAAAATTTTCCCAAATTTTTCATATTTTTTCACTTTATTATATTCAATTTGTGAACATATTTTGAATTAAATGTCCCGTTTTGTCGTAGCAATAAAAGAAACCTATCTAATTCTTAATCCAGCAAATTTTATTTAATTGGAATCGGTTGAAAATTTGCCCAGTTATTGAATATGAAGTTATTCAAACACACACAAGAACAACAACATTTTTTTGTTGTGCTGTGCTAGTTGAACATAAAAAGGACGTAAAAACATTGCCGTGATTCGTACCAACTTACTGAGATTGTCATCACTAGCAAAACAAAATCTGTTGTCCTCCCTCGCTGAAATTCAAGGTTGATGTGAGCTATCAAATAGATACATACATTTTTCTAGTATGCAAATTAAATTGGAAGTTGTATGGCATCCAACTTATTCTATGTATAAATGGAATACGAAAATAAGAATGCGAATCTGAACAACAGAATAAGCATGATGTAAATGCGAATTTGAACAACTTTTTGAAAGCAAGTTTATCAGCGCAGTAGCGCATTTAAGTGCTTCAATCCAATAATGCAACACAGCGCTGCGTTACCCATCTCTAATCGATTGAGTTCGATGTAAAACAACAATAACAACAACATGGCTGAAATTGTAGACTTTTTGAAATATGTAAGGCGAATGAAAAGTACACCATCATGATTTTAATAAAGCTATTTATAATTAAAATTAAGCCTATCGATGGTTTAAATATACATTTTATTTTAATTTATATGCGCCGTTATATAATTTATATTATACTATATACATATTTCATGGATTCAGGTAAAACAAAAAATTATATTAAAAAAAAAAAATAGTTCTTACATAAGTGAAATATATCAAACGCAGGATTTTTAAATGTGTGTCAATGTATGACGTCATGCTGTTGATCTGGTTACAGAATTGTTTGATTTATATTTCGTTGAAATCGGATCAATTTTTATAATGATTAAAGCATTTTGGCTGATTCAGAGCTTTTTGAGTGAGCTAATGTTGGAAGTAAGCCTGATTAATAGATGGATTGGTTGCTTCATTATAATTTTAATGTCTACTTAATTTAGATTAAGTTAAATTAAATGACGAACATGAAAATATTGCTTAAATTTCAATATTTAAAGAGAGTAATAAAAAAAAAATTAAGTAAACTATTTTAATTAATTTTGATTAAATTATTAAGCAAATTTTTTTTCTGCCAAGTTGTATGCAGAATATTAAATTTAGGTGATACATTGTAAAATTTAATTATATTCGCATACTTTTGAAATCAAAACAAGTTTTGCAGGCTGTCTAATACTTTTGCAAAAACTGCGTATTTAAATTACAAATTATGTATTGAAAATTTTCTTATATGTTTTGAAATAACACGGATCCTGAAAGTTTTTGAAGTAAAAAGTTTTTTAGGCTCTTTGAGTGCTTTTTGGTAGAGGTAAAAGTTATGAATCGCAACAGCACTGTTAACGTCTGCAATGTTAACTTCTGTTAATGCGAATCGTTACCACTGTTAATGTCATCACTGTTAACGTTAGCACTGTTAATGTCTGCATTTCTGCTCCAGCTACCAGGCAAGCATAGAACATAGCAACGTTTTTTTTTTGTTTTTTGTATGGGAATCCCAAGAGCGTGGCATATAGGGGGTTGGTGTGTTCAGAAGAAATGTTGAGGGGTAAAAAATAATAGGACCAGCTCATATTTTTGACCCCTCTAGAGAACAATTCAGAAAAGATATTAACTAAAATCGACAGTTTTTGTGTTTTTTTGTATGGGAACCCTCAATAGGACGGAAAATATTGGGTAAGGTGTGTTTAGAAGAAATGTTAAAAAAAAAAGTTACCAAAGTAAAGTAAAAAATAAAAGTTACCAGCTCGTATCTTTGACCTATATAGGGATCGATTCAGGTGAAATATGAACTATAGCCAACTGTTTTTGTGTATGGGAACCCACAGAAGGGTAGCAGTTAGGTGTTCGGTGTGTGCAAAAGAAATTATGAAGAGTGAAAAATAATAGGATAAGCTTATTTATTTGACCTCTCTAGGGGTCAATTAATAATTTAATGATTTAATCGAAAGACGGTTCTAAAATACTCGAAAAAAAGATTTATCGAAAAATTTGATGATGTACCTATGATACTAAATTTAGACTTTAATATTAACTTTTCATAAAAATCTACCACTAATTGATTTTTTCAATGATGCATTAGTGCATAATATAAAACAACGATCGATGCGATTTTTACACAATGCTTACAGAAATTCCAATCAAACATGTTTTTTCTTACTTTAGTTACAATAAACCCATCTCAGGTAACAATTTCACCCAAATAAGTCTTGAGTAAATCTTATATAAGGAATAAATTTTGGGAGGAGAATTTAAACTTCCTTGAATAATCTTTGAAACAAGTTTTATACAAGGTCTATGCAAGGCAAAAATCCGTATGAAACTATTTTCTTTATTCAAAAGCTTATATAAAGTTAATATGTTTTATATAAGCAAATAAATAAAGTCTTACATAAAATTTTTATTCAAGGCTTATTCAGGAACTCCGAAACTGTGGGAAAATGTCAGATTTAAATGTAATCATTTTTATTACGTATATTTCTACAAGTAAAATTAATTTCATTTTTTAATTTTATAACAGAAATTTTGTACATTTCATGGATTTTTGTATGAATACCATGGCCACCTGAGTGGATTGAATACGGAACCTATGTATAGGCAGCCACACACGCTATCCATTCGTATATTCAGCAACTTGCTTGAATAACGCTGAAAATTTACTACTAATTTCTTGGAATTTCCTTGAGCGAAACCTTATAAGTGGCTCAACTGAAATCATTCCATATAAGTAATCATTTCTAAGCAAACAAATTATCAGTCAAGAGTTCCGCGGTTCGACGCCGGACAAGTTTTTTTTAAATTTTTTTTTTTTATTATTTAAATAAGAAAAGTGTGATGACAAGTAGGGTAGTTTATCCGGTTTTGGGCACAGTTAGCTATTTAAGCCATATCTCTTGACCAAGTTAATATTCATGCAGACATATATGAATATATAATAATAATATTATATATATATATCAATGAAAAAGTAGATACCTTAGGTAACTACTGGTGAATCCATTTCATTCCATCAAATAGAAAAAAATTATCAAACTTTGTATGGAGTAATAAATTTTGAAATAAACATTCTTTTTAATTGATTGTGAGCATCCCAGGAAAATGAGAAAATATGAAGTAAAACGCCACTAAATATGAAAAAAAGGAAAATTATTGATTTTTAAAGCCTTTAATGACACAAAGAGCAACGAAAAATAGCGTTAAAGACTTCAGAGCAGAAAAAGTTAAATGAACATGAAAATGAAAAATAAATGCAAATGAAACTATTCATCGTCCGCATCAGAATCGCAATGTTTGCAGGTGTATAGCCGGCATGCATGTCAGCGCACCTCAAATGCACCGGCCGGTGGCACGTAATGCATTTGATGGAGTTTTAGCCGGTAAATCGAATGTGCAACAGCTTCTCGCAAACAATGCAAAAATCGTGATCCCCGTCATCATCAGCAGATGATGATGATGGAGAATTCTTTACATTTACATTTACAAGCTGCTTGCTTAGCTGATTGCTTGGATGGTGTCGCTTTAGTTGCTTTAGCTGCTTGGTTGCCTCGTTTTGCGGCTTTCTCCTTCAGTTCAGCGAGCACTGGCGGCAAAGTGAGAAAAAAAAGCCTGACAAGTGTAAGAGGACTATTGGATCACTGTTTTTAGTCTTACCGTTTTCGTCAGGGTTATGATAAGTCGGGGGTTGTTGTTAACATAAACAACGATATTTGATAGTTTGTTAGCGAAACACACCCTTTCATTCGACAAAATTAGGTGCCCACAACCGTTAAACTTTTGGTGCCCAAAACTGGGAAATTCATAGCTGTCAAATAATGATCAACCAATTTTTCGGTGCGAACATATTGATCAAAACTTCGCACTGAATATAATATATATTGAAATATATATATATGAAATATATTGAATTTTCTTCAGAAATAAACATTATAATATATATTATTTATTATGTATATACTAATATTTTTGCAATAATTCACTTCAATTTATCGCACTTTGAACACAATAAACAATTAGATCACTGTTGATTATCACTCATGAAAAGATATTATCGACTGGAGCTACTACGCATAAGCATCTGTTCGCTTCAGTGTCAGCACTAAGACATCGTGCTGACATTGCGCATAAACGACAATTATCCGATCAGCTGCATCTTCTCACAGACAAAAGTTATACAGGGGTGCCCACAGCCGGGTTACTTACCCTATATTTTTAAATTCAAGCTCAAATTTTACTGTTTTTGAGTAAAAATCTTCTTGAATACTTCTTAAAATGTATCGTTGAATAAAGCTTTATATAAGAAACTAAACAGAAATGGAATGGAATCTTTAAGGCTTTAGCAAGGCTCTTGCAAGCAAAGCTTAAGTAATTATTTTTATATAGGGCAAGTTATTCCAGTTCAGCTAAAATAGCTTAAAATATTTAGCTATCAGGTGTTATCAGGGATTGTATTCTTTTTTGGAATATAATAAAATGATTGAAATTAAAAAAAAAACACTATAGCGTGTATACAGCAAAGAAGTGAAACTTTTTCTCCGTATACATTCTTTCTCTTCTAGAATAAGAAAGATTTTAAAGTAACAGACAAAGAGAATGAACGAGAGAGGGAGAGCGAGAGAGAGAACATGTCAAAAGAAATACAATTAAAAATTTCATAAAATATTCTTTTTATTTAATATTTACACTATAATTGATTTGTGCTTCATTGGTAAAATTGATATTAATGGTAACAAAAATTTATAAAACTAATAAAAATTAAGGTATCCGCCTATTTGAAAAGTCTGACATCAGATTCAAACGCAGCGATCCCTAAAACGGTCAGATAATGTTAAAATTTCGTTAAAAAAAATATTATTAGGTGGCAATGCTATGGTAAAAAATACATTATTTTGAAATTCTGACACCAAATTCGTATTGAGCGTAACATTTTTACTATAGTGTTCACCCCAGCTTCAAATTCGTAAAAAATACAAAAAATTTAGGTGGCGACTTTAATCTATAATTTTATAATTCTGACATTAGATTTGAAATCGGCGACCCCCTAAAACTGAAAAAAAATGTTGAAAACTCGTAGAAAACATATTATTAGATAGCAGCCCTGTCATAAAAATATAGGTGGCAATCCTATCCACCTTGAATTTTAAAACATTAACATAAGATTGAAAATCAAATCCGTTGTTTGAATTTCAAAATTACAAGAATTAGCAAAAATACAAAAATAAAAAAAAATTTAAATAGCAATACTATTCGAAATCTTGAATTTTAAAATTCTGACATCAGATTCGAAATCAGCGATCCTCTTAATCTGCCAACCACAGAGTCTCTCTTAGGCAGAGCTAATTGTACATTGTACGTGTTTATATACAAAGTTTACAAAAAACTTGTAATTTTTTTGTTACATGTTTATAAACATGTATATGCGTTTTTAAAAAATTTTATCCCCAATAAAAATCATCACATCGCCGCCTAAAAAGTTTCACTTCAAAAACACTTTTATTTCAAAGCCTTAAGGGCTTAAAAACAGAAGGCTGTTTTTGGACATTTTTTGAAAAACTTCTCATTTGAAAACGCAAAGAGTTATTTAAATTCTGTTTTTTTATTGTATTAAGAACATATTAAATTAAATAAAAATTTTTTTTCCTTTGTAGCCCTTGTTCAATAAGTTGTCGGCCTTCAAAGTTGGGCGTCGAAAAAAAGGTATGCTGCTTGCGGCCCGGATAACTCGACTTCGAATCATCTGAAATGGAAAAAGTAAACGGCGTTAGATTTAGTATAGATGTAGTTCTAGTCTCTACCCCAATCATAATTTTGCGATTATTTTTTACAAAATGGCGGTCATTGAAATATGAAAAACCGATTTTGGGTCTTTTTTTTGTAGTTTAGTGTAAAAAAAAAAAGTGAAAAATTGTTTAAAATTGTGATTGAGATAGAGACCAGAATGGTGACAATTATGCGTCGATCGCACTTTGTTTCATCAAAATGGGTTCAGAACTACGGGCGCAATCTGGGCCGCAAGCTCGAAAAACGTGGTTTCGTTTAAGTTTGAAGTTATTTTTTTGCATCAAATAAAAATTGAAATGAAAAATTTGAAATGAAAGTTTTTGAAATTGGATAATTCTGCGTCGATTGCACTTGGTTTCATCAAAATCGGTTCTGTAGAACCGGAGAGAAGTGACTTCAAAGTTCAAAAACGTGATTTTGAAAAAACTCAAAGAAAATTTTAGGCAATAAAACATTTTGGTTTTGTGAAATACTTACATATATCATTCTGCAATGCCAGCCCCATAAAGAACTCCTTCCTCTTCTTCAAAAAATGAGGACTCAGCGGCTCTTTGTGCTCTTCGGGCAGTTCTACCTTCTTTTGATGCGGCCAGAGCTTTGGCTTCGGACATTTTCAAACGTTCTTCGTTCCGAGACATGGCGAAATCATATGTGACGTTGCCAATCAGGATGCCCATTAGGTTCATTATTTGAAGTATTGGCAAAAAACCTTGCCAATTTTTTTGCCGATGCACTTGTGAATTTGATGTCCTCATCTCTTTTGTGTTGGTTACCCCGAAACTGGCGCTTCAAGGGACGAGTTTTTCGATTGCTACCAGTGTTTCCTTTATTTTTATTTCTATTACCTTTTCTATCCATTGTTTTTAGCACAAACTAAAATTTTTATCAAAACTGTACTTTTCAAAACTGTGCGCGTTCAGTTTATAACTCAATTCAAAGTGAACTAAACGCTGCCAACATTCGAATACCTAATCTCTAAAATGTGTATTCATTTGTTTTTAAAATGCGTATACAAACAAGTTATTACTACCACTAAAGAACGCGTTGAACGAAATTCGGAGGTTGCTTCAAACCGTTGCATTAAAAAAATAGCCAAATTAAGCAAATCGCATTTTGGCGAAAACATTGCTGGACAAAAAATGCCATATCTCCTAAAGTATTTCGAATTTCAAAAAATCCTTTTAGGACGATATTCTCAAATATCCAAGCTATAAAAATATGTAAAAAAAATCGAACAACAATTTTTGCCAACCAGGAATACTCCCTTAAGTTTTCATTTCGGTCAGCAGACCGTCTACTGCCAATTTTTTTATACAACTTTGATAGAAGCCTAATAATTGGTAATTGTACAGTGAAATCATTGCTATTATATAATTACGTTTTCTCTTTTATTGTCTTATATGATTTATATATAGTTTTTCGAGAGAGAGTCAAAATTAGTTTATTTATAAATTTCCATCCGCATATAGCTTAAAATAACGAGAGACTTTATCGACTTTATTTATAACGAAAAATATGAGTTCAGCTAATGATGATATTAAATTTTTCGGTACAGGTAATAAATGAAGCACAGTTTTTGTATTAATTTTTTCCATTGTTACAAATTGATTTTATTTTTGGGAAAACATGTTAACCTTGATAATAATAATTTTAACCAAGATAGGTGCTAGAAAATTTCCTCGAAATACACGACCTTTCAATTTCTAGATGAAACTAAAGGGGTTATATTGTTTCCCCAAAAATATATTTCCCCAGCTAAATCTATACAGATATGTTTTAGTCGAGGTACATAGGTATTATAAAAATATGTCTAAATTTGTAAATTTAAGAATGCAATCAAAAATTATTTTCTGTTTGTTCGTTTATTAAACGGTAATAAAAAGTTGTCATACTTTTGTCTACTACTGTGCCAGCACTGCTATCCAGTTAAATATGTCGAAAAAATATATTTATGTAATTCACTCGAGTAGATTGTGGAAAAAACCATCAAAATGATTTAAAAAATCAAATAAATAATAAAATTATTTGTGGGTTTGTCTTTCAAAACAAATCATGAATTTTTTGTGTTTTAGGAAAAAATTTCTCAATAAGCTATTTTTGCGCTATAATGTTGCAGGTGGTTTTTTTTGTGTGTTTTTGTTACACTTTTTTACTGCTGTACTAGACACGGTCGCCGTTAACAATGCAATTCATATGAATATCTGATATCCTTTTATGGCCATTTTATGCAAACAACCGTTTCCTGCCGCTGTTGCAGTGTGTTTGCTGGAGTTGTTGTTGTTGTTGTTGTTGTTGTTATTATACCGACAGAATGATGATGATGTTGATGATGAAGACTGTTTTCGTTGTTGTTGCTATTGCTGTTGCATGGTGTTTGTTTGCTGACAATCACCGCAAAAACAATGCAATTGTTTTTCCATGTGGTTGTTGTAATTGTTTCCACTATTGCTGTTGTTGTTGTTTTTTTTCTTGTTACACATTTGCCTATTTTTTGCTTAATTTTTTTATTTTGTCCTTTTTAATACAACACAAGCCAAATAAACATTTGCAAATTTGTTGGATTTGTTGTCGTTGTTGTCGTTGTTGCTCCAAATCCTTTCGTACTTCCTTCCTTTCAAACTCTGTCTAAATGCATTCATGTTTGTCTGTTTGTATTATTATATATGCATATCTATGTGCTTTATTGTGTTGTTTACGTTACTATGTATTTGTTCGTTCGTTCGATGTGTTGATTTTTTGCCGCCCATCATGAAAAAGTGCCGAACGCCGCTAGGCTAGGCCGTTGATTTTCACTTTTTTTGCTCGCAGTATTTCTCTAGCATTTGCAACGTGACAAAAACATTTCGTGTAACAAAGTTTTCCATAACGTACGAGTTGTCGTCACCGCGAGTTTTGTTACCGGTTTATTGGTTGCTTTTTCATTGCGTCATCGTGCGTCCTTTTTTGTTGTGTCCTTTTTTGTGCAGCGCAGTCAGTTAGTTACTCGTTTCATTTGCAAAAATAATTGTTTCGCTTTTTTGCTCCACTATTCGTGTTGTTTTTTCTTTTTTGCTACTTCAAATGCACCATGGTCACATGCGACTGTTTATGAAACCGCAGGATAGGTGCTCCATTTCAATCCCTGCGTCCCATACCACCAATTAGAGTTTCACTCTTTTAATTGTATGTTCTGCTGGAACTGCTTCTGCTGTAGTGAGTTCCTCTCCCGCTGTATTTTTTTTTTTTTCAATGAGAAAAAGATTTTGTCTTTAAAGGCCCTGTTGTTGGTTTTTGGCATTTTCGATGACGCAGCGGAGAATTTTTGCTTAAGGGGTTAGCCCCACTTATGACCTTAAATTTTTATCTATTTCATATGCATTATAGATAGATGTCTACGAATACCTCCTTAAAATTTCAAATCGATCCGAACAAACTTGACTGAGATATGAGCGTTGAAAGAGAAGAAAACTGAATTCGTTCTTTAGGCTGAAATTATTTTTTATAGGAAAAACTAGCAGGAATACCCGGCGTTGCCCGGACGTGTTATATCATTCATGGTGTATGGTGTACAACGGTCAATGCACAACGATCAGCCACATGTTTTTTTATTTTGTCATTATTTCTGCTTATAAAATTTCCAATTTTAGGGCTCAAGCTTCAGTCCTTAATAAAAAATGTCTCTTAATCTAGATAAAACCCTCAAATAAACCTTTTTTCTTACTTCTCATTTAGATATCAATTCCCCAAATTTCCCGGCCCAAATTGCATAATTAGAAAGTATTTTTAACTGTTTACATTTCCTTATTGTAATAGTTATTTTTTTTAAGTGAATCTACGCAAGGCTTTATCCTTGGCCAGGAAAGTTGAAAAAGCTTCTTTTCCCCTTGAAGCTATTTAGCTATACTATTCGAATTATGAATTATAAAACTGATATATGTATAGTTTTCCAATGACCCAGTCGTCAAATTTCTTCTTCATCACTTCGACTATTGCTTTGATTGTATGGTATGTAGCGCCGTTTGTCGTATTCAGGACAATTGACTGTAATGGTGTCTCCTTCCTCATTTCGAAAGAAATAATGTCCGTTGATGTCGCCGTGCCACCAAACAGTCAATCTTTGTGGATACATTGATGCTTAGTCGAATAATTGTGGTCGTTATATTAACAAATTCGCTGTGCTAAAAATGGGCCTCGTTTTAGGATATGATTTTTTTTTTGGCAAAATCCGGATTTTTGACCAGCATTTGTAGAGATTTGTTCGTTCGGCTTCAATTCTTTCGTCAGCGCAATCATGTACGGATGTAGACCCAAATCCAAGCGCAAAATAAGCTTGGCTGTCTCTCTGGTGATGCCCAATTCAGCTGATCGGAGCCTAATCGACATTTCTGGATCTCCTTTAACATTTTCCGCTACGGCGCACCAATCTCTATTTGGTTGGTGACTTAAGCTGCAAAAAAGTGCACTCACGCTCAAACTTTTACACGGTGCAACGAATTGCCTGCGCAGTGAAGTTATGATGACGACTGTCTACACTATGAAATCCACATAGCATCTATTATAACAACTGAGCCAGAATTTCGATAATATTTTTCAATAATTTTTTGTGTTATGTTTGTAACTCTAATAATTTTTTAATTATTAATTAATAGTTGTATTTTCGAGCTCAAGGTCTGTTGTGTTGCTTTCTGAAGAAAACAACCAACAACAACAACAATACCCTTTGTATAGAGTGGCAATCGTAGAGCAGACTAGACAGCTGTTTCGTTGGTCGCTACATCAACTCATCAGTAGCCTTTATGTGATAGCGATGATAAATCTAGCTGTTCATGTCTATTTGTTTTTCGTCAATGTTAGAGAAAATTACTCTGAATTACATTGTGCACACAAATAATACGAGAAGCAGCTAAAGTTCTTCAAATTTTTAGATTCACACTTATTTCGTGTAAGCTCTTTTTTCGAAGATTTATCAAAGCTTTTTACCACTCACAGGCATAGTTCAATATCAGCTGGTTGCTGAAACTAAGGCAGACAGTGAAAATAGAAGAAAAACAACTACACCACTTGTTTGATATATCTTAGCTCTTTGATATATCAAAAAGCTTTGATATATCTTAGCTCTTAAATAATAAAATTTCGATAATATTTTTCACAAAATTTAACTCGAAATTTAACTCTTAATTAATAGTTGAAAAATTATTAGAGTTATAAACATAACACAAAAACTCATGAAAAAGTGGTGGAATAAATTTACAAATTATTTTTCAATAATTTTCACACGTTCGGGAAGCGTGAAACGATGCATGATAAAATGGCAAACCTTACTATATATTTTGACAGCTGAATGTCAGTGGCAACTTTGACAGGCTGCTAAAACATAACAATTGGAAAAATTAAATTGCTATATGGTCTATTTTTATTTGGCTTATAATAAAAGGCTTATATCAAACAAAAATTCTGAAATACCAGAGAAAAAGGTAAGAATTCAATTAATCGTTGAAATTATTGTGAAGATGATTTGAAGCGCCATTTGCATTCGTTTGCTTTTTTCTGTGTGTTTTCTCTCGTTTTCGTTGTGTTTTTCGCATAGAACGGTATTTCTTCATGCTTCTACGTGGTAAGCAGCACTCCTACTCCAATGGCCGCTTACTGTGTAAGGTAAATGTCATCAGTGTTTTAGCGGCAATCTCCCAAGAAATATAATAGAGAATTGTATACAGACGTTCGAGGCCTCACGGCTTCATCGTACTTAAAAAATAGTCGCTTATGTAATATATTCACTTACAACTAAGATCTCAGCATAATACAATTTCGTCAGTGTATCCAAGCGAATATCCAGATTTACTGAAACTAGATATTTGCTTTCGAACATAGTCAATTACTTCGCTCATAATAAATTACCAAAAACGAAACAATGATCTTGTGTTATAACATTTGATACCAATATTTTTTTTTCTGTGCTTTGATTAGAAGTATTTTCGTACCTTTATTTTGGCGTATTTAGGTTAAGATACATCTTCTTTTTGATACACAGTACATGACATGAAATTTCCGGATACATTTGGTCACCCTAGTATTGGCTCTACCTCAATCGGTTTAAGTTAAAGTCAACCATTTATCTTCTTTAAAATCTCTACCAATACCAACAACAATGCTTGAATCATTACTTTTCGTTTGTTAAAATGTTTTAATTTTTTAAACTATGATCAAAATTTAACCCCAGGAGTCCATAAAAACCATAATATTAATAAATACAAGATTGGAAAAAATAATGTTTTTATTAAAGATACACTTAACCTGAGAATTATGGTGGTCATACCACCGAGTAATTATCAAGCATTGCTTAGATTAATTTATACTAAATAACGTTTATTGATTCCGAATGAAAATAAGGATTTTGGAAGAATTCTGAAAATATTCTAGAAAATAATTAATGATTAGTAAAAGGAAAAAGAAGATTTACACACTAATATTTGACAAACTTATTCATGGAATATTTTTTTATCTCCATTTGGTAAATAATTTTTTATTTCTTTAATTTTATTGTTACCTGTGTGCTTTGTCCTCTGCAGATACTGGCACCTTTAAGTAGTAAATTTATCCTTACAGAAATGCTACAATTTCAAATTCTAAAAACGTATTCTAATTTCCGTATTGATTTTAGAGGCACGATCCGAGAGAAGAAGAAGAAAAAAAAAACAAAAACAATAAAAAAAAAACATTGTAAAAAATATGCCGAAAACGTGAAATCCTTCAAGGATATTTAACGCTGAGTATTATAAATTCAGAGTCAATCAACTTAGGACTCAGACTCTGCAATAAGGTGGAAATTCGATAAAATTATTATTAAGCAGATCCAGATACAAGACGAACAAGAAAAATCACTTTTTGACGCTGGGTGGGTGTTGATTTTTAACAAGGCGTTTGTGGGGAGGGGGGGGGGGGGAGGGTTTGGTTGCCAACGTGTTGCTGCTGCAGATGTTGACACATGCTACAAACTTATGCATAAGTTAAGGTCTGGGCGCTGTGTATTTTTTATTTAATTTTTTTGTGTTTTTATTTTTGTATTGTGCCGTTTTTTAAATATTCCGAACACAGATTTACTTTTATTCAATAAACGATTCACTTAATATTGCTTGCAGAAAAATAAAGCGCCCAAGTGTCAAGCTAAATAGGCCCAAGCATTAAGGGTGGGTGGATTTGTTAGAGTTGTTGGCAGCAGGGTGTTAGACGATATAATTTTAAGATATGTTGTTGTATTGTTTTGAATACGTTTACTCAATAGATTAATTTATAATTTTTTTTTTTTTTTAATGGGAAAAGCCAGACAACAAGAATTTTATTTACTTTTCCACAGTTTGAACCTGAATCTAGGATTTGAATCTGAGTACAGAGCATTTGTTAATCAATGGCTGACTTTAGCACAAATCGAATTAGTTTGCAATAAGTTTTGGGCAAAAGTTCAGCTAAAGGAGCAACTTTTACTAATAGCTACAACAACAAAAAATATCAGCTTTTTATGCCAAGACGCAACAAGATGCTTTAGCAGATAAAAGTGAAGTTTAAAAGAAGAAGTAGAAGAAAAAATTAAAAAGTGCAAAAGTAAGAAAAGAGTTTGTTATATAAACAAATAGTAGTAAAGTTAGTAGTGAAGGTAGCAGCATGCCATGTAATAGGAAGAATGATAAATCAAAGATTGTTACAAATAAAAAAAAAAAAAATTAAATGAAAAATTTTTGCAACTTCTTTTCCTACCAATTCATTCATTCAAACAAACTTATCCAATAAAAGTTCTGTCAACATTGATTTAAAGTTAAGAGAAAAAAAGTACACGTCAAAAGTCAAACAAGGCGAAAGTGTCCTTAAGAGCGTTGTGTGTTCTGTCAAGTTTTTGTAGCTGTTGCTGCTCAATTTGCTACTATTGAGCATTGAATACTAGATAAGAAACAAAAAATATGTTTTTCAGTTAAACTTTAAGCTAACCGTTTACGCAGATGTCCTTTTTTGACAGTTTATGTACAAATATGTGAAATAAAAAAAAAAATCGCTGGCTTATTTTATTTAAAACAAACATTTTGGTTTTACTCAAAAGTTCACAAAAACTTTTTAATCTATTTATGGAAAACTATTCTCAAGGAAAGCCTTTTATTATTCTGCTTTAAACTGTTTCTAACTATTAAACAGCACACAAGTAGCTCAGTTCAGAATGCATTATTTTTGTTATTGTTGTGTTGGTGTTAAGTTGTTGTTTTTGTTATATTTAAACTGTATTTCTCTTAACTTAAATTGCATCTTTAAAAGTAGCAAAGCTTATATTTTGCTCTATCTCCATCGCTCCATTTATTGTTGTTCTGCATCTTTTCTACTTTTTTTCTCACTTACTTTTTAACTTCTTAAGTAGCTGCATTAAACAGTAAAGTAGCTAGTGCATCTTAACAACAACAACAACAACAAAAAAGAACTGTGAACATAAATTTAGACCAACAATCTGACCAACAACGTCTTTTCTGTTGTGGTAATCCTTGAAAAAGTTTAAAAGTGAAACTCGGTAAATGTTATTCCAAGTTTCCATGCGAAGTTTTTGTATGCAGTATAGAAAACTTGCGGCAACAACATTTAAACTGACAAATACTAAATATTAATAACTATTTATATTCCACTTTTCACTTATTGTTGAAGTTTTTTAGACCACACACAGAACGAGCAGTTGGTATATAGTTTTTTTTTTTCTATGCAAAATTGTCTGAAAGCCTATAACGAATACATTATCATACAAATATTGGTCTTATATCTAGAACTGGTTTCAAAGTAGAATTCATGCTATGTGTTTTGAGTAGAGTTTTCAAAAATGGCAACCTTTTTGTTTTCTTACGAATAATTTTTGAGATATTCTCGAAAAACTGCTTTTTTGCCACTTTTTTTTTTGTTTTTTACCCATATCTCGATCAATATAAATCCTACTTGCTGAAATTGTATACCTATTAATTTAGAAGATAATTGTGTCTTCAGTCGAATGATATGTTGATCAAAAGGCTCTCCGCAAAATCACAAAAAAAAAAAAAAAATGGAAAAAAAAATTAAAAATCACCCATATAAAAAATGACCCAAAAATTATTGAAAAATCACCCAAAAAGAAATTTTACCCAAGAAAACGAAAAAATGCCCAAACATTTTTGAACAAAATGACCCAAAAACAAAAACAAAAACGAAAACGAAAATTGACTCAAAAAAAAAAAAAAAAAAATAAAAAAAGAAACAATCGCTCAATATTTTGCATTGTGTTCCCACACGATATACAAAATTCCCTTGTACGAAATGCAAGGCAAGGCTTATTTTTTTATTTTTTTTTAAGTTCATTTTAATTTTTTAATTTAATCATTTAAAGTTCAAATTTTAGTTCATTTTAATTTTTAATAATGTTATGCTTATTTATAATTATTGTATTACCTACAAGGGAAATAACAAGAAAAACAAAAGAAGAACCGCTGCTTTTACTTTAAATATCGTTATACCGTTTAACAACTGATTGACTTTTTTGTCAAGTCTTGAAAAAGAAAGATAACAAAAAAAAACAAAAAAAAAAAAAATGGAAAAATCACCCAAAAACAAAAAACAAAACGATTTTTATTTTGGCCGATATCTAATAGCGCCTTTTGATCGGCTCTCCGCAAAATCGCCCAAAGAAAAATCGCAAAAAAAAAATGCGAAACCGTTCAATTTTTTTTGGAAAAATTCTTATTTCTAAAAAATTGGGTGATTTTTAATTTTTTTTTTTTGGCGGTTTTTCTTTGGGCGATTTTGCGGAGAGCCGATCAAAAGGCGCTATTAGATATCGGCCAAAATAAAAATCGAAAAAAACCACCCTATATTTTTCCATACAAATTTGGATGATTTTTCATAAAAAATAGAAGAGATAAATAATTTTCATTCAAAAATAATGGGGCGATCTTGCATTTATGTTAGGTAAAAATTTGGTTTATTGTTTTTGGGTGCTCTTTCATATAAAAATATTAGGGGCGAAATTGCACTATTTGTTTTTGGGCAATTTTTTTTGGGGTATTTTTCGTTTCTTGGAAATGGAAAAATGGGCCTTGGAAATTCTTCTCATGCGTACAAAGCCAGCTTATCTTCGGGAAACAATGCAAAAAAATGGAAGATTTTGCGTTTAATTTTTTTTGTGAATTTTCGTTTTTAGGCGATTTTTCCAAAATTTTTTAGGCTTTTTTTCGTTTTTGTTGCGTGAAATATCGTATTTCCATTATGGGCTATTTTTCATTGAGTTTATGGTCATTTTTAGTTGGGTGATTTTTCATACATTTTTTTTGCAATTTTTCTTTTGGGGCGATGTTTCAGAGCGCCTGATCAAAGCAATGCAAATTGAGTGAGTGAAAGGTAATTTTTCGGCCTTTTTTAAAAATAACTAAATTTCAAGTGATCCATTTAGTTCCTTAAAAAATATTTTTCATATTTTTAAGTTTTATTGTGAAGGATCATTATTTCACAAAAATTTTTAGTAGTATAAATTTGCCCAAATCGTATAAAAAACCTAAAAGTTATTTAGAACGAAAATACGTATTTTTGCTTTAGCATCTTCGTTTGAGTACCGTGCAATTTTCTCGAACTTGCATGAGTCAGCCATGATGCCTTCATTCCAAAAGCCCTCATATAACACATTTTAATTATTGCGAGATCCTGTTGGTAACGCTCACCTTGTTCATCACTCTCAGTACCAAAATTCGGGGGGAAAGGTTTCAAAAATGGCTATACAGAAAATGGATTTTCAATAACTTACACGCACCTGAACTAGGATATGGGCATTTCCCCCGAAAAGTCCATCGTGACACGAAAATGAAACGTCACTAAAAACTTATTATATAATGATATTATCTTAGAGAAACATTTTGATTTTATTGATTTAAGCAATTTAAATATAAATTCATTTACCATGATGATCAAATCGTCTGCACTGTTTCACAAATGTATTTTTCTTTTTAGTTAATGTTTTGTAAATGTTTCGTAAAGTTTTTGTTTTAGTAAAAATGGCTAAAAATAATTAACCCAATCGCTGCGAAGGTATTTTTTATCGAATTTTTTCTTGAAAATTTTCACATATAGTAATTTTGACCTCCTAAATCCGAAAATGACAATAAAAATGTTGTACGATTTACTGTTTACCTGTTGTTAGGTGGTACCATATGGTACCGCCGCAGTGACATCTTATAAAATTATTAAAATCTATTTTACCTGTATGTTGTAAGGAAATTCTATTTATTTCAGGAGATTATGAAAGTAACATATTTAATTTACAGTTACTTAAGATGGAAAATGTATGAAATTAAGAAAAAAACAAAAAAAAAAATAATTGCATGAATGTACGATTCTCTAGAAATCAATCAATCACTTTTCTTGACTGAAAATGTGATATGTTTTGAAACATGGATAAATGCATAGAGCCACATCACATTTTTCACACTTCACACGCGATCTACGAGTGCAATTTAATCCTTGGCATCGCCTTTTGGTGCTTTCGCATGGATAGTGCTCTTCTCCATCGAAGCGATCAGACACTGGAATGTTTTGACGCGGGACAATTGTGTTTGACAAACGAATCGAAACAGAATTGCAATAATGCATAGCAATGTTTCGTCGAAACTGCAGTTGCGTGATATTATTACCTGCTTTTCTTTGCAGTAACCAAGCATTTTGCAGTGATGCATCCAACAACCATGTGAATATAGACCACCACCATTTATTTTTCCGTACGCCTGGAGAAATAAAAAAGATTTTATCATGCTCTGATTGAATTGGAGATTGCAGAGAAATAATAACTTACCACATCTGTAATTTGCAATGTTTTGGTCCATTCGATCTGTACCGCAAATATGTTTATTATATTTTTCAACCGAATTTGGTCGATCTATCTGCACACGTTGTCTCACCTCTCGGTTGAATCTCGCAGCCTTACCAATAGGATCTTTACCATAGAATGTCGAGGCAACACAAACACATTTATTATCGCGCCACTTAGTGATAGAGATGTTGTGATCTTTTAGGACAATGCTTTAAATTTTTCCTCGTTGACCTTTATTTAATTCTTTATTGCTCGGTAGCGGGCAATTGTGAGGAATTCGCATTTCTCTAATAGTTCCTGTAGCAAAGTGACCAATTTTCTTTAAGTATTGAAGCACTGGAATACCAGTAAATAGGTTATCAAAGTAAAACGAATAGCTCAATTGGTTCACGTGACCGGGAAACTCCTGAATCATTTGCAATGAAGGCGCGACACATTTTCCGTAGTTTTTCTCCAATCCTGGATTGATACGAGGATTTCTACCTTGGTAAATTTTGAAATTTATCAAATACCCTTCAGGAGTATTTAAACACCACACTTTGTAACCGAAACGCAGCGGTTTTCCTTTGATGCATTGCTTGCAACTATGTCGACCAATATATTTGATCATAGATTCATCGTACGACAGATTTTCTTCCGGGTGAAAGTTTTTCATAAAGTTTTGCTTCAGTTTATCTGTGAGTGGTCGCAATTTCCACATTTTATCGTTTGAATCAAATCCATTTTTAGAAGCAAAATTAATGCATCGTACAATTTGATGAAATCGATCTCGAGACATAGCCATGGAGATCATTTCATTATAAAGATCACTATCTCGACTCCAATAGGATTGTTTACATGGAACATGATTGTAGCCTGTAACAATCATTATGCCAATAAAAATTCTCAGTTCGTCTTTTGTAATATTTGGATTTTTTTGCGAAATAAGCACTCCATATTCGTTACTTTCATCGCAAATCATTTGCAAAATCTCATCGCCAAAGAATTGTTCGAATAAAACATGAGCTTCTTTGGCACAATCCAAGTAATTAGGTGCTGGAAAAATCGGCTTTGTAGCGTGAAATGCGGACTTAGACCATTTAAATTTGTCCTTCAAATGCGGCACAGACGACGGAATTTCCATTTCTGGACCAACATATCGCAATGAAACCGAAGGCATCGGTCGAACCCGTGAGTTATTCGAATTTTCGGCATCACGTACTTCTTCTTCGATTGATTGCTCTGTTCCCTCTTCGAATAAAACACCATCACAATTTGATCCGCCAACAAACTCAATTTCTGCCACCTGACACAACTGATTGTGATGTAAATCAATAATCGACCCACCTTCATTTTCATCTGCATCATCTTCAGCTGAATCATAAGCGGGATCCGGTGGCTGCAAATATACTGCAGCAATTTCTTCCTCTCCTGAATCATCTTCAAGCAAAGACTGTAAAAAGTCTTGTATTTCATGCAGTTTCATACTTAAAATAAAACACGATAATTGAAAAAAGTCATAAAAACCTTGCATTCGTATACAAAATGAAGAAAAAACTATATAAAAAACGAGTTTCATATACATAATTGACGTAAAATAGAATAAATATTGTAGTGGTCATTTTGTAAGGAATCACTGCGGCGGTACCATATGGAACCGCTTCAATTCAACACATGTTTTTAAACACAACAACACTTTTTTTCATATCGAAATATTGTCCACTTTGTAGCTTATTTATTCTATTTTCATAATATATTGAGGTTTCACTAAAAATAAATTACGACATATATTTAATTTGTACTTACGTCTTGCGAGAACTCATTTTTTTCACTTTTGTGTAGAACTTTTTTTTAATCACTTTGTGCGTGCTTTTAGAACGGCATATGTAACTCGAATGACCAAAACAAAAGACACACATGTTTTGTGGCATTCATTTACCGTTAGAAAAAAATGGAATTAATATCAGAATGTTACAGTGTTGTATTTTAATCTCTTAAAGCGCAAAAGGCTAAAAGTGGTTCCATATGGAACCGTCGCAGCAAGTGGGTTAAAAATGGTTGAGGCAAGGAGAGGTAGAATATATTAAATTTGTTTTTTAATAACTAAATCACAAAAATACTTAATTACCCAAATTAATTACAATGGAAAAAATGTCAGGTAACGTCATGTCACGTAACGTTTCATACTAAGCCCAATAAAAAAAAACGAGTAAAGGTTTTTAAATTAGATTTCTTCGAAAATAAACTTTTACTATTTCAAATCCATCTAAAAAAAGTTTTATACAAAAATTCTTGCCGATTTACAGAATTTTACTAATTTAGTGATCCAAGTCAAAAAACCACTTCTATTTTTTGTCACGTAACGTATCATTTTTGGTGGCTTCTATCTAAGAGCCGAACTTTTGACAACTCTTAGGTTTTACATCTTGTATAGTGTGCTTAGTAAGCTATTGGAAAATCAAAATAAGGAACTTGTAAGTTAAATTTTTCATTCTTTTTTCACTCATTAAAGTCGTACGATCGTCACGTGCGCCACCATGGAAATGCCCATATATTGTTTCATGTTAAATGCATTCTATATATATTTGCAGAGGGTGTCCCAAAAGTCACATTTTGATTCGGGCATAAATTTTTTTGTGACAAGCGTAGAGTAATCAATCTATGACAGCTGTCAACAACAAGCATAGAGGTTTAGTCATGGAGAAATTCACTGTCGAGCAAAGCTTATAATATGTGAAAATTCACTACAAAAATGGTGAAATTTTGCGAAGACGGTTCGCAAATCCCAAACACTTCTCGGTTATTAATACGCACCGTGTCGTAACACTGTGGTCAATTTAATCAACAAATTTTAGTTCATTGGCTCTGTTGTGGACGCGAAAAGGAGTGGTCGTCTCCGTATCCGTTATTTATTTTTTTTAATTTAATTTACAAATAAATTCTATGGCAGAGCCCGGCCGTTGAAAATATGATTATTTGTGTGTGTTTACACACAATAAATTAAAAAAAATCTAAGTTTTCAAAACAAATCTTCATGTCGTCATAGTTTAATATCAGCTTACTGCTGAAGCTACGATCGTCTGTGAAATAGAAGAGCAACAACAACTACCACAACAAAATCTTTGAGTAGTTAGAAAGCTTTGATCTATCTTCGAATAAAAGAACTTTCTTTCCCTGAAAGTATGCTTCACAAATTAGAAAAACTTTCTAAGCAGAACTAAGCAGCTTTCATATCATTTGTATTCTCGTACATGCAATTCAGGGTAATTTTTTAATTACATTTGTGAAACAAGTAGAAAATTAAGCGCTTAGTGGATCACAGCAAGAATCACGAAAAAAGGCTACTGATGAGTTGGCGTAGCGGCCAACGAAACAGCTGTCTAGTCTGCTATGTGATTGATACTCTATATAGGGTATTGTTGTTGTTAGTTGTTTTTCCGTCAGTTGTTTTCTTCGGAAAGCAACATTGACCTTGAGCTCGATAAAATATAACCTATAATAATTGAAAAATTATTAGAGTTATATAAACACATAACTTAAAATTTATATAAACTAATAGTTGAACTGTACTTATAAAAAAAAATTTTTAGGTCAACAACTATCTTCTTTCTATAAAGAAAATGATAAAATTTGCAAAAAATGACAATTTTTACTAAAGAATATAATAATTTTTTTAATGTGAAACAATTATTTAAGTAACATTTTTGTACAAAATCCAATGTGTGTTTATAAGCATGGTTTTTATTAATCATTCTATATCTAAGAGCAGCTGACAAATAAAAATAACCGCAAACGCATAAATCTCTATAAGTGGCAAGGCAAATATAACCGCCATTTTTGAAAGCAGAACAAAAAATTTATTTGAAATCAGTTCTGAGATACCAATATATGAACAAACTTTAGTTATTATATGAAGTTTTTTAAAAATGGTAAAGCAACCTGTGTGTGCAACTGTTGATTTGAAATGATTACTATATAATTCTTAAATTTACTAAAACAAAAAAATGCAGCAACCTTCTTAACAAAAGCAAAATTGTTCACCATAACATGACTTCCTGTTATATTGCCAATATGTGTGTAGAAAATTAAGATTTAACTTAGCGATACCAAAGCGTTTGTTTTCACTACTGAAAAATGCTATTAAACGACAGGAAAACACTAGACTAAAGCAAAAAGTTTCATCCTTTGGAACAGATTTACTTAAACATTTTAAAGCTAAGAACACTTAATCCTGTATAAAAGTCAACAAAAGAAATTTATTTATAAGCTAAGCGCATTAAGACAACTTCTTTTATTGTGGTCGTATGGACATCCATACGAGTACCTTGCGTCATTCTTTCAAATGCTTAACTTGGCCAACATAAAACCGTTTAATATTGACAAAACCAGCAAACTACTAATCAACAATTTGTTAGCTTGACTCTTAAAAAATTAATTTCAATTCCTTTTTCAAATGCTAACGAATACAAATGCCAGCATTAAATCATTGCATATCCTCAGGCGCCCTACTGCATTGACTGCACTGTACACTGAGCATCGAGCGCACAAAGTGCGAATGAAACGCATTTAAAATGCAATAAAATGGATTAGATTGTTGTTGTTGTGATTGTTGTTGTTACGACTATAGTTGTTGTTGTTGTTACGTCTATTGTTGTTGTTGTGGTTTTATATCTATGACTGTGTTGTTGTGTACTTTGGTATTAATAGAGTTTTAACACAATTGCAATTGTAAGCGACACTCTGTCCGAGCTCTGGCTCGCAGCTGTTGATGTTCTCCGCCAACAGATTCTGCATCAACCCTACAATGCCTGGTATACCTTGAGGCATATCCTCAACGCATTTGTGGTTCCTACACACAGGTATGTATGGCAATATTAGCTTGCATATGTGTGTGCTGTGCCAACACATCTTAGTAAATTAAAAATGCATTCAATTTGTTATTTTTTTTAGGTGTTGTTGCCATTTTATTCTTGTTTTTTTTTAAACTATCTGCAGTGGGCTTTAGCTATATCTGCCACATGATTAGAATACTTTATGTGGATTACTTTGTATCCAGCGAAATAGTTTAAATTTTTATCCGAATTTATATCGAGTTTGGATATTTAACGACTTGTACTACTTATTGAAATTCGAACAGAGAAAAATTCAATATCTTTCGTGTCGTCTGGACAGAAACGTAATTTATTCGTTACTCCTTTTGTAAGTGACGAACTTAAATATTTTAATAAAAATAGAGGGCTATACAAAAAAGGTGGCTATAATATAAATGATAGGTGTTTTTTAAGTTTAGTCAGGCCATAGTTGCTTAATTGAGTATTTTATGTGTCGTACAACGAGAAAAAAGCAATAGGTAAATCACCTAAGTCAGCTTGGGTAAAGAGAATTGTATGGGAATTATGAACTTATGCTTATTCACCTAAGCAATTTATTGTTTAATACATTGCTTTGAAAGCACATACTTCTATACCTTGCCAAAAAAAAAAATATTTGATTCAACTAAGCCCAAAATCCAAAAATACAAAATTAAAAACAACTTGCATGGATGGCTTAAGCATAGTTTTGAGCAATTTTCTGCAAAAAAAAAACACAGCTGCGTCATTAGATACACGAGAGAAGGATAGATTTGATAATTTAATGGTTTTATTTTGTTATAAAACCACTTTTAAGTTCAAAAATAACGAAGTAAATTTAAAAAAATACGTTAATATTCACACCAGTAAATTTTATTTAAATTTTATAATATTCACACCAGTAAATTTTATTACATTCCCAATAAACAAAATGATTCACTAATGTTATCGTTTACGAATCGTTTTCTCGTACATTTCATTCATTAGCAAATATTAGTAGCGACGCATTTATAATATCGCGAGCGGGAGAAATTCCTCCTTCGTTAATGAATCGTCAAAACCGAAAAAAGCAATTCGTTAACGAGTCGCCAAAACTATTATAAGCAATTTGTTAACGAGTCGCCAAAACTATGAAAAAGCAATTCGTTAACGAGTCGCCAAAAACTACAAAAAGCAAAATATAAAAATATAAAAAGCAATTTGTTAACGAGTCGCCAAAAGAACAAAAAGCAATTTGTTAACGAGAACTTATTCATATGAAATTCTTGAACAAATTATAAGTGGAAATTATTTATATAAAGAATAAGCACGAAATAACATAACAGAAGAAAAAATATTTCACAAAATTTTTACATATAATAATTTATGAAAATTTATATATGTCTTTTTTCAATTAAAATTAAAAAAAAACATAAAATTTAAAAACAAATATTCGCTTAAATGACGTATTAAGAATAGAAAGTTAGTAAAAAATTGTTTTTTTTTTTTTAAAATTTGTATATTGAAAAGTCGTAAAAAATTGTTTTTTTTTTATTTCAAAACATCTTAAATGGAGTTTAGGAAAGTCATGATTTAAATCGGTTCTTTCTTTAATCATCAAGCCAACCTCTGATGAAGTCGGTATGAAACTATTCGAAAACTTTAAAAAAACGATTCACAAGCGATTTGTTATCGAATCGCCCCTCGCCACACTGTTTATTGGGTTTCAACAACAAAAAGAAAAGAATTAAAGAAAAAAAAAATTGTTTGCCCGCCGAGCGGAATCGAACCTGGAACTTTTGGTGCCAGTCCATCGCTCTACCCACTGATCCAAGTAGCCTTGCTACTACTTGTTGACATAACTGCAGCTATGTTAACAGATGCAGTATGTCGCAGTATTCCGTTGATAGCCATACAACAAAAATCTTTTAATAGATTATTGTGTTATGCTGCAGCATAGCTTCAGTTGTAATTAATATTAACTAAATCACTCCGCGTAACAAACGAGTTTGGCTCAATGCGTAGTGTAGTGACTTCATACACAGTGATATCGGTTGGTGTGGGTTCGAATCTCAACGGCATGCGAAGGTAAAATTTTTGTATTTGATATTTAATTAAATTTAATTTAATGTTCTTGTTATAAGAGACGTCAAGCAGCCGAGAAGTCATTAATTTCTAAGAAAAAACTGTGTGTATTGATAAAAGAAAAATTTGTGTTGTCCCGATTTCAGTCAAGCAAATCACAGAACGAGAGGCGACAGCTTCAAAAAAAAAAGGAAAATAAAAAAACCAAAACCCGAAAAAAAGTTATATTTTTGTAATTCCTTTATTTTTTTTGTAAAGTAGTGTATAAAAAATTACCGAATACTTGGTTAATTTATCCCTCAAATAAAAATTGGCAAGTCATCATGTAAAACATAGACGTTTTGATGAAGTACTTGGGAGGCTGAAAACGGCCAAAGCCATCTTATAAATTATACTAGGTTTTTTTTCAATTTAACATGAGCTTTTTTCTCGGTGTATGGGACTTTATTTCACTGTGGACAAAATATTTCAATTAGATTTGCTCAGCTGCTTGTTGTATCATTGGAACATAAAAAGCTTTGTACATCGTTTATGATAAAAAGCCCCACTAATGCCCAAACATAACTCTATCTTAGGGTAAGTCACATGCCGATCTGCTACCAACAGTTCACGCACAGCATTGATGTTTTCTGGCAGAACAGCCTTTCTTGGACGATTTTCATAAAATTCGTCTTGTCATGTTCTCCTTCAACAACAATGGAAAATCGTTCTTTGTTAGATGGGATTTGAACCTAGGCTACCGCGATTCTTTGGCATGCGGTGTACGCACTTAATCGGTCGGCCACGGAAGTGATAGTTTTATACAAAAACGTATCTCTATAGTGAGCCAAAAGGTAGTCGAAGAAGCTTCTCATAAGTGCTTAAGATAGAAGATAAATGTTTTTCTCAAAATGTTTTTCGAAGTTAATTGTTAGTTGGGAAAAATTCAGCTAAATGAACTGCATTTGCATTTTTGCATTCTGCATATTTGAAATTAGTTTTTTAGTTCTGTAAATTTATATATCCTAAAAATACAGTTCTTTGTTATTTCCAGAGAGATATATTATATAAATTGTACATCAAGAGATGCCAAATATAAGTTGATTGAATATTATTGTAAGAAGCAATAAGGGGAAAAATTCCACAAACCACACTATAACCAACACCTTTCCGCAGTAGACCAAAACAGCGAAACCTGTCATTTGGAAAACATTACAAAGAATGCAATTTTACCCTAAAGCTTGAATTGCTTTGTGTAAACTTACACAGATGCATACTTTTTTTTTTGTTCTTAATACATTCGAATTTTTATTCATTTGTTTTCGTATTCATGCTAACATCTTTTATGTGAATTTGCTAGCATTGTTATTTTTGTTTTTCTTTTTATAACATTTACTCGATAAGTTTGAGTTCAAAGAAAAAAAAAAAATCGTTTTTTGCGCGTGAGGAAATGTTACTCAACACCTGCCAGTCTCCCAAACACACCCAAACCTCCTAAGCATGCACATTCTCGAATGTCATTTCTCACAAGCACACGGCGAATTAAAGTTGGTGTGCCAAAAGCACTGAAATTGCACCGAAATAGAAAGCAAAAGAAAAAAAAAATCACAAAGTTAAGAAAACAAATTTTCTTTAAACAAAACAAAGTGCGATTCTGCACATCCCAGTTTTATCTAGACCCGCGCTAAAGTGCGTTTATAGGAGTTTAATTTTTATATAGAAATTTTGATGTTCGAGCTATCATATTATTTTTAAATATTATAAATTAATCATTATTCCCAAAAGTCTTTTATTGAAGCTACTTAAGACAAAATATGCTTTATTTCTTAATTTTTTTATGTTCCTTAAGTATATTATGTTCCTTGAAATCTCAGGTGTTCTTGCTGCCTACCCATACCAAAGTCTACGCTTGATTGATGGCATTGTTCGATTTTCATTTTGATAGGGCCAATTTTATTTTTCTACTCTGATTTTTATTGGCTTACACTCAAAATAACTGGGCTGTCATGTGTTAAATCTATGAATTACCAGTTTCTTTTTCTTTTACCCTCGTCTGGGACTTAAGATTGCTTTTTAAAAATAATTGATTACCAAAATGATTGACACTTTCAAGCTTGTTTAACATTTGCAATAATTTGTTTGATGCAACAAATGCTACAAGCATTAGCTACTTTTCATATACTGATAGCTTCAATTATACTTATAGCCTCTTAAATTCGTATAATTTTCAAATCACTTTTATAGAAATAAATTTTAAATTATTTGTAAATTTTTCCTTAGCAATTTGACGAAATAATTTTCGGAAAAAGTTATATTTTGGCTATTTATGGCTTTATGAAGCCCGTCTAAAGAAGGATTTTTACGATTTTATGAAACCCGGTGAACAGGCTAAGGAAGAAGTGAAAGACAGCCAAAAAAGAAACAAAATCTGAAGCAAACAATTTTTTTGGTATATACGTATAACAGGTCATTCAATAAGTCCGTAGGATAAGTAAAATAAATCAAAATTTTGATAAAACTCGATTATATTATTCAACATAGTTGCCTTCGAGAGCGATACAACGAGTATAGCGATTTCCAACTTTTCGATACCACTTTTATAGTACGATTTCTCTTTATCGTCAAAATAGGCCTCAGTTTCAGCGATTACTTCATCGTTGGACTTGAATTTCTTTCCAGCAAGCATTCTCCTCTTGAGATCTGAAAACAGGAAAAAGTTGCTGAGGGCTAAATCTGGAGAATACGCTGGGTGGGTAAGCAATTCGAAACCCTATTCATTCAATTTTGCCATCGTTTTCATCGATTTGTGACACGGTGCATTGTCTTGGTGAAATAACACTTTTTTCTTTTGCAAATGTGGCCGTTTCTTGGCGATTTCAGCCTTCAATCGATCCGAAAGTGCACATTAATAGTCGCTGTTGATGGTTGTTCCTTTTTGGAGATAGTCGATTAATATTATTCCTTTCGCATCCCAAAATACAGACGGAATCACCTTACAAGCCGACTGTTGGGTCTTTGCTCGCTTTGGATTCGGTTTGCCGACTGCTGTCCACTCAGCTGACTGTCTTTTGGATTCTGGTGTGTAATAGTGAAGCCATGTTTCATCCATTGTCACATATCGATAATAGAATTCGATTTTATTACGGTTTAACAGCGCCAAACACTCCTCTGAAGAATCAATTCGTTGTTGTTTTTGGTCGACTGTGAGCTCACGCGGCACCCACTTTGCACAGAGCTTTCGCATACCCAAATGTTCGTGTAAAATGGTAAAAACACTACCATCTGATATCTTTACAATGCCAGCTAGCTCGTGCACCTTCAATTTGCGATCGTTCATAACCAATTTGGGGATTTTTTTTTTTAGTTTTGTGGAATAACAGTCTGATTTGGGCGTCCACTGCGCTCTGCATCATTTGGGCTGGTACGACCACGTTTAAATTCAGCAATCCACTTTCTGCCATTTGTCTCGATGGAGCAGAGTCCGGATAATGTTTATCAAGCCATTGTTTTGTTTCCACTGTATTTTTTTTATCAGAAAGCAATGCTTTATCAAAAGACGAAATTCACTTTTTTAAATTTTTTTTTTCAATAACAATAGTTGCACGCAAAATGCTATAACTCACGAATCAATTGTCAGGCTGTTGTTAAATTTTCATACGTATTATTTGAAGGTTGATACTAAATAAAAATCATATGGAAAAAATCTAGTAGTGCCATCTGTGTCATCCTATGAACTTTTTGAACGTACTTTATATATATATATTTATATATGCTTGACTCATAACTTTAACCAGTGAAAACAATTTGAATTTTTCTTTGTTAATTCTAATTTTGATTGTAGTTTGTATTACGAAACCGTTAAAAAATTTGTATTATATTTTTAAAAAAATTTTAATAACCTTTAGTAAGGCATTTGAAAAATTTCTTACACTATTATCCTTCTTAAGTTTGAAGCCTTTGGCTTTCCAACTCCATTAATTGCATGGATTAAATTTATCTTGAAGAACTGCGTTATAACGTCACTTTTAGATTTTCAAATTTTGAGTCTTTGACAGCGATATGAAAATATTTTATGATCCGATATGAAAATCTATTGGCGTATACTAGCCAACGCTGATTTTGGTTGATCATCTCCAAGATGATATGATGAGTTTTTCCACTTGGCAGCAAAAAAACCTATTGGAACTCAACGTCAGCAAATGTCAAGTTCTCCCATACTCTCGTAAGAAACTCCAACTTCACCCGAGAACTTATTACTCGGCAACCCACTTTCCTCTATAAGTTATTTACGGGACTTGGGTCTTATTGGTGATAAGGAGCTCAATTTTAAGTCTCATTATGATAATATCATTACTAGAGCCAACTCGGCACTTGGACCAGTGAATTCTCCAATCCTTCCGTCACAGAATCTCTGTACCTTCATTTTGATAGATCCATGCTTGAATATGTCAGTCATGTTTGGTCACCTTTCTGCTACTCCCATTCGATGTGAATTGAATCCGTTCAACCGTTCGTTCGCTTCGCTTTTCGTGGTCTTCCCAGTTTTGACAGTCTTAATTTATCTCCATATCCTAATCGCCTCAAGTTGATTAAGTGTATGGTACTGTTTTTGGGACATTTTTCTTCATATTTTTTTTTTCAGAATGTACAACATTTCAAGACAATTTTGTTATAATTTCAAGTAAATTGTTCCAAAACTAGCGAAGATATAGCGTTTCAAGTTAGAGGACCTCTCTTAAAATCGACTTAAAATCGAGATTTTCTGGATATTTTTTCACAGTTGTATGACCATTCAAAATATGCAAAAAAAACTTCAAATCAATACCGCTTATAATACAGATTCTACAGTGCTTAAAACCCGATGCGCCAGAGTACCAATCGATCAAACCGAAGAAGCTGTTAAAACGTGTGATGTTCGCTGTATGTGCTTATCAGAGCTGTAAAAGAATGCAATCATTTGTGATTTTAAATCGTGTGATTTGTAATCAAAATGAATGTATTCATTTTTTCAAATCATTGATTGGGACTTGAAATTTCAAACGACAATCAATGATTTGAAAAAATGAATGCAATCAATTTTTCAAATCATTGATCGTGATTTGAAATTTGAATTGAATTTGAAATTTTTCAAATCATTGATCGTGATTTGAAATTTGAATTGAATTTGAAATTTCAAATCACTATCAATGATTTGAAAAAATGATTGCATTCGTTTTTTCAAATCATTGATTGTGATTGAAATATCAAAAAAATTGATTGCATTAATTTTTTTAAAATCATTGATTGGGACTTGAAAATTGAAATCACAATCAATGATTTGAAAAATTGATATACTACTGTTTCTATTTATATATACTATATAAACTATACCTTGAGGAAAAAAAGTATTAAATTGTAACAGTTTTATTTTGGAGTTTGACCGCTTTGATGCTTTTAAAGTTTGAAGCTTTAAATGCGTTTTTCTCGAAACATACTTTTTCAAAACGGCCTCACACTACTGCAAATAAACTAATCGACAGATTTTTTTTTTTTTTTAATTTTTTTGTAATGTTTGTAATTCTACACATCTTTTACCAAAATGAGCGTCTTTGAAAAATTTGTGTAGGTCTTACACGCAACAATATGGTCAAAAAATAATGTAAATTTTTCGACTTTTTTTCCTACGCTTCATAATTTTCTAAGTTTTCTATATTTTTATTTAATTTTGTTAAAAGATGTGCACACAGGCATCTATTTTCGAATGCATTTTTGTTTTTCAAATAATCTGGAGCCGCCCTATAATGTGGCCCGATTTTCACATTTGTTGAAGGACACCAACTATAAAAATATATGATAAAAAAAAATTGTATATGTAATTAGTGCAAAAAAACAAAAAAATTTTTTTTTACTTATACCGATTAGAGTTTCCAGTTTCACGTGAACACGTGCTACACGTGAACACGTGTCTATTAAAAAAATGACGTGAAAACACGAACCTGAACTACACGTGTATTTTATTCACGAACTACACGTGTAGTTCGTATTCACGTGATTTTTGCATTCACGTGTTTTAGGCATGAGCCGAAATTTCAAAAATGCTTTTGTGTTTCTGAGAACAAAAAATTAATATGTTATTAAAAAGACTTCTAGCTTCATCTCTATGATTTTTATGGATTCTAAATGATTTTTATGGATTCTAAGTACAGGATTTGGCCAGTTTCTGGGTTCCTAGGATAGGAATGAAGGTGTAGTTCGAAACACGTGTTTGAGCTAAAGCTCTAATACCGATGAATCATCAGTATGATGAAAAATGAACATGCAAATGGACTTTTGTATCTATATAATAAACTTTTTTAGAAAACATTTTTTAAAAATGCCTTCATTTTAACCGCTTTTGCCTAAACCCCCCTTAAATGTATAAATTTACTAATATAAGGAGTTAGAAAACTTCCAAACACTTGCCTTTGACATAGTTATTGTGTTCACAGATCTCTAGTAAAATTTTATTAAAAATATTTTTGTAGAATATTTGAACTCCCTTGTTCCTTATAAGTCCTATTCAAACCTTTCCTAAAGTGGTTCAAAATTACAGGTGATATTAGTCGTATAGGATTTATTATTTATGGAAATGCTCTTAAAAAAATTCACTGGAGATAAAACAAAATTAAAATATTAGTTATAAAAAAAAAAAACAAATATTAACCATAACTATGTCAAATTGTCATTTAGTATATTCAAACCCAAACACACCCACTCCAATATACGTACACAAATTAAGTGATGCCACCCACTGAGAAAACAACAACCACCACAAGGATGACAACATCAAAAACCCGACAAGTACACCAACGATTAACATTCAATTAGGAGGGTTCAACATCGATTTTTATCAACAATCAACGATGAACCGCCTTTACCGCAGACAAAGTCCTGTGTGTTGACATTGTGGAGTGAAGCAGATAACGGTAAAAATTGTAGTGAAAATTGTTGCAAATTATTAAGGAAAGCGGCCACGAGTAAAGAGGAGTATGAAGGAAAAGATAGAAAATGTATTTATGTGACAACAACAGATGCTGCTGACATATTATTGGCCAATTATTAGAATGAAGGAGAGAAAGTGGCAAATACCAAAACTTTAGAAGCACAAATTTGGAGAAGGAAGAGGGTCATGGAGTAGCAACTACCAGCCGGTAAATGTTTTTAAGATTGCTGTTGCTAGTCATCAAAATGTCGTCATCGTCATCATCATCATCATGAGCATCATCATCATATTCATCATAACTAGCACTAAATGCAAACATTATCTATTAAGATGCTGGCAGCAAAACTTACTTGTTTTATAGGGTTGCCCAAATATTTTGGGATATTTGGAATATGTCCTTATGACGTTGCGTTAGTATCTGTTTGTATCTAACATTTTTCGTGTGTATATATTATGTGTGTTTCTAACTATTCAATAGATATGCGCTGTATGTAAATAATGTAATTAGTGTAAATGAATGGTTATTAATTGGCGCCAACAAACAAGAGAGCCACCCCAGGATATGTCGCTATGAACGTGACATTAAATAACCACAAACTGAGGAACACAAACACACACAAACATATATCCATACAAATGTATATAAATATGTCAAAGGACAAAACATTTGCCAGCGCGAATGTGTTGCTTTGTTTGTTTGTTGTGGGAGTGTAAGTGACACTTTTGTTTACTGTATTCGGTAGAGTGAGACGTGTACTGTTAGGCAGAAAATTATGATTAAAAACAACTGATTAGCTTAATTAAAATATATAACAAAAATTCCCACCAATTGAACGGAACAAATTAATTAGAATTATTCGAGTACGATATGTAATTTTTAGGGTACAGATTAATCCTCAACTACTTATTACAACATCGCATAATAAAATCCTTGTTAGCAAATTGAAAAACTGTTATATAAATACAGATAAAAAACAAATACTAAAATTTGCATATAATGCCAATTGAAAGTCAGCAAAACTTTATTCTACGCCATAGAGACACAGAAACTTCCGCTCTTCCACATGATATCCTGCGAACAAGGAACACAAACAAGCAGCTGTCAAAGCAGCTGCGATAATGTCTTTGATGTCATGCCACAGTTAGACAACGTCAAGGACACCCGTCCAACAAAAACCACGCCCACAAACCCAACCTCCAAAAGGTGTATCTGTTGTAACTGCATCTCAAAAAAAAAAAAAAAAAATCAGGAAAAAAAAAAACTGAAATTCATACACAATTGAACGAAAAATAATTATTTAAACGTTGGCATATATAAAAAAAAAAAAAATGAAAATAAAGAACTGATGAAAAAAACGTCAAAATTGTTTTCCTTTCTGCTTGAAGGATAATGTAAAGGAAATTATGCAGTGTAAGTCTGAAGAATGAAAGCGCTGTTATCCAACGTGAAAATTGATGTTGATGCTGGCTCTAAATGAAAAATAATAAAATTAGATTATATACTTTCGCTTTATCCTTTATTTTTTAAGGATGAAACGATAACATGGCATGGCACGAAGGTGAAAAATAAAATAGAATTGAAAAATAAAATAGAATTTTAAAATAAAGAGCACAAGTAAAGATTATTCATTTAGAGTCTTTTTTGAGAATTTGATGTTGGTATTTCGTAAACTTTTAAAATTGTTTATATAGCGATAATCGAAGGCAGAAAAAAATAATTCAGAAGATATATTAACATTAAAAAAGTATGTTTTTTATTTATATTTGAAATCAAAATATATTCTATGAAAATGAAATGGGTGAAAAACTAAATTTTTGGTACAAAAAAAAAGCAGACTAATAAACAAGTCTGTAAGTAATGTTGACGGAGCTCATCCTGGAAGAATGTACCCTGAAACAGGTGTATATACAATATTTTCTCGTAACAATTTCTTTTAACACACTCACATTCTAAATTTAAATCTGCTGACCAAATTTTATATTCATATTTATATTCATATTCATATTCATATTCATATTCATATTCATATTCATATTCATATTCATATTCATATTCATATTCATATTCATATTCATATTCATATTCATATTCATATTCATATTCATATTCATATTCATATTCATATTCATATTCATATTCATATTCATATTCATATTCATATTCATATTCATATTCATATTCATATTCATATTCATATTCATATTCATATTCATATTCATATTCATATTCATATTCATATTCATATTCATATTCATATTCATATTCATATTCATATTCATATTCATATTCATATTCATATTCATATTCATATTCATATTCATATTCATATTCATATTCATATTCATATTCATATTCATTCATATTCATATTCATATTCATATTCATATTCATATTCATATTCATATTCATATTCATATTCATATTCATATTCATATTCATATTCATATTCATATTCATATTCATATTCATATTCATATTCATATTCATATTCATATTCATATTCATATTCATATTCATATTCATATTCATATTCATATTCATATTCATATTCATATTCATATTCATATTCATATTCATATTCATATTCATATTCATATTCATATTCATATTCATATTCATATTCATATTCATATTCATATTCATATTCATATTCATATTCATATTCATATTCATATTCATATTCATATTCATATTCATATTCATATTCATATTCATATTCATATTCATATTCATATTCATATTCATATTCATATTCATATTCATATTCATATTCATATTCATATTCATATTCATATTCATATTCATATTCATATTCATATTCATATTCATATTCATATTCATATTCATATTCATATTCATATTCATATTCATATTCATATTCATATTCATATTCATATTCAACTTCTTTTGAAACAAAATACTTTTCTAGTTATTAAAGTTTGTTTGATGTAAAAAATTACTTCAACTTATAATTACTGTTATAAGCTAAATGTAGCCAACTGATAATATTTAGAAGAAGAGCTTTGGTACATTAAGAAAATTACTACAAAATCGTTTTAGCCAACAACTTTAAAAGACTCAGCAGCCCACCCACCTAGAAATAGGCTTAAGTCGCTAGAGGCGATGAATCTACAGAAAATGCTGATGAAGAAAAAAGTTATAACAGTAATTATTCATTCACTTTGGAAATTTATAAAAAAGTTTTCAAGTCTACTGTGAGGAAAATTAATTATGCCTGAAAAACGTTGAAATTTACTGTTATGCTTTATGGAAGACTAGTTTCTTTAAGGCTAGCTTTAGTCAAAGAATATCAATGTATGTACGTGTATGCCAAAGAAAGGATGTTTATAAAATAAATTATTTAAACTGCTCGAAAAATTGGCTATAATATTTCATATCAATAAATTTAACGGCACTTATCAATGGCACATGTATTTGCATGAATTTCAATTTCAGCCAAGTTGGTGAGGCCATCTTTTCCAACTTTATCATTGCATCATAATAAAGTGACACCATCATCTACTAAATAGCTGCTTATGACCCTCATTTGCCATTTATTTGGCATACAAATGCTTATCTATCATAATGAGGCCAATAAAATGACCCGCATAACAAGACGTTCGCCATTAAAATACAACTTTTATGACGAGTAACTGCAATATTTTTTAAAGCAACAAATTGTCAAAGTGTCCTGTTAGAAGATCTGGCCTCTTCTATGCTCATCGAATGTATTCTGCATGAGTTCTTCACTTCAGCTTTTCATTCACTTCTTGACATCGAATTTGTTAACATTATTTTTGTTGCCTCTTTTTATGTGAAGCAGTAACAGGGGCAGACTGACAATAAAAATGTCACACAGTATCACGTGGTGGTTGTATCATCGCGAAGCATCAATGGCAACACGTTCTGTGTTGGCAATGATGGTGGCTGGCGGAGTGTTTCAAAAGCATTTTCAGCAATGGCCAAAGTAAAACGTTGCATCGTTAAATGTGGCAGAGGGAATGAGGTGAGAGGGTGTGTTTGTTAAAACCACGGTGTCTGGTTAGCTGACAGTATATGCCGCGTGTCAAACGCATTTTGTTTCATATTTCAATTCGATATCGAGTAAGTGTTACGCTTGGAAAGCAATTTTTATCTACTTGACTTTGAAAGCTTTGTGCATCATTTGATCTGTGCCATGGGAGTTGAACTGTGGTTGAGCAGAGCAGTTATATTGAAATTTGATTACCTTTAGATGGAATTCTAATAAATGTGATGATGCTATGTAAAAGTTTGAGATTATTAATAGGCAAAGAGGATATTTTTATAAGAGATAAGTAGGATACTCCCACAACAGTAACAATTTTACAAAATTATAAAAAAAATCTATTAAAGCTAATTAATGTTCTATCCGACAAATGCGGTAAAAATTTGTTTTAAAAAAAAGCAATATGAATATGAACATGACTATGACTATGACTATGACTATGACTATGACTATGAAGATGACTATGAAGATGAATATGAATATGAATATGAATATGAATATGAATATGAATATGAATATGAATATGAATATGAATATGAATATGAATATGAATATGAATATGAATATGAATATGAATATGAATATGAATATGAATATGAATATGAATATGAATATGAATATGAATATGAATATGAATATGAATATGAATATGAATATGAATATGAATATGAATATGAATATGAATATGAATATGAATATGAATATGAATATGAATATGAATATGAATATGAATATGAATATGAATATGAATATGAATATGAATATGAATATGAATATGAATATGAATATGAATATGAATATGAATATGAATATGAATATGAATATGAATATGAATATGAATATGAATATGAATATGAATATGAATATGAATATGAATATGAATATGAATATGAATATGAATATGAATATGAATATGAATATGAATATGAATATGAATATGAATATGAATATGAATATGAATATGAATATGAATATGAATATGAATATGAATATGAATATGAATATGAATATGAATATGAATATGAATATGAATATGAATATGAATATGAATATGAATATGAATATGAATATGAATATGAATATGAATATGAATATGAATATGAATATGAATATGAATATGAATATGAATATGAAATAAAAACAGTGCTCTCTTCTATTTCGTATTTTCTAGCACCTTGTGGTAGCTTAATCCTTCACTTTTCTTTGCCGCAAATTTGTTTGTTTAATTTGAAAACAAAACTCAAAACGTGTTAAAGTGTCTGCAAAAAATAACGAGCTGTTGTTGTTACTGGCAAACAATGGCAACCATTAACGTCTTCCAAATGCATACGTTGAGTGGACGTGTAGTGCTCATTAGACAAACCTAAGAGAACAGCTAGCTGGCAGCGACTAAATTGCTGGAAAAACGGCTATGAATGGCTTTAAGGACACTCGGTTTTTATTTAACAACAACAGAGAGACAACGTGCGAGTCAGTTGAAAGTCTTTAGTAGGGCTTGCAGCGTGAGTGTTTCAAGTGACGAACTTAAAAAAGTCCTAGCAAGAACAAACATTTGTATTATTAAAAATAAATAATAATAAAACGTAATGGAATTAGTACAAAGTCTTAAAAAAGTCCTTAAGATTTCAGCACAGTTCTTTTTATATAATACCGCATTATTAAATTCAGTATTCTATATCCTGCGGTCATTTTAATTTAGGGGTTTTTTCCGTTGTTTTTTTGGTGTTTTTGAAGTTTTTTATGTGTTTCTTTGTTTTCCTGGGTTTTTTTTTTTAAGTTTTTTTATATGATGTGTTTTTTCATCAAGCGATATTCCGTCGCCATCTTATTTTCATTTTCGCTTTTACAGTTATGCCAAAAATATCCTACGGCTGATTAAAATCTATTAGAAATCGTATGAATGAATGAATGAATGAATGGCAAAGCAAAAATCTTTTTTGTTCTTTTTATGTACTCTACTGGCAGTTGTTATGGTTTTATGAATCAACAAATTTAAGGTAGTATTCTAGTGTAGAATTTTGAAAATAACGATTTATTTTTTGTTCTTATTTTCGAAGATTTTGTAGATCCTTCAAAGGAGTTTTTAAAATTTCAATTATTTATGGATTTATAGCTATGTTAGTGACGCTGCCAGACGGGATAAAACTCGAATATGTCGCTCAGAAGTATGAGTTTCTAATGCTTCTAAGGATCTGATCGCTTAGCAGAAAGTACTTCGGAAAATAATTGTTTTGAAAAAGAAGAAGGCCCAAAGTATGGAGCAGGAATCGCCAATGAACGAAATGCAAGTACAACTCCGGTTTATATAACTTTGACTGCCTGTAACTTTGCTCAAATACTTAAATTCGTTTTTTCTGGAAATTCTAATGGACCGATTAACCTCAAATTTGTTGGGGGCTTTTTAATATCCCTGTACGACCCGCACTAGAATTATATACAATTTTGTGTTTTAATATATTTAGGCTACAATAGGCTACGAAAGACTTCTTTTTTCAAAAAATTGCTACTTCGCGAGTAAAATTTAGTTTTCTTATCCTAGTTCGGGATATTCTTACATTCTAACTAATTAAAAAATTTTTTTTTAGATGACTAGAAGGGTTGAAATCGTGTCAAAATGGAGGCACCCTTTTTTTAGCACACCCTACTCTAACAGCCTGAAATTTTATATTTTTAATTTTTTTTTATATTTTTTGGTGTATTATTAAAATATTAACAAACATATAATAAAAAAAGTATGATAAAAATTATTTTATTTTTTTTTTTTAAAGAATTTAAAAAAACGTCCAAAATTTTTTCCTCTAGACTAGATTACTACCTTAACTTATAAAGGACTAGATCTTAATTTTTTGAGGTTTTGTTATATTTCAAAATGTGCTTACAATAAAATTTTTTGATAAAATTTTTATGCGTAAAAATATTTATGTTGTATTTTGACTGTAGCTTGCCACGAAGTCGTTCAATGCCGAAAAAAATAAGTTTCGCTTGTTTTGACATGCACTGTGGACGCTATTATAAGTGCAGTATCTGCTGTAAATTCTATGGTTTATGAAGGTGGAGGCGTAGGTTCGGACTGTCAGAATGTTTTGAAATAACAAAAAAAAAAAAAAACAAAAAAATATTTCTATTGTATTACAGCTAAATCTTTCATACAACAAAGACAAGTAAATGAAAGAACATAATTCAGATAAAATAATATTAACTCCAAATTTTAAGAAAAAGATAACGAATTCTTTAAAAACTTAAAAAAGGTCAGAATCTTATATAATAGTGTAAAATTTTATTCGAAAATGTAGGTTTCCATAGTTTCAGACAAAAGACCTGCTATATCACTCATTTCTTGATGCTCAACACAAAATTCAGAATATTCCAATACATTCAACACATTCCCCTTGTAACAACAATGGAATGAAAATGTTTCACTCTCATTGAGTTTTTAAATATTTTGAAAATTTGTAATAATCTCAACCAACTTCCATCCAACTACCGTAACAATGTATCGAAAATTACTTCGGGTTGCCATACGCATAACTTACGAAGCTTGTTTCTCTAGCTTCTTCATATAAATAACATATCACTTTACGTAATGGCAAGCGGATAAAATATTTTAAAATACTTCCTCCTTCCTTCAGACTGAGTGATGCACACCACATGTTTGTGCACATTCTTGAGTATCCTTTTTTTTTTTTTCTATACAAAAACATCTTTATACAAGTATCTATATTTTAGATGTCGTATAAATTTTTGTTGTTGGTGTTTTTGTTGGCAGTTGACACGTTCCGAACATAATAATAAGAATGTCATCATATCGGCGAATACATTTTCGGAAACATATAAAATTCATAAAAGGATGAAAATTCACGATGGTTGCTGGATATATTATGGGAGGAAACTGGATGCTTTGGTGAAATTATATTGGAGTTTAGCAATTTGGCTTATAGTATCGTTCTTATAGCACTACTCCGCTGCGTGTTTGTGTGCATCACTTACACATGAATAATAAAGTTATTTTAAAAGCTTATCATAAAAAAAAAAAAAAAATTGAAATGGCTTGTATCAATTTGCGGTGAAAGTTTTTTAATACAGCTGATGTTAAACTTCACGGTATGCTGTTAAATTAATGATAGAATTTATGTGTTACGAAAAATAATGAAAATTTTTAAAAAAGATTAGAGCTCACATTTAAGCTTGAATCTATTCAACAATGGTGATAATCTCACACAAGTTATTGCAGGAAAAAAAAAAAAGTTGGATAATATATGCTAAATAAAAAAAAAAAATTATTTTCACTACTCGTATAAGGACAAAAAAAAAAAACAAAGTTCTAAGTGAACAAAAAGTTTAATGTGTGAACTCCATTATACACCTCTCTGAAAGAAAATTTAGAGCCATTCCACTATGGTCCAAAAATCTGATTTGGCGGCATAAGCCTTATTTTTGAACTTCATAATAAAAAAAACAATGCAACTTTACAAGCATATTTTCCTTGTTCCGAAAAATATCTTTTTTCATATTACATGGCATTACATGGCAGTCCTCCTTATTTGTCGTTACGCAGAAGTTGTTGTTTTCTGCATTATGAGAAAACTGAGTTTTTTGCATTATGATGCTTTTTATTGAAAAATTTATGAAATTGTAAGTGCAAAGTTATTGTTTATTTGTATAAAGTTTAACGTTTTTACGTTAACGAACGCACACTCAAAATAAAAACCTTGACAAACATTTTTGTTGACTCTATACTGACAAAAAAATTATCAACTCAACCTAGGAATTCGTCAATATGAAAAACATTGTTCGTATCGACAAATTTCTAGGTTGAGTTGATAAATTTTTTGTCAGTATAGAATTAACAAAAGTTTCTGTCAAGGTTTTTTATTTGTGTGTACTCTTCCGAATAATATTGAAGTATGTTACTTAAAATACTACAATTATATTTTGTTATACTTTTGTTGTTTTTGAGCATTAATCTTTTGAATGTGTTAACATTTTTATTTTTTGCAAATTTTAGAAATCTCTTCCATGTTTCGTCGAACAAAACTAGTTAAATCGGCTACGATCTGTCATAAATTAAATATGTGGTGAAAGCGTTAAATCTGTACTTTAATTTGAGAGTAAGCTTATCTGCATATACTTGCACTTTAAAAAAAAAACAATCAATTTCAGAAACAATCAACCTCAAAAACGAAGAAATTTTCAATGGGTGGAGAGAGAATGGAAGGAAGAACAATGCAATTTCCAATTGAATTGCTGAAAAAGTAACTATTGGGAACAAGTCTAGCTTAATGAATAAATTTCAAGATAAATAGCAAGACAAAGGAAATAATAAATGAAAAACAAATTAAAAATTGGAGTGCACAAACAAATGAAAAGTGAATAAAATGCCATGGGTCATTAGATTTTTAAGAAGAAGCATGGTGAATTGCTTGTGGGCCTTAAATAAATATATTGTTCTTATAAATGTTTTATTGATTTCAGAAATAGGCACCTAGTTTCAGTGTTTTATCTAAAAAAAAAAAACGAAACGAAACTACGATAATCGATTGTACAGTAGAGTGAGTTGATCTCCATACAAAAAAAAGAAGTTTGAAACGTACACCCCTTATATCAAAGATGACTTCGAGACAACTCCAAAAACAAAAAAAGTTTCTTTTTGGACCCCCGCCAAAATGGTATTTTTTCCCTAACTAATGCATTTTATGTCCGAGTTTAGAAAATGATGTACCGTTAAAAACGTCTTAGTACTATATATTAATTTTTGGAACTTTTGGACTTCTGAAATTATATTCAACTGTTAAGTCCTGTTACCTCGATTTACCCCCTCCTAAACCAATTTTTTTATCATAAAATTAAACTTCTTAAAAATTTGTTCACATCTTGTCCAAAAGTACTTTTTTGGCATTGAAACTTTCTTTACAAAATTTCTTAAAACTAATAGTTTTTTATTGTTGTTTCTTTTATTCATACATAATGAGTGGAGTAAAAGTGAGGGAATGAACACAATGAGGTTTGTTATGGAACTAACTACGTTTTGGACAAGATGTGAACAAATTTTAAAGAAGTTTAATTTTATGATAAAAAAAAAAAAATGGGTTCAGGGGGAGGGGGGTCAAACGAGCTAACAGGGCTTACCAGTTGAATATAACTTCAGGAGTCCAAAAGCTCTGAAAGGAAAATATAGTAGTAGCAAAAACCTTTTTAACGGTATATCATTTTCTAAAATCGGACATGAAATGCATAACTTATAGGAAAACTACCATTTTGGCGGTTTTTTCGGGCAGGGCCGGATCAAGGTAAATTTTGCTTGCAGGCGAACTTGTTTTTGGCGCCCCGCCCCTTCCCACTCCCCTCTAACGCGTCAATTAAAATTCTGATACATAAGTACGAGTATTTATCAAAAGTACATTTTAATTTTAGTAATTCTTCTAGTATCTGCCTGAGAACTTCTAGATATCAACATGGGCATTAAAATTAAAAGTTCTTCATTTAAATCTTGGCTGTCAATGTCACGCTCGTTTTCATGAGTGAGCAGTTCGATAAATTGTGGATGTCATACAAAATACCAAAATTTTGGCTGTGATCTCCCAGCTGTTCGAATCTTTCTTCCAGGGATTCGATCGCGATGTCCAAAACGACGTTAAAGAAACTCACCTTGGAAGATGTTATTCCTGATGCGACAGGTTCATCGCTACCTTCGTAATCAAATTGCTTCTTTTGTTTCTTGAACGAAGAGTTGTTTCATTCTCGAATTCTGGATTAGAACCAAGTTGACCTTCTGATTCTTTCCCATCAGTTAAAATTCTCTTGAGACCCTCTTTTGATCTGAACTCTTGCAAAACAATTTTGACACTTTTCATAAGTTCATAACCAGGACCAAGAAGTCAGTCGACTGTATTAATTTTAGAATTTAAACAGGAAATAGCACAGTATTTATTTTATTGTATTTTTTTATGTTGGTTTTATTATTTTTATGACACACACTTCACATTTGCAATACTTACGTTATTTAAATGAAATGCTACAACTCGCGCGGATCACAGTCAAACGCACGGCTATTGCTTAAAATGCTATTTCGTATGACGTATAGCAAATACGTTAGATACGTGCTTATAAAATAAACAAAACACGATCGCACAGGCGCTCGCCCGTTAAGACTATCTAATTACGCAATTATGTTTTACGAGAATTGATGCTTGTGTTGTTTACTACAGCGTCAGATAGATGAACACACTCCAAAATCATCATAGATTGAATAAAATTTTGTAGCAAATTCACACGAACGTACAAATGAAAAACCGAGAACAAATGACTGCTCATATATCAGCTGTAACCGCAATTTCAACACTGATTCATGGAAACGACAATGAGGCGCACTCGAATGTTAATATATCTGAAAAGTATCTGACGCTGTAGTAAACAAAGAGATAATTCTTTACGTGTCGTACACTATTGCCTCGGTTTATACTTGTCAAGAATTGACGATCAAGTCTTAGGTTTGGTGGTGCGGGAAACGTAACAAAAGAGAAAGAATAAAATTGACCATACCGTCAATTCTTAGGCGATTCGATTTGTGTTCGTTCGTTGTTGCGTTATTTTCAATTTTATTTCGGCGTCATCAGTGCAGACTTGAGAATGAAAAGGGAGGATTGAAAGAAACAATTGACCGTCAGCTCTTGATGAGTGTAAATTGAATAGTCAAGTTTTAAGGGGAATATGCTAAACTTGAACGTCAATTCTTGACGAGTATAAGCCGGGACATTGTACGATAACTCGGTGGTGGGGAATTTAATACACAATGCACTATTTCAATTTTGCCGCCCTTTAAATTTTTTCCCTCCCTCCATTTTTAACTCTTAGTTTTATCGCTCTTCTAAGTTTTTTTTTTTCAATTTTTCCCCTTAAGTAGATACTTACTTAATTTTTTGGGTCTTAATTCTTTCGCCCCTCGAAGTCTGACGCTCTAGGCGACCGCCTGCTTCGCCTGCGCTTTGATGCGGCCCTGTTTTCGGGGGTCCAAAAAATTTTTTTTTATTTTTGGAGTTGCCTCGAGGTAATGTTTAAAATAAGGGGTGTACTTTTCAAACTTTTTCTTTCGACCCACTCTATTGCACAGCCGTTGTATCGTATAGAAGCCTTTTGACAGTACTTATGTCAAAAATGGTGAAGGTTCCAGTATTGCCGCTTATCAAAAAAACAAAAGTTTTGATACCGGTAGCAATACCAATTAAAAAAAACTATATGAAAATCAATTTGTTTACTCATAAAATGATTTTTACTAGAAATAACATAAATATGAGTACTGTCCCTGATAATTTGGCCACCCACTGTATTTCATCTCTGAAAGTTCTACATCATAGCTTTCTTCGAATTTGAAATTTGGGTTATATGGAAACATTGATTTTTTTTTTTTTTTTTTGTCAACTTGTTCTGTCTGCTCTTCAAATATGCACTTTCGTGGAAAGACAGTTAACAGTATTAGCAAAGCCTATATTTTTTCTATAAATAAGGCTATTCTCAAGTTTGCTTACCTCAAGTGACGATAGTAATTTTGCCTCTTTATATTTTTCAATTAATTTCGCTGAGTATTTATTACTTTTTATTATACATGTCCTTGCTTTTGCTTGTTATAAATCGACTTCATGGCGCAGCTTCGTCAGACAATCTTTCTAATTTGTGACAGCGTTTAATTTTCCACACTATCTATGTGCCACTCGAATGTCACTTGATTTGTCATATTACAAAAGCAGTGTTGCCAATTGTTAGTTTTTTCTCTTTTTTTTTCCATTGTTATCTAATGCCTTGCCTTGCCTTGCCTAGCCTCGCCTTTCTTTCTCAACCACATATATTCCACTAATCAGCAGGTGAAAACCACAACATGTGAGTGTCCTTTCGTGATGTGTCAGGATTTTTCTTTTCCTCGTTTCTTGTGCTTACAAACTGTACCTTTGTGTAGAACACTAGTTTGATCTCATATCCTTCTTTTATTATTTTTTTTTTTTTTTTGTGGTTTTCATTTAGCCGAAAGAAATAAAGAGTGAATAAAACGAACACAATAGATTTCGTGCTTAAATATTAGGGAAAAAATAAAATTGAAAGTGTTTTTTGCACATACATATGTTATGTAGGCGGGTGTGATGTCAAGGTTGGGGCTGTATGTTGAATAATGTGCTCTCCGTGAACGTGTCACATGGCGTTCTTTATGCTAGAAATTTTCGTCGGGCCAGCACGCAAAAATAAATTAAATACTAGAGTTTGAAAATATTTAAAGGGCTGCCAACCAGTTTAACTTCATATTTTTTAGATAAAAAACAGTTAGATACTAATCAAAATTACAGAATATTCAGCATCCTGAAGCAAAACTAAATTTACGAGCTGTAAAAAGTTGTCCATTCCTCAACAAATCGAACTTCAACAGAAAATCACAATTTGTCAAACTTCATAATCACGCAATTACGAAATATATTTAAAGGGAAAAAAAAAAATTCCTCAAACCTTCTCTACACGCCCTCCTTTTAACAAAGTGTTTCCGTTATTCACTGTAGGCATAAATTACACAAATTACTTTATCGTGTTAACGGTAAGTCAAATGAGGGTGAGCATAAAAAAAAGAAATCCTTATTCAAACATTTAAGTAAAAAAAAAAAAAACTTGAAATAATAAGGGAAAAATCATATTTTTCATCTACCACCCGACGGCCACCATGCCATCGTCTGTCTGGCCAAGGACAAATGTCACACCCAAATGGAAAGGCAACATTTATTCTTTCAAGTGTTATTTACAAATCATGTTTCACAGCGGTCACGTGGCATTCATAATTCTTAAAATATCGGACACTCGTCGAACGTGACCGGCATTACAGCGTCTGCCATACTTTTTGTGCCTACTGTAAGGTGGTTGCTATTAAATTGTAGCCTTGTTTAAATATCAACTTGCAGGGTGAATTTATTGCAAGAATTCTTAAAAATATTCTAAATACTTATGATTTTTTCCCTTTTTGGTTTTTACTTTTCACTTTGGTCTAGAAATCATGCGAGGCAATTTTAAACAATTGTATTACTATCGAAAAGTCTCTTGTTTATTCCATTAAGTATGCAATTAATTTTTAGTTCATAATGAATGTTATGTATGTGTTTAGTCCATCCATGTTATCCACATACATGGCTACCAAACTCATCGTTGTATTTCAGAGTAATTGTTCCTGGTACTAGTTGGCACAATAGTTCGGTGCCCTTAGCAGCTTTGAAGCAGTGGAAGCAAATGGCGTTTCCAAACTTTTTTTGGTCAGCAACGTTATTACTTGAACTCTTGAAATTGATTTACACGACATTTTTAATGTCTTGTTTTACCTTATCTATAGGGAACAGGCTTGCAGGTTGCCACCCCATTTTTGATCATTGCTCATCATAATATCAAAGTCTTGTTGATTTGCTGCTTACGTTGGAAGATAAAGTAAAAAGCTACAAACTTTATCATTTGAGTTCTCAAAAACTAAAATTGTACTTAAAGTTGTACAAAGAAGTTTTCAAAAGCTTCTAAAATCGATCCTTTGAAACTTTAGTTTTCAGGTAGCCACCCCTTGAAAATGCTCACGTAAAAGCACCTGGTTTAGAAAATTTATAAATATTTATTGATCTCTACATGTATTTGCAGTGCTATTTATCGATTTTTTTGTGAATTTTTACTGCCTTAGTTGCGTCGAGCAATGCATCAAAATCCTTAATAGCTCGGTCGGCTTTTCTTTTTCGTTGCCATATTAAAAAAGTAACGAAAATGTAAAAAAACACCGAAAATATCGTTAAAATAAATTAAAACTTTTCTTTCGACTCAATGACAGTTCTAAGCACGTGAAGGTTTACTTACTTTATACAAAACAAAAGCAAAAAAGAGAGAGAGCAACCTCCAAGCCAGCAAAGGTGACAACCTGCAGTTTGACGCAAATAAATGATATTTTTGAAATTCTGTTTAGATTATGAAAGTTTTATAAAAAAGCAACTCATCACAAATATTTATCTTGAATTGTCGTTAAAAATGTGCAATTTATGAGCACAGAACAAGTACATAATTTTAAGTTTTTAATTTTAAAGAACTAATATTTTACATTTTCTTAAGCAGACATAAATAGATTAAAACTGACAACTACTCTTATGCGCCTCATTTACGCTGCGACCAAAGCAAAGCTGGAAAGGTAAGCTGAAAGCGATATTTTCATAAATTTTGCGACATACACTGCCATGGTTGCAGCAACCAGCTTTGCCGGCGACCAAAATATTAAAAGATTTTAATATTGGCATAACTTTCGACTCACACGCTGCGACTTCATTCTGATAAACGTCAAAAACTTCCAGCTGCCACTTCCAGCTTATGGCCGCATTATGATGTCGATGTTGGTCGGAGTTTAGGTTACAACACTGCTTGAATGTCAAAATACAGCAGTGGTGGCAACTTGCAAGCCTATCATCATGGTCAGTACATCAGTACTCATGAGAGTGCCAGCGTTTAAAACATTTATTCTTTTAACCCGACATTTGTCCATTTGTCCAAAATTTTTACATAAGAAATAAACAAATGTTTTTGACGTTTCATTAAATGTTGCAATTTTTTTCACAAATAGAGCATTTTTTCGCTCAGTCTCTCAAATTTTGCAACTTGCGAATTTCTGCTACAAAAATACGGGAACAGACCTAATGTAGCGTTCGTGATTTTGACATGAACCAAACCAACAACATTAATCAGCTACTAAAACATTTTATGCATGATTTTTCTCATATGAAAATGTAGATTGTTCTTAGATTTAGCTAATTTGTGACAATATTAAAAAAGTGAAAAAATCCAAAGTTAAATATTAATTTTATTCGCCATGTAACTGATATTTTCTCATGTCCTTTATCTTTGTGTGTTGAATATTAAAAACTGTAGGTATACCTCGAAAAGTGAACAAAACGTTTACCAGCAAAATCATTCGTCATAAACAGAAGCAGATGGTAATTACTTGGTTCAAGGTTCGGGCTTTAAGGTGAATGTATAAAAACCTTCCAACTAAGCTCCCGGAGCTTCCCTAGCGTTCACCTCATAACACACAATTGCCTTCAGTCGATCAAATTGTTGATAAAACAGGTCAGAATTAAGAACAGGTCAGCTCATAGTATATAAACCTTTCTGATCGTCAATCCTGGCTTGGCCCCCGTTTGTGCCAGCTTACAGGGATTTGACCAGTCAAAAGTGGATGAATTTTGCTGCGGTTCAGCAGCAATTTGCAGACGAAAATTCGGTCTATGAGGTTTTTTTGGATACACACGGTTTTTTGTGCAATATTTAGCTTCGGGGCAAGCGAAACAGTGCTAACATGACGTTGTACTCAACAATTTCCATGATTTTATTGACATTTACGAAAGTTTCCCTATTTTGAGGACGCCACTTTGTATGGGAAGTAGGCGTGGTTTTCACCCGATTTTGCCAAATATCATAGAGATGGTTCATATTACTCGCATAATATATATCAAAGCTCATGTGTAAAATTTCAAGGCATTTCTTAAATTTTTATGGATTTTTTAAGAGATTTTAGTGTAAAATAAAGCCACTTTGTATGAGAGGAAGGCGTGGTTTTCATCCGATTTTGTCAAATATATAGCGATGGTCGAGAGAAAAGTTCTTCGCAAAATCTTCGGTCCTGTTCGAGTCGGCGGTGACTATCGCATCCGAATGAACCACGAGCTGTATGAGCTCTACGATGACATTGACGTAGTTCGGCGTATAACTGTGCAGCGACTACGCTGGCTGGGTCATGTCCATCGTATGGACGACGAAGCTCCAGCGAAAAAGGTGCTCGAGGCGAGGGTCTCTGGTCAACGACGACGAGGGAGACCATGCCTCCGATGGATGCACTTGGTGTATCCGATTGAAGAAGGCGCGCGCAAAGCAGAGGCGCCTGGCGAGAGCTGATGAGGTCGGCTGAAACCCGGACACGGGTTGTTACGACCATCTAAAAAAAAAAACAAAAAAAAAAAAAAAATCCAGACTTTTCTTCAATTTGAGCAGATTTTTAAGAGGCTTTACGGTTAATAAAAAACCACTTTGTATGAGAAGTAGGCGTGGTGTTCAGCCGATATTTCCATATTTTATAGTCAGGATTTATATTGAAGATTAAAGCTTACGTGCAAAATATGAAGGCATTTCTTTAATTTTTGTACTCTGTATGGGAAGTAGATTTGACTTATTTTCGATCTTGATCTTCATTTTTAAACAAGAAGCTTACGTTTTGAATCGCAATAACTTTCAAATTGCGGCTGTAGTCGTGTCGACGGACAGATAGACGATCAGACGGACACACGGAAATCGACTCAGGTGGTAATGCTGACCAAAAATATATATATACTTTTCTATACCTGCCACGTGTCCTTATTGGCGTTACAAACGGAATGACAAAGTTAATATACCCCTTACGCAGTACGTGTTGGGGTATAAAATGTAGTTCTTTTTAATACACCTGACTTTTTATGGGTCAAAGTCTTGTACACAAGCTAGGGACCAATATGGAAATATAGTGAAAAGAGCAAAAATCTAAAGGAAAGAGGCTTGTATGTGAAAGGACCCAGTCATAATTCTCATCTGACACAGCATGTTTTCTCAATTGAACTAATTTTTCTGTTCGGCCGTCTCCTCTCTGGAGACAATGGTAAACCTCAAAGAGTAAATAGTCTCGAGAGAACATGAGCCGTTCGGAGTCGGCATAAGGCTTGTAGGTCCAGTTCTCGATCATTTGTGTTCAAACATTTCACAACACACACAACACAACTGATCATAAGAAGCTCGTTCAAAGTTTTTTCAAGGGCTGAAATGGCCATTCCGTTTTTTTTTTCATAACACAATTTTTTGGGCTTATCTATCTTAACTACTATATCAATCAATACTGAATACAATATTACAATCAATACTATTATATAAAATTGAAGTGCAAATTTTTGTTTCCAGGTAAGCTCGAAAAGTTCTGCACAGATTTTTATGAAATAAGTTTTAAAATATTGAATTAGTGCTACATCACTGTATTTTCCTTTCGAAATATAATATAATAAATTAAAGTGAAAGGTTTTTTTAAGAAATCAGCCCCGATGCCACCCACCCGATTGCTTTATCGTTTTCTTTTCATGCATTTGTGATGCGAGAGTTCCAACTAACTTGATATTGCTTTCTATGGTGCAATTAACAAGATGGTAGTGATAGCTGGCTATTTTCTCACAAACGGCGTTCATAGCTTTTCATTTGCCTGTAGATTTGTTTTTCTTTTTTTTTTTACTTCTTCGTCCTCTACTCTGTAGTATTTTTGACAAGCTTTTAATGCCAAACGAACTGCCACTACTACCTTCATAATTGTATCATGGGCCTCCTAGCAAATGAATATTCTTGATTTATAACTTTAACCGTAGTACTGATTTAAAACTTGTTTCATTTATCATTGTTAATTTTCATTTTGGTTTGATAAACTGCAAGAAACAGGTAAAAAAGTTTTCATTATATTTTTTATTGGTTTTAAGAAATCAAAAAATATGTTTTAATTATTGTGCTTTAAACTTATATTGTTGTGTTAGTGAAATTATTTGAGGGAAATTTTTGCTTTACGTGTAATTTTTCGAAATTTAGTTTTTGAAAGAAAATTAAATATTCTCAATTCGGGCCATTTCCCAAAAAATTATTGACAAAAATGAAATATTTAGTCCTCAAAATTAATTGGAACTCAAATAATAACAAAAATTCGAGATTTTCTCTTACAAGTACGTTCGAAGTTTTGTCGAGGGAGAAAGAAAATTTTGAATCTGTATTTACAAGCCTCTTAGAAGTTATATCGAGGTGCGAATCTCTTAGAAAAACATAGAAAATAGACAATAGGACACAATATTATTTTTAGTATGCACTCCTCTTATGCACCTCGGTGCATATTTCAAAGAAAATGTTGTTCGAAAACTGTCAACAATACGTCGAATAGCGATCTCAACTGGTCAATTATATTGGATGCAATATAGTGCAAGTGATAAGTTTGGTGCACAGAACATCAATATTGTAATCAAATTTGTAAAATTTGGCAATGCCAGAACTAAGTTCAAAGACCTATGGGAAAAAATTACACTCTCAGCTTGAAATATGACAATTGGTTTTACAGATATAACTGAAGTCTGAAGTTAGTACTGGATTAAAAAAAAACACCTTTTATATTCACAGATCGCCCAGATAATATAAAAGGTTATTTTAAAAAAATTTCAAAAAATTTTGATTTTTGAGCTAGTTATACAGTTAGAATTAGAAAAAACATTGCATAAGAAAGTTGTTCAAATTAATGTAATTTTAGTTGTCTCTGCTTAAAATTAAACTCTGCAAAATTAAAATATTTTTATTGTGTTTTTTGTAGATCGGTTTGAAATTGTATATAATTGTTATTTTCAATTACTTGAGTAGGCTTTACTCTATAATTTTTATATTTTTATTTTGCATAAAAATTCTGCTTATGTTTGTCTCCAAAAATTTGTTCTGAAAACATCTTTTTCATTGGACATTTTTCGACCACACAATTAATTTGAAAAAAATATTTACTTTTCATTTAAAACAAAAAATAGGCACATATCTTTTAAAATATGTTACGGAACTACTGTGCCCACTTAATATGTCCTGGAAAAACAAAAACAACAACAAAACATGCTGTATAATTCCGCAATTGTAAGCAGTTACGCGAAACTTTGTGCGACTCCGTATCATTGCGCTAAATAACTTCATTTACTGACGATCCTGCCGCCTGCCTTCGATCCCCGGGGGTGATTTTGTAGCACGATGTCTTTTAATTTTTACCATAACAACAACAACAACAACTATAAAGTAAAAGTGAAACATTGCCCAAGAAAAGAGAGTAGAAAATGTACAATCATTGTCATCGTCATTGGCGGTTTAAGCCAGAACTATACCAAATCCCTCTGACAGCGAAATAAAGAAGAACAACTGGCAGGAACCACAACGAAAATGAAGACGCTGTCATGGTGCACAACACCAACACTATCATTGTGTGGCATAATTACAACAAAGAAAACTGCAATAGTTATATAATAAGAAGAAACGACTACAACGCAACGACAAACTTAAATGGCCCAAAGCCAGGAAGACCTAACCGACAAACATATACCTCGTACTAACGTCGTAAATAGTAGTAGCTAGTTTGGTAGAAAAAGTGCAGCAAAAGACTCGGTGATGAGGTGAAAACTTGGCTGATGAATGATGAGCTGTTTATGACACTGCACTTTAGCAACAACAACAACAACTATAATGACAACAACATTGACAACTATAGCAAAAATACTGTAATAACACGCACAGCCACAACGATCAAAATAACAATTTAAGAACTTTTACTCAAGACAGCCAGGGAATAAACTGTGCGCGTATATTTTTATATATCAAAAAAAAAAAAAGTTATAAAAAATTGCAAATAGAGCAGGCTGAAATGATTAAAAGTTAATTTTTTTTTTGCATGAAATATTATGGAATGAATATTCTTTTATTTCGACTTCAGTACAAGTTTTTGACAATTTAAAATTAATATATTCTATAATACAAGTTTTTTATTCCCTTAAAGTAATAAAAAAACGAATTGGCCAGTTCAACCCTTAAAAGGACTTTTGACCGAGCTTCTTATAATCAATTGTGTTGTGATCTCAGTTTTGAAATCGTAACTTTAATTCTAAGCGCGTCGGTTCTTGTAGGACTTTCATCCGGAAAAGCGTTGTCGGTAATGTTATTTGAGATATACTCGAAAAGCACCGAATTTTTCCAACTTTTTTGTGAAAAACGGAATTTTTCTACTTTTTTTGACCTTGCTGATAGCATCAAGAGAAATACTCATCCGATCGCCTTCATGAAGAATAGATTTTGTTAAGGAAACGTTTTATTTTTGCCCTACGATTTTCTTTTTACAATATGAACAATTTTCTCTGGCAAAATTTTGCTAAAAAAATAATACTGTACAGGGTCATTTTAGTTGAGATGCCTTAAAACCATACAAATGTTGCTGATGTAGGGTCCAATAATCCAATATTTATACCCCAACGCGTACTGCGTAAGGGTTATATTAACTTTGTCATTCCGTTTGCAATGCCAAGAAGTAGGCGTGGCAGGTATAATATATATATTTTTGATCAGCATAATCTCCTGTCTGTCCGTTTGTCGACACAATTACAGCCGTACTTTTAAGGCTATCGCGATGAAATTAAAAACGTAAGTTTATTTTTAAAAAAAGAAGAAGACGTTTGAAAATGGGCCAAATCGGATGAAAACCACGCCTACCTCCCATACAAAGTGACTTTATATTAACCATAAAATGTCTTTAAAATCCACAAAAATTAAAGAAATGCTTTGCAATTTGGCAGGTGAGCTTTGCTCTTCAGTTTTAATCCTGGCTATGAATTTTGAAAAAATCGGATGAAAACCACGCCTACCGCCCATACAAAGTGACTTTATTTTAAAAGTTAAATCTCTTAAAAATCTGCTCAAATTAACGAAATGTCTTGAAATTTTGCATATAGGTTTTGATATATAATATAGACCACCACTATGATATTTGGCAAAATCGAATGAAAACCACGCCTACCTCCTATACAAATTAGCTCTATTTTAAAAGTTAAATCTCTTAAAAATCCACAAAAATTAATGAAATGTCTTGAAATTTTGCATTTTAGCTTTGATATATAATATGAACTATCTCTTTGATATATGGCAAAATCGGATCAAAACCACGCCTACTTCCCATACAAAGTGACGTCATCAAAATAGGAAGACTTTCGTTGATATATAAAACTGAATGTCATCGTGTATGTCGTGGCTAAAGACTTCGAATATACTTCAATATGGCCGCGGTGGGTATTTTAGCTTCGGTACCCTGCCGAAGCTCCACACTTACTAGTTTTTTTTTTTAATTTTAAAGAATTATTGATATTAAAATTTCTATAGCCGATTTTCGACTAGCATCCAAGACGGTTTTATCGCTTTAAAGTGTAATGCCCATGAATTAAAAACTTAAAACTTAATATATATAAATAAAACGTTTCATTGTAAGAAAAAGTAAGAAAAAACTTTTATTGCAACAAAGAGCAATGCTAAACCGGATCCTTGCTGCGAACGTAATTTTTTACTGTATGGAATAAAATCTTAAATTATAATTTCATTATATATGCAAACAATAAAACATTTTATGCAGATTAAATAAATATCTAAACCAATTTTAATTTGCTTCAAAACATAGGAAAGCTGAACGTAGTTGAACAGAGAAGCATATCCTGTGCGGCGATATCCTTTTATGTGCATATCACACGCTCATCTAAACTCAAGCTGAAGCTATCTAAGGATTGCATCACTGCGCAGCGGATGATAAAAAATTAAATTGCTTTCATTTCTATGAAAGCGCATACACATAAATACACAATCACACATACACACAAATATTCGAGCAAACCTACTAACACAAACGCAGCGGCAAACAATCGTCATTCAGCATAAGAACAAAAACTGAAAATAAGAAAAATAAAGTACAACAAACAAAGCAACAGAAGCTACAATACAAAAAAAAAAAAAAAACAAAACAAAACAAAAATCAACACAAAAATAAAATAAACGCAAACAATCTTTAAATTAAAAATTAAATTTTAATCTTACGGCTAACAATGCGTAGAATAAACGAAGGAAAAGATGAGGTGGAGGAACAGAAAAGAATCTGCTTAAACGCGGTGATGGCAGCTTCATGAAATACGACATTATATGGCAGGGCATCAAAATGCGGCTTAGAGGTGGCCTAAAGTTAGCCCTAAATGGCATAACAAGGACATGGTGCAGGGATGTGTAAATGTTTTTTATTTTTTATTTTTTGTCTTGTTGATGCAGCTTAAGAAATTTTCTTTCTTGCCTTTTCAGTTACATATTTAAATGCTTTAGCTTTATATATGCTAGGTCATAAATATGTAGATAATTCTTAGTGTTGGCTTAGATAGATATGTGTGTGTTTGTGTGTGCAGACAGATTGTTGCTAGAGTTTCATTGCATAAAGTATTATAGCCAAAATTCAACCCTGAGTCACTCAAGGCAAGTAATTCCTTTTTGATCTCCCTTTTAGTACATTTGTTGACTTGATTTTCAGCGCTTTTGTGTTGAGATACTTGTTAGACATGAGCTTTTCTTTTCTTTTCCTCTCTGAGTGGGTTGACCTTATTTTGTTGCATTTCTTTGTATACAATATTAAGTGCTTGGGTTGGGAAAAGTTTTTCAATGTGGATTATGCTTTAAGTACTCAATTTTGTGATTTTTTGTGTTCGTTTAAAATACGTCAAAATAACTATAACTTCAAAATTTCGAAATTAGTGCCGTAATTCTGACAAGTTTTTTTAGGCTAAGAGAGTGTTCTGAGAGGATAACTATTCTATTGCTTTAAACTATTATAACTCTATTGAGATAGACTGTATCTCAACCTTCAAAAAAGTATCTAGAAAATAAAAATGGACTCTACACTTATGCCCAAACAACATTAAATCAACACGTAAAACAGGAAGAACTGCAACATGCGTTACAATCACAAGCTTCCTTCCGCTACTAAGGCGTTACATTCGACCATACAAAACATAAGCCACTTGCTGCACCTACACACACAAACATTAACACACACACACAGCAGTACCACAACAAAGTACAGTTAGAGCGCCTTGTAGGCTATGAAGCTTTTTTGCTGAACATCAACGAACATGGTTAGAATCTCATATTTTAATTACAGTTACAATTTCACAGACAGAATGCGTTGTTAATTACGTTGGGATGCTCCCACAGACCCAGACACAAACACAAATACAAATACAAACGCAATGCAAATGATAACTAGTGCGTACGAGAGAAAGTGGCCCAAACCGATGAAAAGACACAACGGAAGTGACATGCCTGCAACATATGCTAGGCGTCTGCCTGCCAGTCACTTGACTGCACTTGATGCTAGTCCAAACATACTATAAAATAGATTGCAATTAGCAAATTGTTTCAAGTTTAGGCAGTTTTTTCGCTTTAACTATTTCTAGCTTTTGTTAAGTTTTTGGTGAGGGTCATTGTAACGAGTACAACTACAACAGAAACATGCCTTGGAGACCTCCCTTCAAATCCCTTTTAATCCAAGAATTACTTGGAATGACTTGCAGTGAGTGGCAGTGTTGGTGCAACATGTTGTGCAACTTTTAGCTTGACTTGTGCTGCCGGGACTTCGGTGTATTATGAGATGCATTATTGTAAGTAAGCTGAAGGTGTTTATGATGATGATGATGGCACAGTAAATATTTTTGCTCAAATTCTGCTGAGAAAATTTTCAAGTGAAATTAGTAGTATCCATGGCTGAATTATAAGGTAGGCTCAAGTAGGAGTAAAAAAGAAGCTGTATGTCAAAATCGACTGGCCGAATTTAAGTTTTCTTATTGTTGTTGTTGCCTTTATCATTTGACGTTTAGCGTTCTCACAGTTCTGCTGTTGCATAACTTGTTGTTTGAGCAACCATTTAAATATGAACCTAACTTATAATTGTATCATCTCAGTTGTGCCAGAAAGCATTTTATACATTACTTTCTTAAAGCAATTGCCTATGTGGTAAGGTTTACTGCTTCCCTTCTGAAAAGAAACACAATTGTAAGGCTGAAAATATAGGAACAGCTGAAATTGAGATTTTTATTGATTTAAGCGGGGTACACATTATCGATCGTGAGTGACACTCATGCTCAAATTATCTCTTTTTACACAGGTTCGCGTGTGTGGCCACTATTTTCCGTCATTCAACAGTCAACCACAAAATTATTTGTGGCTAAGTGACAGTCAGCGGCCATATTTGTTAAAGTTTTGAGTGCCACTCATGATCGCTAATGTGTACCCACTTTTAGATTACTTTTCACATTACTCCGAAATGTAGAAATGGTATGGGAGAAATCTAATAATAGTTTTTTTTTTTTTGCTTCGCAAACATTCTTTTAAGGCGGTCTTCTCATTCAAAACCCGTTTTTTGGACCCTTTTTAAAAAAATTCTTATTTGAAAACGCAAAGAATAATTGAAAACTTTTTTTATTTATTGTATTACAAAAGGTTCAAAGTAAATAAAAAAAATTTTTTTGCCTCGATACGTGGGCTGTTCAAAAAGTAATGAGACTTCAAAGTTGGTGGTGAAAAAAAAGGTGTCGTCACGGCGGCCACGATTCCGGGTCTCCGGAGCGTCTGAAATGAAAAAAAAACGGGGTTATAATCAGTATAGATGTAATTCTCGGGTGAACCTCAAGCTTAATTTTGTGATTTTTTTTGACAAAATGGCGGCCATTCAAAAAAAAAAATTTCAATTTCGGGTTTTTTTTTTGTAGTTTAGTGTAAAAAAAAAAATAGTAAATAATTTTTTAAAATTATGGTCGAGGTTCACCTGAGAATGGTGACAATTCTGCGTCGATTCCATTTTGTTTCATGAAAATCGGTTCAGTTGAACTGGAGATATCATGGCCGCCAGTTCGAAAAACGTGGGTTCGAGAAAGTTTGAAGTAATTTTTTTGGGAAAAAAAAAAAAAAAAATCAAAAATGTTTAAATGCAGTTTTAAGGAGCTGACAATTTTTACTTACAAATATTAGTTGGCGATGCCAGCTCCATACAGGCCACCTTCCTCTTTTTCGTAGAAACTGCTTTCTGCTGCCCTCTCTGCTCTGCGAGCCGTTCTGCCAGCTTTTGATGATGCCTCAGCTCGAGTCTCTGATCGGTTCAATCTGTCTTCATTGCGAGATAGTGCGTATTCGTATGCGTTTTTGCCAATCGCAATACCCATCAAACCCATAATTTTAAGTATGGGTATAAAACCGTCGTTGAAGAGGCACGTTGCAATGAAATTGGCCACTTCGATGGTACGTGCGCCTGAGTTGATGTGTTTGGGCGAAAGTGACCAAAGAACAGAATTGTAGGACACTGCCGACAGCGCTTCGTAAGCTGGTTTTATTACCTCCATCACCTTCTTGTCCATCAGACCTTGCTTCACAAAAAAGGCTGTATCTTCTAAAGTATTTCGAATTTCTAAAAATCCTTTTAGGGGCATATTCACAACTACCCAAGCTATAAATAAATGCAAAAAAAAAGTTGAAAAAAAAAGTTGCTCAATGAGAAGACCCCCTTAATATATTAAACATGCAAGCCATATTTCATTACATTGAACATATTTTTTGTGTATTTCATCCATTTTTTCTGACACTCAATATTTTTACGCACGAAGCATGTTGCTTGGTTATCGAAAAAATTAAAAAATTACAAAGTTTTATTATTTCAAAAAAAGACAATGAAACAGATGGAATGAATCAAAACACATCGCAACTGCCTTCGCTCTAGTAAGGCCAAACGAAAGTAGCATTACTCACTAGCTTACAATGACCTTACTAGGGCATGTACATAACGTTTCGTATATATTTGTAATGAAGAAATGATGCATCGTTTGGTAAGACCCGTACAAACGGCACAACTGGTTTCGCACAACGGCACAACCTTGAAGTTTCGCTCTAACAAAAAAGTTGAAGGAAAGATTTAAAGTTTTTTTATAGCCCAAAGTTTGCCATATATGGTTTCAAAATGCAATAAAAAAAGATTATATATATTTTAAAATAAATATTTCGCGAAAGGTAATTAATTAGTTTTATTATTTGTTAAATATACACATTTCTTAGAACTTCAATATTATATCAACGGAGAATAAAAAAGTGAAATATTTTATATACCAAATGAAAGGCAATTTATTAAGCTTTAAGAATTTGCTATAATTTTACCATATTAATAACAGAGTTTTAAAAGAAAATAACGGTTTTCTAGCTAAGATTTTTTAACAAGATTGTTTAACAAATATAAAGTTATCAAGGTATATTATTCAATTAAACATTTTTCGAATAACGATTTCATACATATTCTTAAAATTTTAAAATTAGTAGCAGACCACAGTGGTATGCGGCTTCACAACGGACGTTTTTCTTTATTATAACGCAAAATCTTTATAAGAAAAAATCCTAAACACGCTTAAGGTGGTTCGTCAATCGCCTTGCGTTCAAAAATAAACAAATTTTGATCGCTATACAATGTCTCACTCTCACAATTTTTTGACAATTTCCATTGAAAGCAATAATAAAAGCTTTTGAACGCCATTTAAACGATCATCGTGTGACATCAGCCCTTAAGGCAATGCATGTTAAACCAAATAAATAAACATTTTTTCTTTTGTTTTGCAGCTCAGCACTGCATTTATATGTAGCTCACTTTTCGCCTTGCAAGAGGTTCATCTGGTTTTATGTTGTTCTGTGCCAAGGTTGATTCATAAGGTTGTCACAGGGCTGATCGCACTCTCTTCTCAGTACCCATAATTGTCAAAACCAGCCAATTTTGCGAATGACTACGAAAGAAGAACGGATGATAATAGAGAGCACTTGTAGATTTTCTATGAGCTGTCAACTTCGATTTAACAATTATGGGTACTCGCTCTCTCCCTTGCGACAACCTTATAAATCAACCTTGGTTCTGTGCTAGCTGAGCAGAAAATGAGAAGTGTAGAGAGCAACATGGAGTTTATTGAAACTCTCGCAACACAAACGCGTAAAAAAAAAACGATCAAGCAATTCGTGGCATCACGGATGACTTCTTAAAAAACTTAACACTTTAATTAAACATACTTATTATGAAAATTTGGGAATGAAAATAGACTTGTACAGTGCTATAGCAAAAATGTGACATTTTGTAACTTGTTTCATAAAAACCGATCCAGCACTTTTGGAGTTTACCTGGCAACAATAATTTGCACTTCAATTTTATAAAATAGTATAGATATTTAGTATAGATTTTGGTGATTCCATGCCAAATCAATCGTAAAGTCGCTAAAGATATGCATGTATGATGATGTTTCTTTGTGAGAACCTTGGACGAATGCGTAAGCTCGAGTTACGAGTTAACATGGGCCGCTCATTGCAATTTACGAACTGGGATATCACGGGTTAAAATTTCATCTGACACTGATAATTTTATTCAACTCAATTTTCGGCCGTCACCTCTCTGCAGACAATGGAAAGACTCGGAAAGTAAAAATTACACCTACAATTTTTCAGAGCATGAACATTAGCTGCTCGAAGTTGGCATAAAACTTGTAGGTTCAGTTCTCGGAGAAAAAAAACGGAAAAAAGCAGTCCGTCATGTTAAGTCCATAAAGTAGGCTCAGATTGGAGTTAAAAGGGAGCTGGATGTCAAACTTAGTTGTTCAAAATTTAGTGTTCTAATTACGCTGTACAACAAAATTACTTTTTTTCATTATTACAAGCTTCCAACAACAGATTCTAGGAGAAGGGCATAAACATACACACCATGTTAAGTGCTTTTGAAAAACTAGGTGTTCATATGCCAAAAACTCGTTTTCTGAATTCTCATATAGATTACTAAGAGCATCAGTTGGTAAGAGAATCCGATGAGCATGTTGACAGATTTCATCAGGCAAGTGCATTAAACTGTGTCATTTGCAAGAGTATCTCAGATCCTCCCTCCGCAGGCAGATTCTGAATACGGCATATTTGAAGGTCAGCAAGGACGCAGAAAATTTCAGAATTTGTAAAAACTGAGTGGGCGCCACCTAAATGAGTGATGTTTGAGGTATATTTTTTAAAATTTCACTTATTGATTTTTAATCACTATTTAATGAAAAAAATAATATATAAATTTAATCGATGCAGAAGCAAAATTGTACGCTTAATCTAACTGTTTACAAAATTATTTCATAAATTGGGATTTGGGGGGGGGGAATTCAGCCAACGAACTTAATATTTGTTAATTTTTACCAAGTTTTTGAATTCAATCGTCTGCCACGTTATGGCAAGTGACACTTATTGAAAAAAAATTAATTCATATTGAAGACAATTTTTTTTTACCTTTCTTGTAAAACCAAAAAAAAAATTTTTAAATTTCATTGTATTATTCTTTTTTTTTTTGATTTTCTTTTATTAATTTTCAAAATGATTTTTTTTTACTAAAATCAATTGTAATATGCTTTTCCACTTAATTTTTGTTGAATTTCTTTTTTTTTGTTATATTCATAGCCAAGATTTTTTTGGTGTTATTCTACAATTTGGAGAAGCATTTGTTTCTCGGTTTCGTTGGTTGTTATTTTTTCATTGAACGTTGTCATCAAACTTATCGCTCTTTCGGTGGCATCGTTTACGATGCTTAATTTGTTTACAATTTCTTCAGCGCATAAGTGCTTTCCATTGCTTGTTCAAGTACTTGGATCGGTTAACAAAAAACTAGTGGGATTATTTTCTGTTATCTGGGACACAGATATTTTCAAAAAAATTTCAAACTTAATGGCCTCAATTCAAAATCGATCCTGAGATTATTCAAAGAAATAGCGCAATCAATGATGAAATTATTTAAATATATTTTCCTGCTAATGTTCGCAACGACCTGGTAAAATTTGCCTTTTTTAGTGTTGTTTCTTTGTGTTCTGTTTGAAGTGGGTCCATGTGCACCACGACCCATGAGATATATTGTGCATGCCCTTGATTAACTCTTTAGATTTAGGTTTTTTTTTTTTTAAATTTCAGCACTGTTTCTGGCTTAGTGTCCCATATTTTTGAGCGACGCACTGATGCCCCGTCAAGGTAAAAAAGTCTAAGACTACAGATTGTCGGAAATTCATATAAAATGTGCTCTGTAGTCTCTTCCTCCTCCTTGCAGAGTCTGCAAATATCTGAATCAGTAGGCCAATTTTTTGAGATGGTATCTAAGTAAACAGTGACCTGTAACATAACTTCTTAAAACTTTAAGGTAAAGTTTTCTGCAAAGTAGTCTTTAACCAGACTACAAAATGGTTTGGAGCCGATATGAGATCGAAGAATGCTTCTCTTTTGTCAAGACAGTCCGCAATTTCGTTGCCCTCGAATCTTTCATGACCTGGTACACACCCCAATTCAATTTTGTTGCTTTGTCCCAGTGCATTTAGTATTTCGATGCAATTAGAAATTAGTTTTGATTAACCCTCCGATGAGTGACAGTTCTGAACTTCACGGACGTGTGAAAAGGTCCCTACGGACCTTTTTTGTAAATCATGTTTTTTTCATATAAAAATTTTTTTTTTTTTTTTTTTTTTGGTTTTTATTGTTTATAACTAAATTCTACATACAAAAATAATTTTTTAAATTTTTTTAATTTTTTTTTTTTTTTTTTGCTTGAATTTTCTTAAGACTATTATAAAAAAGTTTAAAAATTATTGTTGTTGAGCGTGTACTTCTTGTCCCCCGCCATGTGCGCAAGTGTTGCAGCGATGTAAAAGTGTGCTATGTTCTCTGCAAACAGCGTTGCCGCAGCCGAAGCAGTGTGCCCGCGTTTTCCGCTGCCGCCCGTACTCAGAACGGCAAAGGCGACATGACGGTCTACTTGACCTAGCCGCAAACGACGGTGCATTGCCTTTCATCGGTCTTGGTAATACCTAAAATGAAAAGAAAAATAAAAAACAAATAAATATATATTCTATTCTTGAATTTGAAGATGTTTTTCTTACCCTGACATCGAATGCTTCCATCGCATTGCGTATCCTTGGATATGAGGTTATATGGTTGTTCAGGGCACGTTCTTCGATATTTGGTGTGGCCAATTGTTTCGTTAGCAGTAACAAGAACGACCGCCGTCTGTCACTCCTTTTTATAGGCTTCATTTCGTTGTAAATCGTAAAAGCAGCAAATGCAGCGACGTCCAGCATATTATAAAACATGGCCAACGGCCATCGTTGTGTTGCTCTTTTGCAGCTGTAAGTGCCTAGCATTTGATCCATGGTATCAACGCCGCATTTGTTGGCGTTGTAATCTAATATGGCATAGGGCTTCCGCTTCACGGTTTGCTCGTCAACGAGGCAGGTGTAGTGCATTGTGGAGAGCACGTTCACCACTTTATTTTTTTTCGGCACGTATGAGCATAACGCTATATCCCCTTCGTTGAACCCAAATAATGTACTATTGATGGTGCGCTTCGGGTTCTTCTTGAACTCCTGTGGAATGAATGTTTTGTTGTAGCGCACTGTACCAACATATGCGGTCTTCCTCCTCAACAAAATACGCGCCAAGTCAAGAGTGGTAAAGAAATTATCCGCGTATATAGTACGGCCAGCATCTAAATATTTTTCCACAAGATCCAGCACTACGTTCTGCCCTTGGTTTATCTCCCGTTGTTGGTTTGGCAGATTTCCAGAATATACCATTCCCTTCACAGGATAATAACTCTTGTGCCTTTCCTTGAAAGCAATAAAGTTCATGTCTTCGAATTTTTCTTAGAATTTTTTGTTTTTACCATCATCCCTAATGTCTTTGAGTTTAGGTCTTTGTGTTCAGAACAAATAAATTATGTGTTGAAACAATAAAAAAATTATAATGATGCCCAAAAACATGCATTTATTAGTGAAATTCAGTACAAGGTCCATACGGACCTATTCACACGCCCGCGTACTATTCTCACTAAAACCTCAATAACTCGTAAAGTAATGATACGATCGGCTTGATTTTTTTTTTCCAAAAGATGCGCAACAAAATACTCTTGGAATACAGAGTAACTTTGGGGGGGGGGGTTGTAGTGGCCGAAGTAGGAGTAATTTCAGTTGAAAAGGCAAAAAGGTCCCTAGGGACCTTCTCACTCATCGGAGGGTTAAAGCACACATGCCTGTAGGAGCTTTAATGCCGCTTGACTATCTGAAAATATGTAGATATGTGCGACAATAGATTTTCTACGGAGTCATTCTTGAACACATACCTGAATAGCCTTGGAATATGGTTGGAGTATAGCCCATTGGAAGAGCCTTTTTTCGGAAATTGGGACCATAAATCCCGTTTCTCTGTTTTCAAATTTAGACCTATGAGTAAACCATAACTGTGAACGAGGATAGGCAGTTCACAACCGCATGTTGAAGTTTTGTCTTGATAGTATCCTGTACAAGAATTTTTGTTAAATATTTTTTAACTTAGGTCAATATATTTTTATGATATTATGTACTTCAAATTGTTTTACACGCCAAAATGCATAATATCAAAATGATTAAAAATAATTTTATTCGTTACGGTCAGAAGTTTGTTGAGTATATAGAAGATATGAGTTTCAAAAATCTTCTGCTTGCTACCAGGCGGGCAGCATGCATTTGTTATCTGCTGCAAATACTGAAAATATGTCGCTTCATCCGTCTGTGTGTCTATGTTCGGCTGTCCTAGACGTCTGCTGCACGCAGCATAAACGCTGCACTTGTCAAATAAGCCCCCCGAGTTGCCAGAGATTTGATTTATGACTTATTATGTGTCTTAGTACTTCCATAATTTAATTATACGTTTTGGCATTTTTGTCAGGCATAATGTTGGATTTGTTTGTTGTTGTGGTGCTGTTGGCTGGATGTTGGAGGAGGATGTCTGTGGTAAGGAGTTGCAAAAACACGAACTGCTCAGGCAGAACAATTGCAAACGTTTGCATTTTAAATTGAGGCTGTATGGATGGAAGTTGTTGGATGCTTGGCGGAAAGCGGCAATTAGGTTGAGGCAGCTGTAGAAGGTGGAGTTGTTGTATTTGAGTATGAGGAGTATGTTTGTCTGTGCTACATGATTGTGACAATGTGACCAACACAACAGACAATGTAATTTAAGAAACGAAATTAGTTGACTACAAATTCAAATCGACAACAACAACAAGAGCAGCACAAACAACAAAGTCTGGCAAATGCTGAATTTAAATAACATGTGTGGGTAGTTGCCGTTATTGTTGTTGCTTTTGTTGTCTTGGAACTTAAAGTTAATATTAAAATGGCATGAAAATGGAAATAAATTATTGAATGATTGTCACATTTGTATCACAACGGAAACTGATGTGAATCCCTTTTCTCTTATGTCGTTGGTACTGCTGCTAATGTGCTGTTGTTATGGACAGCTGTACACTGTTGCCAACACAATTTGATTAATGCGACATCTTTAGCTTGTCAATTAGGGTCAGTTTTAGGAGTTATGGAGGATCGAGCAAACTAACGCCTACACTGTACCAAAAATTTAAAGAATTGTTCCAATGTACGACTTCATAGATTCAATGAATTTCTGTTCATTGGTTCAAAGAAAAACGTTTTTTGACTTAATTAACTTTTTCTTACTCCTTAAGAAGGCACTTCTTTAAATGAATGTACGAGTTCATTGATTTCACTGTATTCACATTAGTTTAATGAAACTGTTCTTTGAAAAGAGTAACTATTTCCTAGATTTAAAGAATCGACTATATGACTTTAAGAAAAAGTTGATTAAATTAAAGAACAGAGGTTCATAGAACCAATTAAATCATGCATGGGACCAAATCATAAATTATTTATTTATTAATATATTAATTAATTAAAGAACTGTTTCTTTGATTTTGTGTACGTTTTTTATTCAGTGTATGCGGCTTGGCTGTCATAGCATATTATTTGGCTACCTTGGGGAAATTATAAATAATGTTGTTTGTCATATAAAAGTCACTCGTCGTTCGAAGGAAACAGGCAACTCAAGAGCCTAATTAATGTCGAACTAATTTAAAGTTTATATAGCAAGAATTTATTAAACTAAAACGTTATGAAGCTTTGAAACATTGTAACTACACCTTAATTTTTATTTTTTCAATGGGGAATTATTTTGATATAAAAGACATTAAGAACATCTCTTCAAATATTTCCAGAGAAATTCAATACTTTTAAATTTTAAATTAATATGAATATAAAAATATTTGGCTTTAGTTGAATTATTTGGTTTGCTGACGTAATCGAAATGTCAAACACATTTTGTTATTTGATAGTTGATACTTCAACTGTCAATCAGTAAAAAAATTTTTTTGATCGGTTGCGTAGTGTTTGTTTGGCGTCTGTTGAAAAATGGAAAATCAAAACGAACATTTTCGTCATATTTTGCTTTTTTATTTCCGGAAAGGAAAAAACGCATCGCAAGCTCACAAAAAGTTATATGCTGCTTATGGTGACGAAGCTTTAAAAGAACGGCAGTGTGAAAATTGGTTTGCCCAATTTCGTTCTGGTGCTTTTTCACTCAAAGTTGAAAAACGCTCTGGTCGTCCAATTGAAGTTGATGACGACCAAATCAAAACAATAATCGATTCGGATCGTCACAGTACAACACGTGAGATTGCAGAGAAGCTTCATGTATCACATACATGCATTGAAAACCGCTTAAAACAACTTTACTATGCACGAAAACTCTATATATGGTTTCCTCATGAACTGAAAGAAAATCCTTTAACACAACGCATTAACATCTGCGATTTGTTAAATAAACGTAATGAAAATGATCCATTTTTAAAACGATTGATAACTGGTGATGAAAAATGGGTTATATACAACAATGTCAGTCGGAAAAGATCGTAGAGCAAGCATGTTGAATCAGCTCAAACAACATCAAAAGCTGATATTCATCAAAAGAAAGTTATGTTATCAGTTTGGTGGGATTACAAAAGAATTGTCTACTTTGAACTTTTACCACCCAACCGAACGATCAATTCAGATGTCTACATTGAAGAACTAACAAAATTGAACAATGCAGTTGAAGAAAAGCGGCCCGAATTGACAAATCGAAAAGGTGTTGTATTCCACCATGACAATGCAAGGCCACACACATCTTTGGTCACTCTGCAAATATTATTGGAGCTTGGTTGGGATGTTTTGCCACATCCACCATATAGTCCTGACCTTGCACCATCTGATTACTTTTTATTTCGATCCTTGCAAAACTCCTTGAATGGTAAAAATTTCAATAAGAATGATGATGTCAAATCGTACCTGGTTCAGTTTTTGCTGATAAGAACCAGAAGTTTTATGAACGTGGAATTGTGATGTTGCCTGAAAGATGGCAAAAGGTCATTGCACAAAATGGGCAATACATTACAGAATAAAGTTATTTCGTTCCATGACAAAAATTGTCTTATTTTTTAAAAAAAATTCGCAATTACTTAGTTGCCAACCTGATAGCTTGCTAGTAATATTCGAAACTCGAAAGTAAAATATTAAAATTTTTATTATAAATATAGTAAAATTAAAACACAAATAAATTAGTTCAATTCGAGTAATTTCGGAAGCTATGAGTTTGACAGATTTTAAAAATAATAAAAAATAAAAAAAATTATTATAAAAAATATTTTTTTATAAAAAATAAATTTTAATAAAAAATAATTATTAATGTTTTCATAGTGCACCCCTGCCTTATCTGCTTATTGCATTGTCAATGCAATGAAGAAATATATTCATGACTCACAGAAAAGCAAACGTACCGGATGTTAGCTCCATGACTCCAGAAGTGACCGGCGCTCTATTCTAGAACTTCAATACTGAATCCACACCAAATATTATATAAGCATACAATATATACATTAGGCTGGAGTGATCTGAAAAGCGAAGAAGTACCCATGTATTGAACTGGCTCAGAGGGGATCCCCTGACACGACAATTAAAAGTTATTTAAAACTTATTATATAATGATATTATCTTAGAGAAATATTTTTATTTTATTGATTTAAGCAATTTAAATATAAATTCATTTACCATGATGATCAAATCGTCTGCACTGTTTTACAAATGTAATTTTTCTTTTTAGTTAATGTTTTGTAAAAGTTTCGTAAACGTTTTTGTTTTAGTAAAAATGGAAGGCATTTGCTAAAAATAATTAAAAATGGTTGAGGCAAGGAGAGGCAGAATATATTAAATTTGTTTTTTAATAACAGAATCACATAATTACTTAATTACCTAATTACTTAATTACCCAAATGAATTACAATGGAAAAAATGTCACGTAACGCCATGTCACGTAACGTTTCATACTAAGCCCAATAAAAAAAAAAAAAACGAGAAAAGGCTTTTAAATTTGATTACTTCGAAATATACTTTATATTAGAAGTATAGAAGTATAGAATATTTTATACTATTTCAAATCCTTCTAAAAAAATTTTTATACAAAAACTTTTGCCAATTTACAGAATTTTACTAATTTTGTGATCCAAGTCAAAAACCACTTCTATTTTTTGTCACGTAACGTATTATTTTTGGTCGCTTCTATCTAAGAGCCGAACTTTTGACAACTCTTAGGTTTTACACCTTGTATAGTGTGCTTAGTATGCTATTGGAAAATCAAAATAAGGAACTTGTAAGTTAAGTTATTCATTCTTTTTTCACTCATTAAAGTCGTACAATTGTCACGTGCGCCACCACGGAAATGCTCTTATGCCACATCAGCTAAGGAAGATGCAATCACATCGAAACAAAAATTTGTAATTTACAGGTATGTTATAATACCTTTCGAATGAATCCTGAGCCAAATCGATACTATGCACTTTTGAAATTCACTCCGGCTTAATAGACATATATATTTTTATACAGAATATATTAGAATTCACTAATTAAAAGTTACGCATTCGGTAGATGATGGAAACATTCGAGATCTATCCAAAACTTTTGCAGATTAAGGGATCTACCATCCCGGTTGTACTAAGTGACCACGCCGGTCACTCTAGAACTGTGCGACCGCTGCACACAAATCACACCCAGCACAAGACTTCCCAAAGGGCCACCCATCAAATGATAGTCATCTGGGTAAAGGTTTAAGGCTCTTCAATATCACCCACACAAAAACCAAAAGATCTTATGAAAGTTTATTCATGGCTGTGAACCGTTTGGACACAATCAATCATGACTAAAGCAAATTCGCTATCAGTTAGGATATTATGATCCATACTGAAAGCTTAGAGGCGCATATCCAAGGTTTTCTTTCGGAATAGAGTTTTATAGGACACTTGCTACACCATTTGCTGGTTATATGTTATTACGATACCTAAAGTTCAACCTACTCTTAGGAATGCTACTCAAGAAACAAGACTTCAAGGTAGGCCTTTCTTTCACACAGATAGGTAAAGTACACTAGCCATACCTCAATGATTCGTCTTAAAAGTCTTATACAAGTACTGCAACAGTGCTCGTTTTTTTGCACAGACAGATCTGAGTTGGGACCTAGCGGATGCAATCAAAAGGAATTTAATATAATTTTTTATAATTCTCTTTAACTGGTTGGCTGTGACAAATTGTGATATAATATATAAATAAAAACATTTTTCACTTAGCTCTCAACAAAATGAAATTAAAAAAACATACAACTCATTAATCGATTAATATAATGCTTATTTGTAAAATGCACTAAATGAAAACAAACGCCAAATAAAGCAAACATATTTTGACGAATTACTTTCAACTCAAATAAGTAGTTAATTGATGCTGCTTTATATGTTTGTCTTATTTTTCAATTATTCAATAATAATAATACAAAATTACACAAAAGTGGTTATAATAACAATAACAACTATACCAACTATACCAAAAATTACCCTATAGGAACAAACTAACTTGTTTTTAAAACAACTAATTTAAAAACTAATTAAAAATAAACCAGTATATGAACTACTTTGAATTATATTAAGGCGGCATCCACTTCAATTCCAAATAGTTTTTATTGCATTATACATGAAGTAATTGAAATACTACTTAAAAACAAGTGATTGGTAAACTACTTTGGATTATATTAAGGCGGTCTTCTCATTGAGCAACTTTTTTTTCGACTTTTTTTTTTTGCATTTATTTATAGCTTGGGTAGTTGTGAATATGCCCCTAAAAGGATTTTTAGAAATTCGAAATACTTTAGACGATACAGCCTTTTTTGTGAAGCAAGGTCTTCGTCCAAATGAGCTATTTGATTTGGTGATGGAGGTAATAAAACCAGCTTACGAAGCGCTGTCGGCAGATAATTTGCTTGAAAGATGCCTTGGATCTGAAACTCAGAATTCCAATGAGTCCTACAATTCTGTTCTTTGGTCACTTTCGCCCAAACACATCAACTCAGGCGCACGCACCATCGAAGTGGCCAATTTCATTGCAACGTGCCTCTTCAACGACGGTTTTATACCCATACTTAAAATTATGGGTTTGATGGGTATTGCGATTGGTAAAACGCATACGAATACGCACTATCTCGCAATGAAGACAGATTGAACCGATCAGAGACTCGAGCTGCGGCATCATCAAAAGCTGGCAGAACGGCTCGCAGAGCAGAGAGGGCAGCAGAAAGCAGTTTCTACGAAAAAGAGCAAGGTGGCCTGTATGGAGCTGGCATCGCCGACTAATATTTGTAAGTAAAAATTGTCAGCTCTTTAAAACTGCATTTAAACATTTTTGATTTTTTTTTTTTTTTTCCCAAAAAAATTACTTCAAACTTTAAACGCGTTTATCTCGAACCCACGTTTTTCGAACTGGCGGCCATGATATCTCCAGTTCAACTGAACCGATTTTCATGAAACAAAGTGGAATCGACGCAGAATTGTCACCATTCTCGGGTGAACCTCGACCATAATTTTAAAAAATTTTTTACTATTTTTTCTTACACTAAACTACAAAAAAAAACCCGAAATTGAAATTTTTTTTTTGAATGGCCGCCATTTTGTCAAAAAAAAATCACAAAATTAAGCTTGAGGTTCACCCGAGAATTACATCTATACTGATTATAACCCCGTTTTTTTTTTCATTTCAGACGCTCCGGAGACCCGGAATCGTGGCCGCCGTGACGACACCTTTTTTTTTACCACCAACTTTGAAGTCTCATTACTTTTTGAACAGCCCACGTATCGAGGCAAAAAAATTTTTTTTATTTACTTTGAACCTTTTGTAATACAATAAATAAAAAAAGTTTTCAATTATTCTTTGCGTTTTCAAATAAGAATTTTTTTAAAAAGGGTCCAAAAAACGGGTTTTGAATGAGAAGACCGCCTTAAGGCGGCAACTACTTCGATTTTGACATGTTTTAATTGCAAATTTTTATAAGATTACAAGTTTATATAAATTTAACCATGTTATTTCATCAAATATTATTAACTTTAGGTCATCAGTAATAGTTTTCAATTGGTTATTTTAAAATAATTAAAAATATTATTTAAATATAACTAATTTAACAATTAGTTGAAAATATATGCAGACGAAAGTCAATTGACTTATTTAGCGGACATCACCATACAAAATATGCTAGTTCGTTCTATGGAAAAAAGTCAGAATTTCAACTAGTTGTGGTTGACAAAAAACTACTTTATCAACTACTTTTAAATTAGTTGATTTGCCTACAGGATATTGACATTGATTGGTCAATACACCAATGCCGCCCATGGAGAGTACTTCCACTCTAACCATGAAGAGGTTCGAGTTGCTATCCAACGACTCAAAAACAACAAAACAGCGGGTGCTGACGGCCTGTCAGCTGAATTGTTTAAAACCGGCTCATCAGCAAAATATGGCTAGAAGAAAGCATGCCCGACGATTGGAACCTCAGCGTACTGTGCCCTATACTTAAGAAAGGAGACCCAACAATCTGCGCAAATTATAGAGGTATTAGTCTTATTTCCATCGCAAATAAGGTTCTCTCAAGCGTACTGTGTGAAAGATTAAAGCCGATAACAAAAACACTGATTGGACCTTATCAGTGTGGCTTTCGACCTGGTAAGTCCACCATAGACCAGATTTTCACGCTACGACAAATCCTGGAGAAAACCCACGAAAATCAAATTTACACACACCATCTCCTTGTCGATTTTAAAGCTGCGTTCGATAGCCCGAGAAGGGATTGCCTATACGCAACAATGTCTGAGTTCGGTATACCTGCAAAGTTGATTAGACTGCGCAGAATAACGTTGAGCAACACACGCAGCTCCGTCAAGGTAGGAAATGACCTCTCCGAAACCTTTAATACCGAAAGAGGTTTCAGGCAAGGCGATCCACTGTCATGCGATCTTTTCAACATCATCATGGATGGAATTGTACGAAAGGCCGGTGTGCATCGTAATGGCACCATTTTCTACAAAGGTGTTCAGCTCCTTGCGTACGCTGATGATATTGAAATTGTCGGCAGAACCAAGAGAGATGCTGCTATTGAAACGGAATCAGCCAAAGTGGGTTTGACGATAAATGGGGGTAAACCAAAGTATATGCTTTCTATAAACAAGGGAGCGGCGAGGCGTTTAGACTCCCACGTTTCATCCGGCAGCTATAATTTTGAAGTAGTTTGTATACCTTGGCACCGCCATTAATAACAACAACGAAGTCAGCCTGGAGATAAAGCGAAGAAAAATAATTGCTAATAGATGCTACTACGGGCTCAGTAAGCAACTAAGTTCCAGAGCCCTCTCTCGATCGACAAAACTAACACTCTACAAGACGCTCGTTCTACCTGTGCTGCTTTATGGCGCTGAGGCATGGGTAGTTTTGCAAACTGACGCAGCCGCTCTGGGGGTGTTCGAGAGAAAATTTCTTCGCAAAATCTTCGGTCCTGTTCGAGTCGGCGATGACTATCGCATCCGAATGAACCACGAGCTGTATGAGCTCTACGATGACATTGACGTAGTTCGGCGTATAACTGTGCAGCGACTACGCTGGCTGGGTCATGTCCATCGTATGAACGACGAAGCTCCAGCGAAAAAGGTGCTCGAGGCGAGGGTCGCTGGTCAACGACGTCGAGGGAGACCATGCCTTCGATGGATGGACCAGGCTGAGGAAGCCCTAACCGCACTTGGTGTATCCGATTGGAGAAGGCGCTCGCAAAGCAGAGGCGCCTGGCGAGAGCTGATGAGGTCGGTTGAAACCCGGACACGGGTTGTTACGACCACCTAAGTAAGTAAGTAAGTATTGACATTGATTACACTGTGCGACAATTTCGAACTTTATTTTTGTATCGGAGAAACTATAGTCTGTTTCTAGTAGAGGAGCACTCCTAGAACACGACCTCATACTCCATTTTGTCGTAGAAGGTTTAAATTTTTTTTTTTAATTGGTGTATTCATTCTGCAGATTGTGGGGACATATCGATTTGGTTTTTATAATTTAAAATAAGAAAGAAAAATATAAAGAAACTTCTAAATGATTCATTTACCCAATAAAAATGTACGGAGAATAATATGGAGGTATTCTGAATCTTAAATTTCTTTATTTATACTCTCCTCATATATAGTTTTTTAGTTTTTTTTTTCTTACAAATTTTTCTCATGAAAAGTAAGTTAATGAAATTTGCTAAGAAACACTATGGAGGCAATTTCAAGACCCTTGCTATAAAAAATCTTACTCAGATTCACTTGCACTACTCAGACCATCCTACAAAAAAGAAAAAAAATAAATATGTATAAGGAGAGTGGTGGATCAGAAGCAATTGGAATACCTCCATTTAATTTTACATACATTTGTTTTGGGAAAATGAATCCTTTACAAGTTTCTGTATGTTTTTCTTTCTAATTTTAAGTTATAATAAAAATTAGAAATGCCACAATCTGCAGAACAAGCCCACCCATTAAAAATATTGAGCCTTCTAAGACAAAACATAGTATGAGGTCTTGTTCTGGGAGTACTCCTCTACTAGAAACATTCAGCGGTTTTTCCGATACATTTTGTCTGTCGCACAGTGTTATTATTGACGTGATGCAAAAATATTACACTTTATTCATAACTTTTGTTTAAATTGAAAATAAAAAACAGCAATTTTTTTATTCACAATATTTATTGCCAACAGCTAGTACGATTTGCGCAACACAACAAAAAAGTATTAAAATTTATGGTATGTCAGGTTAATGTCTTAAAAATCAAACGTTTGTCGAAGATATACAGTTAACATTGAAATGGATTAGATAGTTTTTGCAGTTGGTTTATTAAAATTTTTGCCATATCGCTCAAAGTTTACCATCTGGTTGTCTCAGCGCGCATGACTTCACACTTTAATGAATTCATTGTTTTTTAGTATTTGTTTTTTCGTTTTTATTATTTGTTTTTCTTTTTTTTATAATATAATTTATTTTGATCATACCGACAAAAGCAATAACAAAGAATTATATATTGTCACCACTTTAAGTGTAGAGTCATGGTATTTCAGTGTGCTTTCAGTGTGTGATTTCAGGCTTTTTAACAAAAATTAAAAATAAATCACTTTTTTTGTAAAATCAGCAATTTCTTAACTTCTTAAAAATTGTATCAAAAAATCGTTTTACTACTCTGTTGGATAGACTTTTTTATATATTTTAAAGACATTGAAATAAAAGAATTAAATAAAAGTGTTTTAACAGAAAGAATTCGTAAACCTTTATTTGGTCTACTCTAAAGAGCTTAACTAGGCCTGTGCGAGTACTCGAATTTTCGAGTAACTCGCCTCGAGTCGAGTCAAGTAATTCGACTCGAAACTCGTATCGAATAATTCGAGTTTTCGAGTAACTCAAAGCTAGTCGAGTAACTTTGATGGAATGGAAATACAAATTTGTGGAATTTTTTACCTTTGTCGCTAGTCATAAACAGGTTTAAGTGTACTCGTAATTTGCATAAAAATGCCTAAAAATTAAATTTTATTTGAGGATTAAATAAAGTAAAAACCTTAAAAAAGTTGAAATTATTTATGTCTTTCATGTTCCATCATTTATAAATATATTCCCTTATTTTCATTAAACATTAATTTCTACTGGGTATGTATTATTAATAGTGAAAATACAAAAAAAACTTGAGCTACTCAATAGTTCATCGTATTAATCGATAATTACTCGAGTTACTCGAATTCCGAGTTATTCGAAAAACCGAACTACTCGAATCGAAAATCGAGTCGAATTGCACTACTCATCTCGACTCGAACTCGAAGCAACTCGCACAGGCCTAGGCTTAACCCTTTGCTGCACCGTGGTACCTACGTAAGTACCAGGTACATTTTTACTGTATTATCATGACTTATGACAATTTAAAACTATTTTATGAGACAAATTTCTTATCGAACATATATTGATCAATATGCGGCATTTTTTATATACTTTTTTTAAATTAAATTAAAATTCTTGTTACTTTGCATTTTTTCTAACAATAAAAAATTTGAACCATGTATTTTGCTTCATATTTTGTATTTTAGTAATTAAATCTCGAAATTGTTGGCATCGCTCAAAACAAAAAAAAAAAAAACAAAACAAAGCTCACACAAACATGCCTTTCAGCGGTTCCCCGATGCTTGTACAAAAAAGCGCATTTAATGCGGAGCTTCTAGGCTTAGTGCGTTAAAACGTACAATACCACCTTCGAGGCTCTTGTGTCTCCCTCGATAAAACTTGGGCAGTATTGTTACAGTACTTGGGCATGTCACAAATTTTTGCCTTGCTCCTGGAAGCACCTTAACGCGAAGCCTCTCTGAATTTGTAAGCGGACATTTTTATTCTCTCTCGACCAAACTTCAGATAAAACAGTACTTCTGAAGCAGAGCTGCCAGATGGCGGGTGTTCCCCGTTTTTCTGGATTTTTTGACTAAAACGGGATGTCGGGGGAAATAGTGATCAAAACGGGGGAAGAGTAAAGCTAGTAATAAGCATTTTCAACATATTTTTAACCATCTTGTCGAATGAAAATATATCATCTTCTTAATTTAACTTTATTTAAATTAGTTTGACTTTCTAGATGATAGAAAAGTCCTTAAGCTTCATATTTTTTTAGAACTTATCTGTCCTGAAAAAAAAAATTATCATTATTTCCGTTTGGCATGTTTTTTGACACATTATTTCTCTGTCAAAATGAAATGATCGTGATCTGGAGAATATAGATCTCTAAGAAATATTTTTAGTTTTTCGAATCAACTGTTAGAAATCGTCGAGGAATCTTGCTAAAGAGTTTTAAACAACCTTGATTTTGACGTTAAATTAAAAAAGAAACTGTTGCAGATTTTTTCTGTGCCTTCCAATAACGGTCTTATTCACTTGGTTAAATAGACTGATTTGGTTAAAAAAGTAAAAAAAAAAAATGGTCACCTATAAACGTGGAAGAAAAAATGTGTTGAATGAGCTTTCATTTAAATTTAAAAAAAAATTCTTTTTTTAAAAGTTAATTTAAAAACACATTCAGGTACATTATATTGAGAGTAAAATGTAGTCTTTTCCAAAAGACTTTCTCAATCTCAATCTATGGGTAGAATTTCTTTATGACCAATGAACAATTTTGGGTATCAATGGATTGTTATCAATTTTCAGAACATAGCTATTAGTAACAAAAAAAAAAAAAAAAAAATATATATAAAGATTTATAAAAATTGTTTTGAAATTGATGTAAATACGGAAGGTTTAAGTATACAAAATAATTAAATGAATATATATGGCATAATATAATATATTCATATCACTGCACCGAAAGCTACGGCCGTTAGGCTGATTTTAAATTTATTATTGAAAATTTTTATTTATAATTTTAAAAACGAAGAAACTTAGATTTAAAAACGGGGAAAAACAATTATTTTTCATGCAAATAAAGGGGAATTTTCTTCACCGACTCTTGGCAGAACTATTCTGAAAGCAAGTTTGATGCTTTTGTGAGCGAGCTTGTGTTGTTTGCCTTGCGAGAAGTTTTACCGAAGCACCTCTTGCTTGTAACGAGCGATAGTACTTTGACAGTACGTGTGAAGGCAAGTTTCACATTTTTGCTAGCAAAAAGATTTTTAAAATTTAATTCAATGACATTTGAATAAAAATCTACTAAAGTATTATTCAAAATGGCAAACGTAATTGAGTGGTAATGGAATTGGAATAGGATAGGAATAGAAATTCAACTGGAATGGGATTGAAATTAGTATGGAAGTTCGAATGGATTGCGTAAATAATGGGAATGAGAATAATAATGGAATGAGAATTGAATACAATGATATTGTATGGGAATGGAATTGGATTAGAATGAAATGGGTATAAGTATAGAAATTTAATGAAACAGTATGAAATGAAAATGAAATGGGGAAAAATGTGATGGTTATGGAATTAGAGTGGAAAATTAATGGACTGGGAATAGAGTGAGAATGAAGTGGAATGAGAAAGAAAAGGGAATTCTGACTGAAATGACTGGAATAGAAGGGTAGTTTGATCGATTACGATGTTTAATAAAATAATATTTACATAAGACAAACACTTTTGTAAAAAAAAAACAAATGAAATATATTGGAAAGGGAAAGAAAAGGCAATTATGACTAAAATAACTGGAATAGAAGGGTAGTTTGATCAATTACGATGTTTCATAAATTAATAGTTCTACATTGTGTGCCGCAATTGAGTGCAACTATTTACGGAGCTGAAAGGACATGTCGAGCTGAGAAAAAAATCGAATTGAAAGGGGGGGTCTATTTTCACAATCTTAGGAGCTGCATGGTTAATTAATATTTCACAACTTTGATTCACGTTATTGTTTCTAGCCGAAAAACTAACCTACATAAAACTGATTTTGCTCATGATTTGCAACTGATTAGCTCATTTTAAAGGCAATGAAATCACCTTTTTAACGGTATATCAACAAATCCCACTAACTTAATCGTTACCCAGCTGTGATCGTGTGAAAATTAAATCAATCGATTGAAACTACCAAATTTCAACTTTGAGTGCAAATTTTTCTGAATTTTGCGTAATAAATGAAATTTTTTTTTTAGATCAATTTTATAATTTATTCAATTTTCGTTTGAATGATACCAAAAACATAAACACATCTTTAAAAATAAAAAAGTTGAGTGTACTAAAAAAATTATACTTATTAGAAAATAATGATAAATAATGACATTACAATTAGTTATGCAGTAGATAATATCATTGGTTTCTAATAAGTATAATTTTTTTAGTACAGCCAACTTCTTTATTTTTTAAAATATGTGTATGTTTTTGGTGCCATTAAAAAGGAAAATGAAATTAATTACAAAATTGATATAAAAAAAAAATTTATTCATTTATTCGCGAAATACTGAGAAATTTGCACTCAAAATTGAAATTTGGTAGTTTCAGTCGATTGATTTCATCTTCACACGAGCACAGCTCGGTAACGGTTAAGTTGGAGGGGTTTGTTGGTTTGATGATATACCGTTAGAAAGGTGAATTTATTGCCTTTACAATGAGCTATAAAAATTTTATGTAAGTTAGTTTTTCTGCTAGAAACAATAACGTAAAGCAAAGTTGTGAAATTTTAATTAACCCTGTAGCTCCTAAGAATATGAAACTAGACCCCCACCCTCACACATGATTTTTTACTCAGCTCGACATAACCTTTCAGCTCCGTAAATAGTTGAACTCAATTGCGGGACACCCTGTATAAGACAAACACTTCTGTCAAAAAAAAAAAAAAATTAATACGTACGAGTAACGAGTACGAGTGCGTAATTTCTGCAAATCAAAAGATAACATCAAGTCTTTTTTTAATAACTAAAATTTCTGGAATCGTCTTTAAAGTAGCGGATTTAAAGCGATGTTTGTGAAATTTACACAAAAATTTTGTCCAAAATATAAGCACTGTTATACTAAAAATTCACGATTCTAATAATCTTACTATCCACCACTTTGGGGCTTCGGATACTTCGGATTTCAATTGGCCCTAGTTTTGGTTAGGAATTTCGTCTTAATAAAATGTTACGTGAAAGAACCGATGACTTTTGACGAAAAAATGATTTTTCCAAAACAAAATCATTGGGCGACGGTCAGACTGATTTCAAAATCTTTTTGAATTTAAGACCTTCTTGAATATATATCTACTCCACAATATGAGTGTCGAAAAAATTTTTTTTCGAGTCACTTTAATCGTAAAGTATAGTATAGTATAGCAACTGTTGAAATCAAGACAGTATCTGGAGCGGTAGGAAATTCAAAATTTTTGGATTCACCAATGTAAATTTTTTATATCGATAGTCAAAGCTTCGCGTTGTTCTACGTGAAGGAAGTAAAGATTAAATCAAAGAGGAGGTGGTATTGAATTGAGGTAAATAGAGTTCCAATAAAATCGTTAAGGGCAATACTCTCTCAAAAAAGAATGCCTCTCGATAATTGTATGCCTTTTTTTATCTTATTGCTTATTTCAAACTCAAAATCAGAATCGTTTTCGGAAAAGTTCAATAGACATTGTAAGATTTTTCTATGCTTCCCACTTCCCCCAAAAACCATTTCTGCTATACTGAACCTTTGGTTAAACGCAGTTGTAGCTTAATTAAATTTATTTATATTTGCTAAGGCCTGTTAAGTGTTCTAAATTTCATTTAAATCCAAATAGTATCAGAAATAGTAAAGATGGACTCACAAGTATAGATGGACGAATTCTAGTTAAGTAAAATCTTTGTACTACTTTTCTGTAACTTTATAACAAAGTCAACAACAAATTTTACATTTGCATTAAGATTTAAAATTGAAAGTTAATATTGTTTCATACCCTACACTTTTCGCTTTCATTTCCACCACACACAAAATTGTCATAAATTAAACAATAGAAAAAAAAGTATAAATCGCGAAAAACTTTTCTACCAACACCTCGTCAATTTCAACATTACTCGTTTTCAAAACTTTTCTGAAGTGTATTTTTCCATTAAATTGGGCTCAATTCGAGCAGCAAATATGCCAGCGGCAACAAAAACAAAAACAAAAAAAACTCATATATAACTGCTCCGAATACAATTTGAGGGTGCAGAATCATTTTGCGCCAAGGACTTTCGCTGGCAACGTGTCAAGCATCTTCAGAGGAACATAGCGAAAACGCAAAAAAAATATTGAAAACTTTTATGATGATGTTGAGTTCGGGTTTCCTGTTGGTTTTTGTTTGTGTTGTTGTTTTTTTTTTCTTTAGTTATGGATGATGAATATTTATTAGTATTACAAAAGTTCGCCGAACTCCCCGCACATTGTCAGCAAATAATTCTGACTATCTTCAACTAAATTGAATTGTACTTCATGGCATGCATTAAGGGAGCGAGGATGGGTCCTTTTTATTTGGTGGGTTGTGCCAAGTATTTGATTTGTGAAAGTTTTTTCTCCCTGATTTTGTTGCTGTTTTTGTTTGTGCACAAATTGATATTAATTTCACTCTCGAGCTGCACAATTTTTAATAGATTTTCGGGAATATAGGTTTTATTTTTTTAGCAAACAAGTTTTGAAGAAGCCGCAATTTAAAATTATCTCAAGATTTGACAGTTTTGGGAGTTTAGTGTGGCAAAATGAAATAAATGAGATTTTATTAAAAAGATATCATTTATTTTAATTATTAAGTTCGGGAAAGCAAATGAAATTAATTTCTTGTGGGAACTAAATTTAAAAAAATAACTATGAAGCAAAAAATTAAGAAACTTTTGGAAAATGAATGCAAAGAAAAGTGGAAAAACGTTAAGAAACTATAGATATTATTATTTGTGGGTAAAAAGAGAGGTATTTTGACAGATTTTGATACGAGAAATGAGGCTCGAAACAACTTCGATGCGGTTCTTATTAGAAGACACTTGTATAATATCACTTGGGCTTTATTTGTTATGTTTGATATTTAGAGACAGTGTCATGTTTAAAAAATAGTTTACCTCTCTAAGCAGGCCCGGTTTATCTATATGGAACTGAGGCAACTGTTCACCTAGTTTTTTTTTTTTTTTTTTTTTTTTTTTAGACTAAACCAACACACAGGGGATGCCCCCTATAAATGCGAAAGCATTGTGCTGATTCGGAAGACGGGTGATAGTTGGATGGTGGAAAGATGGTGTAGTGTGGGTGAAGATTTGATTTAAATTAACACAGATTGAAACTGCCGGGAAACACGCTCACAGAGAGCTTGTTCCACAATTTTACTGAGCGTCTGAAGTACGAATTATCTCGGTAATGCGATGTTCCGTTTGGCAAAGAGGCAATGGCAAAAGGATGGGCTTAAAGAGCTGCCCGAGCAGACCTAGGAAACACACGGGCTGGTGAAGTCAGGCCATGTTGTATCTGCCTTGAGCACTTACCATGGTAGTACCTGTACAGAAGGCTTAGGCAACCAACATTGCGACGATGCCCAAGAGAGTTGAGAGAAGATGAAATATTTTCATCCCCTATCAAATATATCGCACGTCGTTGAATCCGGTCCAGAAGCTAACAATATGATCTTGAAGCCCCTGCCCAAATGTACCAAATGTGCCAATTGTACTCCATTTTTGGCCTAATATATGAGGTATAGATCACGCGAAGATCAGATGAAGTGAAGTATTTCTTGCACCGTTTTGCTTCTTTCGACACATCGAAAATGTGATCATTCCAACGAAGGTCTGATTATATCGACATGCCCAGAACGTCAAGAGCATCTGACTCCACAAGATCTACACCGTTCATATTCAGGGGTGCTAAGGGACAGTTCGTTCGTTTGTGGGTTAACAGGCAACACTGAGTCTTGCTAGCATTAAATTTTACTCTATTAGCAAGACTCCACTCGGAGATTTTTTTTAAAGTCATTATTAAGTGTGTCATTCATAATTTGCCATTTTCTCTCAATCTCCAAAGAGTCAGGGCGTTTTTTGAAGAAATATGAATGACGACAGAAGGCCGTTGATAAAAACTAAGAACAAAGTTGGCGATAGGACTGAACCCTGCGGTACTCCTGCGTTGATGGCGTGCTCATTTAACGAAAATCCGTCGACAACAACAAAGATACTTCGCTTTATGCCACACTCGGTCAAACGCCTTTGGAATATCCAGAGCAACAACTCTGCTCTCACCAAATAAGTGAACGCATTGGTTCCATTTTTCGGTGAGGAAAGCCATCAGGTCACCGGCAGAGCGGGTCCTACGAAAACCATACTGGCGATCACTAAGCAATTCGTTGTGCTCCATTAGGTTGAAGTTAATTATGCTCTCCATAACTTTGGCGAGCGTAGAGCATATCGCTATGGGCCGAGAGTTTGCAGGGTTCGTGGCATCGCCCTTTTTTGCTAATGGCTGGACATGTGGGAACTTCAAACAAAATGGAAATACTCCTGTCCTGTAGGAGATGTTGAAAAGGTTTCGCAAAGGCCGAGCCAGTGTAGAAGCACACGCTTTAAGCACAATTGGTGGTATACCATCTGGACCAGAAGCTTTCTTTATGTTGAGATTTGTGAAGACTCTTTTTACTACTCTCGTTCGAAAATATATTTCTTGCATTAAAGAAGAACCATTTTCAACATAGGGCAGTGGCTGATTGCTATCCGAGATTGTGGAATTTTGTGCAAACAATCCTGCCAATAGGTTCGCTTTATCAACCGAGTCAGTGAAGATTTGGTCATCTGTTAAAAGAGTGGGAATCGACGAAGACGTTTGATTTTTAACTCTTTTAACGAATGACCAAAAGGTTTTGCTCCCTTTGGGGCAGAGAAGAACCTGTTCTCTAATGCGAGTTTTGTGAGGAAACTTTTCGCGTTTTAAAATTGCGTTACAGCGATTCCTAGCCTCAATGCGAAGTATATAAGTATCAGCATTCTTATCTGATCGCCAATTCTGATAGGCTTGCTCTTTGAACCTGACTGCAATCCTGCAAGTCTCATTAAACCATGAGCGGTCTTTTGGTTTAATGCTTTTCTTCTTATTGAGGATTGAGGATTTAAACTTATAACTTGAGTTGTTGAAGGTTTTTTGAATCTTAACTTTCTTAACTCTTAAATGAACATTTGAGTCTTTTTAACTGTTCCCAAATTTTGGTAACCCTTGTTCGGCATACTTCCGTGGAATGAAGGACTCGGTAAGTTATATACGTATATAACTCCCGTTATAGTAAGTACACTATTAATATTTTGACTTGATTTAAAATTTGTAAAATTTTATATTGTTATTAAATAAAATTGTTTTTTTTTTTAAACTACTTAAAATTATACTTTTTAATGTATTGAAGGTTAATTAGCAAAAAAAAAAAAAAGAATTAAGTTCTTAAGACCATAACTTTAGGTACTAAATATTTATAACATATAGGCGTGAGGTGCATATGAGCCCAGTGTACCGAACAAGGGTTAAAATTGACTACACAATGTATTTTTTTCGATGATTATCAAATACAGTAGACTTCATTTTCTTTGTGTCTCATTAAAATTTCCAAGATAAAATATTTTATTTATGCAAATATATCAGTCAATTGACGCATTTATCACTTGTCTCCAAATTAATGCAGACGCCTTTGTTTGAGGCGTACAGCTGTACACTACCGCCATCTGATATCAAACAGTCACGATATCCTTAAAGTCGTTTTGCAAATCTGTTCTATGGTTGTTTTGGTGGGAGTTCCTGCTGCGGTGGTTTAAATTGTAAATAATGCAAATTTTATTATCCTGCCGCGTATTTTGATGTCGCAGGAAGCTGTCTGTCGTCTGCGTTGCTGTCAATTGCGCGTGTAATCCTTGCTAATAATTTTAAATTTAAGGATATCTATGATAAAAGCAACAGTTAGAAAAGCAGCAGAGAAACAATAAAATAACAATTTTTAAGGATTATTGACATAATTGAATTTATTTAAATATGTTTAGGTTTGAAAGGATATGATAGGATATAAGAGACAGAAGAAAAGAGGAGATAAGAATAATGAAAATTGTATTAAAAGACTTTTATTAAGCATGCTGTAGAAAAAGAATATGAAAGAGAAAATGAGAAAAGCATCTTAAAAAAAAACAGCTTCAGCTTGGATCCCAACTTTTTTCGCATATTAAATGTTTGCGGCTTGGAGAACTTTTATTGAGCTACTCTTAGCTAAAGGTCGAGAAGCTATTGGAATTTTTAATTAAAAATTCAATGAAAAATTCCACGCTAATGAGACGAAAGAAAATAGAAAAGAGACGAAAAAAAAACGCTAAACTCAAGCGGAAACCGCCGCTGTTGTTACCGGAAGTCATCTATAATGTATGGCATGATGCTGAATAGTGGTTGATAAGCCCTTGGCTGGGTTTCAAGCTGCTCTGGTAAGTGTTGCCAATGCGTTAAACGGCATGGAATTCAATTTTATGCACCAACTGATTTATTGAGACACATTTTTTTCTGCTCTTCTTCTACATATCTACTTCTAGTTTGGCATATAGACAAATTTGTGGAATCAGACAAGAAAAAAAAAGCGAGATAGTAAAAAAGCAACACCAAATAAAGCATTACAATAAAGTTGAAATGAAACAAACGAGCTTCCTAACAAGGTTAATTTCATTGAACGCCCGAGACATCGAGTCATTTGTATCGGCTGTCAGACAGAGGTTGTGTGGATCAAGGCAGATTGTGTCGGCTATAGAGCACTCATGTGTGTGTGTGTGGTAGAAACGTGCCTTACGGTAACTTGCTGCCACTTTCAGTTGAATTTGATAGCAAAACTATACTGTTCCAATAATTTTTAAACAATTTTTGAAATTCTCCAAAGTATTATATACAAATAAGTTTTTTTTAAATATGTAATGGTATTTTAGAAATGTTTTTTTCTTGTATAACAATACTCTTATCATTGTTTTTATTTTCCTTCAAATGCACTGTGCCAAAAACTCTCTGTTGTAAATTTAAATTCATTGCCTTGCCTGTCAATTGCTGTCACTTCATATTCAGTCACTCAAACCATTCATTGGCGCCTTGATTGGTGCACAAAAAAAAGCTGTCCTGTGCTTGTGTGTGTATTACAGTATGATGTGGTATTTTTTTTTTTAACCGCCAACAACTTGCTGACTGTCACTCTGCAGCTTCATGCCTTAACATCATCGTTCGAGTCCATTGTTGCATTTCGATAGCGGTTAACGTCATGATTTTTTGGTACTTCATAGTTTTTGCTGTTCTTTTTTACAACATATAGGTATCAATTCTATTTTTTTGTTATTGCTGGTGTTTTTTGTTTATTATCGATGACATCGATATTGTCATGGATAGTGTAGGAAAAAGGAATAAAGAAAAAAAGAACAGAAGAGGACTTATTTATTACCAAAAATAGTAGAATGGTTACGAAAACTTTTCTTTCAAAGTGATAAAAGACAAAATTCTATAAAATAAGAGCTATCACCAGATACAGTCGATCAGAGCAAACTAATACATATGAAAACTAACACTCTATGGAAAAAAAAACACTTATTTCACTGAAATGGCCATTTCAGCCTATGAAAATGGTTTATCTATTATCGTGGTGTATCTCCTTTCTAAGATATTGCACAAAATGTGTTTCATCTGTATAGTATTTGCCACGCCCACTTGACCAAAATTTCTGAAACAGTTTTCTTTTTAATTTTCTGTACCTTAAATATCGAAAACTAGCAAAAATTTAGCATAACAATATTTTCCGTCTAGCTTGTACCAATCGCATCACTGTGCGGTGCACTGTGCGGTGCACCGAGACCGAAGAAACCACGTCGTTTTCAGTTAAAAAAGAAGGCGATGCTCACTGTTTTCATGGACTACAATGGTGTAGTTCACCATGAATTTTTGCCAGATGGTCAAACGGTCAATAAACAGTATTATTTGGGCATTATGAGACGTTTACGTGAAGCAATTCACCACCAAAAACCGCAGTTGCGGCAACACAAATTATGGATTTTGCACCACGATAATGCACCATCGCACAATGCTCATCTTATTCGTGACTTTTTGGCCAAAAACAACACGATAACCATCCAGCAGCCGGCAAATTCACCTGACCTGGCTCCATGTGATTTTTTCCTGTTCGATCGAGCCAAAAAATCGCTTCGAGGAACGCGTTTCACCAGCAAAGAAGAGGTTATGGAGAGGAAAATCGGTGAAAGCTCTGAAGGCCATACCAAAAACCGTGTTCCAGAAAGGTTTCCGTGACTGGATCAAGCGCTGGCATAAGTGCGTTGCAGCCGACGGGGACTACTTTGAAGGCGACAATATTGATTTGGATGAATAAACTTGTTCTTTAATTTTTTCAATAAATTAACCTTTCTTTTTGAACAAGGTGGTATTCCCATACCCCGTGGGTATGGTGGGCGTGCCATTTATTAAATTTCAACAAAATTTTGTGGTAGTATTTCCTTTATCGTAAAGCTCATTCTCACGAAATTTCATCATTCTAAGATAACTCCTCCTATTTTTGGCTACTCGCTATATGGGCTCGTTACAATGTGTGACGCCGCGCATTCCAGGTAATATTTATATAAGCTTTATCGTTAAATTTTTTCATTTATATTTATGTAGCACGAACTTACTTTTTTCTACCATAGATTTAAAATTCTAATATATACGAATGAAAAAACTATAGTTTTTAATATTCGGTGTAAGATTTCGGTGAGCATCCACTTGTAGAGACGAAAATGGAGATCTGAATACGGATACGCAGTGTGTGCTGAGATTGTGGAGACGGCACTTCTCCAATTTACTTACTGGCGATGATTCCACCAATGCCGCCCATGGAGAGCGCAGTTCAGAGCCACCAATCAACGATGACGGAGTGGAAGTACCACCACCTAGCCATGAAGAGGTTCGAGTTGTTATCCAGCGACTCAAAAACAATAAAGCAGCGGGTGCTGACGGCCTGTCAGCTGAATTGTTTAAAACCGGCGGCGATGAATTGATAAGGCGCATGCATCAGCTCATCAGCAAAATATGGCTAGCAGAAAGCATGCCCGACGATTGGAACCTCAGCGTACTGTGTCCTATAGTTAAGAAAGGAGACCCAACAATCTGCGCAAGTTATAGAGGTATCTGTCTTATTTTCATCGCATATAAGGTTCTCTCAAGCGTACTGTGTGAAAGATTAAAGCCGATTACAAGCATGGTAAGTCCACCATAGACCAGATTTTCTCGCTACGACAAATCCTGAAGAAAACCCACGAAAATCAAATTGACACACACCATCTCTTTGCCGATTTTAAAGCTGCGTTCGATAGCCCGAGAAGGGATTGCCTATACGCAACAATGTCTGAGTTCGGTATTCCTGCAAAGTTGATGAGACATTGCAGAATGACGTTGAGCAACACACGCAGCTCCGTCAAGGTAGGAAATGACCTCTCCGAAACCTTCAATACCGAAAGAGGTTTCAGGCAAGGCGATCCACTGTCTTGCGATCTCTTCAACATCATCATGGAGGGGATCGTACGAAAGGCCGGTGTGCATCGTAATGGCACCATTTTCTACAAAGGCGTCCAGCTCCTTGCTTACGCTGATGATATTGATATTGTCGGCAGAACCAAGAGAGATGTTACCGCTGCTTTCGCCGCTATCGAAAAGGAATCAGCCAAAGTGGGTTTGACTATAAATGAGGGTAAAACAAAGTATATGCTGTCTACAAACAAGGGAGCGCGGCGTTTAGACTCCCACGTTTCATCCGGCAGCTATAACTTTGAAGTATTCAAGGAGTTCGTTTACCTTGGCACCGCCATTAATACCAAAAACGAAATCAGCCTGGAGATAAAGCGAAGAACAATAATTGCTAATAGGTGCTACTAGGGGCTCAGTAAGCAACTAAGTTCCAGAGCCCTCTCTCGATCGACAAAACTAACACTGTACAAGACGCTCGTTCTACCTGTGCTGCTTTATGGCGCTGAGACATGGGTAGTTTCACAAACTGACGCAGCCGCTCTGGGGGTGTTCGAGAGAAAAGTTCTTCGCAAAATCTTCGGTCCTGTTCGAGTCGGCGATGACTATCGCATTCGAATGAACCACGAGCTGTATGAGCTCTACGATGATATTGACGTAGTTCGGCGTATAACTGTGCAGCGACTACGCTGGCTGGGTCATGTCCATCATATGGACGACAAAGCTCCAGCGAAAAAGGTGCTCGAGGCGAGGGTTGTTGGTCAACGACGACGACGACGAGACCATGCCTCCGATGGATGGACCAGGCTGAGGAAGCCCTAACCGCATTTGGTGTATCCGATTGGAGAAGGCGCGCGCAAAGCAGAGGCGCCTGGCGAGAGCTGATGAGGTCGGTCGAAACCCGGACACGAGTTGTTACGCCCACATAAGTAAGTAAGTAAGTAAGATTTCGGCAAAAGATTTTAAAAAATGTTGGACGCATTTTAATGCCCTGGTACAGTAGTGATACAATTTTATTTGATTTGATTTAGCTTTCATCAAGTCGTTAAAACGGTTCCGTATAACATTCAGTGTTGGAAAGCGTTATATTTGTAGACCAATAGAGAAATCATACTTCTTAGCAGAATCAATCATGAATGTGAACAATCGGGATAAGTTAAGTTTACTTAGAATACCTACTGTTTTTGTTTTTTTTTTTTTTTTTTTGGCAGACAGAATATTTGGAAACATTTTCCAATAAATCTTAAAATATATTTCTTCTACCAAAATATTTGACCTTAAAATGCGCTATTTCAACATTTTTAACTCTTAGCTCTTAGCTTGACTTTCCTTGATAATTGTGTGCCACTGCCAACAAGTTTCAACAAGTGTTTTCAAATGCATGCCATTAAATTAAAAAAAAAAAAAGCTTTCGAAAACTCTTCCATCTAATGAAATTATGTGGCAACAACAAGTGTTTTTATGTGCAACAAAACACGGCTTTTAATTAATTAATTAATTAATGAAAAAGTCCAGTAAAATGTGAGAAAAGTTTGAAGCAACACGCACACAAAGCAGAGAGGTGGCAATGCCACTGAATAATGTCAACATAATCATAATAAAAATGGTGAACCTTTTGCTAGACCAAGCGACAATATAAGCACCTCAAGAGAAGGACTTGATTATAATGTATGCCTGGTTATGGCACACATACACACACAATGATACAAGGCGGCGACAACAACAACGTAACATAATAAATTCCAAAACAGTGTTGATGATGTTAACAATGATGATGATGATAAAGTTGCTCCCTGGCCACATTTTCGCACTTTTGGGAGCAAGCATTAAAAACATTTATAATTTGCCACCACAAAAAGGATGACAAAATCTGTATCGGTAGTTGTGCTGTGTGTTGTGTGAGTGTGTTGTGAGCGCGAACGCGTTTTTTGTATGCTGCGGCGACCTTTTAGTAGGATTATGCGTATGGATGTGTCTGTGTGTGTGTGTGTTGGGGTTTAATGGGTCGTATGAGGAATATAAATATTTTGTAACTTTTGTTTTCAAGCATTTTGGTATTTTTATTGTTTTTGTTTTTGTTTTAAGCTCGTTTAATGGTCAGAAATGTGTTAAATAGACAACAAAAAGAAAATTTACTCTCTGTCCTTTTTCTGCTCTGCCACTTTGCTGTTATTCTTGTTGTTGTTTCACAACAACTTTGAGAAAAGTTTAAAAATATTTTCATGAAGTTTAATGAGGCAAATAAAAACCTTTTTTGTTTTGGTTCATAAGAGTGGTAAAAACTTTAAGCATTAAATGGGCGAAAGTGACAAAAAAATAATGACACAAACACATGCTTAGACTAGTTTATTGAATTTAAGAATACATTAAAAAAGATATGCATAGAGTTAGTTTTCAAGTACAACGGAATAATAAGAAAATGGATACTAAGAACTTTAAATAAGTTTTGCTTTATTGGTTTTTATGGCTTATACAGTTATAAATGTCCTTAGCATGGCAGTTCTTTTCTGCTATTTGCTTATCAACCTATGTTACATATGTATCTACCTAAGTCCACTTCAATCTTCGATTGCATTACTATGGAATTTTTGCCAAACAATGTTTTGTATATGCCGCGGGCAACATTCATGAAATATATACAACGTATCTGTCTGTTTGCCCATCTATCCACCACTAGTCAGTCAGTCATCCGGTCAGACATTTGAAGTGTTTATAGATATTGCATTGAAAATCGAAAATTGAAATTCATGCAAAATTCCGTTTTTTGGTCAATTGAACTCTGAAGTTGGGCAAATACTGAGTTAACGAGATTACAAACAACGTGTTTGTTGTAAGCATAAAATTGCTGACTATGTGCTATGGAAAATGCATCGGATTTCCGTTTCGAACTACATATTTTTTTATTTGTTTTCCACAAGCGTTCTGTTGAATGTTCCTGCACAGCTTGAAGCATACCGTTGACGTTAAGGTACAGGACATAAACAAAAAGAAATAAACAAAAGAATTTATAACTCTTGCTCAATTCGAAAATCTATGTAAATTTCCTTTATTGAAAATGCAGATGAAAGACTAAACATACAGAAAATTTAAGACGAAAGTTTAGAAGAATTGTTTTGAATTTCGTGTTCAAAGAGTGAAAAGAACAAGATATGATATATAACACAACTGTAAACAGAGAACTTTTGAAAACTTTCGGTCAAGTTTATGTCACATTTGTTAAAATAATATATGCTATAAGTGCAAAGAAAAATATTCTTAGTTACCAAACATCCTCCAGATGATAGCGAAATATATCGCTCATATTTAAGAGTTCATTCCACGTTAACTAAATAAAATTTCAGAATAAAAAACTCTCAAAATTGCAATAATGAGTTATGGCATTTGGATTGCAAATATTCAAGCTATCTCTACTGAAAATTTCAAGTAAATTGATCAAGTTCTGCTTGGTTGGCAACAATAAAATTATCGAAAATATTAATAAAATTGGCACATACCTTGAATATTAATTAATTTTATTGTAACTTTAAAGGAGCATTTTCAATCCTTCGTAGTTGTTTAATTTTTCTTTAGATATATGCAAGCCCAAAAAAAAAGTAGCTTCGAAAATATTTTGTTTTTATGATGAAAAAAAAAAAAAATTCATAGTGTTTTAGATAAACTACTAAAAAACTTAAATTAAATAGAACAAGCAGCCACAAACTCTAAAGTAGCCAACGAATGTCGTGCTTCATTAAGTGAAATGTCGAACTACTTTAGCATCAATCTAATATGGGTACCTGGGTATAAAGGCATAAAAGGCAATGAAAAGGCAGATGAGCTTGTTAGAAATGGGACTCGAGCGGTATCAACTATGGTGAACCCACCAGATATCCCGTAAGCGACTCTTAAGCTGCTAATCAGTAATAGTATCATATCGGAAGCCAACACTAGGTGGGCTGAACTCTCCGACACTAGATCCCGGGCGATCGAGAGCCCTTCTCTCACTGGCAAGACCACAACAAGCCACAGTAGTGACTGCCATCACTGGGCTCTGTTTGATAGGCAGACACAGGTTAGGAGTTATCTCAAATGACTTCTGTAGAAGCTGCAGGGACGAGGAAGAGGAAGAAACCATCTCCCATCTTCTGTGCCCCTATCCTGCGCTAGCCAGCAGAAGGCACAAATATTTAGGCTCCTTCTTCTTTCATGAGCTTGACGACCTGTCTTCGACTGATGTTAGGCGTCAAATAGGGTTCATCAAGAGCTCAAGTAGGTTTCATTTTTGAATGAAGACCTGTGTGCAGCGGTATCACAATGGACCTATCTGGTCTAAGTGAGCTGGTGTATGCTATTTCATATACACCGGCTGCCGCCTCTACCTAACCTCTATCTAGATAAATTAGTATTTTGATTCAAAAGTTCCCCGAGGTTCACCAAGCTATCAAAAATGTAAACATGCGAAAATATTTTTTGGAATATCTATTTTAGTAAAAATTCCCGCAAAAAACCTCGATTTCGAAAATTTTATATAAAGTCGTCAATTTTCGTAGACAATGCAATGAAGTTTCAGTGTATACGCAAAAATATTACAATATACAGGGTGTCCCGCAATTGAGTGCACCTATTTACGGAGGTAAAAGGTAATGTCGAGCTGAGCAAAAAATCGTATGGGAGGGGGGGGCTCTATTTTCACATTCTTAGGAGCTAAAGGGTTAATTAATATTTCACGACTTTGGTTTACGTTATTGTTTCTAGCAGAAAAACTAACTCATATAAAACTTATTTTGATAGCTCATTATAAAGGCAATGAAATTACCTTTCTAACGGCATATCAACAAACCCATCCAACTTAACCGTTACCAGCTCGGTGCTCATGTGAAGATGAAATCCATCGATTGAAATTATACTTATTAGAAAACAATGATACTAACTGCATAACTATTTGTACGTATAATGTCATTATTTATCATTATTTTTTAATAAGTATAATTTTTTTAGTGCAGCCAACTTTTTCGTTTTTAAAGATATGTTTATGTTTTTGGTGTCATTGAATAGAAAGTTGAATAAATTACAAAATTGATCTAAAAAAAAATTTCATTTATTACGCAAAATTCTGAGAAATTTGCACTCAACGTTGAAATTTGATAGTTTCAACCGATTGATTTCATCTTCACACGATCACAGCAACGATCACGGTAAAGGCTAAGTTGGTGGGGTTTGTTGATATACCGTTGGAAAGATGATTTCATTACCTTTAAAATGAGTTATCAAAGTAACTTTTATGTAAGTTAGTTTTCCTGCTAGAAACAATAACGTGAATCAAAGTCGTGAAATATTAATTAACCCTGTACCTCCTAAGAATGTGAAAATAGACTCCCCCTCCCATACGATTTTTTGCTCCGCTCGATATAAACTTTCAGCTCCGTAAATAGTTGCAGTCAATTGCGGGCCACCCTGTATACGTAAATAGACTCTATTCTATTAGATAGTTCAGCGGAGTATCCCAAGCTTTCAAAAGAATTAAATGCCAAAATAATTTTAAAGATATATACTTAAAAAACACAGGGGCGTAGTTGGACACACGAGAGAAGCGAAGCTTTTTCGCAGTTTCATAAATTTGATAACTTTTAAATTCAAAAATTTTAAATAACATCAAATAAATTAAATTAGATATTAAAGAACACACACGAAACAAAATTTAACAAATGTTTTAGATACCTTGCCGATGTCATACATGCGTTAGTTAATTCCATTTTAATTGATAGCATCTATTTTTTTGACACTTCAAAAACGCACTTGGGCATTGCTAATTTTTCATTGTACCACAGCACCACAAACGCATTCATAACGCAAGTACACCGATGCTGGTGACATCTTGTGGCAAGTAGAGGCAAATTTTTCAAATCTATCTATTGATAGATGGTGACGATCTACTGCAGCATAGTTTCTGTTATACTTAACATAGAATTAACAACTCTCTCTAACAAGGCTCTGTGGCCTGGTGGATAGTGTATTGAACTCTTGATCAGTGGGCAAGGGTTCAATCCTCCACGGTGGGCCAAAAATATTTTTAATATTTAAATATTAAAGCATTAAATTTAATTGTTGTAATACAACAAAGAAATCATCAAATTTCCAAGAAAAAAATTTGTCGAAATTTTTTCAGATTCCACTCATGCAAGTCCTAAATCGAGGCGTTAATAAGAAAATGCCCAAAATATAACTTTTATATAGATAAAATTTTTATCTATTTTTGTCTATCTAAATTAATAAAAATCATTCTCTGTTTATTTGTTTCTATGATTGTTTGACTTTCATACAAATCTAAGCGGCTGAACGAATTAAGCTAAAACTTAAAACATATATTGATTGCGTCCTAGATTAGGTTAGTGTATACTTAGATTTAACGACGCCCAATTTTACCAACACATCAATAAAAATGCAATATTTTCAACTGTTTCGATTGTATGAGACGAAAATTTAGTAATTAAGTGTGTATGCTTACCGTCGGCAACTGTATTAAAAATGGGCATGGTGGTACTATGATTGCTCCCATTTTTAAGAAATCATTCAGTATATTGTTTACGAAAAAAAAACTGTTTGCCACACCCCCTTTCACCGCCCACAAATAAAAAAAGTATGGTTGCTGGAACGTCCGTTTCAGAAATGTTTGTTTGAAATTTCTGTAAGTATTGTGAAAAATCGCATTGGTCGTCGTTTTACATTTATTACTTTACTTACTTACTTTTACATTTATTTTATACTTTAGGATTTTGATTATCTGAAAAGTTACCATTGAAGTCTCATCATCCAAATTTTCGGTAAATATTTTCTAGTATTTCAGAATCGTCGAATCGTCTTTTGAATAAATCGTCAAAATTTCGAATTAATTTCAAATTTATGAGCTGGTCCTATTGTTATTTTTTACCCTTCAACATAATTTCCGAACTCACCTCACTCAAAAATCACGAATATTGTTCATATCTCTACCGAATTGAATTTAAGCCCACCTGCCCCCTATCTGCCACCCATCTAGGTCCCAAAAAAAAAACAGAATAAGAAATAAAGGCATTAACTGTGCAAGCTTTAACAGTTCTAACGTTAGCAGTGATGACATTAACAGTAGTGACGACATAGCCAATACTGTAGCCAAGATTGCCCATGAGACGAGGTTTTGGTAAGTCTGTTAGTACAAGAAAAAAAAAAAATCAAAAACAGGGATATTAGAATATTTCCAAGAAAAATGGAATTAAAAAAAAAAGAACGAAATGGCCATTTCAGCCCTTGAAAGGACTTTGACCGAGCTTTTTATGATCAATTGTGTTGTGCGTTTTGGGAAAAGTTTGAACACAAATGATCAAGAACTGGGTTCCTACAAGTTTTATGCCGACTCCGAACGGCTTATGTTCTCAAGAAGCTTTTCATGGCAGTTTTTACTCTCTGAGGCTTACCAATGTCTGCCGAGAGGTGACGGCCGAATAGAAAAATGAATCCAATTGAAAAAACTCTCTGTGTCAGGTAGGAATTGAACCAGGGTTCTTTGGCGTATGGGCCACTCACTCTACCCACTGCGCCACGGCTGCCACAAATGGAATTACTTCAAAAACTATTCTTGGATGTGCATTTTTTTAAAATAACCAAAGAGAGATCAGCTGGATACATTTAATTTTTTTATAGAATACATTTAAAAAATGTAAAAGTAAAAATTTCCTACACAAAATTATATTAATACAACAACAAAAAGCTTAAAACAAAAAGAATAAAAATGAAAGAGGTAAAAAAAAATGTTGTTGTCTCTTAATAAATATGAACATATTTTAATCGCATAAAAAACATAATAAATTAAGATTAAAATCAAAATTAACAAAGTAAAAAATTTTTTTGTATGTTTTCATTTGTGGAAATAATGAGTCAAGAATAAATTACCATATATGAGGCCATTCATATGAAGAGTAAAACAAAAAAAAAAAAAAATGTATTCATTAGGTTTTGTTTCTTTTTAGCTATCTTACATCTCTATTGAAATCTTACAAAGTTAGCCTAAATTGAAATCGAAAATTCGATCGTACACTGGTTAAGAGGTCTGATGTCAAAAAAATATGTACGATTAGATAGAACATTAAGTTGTTCGATTTACGTAAAATATCTGTATTATGCAATATTTTCTTTTTAGGATTTCCAACTTTTCAAAATTAAAAAAAAATTCATTCAAGTAAATATCTCTCAAGGCATTTGGAGTCCTATAAGTTAGCCATAAAATCTGTCAACCTAATATTCTAAAATTATAAAATAAAATTTGCTTGGGTTATTATTTCTTATATACATTTTTTTCAGATATCAGATACTTTATAAATATTGAAAGCTATAGTAGAAAGGCGGCCGTGGCGTAGTGGGTAGAGTTTGTGACTCTTACGCCAGAGAACCCAGGTTCGAATCCATCTGACACAGAACATTTTTTCAATTGAATTAATTTTTCTGTTCGGCCGTCACCTCTCTGCAGACAATGGCAAACCTCAGAGAGTAAAAACTGCCATGAAAAGCTTCTTGAGAACATAAGCAGTTCGGAGTCGGCGGACAACATGTAGGTCCAGTTCTCGATCATTTGTGTGCAAACATTTCACATCACACACAGCACAGTTGATCATAAGAAGCTCGGCCAAAGTCCTTTCAAGGGCTGAAATGGCCATTTCGTTTTTTTTTTTTTTTTTATAGTAGAAAATAGTACTATCTCATTTTTTCTTAATAATGAAAATATGAAGATTTGCTATTAAAAGTCTTAGTCGTATTATTTTCTTAAAATTTCTGGACCTCATGGGGGAACGGGGGCTCCAAACCCCAAAAATCCTACCTATGGCTACACGCCTGGATAGCATTATTTAAAAATATTTTAAAAATTACTAGTATGGAATATCTTGGTACCGCAAAAACAACCGCAGTCGTATAAATGTGGTTGAAAAACGCCCGCCGGATGCTGCTGCAAGTTCAAAGATATCAACGAGTTTAGCAACAGCAACAACAACAAGAACAACAAAAGCAATAATGGCAAACAAACAAATGCTTGCATATGAGTTGAAAAGCACCGGATATGCTGCAGACCAGAAGAACCACGTTTTGCTAACATATTCCATCCGGTTAGCAGTTTCTTTGCCTTAGCAAAATGTGTGGGTGAGTGAAGAAGTTGGAAAATGGTAACGCTAGCAATGCACCGTATTTGGAATTTGAACTGCCAAGTGGTTGCATACCAGAAACGCTCCAACCATTCCGATGCTCTGTCTGTCTGCCTGATTGTTTGCCTAACGCTGCTGGGGCCGCCACTTGGTTATCTGGCCGTGGGTACGATTCCACAAATTTTCATTTTCATTTTCATTCCTGCCACTGAGCGGATCTTCATTTATTTGTATTTGTTTGAATCGCGTTCTAAGTGTTTTTGTAGATATGTTACGAGTATCTGTCTGTCTGTATCTCTGTCTGTCTGCCTGCCCGTGTCTATGTGTGAGTGTTTATCTCTGGCTAAATATTTGATTTTTGCATTAAAGTCAATTTGTTTTCATGATTCTGTAATTCATTGTTTACTTCGCTTGTGTTTCCGCAGCGGCAATGAGTGGTGTGTGAGTGGGTGGGTGGGGGGTTTGGCCAGCCAGTTGCATGATCTTGGTTTCTGAACGCTGCCGCGACCTCTCGAGGGCGTTTAATTTTCTTCCGCACTTCAGAGCACATTGTTTGTTTTTCCACACGACATGCAGCATCCACACATCCCGCTGCACGTTTTACACTTCTTGAAGGAGGAGTTTTCTTTTTTTTTTTTGACATCCTTCGCTGAATGTTTGTTTGCCTTTGTCTGTCTGCGTGCTTATTTTAATATGCACGCTCAGAAATAGAAATTAAATCTGCGCTCAAATGTAATTTGCTCTTTTATATATTTATTTATTATTATTATTTTTTTTTTCGTTTTATTTTATTACTTTACATCGTGTGTGTTTCTTTGTGGCATTGCTTAGTGGAAAAGCGTGAAAAATCTCTGGTACTGGTACTCATCAGGGATTCGTGACATTAAGCAAAAGTTGTGCCAACATATGTGTTGAAGCCAACTAATTGTTCTTGAACACAATTAAATTAGGAATTTAAGTCATTTACGTATGTGCTGGAGCATATTTTATAAGGATTTACTTTTGGGTAGGAGTTGGTTTACTTTTTGCCACTAAGTGTTGCTTTCATGTTTATGGCATGGCGTGCATTTTGTTGGTTAGATATCAAGAACGAGCTAAGTTATACAGTTCATCACAATTGCACATGTTTATAAATATTGATTGGTAACTTTGTCCAAGAATATCACTATCAAATTCCTATGTAAAATCAGTCCCTTATTCCAAAAAACAACTTGATTTTTAATTCTGTTATTTAACATAGTTTTTGAGATATTAAATACTAAGTCGAATTAAGAAAGTATGTTTGAATAAAGTCCATATATCTTTAGGAACTTTAAGCTGATAAAAAAAACGATACTTCACATTGATGGTATTAAAATTTTCTGTAATCCGTTTACTAAAATCATCACAATTGAATAATTAGATTTTAATAGAGTCAATTGTACATCAGGTGTATTCAATGAAGATATTTAATTATGAATACAGTTTTAGATTAGATTAGATTACATTTATTTGAGATTTATATTGACATATAAAATTATAGCTTTTGCATGCCGCATTAACAATATAACAGCTTAAGAAGGATAAAAACAATAACTTAATTAATTACATTAAATTTAATTATATATAATTAAATTTAAGCTAAAATTATTACAAAATATTAACATATAAAAATTAAGAAAAAAGCAAGTAAAAAAAAGGAGAAAAACGAAAATAGGTAGAATATGAATTTAAGGAATTAAGAGAAGTATTCTAAAATTAAATGCTTAAATTTTTTTTTGTTATACACGCTTTTAATATGGTTGGGTAAAGAATTCAAAGATCTTATAGCGCAAACGAAGTATAATCTACTGGAATTGACAAAATTGTATCTAGGTATCAAGAGGTTCATATTCCTACTAGATCGACAAAAACTAATTTTTTCATACAGGTATTGTGGATTTTGTGTATAGACTATCTTGTGCAGGAAAATGCAATGTCTTGCTTCGAGGTAACTAAGTAAGTCACATCCAAGTAACCGTTTTCTATAGAAAGAGATATTATCGAACCTCCTTAGACCATAAACGTAACGGGCTGCATTGTTAAGAGCGACCAGGAGCTTGTGGGAGGACCTCGAGTCAAGCTAACAAAATACAACTTCTGAATAAGTTATAAGAGGCAGCAGCAAATGCAAAACTAATTTTCTCCTCGTTTCGACTGCCACAAAGCTGTCAAGAAGTCATTAAAAGATTGCGCAGGACATAGTAAATTTTGCTGATACAAGAATTAATATGATCCTCACTGGATAGAGAGGAGTTCAATTGAAAACCAAGATAAGTAACTTTTTTTACAATTTTTAGCTTTACATTATTAAGCAGAATAGGAGGCAAGTCATCAATTGAAAAAGGTATTTTTGAAATCGGCAGGACAAATGACTTAACAGGGTTCAAAACAAGCAAGTTTTGTTTTGCCCATTCAACTACCAAAGCTTAGTCCTCATTTACTCTCACACATAGAGCTTCAACTAAGCCAATGGGTCTAGACAGGTACACCTGTAAATCATCAGCATATGCATGCATGACAACATGGTTGCATTTACTAAAAGTATCATTAAGGAACATAGTGAATAGCAACGGGTCAAGAATGGAGCCTTGACGTACTCCGCTTGAGGTTCCTTTGACAGAAGAGATATTATTTCCCACCCTAACCCTTTGAGACCTGCCTACTAAATAGCTTCTTAATAAACTAACCGCAGATTTCGAGAAACCAAAGTATTGTGCAAGTTTTCTACATAAGATTAAATGATTGGCTGAATCGAATGCTTTGGAAAAATCTAACAAGCAAAGCAATGTCAGTTCACCCCTGTTAAATGGTACTCTTATGGTACTCTTATGGTACTCTTATGGATTTATAAGGTTGTCGCAGGGCTGATCGCACTCTCTTCTCAGTACCCATAATTGTCAAAACCAGCCCAAGGTTCATTAATATAGGTTAAGTCACTTGAGAGAAGCTCGGTCGAACTGTCAGAATGGATAAAAGGTAAACAAGTAAAAAAAAACCTGAATCTGTACAATTTTTAGCTAACAGCTACTTTGACAGTTCGAGCAAAGGCGGAAAAAGACTGCTTTTCTCTCAAGTGACTTAACCTATATTAATGAACCTTGAACCAGCCAATTTTGCGAATGAGTACGAAAGAAAAACGTATGATAATAGAAAGCACTTGCAGATATTCTATGAGCTGTCAACTTCGTTTTGACAATTATGGGTACTCGCTCTCTTCCTTGCGACAATCTTATAAATCAACCTTGGTTCTACTCAAAGTTCATTAATATAGGTTAAGTCACTTGAGAGAAGCTCGGTCGAACTGTCCGAATGGAAGAAAGGAAATCAAGACAAAAAAAAAAAACACGAATCTGTACAATTTTTAACTAACAGCCAGCGTTACCATATGGGCAGTTAATCCTGTTTTGGGCAGTATTTTGAGCAGGTAGACAGGATCATATTTCTCCCAGGATTTGGGCAGGGTTTTTTTTAATCCAGTTTTTTAATTTTCGTTGAATAAAAAAAAATAGAAATTTTATGTTTATAAATTATATGTAAGGTCTTATATAAAAGTAGCAAATAAAGTTGCTACTACTTTTTACATGCTTTCAAAAATTTGATCATGTGGCAGCGCTTTTCCTGACATTGTTGCTGTCATCATTTTTGTTAATTTCTTTTCGCTAGTCTTTAGCAAATAACAAATGGACAAATACTTAACAAAACCTGGTAAGATAAGGAATATTAAAAATGTTATAATAAAAAAAATTTTAAATATTTGTTCTTAGTCCTTTTATAATAGCAGTATTTTCTCTAAAAACACAGGATTTTTTTTTTGAAAATTACAGGATTTTCAAAAAAACATATGGCAATGCTGCTAACAGCTACTTTGAGAGTTCGAGCAAAGGCGAAAAAAGAGTGCTTTTCTCTCAAGTGACTTAACCTATATCAATGACCCTTGGTTCTACTCTTGAATTTTCACTCATCCGCTCTTCAAGGGCTGCAAGTTGCGCACAGATCACGGCAAGGTTGATTTATAAGGTTGTCGTAAGGGAGAGAGCGAGTACCCATAATTGTCAAATCGAAGTTGACAGCTCATAGAAATCTGCAAGTGCTCTCTATTATCATCCGTTCTTCTTTCGTATTCATTCGCAAAATTGGCTGGTTTTGACAATTATGGGTACTGAGAAGAGAGTGCGATCAGCCCTGCGACAACCTTATAAATCAACCTTGGATCACGGTTGTGCTGCTGTTTCCCAATTTCGGCGTTCCATCAATTTTGCTAACAGAACGGGGAGCGAGCTGTTCTCGTTGTTGGCGCGTGAGCTTAGGAGACGGCGTCATTTTCTCTTGTCCGACAAATGAGAGATCAAGCGTTAAAGCGATGAGACCAGGCAAGCGGTGGTTACGAAAGATCCCAGTCAATGTTCATTAATATAGGTTAAGTCACTTGAGAGAAAAGCACTCTTTTTCTGCCTTTGCTCGAACTGTCAAAGTAGCTGTTAGCTAAAAATTGTACAGATTCAGGTTTTTTTTTTCCTTGATTTCCTTTTATCCATTCTGACAGTTCGACCGAGCTTCTCTCAAGTGACTTAACCTGTATTAATGAACCTTGATCCCAGTTAAAGTGCAGCCAGCGCTGAAACTGCACAGGTCGAGTGAAATTGATGATAATAAATGAGTGCAGAATATGAGAAATTTATTTTAAATTTTAGTGCTTTAAGTTTGTTATTTTTATTTTTTCAATTATTTGCTAAGAGCAACAATTAAAAGTTAATCAGATTGGTGTTTTAATAATAATATTCACAGATAATGCGGGAGCGCGGCGACCAGTTCGATTCAGATGTATTGATCTAATTCAGATGCACTACGAGCCTTTCGATATTTATCTCAAATTACTTTTGTGCTCTTATTTTTCCATTTAAAGTAGAGTTTACTACGAGCTTATTGCTAAAGCTAGAAGATACTTTTTCATCTCGTAATTTTCATTTAAGCATTCAACTTATCTTTATTTCTACTTAAAAAATTCTTAACCCAAATTAATAATTACTTATACGGGATTATTAATTCCAGCAGCTATCATCATCAGCATCATGCGAGTCCTCATCAATTTCGTGCTAATCCTTGTTATAATAAATTTATAATATATACCACCGCGTATTTGGCAATCAATGCATACCGTGACATCAATATCGATTGTCTTTTGCCACATCATCTACATTGAGGTCCACAAATGACTGAGTCACTGCTTCAAGGATTGACTCACTGACTGACGACTTGACTACGTTGCTTGCCACTTGTCGGCGGTTCAAAGCAAATGAAATCATCAAAATTTGTATGCAAACCGCGAAGAAAATTACATTTTTATATGGGGTGTATAGATGACATGAAGGACATGCGAATCGAGAAGGCACATTGACAAGTATGGGTGGTAGATCCGGATGACAAGCAGGATAGACAAGTGCTGAGATATCCAATTCGTTTAAATTGAACGCGATTTATGCAGAAATACAACACCAGGCTAGTTTGAAGCCAACATCATATACAAAAACTGCGTTTGAATGCATTGGAATGCGTTGCTCATAATCTTATTAAAATGTCAAACACCAGTCTTGCCAATTATTATGATTTTAGCGTGTGTACAATTCTCTATGGCATCGTATGACAGAACATGGTGGATTTAATGTTGGCATCAAATTCGATTATGTGTGAATTACAGGGAGTAGGGGAGAAAGGAGGGTAGGAGTTTGAATTTATTAGTCATTTTCGTGTCAATTGTTGCTCATAGTATGTGTTTCTAAAGCGGGTTTTGGGAAGTCACGCAATATGAAATTGCAATTTGTTAATAATTGTTGCTATACTTTTGAAAACTGACAAGTTTTATGTTTTTGTTTTGTAACTTTTATAAGCGCTGTTCAAAGTTTTTTTATGTTTTATTTCTTATTGCACGGCAAGAAGTGGTTTTTAACCAGTTAAATATTTACAAACATTCACTCACACTCTGCCTCATTTCCGCCTATTCATTCACCTCTGAAAATTTCAATCAAATTTCTAATTTCAAAAAGTTTTCAACTAAGTAGTTTAGCAAAGTTTTTAATGACTTTTAAACTAGACACCAACGCTTCACTGAGGTTCAAGGTAGATTCCACAAAGAAGCAATTTCAAATAGTTGCATTTGTGTGGGTTGCCGCGACCAGACTTTGTTCTTGCAACCCAGCGGACAATTTTTTGGTTTTTCTACATAGATTATTTATTTTATCACGAAGATTAAAATGACATTAAGGAGCTGTTTATAAATTATGTAACATGTTTTGATCAAATTTTGACAACCCCCTCTCCCCCTATGGCACACTTAGTCGCAAAGTCTTTACCCGCCTATTCCCCCCACCGATGTTACGTCACACTTTTACTTTTTAAATTTTTTTGGTTTTTTTTTTTTATAATTTACCAGTTTGTTATGAAAAAAAGCATAGAACCCGTTATTTTTATTACAAGTTTTATTATTATGGAAACTTCACGTTGTTCTATTGTGTTTGAGCAACAATTTTATGAAATATTTGACCATGTGAACAGAGTTAAACACAAATGAAAGCGTTTTTAGCGTCAACGAAGAACACAAACAATCTTACTAATAAATCAAAACTTTCTGAGAAAAAGTGAACATTTTCAGAAAAAGGAACCTTTTTCTTTTTTGTGAAAAAAAGTGAACATTTTCTTTTTTAATGTGGAACCAATACACAAAAATAAAGTATGCTTTTCCAAAGAAGTCGACATTTTAAATAATTTCAGCTTAAGCTGATTTTAAAGTTAAAATTTGTTTTGAAATCAACTTCAGTTTCGTTTTTTTTTTTTTTTAATTAATTAATCAATATTTTTTACGTATTTGACAGGTTCCACACAGAAAATAATAGAGTTGCATAAAAAAGTCGGCTTTTTTAAGAGCCGAATAAACATTTATTGTCTGTTGATATGAAATTGGAGAAAAGCCAACTTTTATTTAAGAGTCGATATTTCAAAGCTGAAACTGGTTTTTGAAGCTGCCACACTTGTTGAAGGTGTTTCAAATGCCTTCGATACCTTTGCTCGACTTACACATAGTCTAGGCCGTCTTTAACAGCTTGTGATCGGTCCGTTTTATTAGGTGTGTTTTTTTATAGATAAAAAATTAAAGCAATATTTACAATCAAATGTCACACTTCGTCACAAATATCCCCTCCTTAAAAATGTTACGTAATTTATGTGACAGCCCCTAAGATGAGAATATTGTCTGATCCAAGAGAATGTTTTGTGATTCATAAGCACAAAGACGAAATCTGATAGATTGCCTTCTTCATTCAGAACTCTTGATGAATTTACTGACGATCCCGTCATAATTTTGGGCTTGTTTGCCAACCTTTTTAAAGAATTATTCTGTTCAAATTCCGTAAATCCTGATGGAAAGTACTTTGAATATATGAATTCCATACCCAGAGCTTCTTTGGAATCTATATCCTTCACTTCAGATAATATTTTAAAGTATATTGGATAGAACGATGAGGACTTTGGCGTTGGTCCCCATGGAATTCCTGCCGTAGTGCTAACAAAATGTGGTGCCATTATGAGTCAACCACTTTATTACTCAATAAATCAATTAACGGAAGTTAATTTCTACTTTTTTAGAAAACATTATGAATAAGTCGTGTTTATACAAAAAGGGTTGAAGGAATGATGTCAGTACCTACACTAAGAGAAAAACAAACATTAAAACTATCCGTGTCCGTGCAAACGTTGTATTTAAATAATTCCGTGGATAAATCAAATATTTTCCTTACAACATGTTTTTTTTTTGCTAATTTTAATTGTTTGTAAGCAAAATTTGATTTCTATTTCTGAAATCTGATTTTAGCTAAATTTTTATTTATTATTTAAAACCAAATTTTATAATTAAGTTGTGGCATACGGTTGAAGTGCTTGCCTTGTAATCGAGGAAGCCCAGGTTTGAGTCCGCGGCTGGCGCATTGTTTTGGTTTTTTATTTTGCTTTAAAAATTTTAAATTTTTAAGTATTTGTATTATGCAAATGCGTTGATGGTTCAAGGTTTTTGGATAAATTAAAAATATTTTTGCATAAATTTAATATTTTTTCCTTAGTGTATAGATTCCGAAACTCTTTGAGCGGATCGTGTATGATCGGATAAAAAGGTTAGGTTTTGTTAATGGCAGATCCACTGTATCTAATCCTTTCGATTTAGCAACATTCTGCTTAAATTCGATTGATTCTGATTACAAGGTCGACTGAGCTTACACTGTCTTTAGTAAGGCTTTTGTTAGGTTACCACACAATCTAATTTTTTCTATATTTCCACAATATTTAGAGAACTGGATTAACTCATATTCGGTGAAGCGATCTAATCAAAAGCGTTTTCGAGGCGTATTATCTTTTGAATTTATTGCTAAATCAAGTCTTCCTCACGGTAGCCACCTTGGACCACTTCTGTTTATTTTAGCAATCAATGATTTAACTCACATCATGTAACACTCTCATCTGCTTATTTATGCCAATGGTATGAAAATATACAGAGCGGTTAATTCTAAAGATAATTCAGATCTACTCCAGTCTGATCTGAAATTCTTTGAAGTTTAGTGTTCTATAAATAATATCTTAAATTCTAATTCTAAATTTCTAAATCCAAATAAATGCCAAACTGTGACATTTTCGCTTAAAAGGAATACTTTTTTTTATTATAAGATAAAACATACTGCTTTCAGTAGTGTAGATAGTGTGGATATATTCCAAGTTGTAGTTTATCATTCTTATTGATTATATTTGAAAAGAAGCAAATTCATTGCTTGGATTATAATTTATACGCTGGGCCAAAGAATTGAATAACATGATTACAACTATAATGTTGTATAATGCAATTGTGCGTTCTCACTTGGAGAATGCAAGTCAATTTTGGTCTTCATGTTACAATGTGCATGTTGATCGAATAGAATGAATCCAAAAACGTTTTGTTAGGTTTGCTCTAAGGAGCCTTAAGTAGAACTGACATATTATACCTTCTTCCTTATGAGGATCGTTAGAAATTGTTAAAAATGCTGTCTTTAAGTGAGCGAAGGAGATCTACAAATATCGTCTATTTATCTTCTTTGGTGGGTAAATTTTTCCACATCAATTTATTTGGGGTCACTGGTATAAGTAAAATTGATATTTTTCAATGATTTGTGGATCGTAGATTGATATGGATTATTGCTGAGAAAGTGCAAAAAAGCTGTAGTAGCTGAACTCTTCAGTTGTTGATAAAATATCGTCAACTTAATGGTATGTAGGAGGGAATGTTAATAAATTAAATTAGCAGCATTCCCAGAAGTTATATTTTTTTGTAAAAGTTTAATTTCTACCGAATGTGGTGGTCACACACTTACTTTTTTTTTTAACCACCACTAACTTCAGACAATTATAACTGACAAACCAGTTGTCAGCATAAAAATAAGCATTTTTCGGTAATGCTTTGCCGATGAATAGCGTCGTAAAATTCAACAAAAATAATTAAGAGTGTAGGTGCAATATTTCCTCCCACAGCTTAACTTTTTCTAAACAAATATATACGATAAAAGTTAAGTTTCCTGTTTACTGGGCTAATTTTTACATGCTCACGCATGGCTTCTCCGTTTGTTTTAAAATTTTTCTATTTGTTTTGTTTTTTGCATTTTCAAGGAATGCTATTAAATAGTCAGTGTATATGTACATAAATTGACTAAATAAAACCATTCCACACACAATTCGAATAATGTTACTAATAACGACATTAAGTCGTTTGCACTCAATTTCAACATGTGCGGCAAACAATGCGGCACAACAGTAATAACAACAAATCTAAAGTAACAGCAGTAACAACAATTGCGACAACAATAGTTAAAACAGGTGAACTATATAGCTTGGCACCAAACAGTACAGAAAATAATAATAACAAAAAAAAAAAAAAAACAAAAAATTGCGGTTTCTTCTGAGTTCTGAAAATTTGCAATGAACCTATTTCCGGTTTAAGTCGGAAGGCAACAAACACACACACGTGTGAGTGAATGCAGTAGTGTTTGACATGACAATCTCGACAGCGCGATGTCAGATCGTAATCGTGTTGCCACATCAGTAAGAAAACGTTAAAACTTCTAGACAAACGCAGCACAACAGCTACGCAACCAACTAAAAACAACGTCTCGTCGCCGGTGCAGGAAATGCTAGAACAAAAACAACAAACAACCGGAAATTCAAAGCCATAGTTAAATAAAGCTAACGGTTTTGCAACGTTAACAGTGTGTTGGCTGTTGTGAGATTTTTTTATGCGAACATTGTTAATTAGCTATTGTTGTTGTTGTTGTTGTTGTGGAAGTTTGTCGCTTATATATGAGCTCTAAGACGTTACAATCCATACTTTAAGGTTTACCGCAAACTACAAATTGCTCTTTAAATGTGCTCTATTTTTAATGTTTTCTAAGTAGCTGTTTGAAATTGCCAAAACTGCTTTTAAACTAGAATTGTCTTAATTTTTCGGAATATTTCAACTGAAACAGGATGGCTTGGAAAACAGTAACTAACCACGGGAGTAAAATTTGTTTAACGCCCTTGTTGAACCAAAATGCTATTAAATAGTCAGCATTTATGATATCATCTCTTAATATCATTTTTTTAAGTTGACAAATTAATTTTTGTGATAAATTAAGATGTATTTTATAAGAGGATTACGAAATAACGCTTAAAGATATTGATTTAAAAATTTTTTGTATATTCTTAAAGAAGTATTTAATTTTTTAAAAAACAAATCTTCATGTCGTCATAGTTTAATATCAGCTAACTGCTGAAGCTAAGATCGACTGTGAAATAGAAGAGCAACAACAACTAGCACAACAAAATCTTTGAGTATTTAGAAAAAGCTTTGATCTATCTTCGAATAATAGAACTTACTTTCCCTGAAAGTATGCTGCACAAATTAGAAGAATTTTAAGCTGCTTTCATATCATTTTTATTCTCGTACATGCAATTCAGGGTAATTTACTAATTGCATTCGTGAAACAAGTAGAAAATTAAGAGCTTGGTAGATCACAACAAGAATTACGAAAAAATTCTACTGATGACTTGGTGTAGCGGCCAACGAAACAGTTGTCTAGTCTGCTATGTGACTGATACTCTATATAGGATATTGTTGTTGTTAGTTGTTTTTCCTTCAGTTGTTTTCTCCGGAAAGCAACATTGACCTTGAGCTCGATGAAATAAAACCTTTAATAATTCAAAAATTATTGGAGTTATATAAACACATAATAAAAAACAATTTTTGAAAAAACTTTATTTTTTTTTTCTTGGGAAGGAATTTCTTTGTGATAATACAATCTCTGAGCCACCAAGAAAAAAAAGACTGTTTTAGCGGAAAGAATATATCGGATTTGGAAAATCTAAAAAAAAACCAAAAACATTCCCTTTAAGACAGGGTTGCCAATACTCGAAGCGCCTATTTTATTTTTAAATAAATCAAAGAAACCGCAATTTTTTGTCTGTTCGTCATGAATATCATTTAATTGGGTTCAAGTAGATTTGTTTACATCATTTCTTGAATATGATATCTCGTAAATGGTCGCCATTGGCCTCTACGACATATTGTGTCCGTTTTGCAGCATTTTCCATGGTTTTCTTCAACATTTCGATGGGAATGGCGGTTATTTCTTGACGGATGTTGGTTTTCAGCTCTTCTAGGGTCTTTGGCTTGTTGACGTAAGCCTTTGATTTCAAATAACCCCACAAAAAGAAGTCTGGAGGCGTTAAATCTGGTGATCTGGGCGGCCAATCGAAATCACCATTTTTTGACATCAAACAGCCAGGGAACAATTGCTTCAAAAAATCGATTGTAGTGCGGCTTGTGTGTGGTGGCGCGCCGTCTTGTTGAAACCAGTAGTGCCTTTCGACGAACGATTGGCATGAAAAAATTGTTTATCATATCGCGATAACGCTCCTGATTGACAGTAACTCTGTGGCCATTATCATCTTCGAAAAAGAACGGCCCAATGAGCATTTTAGCACAAACACCGCACCAAACAGTGAATTTTGCATCGTGAAGAGGTACCAAGAGTATTACCAGTTGTAAATCTTTGATACAAACGATAAATTGTTTTCTTGGAAGGCGCACTTTTCACTTTATTTATTTTTTTGAAAGCACGTTGAGTTTTCACTATTGACTTGTTTTGTTGAATGTAAATTTCAACAATTTTAGAGCGTTCGCGTGGCGTGTACTGTTCCATTGTAAACATTTGCTTAGAATGACGCTTCAAACGCGGTATGTCATTAGTCGATTTGGCATCACTGCGGAAAGTTACAGTATTGCCAGATGGGCGCTTCGAATATTGACAACCCTGTACACACTTAAGACTCGTTGATTCGAGCAAGACATAAATTAAAAATGCTCATAATTTGAGGGTAAGGATTTTGTAAACCTTAAAAAAAGTCGATGTCAATTGTCAATTGCAGAAAACTAAGTCGCTTAATGCCCACAAAAAATTTCATGTGAATCGGCCAATTAGTTTTTGCGCAATTTTGCGCGCCAATTTTTTCTTATTGCCTTCGTATTATTACGAAGAAATGACGTCGCAAAAATTTTTTGTTTTAATTAAATCCATTTTTAAAAATAAAACTAACCTAAAATTTTCACAAAAAATGAATATAAGCCCCTTTAAAGAGAATTAGAACTAATTACTAAGGTGGCGCCTACAAACGTAAATCGGTTTTCGCCTGGTGTAAGAAATTGCTCCAGCCATTTCTGTTTTACGCTTGCTGGCCAAAGGTTGAAGCTCCAAGTTTCGTCAGGCTGTCCTCTACTTGGTTCTTCCAACGGAGATACGGTTGTCCTCTTCTGCCTTGACCGCCGCTGGGTACCGAGTCGAATATTTTCTTCGCTGGAGCGTCGTCTTCCATCCGCTCAACATGACCTAGCCAGCGAAGCCGCGCGATTTTTATGCGTATTTGGTACCCTATTTGCTAATCGCCATTGACGCGGATTGGTCCGTAGATTTAACGAAGGATCTTTCTCTCGAACGCTCCCAAAGTCTTTTCATCAGAGCTACTCAACGTCCAGGTTTGTGCTGCATATAATAGAACAAGCATGATAAGTGACTTATAGAGCGTGACTTTTTTTCGTCGAGAGAGGGCTCTGCTTCTCAATTGCCTACTGAGCCCAAAGTAACACCTGTTGGCAAGATTTATCCTTCGTTTTATCTCTCACTGATATCGTTGGTGGAGTTAATGCTGGATCCGAGGTAGACGAAGTCCTTCACAACCTCAAAGGAGATGTTGTCAACAGTGACGTGGGTGCCAATACGCTGGGACTAATTGTTTGTTGACATCAGATATTTCGTCTTATCTGCGTTTACTGCAAGACCCATGTGACTCGACTCTTTTTCTAATTTGGAGAATGCTGCACTGACTTCGCGTGTGTTATGATATCAATGATATCAATATACGCATCAGCATACGCTAGCAGCATAACACTCTTTGTCTCAGGTTAGCAGCTCGATAATTAGATTAAAAAAGTCCCACGATAAAAAATCAGCTTGTCTGAAATCTCGTTTGGCAAAAAATGGTGGGAAGAGGTCTTTCCCGATTTTAGCTGCGCTGCTGGTGTTGCTCAGTGTGATTCCTTTTTGGACTGTCGAAGACGGTTTTGTAGTCGACAAAAAGATGGTGGGCTTCGATTTGTTTTTCTAGGATCTTTTCCAAAATTTGTCGTAGCGTGAATATCTAATCGGTGGTAGATTTTCCAGGTCTAAGGCCACACTGATAAGGCCCAATCAGTTGGCTTACGATGTGCTTCAGTCGTTCACATAATACGCTCGACAGGACCTTGTATATAATATTTAGAAGACTTATCCCACGGTAGTTGGCACAAATAGTAGGATCGCCTTTCTTGTGTATTGAGCAGAGTACACTGAGGATCCAATCGTTTGGAATTCATTCTTCGAACCATATTCTGCATAGAAGCTCGTGAATGCATTTAAATAGAGCTGAGCTTAAGCAGCTCAGCGGGTAAACCATCGACTCCCGCGGCTTTGTTGTTCTTAAGTCGTGTTATTGATATCAAGACTTCATTATAGTCGGGCAGCGTAACTTGAACGCTGTCATCCATAATTGGGGTTTGCGGGATACAATTTCTATTGGCGGGATTGTTGTCATCATCGCCATTCAGAAAACGAGAGAAGTGTTCCCTCCATAACGCCAGTGTACTCTGGATATCTATCACTAGATTCCCATTTTCATCCTTGCAGAAAGGGTCCTAGTTTTAGAGCCATCGGCCAGGCGTCTTATCTTTTCGAAATACTTTCGGGCCTCATTCCTGTTACCATACATCTACAATCTACTCACAGTCGCGATTTTCTGCCTCTATTTTTGTCCCACCTGAAAATACGTCTCGTACCCCTCCTCTTCTCTCTGTATCGCTCGTTGGCTACACGCGTTACAACCGACTGCAGGGTGGCTTTGTAGGCAGAGTTTTTCTCTGCAGTGGCTTCGCGACACTCTTGGTCGTGCCACTGGTTTCGGCGGGGACGGTGGTAGCCAATAACCTCTTCGGCAGCCGTACGCAGAGAGTGGGAGATGTGTGCCCACTGCTCGCATAAATCGTCGAACGGAGGAGTGCTATTTTGAAACAGGAGTGAGAGTCGAGTGGCGAGTGCTTCGGCTGTCCGTTTTGATTGTAACTTGTCGACGTCTAGCTTTCTCTGTGTATGGTTGCGCGCATTCTTTGCAGCGCACAGACGTGAACGGATCTTAGCTGCAACAAAATAATGATCCGAGTCTATGTTAGCACCACACACTGCTCCTAAAGGATCGATAGGTTTCATGAAAATGACAACAAAAACAAAAAATGAGGCTTGATTTGTAATTTTCTTACGATCAATAATATGTTGAAATTTAAGTCGGCGCTGCTCCTTTTTGGGAGCTAAGGGGTTAAGAAGTATTTCACGATGTTGATTCATGCTATTGTTTCTAGCAGAAAAACAAACACACAAAATACGTATTTAAAGAACTCATTGGAAAGGTAATAAAATCACCTTTTTAACAATATATCAACCAACATTATAGGCTTACTCGTTCCCGAGCTGTGCTCGTGTGAAGATGAAATCAATCAGTTGAAAGTACTGATTCTGAGAAATTCGCTTTCAAAGTCAAAACTTAGTACTTACAACTGATTGATTTCATCTTCACACGAGCACAGCTCGGGAACGAGTAAGCCTATAATGTTGGTTGATATATTGTTAAAAAGGTGATTTTATTACCTTTCCAATGAGTTCTTTAAATACGTATTATGTGTGTTTGTTTTTCTGCTAGAAACAATAGCATGAATCAACATCGTGAAATACTTCTTAACCCCTTAGCTCCCAAAAAGGAGCAGCGCCGACTTAAATTTCAACATATTATTGATCGTAAGAAAATTACAAATCAAGCCTCATTTTTAGTTTTTGTTGTCATTTTCATGAAACCTATCGATCCTTTAGGAGCAGTGTGACCACTGATCGTGCGTAATTCTAATACACTGGAAGAATATTAAATGTACGTCAATAAAAACGTGATCAATTTGGTTGCGCGTTTTTTCGTCAGTGCTATCTAGTGTTATGACCATGTTTCGTGCTGCGGCGAAGGCAATCAGCCTTATTTCGTTATCGGATGTGTTGTCGTGGAGGCTGAACTTTCCGACTGTTGGACCAAAGATGTTTTTCTTGCCCACCTTAGCGTTGAAGTCACACAATTTTAGATGCTATGACGGGGGCAGCGCTCGTAAGCGTCTTCAAGGCTCTTGTAGAAAGTATCTTTGATCTCATCATCCTAGTCCTCTATCGGAGCATGCGCACATATTAGGCTAATATGAAAGAATTTAGCCTTGATGCGGATTATAGCAAGTTGTTCGTTCACAGGAGTGAACCGCAGGACGTGATGCCGTAATCTCTTGCCAACTACAAATCCGCACCCAAACTCGTGCTTCTTCGCAGGGCCGCTGTAGTAGATATCACAGGATGCTTGCCAAGAGCAACCCTGTCCCTTCCATCGCATTTCTTGGATTGCATTTATATCTGCTTTGTATCTTTCCAAGATATCAATCAGTTGGATAGAGGCACCTTCCGAATTAAGAGTTCGGACATTGCAGGTGCATATCCGTTAATCATTATCAGTTTTCCGTTTGCGGTAGTCGTCATCAGATTCGGGGATAGTTTTTCTCATATTTCTTATGCAGCATTTCATTGAAATGGTTTTCCCCATATTTCCCCCTATCCCCTATATTCGAAGTCTTCAGTCGTCTATAAAACTGACCTACTATAAAAATGTCCCTACTAAATATAATATAAAACTTAAATAACTTTTAAACCTTTTTTACTTATACCCAAGAAATAATACCCATTAATATTTTAAATTTTGACAAACTCTGCCTGATGTGAATTGTAATAAAATTTTTTAAAAATTTTTTTATAGAATAGATTAAAAGACAAATATTTCTAATTTTTTCAATTCTTCAAAAAAATACGCTTAGCATATTTTTTAGATTTCCCTAAACAACAAATCAAGCACTTAAAAATAACGAAATATATTTTGTAGTCGCTAAGCGCGCAATAAAAATGGCAGCAACAAATGGCGGAGCAACAATTTCCTCTTTCAGCCTTTTAACAGCTTTTGGCATAATAAGCGCCAAATAACGATCATGCAGACGACACTCAAGAACTGGCACAGCGACTACACACACACACACACCCAGTGTTTCATACACAGTCGCCCACACATGTTGTCATCATAGGCAAGGACTTTAAAAGGATATCAACGACAAACGTAAGAACTGTATGGTTGAGTGCACAAGCAGCCATCAATAAAATCGTCATAAATTTATTTACGCTATTTTTTCCAACTTTTTTGTTTTTATTATATTTTTATATCAATTGGATATGTATGCCAGAGTGTGGAAGGTGTTGTTGGTAAAGCATTTTACATTTATGCATGTCGCTGAAGGTGCTGATGTATGGCTGCTTGAATGTTTGTTGTTGCTGCACTTTATGTGCAAGCGTGTCCGTGTCCATGTGTGACTGTGTGGCTGTTTGTGTGTGTGTGTGTATGATTGTGACCCAATAGGCAATGAAGCAAGGTCTCTGCTAACGAAGGCGTGCATTTACTGCTACTTTTGGCGGTAAGACACATGACTTCCTCGCTGCTTCTGCGAGCGCTTCTATGAGGCCTAATTTTTCGCAACAATTATATTTTTCCTACAAAAACTGGTTCTGCTTATATTTCAGGGTAACTTTTTCGTTAAAAGTTAAAATATATATTAGTTCAAAAATACTGAATAATAATCAACGTCATGACTTAGAAATATTCTTATCTGGCAAAAATATGTTAAATAAAATAAAATCACAGAATGAATAGGTAGGTATACAAAAAAAAGGAATAAAAAACAAATATATTATTTTAATTGTTTTGGTTAACCACTTCTTTAAGTCATTCTAAAGGAGTTCTTATAGCAGGCCTCTTTAAAGCAGGGAGTGTGGAGGAAGGCCTGGAAAATTTGGCCATTTCATATAAAAACGTATATGGGCTTGGATATGAGCATGGCAGGACTACGAAATCCATTAGAAGCTCTGCTAGTTGCGCTTCGAAGCCCTGCTTTTCCCCACTGGGGAGTGTGTAGCAAACGAAAGCCGACAGAACATGAAAATTTTATTAGCTATGGAAATGTGTCAACTTTATTTCCAATTCTGGCACTTGTTGGTTGCCATATGCATGACATATGTGTGGGTGGGCTGATGGTGGGTTTCAGGTTGTGATTGTGTGTGCAATGCATAGCTTAATGTTTAATGCAATCTGTTGCATGTTCTGATTAAATTTTGACTCGATATTTCAAGTATTTATTGTTATACTAAGATTTTGAGTTATGATTATGTTCTTAATATTTTTATTTTTCTCTCAATTAGGCAACAAGTCCTCAAGTTATGAAACAAAAATTTGAAGTTGCGCCACTACCTCATTTTGACAATATATATTGAAGGCTTTTTAATTTTTCTTAGATAATTTAAGAGCAATTTGATTGATTCTTACGAGGACGTTAAAAAAAATAAATAATTGCTTTCTCCAAGTTGCCAAGTAGATTTTAGGTAACTTTTAGGTTATTGTTAAAATATCTATTAAGAAAATATTTTAAAAAATTTCAAATTAAATTTTCATGTCAAATTTTAATTTAAAAGTCAACGTGTTCTCTTTTGCATATAAATATATGTGTGTGTGTATTTGATTGTATTGATTTATGTGTAGTAAAATTTAAATTTTGCCACATGTTGCTGATTGATTTACTTACTCGTTGAGCAGTTATTTTAAAACCTTGTTCAAATTTCCACACACGTCATTATACGCATATGTTTGTGTTGTGTTGGTGTTAAATTTATGCGCCATACATTTTAACAACTCATCGCTCAAAGTCGAGTCAATTAACAGCGTCTGGTTGGTTGATGCAATGTTATTGGCAGGATGTGATTTTTTTTCATGCCTCACATCCTTTCGCCTTTTCATATAGGGCCCAAAGTGGTCAAGTGGCCAGAATCAAGCTAGGACAAAAATTGTTTTCACAAATTGAAAATATCGGAGTTTTTTTACAGTTTAAGTGTTGAGAATATGCTCATTTATAATTAAAGATTTTATTGAATTTTCTGTTAAGAAACTTATTTTACTTAAGCTGAAACTTACACTATTTTGTGCAATTTTTAATTGAAATTTATATGAGTGAAAATTAGTATAAATTGAGTGAGTAATTGTATTAAAGGGGGGTATAAATTACTTTAATTTATTAAAATTGATGACAAACTCTTATTTAATGATACATTCTTATTTATTTGATCATGAGTGAAAGAACGTTTCTGTTCTTTATTTCAAACTTTTAACTGATTTTTTTCAACATGCAAAATGATTGAATTAGAAATTCAATCCAAATATATCAATATGAGCCGTCTATTTAATTATTATTTGATATGATAAAATAAAACTTAGCTGATATTACAAAAAAAGCATTTTGAAATTTTTTTTTTAAAAAATCAAAAATCTTGGCTTATAATTTTTTTTTTTTTTTTTTTATTTAACCAGCACTTAGGGGATGTCCCCTATAAATTCAAAAATATTGTGTTGATTCGGAAGACGGGTGATATATATATAGTTGGAGGGTGAGGAGATGAAGTAGAATCGGCCATTTTTTTAGAGTTTTTTTTCATTAGTGACAATAACGTCCTAAAATATTACTTATTATAGTATTTTTATACTTATTATAGCATTTTAGTTGATATTTGTTAATTAAAAACTTTAAAAACAATTTCAAAAATTTCACTGTACTAAAAGAAAATATTAATAATAAAATGATTTTAATATAAGAAAACTGGTATTTTGCAATAACACTAGACGGAGAGGCTTGAACCACTTTTGAAATTCAAAAAAAAAATTCGATGAAAACTGGCTTCGAGAATTTATTTGGGATGTTTCACAGAATTGAATATCTTTGAAATCAAAATCGGAACTGTTTCTCTTCTCGATTTTTGGAGATACTTTGGAGATACAAAAAGTAAAGTTACACGGAAATTAAAGAACCATTTTTAATTATAAATATTTTAATTATATGTGTTCTAAAGTTAAAAAGCTGTTCATAAATGATGATTCATTCTGATTCACTTCTTGTTATAAAAGGCATACAAACAAAATAAATAAAGTATACAAATTAATAAGTGAAGAGAGGAGAATTCTATAATAGTTTTAGTAGTCTTAAATTTTTTATACTTTTTACACTTGAAAATTTCTTTAAGTCTTTTTAAAAATTCCCGATGAGCACTCTCTTCAGCTTGCTCTGACTACTCACTAGTCCTGAACCGTTATTTTTATCTAAGTAATGTAAGCATTCTTAAGCTTAAGGCCGCGTTAAGGAGCACGCTTATTGCTAAGCCGAGTTGGAAAACACATTAGGGCAAAAGAGATGGTAACTTGCTTTCTCTTTTACTCCAATGTGTTTTCGGCTCGACACAGCAATAAGTTTACTAAAAATGCTATGAAGCCTATATATCGCTTAAGAAAGGAACCCATCTTTTTCACAAAAATTATGAGTATCTCATCAAGAGTATCTCACAAAAAATGAGTATCTCACATCAATCATTTTGAAATGCACGCCTGTATTCTCTACCATATAGCCCGAACAGAACCAAAGCGGGTGGCAGTTGTCGGGCCTCTCTCGGCGAAATTCGCTGACAACCCGTCCAGAATTGGAGTGGTTGTCTGACCAGCGTTGCTTTTCGGTGTGTATGCTTCGTTTTAGAGTACATTATTTCACATTTTGTTTTGAACTTTCATGAATGCAACACAGATACACAAAACTCAGCTTATAAGAAAAAATAAGAAAATAACACTGAACACAGCTCAACCTTAGCAAACATACGGCAACACTTACGCCACTCAAAGAGAGACCCGACAGACGTCGGAGAAAAATAAAAAAGATTCTATTCTGGCATTTTTCCACCGCGTATTTCCACAGCGATTTCATTTTTGGCACACCAAGAAAAAAAACAATAGTTAAATCACCTAAGTCGGCTTGGATAAAGAAAATTGTATGGGAATTATAAACTTATTCACATATTTCGATACCCTATCAAAAAAAAAAGTATTTGATTCACCTAAGCCCTATATCCAAAAAAAAAAAAAAAATTAAAAAAAAAGTAGCATGCATGGCTTAAGCATCGTTTTGAACTATTTTCTGCAAAAAAAAAAAATAAAAAATACAGGTGCGTCGTTAGCCACAGGAGAGATGTATAGATTTGATAATTTAATGGAAATCAAAAATAACATAAAATAAATTAAAAACCACACGTTAATATTCACACCAGTAAAATTTATTACATTTCATCAACAAAAAGAAAAGAAAAATAGAAAAAAAATTTCTGTTCCCGCCATGCGAAATTGAACTTGGAATTTTTGGTGCCAGTCCATCGCTCTGCCTACTGATCCAAAAAGCCTTGCTACTGGTTGCTGACATAACTGCAGCTATCTTAACAGATGCAGTATGTCACAGTATTCTGTTGATAGCCATACAACAAAAATCTATTAATAGATTATTGTGTTACTCTGTATGCACTTAATATTGAATCAATCATTCTGCGTAACGAAGGAGTTTGACTCAATGAGTAGTGTAGTGACTTCGTAATCGGTGGTATCGGTGGGTATGGGTTGAAATCTTCACGGCAGGCGTAGGTAAAATTTTTATATTTGAAATTTAATTTGATGGTATTGTTATAATAAACGCAAGCAGCGAAAAGAAGCCGAGACGCAATGAATATCTAAGAAAAACGGTGTTGATAAAAGAAAAATTTGTGTAGTTGCCAATTTCAGTCAAGCAAAGCAAATCACAGAACGAGAGGTAGCTTCAAAAAAAGGAAAAGAAAAAAAAAACTAAAACCCGGAAAAAAGTTATATATTGGGGGTTGGAATTAATTTTAAAGGTTTTTTTTCGGTTTTTGAGCATTTATTTAGAAACAACGGTACAATGTATATTATTCAAAGTATTGTCCATCGTTAGCTACAACATTTTCCCATCTTTCTGGCAGCATATGGATTCCGCGCCGGAAGAACGACTCGTCTTTTGAGGCAATCCAGGAATCGACCCATTTTTTGGTATCCTCGTAAAAGGTGAAGCGCTGCTCAGCCAAGCCATGCGTCATCGATCTGAATAGGTGGTAGTCGGAAGGGGCTATGTCTGGGCTATAAGGCGGGTGGGGTAGCACATCCCAATTCAGCGCCTCCAACGTTTCCTTGACGGTTCTTGCAACATGTGGCCGTGCGTTGTCATGTTGAAAAACCACTTTGTCGTGTCTTTTGCCATATTCCGGCCGTTTAACCTTTAATGCTCGGCTCAATTGCATCAATTGTTGTTGGTAGCGTTCCCCAGTGTTGGTTTCGTTAGGTTTTAGCAGCTCATAGTACACGACACCCTTCTGATCGCACCAAATACACAGCATAAGCTTGGCGCCATGAATATTCGGCTTGGCCGTCGATGTTGATGCATGGCCGGGTGGTCCCCACGATTTTTTTCGCTTAGGATTATCGTAATGGATCCACTTTTCATCGCCAGTGACAATACGATGCAAAAACTCTTCCTTTTATGCCGTTGAAGCAGTTGTTCGCACATGCAAAATCGCCGTTCAACGTCTCTCGGCTTCAACTCGTACGGCACCCAATTTCCTTGCTTTTGAATCATTCCCATGGCCTTCAGGCGTTTGCCGACCGTTGATAAGTCGACTCCCAATGATTCTGACAATTCTTGAAGGGTTTGACACGGGTCTTCATCGAGCAAAGCCTCCAATTCCTCATCTTCAAACTTTTTCGGCTGGCCCGGACGCTCTTTGTCTTCCGTATCAAAATCACCACTTTTAAACCGACGGAACCAGTACTCACAAGTAGAAATCGATGGAGCATAGTCCCCGTAAGCCTCAGTAAGCGTGCGTTGTGCTTCAATGTGTTTTTTTCTTCAAATGGAAGCACAAAAGTAAACCTTCCCGCAAATTGCGTTTTGTTGGAATGAAAGTCGACATGTTCACAGAGAAAAAAATATATGTTGTTTACACTTCAGTGGAATGACACATACTGAAAAATGAAGCTTAGACAATGTGCTTTGAAATGAATATAGTCACAGGTGTGCCCGATGCGATCTATTGATAGTTACGCCATCTCTTAGAAAACCTTTAAAACTAATTCCAACCCCCAATATATTAAATTCAATTTTTTTTAGATGATGTATAAATTACCAAATACTTGGCTAATTTATTACCCAAATAAAAACTGGCAAGTTAACATGTAAAACTTAGGCGTTTTGATGAAGTACTTGGGAGGCCGAAAACTGCCAAAGCCATTTTATAAATTATACAAGGTTTTTTTTTCAATTTAACATAAGCTTTTTCTCATACATTTTCATGTATTTTGTTGCACGGCGAATCCGACAACCGCCATCCGCTTTGTATATTAAGAGAGAGCGAAAGCAAATCACCGAGAACTGCAGTGTTACGAGCTTGTCAGACATGCACAAAGTTTACTGATAACGAGAAAATACGCCAAGTACTGAGTGTCAACAATAGGTTATAAAATAAGTAAATCGCCGCGGACAGGGAATTTCAAAGTGGAGGAGTGCAATTTCCGTTAGGGCTTTAACTGTAGGCATATTAATATCTCCAAAAATCGAGAAGCGAGTTCTGATTTTGATTCCAATGGGACTTAATTAAACGAAATATCCCGAACGAGTTTTTCAATTTTATACTTAGTTGAAGCTCACGAACAAACAGACGAAAAACTCCAATGTACACAGTAGTTTCTTTTTTGCTTCAAACAAAAATCTGGTGTTTTACACTTTTCAGGTATTGTAAAGGAATAAGTAAATCAAATAAATTTTATTGATGTTTTATAAATAGACAAAATGTTGCTTTTTCACATATTGTAGTTGCAGACGTAGTCTGCGAATTTTTTATAACTTCGACTCCAACTCTTTTACTCTTACTAACTCCAAACTCCAAATCCTAGACTCAAACTCCGCAGTCCTGGTGCTAAAGAACTGAGTGAAGCCATGAAGTAGAAGTTTTGTCTTTCCATCGTTTTAAAATGGCGTGCAAAGTAGACGTGCGTGTAAAAGCTCCACCTTTCAAGTTTTCAAAACCAAAATTTTACAAATATTTGCTTTATTTAGATATAAATGTTTTTAATTAACTTAAGTTGTTAACTACAACTTTTATTACAACAAAAATATCTCAACGTAGCGACAGACAAATAAATATGTATGTATCTGAAAATCCAAGCAGTGACGTAGAATTTGTTATCATCTTAGTGAATGCTAAGCCAGCTGTACACTATTAGTAGAAAATTTTGCAAGCTACACCACTGATCAATTGCAACTCCTGTCTATTTATCCTGATCAATTAAAACGTCGCTGCTATTGTTTAAATATTTGTCAATATCATTAAGCTAATTCATTTCGATTTCCATTAGATGCTTAGGTTGGGATTTGCAACAAAGCCGCAAGCTGTGTGAACAACTTAAGGTACCCTTGAGACAATAGCAACAACTGAGCACAAATATCACCCACCCGACTTGGTGCCAATTCCACACGAGAATCATGCCTGCTCAAAGATGAATCTTTAACGTGCTGACTGAATCAAATTGAAATACAAATAAAGCCAAACACAGACGAGGATGACTGACGAGTTGAGTTGAGTTGAGTTGAGTTATATTGGAAGACATTGAATTGTTTGGCCTAAGATGACTGCCTGTTTTCAAGTTGTTGACTTAGGCATGTTGCCTCAACCAAATGAAAATGCAACAGTAATGAAAAAATAAATGTGATAGATATGGGCGTAGGGTGGGGAAAAAAGAGAGAAAGCTGCCCCCCGAGTGTAAGAGTGATTTAAAAATAAATGTGGTAGACATGAGCGAAGCGAGCGGTAAAGGGGGCGGCTGCCTCTCGAAATATCAGAAAACTTAAAACAGTAAAATAATATTGTAAAAATTTTATAAAGTGCTGCAGTTTTATCACAAATCTTTTGTCTGGTAAGAAAAATGATCTAGTATTTTTCTAATTGATCCTTTGAATTCAATTTTTTCCAGTTAAAGAAAGTTATTAAAAATCAAACTTAATCTTTTTCGATTTTTATATTCAGCCTCTGGCAAAAAATTACTTTATTTTACGGTTTTATTGAAATTTTTTAATGCAATCATAAAACATAACGTATTATTAGAAAATACTGCTTGAATAAAATTATAATAACCTTATACAGTACTCAATAGGCACATTACATTTTTCCGTTTTCTGCATTTTTACTCATTAAATCGTGGTTGTACAATAAACGGTGGGAGTATAAATATATTTGATGAACCGAGGATATGTCTGTAAAGCAATTCTATGCGATTCTGAAAAAAAAACTTTAAAAAAGTGATCATGTATTTATTTATTTTACTTTTAAGAGCGTCACGTACGTTTTTGTACTCAAGTGAAATGCACAGGTTGACTTTCGTTTTTTCATAACTAAGACCAAAAAAAAAATGTTTTTTGTTAGCGAGAAGCTTATTTTCTATTGGGCAAATATATTTTGGTCACTTCTACGTAAGAAAAAATTAAAAAAAATTGTTCAAGCGGTTTTTTACAAATTTTTAAAATAGCGTACGTAACGATACAGTTTTGTTTTTTTTTTTATTTGATGTTCCAACATTGCACTACTGACCCTTCGACCACTTTTGCAGGCCAAAACCTATTTTTATCACAGTATGCTATTGTGTTTTTGTTGTTGCAATCTAATAGCAGATACTTCAAAGCAAACAAAAAAGCATTAGCGGAGTTCACGTTCTTGTTGCAAAAATATGCAACATTGCAAACATATGTTATGAACCTGAAATCTGTATATTTGGTTATTGTAGAGCAAATATATGCACTTAAATTTTGCAAATGCACTGATGCAAGTCCATTTGCACTAAATCCTGAACTACCCTATTTTGTTTTAATAAAAACTAATTTACCGTTTAACAGCAAACCATCGAAGTTGATCTTTCTAACTAGAATTATAAATGTAATTGTGTGTGTGCGTATTTTTTTAGGCTATTAAAATATATGTATATCTTTCTTAAAACAAAAAGTTTAAAAAAATTAAAATATGGAAAATAACATGGACATTGCAATATATGTAACTTTTAAGAAACGATAGGGTGCAGTGATAAAATCAGTTGTGTAATGGAACCTTTGAAATTATTGTGCTTCTTTAATTCTTAAGTTTGTGTGGACTTGCAAAATTTTGCTCAAGTTTGTCAGCCTAAAACAAATAAAAAATAATAATTTGGGATGTAATAAGTCTGTTTTATCATGTTTTGTATTGCGATTTTTTGCAGATTTTTAAGAAAAACACTTTTTCAGACGACTTCTGCTTCAAAAATTCCGAGCTTTTCTGGGTTTCATGAATCGAGAATATTAACCTAAAAAACAGGCCAGTCTTATGAATAAGGTACTTATTCACTCCAAACAAATATTGCAAAACGCTGTCGTGAGGACGCTGTTAAATCGCGGCATAAATTTTAACTGATAACGTTTTTCATGTTTTTAATAAGGCTATGGATTCTTAAGATCAACTTATATCATCTTTGCTTTTAAGTACACGCGTACCCAAAAGGAAACGTGCCTCGCTTCCATCAGAAGTTATCCGTTTATAAAGTTGTGAGGGTCCCATAGAAGCTTATGTGCTTGAAAACCACGAAGACCAAAATGGAAGTAAAGATGACGACGTTTTCGAAGAGGACAATTTTGGATAGTAAATTGGATATTATGTAATAATTTTCCATGAATTAGAATGAATTAAAAAATGAATTAAAAAAAAACTTTTTTAAAAAAATTTATTTATTTTATTAAAAGGGTTAAATGTGTTAAGGTTTCGATCAAAATTTCACCAAAGATAGTCTTATTTGAAAGCAAAATGCCTTACAAGTCTGAAAAAGTTGGTGTAGGGAAGTCATCGCTGATTTTAATACTAAATTCCGCAAACTTAAAATAGTTTATCGAATGTGGAGTCGAAATACTGTGCGCTACATTGAAGTCGTCATGTCTAATTTTAAAATTTCATTTGATCAAAATCAGCGACCCAGAAAAACCCCCTTAAACGGCGATTCATACAGATACAATGACATTTTAAAATTTCGGTCACCATATTGGTTCCGCCATCTTGAATTTTTACATTTTTGACATCAAATTCTAAATAAGCGACCCTGAAAACCCCCTTACAGTGCTTTTGAGAATTTTGGCCAGCAAAAGTGGTTATTTTAATAGTTCTGGTTTTACTAATTTTTTCCGTTGTAGTTTAAGTAAAATAAAATGTATAAGAATGTCAAATCATGTTAGTTTACAAAGAAACGATACTTTGAAAATAGTGTGAAAGTACCAGAATTTATCCTTATATATAAGCCTTTAATTCACGGTCATTCCTTTTATTTCTCTTTAGAATCAATTGAAAAAAATCAATCTTAACTAAGTCAAAGTCCATAATTTAGACCTTCCTTCTGTCTACTTCAATATTTGACTATATATTTTTTTTCCTACATACATTAAGTAACGAAACTTTTTATATATCGAGCAATATTATATTATTTATTATATAATAATTATTTATATTATGCATATAAAGTTATATAAAATTATCATAATCAACCGATTAGTCTGAGCTATTAAGGACAGAATTCCACGATATCGAAGACAACACATTCATCGCATTAAAATCAGACTTCTTATAGTTTAACGAGAAGTTCTCGTTAAAGACCCGTTTTTGGTATTGATAAGAAAAAAATTTAACTAAAATGGGTTTATGGTGGTGGGTACCATGAAACAAAGGTGAGATAGGAGATTCTAAGGAAAAATCAAATTCCTTATCAACAAAAACAAGATCAAGAATTCGATTAAGGTCATTAGAAATATCATTTATTTGGGCCAAGTCATGACGGCTGAAAAAGTCTACTAAAAGCTTTTCAATTATACCATGAGCATTAACGAGAGAAGATTTCTGTTGGTAGATAACATATAGTGGAACTCTTCATTTAAACCTGCTTGCCTTGAAATTTTCGAAGCATTCCAATTGTTTTATTAGATCTTTAGCTTCTTCTTTTGGTTCTGGCAAAATATGGACTATGTTTCTTCAAGCAGTCCTGTTTGACGAAGGCGGCTAAGAAGACAAAATATAATTTATTCTACCCCTTATAACCAATATCGATGGCATGATTACTGAATGCTCACAATTCGCCTGTCCCCTATATTGCGACGTGCCTGCCGTTACAACTTCTTGGAACGTAGTCGAGGTGGATTAAAGGCTGGCATCACCAATTGTTTAGTTACAACTATATTTTGTACCAACATAGGTGGGGTCGACTGAACTATCATCCGAATCCAAAGTTTCCCCAAATTGTCCTCATCTTTACTTACATCTAGCGATATCTCTTCCAGCCATTTTATTATTTGCTAATCAGAAATAATGCATTATTTGTATTAAATATTAGAAAATTAGTAAAGCTCTGTTTAAGTTTTCCTTATATATATAAACTAAGAAATTATTAAAATAAAAAACAAAATACATTTTTCAATGTTATTTTGATATTGTTGAAAAGCTATTATTTTCTTTTCATTTAAAAATGCAACGAAATGGTAGCCTTTAAGATTTATATTGGCCGAATAGATATGAAACTTTGATTAATTCAATTATTTTGTATTAAAAAAAAAAGTCGGGACTAAAGGTTATTCAGTCGGCCTACGTACTTTACTACCCCTTATAAACATGGTATCGGTACGCTCCTGGCCATTGCCTTCTAAACAGTAATCGAATATCAAGCAACACAGTTTAATATCACTAACAAAACAAAATCAACTGTAAAATGTATATTTATGTACATACCTACCCATACAAATAAATATTCCAATTGAGGCGCTCAGCGCCAAAACGACCTAACCCTCATTTTCAAAAAAATCAAGCTGACTATGCTGATCTAACCGGAACCTTTTGAAATAAATACTAAAAAAATCCCTATTGCATAGTATAACACTAGGTTATACTACCTCTATGCAAACTTAACTCTATATAACTTTCCTCTATGCAAAGTTCAAAAAAATATGGATGCCATAATGGCCTAAGCCGCTTATCCTAGAAATTTCGAATCCTAGAAATATAAAATATGTGTGGGTTAGGCCAAAAACGCATGTTATGTTTTAGTCAAGAGTATATTCGTAAAATAAATGAAGTTAGCCATGGGTGTTCAAATTTTTGAATTTTCCTGAAGCTTCTTCCCATTAAATGTCAAACTATTATTATCAAAGTATTACACGTGCACTTAAGCATAGAGCACCTGAAAGTGGCACAACTACACCAAAATTGGACCAAAGAGGAAGACACCCACCTCATAATAAGACCAGCGTTGAAGCTACAGAAATCGTGAAAGAATTTATCAATAAATTTCCGAGGTATAGCTCCCACTATTCAAGAAATAAGAATATTCAAAGAGAATTTCTCGCACCTACCTTAAACATATCGATTATGTACGAGCTATATCGTGGAACTGTAGAAATGGACAAAGTTGTGTCTAAATTCGTTTTCGCTAAAATCTTTTCAGAAAACTTTAATTTGCATTTTCAAGCTCCAATTTCCGACAGCTGCAAAAAATGTGATCCTTCTGAAAAGGAAAGGATTACGAGCGAAAGAGATTTACATCACCGAAAAGCTGAATCAGCTAGAACTGGGATGCAAGTGGACTCGAATCTTAACAAGGAAGAATATGCAGTAATAGCATTCGATCTTATGAAAACTCTGCCGACACCAGTCATTTCCACAGGGGTAGCTTACTACAAAATACAGCTATGGACCTATTGTCTTGGTATTCATGACCTTATCACGAACAAGTCATTCATGTATTCCTGGAATGAGGGAAAAGCTTCACGTGGCCCACAGGAAATAGGGTCTTGCATTATACATTACGTGAAAGCCAATGTCAAATGTAAGCCAACTTAATAATGTATAGCGATCAATGTGGTGGCCAAAACCGGAACATAAGAATGAGCACTATTTCCACATACATGGTCAATAATTCGACCTTCACAGTGGAACAGATAGACCACAAATTTGTAGTATCTGGCCACTCATTCCTACCATGCGATCATGATTTTGGTCTCATTGAAAAGGAAAAAAAATATTATAAGGACATTTTTACGCCTGATGATTGGGATCGCGTAATCATCACGGCAAAAAAAAGGAAACCATTTCGAGGAACTAGTGACAAACAGAAAAATCTCCGCAGACAAGACTTCAAAAGTTGAATGGCTTAAGATTCAGTGGCTTCGATTCCAAACTGTGAAGCCATTTATAATTCAATACAAATATTCGAATAACATAGATGTTATAATTCAAGAAGTTGATATTTCAAAGAGGAACTTCAGCAAAGTCGAAAATTTGGAATTGGAACCGCTTTATCCTGGAGGAAGATTCATTGAAGCTGCAAAGTTCAAGTTCAAATTTCAAGCTGCAGGAACTCAAAGAGTTTATACCTCCTATAAAACATGCATTTTATAATAATTTAAAAACAAGTTCGAGAGCCGAAGAAGAAGATATTCAGGAAGAAGACGAATAATTATTATTATTAATATGTATTATTTAAAATGCTGAAAATTATTTTTATTATATATCTGAAGAAAAAGGCCTAACCCTCAGTTCCTATCAATATATTTTTTTTTTAAATGGATTCCAAAATGGCCTAAGCCACTTTAATTTTTGTATTAACTGTTTAAAACAGTCTTTATCTAAGTTAATTAAGACATAATAATTATATATAATAAGTCCGGGATTGGCCGAATCAGACCACAGTGGGTCCCTTTTCGTCCCCTATTTGACGAAGGATGCTACTGCTCGGAGCACTCATAAGTGAGCATGCTCCTCATATAAGCACCCTTTGTCACCTCAAGCATGTCCTTGTAGGTCAGTTGACCAATCTCGGCTTCGTCAATAAATGGACGTCCCAGAATGGTCAATCTTATGCTTGCCAACGCCGGACACTGGCACAAAATGTGTGCTGCTGTTTCCGGCTCTTCTAGGCATAACCTACACGCATCGTCCTCGGTCAGAGTCATCTTCCTGAGATGGTACATGTCGGGACCGTGTCCTGTGACCAGTGCAGTAAGCCAGCTTAAAGTCTTCCGATTGTATCGGGTGACTTTTGCTGCCTCACTACTTGACCATTTCACGGCCGCCTTTGATTGCCTGCAATTACCAGCTTCTTCCCACCTTGTACGGTGTTCCGAGTCCGTTCATTGCTTAATAATGCCTGCCACCATGTTGTCGCCTATGGCGATACGTGGTTCTGGTCCACAGAATTCTTCTGCTGATCCTTCTCTTGCTAAAGAATGAGCCTTTTCATTCTGTTCTATGCCAGAATGTCCTCGCACCCACATAAGTGTGAGCTCATTTGTCTGAGCGCACCTATTCAGTTTGGTAAGACATTCTATGGCCAACCTAGAAGTAATATCTGTCCGTTGCATGCACCTAATCACCGACTGATTGTCAAGGGCAATGACAATTTTCTTGCCATTTACCCGTCCATCTATCAAGTGGTCCAGCGCATGCACTACACCAAGCATTTCCGCCTGGTATACAGACACGAACCTCCCCAGCCTCAGTGCACAGGAAAGGTTCAACTCCTCTGAGTAGACGCCAGACCCGGCTCTGCCATTCATCAGAGAGCCGTCTGTGAATATTCTGATGTCACTACCAGCGGTTTCTTCACAAACGGATCCATCTGTTATTAGAGTTTTATAACATTTTTCTGTTATTCTCACTCTCTGCCTTCCGTCCATAGGCATACACGTCTCCCTGACATTTCGCTGTGCCATGTCCAGGATGCGCATATGACCATGGAGGGCTGGACGTAGTGATTAACCTAAAACAAATATTACAACTATATTTATTCACGATTAATAAAAAAAAAAATAATAATATTTTAAAAACTTATTTTCTTTTAACTTCGTTTTTCTCACAACCATTTTTTTGGGCTTAGGCCGTTTTGGCGCTGAGCGCCTCAATTGAGCCCTGGCTGATATCCTGGCTACACCCATGCCATTAACATAGGTAACGTTTGAAGATAGGCTGGGAAAATGAAATGCATCTTCATTAGCAGTAAAAATATTTTAAATTTATTTTTCATTTTGATGAAGTGTGCAAGCCTTACTAATTAACAATTAACACAATTTTTATTTTTATTTTTCTGTTAATTTTACAGAAAAAATTCTATGAAGTCACATCACGTTGTAGGCCCCCCAAAAAAAGTATATGAAAACAAAAATACGTCCTAAGCTTCCTTCGCCGATTCAATGCCGTTGGCCATTTCTTTGCGTTTTTTGCGACGCATATTGAGATTAGTCAGCAGACGCACGGTACAAAAGTATATCAGTTCCACTATACTCAGCATGGAAACGCCCATGAATAGACCCAAGAGACCACCACAATTGGCCAGAAAATCCGTTGTGCCATACAGTTCAGAGCGTTTTGAGGTTAAAAACTGCGCTTCTTTGAAGAAAATCGATAGTCGCGATACTTTGGCACCCATGCTATTGATAACACTGCTATCCTTTAGAGAGTTATATTCAAAGTCCGCCTGTGAAATCTCAGCCTCGTAAGCTATCGAAGTACATGCTGGCAGACAATTGCATTCGGTGGCGCCGCGTACATTTTCTCCCGAAGTCTCGAGACCCTGATTGAATTCCTTTAACAACAGCTGGTCTTCGGCCTCATTAAGGCAAGCTATGCTGGCAGCGCCACAAATAGGCATATATTTGTTGCCTGCAGGGAATGTAAATTTGAAAGATCTTGCCTAAATTTTTATTTTGAGCTACTTACGCGGCATGGAGAATTTCACGCAGTTGCATTTTGACAACGTAAAGTTGGCCAAACACTCGAGCTCACAGTTGCTCTGGGTATAGATTTGAAAGTAGCGTAGGTAACGCTCTTTCTGGAAGTAGCACTGGCGCCTAGAGTGGAAATGAGTTAAAGTAGCTTAATTTTCGAACAAAATTTGCGGCTCACCGGTGTGGCTCATAGTGCCTGAGACCCTCAGAAGTGGTTATTATTTTTGGTTTTATGGAGATTAGGACCTCTTGATCGAAAGGTATGCGAAAATATTGCCTCGAAACCTGAGCCACCTCACCAGGTGTATGCAGCAGTATCTATGTATCAAGTAATTAGAGCTTTTCTTCAAACCTCCTAAACTCTATACTAGCTACCTTAAATCCCTGCACTGGACCGCGACACATGTCATCAAAATCATCCTCTAAACCTTTCATCATCAAATACAGGCCAGCGCGTGCACCTGGTCCCAAAACACGATTCGGAAAAGTTGTAGGCGATGAATTTTGTCCAAAGCCATCCTCCACATTCCAATTGGTCGCGGTACGATTCTCCACATCATGTATTAAGTCCGCGACTAAGCTGCAAATGAGTACGCCTTAAAAAAAAACACTCCGCCTCTTAAGGCACATTAAGACCCTGCTACTTACCCTTCGTCGCGAAAAATCTCCGCCGGACTGAGCGAATTGAAGCTATAACATAGTCCTTCTTCGGTGACAAAACGCCGAAATAGATCCTCACATTTTGCTGCTATATTGCGCCACTTACAGCTCATGTATGTCTCATTGAATTGTGGCATGACCTGTGCGAAAGCCTCTATCAGGTGCGTGGCATTGGCCACCTTTTGACCAAAGTTCAGACCACTCATAAGATGTGGTTCACAGATCTGTGCCACGGCCTCCATGCGAAAAGTTCTATAAGAGGATATAACCAGTTAAGCAGGGTCTCTCTATATAAAACATGTAAAAACTAACTCTTCATCAGTTAATTCTTCTTCGGTTAGGTTTTGAATTCGATCCGATATCTTCCAATAAATGTTTGTAAAATTGAAAAAAGTCTGACGCGCTTTTGTTTCGGGACAAACTGTTATTGCTGGAAAAGGTATCTGCCAGACAGGTGTGGATTTCTCGGCAAAACTTACAATTACCGGATTATTGTTCCATTTGTTCCAAATATTCATGGTAAGTGTGACGCAAGTGTAGATGGAAAAGATAAATACCATGATCCAAAAGAATCTTCAAGACTTTAATCATTAGTTGCCTCTGAACACACCACACACACACCAGACAATACAAACCTCTCCAGACAAGGTCGCTTCTTTTCGCCCAGATATCTAATGCCGTGTATGGTGCTGTTATCACAATATTCCGAGAAGATGGCCCAGGCAGCCTGGTATTTGCTACCATATTTAATTTGTTGCTTAGTATCCACTTCTTCGTCGCTGTCATCGGAAACTGTTTCTTTGAATGCCGACACAGTTCTGGCCATAAGAGCAGCTCGTTTCCTGCAACATGCTCACTATTAATAAAAATTGAACAAATTTCTCCAAATATAGGTACCATTGTGCTGAGAGTGCCACCACTGGCGGCTTTGCTTCTATTTCTTTGGCCTCATTCATGTTGGCGTTGGTTTAACGCAACAAAACTTCTGTGTGACGCAAATGCGCTGTGTTGCTTCAGCTGTTGTTCCTTTACTATTGTATCAGAATTTCTGGGAGTGCAACAGTTTTATACTGCTGGCCTCATAATAGGTGTGTCCACAACTATATACTTGTACGTGTAAATGAGATTCTGCCGCTGTTGTGCATGCAAATCTCTGGAGTATCATTTCAACAAAAAATAAGTAGTTCTGCTATTCTAAGGGTTTCCCCGAAAGGGTTGTTACTTAATATTACCACTGAATTGCTGTGTTTATACTTTTACTTTCCCGGCGCTTTCATTGAGCAACAGTTGGAATCATAATGTGACTTAAGTAGGGTGTTATAGAAATTTTAGAATTACGGAATTTTATATCATAGATTAGTGCAGAGTTAATGCATAAGAAGCTTTGATTTGCTGAACTCTGACATAGTACTTAATAGGAAGATTGAGAGAATTGATGAAAATTTCATATCCTTTTTCAAGTTAAGCCACTAACAAGGAAAGGTTCCCAGGTGTCACTCACCGATTTGAATAATTTTTTGTTATATGTGATAGAGGACAAAAATCTAAGATCGACGTATTTTTTTTTATACGTGCTCAATCGATAGTTAAGGGTTTCAAAATGGTGTTTTAAAATCTGCGAAAATTTTGTTTTTTCGCCACAATTTCACTATTTTCTATGGAAATAATTCGTTGTAATTTTGTTAATGTAATTTTGAACAGCATTGAGTGGATATCATAAGGAGCGCATTATCGAAATTGTTTCATTTTCACTTATAAAAAAGTTACCTTTTTTTGTTTTTTAAATTTTTATATAGAAATTTTCTTTATTAAAATATGCACTTATTTTCTTAAAAATATTTTTTAATTTTTTTAGAGATGAAGACCACAATATGGGTATCAAAAACTTTGTTTTTTTTCCAAGTTTCCGTATGTTTAAATATTTGATCGGAAAAGTTTATATTTTACAGGACTTCCATACAACTTTGTGCTTTTAACTTGTTTGCCCGAAGGAATGAGAAAAAAATATACAAAATTTAAAAATATGAAAAATAAAATATTTCACTAAATTTTTTTCTTTTTTTATAAAGCCCAATAAAAGTACGTGCCAAAATATATTCTTACAATACCAATTACTATACATTTGTATTTTAAATCTTTTTTCAAAAAGGTCCAAAATATTCAATGTTTCCTCAAAAAATTACATAAAATTGGTTTTTTTTTGTAAAAATAAATTAAATTTAGTAATAATAATTAATAATTTAAACTTCCTTTTACATGGCATAACATTTATTAGTAAAAATTAATTCAGTTTTAAAAAAAAATTTATAAATTTTTTTCTATCATAAAAGAACTGAAGGGTTTCCTTTTCGATTTTTTTGATGAAATTAATTTTTTTTAAAATGTTCTTTTTATATTTTTTACAAAAGGGTATAGCTTTAAAAAAAATCTATTTGAAAAAAATATTCCAATATTCTTTACCAATCAAAAGTTTTTTATTTATAGACAAAAAAGCGCACGAAAAATCTCTCTCTTTTTTAACTTTTTACTCTAACTTTCCATAAATTTTTAAAAAATTGATTTAAAATTTAACCAAATTAAAAAAAAAAAACCCCAGGGGGTCGTGCGTAGGGAGTATACCGAATTAATGGTCTGTACTTTAAAATGACATTTGATTTTTTTCTATCAGATATGTCAATATGAAAGACCATATCCATAGAACCGTTTTGGATGTCCTTTTTTTTAATGTAATTTTCAGCGCCCTCTATATAAAAGCCTAAAAATTATTTTCAAAAAAAAAAATTAGTTTTATCAAGTACTTTTGAGTTTGAAAGTACTAAAATAATAAAAATCCTGTCTGTAAATCTGTATACTTAGTCTTTTAAATTCCAACAAAAAATGTTATTTGACTTTGTCCGCAACCGTAACACTGTGCGTGGCACGGCGGGATATTACTAGTATATAAACATTTTCATATTTCGATCATTTTTATGTTAACAAATATGCATTGTCCTAAATACTAATACCCTGGCCGAGCAAAGCCCAAAACTGTTTCATTTAGTTTCTTTTTTTTTTAATTCCTATGACAGCACCCTTATAAGTAAAACTCCATACAACTACTTTGCATAAACAATTGTTTTCACACCGTAGCTGACAAATATTGTAATGTGTAAATATTTTAACCGTTAATTAGTCTAGTTAAAAATTACATTAGGGATAAATTCCTCCTTTTTCAGGCTGGTATTATTTAAGGTGAAGTTTTTGTGGTTTTTGGTTTTTTTTCACGATTTTTATGAATAAACACTTAAAGAACTCAAATAAAAGCTAAGGTGTTGAACATCGTTATACTAGAATTAATTTAACAATTCTCAACAAGAACACACAACGATAAGTTGACCGTGACCATAACTATTTTCAAGTATCAAAGTCTTCATGCTGAAATAGATTTTTGCTGTCCCCGGTCTCACAACGCTAATTAAGTATAAAAAAGTTGTGGAATAAAATTGCGTACATGTAAAATTTGACATAACTATAAAAAAAATATTGTGCATAATTGATTGAGCACAGGGGTGGGCAAGCTTAAGCTGGAGTGTTTATATTTAAGTAATTTATGGTTAATATACGTGTAAATTTAAAAAAAATTTTTGTTGTGTTTGTTAAATGTATTCTTTTTAGTTTCTAAAACATAAAGTCCGTAGGATTAGTAAAAAAAAAAACAAAATATTGATGAAACTTGATTATATTATTCAACATAGTTGCCTTCGAGAGCAATACAACGAGTATAGTGATTTTCCAACTTTTCGATACCACTTTTATAATACGATTTCTCTTTCTCGTGAATTTCTGAATTTCTTTCCAGCAAGCATTCTCTTGAGATCTGAAAACAGAGAAAAGTCGCTGGGGGCCAAATCTGGAGAATACGGTGAGTGGATAAGCAATTCGAAGCCCGATCCATTCAATTTAGCCATCGTTTTCATCGATTTGTGACACGGTGCATTGTCTTGGTGCAACAACACTTTTTTCTTTTGCAAATGTGGCCGTTTCTTGGCGATTTAAGCTTTCAATCGATTCAAAAGTGCACAAAAATAGTCGCTGTTGATGATGGTTCCTTTTTGGAGATAGTCGATGAATATTATTCCTTTCGCATCCCAAATTACAGACGCCATCACCTTACAAGCCGATCGTTGGGTCTTTGCTCGCTTTGGATTCGGTTCGTCGACTGCTGTCCACTCAGTTTGGATTCTGGTGTGTGTGTGAAAAAAAAATAACTTTAAACGCGATTTCCTCGAAATTAGTGTTTTTTTTAAAACGGTTCGATAGATAACTCGAAATGTAGTGGTTCAATTTCAATGAATCTTAGTGCATTTTGTTTGTAAATTTGTCCTTTAAGCATATTTCTAAATTCAATTACATACCTACTATTTTTTTAGACGAAAAAGCGCGCGAAAATCTATCTCCTTTTTAATTTTTTACTCAAACTTTTGCCATAATATTAAAAAAAATCGTGCGTTGTGGGGGTTGACAAATTAATGGTCTGTACTTTAAAATGATATTTGACTTTTTTGTTTCAGATACATGGGAAAGGTTCTATATGCATCGAACCGTTGGATGTCTTTTTTTTTAGTGTGATTTTCAGCGCCCTCTATATAAAAGTCAAAAAATTATTTTCCAAAAAAAACGAACAATTTTTATGAAGTACAATATGTGAAGTACAATTATGTACAATAAGCTGCATAAATTTAAAAAAATTATAACTTCTTGTATCTAAAAAACTTTAAATAAAAGCTAAGTATATTATACGTTAACACAAATTTCTATAAAAACTATTTCATCGAAAAACTAGCTATAAATTATAGTATTTCTGACAATAAAAGTAAATCTGCAAAATCTTCAAGCAATCTGTGACCTGTAAGTTTGCCCATCACTGCACATTATACACCTCGTGGCAAAATTATACACGCAGTAGATTCTTTTGTTGTGTGCATGAGAACATTTTTATACTTTTACCGTTAGACAAATGTGTTAAGACCAATTGTTGTATATAACGAACAACAACATTAAATGAGAAAATATATACTTACAAAAAATATCGCTGTGCCAAAATTATAAACGCATTTCATAAAAAGTGTTTTTTTTTCATACTTAGTTTTATTGTTAATTTTAGTAATGTGCTAAAATGTGCCGCTGTTTTCTATTAGAGCCCTGCATGAGCATGCTTTTTTACCTCCCTGAATATATTCTCTTGCTTTAGAATAAAACATTTCCTCTAACCCTTTTCTGCTTTGCTCATACCTGATCTTACAATCTCTTTGATTTATTCATTTATAAGAAACGAAGAGAATAACAGCACGATGCATTACTAACAACAGCAGGTAGCAAATAAAGCAATAAAAAATTACAAAAATATCAGTGGTCATACCCTGAATATTTAGCAAATATTTTTTTTTATTCGTTCGTTCGTAGAACGAAAAGAATGTTTTTTGTATTGGGACCCAAAGAAGGGTGGTTGATAGAGGGTAGGTGTGCTCGGGAGAAATATGGAGGAGTAAAAAATACTAGGACCAACTCATATATTTGACCCCTCTAGGAGTCCAGCAACGGCCAATATAAACTACTTTCGACAGCTTTTGTGTTTATTATATGGGGACCCAAATAAGGGTGGTTGATAGGGGTGGTTGAGAGGCAAAAAATAATAGGACCAGCTCATATATTTGACCTCTCTAGGAGTTCAGCTACGGCCGATATAAACTATTTTCGACAGCTTTTGTGTTTATTGTATGGGGAGCCAAATAAGGGTGGTAGATAGGTGGTAGGTGTGTAGGGGAGAAATATTTAGAGGCAAAAAATAATAGTACCAGCTCATATATTTGATCGCTCTAGGAGTTCAGCTACGGCCGATATAAACTATTTTCGACAGCTTTAGTGTTTATTGAATGGGGAAGCCAAAGAAGGGTGGTAGATGGGGGGTAGGTGTGTTGGGGAGAAACGTTGAATGGCAAAAAATAATAGGACCATCTCATATATTTGACCCTTCTAGGAGTTCAGCTACGGCCGATACAAACTATTTAAGACAGCTTTTGTGTTTATTGTATTGGGAGTCAAAGAAGGGTGGTTGATAGGGGGTAGGTGTGTTCGGGAGATGTGTTGAGGGGAAAAAATAATAGGACCAGCTCATATATTTGACCACTCTAGGAGTTCAGCTACGGCCGATATAAACTATTTTCGACAGCTTTTGTGTTTATTGTATTAGGAGTCAAAGAAGGATGGTTGATAGGGGGTAGGTGTGTTCGGGAAAAATGCTGAAGGGCAAAAAATAATAGGACCATCTCATATATTTGACCCTTCTAGGAGTTCAGCTACGGTAAATAAACTACGATATAAACTATTTTCGATAGTTTTAGTGTTTTTTGTATCGAAGGTAGCAAATAAAGCAACAAAAAATAACACAAGCAACAATAACAAATAAAGCAACAAGAATAACATAAAGCTTATTGCGGGGAAAAACTAACATACCCGATTCTTATTCAGGTCACTGCAGCAGATTCCTGAGTATTCGTGTAGTTTATTAAGTACTCAGAGAAATAGCTGAAACAACGCGTAGATCGCAAGCTCACCTCAGTGCAAAGGGTATAACAAGAGAACAGAGAACAAATAAAAAGTTATTCTCTTGCGCTACACGACCTGTTGCTACACGACCTGTTGCTACACGATCTGTTGTTTACATTTATTCGCTTGCAGATTTGCTGGCAGTGACTGCTACAGCAGAGAATCAGGGTATATTCACTTGATATATATACTTGATACTTGATACTTGATGAACCTCAAAAAATCGGTTTGGCATTGAGTCAAATAAATTCTAAAATTGTTGCTCGCTGAAGTCGTCCAAGCCTTGTTGAATAGCTTGTTGCAGCTCTTCTTTCATAGAGTATTGGGTATTTCCTCCAAAAAACGTCAACTAAAGCACGTCACACATTTCCATGATATTGAGATGAATAAAAAGTGGTGGTTAACAAACGATTAAAGAAAATAAGAAAATTCCTTTTAATGTTGTTGTTGTTGTTGTTGTTGTTGTTGTTGTTGTTGTTGTTATTGTTGTTGTTGTTGTTGTTGTTGTTGTTGTTGTTGTTGTTGTTGGTGTTGCTGTTGCCGTTGTTGTTGTTGTTGTTGTTGTTGTTGTTGTTGCTGGTGTTGTTGTTGTTGTTGTTGTTGTTGTTGTCGTTGTTGTCGTTGTTGTTGTTGTTGTTGGTGTTGTTGTTGTTGTTGTTCTTGTTGTTGTTGTTGGTGGTGTTGTTGTTGTTGTTGTTGTTGTTGTTGTTGTTGTTGTTGTTGTTGTTGTTGTTGTTGTTGTTGGGTGGTGGTTTTGTTGTTGTTGTTGTTGTTGTTGTTGTTGTTGTTGTTGTTGTTGTTGTTGTTGTTGTTGTTGTTGTTGTTGTTGTTGTTGTTGTTGTTGTTGTTGTTGTTGGTGTTGTTGTTGTAGAAAAATGTTCTCATGCTCACAACAAAAGATATTGGTAAAAATCTAGTGCGTTTATAATTTTGGCACGGGATGTATTAACCCTGTAGGAAAATCAACTAATTTAAAAGTAGTTGATAAAGTAGTTTTTTGTCATCCACAACTAGTTGAAATTCTGACTTTTTCCCATAGAACGAACTAACATATTTTGTATGGTGATGTCCGCTAAATAAGTCAATTGACTTTCGTCTGCATATACTTTCAACTACTTGTTAAATTAGTTATATTTAAACTATTTTTTTAATTACTTTAAAATAACCAATTGAAAACTATTACTGATGGCCTAAAGTTAATAATATCTGATGAAATACCATGGTTAAATATATATAAACTTGTAATCTAATAAAAATTTGCAATTAAAACATGTCAAAATCAGAGTAGTTGCCGCCTTAATATAATTCAAAGTAAATTATCAATCACTTGTTTTTTTAGTAGTATTTCAATTTCTTATATATAATGCAATAAAAACTATTTAGAATTGAAGTGGATGACGGCTTAATATAATTCAAAGTAGTTGATATACTGATTTATTTTAAACTAGTTTTTTAATTAGTTGTTTTTAAAAACAAGTTAGTTTGTTCCTATAGGGAAGCTAAACTGCCAAGCACACACACAGGCACATACACTCATCCTTTACTTTATGCTGCACCTTATAACGTACACGGCTACGTTTACATTTATTGCACACGTTAGTATAGCCAAAACTGGCAACAATTTTTCGGGCATTTTGTGAGCATGAAGCTTATTATGTAGTCATCGTCGTGATCGTTCTGGATGTTGTTGTGATGCCATCCACATTGCTGTAGACTACACGGAAAACAGTAGAAAAGGACATGAGTACAACTCATTGCTGACCAGTTTTTGGCCAGTATGTTGCAGTCAAGTGTTGGCGTTCAAGCTTAGCATGTTCCTGCTATGCTTGCATTTTAAATCAACTAGCAAGCCGAGCACTTAGCCTTTAAAGTACAACAACGTAGCAAGAACACCGCATCGTACACCGCGCAAAAAAAAAAAACGTAGTGAGATAAGTATATTTAAAAAAACTACTGTATAAAACAAACAAAGTAGAGTTACCATATTCACGCGAACACGGAATTTCGTGTTTTAAAAAACAAATTTCACGGAAAGTTCTACTTTCGTGTACACGTGCATAAGTTCGAGTCCCAATACAAAGGTTTATGTAGCAAAATTTATTTTCAGACAATTTTATTCAATTGTTTGTCTGAACGCTTTAGCTCAATCGTTGTAATATCAAGCAAACAAAGCTAAGTAATGCAAATATCTGCTATGGTACAATGGATGGCACGTCCTCCTTGAAGTCGCTAGGACGTGAGTTCGAGTACCGGATTGGGCAGAATTTTTCTAAGCATTTTTGAGCTAAAAATTCGATAAATGAAATAAAAGATTCAATATTGAAATCATAAACTGTTAATAAATAGAAAACCGCTGTTGATTAACAACATTACAATACAATATTATTGGATATTGAAATAATATCCAAGATAAAAATACAATTTTTACATTTTGATGGGAAAAAATTATACAAGTTGCTTCTATAAATCTGTGAATACATCGCTAATTCATCAACCACATTAAATGGGATGGTTTAACTATTGAAAATTTGCTGCCTTGACCAAGAACTTTCAATGTTTAAAACGTTTGAAGCCAGTGGATAGCTTAGCATAAGTTTTTTGTTACTTTTCTTTTAGTTTTTTTCTCTCGGTGTATGTAGCAAATTTACAGAAATACATTTTCTCTATATTTTTCCCCCTCTGTAGAGCTTATAATAAAGTTAACTGCATTTTGGGGCTAAATTGTTTTTTGCAATAGCGCAGGATGATGCTGGCAGCCAAGGACAAGGACAGCTGTAAAGGTGCCAAAGGATTTTAAACAACCTTGAAGCTTGCCGTATTATAAGGTACGCCAGCAAGCTTTAGTGTGTATCTACGTGTGCAACGGTAACATCTTTTGTACAAACTCAATTGTTGTTATTGTAAATTTTAATGTTTTTCTTTCTGCTATTGTTGCAGCTCTAGTTTAAGTTGTCGTTGCAGCAACTGGTAGACAATAATTCGAGGCCGGTAACAACAAAAATAAAGAACCAGAAAACACCGACACCAACACGAGTCCAAAACAAAAAAGGAACCCAAAAAATCACACTGTTTGTGCCAGCTATGTTTGTTTGTTTATCATGTAAATCTATTTCCTTCCTAGAGGCTGTGTGTGATAATTTCCACAACAACACCATCAGCAGCAAAGGATTATACCAAAATGTTGGATTATGGAATTAATGGAATTGCGAGAAAGTAGAAAATGTTACTGTGAGCATTTTCAGCCGTAATGTGTTTCCTGAATGGTGTTGTGAAACTCACTGTAGTGAGTGGACTATACTAGGTAAACATTTTTATTCAATGTCTACAATTTAAAAAATAATATTTAATGTCGATTTTAAAATTTGACCCGATTTCGATACTTTATTTCATGGCGATCTAGTTTACACCATTTTTGTTTACGAATAATCTGTCAAAAAAAGCTAGCTGGAAAAAGGTAGTATACTCAAAACCTTGGGGGCTACATATGGGCAAATCACAAAAATAGTCAAAGGTGAAAAGTAAAATTTACTAAAATCTTATAATTTAAGGATATTATTTAGGAGAAACATTTAAATTTTATTTATTTAAGTGATTTATACATTAATTCATTTACCATGCATCTTCAATTCACCCGCAGTGTTTCACAAATGTAGTTTTTTTTTCTGTTTAGTAAATGTTTAGTAAGTGTTTCGTAAATGTTTTTGTGTTATTAAAAATGGAAAGTATTGGCGAAAGATAATAGTGATATAATTGAGCCAAGGAAAGAACAACATATTGAATTTGTTTTTTACTTGCTTGCTTAATAGCTTGATTACTAAGTAATTTATTTATTTAATTACGCAATATGATCACAATGGAAACATCTGAAACGTCCGACACGAAACGTCCGAACAAATAAAATAATTTACTGTTTAGGGCTGATAAATTCGCAGATCTAGGCATAGTAAGCTTCTATTCAAAAAACAAAGATCAAGTTTAAAATGAGCAGAACAAAAAAAAAAAAAATCTAATGGCTATTTCAGTCCTTGAAAGGACTTTGACCGAGCTCCTTATGATCAATTGTGTGGTGCATGTTGCGAAATGTTGGAACACAAATGATCGAAAACTGGACCTACATGCTTTATGCGGACTCCGAACGGCGTATGTTCTCAACAATATTTTCACGGCAGTTTTTACTCTTTGAGGCTTGCCATTATCTGCAGAGAGGTGACGGCCGAACAGAAAAATTAATTCAATTGAAAACATTTCATGAGTCAGATGGGAACATAACAACATAACATAACATAACATAACATAACATAACATAACATAACATAACATAACATAACATAACATAACATAACATAACATAACATAACATAACATAACATAACATAACATAACATAACATAACATAACATAACATAACATAACATAACATAACATAACATAACATAACATAACATAACATAATATAACATAACATAACATAACATAACATAACATAACATAACATAACATAACATAACATAACATAACATAACATAACATAACATAACATAACATAACATAACATAACATAACATAACATAACATAACATAACATAACATAACATAACATAACATAACATACCATAACATAACATAACATAACATACCATAACATAACATACCATAACATAACATAACATAACATACCATAACATAACATAGCATAACATAACATAACATAACATAACATAACATAACATAACATAACATAACATAACATAACATAACATAACATAACATAACATAACATAACATAACATAACATAACATAACATAACATAACATAACATAACATAACATAACATAACATAACATAACATAACATAACATAACATAACATAACATAACATAACATAACATAACATAACATAACATAACATAACATAACATAACATAACATAACATAACAGAACATAACATAACATAACATAACATAACATAACATAACAGAACATAACATAACATAACATAACATAACATAACATAACATAACATAACATAACAAAACATAACATAACATAACATAACATAACATAACATAACATAACATAACATAACATAACATAACATAACATAACATAACATAACATAACATAACATAACATAACATAACATAACAAAACATAACATAACATAACATAACATAACATATATGCATATATATATTAACAAATTTGAAAGTTTTAAAACTCTCAACAAATTTTTTTTTAATAGAAACTATCAGTCCATATCACTCTTTGTACTCTCCTCTAATTTTATTGCCGGCCTTAAAACAGGTGATATCTGAAATAACCTTGAACAACATGAAGTTTCCTATCTTTTTCTCTGGTTTGTGTTTGACAGACATTGAAAGCTGATAACATTGAGGGAATTTAAAAAAAAAATAAACGACTTTTTTGACCACCCTAATTGCGGAGTTATTCCACATTAGTATCTTGGAGTATCGATTATTTTGAAGAGGGTAAAACGAGTATTGGCGAATATGAGCGATTTGGGCGATATGGGCGATTTGAAGCCGCATTTGGCTTCTTCAGAAAATCTGCTCATTCCCTCCGACGACAATGCAATGGTGCACACGTCTGTAGTTACCATAGTAAAATCCATAAATAAGGCTACGAACTGCTACCCCATACACCATATTCTCCAAACCTGAAGAAATGGCTTGGCATTAAGAGGTTTGGGCCAAATGAAGAGGTCATTACTGAAATAAACGCCTATTTTGATGTCCTTGATAAAATCTATTATTTGTAAGGAATAAAAAAAAATTGAAAAAACACTGAACTAAGTGTATCGACCTAAAAGGATACTACGAGTATGTTGAAAAATAAATCGCTTCGTTGTCAAAAAAAAATTCTTTTTTATTCAAAAGACATGAACTGACTTCTCAAAATGCTCTCGTAAGCTTTAATTTTTGATATGCACTCTAAATTTGAAATTTTGAAAGTATAGATTCATTTTCACAAATTCATCCATTGAATAACAACAATTGGGTTGTTCAAAAAGAAAGTGCTTTTTTTCTGATAGGCCCCACTGTTATCGTTTGCGCTCAGCTGTTTATTTACATTAAACCACAAATAAATGAATCTAATTTTTCCTGTTTTTCTTTTGAAAAGAACTTTGATGAGCAAAAAAAAAAGGCAAAAAGCAACTGCAGACAGGCAAAAATGAGTGGAAGTTTATGGCGAAGATGTGATTAAAGAAAGACAATGTCAAAAGTGGTTTGTCCGTTTCAATGCTGGGCATTTTTCAATCAAGGGTGATCCTCGTTCTGTTAGGCCCTCGGAGGTTGACGAAGATTAAATCAGGATGCTAGTGGAGACAACAAGAATTCGACAGTCAGATAAATTCATCACATCATCAAAAAATTGGTTGTCTGGATCCCGCACGAACTGAGACCGATTTCTCAAGCGTATGATTACGGGTGACGAAAAGCGGATTGTCTACAAAAATCAATTTTCTGTCAGAAAAAGAAGTTGATTCAAGAAAGATGAAGAGACGGATATGCAAGCAAAAGCAAATATTCACCAGAAGAAGGTGAATGCTCTCAATCTTGTGGAATTGGAAGGGGGCTGTCTACATAACATACGAGTTTGGTCACTCGGCAAAAATTGCTCGAGTTCGAATAGAATGTTTTGCGTCAGCCACCCTACAGTCCAGACCTTGCGCCCTCAGATTATGATATGATGCGGTCCCTGCAAAACTCACTGAATAGTAAAACCTTTGATAATGAAGGCCTAATTACACAGCACCTTGAGATGTTCCTTGCAGGGAAAAATGCATATTTCTGCCGTATCAGAATAATGAAGCTACCACAGAGATGGCAGAATGTCATCGAACAAAACGAAGAGTACATAATTGGCTAATGTCGATTTGACTAATAAAATAATTGCGCCTAAAATGTAAATAAAAAACCTTACTCAATTTTTGAACAACCCAGTAGTAGATCCAAATATAGTTTAAATTCGATTAATACAAATAAAGGTACTATTTTTTGTAAAGATGAAGTCTTATATAGTATACCTTAATATATAAAAACTATAAAATGTTACCATTATCTTAGGGATTGATCCTACATTCCGCTTTTATACATCCTTCATAAAAGCTTTTATTGATCAATAAAAGTAAATTAAAACCACGAGTTTGTTGTTGTTTTCTTGCTTTATATGACTTTATTTATGTTTGGAGGACATGTAATTCAATTTGAGGCAACACTAAACAAACGATTACAATAAATATTTTGCTGTATATAATTCTTAATAATATTTTGACTTTTCGAAACCAAATTTTGTTTTCTTTTTTTTTTAACTCATTAGAAAGGGCCTTACCAATAGTCAAGTGCTAACCCTAAGAAGTGTAAGTTTCATGTAAATAGTTAAAATTGTATTGGACCGTAAGAATGAACGTAATAAGTATTCGTTTTCATGTGAAAGTGCTATGCCATATTTGACAGATACAAAATTTAAAGAAAAAAGTAGAACAAATATCTTCCGCGAATTTGTGGCGAAAGAAATTACACCTTGGATGCTTACAAAAAATGAATATCTTACTAAGCGAGTTAGTGTCAGAGGAAGCCGAAACTTAATTGTAGTATAATACTAGTACAAGTGTCGGCACTTTATATTGGTGCAACATGAAAATGTTGTCACTTTCTGACAAAAAAAAAAAAAAAAGGAGCAGCGTACTATTGGCAAGGTCCAAAGAAAATTTTGTTCACATATCTTTTTGTAGGTATTTAAATACTTTTATTTATATAATTTTGATTACTTTTTCAAAAAATTAATATTTGTTCTATTAATTAGCATCTTGACTGCCTGCTTACAAAAAAAAATATATATATATAATTTTGAAAATTACCTGTTTCCAATAATACTACAATGGAGTCAATGTGTTAATCAGATCAATGTATTTAGCTAGCTATAGATTGTTGAGATAAATAATTTGCTGTCACATGAATTCAAAAAGTCGTATTAGATACGAACTATATTTAAGGTAATTAATAACTATTTACAAAGCTCAATCACCATACAGTAGTGGGTTAATATACACTGCAAACACAAATATTGTTTACTTAAATATGAACAATAATTTTAAAACATTTTTTTAAATAGTTTGTTAGTGGTTTTTGTTGTATTTTTTTTTTTTTTTTTTTTAATTTAAATGTTTGTATTTGTATAAATATTTTTATATTTTTTATATGTATAGTAAAATGATATGTATTTGGTTTAAATATATAGATATATTCTTATATACAACTATATACTTTAATTTTTATTTTTTAGTTTTTTTTTCATTCCTTTTTAATGTTGAAATTTAAAATACACACTTAAAACAAAAACACTTTTTTTTTGAGCCTGATTAGTAAAAAGTTTCTTGATAATTCAATAAAAAAAAATTTAATTAAAATTACTCTTCAAGTATATAGAAAATACTCATTATTTATATGAATTTAGATTATTTTAAGTAAATGACGCTTAAGTTAGAAACAGCTCTTCACATGCTATCTTGTACAGTAAAAACGACGAACGAAAAATACATTTATAAGTACAATTTATAATTACAATGACTTTGGTATATGGTGCGCAGAGCTGGGTTGTAATGATTCCTTTTGGATTAATTCCGCCTCAATTCCAATTCCCTGGAATTAGAAATAGGTAATTGGTCATCTGAATTCCTCAGGAATGGAATTGGAAAAAATGGTCAATTGCATTACAGAAATTGTGATTGGTAATTGAATGTTTTAATTCCTCAGAAAAGAAATTGAAAAAAATGGTCAATTCCATTACAGGAATCGTAATTGGTAATTGAATCCTTTAATTCCTCTTGGATAGAATTAAAAAATGATCAATTCCATTACAGGAATTTTAATTGGTAATTAAACCTTTCAATTCCTCAGGAATGGAATTGGGAAAAATCGTCAATTCCTTAACAGGCATTGTAATTGGTAATTGAACATTCCAATTCCTCAGGAATAAAAATTTCCAATTCCATTACAGGAGTTGTAATTGGAGGTTACTGTAATTGTAATTGGATTACTGTAATTGTTATTGGAGGTTACTGTAATTCAATTACAATTACAGAAATCCAATTAATTGAACATCTCAATTCCTCATTAATTAAAATTTTCAATTCCATTACAGGAATTGTAAATGGAGGCTACTGTAATTGTAATAGAATTACTGTGATTGTAATTGGAGGTTGCTGTAATTCAATAACAATTACAGTTATCCAGTTTTAGAATAATTGGAGGTTACTGTAATTCAATTACAATTACAGTAATCCAATTACAATTACAGTAATCCAATTACAACTAGAGTAACCTCCAATTTCGATTCCTGTAATGGAATTGAAACTTTTAATTCCTGAGGAATTGAGATATTCAATTACAAATTACAAATCCTGTTATGGAATTTACGATTTTTTCCAATTACAATGGAGGTTGCTGTTATTCAATTACAATTCCTGCAATGGAATTACAATTTCTGTAATGGAATTGAGATGTTCAACTACCAATTACAATTCCTTTAATGGAATTGACGATTTTTTCCGATTCCATTCCTGAGGAAATGAAAGGTTCAATTACCAATTACAAATCCTTTAATGGACATGACCATTTTTTTCAATTCCATTTCTGAGGAACTGAACCGTTTAATTACCATTTACAATTCCTGTAATAGAGTTGATAATTTTTCCAATTCCATTCCTGAGGAATTAAGATGACCAATTACCAATTTCAAGGAATTGGAATTGAATTGTAATGATTACTTTTCGACCCAGATCTGTTGAATTTGAAAGGTCAATGGACAGACACAGAAAATGAAGAAATCTAATATGTTGGCTGTTTTGTGCATATTCGAAAAACAAGTAGTGCTGGAAAGGCTTGCAAGTTGCTACCACTGTGACATTCTTACACTGTCGTAGCCTATACTTCGATAGACATCGACGTCAAAATAGTAGTTGTGATTTTCAGAGTTTCCTTTTGGGACGTACAGACGCAATAACACAATGCCTGCTTTAGAAAGTTTATAATATCAGTTCTTTAAAATTGAAAAAATTTTAATAATGTACTTGTCCTGTGCTCATAAACTAAACATTTTTATTCAAAGTTCCAAGTAAATGTTTGTGATTTAATGCTTTTTGATAGAATTTCATATTCCAAGCAGAATTCTAAAGATATTATTAATTGACAATTTAATAAAATGTTAATTCTACAATGGCGTCAAAAAGCAGGTTGGCAATTTTGTTGGCTTGCAGGTTGCTACATCTGTTTACAAGGACTCATTGAGTCAAAATTGAAGTTTTGTTTTATTTTAGTGATATTTTCGTTACATTTTTAGTATGGTAGCGCGCTGGCCAAAAAAAACCGCCCAAGGTATTAAGGATTTTGAAGCACTACAAAATACATATAAAATGCAATAAATTTTTATAAATATTCTAAATTGTTTTTCCTTGAGTTCTTCTACATTTTTAGCAAATTTTTCAAGGGGTGGCAACCTGCAAGCCAAAAATTCAAAGGTTCGATTTTGGATACTTTTGAAAAATTGCGTTACAATTTTCATTTATTGAGAATTCAAATGATTTGGAGTTAAGGATTTTGGCTTTTTACATCCTCTTATCAGAGTATTGAGCATATCAACAATAGGTTGATTTTATGAAAAGTTATAATAAAAAAGCTATGGGGCGCAACCTGTAAGCCTCTTCCCTACAGAAAAAAAACGTTGGGCTAAAAAAAAACCTTCACTGGGCATTAATAATATATAATATAAAACAGTATTATTAAAAGATAATGTTTAAATACAATATTTCATAAGGCATAATAAATTAACAAAACTTTATTTATTAAATGTATTAAAATACAATAATCTGGCAATACTGTGCTACCCACTAGCATGCACAAACACATCTGACACATTCACACATTCATATATATGCGACATATTTAACGGTCATTCGATTTCGTCGAGGTATGCATGGCATCTATTGTGGCAAAAGCGTGGCAGCACCATTTGTTAGACTCAACGTCAGGCTGCTTGTCAACATACCCAGTGCTGCAGCATTGTTGGGTGGGCTTGCGGTAGCTTCCTGTTCCAAATGAATATAATAGAGAAATAAATAGAAATTGTAGTATTTTTTATGCGTAAATGAAAATAACTTACAAATATTGTTAAATATACTCAGAGCCAAAACCACCTAATAAAATAGAAGTGTCTAATAAATTAATTTTCCTATGGTTTTCATTCCAAAATAGTGTCTAATTAAAATCATAGACTTTGAGTATTTTTCATAAGAAAAATACAACATTTTAAAAGGAATACAATTTTTTTTAAGAAATATTTTTACTACTATTAGAAAATATTAGCAAAAATATGCAATTTTTAAAAAAGAATATCTTAATGATTTAATAAGATTTATTTTTAAAATTATATAAGAAAATCTTATTGGTTTTATAAGATTTCTTTTAAAATAAAGTAAAAAAGTTTTTTTTTAAAACAAATTAAATCTTATTGACCTATACCCTGAACCAAAAACGTACATAATATAAAACTAAAAGTTATTTGTTTCATTGTCATCAATGAATCAGTCATACAAATTGAAACAATGAACGCGTTTGTTTGATTGTTTCAATAAATCTCTGGTCTTGCTCCAATATCTGTTCATTAAAATTAAGGAACTTTTCATTTAAATAATAAAAAACATTCATTGATTTGAAGAAACTTTTTCTTACAGACGAAAAATCTTTTCTGTAAGTCAAAGAAATAGTTCTTAGTTTCAAAGAACATATTCATTTAACTAAAGTAAAGAGTTCATTAACTCCAGCAACCGCTATTTTGGCCTAAGGAATAAAGTTTATGATCCCAAAGTATTTTTTTTAACATGCAATAACAATAGAGTTCAGCTACTACAGCTATATCGCACTTCCTCAGCATTAACCCATCTAAAGCCACTACCCAGTAATCATTGAAAATATCAATGTTATGGATAACCGTGACCACAAACTATAAATAAATTAAGTTGTTAGCGTTTCGACTGCTTCTACGGTTAGTGTTAAAATTTATGTGAGAAAGAAGTTCTGGAGAATCGAATACACCTGTTATGAGCTGGTGTAAATATACGATATCTGCCGATTTCCTTCGATCACCTAAAGACTGCATTTTTAATAGTTTTAAACGATCCTCATAAGGAGGAAGGTCTAATATGTCAGTTCCACTTAAGCCCCTTAGAGCAAACTGAACAAAACGTTTTTGGATTCTTTCTATTCGATCAACATGCACATTGTAACTTGGGGACCAAACTTGACTTGCATACTCTAAGTGAGGACGCACGATTGCATAATACAACGTTGTAGTTGTAATCATGCTATTAAATTCTTTGGCCCAGCGTTTTATAAAACCAAGCATTGAAGACGCTCTTTTACAAATATTATCAATATGAATATACCTAGGTCTTTGACGGTGTCTACACGACTCAAGGCAGTATCTTTAATCTTATAATCAAATATAAAATTATTCATTTTTCGCGAAAAGGTCATAGTTTGGCATTTATCTGAATTTAAAAACATATTATTTTTAGAACACCAAACTTCAAAGGATTTTAGATCAGACTGGAGTAGATCTGAATTATCTCTAGAATTAATCGTTCTGTATATTTTCATATCATCGGCATAAATAAGCAGATGAGAGTGTTCAATGACGTGAGTTACATCATTGATAGCTAAAATAAACAGAAGAGGACCAAGGTGACTACCCTGAAGAACACCTGATCCAGCAGTAAATTCAGAAGATAATGCGCCTCGGAAACGTATTTGATAAGATCGCTCTACCAAATACGATTTAATCCAGTTCACAAAATATTGTGGAAATCCCATTAACTCAAGTTTAAATAAGATTAGATTGTGTGGTAGCTTATCAAATGCCTTACTAAAGTCAGTGTAAACACAATCGACCTGGTTACCAGAATCAATAGAATTTAAGCAGAATGTTGTAAAATCGAGAAGATTAGACACAGTGGATCTGCCATTCACAAAACCATGCTGACGAGTTGTTATGACTTCCCCACAGTCGATCATACACCATCCGCTCAAAAAGTTTTGGAATCGATGAGAGCTTAGCGATAGGCCTATAGTTACTAACATCGTTCCTGCAACCCTTTTTAAAAATAGGACTTATAAATGATTTTTTCCAAAAAAGTGGAAAATAACTTTCGTTAATAGATTTATTGAATAATAAAGAAAGTGGTTGACTCAAAACGGAACCGCATTGTGTTAACACTGCGGCAGGAACACCGTCAGGTCCAGCACCAAACTCCTCATCGATCGATCTAATATACATTAAAATATCCTCTGGAGTGAAGGATATATGTTCCAAAGATACTCTGGGTTCGGAATTCATATATTCAAAATACTCTCCATCAGGAGTAAAAGAATCTGAACAGAATGATTCTTTAAAAAGATTGGCGAATAGGCCACAAATTTTGACGGGATTGTCAGTAAATCCCTCAGGAGTTCTAAATGAAGAAGGAAATCCATCAGATTTCTTCTTTATGTTTACGAATCCCCAAAATTTCTGTGGATCTGTCAATATTCTCAGCTTAACATTATCTAAATATTCGTGATATAATGTAGCTGAGCGATTTTCAAATTCCAGAAACAAACGTTTGTAAGTTTCTAGGTCGTTTGAGCCTAAGCTACAAATTGTAAATTGATATATCAAATTAAAGAAGAGCATTTTTAAGTTTAATGAACTTATTCATTGAATAAAGGAATAAAGTTGATTGTTCCAAAGGAATTTTACATTGATTAAATTTAAAATTTTTCGCATTTTAAGGACTGATACATTGAAATTACATTTAAAAAATCTTTCTGGGCAAGAATTTTAAAGAATTTTTTTTGTAGAAAAAATAACCTTTAAAAAAATAAACTCTGATTTCTGCAGTCCACTAACTTTCGTCGCTACTTAACACAACATTTGGCAAATCCAATGCGTAATAAAAGATTCTTTTCAAATCAATGAATTTTTCTTTGATTTAATGAATGCGTTGTTTGGATCTAGAAAAATTTGTTAATCGATAAGGATTGTTCATTGAAATCAAATCATTGTATTAATTCAAAGAATCAAATGTGGCGGCCGTGGCGCAATGGGTAGAGTGTGTGGCCCAAGCGACAGAGAACCCTGGTTCGAAACCCACCTTGACACAGAAATTTTTTTTCGATTGAAATGATTTTTCTGTTCAGCCGTCACCTCTCTGCAGACAATGGCAAACCTCAGAGAGTAAAAAAACTGCCATGAAAAGCTTCTTGGGAGCATAAGCCGTTCGGAGTCGGCATAAAACGTGTAGATCCAGTTCTCGATCATTTGTGTTCAAACATTTCACAACACACACAACACAATTGATCATAAGAAGCTCGGCCAAAGGACTGAAATGGCCATTTCGTTTTTTTTTTTGTGACTTCTTTAATAAATGAGTTCTTTATCATTTGAAGCTCATTTTTAAGCAACAATAAAAGTAAGAGACAAATTTCAATAAACACAGATTCTTGCAAGCAAAAAAAAAAAAAAACATTAAAATCAAATACAACTTAAAGAATTTGCTCTTTGAGCCGATGAATTTGTTCTTTGAACTAATGAATTGTTAATTGAAATCAATGAATTTGAATGAATGTAGCATAAAATTAACGAGAAATATATATGACTCGTTCCATTTCAAAACTCGTCTTATCCACTCATGACACGAACTGAGTTGATAATCAGAAATCGTTGTTAATGGTACACTTCGTGAGCCCTTCAAATCTGATATATAAAAACTTGCCTTACGAGTAAGTCGAAGTTACAAGACGGCAAAAAGTAGCTTCCGTTTTAAAACTAGCGTAATTCTCTCATACTATCAGTTCAAAACTTGGTTTATTCATAAAATCAAAACAAGCTGAGTTTTGATTCACGCTTAAAGGGGGGTTCTCATCAAAGATTGCCTAAAAAAGTTATCGCATTAGCAAAAGCAACCCATCTTTTTCACGAAAATTATGAAAAATTAGTTTGCACGAAAATGAGTATCTTTACGTCAATCTTTATTAAATGCACGCCCTACCATACTGTCGTAAGAATAGTTACCTCAAGCACCACCAGATGGCACAGTCACAAATCTAAAAGCATGAGATGTCCGGGAATGGAGATCTGTAACATCAAGTATCTTGAAACCTACAACATCATGGCACTTCAATTTTAATCAAATACAAAGATTCATTTTGACTAATGGTAACAACGGATCAACCAAAGTGAGAAGTGATCCACACTTCTATTGTGACTGTGGACAGGGATCTATATTGAAGGGAGGAAAATACATTTCAAAGCTTACCAAAACGAGGTCATTCCACCTGGAGCGTCTGTTAATGCAGCAAAACACAGAGATGTTAATTAGCTTTAAGAAAAAGCATTTTGGGACAAATTGGAAAGAGGACTCCGACTTAAGTTCTTTTTTAAAGATCTTTTACAAAGAATCCGCTTGTGGACAAAGGCCAACCTAAAGAGCAATGTTAAACTTCTGCTGAATATTCAGATATTTTAAGAATTTAATAAAGATTAGACTTAAGGCTTCTTTATTAAAGGTTGTAAACTATTCTTTAGGATTTTTTTCTTAACTGCGGCTATTTTAAATGTTTTCATAACTCGTTTTATCCCTGCATTGGCAATTTTAAACTTGTCTTATTCGAAGTGGCTTTACAACACTTGTCTTATTCAAATTATTTCCTATTATATCTCTCTTATTTTTTAATTTTGATTTGTAAGTGTTGGCAATAAAAAAAAATCGGCGTTTTTTTAGAGGCTTAAAACTTTTTTTTTAAATTAAACACAGGAAAATTAAAGAAATGGCTAATATTTTTACTATTTTAGCTTGCAAATTTTATGGCATTTAGTGTTTTGATAAAAATCCGAGCAAATTGGCACTGCGACTGTGTATTATGAAGACCATCCTGTCGGTCCAATATTGCAGCATTTTTTCCAGTATAGCCGGCTTGATCTAGTTTATAACGCGCCGAATGTTGGTCAGTCGTACCTGGCTTATCAGCATAGACCAGTGACTTAAAATACCTCCACAGAAAGTAGTCGAACGGAGTTAAGTCACATAACCTAGGTGGCCAATTGATTATTCTGCTACCAAAAGTTCGCCTCAACAAAGTATGGTTTCACACGCTGTATGACTTGTTGCACCATTCTGCTGGACCCAATAAGCACTTAGACGATTGATATTGACGTGGGGAACCAACAAGTCGTGAATCATTTGCCTGTAGCGCTCTGCCATTGACAGTAACGTTGGCTCCATCATTAACTTTGAAAAAGTCTGGACAAATGATGCATTGGGCATGCAAACTACACCAGACAGTAAACTTTTTTGAATGTAAGGCAGCCTGAAGAGTCCCTTCAGGATTGTTATCACTCCAAATACGGCAATTTTTGTTATTTATGTACCCGTTAAGCCAGAAATATGCTTCATTGCTGAAGATGATTTCATTTGATTTCGTACAAATGCTCTGTAAGTTTCCCGTACAAAACGCGAATTTTTGAAATAAATTTTCACAATTTGTAAACGTTGTTCCGGTGTAAGTCTTTCCATGGTAAATTGCCAAAGTATATTGAACATAAATGTCAAACACATGTGTTTACTTTGACAATTGGTTTGACAGCTATCTCCTTAGGAAATTTGATACCTCTAAAAAAAACACCCTTCAGTATAATCTTCAATAAATATCAATACTTCCGCGACTTACACTAATTAAAAGAAAAAACTTTAATATCTTAAAATTTTAATAGAGTGATAACACAACTTTTGAAAAGAACCGACTCATATATATTTATTGTTTTATCAAAATTTAATCAAAATTTTAAAAATTTTGTAACTCAAAATAAATTTTACAATAAAATTACGAGTTCAAAGTTGGCTTATAGTATGTTCACACTAAGGCCGAAAAGCCGCTTTTCGAACAATAATGGCTTTTCAGCTGAAAAGCTACATGATATTAAGTTTTTCGTCATAGAAGAACTGTCAAATGAAAAGCTGATATTTGTTTGCTTTTTAACGAAAAACTCTGAAAACTTAGAAAACAACCCTGATTCAGAAGTCTGTTCGTTGAAGTAAAGTCAAAATCTATTACAAAAATCCAAGTTGTCACTGATATTTGACATTTCGTCTGTCTGTTTTCATTTGTTGTGATTTATAGACAAACTTTCTTCCCAATTAGAAAACATATTGAAAATGGAAAAATAAATAAAAGGAGCGCGTACAGTGGAGTGACCTTCATGAGGCGATGTTTGTGGAGTTGTGTGAGGAGAAGTCAGAGGAGTTTCGCAGTGCACGCAGAAATACGCACATATATATAAGCCAAGCACAATGAAACAAATCGCTATAATAACAAACATATGGCTACTGTCGGTCAAATGAAAAGCTGCTTTTCAAGTGTAAACACCTTTTTCTGAAAAGAGGTTTTTTAGCTGAAAAGCGGCTTTTCGGCCTGTGTGTGAACATGCTATTAGACAATAACGTTTTTTGTTATTCAAAATTCCTATAATGAAAGCTAAAGCAAAGAATGGTAGGTAAAGCAGCATTTTCCCAGTTATTACTTATCTTCCTAAAATAATGTTTTTATAAGATAATCATATAAAAATACATCAATAAGATATGTGTCTTCATTTTAAATGGTCTCTTCTTAAACTTTAGAGAGTAAAAATAAAAGGTATTCCTCTTAAAGAATTTTCGTAATATTTCCATATCAACTTATTTATTCATAAATAACTCTTATTTAAAAATATTGGATCGCAACTTTAAATTTTTAATAAAATTTCCTATACGGAACTAAACAATTTTCTTAGTTAAAAATTCTTATTATTGGTAGTAATAATAAGAAAACCTAATAAGTAAAACCTTGGCTCGGTGTTAGGATTTATATTTGTTGTCATATTCTACCATGGCTACTATTGAGTAACATCTATGTACGAATACTTACAATGCTCAGTGTGCGTACTATGCATGCACGTGGCTGTTGCTCGTTCACGCCATCCATGACTGGAGAACTGCCACGAGATGACATGGAACCATTTTGCATTTTAAGATCATCCGAGTGATGAGTGTGCGAAGAGTTGGACATGCGACCATCGAGTGAAACGTCATCGGGATGCGCATCCTGCAATTAGTGAAAAAAAAATTTGTTAAAAACCAAAACAAAACTTTCCATAACTCAAGCTTAATCTTCAACTAGTTTAACTTTACCTACTTAAATTAATTTTTTTACCCTATAACTACTCGTACTCACGACTCTGGTCCTTAATTGTACAATTTTTCTTTTTTTTCATAGTGCTTCCTCTTACTCTTTTTACTAATGAATATAAATGATTATTTTTCGCATATTTTTTTTTTTTTTTTTGGTTTGCTTCACTTGCTCACTTTAAATTGCATTGTTGATTTTATTTCTGTGCCGCAGATTCTGATCCGGATTAAGTCGATAAATTTTCAATTCGCCTTTTTTCAACTGTGGTCGTTGAAATCCACGAAAAAAAAAATAAATAAATCAAAAATACACCAATCAATTTAATTAAAGCGAAAATGTTATTATCGAGCTTTATTTGGGTTTTGAGCATTATTTTTTTAAAAAAGCCTACATTTCCCTGGTATATTTAAATATTTTTTATTTTGTTTCAAATACCACCAATCAGTGCAATTAGTAGGTATATTGAAAATTCTTTTTTCGTAAGCAATAACAGCTTAAGTCTGATTTCTGTGTTTGGAGAAATAATCTTGCTTCAAAGCTTTTAATAGCCATAAAAGTTGTATAAAAGCTTCTTTGCTTTTTATATCATAACTTCGGCCAGGATCAAGCTAGATGATTCAATTTTTATGTGTACATAGATATATTCTCAGAGAACACAGCTACATAAATAACCCAGATTTGTTTTAAGTCGACTTAAGCGTTTATTGCTTATTGGATTAATAGGCCAATATTTTTACAAGGAATGGTCCTCAGGTGATACTCGCCGATTTGAATGATTTTCGGATGTGTGATAGAGGACGAAAATTTAATGTTGACGTATTTTTTTAAACATGCTCAATCGGTGTTTTAGGGTTTCAAAAATGGTTTGGGTATCAAAATCAGCAGAAATTTGATTTTGTTTTTTTGTGCTTTGGCAGAAATTTAATTTTTTTCACCATAACTTCACTTTTTTCCATAGAAACCTATACAAATTTGATATTCAACAAAAGGTATTTTTGAGCTACACTTGATGGCATAAAATTTGTAGAGATCAAGTTTATGCTAATTTTGTTGTAATATTTTACAGTATTTAGTCAATATCATGAGGAATCTGTACCCCAAATTTCTTCATTTTCACTTATGTTTGAATGAGGATTTATTTATCTGTTATTAATTTTTTCTTTTTTAAATTTTTGGCTTTTATAATTAAATTTTTTTATGTAAAAATAAACTTATTTTTTCAAAAACTAAATAGCTGAACTCCACAATATCGGTGTCAAAAATCTTGTATTTTCTCGTCGTTCCCGTATGTGCAAATACTTGAAAAGAAAAGTTTATTTTTATTGTGTTTGCAAACAAACTGTGTGCTTTTAACTTGTATGTTTGAAAAAAATCCAAATTTCAACGGTTTAACTTTCGATGCAAATCTACTACTTGAAAAACTACTACTTGATAAAAATGATTTCAATAATACCATTAGCTGAGCATTTATATATTTAAACTTTTTTCAAAAAATTTTCAAAATATCAACTACTTTCTCAAAAATTGGCACAAAACTAGTTTTTGTTATAAAAATAATTTAAATTCAAAATTGTATTTTTGACTCTCTTTGATATAACATATGTAAAGAAGTAACAAGCTCAGAAATAATAATTTTGATAAAAATTGCCAGCAGCTTTGAAATCAAATTTTGTTTTAAAATCAAAAAATTGGAACAAAGACATAGAAGTATGAAAAATACTGGCTTACTATTGAAAATTTTCAAGAATAGGTCCGTTATTCTGTTCTATAGAATTCTTAGTCAAACAGAAAAAAATAGACCATCGTGTTCAATGAACTTCTCTATTGATATTCTCTATTGATATATTTATGAAAGAGTATTTTATTAACCCTCCGTCTGACAGACGTTCCGATTATCTTCGCATCGATGGATAGTATCTGGCCAGAACCCTATACATTTACATACATTTATACGTGAATAGATGCTACTTGCAGACACCTTTTTATACCAAGCAGGTATATTTTTTTTCATTCCTTACCTTTCTCATTCGTTTTGGCATATAATGAACTACCTGCGTGAGGAAAACAAATCCAAAATCTATTTTAAATCGAAATAAAAACATGTTTTTGTTTCGTGTACTTTTCTTCTTTATATTAAATCATATAAAAATTGTTATAATACGAATTTCTTTAATCGTTTTGAGAAATGCAAGCAAAACACTGGATTTGTGCATTTTGAACACAAAAAAAAAACGAGTTTTACGATGCAACTTATCACATTCTTGTAAACAAAGTTTGCAGTCTCTCTTTCCTTTGATTGTATTGGCAGTTGCATTGAAAGTATTTGATAGAACAGTTATTGCAGCACCAAAAAACGATTCAAAACCCAAACGACAAGCTACAATCTTGATAATGTTGGGATTATTCATCCGTTTTGCGACGTTTGGTAGAAACAATTTTTTGGCAAGCGTATACAAAAAATTGCGTTTAGCATAATTTTTATCGAAACTTCCTTGCAAATGACAAAAGCAGCAAATGATATCGAATATATTGCAGAAGAAAGCTAACGTCCATCGTCTGGTTGGCAATTTTGCTGAAAAATGTGTGACCATTAAGTCCATGCAATCAACGCCTGCCTTATTCGTATTAAAAAACAAAATTGCTTCTGGTTTGCGTGCTTCACCTTCACAATATTTCGAAAAATGCACCGTTGAAAAGTAAATTCACAGCTTTGCTCTTTTCTGTCACATAGCTATAAGTGAAACGAGGTTTTCATGAAAGGCAAAAAGAGATGAAAGCACAGGGCGTGTATGATTCTTCTTCATTTCTTGAGGTACACATTTTTTGTTCGCCCGAATGGTGTCAACTTTTGCGAGACCAATTTGAGATAGGCGCTTGGCTCCTTCCAGTTTTGTAAAAAAATTGTCAGCCACAATTGTTCGTCCTCTGTTATTGCACCGGTTTGCATGTTGTAACAATATATTTTCGCTTTGGTTCACTTCACGCTCTTCTCCTTCATTTCGCTCGTGTATAATTGGCCTTACAATGGATATTTTGTCATTGATTCACATGCCCACCAAACTTTGATACCGTATTTCGCTGGTTTCGATGAAATAAATTGGGTGAATTTAGCTCCATATCATTTGAATTTGAATTTTGAATTTGAATATGAATATGAATATGAATATGAATATGAATATGAATATGAATATGAATATGAATATGAATATGAATATGAATATGAATATGAATATGAATATGAATATGAATATGAATATGAATATGAATATGAATATGAATATGAATATGAATATGAATTTGAATATGAATATGAATATGAATATGAATATGAATATGAATATGAATATGAATATGAATATGAATATGAATATGAATATGAATATGAATATGAATATGAATATGAATATGAATATGAATATGAATATGAATATGAATATGAATATGAATATGAATATGAATATGAATATGAATATGAATATGAATATGAATATGAATATGAATATGAATATGAATATGAATATGAATATGAATATGAATATGAATATGAATATGAATATGAATATGAATATGAATATGAATATGAATATGAATATGAATATGAATATGAATATGAATATGAATATGAATATGAATATGATTATGAATATGAATATGAATATGAATATGAATATGAATATGAATGTGAATATGAATATGAACATGAATATGTACTGAACCATATGAACTGCATATTTTCATGCGGTTCATAGCTTTTTGTGAGGTTTCATTCAAAAAGTTCCATATGTCTCGAATAGGAGCAGCTTTGTAGAGCCTTTGTCGAAATTCACACGTTCGACCATCATTAAAACGAATATATTGTATCAATGAAATAAACCTTTTATACGACATGACTGCTCGAAAAATTGGCAAAGCATCTGAACGTCACAAAAGAGATGCGTCTTGCAAGTATCGTATGTTTTGCAATAGAAAGCAATGCGAAATGAAAAAAATACCGTATATGTTCCGTTTCCATACAAAATATATAGGGTCTAGCCAGGCACCGTCCGTTGGTCCGAAGGTGAAATTTCTGGAAATCCTTTTTTCGTCCTGTTAAAGGGCTTTTTTAAATTATTATAGCAATATATCGATAACCAATAAAATTTTAGAGGGTACCTGGAAGTACAAGTCTCTATCTAAAAATGAAATATGTTCAATTAACGTCGAAAAACGAAATATGTCTGGCCAGACCCATCTTTCAGACGGAGTTTTAATGTGACCAAGATTTTCTATAAATGAAATTGAAATTACTTTCAACATGCCTCAAAAATAAAGACCCATCCATTTTTTTGGGTCAGTCTAATGTTTATTATGAAAAAAAGTTCATACCCTGCCCTTTTGCAAAAAGTCATCTACTCCACTGCTTTAATGATAATCAGATTCTAGAAAATTCCTAAGTTTTAGTATTTCTTAGGAATTGAAAAGTGTCTCTCTGAGAGCCACACATACGAGTATTTCAAAAATACATAAATAAAACTGCTGACATATCATAATTAATTTCCAAACCTTCACTTTACTATTAAACTTTGATTTTATTCTTAAGTATCATACGTGTTGAACTTAATAAACTCAACGGAGTGTCGAAATTGAAATGAGTTTCAACACAGAAACTGGTTAGAATTCTAAATAAACATAAACATAACAAATCCGCTTAAGCAAAACAAAACAAAAAAAAAATAAAGAGAACCCGGCTTTTATCTTCATCACTAGCTCCGTTTGATGCAGAATTCCAATTTGGACTCATACACTTTAATAGGTATGTTTTAATAATGTTTACATTGCAACTGAAACACAAATAAGGATAATGCCAAGGCACACAAACAAACATATATGTACACATTTATATATTTCCTGCTCATGAATGAAGTTCACACCCACTCACCTCCTTTGCAAGCGAACCATGAGGACTGCTGCATAAACCGAATTTGATGTCCATGCAATGCTGTTCCAAATCGCTGACGTGTTCATCGCCAATGTGCGCAGCATTGCCATTGGTAAGGGGCTTTTCCACCATAACTGTTGTTGTAGCCAAGTCAGCGCCGCTTGTTGGTGACAATTGCTGTGCCTTATTGTTGTTGTTGTTGTTGTTGTTGTTGTTGTTAGTGGTAATGTTGTTATGTTGCTTTTGCTGTTGCTGCTGCTGCTGCTCATTGTTTAAAATGACTGTCACTGCTATGTCTTTGGCTGTTGTTGCAACATTAGTAGCTACAGCTGCAGCTGCATTAGCAACAACAATATCGCCACAATTGGCGTTATTATTATTATTGCTACTCTTGATATTGTTGTTGTTGTTGTTGATGTTGTTGGTATTAGTCTCATTGCCCAATTCGTAAATGTTGACCATGTGAGCAGCCTGTGCGTGTACCATTAGATCCCAAGGATTGGCAAAAGCATCCTTGCAAACGGCACACAGGAGTCGGGCACTTGTTGGTGGGGTTTCTATGGAGAAAGTGGACAGATAGACAATGAACGTTGATTTAAAAAAAAAAGTTGCTAAAAACAATTTTTATTATAAAGGTGACCAGTGACAAGCCACTTTAAGCAAAGTTAAGGTCGGCGATACATTTAGAGGAGAGTAGAAAAGAGTGTTATTGAGGTGATGGTTTTTGTAAGAAGAAATTTGTTTAGAGTTTTGAAATTTTCGAATTTTGTAATATATACATTTATGTTTAAACATTTTTTTTTTCAAAAACAAAGATGGCGCTGGCTACAACGATAGCAGCAAAAGACCTCTTTTTTCACTGCGGGCATTCTGCTGGCTCCTAGGTTGACCCGATAATAATTTTTTTTTTAATTTTAAAACGTTATGAAAATATCTTCAAAATTAATTTGCATGAAGCTAATCTTTAAAATAGCTTTTTAAAGCATTTTTATTCAAAATTAAAAACAAAAAATAAGTCAAAAATGCAATTTTCTTGTATAAATTTTTAAAAAAGACTTTTTTAAAAGTCTGTCTCATTCAGATATTTTCATTACGTTTTCAAATTAAAAAAATCTTTTTTTTTTTGGTCAACGTAGGAGCCAGCAGAATGCTCGCAGTGCGAAAAGAGGTATTTTGCAGCAATCGTCTGTGTTTATGAAAAAAAAAAACAAAATATTTTTTTTAGCATAAATGTACATTTTACCAAATTTAACTATTTTCAAACTCTAAAATTTCCTCTCTAAAACTCTAAAATCCGGCCTTTATTAACCCTTATAAAAACTTTTTCTTTTACAACGTTTTATTGATTTTTTTGCTTTATTATACAATCTTTAAATTAAAAAGTTAAGGAAAATGTTTCGGAATATTAAAACAAATGTCAATTTAAAATTACAATTTTAATTTCTATGCAATTCTATTCAAATTCTATTTTAAAACCAAAATTTTTTCCCTTGAAAAAAGTCCTCAGCTTCCTAACCCCCTTTATCAATGCCCTTATCTAATATCACTCATAAATAGCTAAGATAAAAAAAAAATGCAAAACTTAGCTCTACAGCATCCATAAAACTCCTTCAGCTAAGATATCTATAAATTAAGCTATTTTCCAAAACAATTTCAGCGGTTTCTTGCTTGCCTGCTAACTTGGCCCATATGTTGCAATGATTCATGGTCACATCCATTCTTCGCTGCTCAGCACTAAGCCTAGTGCAGACAAAATATTAGCCACATCTTGGCAAAATGTGCAAAGTTCAAATATGCATCAATGGGTGGCATGAAGCAGCCAGCCAACATCCACCCACCCGCAGACAAACTTGTTAAAATGCTCAACAATAATAAATTAATTATAAAATCAACAAAAAACAACGCAAGTGTTAAGACAAGTGCAACAACTAAACAACTAAAACAACAACAAGTGCAATAACAATAAAATCAACATACTTGCTGCTAATGCAACATCCTGGCACTTGCATGTGAACCTTAATTTGCAATAACTTCTCTTGTGGTCCAATAATTCAGCCAGTTCGTTGAAGCATTCTCTGCAATTGCCGCAAATTAATGTGTCGGGATTGCCTGAAAGTATATAGAAAAGCAAAAATGGAAAAAGATGAGCACGTACACGATGTAAGTTGAGTTAAAAAAGTTTTGAGTTATGCAAATCTAGAGTTGTACTAGTTACACTTAAAGAAAACGTTAAGTGTTTTTAAGTTAGAAATAGAAAACACCATTAATATTTTTTTTCCCCCTTTTAAACTAGGAAGCGTTTCCTTAACTTTTAAACTTATTGTTGTTGTGGCTTAAATACATCATCTTGCCACTTTCTAGGCATAGTTAAAAAATGTTAAAATCTGCAGATGCTTTTCATATGCTGCACGGGTCACAAATATTATTTTATCCATTGCTTTAAACCTTGCCTCTTTGTTTACAGCTTATTGTGTGGCTTATCTACACTCAGGAAAAATGTTCTCGGAATATGAGAAAAAAGGCATAATATTTCAGGGTGTGTAGCAGGGATGATATTTGACTTAGTTGTAAAAGGGCCAAAATTTATACAAAAATAGGGCATTTTTGACAAGAATGGGGCCCTTAGTGGTAATTCAATATTAAAGACTTTCTATTTGAATATTCTGCCATGACCACATACATATATCCAAATAGATTTCGAATTGACTGTTTTCAAAGTTTTTCAGATTTTTTTTATTATTTTTTATTTCACCATTTTGACCTAAGCAGGGAAGTTTAATTATTTGTCACAAAAATAGCACATTTTAGTTTAAACGATCAGCTTTCAGAATCTTTCTATTAAATAGATTTGATTTCATATATAGAAGTCCCATTGCATTTTAGAAAAAAGGCTTGTGCATTTATTGCAAACGTCAAAAATATGGCAAAAAATAATCAGAAATTCTCAAAAAGAATTTGTAACTAAGCCATTTTTTTAATAAGTTAATAATACAAATAAAAATAGCAAAGCATTTCCACAGAAAACCGCAAATCGGATTGATATATTCTTCGATAAACAGTCTTAGGAGTATTCTTTCGAGTCCTTGGTTATATAAATAAGAATTTCAGAAAGATATGATTGATAAATTTAACAAAGAGTCTGCGTTAGGACTTGTAAGAAGACGAACCAAAGATGCGGGACGAACTGGGCATGATACTAAAATAAAATCAGTTCCACCAAGAAAACATGTTAAGGAATGGCGGAATTTAATCTATACCCATATTCGACGGACCCATCTGGCAACGCCATAACTTTTGACAGAGATGTCAGATCGCTTAATGACATACCGCGTTTGAAGCGTCAGTCCAAGCAGATTTTTACCATGGAACAATACACGCCACGCGAGCGCTCTGAAATAGTTGAAATTTACATTCAACAGAAGAAGTCAATTGTGAAAACTCAACGTGCTTTTAAAATATTAAAAAATGTGAGAAGTGCGCCTTCTAAGAACACCATTAAGCGTTTATACGAAAAATTTTCGACTGGTGAGGCTCTTTCTAATCCGAAGAGGCGAAATAAAAGTCGACCAAGGCGATCGGCCGAGAATATCGCTGCCGTACGAGCCAGTGTTGAGAGGTCCCCAAGAAAATCCCAAAAACGCCGTTCTCAGCAGTTGGGCATGGCTCGGTCCACTTTACAACGGATTATTCGCGTTGATTTGCATTTGTTCCCGTACAAAATTCAATTGACGCAAAGATTGTTGCCTGCGGACAAGCCTCGTCGATTGGAATGGGCCCAAAGAGTCATCGAAATGGCCGAAGATGACGAGCAATTTTGGAACAAAATTATCATGTCCGATGAAGCCCATTTCACATTGAATGGGACCGTAAATAAGCAAAATTGCCGTATTTACGCCACTGAAAATCCTCAGGAGATTCAAGAAGTGCCTCTTCATGACGAAAAAGTCACAGTTTGGTGCGGCGTTAGTGCGAAAACGGTCATTGGGCCGTTTTTCTTCCAAAATGAAAATGGCCATGCTGTTACCATCAACCAGGAGCGTTATCGCGACATGATGACCAATTTTGTGATGCCAATTATTCGTCGAAAGCGTATGAGGCAGTTCTGGTTTCAACAAGACGGCGCTCCACCGCACACAAGTCGCATAACAATCGATTTTCTGAAGAATTTGTTTCCGGGCCGTTTGATGTCGAAAAGTGGTGATTTGGACTGTCCACCGCGTTCGCCCGATTTGACGCCGCCTGACTTCTTCTTGTGGGGATATTTGAAGTCAAAGGTTTACGTTAACAAGCCAAGGACCGTAGAAGAGCTCAAGGACAACATTCGTGAAGAAATAGCCGCTATTCCGGCCGAAATGTTGGCGAAAACGATGGAAAGTGCTGCAAAAAGGGCACAATACGCCATCAACGCCAGAGGCGGCCATTTGAGAGATATCATATTCAAAAATTGATGTAAACAAATCTACTTGGAACAAATTAAATGATTAAGATTGCCAACCGCCAAATTTTTATTTTTTTCTTTGATTTTTTTAACAAAAACATGGGTCCGTCGAATATGGGCAACCCTGTACTATTAATAAATCTGTAGCCACTTTTTATGTTCACTCATCACGTTTAAACGACAACTCAGATTTTTATAAAATTTTGTACACATATTTATAGGTCAGCAGAGAGTGCAATAGGATACTTTATTTTAACCCATTAACAACCAATGTTACTATATGGAAACATATGCGTCTCGAATTTTCATTAAATACTGCATAATATTTCAAAAGTTTTAGTGCCAGTTTTTTAAAAAAGTAAAATTAGCATGCAATAATAACTTATTTCTGCTCAATGGCATACATAGTTTTCACCAAAATGTTGCTTCAAGTCTAAAAATGTCTGTTTTTTATGGTTTTCTTTCGGCCCTAATGGATTAAATTGCACTTCGGTTAAACGAGAACAAAATCAATAAACGCTTTTAAATTTCCTTCAATTTGACCAGATCTTTTTAGTATTAATTATAAGCTGAGAATGAGAGAAAAACGACTTGAAATTCACACTTTTAGCTTTGAAGGCAAATATTTCAGTCAGTTTGCAATGGATTTCAATATTTTTTTTTGAAAAATGTTGTTTGTTAAAATATCCTTCAAACATAAGTTGAAATTTTTAATAAACCAAAGTATTAATATTTTTAAAAATTTTTTTAAAAAATGTTGAAAAATTTTTAGTTTAAGCCAAAAAATTGGATAAAAGTTGTTTTTGTTGTAAAAAAAATTAAATCCAAAATTTAGGTTTTCGATTTCCTATCAGATGATATAACAATCTTAAGGTTAATAATTTGTAGTATTACTTAAACAATAAAAAATCGTTTTGGTAGCGAAAAATCATGCCTACCCACTATCAATTTTTGAATGAAAACTTTTTGAAAACCCGGCGAAGCGGCGGGTTTAAGCTAGTAAAGAATAATTTCATGAATGTTATACAATTTTGGAATATAGAGCCTTGAGCAACAAAATTAGTTAAATAAAAACTAATTAAAGGTGGAATATACGAATTTTTATGCAAATAATTGTTTATTACTTCTAAAGAATTTATTTAGATAAATTCCGACGCCATACTCTGAAAGAGCGTGAAGTTTTATATGGGCATTTCCATAATGTCAAACGTGACCGTCGCACACATTTTAAGTGAAAAAAGGCAAAGTAAAACATATTTGCATTTTCTTTTTAGTTCACATTGAAGCTCTTAGGTATCACTTTAAAAAGCTTATAGTAGGCATAGTAGGCATAGTAGGCATAGTCCTGGTTCAAAACAATAAACAAAAATGGAAGTAGTTTTCGTGTCAATATATATAAAAACAGAATTCAGCGAAATCTGTCACAGTTTTTTGATGCAACTAGTTTTAGAATTTTATGAAAAAATGTTACACTATAATGTATTTTGTTTGATTCAAATATCTTCAGTACTTTTATATTTTTTAATCATAATCTGAGGCGATACGTTATATTTGAACGTGACATTTTTTTCCATTAGGATTCAATTGAGTAATTAAGTAATTATAATTTAGTAATTAAAAAACAAACTGAATATATTTTAAGCTCCTTACCTCAACCATTTGTCATTATATTAAGCCAATATCTTCCATTTACTAAAACAAAAACTTTTCGAAACATTTACTAAAAAGAAAAACTACATTTGTGAAACAGACAATTTGATCATCATGGTAAATAATCATATAATCAATACCATAAAATATTTATGGGCATGATCGCTTAAAAGAATAAAATTTAAAGGTTTCTCTAAGATAAAATCATAAAAAAATAAGTTTTTAATAATTTTTAATTTTTGGGTCACAGTGGACTTTTTTGTGGAAATGCCCATATAGGATATCATACGTCGGAAACTATTTTTGTTGGAGATAAAATAAAAAAAAAAATTGGTGAAATTTCATTGAAAATTAACGCCATTAAATACTTAATCGGTTAAGGCAACTTAAGACTACGATGGAGCCTTTTTTACGGGTTCGCCTTTTCATATATATGCATGAATGCTGTAAGGAATGTATCGTGCTTGAAGCTGTCCACCTCAAAATTCTATTCTTAAACCTATAGAATTACTTTGGGATACTATTATAAGTAAAATCGATTCGAAAATTTAGACATTCTATTGGAGGGTGTGCTGAAATCTTCACACTTCCTCCATTATAGTAGATACCAAATGTTTGTAAGGAATTTTCCTGTAGATGTCAAAATAGTGGTTCTTCTGCATAATACTAACATGGTGGCTTTATATAAAATATAAAAACATCAGTTTTTCAAACATTTTCTTCAGTTTTAATAGATTTCTGTTTCTCTAATCTATCAAAAACGTACCTGCGTAGGCTTATATAGCTTAAATACAGCTTAAAAAAAAACACAATTGAGGAGAATTGTTCAAGTTTTTTGTTTTGCTATAGCTTTAATTTCAAAAAATTCAACAGAAGTTATTTTATTGAGATCGATTCAAAATCATTTTATTAAAAATTTAAATTTTGCAATTAAATTTAAATTTAGATGATATGTTTTCAGAAGAATTTTTCAAAAGGGTCTAAAATTAATCAAAAGGGCTTCGGGGCTTATGAAATGAAAAAGGGCTCAAAAAAGCCCTGAAAGCCCCCAAATATCATCCCTGGTGTGTAGAACGTTTGAAATATGATTGTTCTCAATTATCGTTCTCTTTACATAAAATTGTGATTGATTATTTTTACGAACGAATGACGAACGCTCTGCTGGCGTCATTATATTTATCGTTGATAAATTTGTCAGCTTCGTATTTTTTCAAACGAATTTTTCACACAACAACAAAAAGCAACAAACGTTCGTTTGTTATCGTTCATTAAAAATGAGCGTTTGAAGAAAAAATTCAGGAACGTTCGTTTGTACGTGGAACTGTTAGAGAAAATATGAGTTTTTTGTGTTTGTGTATACGGTAAAAAAATTCAGAAGAAACAAAACTACATGTGGACTGGATATGAAATGTAACTGCCTATGAGCAAAATTATATTTTAATGCTTTTAATTAACTTGAATAAACTTGATGCCCACTCAAATCAAAAAGGATGGTCGGTTAGATTGGTGTTTTATGATGAGATGGTATGATATGTACGGCATGCGTTGGCGTAGATAGCTTTTGGTTCTGGGGGCTCCGTAAAAAAAATAATTACCTTAAAAATATTTTTTTTTTTCGGTGCCTGAGTACTAGGGTGTTTTGTGACGCCAAATGTCTGTTTCACAGCGCAACTTTGTTTAAACGTCGAAAACGTATGAAAGAAGACGCTATAGCATGTCAAATGCATATTTATCTTACATATATATGGATGGTAAAGCGCACAAAAACTTTGACCGGAAACCCTACTAACTTCCTCCACTATTAGACATGGAAAGGAACCAATAACATCACCCAGACATATCTATACAATGTAATTGTTGTAGACGTACGTACCATAATCCGTACATTCATCAGTACTGTTGAGACAAGTACCTATTATGTCATTAGCCCCACCACCCCTATACTTATACTTTTAAATTCAGAATTTCAAAATTACAAGAATTCGCAAAAATACAAAAAAGTCTAGGTGGCAATCTATCTTGAATCCGCCCTCTTGAACTTTAAATTTTGACATCTATTCCGAAATCAGCTACTTCCTAAATATTGCCAACCTACAGTCTAGTCAACAGAAGCCTACAGAAACCTTAAAAGTCTTAATACGCTTAAGCTTTTCTTACACAAACTCATTGCATTTTTTGGATACTTGCTTTATATTCAATTACATAATTGGATACTTGCGAGCTTACATGCATTTGTCGAGCTTTCAAAGCTTTTAAATCTTCGGTCTTTTTTTCAGCGTGTATACACAAATACAAAAAAAAAAACTTAAATTTTGTCTAACAATTCCACGTACCATGGTAGAATAAAAGAAGGTATATGCATTTTACCATGGTAGAATAAAAGAAGGTATAGGTATATTTTACCATGGTAGAATAAAAGAAGGTATATGCATTTTGAACTGCGCTTTCTTTCTCATAGCCAAAATTGTCAAAATCAATACAAATCACATTTTTGTTTACATTTTTCCCATTAAAGCGATGAGAAACATCGCTTTCAGATTTTCTATGAGCTATCAAATTCGTTTTGACAGTTATGGCAGTCGGCCTCTCCGAAATGCATCTACCTTCTCTTATTCTACCATGCCACGTACAAACGAACATTCCTGAATTTTGTTTTCAAAAGCTCATTTTTAATGAACGATAACAAACGAACGTTTGTTGCTTTTTGTTGTTGTGTGAAAAATTCGTTGGAAAAAATACGAAGCAGACACATTTAACAGTGATAAAAAAACGACGCAAGCAGAGCGTTCCTCATTGCGAACGATCGCTTGCTTTTGAATTTTTCGTTTCAAAAATTCATACACACAACAAGAAATGAACGCAAAAATCGTATTTTAATCGATTGCAAACGAATTTTTCCGCACCCTGTAATATTTAGAGAAAAATGGTATTGAATTTGCTCCAGAGAATGTTTTTCTCTAAATGTGATCCCGAAAATTTCCTTAAAATGGTAAAAAGCTTCTATGAAAAAGAAAAATATTTTCTCATCAATAAATAGAAGTTGTCTCTTTAACAGAAAAACATTTCCTTAAAACAGGCTCAACCGTTTTCTTTATTGTGACAATTTTTCCCATAAACAGAGAAATATTTATTGAATTTTAATAAATCTGTTCTTTAAATTGCGTTCCTAGTTTCATAAAAAAAAAACACTTTCTTCAAAATAGAGATATATTTTTATGTATTGGTGCAACACATTTCCCTGCAGGAAAATCAACTAATTTAAAAGTAGTTGATAAAGTAGTTTTTTGTCAACCACAACTAGTTGAAATTCTGACTTTTTTCCATAGAACGAACTAATTTATTTTGCATGGCGATGTCCGCTAAATAAGTCAATTGGCTTTCGTCTACATACATATATTTTCAACTACTTGTTTAATTAGTTATATATAAATTATTTTTTTTAATTACATTAAAATAACCAATTGAAAACTATTACTGATGGCCTAAAGTTAATAATATTTGATGAAATAACATGGTTAAATATATATAAACTTGTAATCTAATAAAAATTTGCAACTAAAACATGTCAACATCAGAGTAGTTGCCGCCTTAATATAATTAAAAGTAGTTCATAAACTGGTTTATTTTCAACTAGTTTTTTAATTAGTTGTTTTTAAAAATAAGTTAGTTTGTTCCTATAGGGTTCTTTATTGCGTTTCCTTATACCAGAAATTTCTTCCAAAAAGGGGGTTTCGGACTATCCTACATGTAGGATGAACAATGTAGGACGGCAGAATAACGGTAAAGTCTGCTCGAGCTTTTCAACTATCCTACATGTCGGATGGACATCCATGCAATGGCAAAACAATTTTTTGCTGCTCTAATAATTAAGTCTTAGAAGAAGAGGAAGAGGAAATACAATAAAACAAATGAAATAGCACGGTATGCGAAACAGTTGCCATTTTAATATATTTGTTTGAACAAAAATCATATTGCTCATCAACTCCAGGGGGTCAATTCCTGTTCTGCGTTATCGTCATGTGAAATATGTTTTCACCTTTACACGGAAAATGCGATTCCCGTTGTGTGCTAAAAGGGCAACAGCTGTTAATTTTTCGCTGAAATGGAAAGAAAGTTAACGCCGGTAGCAAACGCACGTTATGGACAGAAAATGACTTTAAACTAAAAATAAATAATGTAAAAAGAAAAGCAGCTTAGGGAAAAAGGACAAGCGGTACGCAGAAACAGTATCTTATCAACTATTTAGAGGAAAATGTTGATATTGCCAATAACAAGTAAATACTATTTGCTTTACTACTTTTGTCTGTTGTATGCTGTCGCAAAACTTATCTTGTTCATATTTATTTATTTCCAATATCTTCTGCGCAAATGAAATGAAATTAATGATGAAGTCATTTTTGCAAAAGTTTCCTTCTTTCTTATACATTGTTTACATTTTTTCATAAAAGCTTTGTTTAATAGGCATTCAGCACCTCTTATATGCTATTCAGCAACTACTTTCCATTAGAAGAACAAGAATCGCGTTTTTGTGCGTAGTGAAGTGAAAAAGTGAAGACGTCAAATGAAAACGATTGTGAAGTTTTTTTTCACTTCACTTTAACGCAAAACGGGAATTGACCCCCAGTTATGCTAAAGTAAAAAAAATTTAAGTTTCTTAATAGATTGGGTCAAAATATAAATATCTCATTTTATTGAATGTGTTCCATAAATAAATTAATTAAACAATATATTAAGAAATAATTTTGTTACCAAACACCCCATTTTATAAGAAAACTATTTGTAAAAACAATTTTTTTTTTTTTTCTTATGGCTTTCGACACGTATTCCTGTCAATTGGTGAGGCCACACAAGATTGATCCATGAAATCTTCTCTTCTTAGCTGAACTTTCTTTTGATTTATCTTTTGCTTTTTCTTCCGATGCTTCTTCGCTGGCTTGCGAGAAGTGTATTTGCCATGATTCAATCTTCTTGGATGTTTCCTACTCTTTCTCTTCCTATCTTTAGAGGAAGAATTATTATCATCAACAATTCCGGTGCCATTTGCAAGAGCATTAAAGGTGCCACTTAAATGGGCTCTCAAAGCATTAATTATACCTTCTGGCTTTTGGTTTTGATTTTGGTTTTGGTTAAAGTTTTGATTTTGGTTGTCTTGTTGGAAGAAAGGTATTTTGTCCTTTGACGAGCTCTGAACTTTTCTGGAATTCTTTGCATTTTTTCGATATTCTTCGGATATGTTGCGCAGCCGTCTTTCTGGATCGCTTTCAGTATCAACGGCATCAATAGATTTGGGCAAAAACATAGAAGATGGCCAGCAACTCGCGCCCGCAGATGATTTATTACCATTGGATTTGGCCTTGCAGATATCTTTATCGTTATTAATATTCTTGTTGGAATCGCGTGTAAAGCAAGACTTGTCCCTTACCAGCATAGCGCTCTTGATGTTAAGAATGCCATTGAGGAAAGTTTTTGAATAGCCTGTCTCTGCATTGAAGTTGCTGCGTGGCACTTTAAGTGGTTCATTTGAGTTCCCCTGACCATGGCTGTTGGCTGCCAATAAGAGCAGCAGAAAAATGTTGCATGTGTAACAGTCCATGCTGCTTGATGAAGATTTTTTTTTAAGCAATATTTTTATTTTTGACAGTTCGAGAATTTCCAAAAATAGAGACTCTATCAAAATATAAGCAAATCAAGTCGACAATAGACTGAAATGTGGGAGACATAGACAGGCGCAGACTACTGGGTAAGAGCAATATGACTCAGGGTTGGATACTGTGTAAATTGAGCAGGGACAAAAGAAAAAACAACAATAATAACTACAACAACAACAAAAAGCAATTAAACTTACTGTAAACTTTGTACGGTCCCCAGTGCTGATTCGATGTTAATTGCTCTGGATGCTGCTGATGTGGTTGCTGCTGTTGCTGCTGCTGTATTTGCTGTGGCGGCAAGGGAAGCAATGGGGTCTGTTGCTGCTGCTGCTGCAGCAGCTGTGGGCTGCCATGTTGCTGCATTAACTGCACCGTATTGTTTACAATCGACAAATGATCACCATTTGTTGCTAGGCTGTTGTGATTAGCAGCAGCAATCATGGCTGATTGCTGTTGCTGCTGTTGTTGCTGTTGCAAAAATGCACTGAGGCTGTGATGTGGCGTTGTTGGGTTTGAGTTGCTGTTGGCAGCTCCATTGGTGAGCAGGTTTTGCTGATGCAACAGCAATTGTTGCTGTGGCAGTAGATTGGCCATCGCCGCCATGGCAACTGCAGTAACTTGATGTTGTTGCTGCTGCTGCTGCTGATGATGATGATGATGTTGCTGCTGCTGCTGCTGCTGCTGTTGGTGATGATGATGATGATGCTGCTGTTGATAGTGTTGCTGCTGTTGTAGCTGTTGCTGATGTTGTTGTTGCTGCTGTGCCACAGCAACTGTAGAGTTCAAATTGTTGCTGTTAACCACATCGGCCAACATGCGAGCATGCGTTGTGGACATGAGACGTTTGCGTTTTTTCGGGCGTATGCCGGAAGCACGAAAGAGCGTGGATGAGCAGTAGCTGTCATAGAAGTAGTCCCTGAAAATAAAGGATAAAAATGTGTTTCAAAGAATTTTTACAATTTTTTTACTTTTAAAAAAAAATTTTAAATTGCATTAACCTCAAGGGAGGTCTTAGGCAAACAACTTTTTGAAAATCAATTTATTTTTTTTTAAGATTTTTGTTGTGCATTCAAAAATATTAAAAAAAAAATTTTAATCAATCCCGTTTATAATACAGATCCCAACAGGAAAGCGAGCGCTCTATTAGCGCATCTGAAGCGCTCCTAAAAAACAGTAGAGCGCTTTATTCTCCTTGTGTATAGCGCATTTTTTAACATAGTCATGTCATCAGATGTATGCGCTCCGCTCCCGCTGTAGGAAATATGAAATCGTAGCGAGAGCCGAGCGCCTTGTTCTCCTTGTATTTGATATAAAACGTAGCAAGAACCGGGAGCTATACGCAACTATTTAAAATATTTAAAAAAAAAACAAAAACCAATCAGCCAGCCACGGGTTTGAACCCGGGCATCTTGCTTACGAAGCAAGCACCACAACCAGTATGCCATGACCGCCACAATTTAGGTGTAAAATTTGGTTTATAATAACAGAAAAACTTATAAGTAACTATTTAAAACAAAATAAAAACGAAAAATAATCGCCGCTCGCCAGGTTTGAACCGGGGCATTTCGATTACAAGACAAACACGTCAACCAGTGTTCCACATCTCAATTAAAAAAATTGTTTCTTAATTACAAATAACAGCAAGCTTGATAAAATAAATCAAATTTTGTTTATTCATGTAAAACGATTACTTGAATTTTTAACATTTTTGAAATCATTTTCTTTTTTTTACATTAATATCTAACTTTAGTATCTAATATCTACTTTATTTTCAAGTGCAGCGTTATCGTTATGAAAAGTGTTACAAATATAGCGCTTTACAAACAGCACTACTTGCAAGGAGATTGAAGCGCTCTTTATGTGTATACAAGTAATGCGCATTGAAATTTTTTTCTGGGATTCTACAGCGCTTAAAACCCGATGCGCCAGAGTTCCAATCGCATGACGTTCGCTGCATGTGTGCGTATGTAATAGTGTATTCGTGTATGGAATGTTTCTATGTGTATAAACTATATAAAATATACCTTGTAGAGAAAAAAATTGCTTCTTGGATTGTTTCTTGGCCTTAAAAGAGGAAGCCTTTTTCCAATGCAGAATTCATTTGCTGCCAGAGAGGTGGGAAAAAGTGATCGCAAGCGATGGACAATATTTTAAATAACATGTAATTATTTATTTAAATAACATGTAATTTCATTCACTGGGTAAAACAAAGTATATGCTGTCTACAAACAAGGGAGCGCGGCGTTTAGACTCCCACGTTTCATCCGGCAGCTATAACTTTCAAGTAGTCAAGGAGTTCGTTTACCTTGGCACCGCCATTAACACTAACAACGAAATCAGCCTGGAGATAAAGCGAAGAACAATAATTGCTAATAGGTGCTACTACGGGCTCAGTAAGCAACTAAGTTCCAGAGCCCTCTCTCGATCGACAAAACTAACACTCTACAATACGCTCGTTCTACCTGTGCTGCTTTATGGCGCTGAGGCATGGGTAGTTTCGCAAACTGACGCAGCCGCTCTGGGGGTGTTCGAGAGAAAAGTTCTTCGCAAAATCTTCGGTCCTGTTCGAGTCGGCGATGACTATCGCATCCGAATGAACCACGAGCAGTATGAGCTCTACGGAGACATTGACGTAGTTCGGCGTATAACTGTGCAGCGACTACGCTGGCTGGGTCATGTCCATCGTATGAACGACGAAGCTCCAGCGAAAAAGGTGCTCGAGGCGAGGGTCGCTGGTCAACGACGACGAGGGAGACCATGCCTCCGATGGATGGACCAGGCTGAGGAAGCCCTAACCGCACTTGGTGTATCCGATTGGAGAAGGCGCGCGCAAAGCAGAGGCTCCTGGCGAGAGCTGATGAGGTCGGTCGAAATCCGGTCACGGGTTGTCACGGCCATCTAAGTAAGTAAGTAAGTAAGTAATTTCATTCACTAATTAAAATAAAGCATAATTTTCATCCAAAAAAAGTTCGGGTTTCAATGTATACCCAATAATAATTGCAAATTTTGTTAAAAATTCAAAATATTTAGTTAATTTTAAATTAGTTTTTCCTAAAAACAATAAACTATTGTTGAAGAAAATCTATTGAGAAATGGAAAAGTTGTGTTTAATTGAACGAAAGCATCCAAATTGTGTGATTGTCTGTTCATGCATTTCGACTTCTTTTATTGTCATATAAATAAATAAGAACTAAAGTATGGTGTAATATATTTTCTTGTATTTTTAATAGTTTACATTATTTTTACATCGCTTGCGTTCTAATCAATTCTTTTATTTTAATTTTTATTGTTCTTTTGAATCATTCATTTGAATCATTAAATTACCTTTTCATTGCTTACATTATATTCAAAGTGATTATGTTATGATACTTGTTTTGTGGTTTATTCAATTTGGGATCGGTTTTCTAATGAGGAACCAACAATAGTCACCCAACATTCCTTCGCCCCAAAATCCTTAGCACCAATTCTCAATTGCTTTCATCTGCTGGTGAAATCTTTCCCCATTTTCGTCACTCCCGTTGCCGAAATTCCTCTTAAAAAGAAGCTCAAATGGGAGTGCAGAAAGCGACTGAATTGTATTAGCTTTCGGCTCTGAAGATATATGCAATTAATTGAAACTAACTTTTTTTTGTAGAAAAATTACAGTGAGCACTATATCGAAAACAATGTGCCAGAAAAAAGACTGAGACTTTCGGAATAAGCGACCGATTTTACATTAGAAATGGATAGTGGCGCTCATTGTACAAATGACTTTTCCCAATTTATAAACCAGTGTTATTATATGAAAGGCAAGAGCTTGTTTAAAAAAACTTTTCTATTTATAAGTCATATGTAAAAAAAAAAATTCTTAACCTTCCTCCCCTCCTTCCCCCCCTTAAGAAAATCATGGCTACGCCCATGCTGCCACATAAAGCTTCTTTAGAATGTAAGCCGTTCACAGTTGGCATAAGTCTTGTATGTCCAGTTCTCGATCATAAACATTTCACAACACTCACAAGACAATTGATCATAAGGAATATGGAATAAGCTATATGGATTTTTTTTTTAACACAATAGGAACTAAAAGTTACGTATTTTTGCGTAATTTCAAAATAAGCTAACCATTTCTTAGTTCCATATAACTTTTGGCCCTCTACCAAAACTTTTTTGACTGAAATTTCCCTTATTTGTACTGCCTTTCCAAATAATAACAGAGGTAAGCAGCAATTTTATTAAAGTTCTGTTTGGTTGCGAACTTTTTTCTGAATGCTTTTAGATCGTTTAGTCCGAAAATCATCATTAGAATAATCTTTCCCTAAAATTAAACACAATAAACAAAACAAAGCACGATATGAAAAACAATCACTCATACGCCTCGACATCAAAACATATCGAATTCTGACAAATACTGTAATTTTTATGTTGATTATTGAATTTAGCGACTCAAATAAGTTAGTTGGCTGCAAATATGAGTGAAATTTTCTTTACAAAATACCAGATAAAAGTTGAAAAAATTTCAGTCAGATAAGCTCTGGAGAAAGCCAAGAGTTATTCATTTTAAAAATTGTAAGCTTATTTAAAATCAGCGCAAAAATATAAAAACATATTATTAAATAATTATAAGAGTATATATAAATATATGTGGCGGTCGTGGCGCAGTGGGTAGAGTGTGTGGCTCATACGCCAGAGAACCCTGGTTCGAATCCCACTTGACAAAGAACGTTTTTTCAATTGAATTCATTTTTCTGTTCGGCTGTCACCTCTCTGCAGACAATGGCAAGCCTCAGAGAATAAAAAGTGCCTTGTAAAGCTTATTGAGAACATAATCCGTTTGGAGTCGGCATAAAACATGTAGATCCAGTTCTCGATCATTTGTGTTCAAACATTTCACAACATACTCAACTCAATTTATCATAGGAAGCTCGGTCAAAGTCCTTTCAAGGGCTGAAGTGACCATTTCGTTTCTTTTAAAAAATATATCGGCCCAGCCTAAAATTTCAGTTAGAAAAGCTCTTGTAGAGGGCCAAAAGTTATATTAATTTCAAAAATTGTAAGATTATTTCAAATCAGCGCAAAAATACGCAACTTTTGATAACTATTGCGTGTTAAAACTAAAAATATATTTATCGGCCCAGCCTATTGTTCATAAGAATCTCTGTGAATGTCCTTTCAAGGTCTAAAACAGCTAATTAATTTTTGTTTTGTTTATGTACTAGTGTCCGACCGAATATTCGGTTTAAGTCCGTTTTGTTAGTAACGCCTGTTTGGCCTAAATATGGCCGAAACTGAATCGTTGAAATCTCATAAAAAATCTTATATTTTGTATGATATATGACAAAAAAATGATTGAAAACTTTAATTAATATTAATTTTTTTTTAAATTTCTGCTGAATTTTAATTAAAAAAAATATTCTATTAAAAAAAAACATTATATTATTTCAAAAAAATTAATTTATTTAAAAAAATTATTTTATTTCAAAAAAATTATTTTATTTAAAACAAATTATTTTATTTAAAAAAATAATTATTCTATTTAAAAAAAAAAAATTATTTTCATATCATATCTGGAATTGGTGTCAGCTTCAGCCAAATATTACAAAAATAACTGAATTTCGGTTTCGGTCCTTTTTGGTAGTTGCTGCTGTTCGGCCTCAATATGGCTGAAACCAAAACTTCAAAACTTCATGAAAATTCTTATATTTTGTAGAACATACGACAAAAAAAAGTATTGAAAAAATTTAATTAGTTTTCGTTTTATTCATTTACTGCTTACTTTTATTAAAAAACATTTTTTTAAAAACAAATTAAAATTTTAATATAAAAAAAAATAACTACCGTTTCGGCCACTTTCGGTCCTTTTCGTCAGTTACGACTGTTCGGCATTAAGATGGCCGGAACCGAAACTTCAAAATCTCATGCAAAATTTTATATATTGTATGGCATAGACAAAAAATTATTGAAAAAATTCAATTAATATTAATTTTATTAATTTTCTGCTTACTTTTAATAAAAAAAAATTATTAAAAAAATTATTGAAATTTTCAAATAAATACTCAGTTCCGGATTTGGTTTCAGTTTAAGTCGAATATTACAAAGAGGGCCAGTTTCGGTCGGATACAAATCATGTGTGAAGTGAATACTGCAGCACGTTTTAGTTTTGTGCTTATTTGTAACAATATTTATTATACCATATTTATTATACGAAAAAATAGTTTTCTTTTGTTTTTGTTGCTGAGTTATAAGCCGTGAAGTGAACGCAGGTGAAGTGTGTCATTCAACGGTTAAATTTATTTTTAATTTCAAATTTTTTTTACTATAAATTGGAAAGATATTAAAAATAATATCGAAAATCATTAAGTAATTTAAAAATTTACTCCTTACAATAATCTGAATGCTAGTTTTTCTCAGAATCTATTATTGATCTAACGTATCTGCTCATAGTGTCGAAACTGATGTCTATAAAATGTTGGCACCCTTAGCCGACAAAAAAGCGCAACTATTTTGTCGTGTAATTGAATTGCAAACAATGAAAAATGGCAGCCAATGGTAGCCAACAAAATGTTGCCAACTCAAATAAATTTGTCAACATCACTGTTGTTGGTATTGTTTTTATTGACGCTCCATTTAACCAGACATTGTTTACAAAATACCTTGAATGATATCATGCATCTCCGACTACCCCCTCTTTACCACCCTATCCCCTCACTTCCTCAACAACAGCAACAAAATCTGTATCAATAAACCGTTAAACGCTTGCCAAAAACCGTCACATTGCCCCAGAGCACACTTCAAATAGTCGAATAAACACGCAAAGTATAAAAAAAGGTACGAGTAGGTTCAACGAGTGTCGTCCGTCCATGCAGAAGTTGTTTCAATCAATATTTGATTTGAAACATTTAGCTGGCAATACTGTGTGTCACTTTAGCTGCTCAATAGCAACAACCCTTTCGCTGCCCTAGCAATTTAATGTTGTTGTAAACACTCAACCCTTTTTTTGTTGCAGGCTTGGGGGGGCACAGAAATGGATCAACAGCAGTGATTGATATTAATAACATCACTGCACACCGCACTGTGGGTCCAATTGTGTTCAGTTCAGGTTGAGTGTTTTTTGATGGTCAGCCACAGGCCGCAGGTTGTAGCCGGTCAGCAAATGCCACATTGGGGGCAGGCAGCTTCTGTTGGAAGTTTCGTAGTGAAAATAGAAACAAAGTAAACCAAAAACACTTAAGGCCACAATTGGTCACTAAATGGTTTGATTTTGATCGTTTGGCTAATATTTTGTTTTATTTCACTTGATCCCATTATATGAAAGGTCAAAAAATTTTAATTAAAATAATGATGGTAGGCATCCATTTTTTATTTCAAAAATTGAATTACAGGTAATAAGAAGTTTTAAGAAATTTAGTAAAATTATGCTTAGGTGTAAAAGAAATAATACATAATAATTTAATGACACATTCAATAATAAAAAGAAATAGTATGGAAAATTAAGATAGGTTTGGTCTTAACTAAATATAATGCTCCATTTTTCTCAACGTAAAAGGCCATAGTAAATTTTTTAAAGACAATTTCTCTATGTCCTATAAATGTTCAATGCCAAGTACTAAAAGTTAATTCTAAATACACGGTCCAATCCAGTATTCGAAGTCAAATTCTCGAAGTCAAATTCTCGAAGCCAAGTACTCAAAGTAAAAAGGCACAATCTCAAAATGAAGTTCTCTAACTCAATTTATTCACGACGAAATCTCAAAGTCAAGTTCTTAAATAAATTTTTCAAAGCTAATTTCTAAATTAAAGTTCTCAAAATCAAGTTCTCAATGTCAAGTATTAAAGTCAAGTTCTTTAAGTCCTCAAATTTATGCCTTTGAAGTCAAATTTTTTAGGTCAAGACTCCAAGTGGTGTCCTCGAAGTCATGTTCTTAAAGGTCATATACACAAAGTCAAGTTTTCGAAGAGCAATTTCCGAAGTCAAGTTTTCGTGGTCAAGTATTTGAAATCATGTTATTGAAGTTAAATCCTCGAAGTCAATATTTCTCGAAGTCAAGTTCATTTAGTCCAGTTTTTTTAGTGAAGTTCTTAAAGTCAATTTGGCTAAAAACCACGTTGTTAAAATCCATTTCATACAGTCAAGTTTTCTAAGTCCGATTTGGAAGTCAAGTTATCGAATTAAATTTCAAGTTTTCCAAATCAAATTGTGCTCAACAAGTTCTTTCAGTCTACTTCTCTAAGTCAAACTCTTAAAAGCAAATTCTCGAAAACCTGTTTTTACATTCAAGTTGCATTTATTTTTTATTTCTTTCTAAGCAAAAAATTGGATGAACTCAAACAAAACAAAACATTTCTAAACAAAAATTGAATGAACTGAAACCCAAAATGTACAATTTTATTATTTTTACTTGCTTGTCGTTGGAGAAATTAGTGTTGGCGTCAACACCAAGTTTTCACAGACTTGAGAAAGTCAAATTCTGAAAGATTTGAAAGGCAAGTGAAGTTTGAGTTAAAGTTCAAATTCATGTCTGAAATCAAGTCTTAAGTAAAGTTCAAATCTTATCGGTAAGCAAAATTTAAGGTAATGCTTAAATCGAAATTCGAAGTTAAGTACAAAGCCTAGTTAAAATCAAACTCAAAAGAAAAATTTCAGATCAAGTTCAATGTCACATTTGAAATAGAGTTCAAAATCAAGTTCAAAGTCAAGTATGAAGTAAAGTTCATAGATAAGTTCAAAATCAATTTCACAGTCAAATTTGAGTTTCACAGCCAGTCTTGTTTGCAGTAAAGTTCAAATCAGGTACGTAGTCAAGTTCAAAGGTAAATTTAATTCAAATTCGAAAGCTTATTTTAAGGCAAGTTCCATCTCATGTTCCAAGTCAAATTCGGAGTCAATTTCAAAATCATATTCGAATCAAGTTTGAATGAAAATTCGTTGTCAAGTTCGAAGTCGAAGTTGTTTTTGAAGACAATTTCGAAGTTAAGTTCGAATCCTAGCTTAAATTAAATTCAAAATAAAATTTGAAGTCAAGTTTGAAGTAAAGTTCATAGATAAGTACAAAATCATTTTTACAGTCAAGTTTAAGTCTTGCTCGAAGTTAAGTTCAAGTCTGGTTCGAAGTCAAGTCCAAAGGTAAAATTAAATCAAATTCGAAGGCTGATTTGGGGACGTCAAGTTCGACGTCATGACCAAAGTCAAATTCGAAGTCAATTTTAAAAACAAGTTTGAATAAAGTTCGAAAGCAAATTCGATGCCAAGTTCGAGGTCGTGCTCAAAGTCATTTTTGAAGTCAAGTTCAAAGACAAGTTCTCATCAAGGTTAAAGAAAAGTTCAAAATGAAGTTGAAAGTCAAATTTTAAGTCCAGTTCAAAGTGAAATTCCAAGTCAAGTTCGAATTTCAGTACGAAGCATGGTATAAGACTACCCAGGTAGACTTATTAGAGTTGAAGGAAGAGAAACAGATACCATAATAGTATGCTGTTAAGCTCAAAGCCAATATTGCCACCTTTCTATTTCTATAACTTTGTGGGAAAAACAAATTTTTGGGGATTTTGTTTATCGGGCAAAAGTAATAAAAACCAAAATAATTTATAAAACTAACTTTAGTTTCTGTGAAATTTCAATTCAAATTCATGACATTGCAGTTTTCGTTCAATTTGGAGTTACCATGGTCCGAAGTCAAGTTGCAAGTCAGGATCAAATTCAAATTTGTAGTTCAGCTTGAAATCTAGTTTAAGGTCAAGTCTAAATACAAGTTTTATATAAATTTGGATAAATTTCGAAGACAATTTTGAAGCTAAGTTCAAAATCAAGATGGAAGTTATGTTTGATATGATGTGCCTTAAAGGAATACATATTTCAAACCGTCTATCTTTTCAACATGGCTTTGTTTACTTTTTTTTTTTTTATTTTATTGACGTTGATATGCAACGTAAAGTCACTGACTGTAAACAAATTTTTGGTTTGTCTACCCTTTGTTAAAAAAGTCAAATAACTCAAACAGTTGTCACCATAACCTCAACATTCAGAGTAAAATGTCACAAAAAGCTACCAAAACCACTTCAGGCCTTGGTAAACAACAAAAATGAAACGCAAAAACACAGTCCTTTACCACTCGAATTCATACTCTGCTGTTTTTTTTTTTTTTGTCGAAATGTATTTTTGTGACCAAAAATCGGAGCAACAGTGACACAATACCGAGAGGGTCAGAGAAAAATTCAAAAAATTTTCCAAAAAGTTATACATTCTTTCAAAATAAAAACAAAAAAAAAAGGGTTACAAAAATAAAGAGAACGGTACTTGTACAATTTATATTTCTGCACTTGTCGCTGCAGCAAACGATTTATTTAGTAATTTTCGGCACCATTTTTATTGTATACGCCGTTGAGTTGAGTTGTTGGTTGTTTGTTGTTGGTCCTGATGTTGAGTTATTTCGTTAAAACATTAAACTACGGGCGGCATCAAAAGCACTGCCAACATCAACGTTAGTGGACGTCAACACTCACACACACACACACATACAAGAAGTAATTTGTATACGGGCTTTGAGCTTGTAGTGTGTTGACTATACACTCCAATCTACACACTCATACTTAAAAAAAATATATTCAGAATAACTGTTAAAACAAAGCAGCAGCGCAAAAGGACAGTCGAGTGATGAATTGTTGCGACTGTTTTATGCACAAGGACCACGACCGTTGCCAAAAGGACCCTTGCACAAAGTTGAGGCGTTTATGTAGGAATACCGAAATTAAAATACAGTGTTAAAAAAATGTTTAATGACATGTAAATAAAATAGATGAGTGTAGAAATTGAAAATTTTGTTTTATGATAAAATTTGTATCCCGAGCATGTGGTGGGTGGTTGGCTGGCTGTTCTGTCAAAAACCTAGCTTGTCAATTTGTCAACATCAGAGCCACTATATTTGGCTGTATTGCTCCATTCAGGTTGTTTAACTCTCTATTAAATTGTATTTTGCCTAAATGTAGTATAACATTTATCGTTTCCACTCGTCAAATCAAACAATATTAAGTTTCAATTTCAAGTCGAGCCAGCCAACATTACGGTAACCAAATCGCATAATCAATCAAATTTAGTTTTGTTTTTTTTTTCGTGTTCAACTTTACGTCATATTTAGGAAAGCCAAGTTGAAATTCTGTGTAAACGGAGGAATTTTGAAGGGTGCTCAAACTTCAGCCAACCGCACCCAAGTGACGCGTCTGCAAGCCATGTTTACAAAATGTTGTACAAACACGCAAACATTTCTTAAGACTGTTCGTTTGAGTGAATAGTATAAAAAGAATATAAAAAATTTTATAGAAAATCGGCTCAGTCTACTCACCAGTCATTGCCAGTTTTTGTTATATTCTGACGTTTGCGTCCGATTTGATGCGCCTTGGGCTCGGCTACCATGTTGACGTCTGTAATGAAAAATTAATGATTAAACAGCTGTTGGTTTTGTCATGGAACGATATGAATAGCAATTTCAATTAAAAAAATAATAGAACTGAACAGTAGCTACAAATATATCAGATATATGTCTGATAACCTATATAACATGTTTTATCACTTCAATTTCAAATTTTTTTTTAGTTAAAAAAAAAGAACTTTCACAAATCAAAATTTTGCAAAAGGCGTTTAAATCTGTAAGTCCTGCCATTCTTGTGGGGAAAACTCAAGTTTGCTGGGTTTCAACATATGAGTCTACAATTGATGCCTAATAACTTAAAAGATAGGCAGCAAATTGCATTTAATGGGAAAAGAAAAAACTGAACCACAAAGATTTATATGGGGAGTACTGATGACACTACACTCTAAAAAATAAATACAAATTTACTATAACTATAATACTAATTTTTTGTTTAAAATTCAACTGGAGTGTAATTTCACTGCAACTTTCATTGTAAATTTTCAATGTTTACAATTCTACACAAACTTTAGTAAAATTAAGCAACATATGTTGAATTTCACTGCAATATTAATATTAAACTATTTTTTTCATCATATATTTCATTGCCAATAGACATATGTAAGTGTTGGATTTTCAACATCAATTGTATAATTGTACAATTGTATAATTGTATAATTGCATCATATTCTCAAGTTTGGTTATGAGCAAGTAAGCAGCTTATGATTCAGTCCGGTATCCGCTTCTCAATTACAAAAATTGTGTTAAATAACGTGTTTTAATTTTAAGCTAAGATTGTAAGTATTTTTTGCCTTGTAATGCACTCAATATTTATATTGGAATGTTATAAAACGTGTGTGCGAGAAGTGCTTAATAAATATTTAAAAATTGATTTTAAAAATGCTTTCTTTTATTTCTATAACTCTAACGAAAAATTGATATATCTTCTTGGTGCAACGGACTTAAAAGTTTTTCTTTTTTTTTTATTCAGATTTGTGTGTTTTGTAAATATTAAATCAATCATAAAATAAGTTGAAGCTTTCTTCAGGTTTAATTACCAAACACGTGTTAAATATTAGTAAATAGCAGTAGTAATTTTTATATTACTACATTATTGTAGTAAACATAAACAAAAATTGTTGAATATTATGCATATAAAGGTTGTCATTTTGCAATATTAATACAAAAATGATAGCAACATTAAACAACTAATGTTTAAGTTCACTACAATACATATATTAAAGCAATAATACAATAAATACAGGGTTGCCCATATTCGACGGACCCATGTTTTTGTTAAAAAAATCAAAGAAAAAAATAAAAATTTGGCGGTTGGCAATCTTAATCATTTAATTTGTTCCAAGTAGATTTGTTTACATCAATTTTTGAATATGGTATCTCTCAAATGGCCGCCTCTGGCGTTGATGGCGTATTGTGCCCTTTTTGCAGCATTTTCCATCGTTTTCGCCAACATTTCGGCCGGAATAGCGGCTATTTCTTCACGAATGTTGTCCTTGAGCTCTTCTCTTCTGAAACCAGAACTGCCTCATACGCTTTCGACGAATAATTGGCATCACAAAATTGGTCATCATGTCGCGATAACGCTCCTGGTTGATGGTAACAGCATGGCCATTTTCATTTTGGAAGAAAAACGGCCCAATGACCGTTTTCGCACTAACGCCGCACCAAACTGTGACTTTTTCGTCATGAAGAGGCACTTCTTGAATCTCCTGAGGATTTTCAGTGGCGTAAATACGGCAATTTTGCTTATTTACGGTCCCATTCAATGTGCACTTCTCACATTTTTTAATATTTTAAAAGCACGTTGAGTTTTCACAATTGACTTCTTCTGTTGAATGTAAATTTCAACTATTTCAGAGCGCTTGCGTGGCGTGTATTGTTCCATGGTTATAATTTGCTTGGACTGACGCTTCAAACGCGGTATGTCATTAAGCGATCTGACATCTCTGTCAAAAGTTATGGCGTTGCCAGATGGGTCCGTCGAATATGGGCAACCCTGTATATCACAATATTTTTTAAGCAAAATTAAACACCAACTGTTGAATTTTACTACATAATAATAGTAAACAACAAATGTTGAATTTTATAAAGGTGTGTAAATTTACTACAGTTATAGTAGCTAAATTGTTGCCTACATCTATTGTAGTAAATTTCAACAAAAACTTTTAAGAGTGTAGGTGATTCTTGTGGTACTATTAATGATATTAACAACATTCCACTGAATGGCTCATTATTTCTTTTTGCTGATTGCATTGCACTCTTTTACCCAAGTTGGCACTCAAGAGCGAAGCTTGAATACGATGTGTATATTTTAATGGAATTTTTCCGCTTCAATAAGATCGCACTCAATGAAGAAAACACTAAGTTCATAATATTCTCATCACAGCACAATAAACCAAAAAAGTTTAGGTTTATTGTAAATGAAACGGAAGTTGAGGAGGAAGATCAAGTTAAATTTCTCGGCCTTTTATTCAACAAAAAGCTCACATGGACTCAACATATAACTTCTGTGCAAAAAAAGATATCGTCTGGTTTGAGCTTATTATACAAATTTAGGAATAAACTTTCAGTTGATATCTCACACTTATCATACATGAATATGTGTTGGGCTCATAAGAATACAAAAAAAAAAAAAAAAGCAATGGCCATTTCAGCCCATGAAAGCACTTTGACCGATCATCTTATGATCAATTGTGTTATGCGTGTTCTTAAATGTTTGAACACAAAATGATCGAGAACTGAACCTACAAGCTTTGTACCGACTCCGAACAGTTTATGTTCTCAAGAAGCAGCTTTTACTTTCTGAGGTTTGCCATTGTCTGCAGAGAGGTGACGGCCGAACAGAAAAGTTAATTCAATAGAAAAAACATTTGGTGTCAGATGCGATTTGAACCTGGATTCTATATCATACAAGCCACGCACCTTAACCCGTATGCCGCGGCCGCCGCAAGTGATAAGAAAACAAGTGAGTTAAATAACTACATAGAATGCAAAACAGATGCATGAAAGGAGTCTTCAATCTCCACCAAAGATATCCAAGTCATTGGATATATTTATACATCTGTAAATATAACATAGATTATACATCTATGTCCATCTTCCAACAAATTGTAGTAACTAAGCCATTATTTATGATGTATTTCATATATTGAAATGAAATAAAGGTTTTTCGATGAAATGTTAATAGTACTTACATTTTCTTGATTTTTACAATAATACTTACATTATTTTTTTACGATACCAATACTGCAATATGCGAAAATTATTTGACAGCTGACAACTCAAATGCTGTCAAATCACAAAAACAATAAGTGGATGCGATCCGATAATAATGTAATAAAATAAAAACTAAACCGATCCAGTAAATAGAAAACATGATTTCATAGTATAGGTCAGAAATGTAATATATTGTATGATGTGTGTAACTCTAAGCATAGTTAGTTAAGCCATATGGATATGCTCCCTCAAAGCCTTATGTCAATGGGGCAAAATATTGTAAATTTATATTATACACTAGCAGGAATACCCAGCGTCGCCCGGAGGTGGTATAGCATTAATGGTGTATGTAATGTATGGAACGTAATACAAACCACAATGCACAGCATTGTAAAACCTTAACCACATATTTTTTGTCACTATTTCTGTTTAAAAAGTTTCGATTTTTAGGCATAAATCTTGAGACCTTATGATAAAATGGCTCTTAATATAATTAAATATATTAAATCGGCCTTGGCACAGTGGGTAGAGTGAGTGAATCCCACCTGACACAAAAAGTTTTTTCAATTGAATTAATTTTTCAGTTCGGCCATCACCTCTCTGCTGGCAATGGCAAACCTCAGATAGTAAAAACTGCCTGAAAAGCTTCTTGAGAACATAAGCCGTTCGGAGTCGGCATAAAACTTGTAGGTCCAGTTCTTGATCATTTGTGTTCAAACATTCCACAACACAATTGATCATAAGACGCTCGGTCAAAGTCCTTTCAAGGGCTAAAATGGCCATTTTCGTTTTCGTTTTTTTTTCGTTTCGTATCAAATAAAAGTTTTTTGTCACTCACACTTTGATATCAATTTCACAAAGTTCCCGGCTCAAATTGCCTAGTTTGCATCTTTTTGTTTGCATCTACTTATTGTTGCAGTTACTTATTTTACGTGAATATACGCAAGGCTTCATCCTTGGATATGAAAGTTAAAAAATGCTAATTTTTCACCTTAAGCATTTTAGTTGTCATATTCGAATTATGAATTTTAAAACTGATATATAGTGTTCAAAGAATTGTCACGTTCCTTGTATAGTGCCGCCCACTATTTGCATGCTGCTTAATACAGACCCTACCCACCATATGCCAACTATCAATACCACATTTTAGATATTTACTGAAATTAAGTATTAAAAATAAATTGGCACTCCCCTTGTCTAACTCCTACCAATATCATAGAAAACGGTCTGCTCATTACACCAAACGGTGTATGAGTTTGATTAAACGCCCTTAGTCTAGTCTCGCATACTTTTTATTCTGCGGACTGTCCAAAATGTGACAAACGGTGTAAAAGGATTTCGATTAAAATAAAAGTGATACGCTCCTCTGTGAAATACCACCTACTTGTCTACTACAAGCTGTTCATTCAAAGAATATATGTGCAAAATTTGGTTGAAGTCGGACAAACGGTGTAAAATATGTTGGATTAAAACGAAAGTGTAAATATCTCCCCCACTTTTCTGGACTATGAACTCCATTCTGAGTTTCAATGTTCTATGACTTTCAAAGCTATTCGATATCAAAAAGTGGTAATTCCATTCTGAGTTTCAATGTTGTATAGGCCAGTCCCCTTGACTCAGGCTAAATTGACTCAGGTGGTAATGATGTTCAAGGATATACATTCTTTAAAACGTTGAGCAAAACAATATACTCCTTACGCAGTACCCCTGGTCCTTTAGGAAAAAAAACCCTCTGTTTTTTTTGGGCACATAACCACTATTTTTATGGGAAAGTTTTTGCATCTCAGAATCGTCTCAAAGATGAAAACTTCTTTATTCGCATTGAACATTTTTTGGTAGGGATAAAAGTTATCGTCAGTAATTTTTACCATCACCACTGTTAATATCATCACTGTTAACGTTAGCACTGTTAAGGCTTGCACTGTTAATCATTTCTGATTCAGCTACCAGGCAAGCAAAAAACATAGCAATGTATGTATGGGAATAAGAATTGTGTTTATTGTATGGGAATCCCCAGAAAGGTGGCAGATAGGGGTTAGGTCAGTTCAAAAGAAATGCTGAAGGGTAAAAAATAATAGGACCACCTCATATATTTGACACTCCTTTAGAGCTCAATTTGGGAGGAACTTTTTTTTAATTCTAAAATTTGATGATGTATTAAAAAGAAGGTTCTAAAATTCTCGAAAAAAATTTACCGAAAAATGTTACGATATTTCTATAATACTAAGTGGAAACTTCAATTTTAACTTTGCAGATGATAAAAATCTTAAACTAAGTTAATTTTTTAATAAAGCATTAGGTTCTATGTTCAATGATCGAAAGCTCAGCACTACTAAATATAAAACGACAACGAGTTTTTACTCGATATTTATAGAAAATCCCATCAAAAATTGTTGTTTCTTACTTTTGTTACCATAAGTTTATTGTTACCTTTTTGCAATATAAAGAAATGACTGAAATATGAATGATTTGTCTCTACAATTAATTTGAAAATTCAAAAAAGAAAATTTTGTTAATTCAAAGTTTTACATTTTTAACTCGATCGGCAGTTTTTCCTACATTTGTGAGTACATTTTGAAGCAATTTCGCACTCAACTGCAATAAATACGCCATATCTTGGTTGAACATTGTCGGTTAACCGCCGTTGGAAATAGTATAAAATTCTCTGTGACTAAGTTTTTCGATTCTGTAGCAAGTTAACAAAAACAATAGAACCAAAAAAGCCATTTTATCGAAAGAATCTATGTATAGAGTCTCAGGTTTGACACATAGAGAAATTTATTAGTGGATGGTACTAAAATGAGTCAAGGGATATTATAGATCGAGTTTATTGAACACTTTTTCCATCGACGCAGTTTAATAAAGATATGTTTTACAAATGTGTTTTAATAGGTTTTTGTTTTTATACAAAAGCCTTTCCATGAAAAATCCTGGCTAAGTGCTATAGTGCCTAAATTTTACTATAGATTTTATTACCCAAACGCTTGCTTTAATTCTTAAATTAGTGTATTTGAAATTTTTGTGGTGATGATGCCAAGAGAGGAGGAGAGGGGTTGAGAAATGAAACTGTGTCGAAAACTTGCAAGCAACATATTGTGGCAGATTTTAATTTACACATAACATTTGAATGCACTTAGCGCTGATCCGTGGTGACAATTTTGCAATCTTTTTTATACCTTATAGAGAGAAAAATGTATACTTTTGTGCACCTTTATTGGACTTGTAAGTCTTTAAAACTGCTTGTTTTTTTAGCTACAAAAATTTACAAAACTCAATTTCTTTTTTTGTGTTAAATAAATTTGTATAAAATGAATGATTCGCACCCAACTGTTGAATGCCGCGCTAGAATCTATTGTTTTATACTTTAAATGCAAATGAAGTTCTTAGTTATGCTTATCCTTCCTCCCCCAACATAAGCAGCAGCCCATAAATACAAACAAGCCTCTTCAGTTAATGCCGTACTTATTTTGCATCGCCCCACAACTCTCCGCATTTTCCAATGCTTCATCTTTAAATTCCTTGCATTGCAAGCGATTTGTATGCTGCTACTGCTGCTTACTTATGCTAGGAAATCCTGCTTATCCGTTATCCTTTATCTTAATTATAGCGAGTAGTCGGCGGGATTCCATTCGCGCGCGCCCATCGACACAAAAAAAAAAAAAATGCGTGACAGAAATCCTGGCAATTTGAAGTCTTTGTGCTGCGGCTGCCGTTCTGCTGACTTATTTGCTTATAACTTAATATATATATTTTTTTTACGCCATCGTATTGTTTTGTGGTGGGGTAGATTGGTGTGGAAAAACCGCCACAAGAAGCAGTCAAAAGAACTTCTATGAATTATGATCGCAGTATTGTTGGCTAGAGTTGGCATAAATGTTGCTGTCGCACCCTTTTCAAGCCGTCTGTGAAAATGTTTTAAATAATTTTGACTGTTTTTGTGCTCTATGCAAGACGGACAGACCTCAGCTACAGCATGAGCGACTTTTATTAAGACAAATTACTTTGGTTGATAAACACACAAGACTAGAACGGATTTATAGTAAGAAGTATGAATGAAGGGGAGAAGAAGCCACGAAACTAATTAAATTAAAATGCTAAAAAAGGCCACAGAAAATCATTAATATTTTTTATATGGTCAATTTTTTTCTCTTTGACGTGACGTCACACTCGAACGCGTATTTCTGCAAATATACCGAAAATATTCCATGAATCCAAAAAAAAAAAAAAAGCACATGTGCGTCGTAGATTTGATAACTTGATAATTTTTTCTTTTTAATAAATGAACTTTTAAATTCAAAAATATAAAATAACATAAAATAATTTACATAGATACACAAAACATAGTTACTGCTTATTTTTTATTGTTGAATGTCAAATTTCCACGCCAATTAAATATACGGGCATATAATGCCAGCGACTCTCCATTTTAACTCTCGACACATGGTTGTGAACTTGACTGCTCTGAACAAATTTTTTCCATCAACAGCGTACTACCTAGCGAAAAAAAATTCCGCTGCCTGTTCGCTGTCAAAAAACTCAATGTACTTCTTATGGGAATTATGTTTTCATTTTTACAACAAACACCGATGCTGGTGACAAGCATCCTTTATCTATTGATAGATTGTAACGATCTACTGCGGCATAGCTTCTGTTATAAATACTTAACATTGAATCAACAACTTAGAAATAGTTGTACCACACAGCTTGGTGGCCTGGTGGATAGCGTATTGAACTCGTGATCAGTTGGGTCAGAGTTCAAATTCAGTAATATTAAAGTATATAATTTTTCTTGTTGTAATAAAAGCATGCAATAGAAACCATAAAATTTTAAGAAAAATCTGTCGAAAATTTTTCAGTTTCACTCCAAGCAAATCACAGAACGAGGCGTAAAAATATATAACCAGTTTCTTCGATTTTTACAATGGAAGAAAAAATGGAGCAACGAGTTTGCATCAAATTTTGTGTGAAAAATGGTTTCAACTTCGCCGATACGCGTAAAATGCTGGTGAAATGTTACGGTGACTCTGCTCTATCGAATCAGAAGGCAAACAAGTGGTTTAACCGATTTGTGAGTGGCCAAGACGATTGTGTTCGACTACCGAAGAAAACGTTGAAAAAATCAAAGAAATGTTGTAGAGAGATAGCAGAGGACGTCAGCATTTCAATTGGATCCGTTCAGAACACTTTGAAAAATGAATTGGGCTTGAGACGTGTCGCTGAGAAGATGGTACCGAAAGAACTCAATTTCATGCAAAAAAGAGACCGAGTTGCTATCGCGAAAGAGATGCTGGAAATGGTCGAAAACGACGAATCATTCATTGAATCCATCATTACTGGTGATGAGACATGGGTATACGAGTATGACACGTAAACTAGGTATCAGGCGAGTGAATCAGGCTCAATTTTTTCTTCCATCGTAAATATCGAAGATACGAAAAAAGTTGTTGTATACAAAACACTGTCACTTTACCAAATGCCAACGAGAGATGCTGATATTTGGCAGCCATGTCATAGACACATGTGGCACATGTGGTGAATGAACTAGACATGGGTAACGCAGCGCTGCGTTGCGTTAATGAGTTGAAGCACTTCAATGCGTTACTGCGTTGATACACTTGTTTTAATAAAACTATCGCAATAGCGCAGTAATGCAAGTGCCGCGCTCAAAGCAAAAGAAAAAATATTTATACAGCTAGCAAAAATTCCACATGTTGTACGGCGCATCGAGGATAGAAACAGAAAGTTGAAAGCGAACATTATTACTCTGTATAAATAAGGACAAGGGGCTGCAGGGAATATGCTTAGAGTGCGTTTGACTGTTATTAATGTTTTGCCATTCACAGAATGGTTTTGTCAATTTAATAAACTCTTGGATGTGTTCGTGTTCGAAGCAGAAGTAAATTTGGATCCAACTTTGAACTTGTTTTGCATACCAGGTACGCGTATGTATCTGTTTGAAGGCTCGCATCAAATTTTAAACGATATACAGTTTGGCTGCATGCTTGAAGTTTAAAATATCTTCAATTTTGGTGGATGCTTTAATCTGCTCTTCCTTTAGTTATATTTCATATTTATTACTTATGGATTTAATAATCTTTAATGAATCTATAAGCAGTAAGATTTCTTTAGATCAGATATATTGATTAAAGATTTTTATTTGATTTCATTTATTTTTTCTAAGTGAACCCAATTTGCGCTTAGCAGTCCACCACAAAATTCACCACATTCGAACAATTAACCAAATAACGCAACGCGTTGGTCCTCACTGCATGGATTAAATTCTTGTTGATACAGGAATCATAGCATTTCAAACTACGCTATGGCGCAATTGCGTTAACGAATTCCGCTGATACAGCAAACTGCGTTTGAGTTGGTGTATCAATGCAGCGATTTTTGCTGCGTTACCCATGTCTAGAATTAAGCTTTATTTTTGAACAAGGGGTAGTATAGTTATTCTTACCTTTTTGTACCGATCTGAATTTTTCGACATTTCTATCAGGTGTGCGACACAGACGAAATGAACGTGTTTAGTGTGACAAAGAGAGATTGCGTTGATATTTATGTTTTCCAATGGTTTTATATATGGCGTTTAGTCGATATAGAGCGAAATTAAAAAAAAAATCGCTCGTTACTCCTACAGAAAAAAATTACCATATAAAGAATCTGCTCAAAGTTAATATTATACTTCTACTTTGTGCTATTCAAACATATCTAGTCGCATAGCGCGGAAACTATTTGTTTTACGTTAAAACTGTTAAGCGCATTTTTGTAAAGAATTATTTGATCTACGATTTCGTCCCGAGCATATTTTCTATCTAACGAAGAGGAACGGAGATATAAGCCAATGTACGATTTCGGTGGTTTTGAACCTGAATATCTTCTAGCGCATCATGGTATAATAGGGAACTCTTGACAAGTTGATATTTATGCTTTATGAGAAGATTTGCATAAAAAAAATTAGCTCCTAAAAATAAAGCTCCTAACTTTTTTGGATTTCAAAAAACAAAACAAAAAAAATGGCAATGAAATATATAAACCCTCGGGCGCTGTCAAAATTTATGTCGCAGAAAAAACTAAAAATTCAGAAATTTCTGTTTTTACGCATAGTTTTCAAAAATATATGACACCCATGAAGATTTTTTGCTTCCATACATTTCGTTTCACTTTAGTAAGAGTAATTTAATTATCTGCCAGAATGAGAGAATTTATCAAAAAGGACGAAAACGACTTCAAGCAAGTTTCAAGCACAACAGCTGTTTACACAATTTTGTAATAGAAACAATTGATTATTTGCTTCAAATTAATTATTTTTACTAATAAAAAACACTTTGTGCATCATATTTGAAGACAAAAATTTGAATTTTTTTACACAAATCAATGGAAAGTTTTGATCTGCCAATTTCACGATCAGCTGTTCGAAGATATTCGATGCGTGCTCAAAGAAATTTTTCAAGCAAAGTTCAAGCTAGTTTTGAGCTCGAGAGAATGACATTTTGCGTGTTTTTCTTCTCTCTCGAGCTCGAAAAATTTGTAAAAAAAACGCTTTCAAGCCTGACAGAATTATAAAGTAGGGCCGAGTCGCTTAGTGCCCTCACGCGTCAACGAGGTGAATAATGAGAATGCCGGCTAGTTGTCAAAACGACGAATTTCGTAGAAATTGCAAAAGAAGTAAATACAAAATGTTTCCAAGTTGTAAACTGTGCTGTCGAGTGTGTTAAAATTGTGGTAGTTTGAGTGAAAATATTAAGGCAATTCACAAGGTGTTGTAAAGTTATATTGTTGTAAGAGAAAGATTTTCTCCCTTATTAGTAAAGTGATTTTTTTGAAATTTTGGTTGAATGTTTTGTTTATAGAAGTTGTATGATGTGTATAAAATTGGCGTGATCGAACCAGAAGTACGCTTATCTCCCATACAAAGTCATTTTTTTTTTTGTACCTCACTTTGTATGGGAGGTAGGTGTACTTCCGGTCCGATCATGCCAATTTCAAACACATCATAATACCACTATATACAAAACATACAACCAAAAAATCGCTTTACTAATAAGGGGCATAATGAGAAAATCTTTTACATACAACAATACAACATACAACTTTACAACACCTTGTGAATTGCCTAATTATAAAAACAATGTAATAAAAATTATAAAGTGTGGAAGAACTCTTCAATTTGCAAGAAAACTTGTAGCAATTCTAATCTAAAATCAACTGCGAAACGTGAACACAAAGAAACTCGAGATGAACAGCTGATTCTGACAACCAGCTGGCATTTTCTCCGCTGCATATTTCATTCTTTTCCGAGTCGGCCAGTCGGTTTGTAGAATAAGACAAGGTAGTGTTAGTAATTAAAATTCTCTCTTGTACTGGGTACCGCACCTGTCAAAACCAGGTTTTTACGAATAAACACAAAACAAATAACAAAATTTCCACATTATAATATTCTATGTGTTTGACAGCTGTGGTACCTAACCTTACTTTATAATTCTGCCATGCTTTCAAGCAACTTTAAGTTACTTGAAGTGAGTACGGCAACAGGCCTACTATTATAGCCCGAACACATTGAGCGCAACAAGCGACGAACAGCATGTCTCCACTCTGTAACCAAAGAGAAATCTTGCGCGACACGATTATAATGGACGCGACAGCAGCAAACTTCAGCAGCAAGTGTTTTTAACATTTACTAAGAATTATTTTTGTTAAACTTAATTTTGCATTAAATTTTCTTTTATTTGCTACTATTTCTGCACATTTTAATTTCTAATATCTGATGACAAATGTAAGCAATCGAAGAAATTTTTTTTTGTCGCCTGTCAAATTTGAATTAACTTGAAGCTGACTACAATGCCGCGCAATAATGTTGTCAAAAAGTCTCCAAAAATGGGTCCCATAAGAAATATGCTTGTTACGCTCAATGTGTTCGGGCTATTATCGTTGAAAAATGTGTGTTATAATTTGGACATTAACCGTTGTGTCAACAGCTGTTGGGTTTTATCCACATCGACAGTAGATGTACCCGGGTACTTCATACGTTTTGTATGGCAGATAGTTGCTTTTGATATACAAATATTAACTACTACCTGGATTCTTGTAATTTTCTGGTTTTTTTTTTTTTTATTTATTGGAAATATTGTCAAGTTAACAAAACTTTTATCATAATTTGGGAAAAAAAAAATTTGGTACCTAAATAATCCATTTTTACCAAAAATGGGAATTGCCAAAATCCATAAAAATTTAACAATTTCCAAATTCTTTTTTAATCCTTGTAATTTGATCCCTTTTTACCAAGAAAAATAATTAACATTGAATTTTCATTCGCAAAATTCCGTTATATTTGAACTGAAAATCAACCCCTCTTGCTCATAGTGCTATTTTTAGTACCTGCGCAGAATAATTATAACTCATAAAATATTTGTTCAATGTAAACATTTTTTTTTTGGAATGTGTAGGAAAACACGTCTACTAACAGGAACAAAAGGGTATTTGGGAATATCTTGCCTACCTACCCTTGCACAACCAGTTTTGCAGGCAGAAACATGATTTTTTGCGCAGGTTTCGTTTTGAGTAGTTTTGTATGCATAAGTCAGTTTATGTGCGATTTTTGAAGTGTAAAGACCTAAAAATTTATTTTGTGCGGCAAATATATAAAAAGTGAAAATAAAATGGATGGTGCAATTTGTAATAAGCCTGTGTGCGCAGAGCACTCGAAGGATCATCCACAATGCCTCAGATGCTGCTAAAATTCATAAAATATATTTTTTACTTTCATTATAATGATTTTCTATAAATAAATAAACAAATTTCCATAAAATAAACTAAATATTTCCATTTATTTCTATATATTTGTATGAATTTTCATAGAACATCAGCTGTTGACGCTAGGTCATTTTCAAGTAACTGGGTTATATTTTCCAAACGGTTGGTCCAATTGACCTGAAATTTCACACCTATATCAATTACATATTTCCAAGCTATGATACGAAGTTTCATTCATTGGACCAGCCGCTTGGAAGATATAGCAATATAAAGTGAACTTTGCCATTTATTTCTATATATTTGTATGAATTTTCATACAAGTACCCGGGTACATCAGCAGTCGACGCCATTCCACTAACTTGAATTTGGGCTGTATCGACTGAACTGCTGCTCCAATCTTGATGAAACTTTTCCACATGATGCAAAAGTGTATGGTTGAGGATATCATGAAATTTCAGGTCAATCGGACTAACCGTTTGGAAGATACAGGAAAATTAAAGTTGCAAATGTACCCGTGGGCTCTACGATCGACACAACGGTTAAAGGAGGATGGCTGGAGGATAAGAGAAAGATTCAAAGCGAAAAAGCCGGTTCGAAGGTTTTTAACATTTTTGACTTAAAAAAGAGGATGGCCCTACCAATGGGAGGATAGATGCGATGGTTAAAGATAACATTCAAACGTGTGAATATTGAATATTGTAGTTTTGTTAAAGCTTCCAATAATAATTTCGTAACGGCCGCACACAAATTCCTTTTCTAAGCCTAATACAAGTCTATAAAATAATAAAAAGCAGGCCTTTTGGCACTTTAAGTAGTCATAATTGTGAATATGGAAGTAGCATAGTTTGCCGCAAGCTTAATAGAAGCTCGTGTACTGGTTAAGTTATTTTTAAAGAAAAAGAAAATATTTTTGAAAATATTCCACACCTCTAAACCACTATTTCATTCAATTTGCGAAAGACGCTTAAGCACGCTAATGTTTCGAAAGCCAAACGCTTTAAACGGGGCATCGAACTCCTCCTAGTTTTCTTAGACATACACCCAAATACACATTAAATATTCTCGAAAAAAAAAACATCGATGGCGGCTGCTTATAAAGCCATATTGTTATACTTAACCGTTACCATTGCAAATACTACGACGACTACTTGCACAAATTTTTATGCATCCGTTTCGCGGCCAATACTCCGGAAATATGAAACAGAATGTCTGCAGAATGTGCGCTGAAAAAAAAACACACCACATGAATCGAGTGAAGGAAGAAACGAAAAATTGCTAGACATTGAACTGAGTCTTGAGTAAGAGTCACGAACTGATGCCGAACAGACCGGCAAGCAAGTAGCACACAACAACATACTGACAGTCTATATATGCTAGAATGTGCAAAAGCATTTAATCCTTAAATAGCGCAGCTAGCAAAACGGAAGTAATATTTAAAACAGTTTAAGTGTGTTGATGAGATTCGATGAAGTTCTATTTTAAGGCTTGCCTTAAGAAACATTTTGAGCAACTTGCTGCATTTGCAACTCCTCCGAAAAAAGAAGAATTACATGTTGCACTTGCGTCAAATATACTCGTAGTATTTTCAACAAGTTTTTTTTTTTTTTTGCTGCGGGGCTTGAACATAAAATTTACAACATGAGAAAGACATTTGCAATTAAAGTATTACATGTATTTCGCTCATATAAAACGTAGATTTGAAACTATAAATTAAATGTAGAAAAATAGTAATGAAAATAAAATTGGTTGGCAACATTGTTATGTAATTCGTATGTAGATGATACTCACCCAAAGTCTGGCTGAGTACATTTTTGCCGTCTTCGCCATGGCATGCATTGCGGGCATCAAATGGATTTGTAAATTGTACGAATGCATATCCTTTGTGCATAGATATTCCTGTTTGGTTAGAGAGGAAAAAATAAGCTGTGAAAATATTTATACATGTAAATGTAAAGGAAATTTAAATGAAATTTTAAACCTTTTTATAAGTAGTTAAGGAGCAAGTTAAATGAACTCTATGCATACTCTATGCATAAGCTCTATAGAGTATTAGGGGCTGTTTATAAATTACGTAACATGTTTTTGGCCAATTTTTGACACCTACCCCGCCTGTCAATATATCACTCTTTGTCACAAAGTCTTGAAAACCGCCAATTCTCCCCCCTTCGCCCCCTCCGACGTAACATGACATTTTAATTTTTTTAAATTTTTTTTTGTTTTTTTTTTTTTATAATTGAGCAGTTTATTGTAAAAAAAGCTTAGACCACGTTTATTTATTATAAGTGTTATTTTTGTGCAAATTACAAAAAAATTTACGTTTTTCTATTGTGTTTGACCAACAATTTATGAAATATTGGACCATGTGAACAGAGATAAATACAAATAAAAGCTTTTCTGACGTTAACAAAAACACAAACCAGTGGCGATACGTTATATCTTCGATTTTCGACAATTGAAGGGCTTATTGCAAAAACTCGATAAGCCACAAAATGAAAATACTGAGAAAATCGCCTTTGAAGTTTAAAATAAATGCAGAAAATAGGGATTTGATGAAATCATGATACATATACTTTTATTTAGTGCTTAAGGAAGACTACTATCACATACCCATCGCTGTACACCAAGAAATCTTCGGACATCGCTAAAATCGCAAAAAGTTGTGGCTTATCCAGTTATTGCATGAAATTTATTCATATTTTTTTTTATTTTGAATATCAAAAGTTTTGTTTTTTTGGTTGAAATAAAGTGGCATATCGTGTTTTTTTCAGTTTAAAATTTATTATTTTTTCTATTTATTACATCAAATAATTTCTATAAGTTTTGATTCAGTTTCAGCCGAAGATGCCTCCAAAGCGTTGTAGAAGGAATGATAAATTGGTGGAATATATGGCAGCAAGGATTTTACGCCGTGTACTTTCTTTGCCGCACAAACTTAAATACTAGATTTTTATTTTGCTATAACATGATAAGCTACACCAGCTTAAATAAATCATACCTCGCTGGTTTCTGAAATTACTTCATCATCTGTTGCCAAAAACTCTTTGTCTTTCACGCTGTCATCACTATCTTCAACAAAATAATCACTTCCACTGCTATCTTCATCAGAATCCATTACTGTCTTTGTAATTGCTGTGGCTTATTGAGTTTTTGGGACAAATAATTCTGAATAAAATCAAAATGTAAAAAGTGACACATGCGGCTAAGGCGGAAATTAAACGGAATATAGCTACAATATTTTAAGAGGACGTTCCGATGGTGTAAAGTAATTGAATGCACTGATAAAACCACTTTCTGAAATCGTGTGGCTTATCGTGTTTTTACAATAAGCCCTTCAATTGTAAAAATTGTTATGTTTGTTTTAGTTTTCTTATAACACTTTGATGTTCGCTTTGAGCGTGAAGTTATAACAGCTGTTTTCGATGACTGCTTTAGAGTAAAAATTCCCACTTCAGTTCAGCATAATCCGTTGTGCTTGATTTTCACTATGTCATTTTAAGTGGTCAGTTGCTGTCAATCATATGAAAAATGACAACACATTGGCATTTTTTCTACTTTTGACAATGTTAAAAAATTAAAAAAAACTGAATTATAAAATAAAGCTATACAGAATATGTTGGAAAAATTTTATTAAGGTAATATTTCAATTGATTAATTTGCATGTCGTCATAAAAATGACACAGTGAAAACCAGACTTTACTTTAGCTTCGTTTGCTGTTCTTACTTGCTTTTGATCTTTCTTTTTTGAAGCTGCTACACTTGTTCAAGGTGTTTCAAATGGCTTTTATAATTTTAATAAGCTTAAACATAGGCTTTAGCTCTTGTATTAATAAAACAATCAAAGAAATATTTACAATTAAATTATATTTCAATAATATTTAAAATTTTTAAAACTGAATTCAAAAATTTTTTGTGACATAACGCTCAACTGACTCCCCCCCCCTACCTCCCTTCCCACCATGTCACACTTCGTCACAAATGCTCGACTACTCCCCTCCCCCCCTTACCATGTTACGTAATTTATGAACAGCCCTTTATTAATTAAATTATAAAATTTTGGCACACTTTAAGAAAATCTAAAATAGGACATACCTGCCAAGCGTCCATAAATCTGAAACATACGCTCCACATCCGTCTTGGAACACTGAAACGTATTGAGGTTGCCCACAAAAATGCGCGAGTTCACAGCTTGCGGATCCTGCGAATTCGTTTGATTGGACAATTTTGACAACTTCATGTTGATGAGGTTGCTGCTACAACTGTTCTTGTTGCTGTTGTTAAAGTGTGGCGATGTTGACGTTCTCGTCGTCTCGTTGTCCTGACCCAGGCAAGCTTTTAGGGTTAACGGTGGTGGTATCAAGGGTGCCGCCGGCGAGCGCTGTAGGTGCTCCTGGCACGTTGGCGTAAAATATAAAAACGCAATGATGAATACTTTTCTGCTTACCACTTCGACGAACAAAAGGAATTTACTACACACTTTACTGAAGGGGGATGATGGGAGAAAGCTGAATGTAAGCGAACGAATAGATTTTTTTTTAATGCGAAAATGCAAAAATTCCTTCGATCCTGCGGTTAGATTTAATTTTGGAATTTTTTGCTTCCGCTCGTTGTTGTCGCAACAATGGCTGAGTGTGGATGGCAGTGGTCTTAAGCTGTTGGTTACTTGTTCTCTTTTTTTTTTTTAATTTTTTTTTTTTCGGATTATTTCAAAAAAGAATTTGATCCTGGCTGTGTTTGCTGCGTAGTAGGGAGAAGAGCAACGAGTCAACAATGGATTAAAACGGACTAAATGCTATGTTCCGTTGCATAGCCAACCACAAATGCGTTCTTTAGCACTATTTTGGCTATGACGTTAAAGTGACTGGATTTAACGTCGATTGTGTGTTGTCGGATTGATGGCATTCAGCATACAATCAATGTTGTGTGTTTGGATTGGATGATGTTGCTTTCAGTTTTATACAGTTTTTGTTGCTGCTGTTATGATTTCATCAAAACAGGACACAAGAGATTAAGTCTGTAAAGAAATAAAGAAAAAATAAAATAAAAAATCAGTCAGTTTGAGCCATAATCGATAAATATTTTTTTAAACTGTGAAAAAAAGCTGTGTTAAGGCGGTCTTCTCATTCAAAACCCGTTTTTTGGACCCTTTTTAAAAAAATTCTCATTTGAAAACGCAAAGAATAATTGAAAACTTTATTTATTGTATTACAAAAGGTTCAAAGTAAATAAAAAAATTTTTTTTGCCTCGATACGTGGGCTGTTCAAAAAGTAATGAGACTTCAAAGTTGGTGGTGAAAAAAAAAGGTGTCGTCACGGCGGCCACGATTCCGGGTCTCCGGAGCGTCTGAAATGAAAAAAAAACGGGGTTATAATCAGTATAGATGTAATTCTCGGGTGAACCTCAAGCTTAATTTTGTGATTTTTTTTGACAAAATGGCGGCCATTCAAAAAAAAAAATTTCTATTTCGGGTTTTTTTTTGTAGTTTAGTGTAAAAAAAAATAGTAAAAAATTTTTTAAAATTATGGTCGAGGTTCACCCGAGAATGGTGACAATTCTGCGTCGATTCCACTCTGTTTCATGAAAATCGGTTCAGTTGAACTGGAGATATCATGGCCGCCAGTTCGAAAAACGTGGGTTCGAGATAAACGCGTTTAATGTTTGAAGTAATTTTTTTGGGAAAAAAAAAAAAAATCAAAAATGTTTAAATGCAGTTTTAAAGAGCTGACAATTTTTACTTACAAATATTAGTCGGTGATGCCAGCTCCATACAGGCCACCTTCCTCTTTTTCGTAGAAACTGCTTTCTGCTGCCCTCTCTGCTCTGCGAGCCGTTCTGCCAGCTTTTGATGATGCCGCAGCTCGAGTCTCTGATCGGTTCAATCTGTCTTCATTGCGAGATAGTGCGTATTCGTATGCGTTTTTGCCAATCGCAATACCCATCAAACCCATAATTTTAAGTATGGGTATAAAACCGTCGTTGAAGAGGCACGTTGCAATGAAATTGGCCACTTCGATGGTGCGTGCGCCTGAGTTGATGTGTTTGGGCGAAAGTGACCAAAGAACAGAATTGTAGGACTCATTGGAATTCTGAGTTTCAGATCCAAGGCATCTTTCAAGCAAATTATCTGCCGACAGCGCTTCGTAAGCTGGTTTTATTACCTCCATCACCTTCTTGTCCATCAGACCTTGCTTCACAAAAAAGGCTGTATCTTCTAAAGTATTTCGAATTTCTAAAAATCCTTTTAGGGGCATATTCACAACTACCCAAGCTATAAATAAATGCAAAAAAAAAAGTTGAAAAAAAAAGTTGCTCAATGAGAAGACCCCCTTAAATTTATGGGTAACTCACATGGCTTATTTCGAGATATTTTCGATTTGATAGGATTTATTCGATTTTTTTTTTAAATGACTTTAATTAATAATTAAAAATCTTTTTACTTAAAAAAAAATATTTATAAATATATTAAATGCGCAATTAGCCAAACGGATTCGTATCAAATTCGAGATGAAACCGAGATCTCGTGTATTTATTTCGAAAACGAAATTCGTTCTCGTTTCGTTTTCGATTCGAACCCCGATTCGTCACAGAAAAATTTTTTTTGTTTTTATTGTGTGATTAAGATTTTTTTTAAGATTTGACTTTATAAAACTTCGAAATTTGTTTTATTTTTATTATTTTTTGACTTTTTTAAAAAAACAAATTTTATATTTAAAAGTGGGCTTCGTTATACATTCGAAACGAATACGAGATCTCGGATTTGCCATCTCCGATTCGAAACGAATTCGAAACGAGTTCGCAAAAATTCAAATTATCGACAACGAGAATTTTTCGGGAAGACTTTTTCATATAAAAAACTTGAACTATTCGTTTCGAATGTAAACCAAATCAAAGCAAACTTTTTAATGTAAAAATTTTTTTTATTACGTACTTTTTTAACCTTCTGTTCTTAATACGTCGGCTTAGCGAATATTTTTTTCACAAATTTAGTATGAAAAAAAGAATTTTTTTATAAATTTTACTATGAAATTTTCTTCTATTATATTATTTCGTGTCTGTTTTTTATATCAATCATTTCTACACATAATATTTAAATTTTTATTTTATACGTTGGGGTAACGCATACTACGTAAGGGGTATATTAAATTTGTCATTCCGTTTAAAACGCCAATATGGAGGCGTGGCAGGTATATAAAAGTATATATATTTTTGATCAACATCACCAGTTGAGTCTATTTCCGTGTGTCCGTCCGTCTGTCTGTCCGTCTGTGATCACGACTACAGCAGTAATTTTGAAGTTATCGCAATGAATTTCAAAATATAAGCTTTTTTCAAAAAAATGATGATCAAGTTCGAGAATGAGCCAAATTGGATGAAAGCCACGCCTACCTCCCATACAAAGTGCCTTTATATTAACCGTAAAATCTCTTAAAAATCGACAAAAATTAATTTGCTTTGAAATTTTCCACATCACCTTTGATTTTCAATATAAATCATAGCTATGAAATTTGGTAAAATCGGTTGAAAGCCACGTCGACCTCCCATACAAAGTGGCTTTTTATTAACCGTAAAATCTCTTAAAAATCTGCTAAATTTACAGAAATGTCTTGAAATTTTGTACATATGCTCTGATATATAATATAGACCATCAATATGATATTTAGCAAAATCAGATGAAAACCACTATGGAAAATTATGGAAATGCCTTGAAATTTTGCACATCAGCTTTGATATGTGTGCAAATTATCTCTGTGATATTTGGCAAAATCGGTTGAAAACCACGCCTACCTACCATACAAAGTGACGTCATCAAAATAGGAAAACTTATGTAAATATATAAAACTGAATGTCATTGTGTCTGTCGTGGCTAAAGGCTTCGAATATACTTCAATACGGCCGCGGGGGTATATATAAAAATGTCTTCACAAAAAATTCTCTTATTCGCTAATATGAATTTTTGGCGAACTTGTTTCGAATTCATTTCGAATCCGCGATGGTGACTCCGAGTTTCGAATTCGAAACAAATCCAACTCTGATTTGGTGTTTTTTGGGTGTATGCAAAATATAAATATGTTAAATATATGTTATATAGAAATATATGTTATATATAAATATACCCATAAAAAATACATTTTTCTACAAAGTATATATTATCACCTTGACTATACACATCCTGAAGCCACATTAAGTCATTTAAAGCTATTGAGTTCTTCCAGATATAATTTAAGTATTCACATCCTTAACCTTAAAATAATTAAAAAAGTTACACAAAATACGCCAACATTTTTCTAAACGACCCAAATAAGCGAGCGCATACTTTCACAGGCAATTAAAAGCATCAGCGTGCGGCAAAAACCACAGAGGCAGGATAAAGAAACTTCAAGGAGGACGCGCTGCAATAGCTGATTATATTGGATTTAATTTTTATGAAAGGAATCAGGCAGCATATGAAACCAGCAACTAGCAGACGGCTAAAAAGCCATTTAACCACATAAATGTGAGAGTGTGCGTGAGATATATTTGAGTATATGTATGTGTTTGTGTTTGTGTTGGCAGCAGACACTCACATCGGGCTGTATTTAAAGCATTTGAGGCATTTTTAATATTGAACAAGTTTAACGCGACTAAAATGCCAACATTTTATGGCTGTTGGCAACATAGGTTTGTCTATGAGTGTGGGTGTAGAGGTATTAGTGAAAGCTAGCTGAAGCTCAACTTAAGGATATTTTTAATGCCGTTTACAAGGTGGCAGCAGCTTCGTATAACACATACGAATTACATGTGAAATAAACATAAAAATACAATTGTTAATGTCCTTGTAGCGAGATTAGCTGTGTGTGTGTGTTTGTGGAGGGGTGTGGCATTGAGTCACACATACACGCACACATTCTACATGCTTGTGCATCTGAGATAATGTAGGCAATTTATATTAGTTACTGACATGAATGGCAAATGAGAGAAATTTTGCAAAAAAATTAAACCCTTGACGTTAAATTTTAATGCGGCCAAGTAGTTGAATTGTACTTCAAAAAGTAGCTTGTCTACAAAAATTACCTAACGTGTTAGAAGCTCAAAAAGTAAGATGAAAAATATTGTAAATTCTACTAAACGAAACTGTTTAAATAACGCTTGCCACGCACTTCATATTTATTTCATATACAGCTAAAATGCATAAAAATATTGACAGTCAGTTAGGTTTTAGCCAACATATGCATGCGTCATAAAATAATATTAAGTAGAAATAAATGCAACATGTTGCACGTGCTATGTTTGCGTGGATTTTTATGATGCTGGCGCAAGGCGTAACACATATCTAAGCAATACAATTGTTGCGGTGATGAGGAAGGCAGTTTCAAGGCAGACGGTACAAGTTTCAATATGCATAGATATAACCCAACAAAGCTCATAGATACTTTATGCATATGTATCTGTTAAGCCACGTTAACACGTTTGTGCATATTTGTGGTGTAGAAAAATTAACGATTGTCACAGCTGTTGTGAATTGTTTTGACCTAGAATTTTAAACTACGTGTTTTGAGAGCAAAAATATTCTAATTCAAAATGCCCTACAAACTTATTATTTTTAAATTTAGAGCCTGCAACACTCTAATATCATGACTTGTGTTCCAGAAACACTCTGTTGCTTGTGTTGTTTTATGTGTCCTTCTTCATCCTTCGAAATCACTTTGTTTTCATCACAATGCTCAAGGATTTTGCATTCATTAAGCATTATAATGAGTTGTTTTGTTTTCATGTTGACAACAATGATAAATCCAACAAAGCATACAAATCCTTGTCTTCTGTTAGTGTTTTTTTCACAATCAACTAACTTTTATTTTATTGTCCTTACAGCTATCGGCTTTCTATTGTTTTGAGAAAGTTTTCAACATATGTATATAGTAGGTTTTAGCCCATGAATATATTTTTATTTTTTTTATTTAAATAGATAAATTTAATAATTAGTTCAATAAATTTGAAATGAAAAGGGTTTAGAAGAATTTCTTGATAAAACATTTTCTGTGATAACTGTGTATTGAAATTGGGCTTACCTACACTCAAAAAAAAAGTCAACAAAAAACTTTAGTTGGACGTATATTGATAAAAATTTGTCAAATCAACCTAGGTTTTTGTCAATATGAACAATTTTTATCAAATTGACAAAAACCTAGGTTGATTTGATAAATTTTTGTCAAAATAAAATGACAAATATAAAAATTTGTCAAATCCACCTAGGTTTTTGTCAATATGAACAATTTTTATCAAATTGACAAAAACCTAGGTTGATTTGATAAATTTTTGTCAAAATAAAATGACAAATATAAAAATTTGTCAAATCCACCTAGGTTTTTGTCAATATGAACAATTTTTATCAAATTGACAAAAACCTAGGTTGATTTGATAAATTTTTGTCAAAATAAAATGACAAATATAAAAATTTGTCAAATCCACCTAGGTTTTTGTCAATATGAAAAATTTTTATCAAATTGACAAAAACCTAGGTTGATTTGATAAATTTTTGTCAATATTCATCCAACAAAAGTTTTGTGTTGATTTTCTTTTTTTTTTTTTTTGAGTGTAGATCATAAGCATCAAACAGTCTTCATATCAAAGCATTCACAGGCACTGCTAAAATTTTAAATATCTTAAAAAATGTACTCTTTTCTTTTATAAAATTAAAAGTTAGACAGTAGGGATCGCAGACGAATTAAGTCCCTTTAAATCCCGGGATTTTCTTTTCGGGATCCCGGTATTATCAAATAACAAAAAGAAATAAATTTCAACCAATGTGACAAGAGCTAGTAGCATACATATTTTTTCGACTTAACCCCTTAAAGATGCGTTGCAAAAAAGAATCAAGCAACGCAAAAGAGTATATCTTGCCGTACTGAACTTCCTTACAACGGTGAATTGAAGTTAACCAAATTCGATTAGCCGTACAGCTGCAACATTACCACATTTAAAATAGAATTAGAAAACCGTTATTGAGGCTTAAAAGTGAAAAGGTTTTTTCGAAGAAAAATTATCTGAAGATTGTTAAGACGATGAGTGTTTGGAAGTTGTAGAAGAACCTGCAACACCAATACTCCAAAATTGTCAGATATTCTGACTAAGGAAATTAACCTCTTTTGTGGTGGAGACAATGGTGGTCGAAGTTCACAGATTGCTTACGATTTTCTAACAACTATTTCCCTAGCTAATATAGAATCAGAACGGCGAAATGTACTTTTGAAAAAAATCTTTTCTAACTTTAATTTGCTTTGAACGCGATAAAAAATTAAGAAGAGGTTCGACATTGAAAAATATTGACCATTTTTGTAGTAGTATCATACCTTAAACTCTGTTGTAATTCATATTGTAATTATGTGTTTTTTAAATTAATAAAACTTTGTAAGTCAAAAATTTTATGATAAACAAACAAATTGTATAGTAATGCTGGCTTATACCCAGCGCGCTGCGTGCTAATTCTCTAAAAAGTGGACATAAAGTAAGGCCCTTATACAATTATTTCCAACTTTTGTTGTGTGTCTGTTTGTTTAATGGTACATCTATATATTTTCTATATCTATCTATATATATACCGTATACAAAAAATCATTAAAAAAAAAATCTGTACATGAAATATTTTTTTGAAATTCTTTTTGCGTTGGACATTTTGAGTGATGAGGATTCCGAAAATCGCATTTTTAAAATTTTTGTCTGTCTGTCTGCCTGTTAAAATATCACGCGAAAACCACTGAATGGATCTTAAATGAAACGTGGCATAAAGGTTCCTTATATCCCCGGTCAACATATATGCTACATTTTATCTAATAAAAAGGTTGTACCCAGTAGGGGGCGCTACGATCAGGTTCCAGGCATTCTTTTTTTTAGCTTATCTCCAAAACCGTTCATCCGATCTGCAGGAAAATTTGTATGTAGGGGTTTTCGGATACGGTGAGTATTTATATTTTATCTACCCTGTTCTATTTCGAACACAAGAGGGCGCTATAGTACAAATATTTAAAAAAAACGTCGAAAAACTCCTAAGCCATTTATACGATTTGCATGAAAGTTGGTATATAGAGGTTTTTGGAAACGGAGAGTTCTTATGACTTATATACTCTGTTCTATCTTGAACACCAGAGGGCGCTGTAGTACAAGTATTTTAAAAACGTCAAAAAATTCCTAGGCCGTTTATCCGAATACATGTATATATTATGCATATATATCCTATATACATAGGAGTAGTGAGGGTATGGCAGTTGCCCCCTGATATATAAACATATAAATGGGCGTAGCATGATAGGGCAGGGGAGGGCAGCTGCCCCCCCCCCCCCGATATGTGCATTTATATACTTGTATATATTATGCATTTATAAACATATATACATATACTTGGACAAAGTGAGTGTAGGACAGAGGAGGGAAGTTGTCCCCCCTGATATGTATATATTATACATAACTACATATCTAAACATATATACATATACATGCGCGTAACGAAGTTAGGGCAGGGAGGGCATACATATATACATAAGCATGGGCGTAGAGACGGTAGGGCAGTTGCTCCCCTGATATGTATTTGTGTATACATGTATATATTATATATATTATATAAAAAAAAAAAAAAAACGAAAGGGCCTTTTCAGCCCTTGAAAGGACTTTGACCGAGCTTCTTATGATCAATTAAGTTGTGTGTGATGTGAAATGTTTGCACACAAATGATCGAGAACTGGACCTACAAGTTTTACGCCGACTCCGAACGGCTTATGTTCTCAAGAAGCTTTTCATGGCAGTTTTTACTCTCTGAGGCTTGCCATTGCCTGCAGAGAGGTGACGGCCGAACAGAAAAATGAGTTCAATTGAAAAAACTTATTGTATGTCGAATGGAGGATTCGAACCTATGTTCTCAAGAAGCTTTTCATGGCAGTTTTTACTCTCTGAGGCTTGCCATTGCCTGCAGAGAGGTGACGGCCGAACAGAAAAATGAGTTCAATTGAAAAAACTTATTGTATGTCGAATGGAGGATTCGAACCTGGGTTCTCTGTCGTAAGAGTCACACACTCTACCCACTACGCCACGGCCGCCACATAATATTTATATATATATATATATATAATATATATAATATCCGAATTTGTACATATATATATACATATAGATGGAGCTAAAGAAGTTTTACGTCAGTCGTGTGGTCTGAAGCACACTCTTATTTTTTTATGTGCTTCCTTGAGCACCAGAGGGCGCTCTAGTACGAATCTCTTAAGAAATGATAAAACACTCAAAAACCGCTCATCTGAATAGGATTAAAATTATGTGTATAGGGATTTTCGAGTATGCAAAGGGGTTTGGCACTATTTTTTTTTTTTTTTTTTGTTCGAAAACCAGAGGGCGCTATTGTAGAAATACTGCAAAAAAAACTCCAAACCACTCATCCAATAAGTATGATTTTTACAAGAGGTTTTTGGGTGCGGTGACTTTTTTGTGCTATATATTTTGTTATGTATTGAACATCAGAGGGCGCTGTACTACAAAATACAGTAAGGCGTAGCAAAGCGCGAAGGGTGGTATATATCTTCTTTTCTTCTTCTTATGTGTATTTATATTCAACATTCGTATTTTCGCATATCAGGACAGCTGATGCCAAATTCTTTTGTATTTGAGTTCGCATCCACACATGCGCAAGTTCGTTGCGTCGTACGTTGGCGTTGTTTTTAGATTTCAATATCAATTTCCAGTGCTTATTTAGTTGTTATCCAATAAAAAAAGACTTACAAAATAATGGCTTATTCGAAAAAAAAATTTAGAAAAGAAAAGAAATTGTCAAAAACTGGCGATAAATTGAAGGTATATAGAAATAACGTATTAAAGAATTCTTGACCATAAAAATATCTGCAAATATGACCTAAGCTAACACTGGTTAAGCTTATCTCTAACTAACAGGCTACAACATGCATTTTTCTATTTAGTGTATGCAAATATTTAGTACATATTTACTTTAGTACATATTTATTTTCAAAATTTCTGAAAGATAATTAATTAAAAATTTGCCGTTAATCACTCAAAACAATAGAAATTCTTAATTAAATGAATTTTTGTACTTATCAATGTTACCTGCTGCAAGAAAAAAATGATCAGAAATTTAAAGTTTTGACTTTCGATGCAAGTTGCACTGTTGTTTTTGAATACATTTATCTCAATTCTTTTTTGTCTGAAACGCCAATAAAAGTACTTTATAAAAATAATAATAGCAGTTACTTAGGCATTTATATGTTTTCAATTTTTGTTTAAGTTGTTAAATTAAATAACAACACATTAAACGCTACAGTAACATTACGACACGAGGTCAAAGGAGAGCATTTATGTATGAGAAAATTTGCATAAATGATTGCCAAAATTAGTTTTTGCTCTGATGTTTTCAAAAATGTACAATCTATCGAATAAAATATAAAATTTGAAAATATAATTTTGCAAGCGATCATGATCACACACATCACGATTTTCCTAACTTTTCTCATAATTTTTAGGTGTTGAATCTACATTTTGCTTATTTCGCCGAAGCTTCCGGTTTGAAAGATACACACAAAATTCCTTGAATAAATTGCGAAAAGCTTTCTCAAATCGACGAATGAATTCAAAAATTATTAATATCAACTCCCGAGTAAAGCCGGGTATCCAGCTAGTTTAAAATATATGTATAAATCCTTTACTGCAGGAAAAAATTAAAAAGTAATTTTTCCCAAATACTTATACATAAAATAACAATACATAAAAATTAACAACATATTTATCATCTACATCAAAAAATTCTACATCTACACTTACGATACTAGCGAAATTGTGTCGGTTTTAAGATTTCTGAATTATGAATATTCTAGAAAAAAAGTCTTATTTGATTCGAGACTCATCTAATTCTAATGACAAAAGCTAACTTTACTGTTCAACTTAACGTAAAAATAACTCTTTTTAAACTCGATTATTCAGTATACATAAAGTAAAATATCAATGTTTTTTAATACAAAAACTGTTCCCTGACTCATGACCCATCTTGCAGTCAATTGCTACTTTTCAAATAAGAAACAGACAACATAACTAAAACTTAAGTTTTTAGGTCAAAAACCATTGTGACTCATAGTATTAGTCTTACTTAAAAGTGCAACTTAGTAATTTGTATGGCTTCCGGTGGTGCTTGTCATCATGCGCCAACTTATTCTATTGACTGAAGCAATTACAAGCACAATTGCTGAATGCGTTTAAAGTTTCATTTAATTAGGAAATTGTTGAAATAAGATAATCTTTTATAGCAAAAAAACAAAAAACAGGAAAACTTCATATTTATAATTTTTTTTTTTTTAACAGCAAACTTATTGACGAGACTTTCAAGTGCGCTGTAATATTAGCTATTTTCTAGAAAAAATTCTACTTAAAAACAACGCCCCGTTTTTTTTTATTATATAGTCAAAATAATTAAAATAAAAGTTAGCTAAAGTTTTCTCTGAAACCCAAGCGAATGCGGTAACGCGTTGCAGCTGTTTTAAAGCCAACACTTTGCAGACAAGCCGCACAGACACACACATATGGTTAGAATAGGCATAATACACACACACACACACAAACAAGCAAATGTCGGCTAAATTATTTAAACGTTTCGTAAACCAAACGAATGCAAGTCAACAACTCTAAATCTACTCTATGCTCTTATAGATGTACTTATATGTGTGTGTGTATGTAAGTGTGGCAATAGCAGCTAAGCTTGAAAACAGCTGGCAGCTCTGGCGGTGAGTTAAGGTGACTCCAGTTAACTTGGCTTAATTATAATTAACTGCACTTCAGTGAACTGCACTTAGGTATGGCAAAGAAATAGCAGTCGAATGAGACGTTGATGCAGGAAACAGTGAATGAGCGGTTGTGGTGGGCGGAGTAGGCAAGGGCATGAATGCCTTAACTAAAAAGTGGTAGAAATTCGAGCAGAAATTTAACGACAAATTGCGGCAGTTTTCAAAATGAGCATTTTTCTTATTGTTATTGTTGTTGGTTTAGCTGTAATTGCCATTGCTAAAGATGTTTTTGTTGCTCCTGTAAGGATTTTACACATCAGCAATTACAGCAACGTCTCCTGTTCTAAGTCTACACATACAGTAAATAGGAGTAAAGTTTTTAATTATCTTCAAAAGAAACCCTATAAAAACAAAATTAAAGCAACTAAAGCCGCATGCCAAAAAAAGACGATAAGGATATAAAATGTCTTTATATATTTCATTGAAGACTCAAAGGTCAAATAACATTGAACAGTAAAGCGCTGACTGAGTATTAACTAATTGATCATTCGTCAAGTTGTTCCTCTTTCTTTTTTTTCGGATCAATAAAACGTATTCAAATTCTATGAAAGCAGCACTTTGTTGATGTACAAAAAGGATTGACATCAAATATTAAATCTTATTCAAAATTGACTGGTTTTGTTATAGTACAAAGAAAACAAAAATAAATATAAAAATTGGCCCAAATATTTACCCAAATACATGTTTTTCCCTTCACTTATTTATGTTCTATCAACATAACCTAAATGAAAAAAATGTCCTTCTTTATGCTAAATATGTCGCAACGAATGTCCTTTCATTCGAACAATCGTTCAAGCCGGTCGAATATGAATGAGAATGTCTGCGCACATGATTTGAGCTCGCGCCAAAGGCAAAAGTTTTACACATGACATGCAGACAAAAACAGACATCTTCATTAGAAGGGAGTGAAAAGAGGGTAGAAAGAGTTTTGAATGAAAAGAAATGTACACATAAAATGTTTGGATTTTGGTCCAAAACTGCAGCAAAACAAACAAATTGTTTTATACAAGTTGAAAACATTTTGAAAACAAAACCATCCAGGCCCCTCCTCTTTTTCTTTGTCCTCCAAGTTGTCTGTGTAATAGAAAACCAGGGTTTTGTGCTTGTATTTGTTTTGTCATAGACAAAATCATGTGTGAGTAGATCAGATAAACAGGTTGTTGGCACATTGTGGCAGAGCTGCCATATGAAGTTTTAGCATCTTAAAAGCAAAATTGAACTTTTCCAATCGGACATGTATATATTGTATTTATATTTAATATAATTATTTAATCTACACTATATTATTCCATACTATACTATACTATACTATACTATACTATACTATAATATACTATACTGCAACTATACTATACTATACTATACTATACTATACTATACTATACTATACTATACTATACTATAATATACTATAATATACTATACTATAATCTATACTATATAAATCTTGAAATCAGAAAGCGAAGAATTGTAACTAGAATATGATGGCCTATCTAAGAGTACTCTATCAAGTTGTATATCAAAGTTATTGTAGAGAAAATTGTTCAAGACACGAAAAATTCTTAGTCTTTGCTAACGTGAAGCGTAAATCAACTCTTTGTCTATAGTATATTTAAAGGTTATGTTAATTCTTCCTACCCTCATGAAATTAGTAACTAAATGGGTCTATTCTAATTCTATTCTAAATCTTTTCTATGCATATTGTGGTTGATATGTTAAACTTCACGCAGGACGATATTTCTAATGCAATAAAAGAACTAATTTTATCCAAGGACCAAACGTAATACCAAACCTAATACCTAAAAACTTTTTAATGTGATTTAAACACCGACTTCCTTTGCCCTCGTACAAACCAGTGCCTCTACAGACATTTCCCTATTATTGGAAGCTATCCTATCTTACACTCATAACCAAGAATAGTGGTAAATGGTCAGTTGAAAATTTTAGAGATTTTTACGTTTAAAAAAAAAAAATATTTTTTATAAGCTTACACACAACATGGTAATACCTCAGTTAGCTAAAATCTTATCTCTACGGCAGATACCATTTTTTCTTAGTAGTTTTTTTTAGTAGTTTTATCCAACAAAAATTATAGTCTGCTCGGGACTAGCAAGTAGCGCAAAGTAGGCATCTCTTTTAATATATATATTTAATATATTAGACTTGTCCGAAGCTTTCAGCGATATCCAACATCTAATGTATGGAGAAGATCCAAAAATGTACCTTGTGATTAAATCATTGACGGATGCAAAATTTTTACAGTTTGAAGTGCTGTCTCCAAAACAAACTAAACTTTTATGTTAAAAAGTGCAAATTGCGAAGGAATTGAATCTATTCAAAACCTATTGGCGCTGAGAAATACTTATAGCCCCCATGGTTATTGTGGCGGTCCACTATATGAACATAGAATTAGCCTTTAAATTTGATGCAGCTATCTTCGAAAAGATCGTTATTGGCCTCATGCTTCTCATTCGATGTTATTAACGGTGGTTTAATAAGATAAGATAAGATAAGATAAGATAAGATAAGATAAGATAAGATAAGATAAGATAAGATAAGATAAGATAAGATAAGATAAGATAAGATAAGATAAGATAAGATAAGATAAGATAAGATAAGATAAGATAAGATAAGATAAGATAAGATAAGATAAGATAAGATAAGATAAGATAAGATAAGATAAGATAAGATAAGATAAGATAAGATAAGATAAGATAAGATAAGATAAGATAAGATAAGATAAGATAAGATAAGATAAGATAAGATAAGATAAGATAAGATAAGATAAGATAAGATAAGATAAGATAAGATAAGATAAGATAAGATAAGATAAGATAAGATAAGATAAGATAAGATAAGATAAGATAAGATAAGATAAGATAAGATAAGATAAGATAAGATAAGATAAGATAAGATAAGATAAGATAAGATAAGATAAGATAAGATAAGATAAGATAAGATAAGATAAGATAAGATAAGATAAGATAAGATAAGATAAGATAAGATAAGATAAGATAAGATAAGATAAGATAAGATAAGATAAGATAAGATAAGATAAGATAAGATAAGATAAGATAAGATAAGATAAGATAAGATAAGATAAGATAAGATAAGATAAGATAAGATAAGATAAGATAAGATAAGATAAGATAGATAAGATAAGATAAGATAAGATAAGATAAGATAAGATAAGATAAGATAAGATAAGATAAGATAAGATAAGATAAGATAAGATAAGATAAGATAAGATAAGATAAGATAAGATAAGATAAGATAAGATAAGATAAGATAAGATAAGATAAGATAAGATAAGATAAGATAAGATAAGATAAGATAAGATAAGATAAGATAGATAAGATAAGATAAGATAAGATAAGATAAGATAAGATAAGATAAGATAAGATAAGATAAGATAAGATAAGATAAGATAAGATAAGATAAGATAAGATAAGATAAGATAAGATAAGATAAGATAAGATAAGATAAGATAAGATAAGATAAGATAAGATAAGATAAGATAAGATAAGATAGATAAGATAAGATAAGATAAGATAAGATAAGATAAGATAAGATAAGATAAGATAAGATAAGATAAGATAAGATAAGATAAGATAAGATAAGATAAGATAAGATAAGATAAGATAAGATAAGATAAGATAAGATAAGATAAGATAAGATAAGATAAGATAAGATAAGATAAGATAAGATAAGATAAGATAAGATAAGATAAGATAAGATAAGATAAGATAAGATAAGATAAGATAAGATAAGATAAGATAAGATAAGATAAGATAAGATAAGATAAGATAAGATAAGATAAGATAAGATAAGATAAGATAAGATAAGATAAGATAAGATAAGATAAGATAAGATAAGATAAGATAAGATAAGATAAGATAAGATAAGATAGATAAGATAAGATAAGATAAGATAAGATAAGATAAGATAAGATAAGATAAGATAAGATAAGATAAGATAAGATAAGATAAGATAAGATAAGATAAGATAAGATAAGATAAGATAAGATAAGATAAGATAAGATAAGATAAGATAAGATAAGATAAATAAGATAAGATAAGATAAGATAAGATAAGATAAGATAAGATAAGATAAGATAAGATAAGATAAGATAAGATAAGATAAGATAAGATAAGATAAGATAGATAAGATAAGATAAGATAAGATAGAAGATAAGATAAGATAAGAGATAAGATAAGATAAGATAAGATAAGATAAGATAAGATAAGATAAGATAAGATAAGATAAGATAAGATAAGATAAGATAAGATAGATAGATAAGATAAGATAAGATAAGATAAGATAAGATAAGATAAGATAAGATAAGATAAGATAAGATAAGATAAGATAAGATAAGATAAGATAAGATAAGATAAGATAAGATAAGATAAGATAAGATAAGATAAGAAGATAAGATAAGATAAGATAAGATAAGATAAGATAAGATAAGATAAGATAAGATAAGATAAGATAAGATAAGATAGATAAGATAAGATAAGATAAGATAAGATAAGATAAGATAAGATAAGATAAGATAAGATAAGATAAGATAATAAGATAAGATAAGAAAAGATAAGATAAGATAAGATAAGATAAGATAAGATAAGATAAGATAAGATAAGATAAGATAAGATAAGATAAGATAAGATAAGATAAGATAAGATAAGATAAGATAGATAAGATAAGATAAGATAAGATAAGATAAGATAAGATAAGATAAGATAAGATAAGATAGATAAGATAAGATAAGATAAGATAAGATAAGATAAGATAAGATAAGATAAGATAAGATAAGATAATAAGATAAGATAAGATAAGATAAGATAAGATAAGATAAGATAAGATAAGATAAGATAGATAAGATAAGATAGATAAGATAAGATAAGATAAGATAAGATAAGATAAGATAAGATAAGATAAGATAAGATAAGATAAGATAAGATAAGATAAGATAAGATAAGATAAGATAAGATAGATAAGATAAGATAAGATAAGATAAGATAAGATAAGATAAGATAAGATAAGATAGATAAGATAAATAAGATAAGATAAGATAAGATAAGATAAGATAAGATAAGATAAGATAAGATAAGATAAGATAAGATAAGATAAGATAAGATAAGATAAGATAAGATAAGATAAGATAAGATAAGATAAGATAAGATAGATAAGATAAGATAAGATAAGATAAGATAAGATAAGATAAAATAAGATAAGATAAGATAAGATAAGATAAAATAAGATAAGATAAGATAAGATAAGATAAGATAAGATAAGATAAGATAAGATAAGATAAGATAAGATAAGATAAGATAAGATAAGATATGATAAGATAAGATAAGATAAGATAAGATAAGATAAGATATGATAAGATAAGATAAGATAAGATAAGATAAGATAAGATAAGATAAGATAAGATAAGATAAAATAAGATAAGATAAGATAAGATAAGATAAGATAAGATAAGATAAGATAAGATAAGATAAGATAAGATAAGATAAGATAGGATAAGATAAGATAAGATAAGATAAGATAAGATAAGATAAGATAAGATAATATAAGATAAGATAAGATAAGATAAGATAAGATAAGATAAGATAAGATAAGATAAGACAAGACAACACAAGACAAGACAAGACAAGACAAGACAAGACAAGACAAGACAAGACAAGACAAGACAAGAGAAGACAAGACAAGACAAGACAAGACAAGACAAGACAAGACAAGACAAGACAAGACAAGACAAGACAAGACAAGACAAGACAAGACAAGACAAGACAAGACAAGACAAGACAAGACAAGACAAGACAAGACAAGACAAGACAAGACAAGACAAGACAAGACAAGACAAGACAAGACAAGACAAGACAAGACAAGACAAGACAAGACAAGACAAGACAAGACAAGACAAGACAAGACAAGACAAGACAAGACAAGACAAGACAAGACAAGACAAGACAAGACAAGACAAGACAAGACAAGACAAGACAAGACAAGACAAGACAAGACAAGACAAGACAAGACAAGACAAGACAAGACAAGACAAGACAAGACAAGACAAGACAAGACAAGACAAGACAAGACAAGACAAGACAAGACAAGACAAGACAAGACAAGACAAGACAAGACAAGACAAGACAAGACAAGACAAGACAAGACAAGACAAGACAAGACAAGACAAGACAAGACAAGACAAGACAAGACAAGACAAGACAAGACAAGACAAGACAAGACAAGACAAGACAAGACAAGACAAGACAAGACAAGACAAGACAAGACAAGACAAGACAAGACAAGACAAGACAAGACAAGACAAGACAAGACAAGACAAGACAAGACAAGACAAGACAAGACAAGACAAGACAAGACAAGACAAGACAAGACAAGACAAGACAAGACAAGACAAGACAAGACAAGACAAGACAAGACAAGACAAGACAAGACAAGACAAGACAAGACAAGACAAGACAAGACAAGACAAGACAAGACAAGACAAGACAAGACAAGACAAGACAAGACAAGACAAGACAAGACAAGACAAGACAAGACAAGACAAGACAAGACAAGACAAGACAAGACAAGACAAGACAAGACAAGACAAGACAAGACAAGACAAGACAAGACAAGACAAGACAAGACAAGACAAGACAAGACAAGACAAGACAAGACAAGACAAGACAAGACAAGACAAGACAAGACAAGACAAGACAAGACAAGACAAGACAAGACAAGACAAGACAAGACAAGACAAGACAAGACAAGACAAGACAAGACAAGACAAGACAAGACAAGACAAGACAAGACAAGACAAGACAAGACAAGACAAGACAAGACAAGACAAGACAAGACAAGACAAGACAAGACAAGACAAGACAAGACAAGACAAGACAAGACAAGACAAGACAAGACAAGACAAGACAAGACAAGACAAGACAAGACAAGACAAGACAAGACAAGACAAGACAAGACAAGACAAGACAAGACAAGACAAGACAAGACAAGACAAGACAAGACAAGACAAGACAAGACAAGACAAGACAAGACAAGACAAGACAAGACAAGACAAGACAAGACAAGACAAGACAAGACAAGACAAGACAAGACAAGACAAGACAAGACAAGACAAGACAAGACAAGACAAGACAAGACAAGACAAGACAAGACAAGACAAGACAAGACAAGACAAGACAAGACAAGACAAGACAAGACAAGACAAGACAAGACAAGACAAGATAAGATAAGGCAAGACAAGACAAGTACCATGGCTTGATCAAATCGTGCGATGCTTGCAAAATTCGATAATAAATTGTGTGAGAGTAGACGGACGCCAAGATTATAGTTCGCTTATTAATTCGATATACATTTCTAAAAATTATGGGAGTTACCATATCTCATACGAAATCCCGGAAACAAAGTGCCTTTGACGCCAAGATGTAAATAGGCTTGGACTAACATCAGTCCGGAATTGCTACTTGAAAAATGTGCACTGAGTCCAAATGTTAAAATATGTTAAAATATAAGAAATTCGGAATGCTTAAATATCAGTTATTTATGAAATTCCAAAAATTCACAGTATTATAATTCTCCGCATATTGACGATTACCTCAATATCTCTTTAATGATGGTAATGATTTCAAAAGATATTAAAAAAAAAAACCATTCAACAAACTTTGACGAAAAAGTAACAGCTGGCAACTCTAGCGAACTGTTGCGCGAGTAACGCAAGCTTAAAAAACATACATTCAATGACGGACTGAATGATTAGTATTGTATGTGTGTGTGTGTGCAATTGCAAACATTTTCAAAATGCATTTTTTTGCGCAACTTTCTTATCACAAGAGAGCGATCAAATATCAAAGGATATGCATGTTTTTTCTATTAACAATTTTTTTTTATATTTTACTTAAAATGAAAAATAGGCTAAAAACACTCCAGTGAATGAAAGGCAGACAGACGCACATTTTCACATAAGAGTATAAAAAATAGAACTAGAAAAAAAGGGATTATAGAAAGGATGGGGAGAGAATGCCTTGCTTGAGAAGCAGACATTGAGGCAATTGAGTAGAAAACCAAGAACACACACGCACACACACAAACACAAACAAAGAACATATAAATAAGGAAACATCATCATCATCATGTGAGTTCATAGCAAAGATGTCGTTTACTGTCGTTTACAAAACTCACATACACACCCCCCTAAAAAGTCAATTTATTTCAACTGTAGCCTGTTTGATAAACCAACAACATCATTTCATAAAGATAATTTCAACGATAGCATCATTTGACATATTCATAATATAACCCAGAATAGCTGCACGTCGCCCAGCGATATTTTAGCGCTACTTAAATGACCCCAGTGACAGCCATTGACAGCATCAGGCCCAGAAGCGCAAACATACAGTTATCAAGATTACATACAAAGATACAATACCTTAAAAAATGTTCGTAGGCAGGTGGTTCGCAGACGTGTTAATAGAAAAAACACACAAACAAGGACACATGTAAACATCTATAAGAAAAAGCTTAGAAAAGCTAAGAATAAAAATATTACAAAAATACTAAAAAGCCAAGTAATACGCCAAGTGTTGTACAAATTGTACCGGAAGTGGAAACACATTTCATTCAAATTATTGTATAAAGATCATTTTATTTGCGCAGCCAAAATGTGAAAATCCATTTACGGGCATTTTTATGTAGAATTGCTAAAGGAGGGTGATAGTCAGAAGAGTCGAAAAAATCATACATCATGTGGGGAATACCTTTTTTTAAGCGTACAGCATGATTTTATTTATTTTACGTATGTATCTTAAAAATATTTCGAGAATATTATTTAAAAATGTTCATCAAAAAATATAGAAAAGTGTGCTCCGAGGCGCTTTCAAATAAAGGTTATCTTGTACGATTATCAAGAACATTAGGTTGGCAATTTTTATGTAAATTGCAATACTTTGAGAAAAAATATACGTTTGTTTGATTTTTTTTTTAAACTTCCTAAAATAATATTCATTTAAACATACTTTTTTGTATGTTAGACCCTTTAACTCCCCAACTTGAGACAAATATTTGGCCCTGTGCAAAGTGTTGCTTCAGAATTGCGGGCTTCGACAGATCACCGAAAATTTAAATATTGCTTTTTTTCAAAAAGATTTCTCAGTTCACACAGACCGTCAAAACGACAACTTTTTCTATGTTATAGAAATTTGTTTGTATCCTCGTAATCTTGTTACCTGGCTAGTCCGGGCTAAGAGCTATAGAGACTGAATCACCCAATGGAAGACTAAAATGTCGGTGTACAACTCTAAGGAAACGATCGATCCTACGAATTTAAAGACAGAGAACCGTTTTTTGACAAAGTAAATGGAATATTGTGCTGAAAACTGCAAACCTGTATCTCCGCTAATTAATCGTATTTTTCACAGCTTAAGACAAGAAGATCTTATTAAACAACTCTACTTTAATACAGGAGTCGGATACTCGGATACTTATAAAGTTTTGTCAGGGAAAGTTGTAATTTTTTTGTTAATTTTCGCAATATATTTTCAAAGACAGTTCGAATTCGTAACTTGGATCATTCTCAAAAACTGATAGGCAAAAATCAAAAATTTAGTTCTCAAAATCAATCAGACTAAAAAAAATCAATGAACTCTGGCTATTCAATTGAATATAGTGGACTCGGGGTAACGTGAACTAATTTTTGCGCTGTCTGTTCACAAAACCCAAATTTTTATACAATCAAGATTCACACTTTTCCGTATAAAACACATCTATATCTATATTAAAAACTTATTTCGATGATTCCATATCAAATCGACTATTTTTGAGCAAAATCTGACCTTTGTGATTCCGATTTTTTTAAAACTTTGTAGGTTAGTAGTAAAAGTGCTCGTAAAAATAACTTCAACTGTGTTTTTTGTTTTTGCGAAAACAGTTTCTTTTTTAAGCTATACACTGTAAAAAATTGGAAAATATCTTCAAAAATATAATTAGTGCATGCAAGGATTCAAACAGATGTAACTTCGAAACCACAAGTCATACAGAAAAAAACTTGCATATATTTTATAGACCTTGAATGGGGGTTTCTTGTGGTGTCCTTTTTTTTGACTGTTTTTAAGAAATTTTTTTAAATTTTTTTAGTCTAAAGTTATTTGTCACGTTTTTGGTAATGTTCGCAGTAAATTTTTCACCTTTTGAACATAGTATCGTTATAATACATTACTTCTTAAAACTTACACAAAATTTTAGCTTGGGATACCAATGATTGCTATTTTTAACGAATTTTCAAAAAAATGCCTACAAAAGATTTCTTACTTTTATACCGAAAATTCCATATCTTTATATCTAAAATTCTTCAGTACATTGTTTTGTAACTGAACTCCTCCTGAATGGCTGGACCGATTTTGATCAAATTTGGTATGTGTGTGCGGCTGGGTCTGTATATGTTTTAGGTCTAAAATTTGACCCGATAGGCAGCGCTGTTGTTGCTGTGGCAGTGTTTAAAGGGGTGTTTGAATGTATAACTCACAAACGAATTGACAAATTGTCATGATTCTTTTCCTACACCATGACTTTTTAAGTAAAAAAATTACAAAAATACAAAATGATTAAAAATAAACAAGAAAAAAAAACTTAAATTTGTATGATAGATAAGCTTGATTTTTCGATTTATAAAACTTTTGCAATTTTTACGATAGAAACTTTAAACAAACCCTACATTTATGCATACCATATGAAAGAACAATCAAAAAGCCATTTTTGGTTTTGAATATTTTTCCAACAACAAATATTTTTAACAAATTTTTTTGCAAAATAAAGAAATTCGTTAAGGTGTTTTAGAAAATTATAAAAATTAGAAGGGAAATGAAAGCGGAAAAGATTGGACGGACAATTAATCAAAACTGTAAACAAAAAAATTTATGCAATCCTTTGCAACATGCCCGAGTTATTGACTTTCAATGCTAGCACTTTAATTTTTGATCGATTCTTTTTCTATTTCACCAAAAAATTAAATTAGTGGTATTGTCTGCTGAGACGGTTTAACCCTTCGATGCGTGAACAGGTCCCTAGGGACCTATTGCGTTTTCAAACGCAATTTACTCCTATTTCGGCCAGGACAACACCCCCCAAAGTTACCGTGTATTCCAAGACAATTTTGTGGAGAATCGTTTAAAAAAAAATCAAGGCAATCCGACCAATGGTTTAGGTGCTACACCCATTTAAATCAAATACATGCGTGGATGCGTGAACAGGTCCCTAGGGACCTTGTACTGAAAATGCAATAAAACACTTATAAATGCATTTGTTCTTCGCTTTATTATAATTTTTTTATTGTTTCAACATATCACAGATGTGTTCTGTGAATTTTTGGTAATTTTTGGATAATTGTTATTGTGTGCTTGAAAGCATAATAATCTGGTAGTTTATTTTTGCACTATTGATATTACGTCCTTCCTTGAAATGATAATAAAGTGGTAGTTTATTTTGGTAATTGCTTTTCGTTGGAAACATAATAAACCAGTTCTTAAAATATCTACCTATACTTCACTAATCTGTTTTATGTACAAAGAGCAGATGTGCATAGTGCAGGTAACCTAAAGGCCAGGTAGACGTATGAAAGAGTATATAAGAGGTTCTAATTTCGTCAGCCAAATCATTCAGCCAAGTTCAGACAGTGAGCAGTAAAGTGTGATATATAAAGTGAAAATAAAAGTAAGTAAGAAATATGTTAATTGAAATGGCAGACCAAAATATTGAAGTTGCTGAAATGGTTCTACGCCGTAGTACAAGATACCAGGAAATGAGTGTACATGAAAGACGTGCAGTTGATGACAGATTTGCTAATTTTATGCAAGAAGAGCTGAGCGGTGACGAAGCCTATGATGCTTTTGGCAATACAGCTGAGAATGATGACGACTCCATATATGAACCAGGTTTTCATGGTGATGATTCGGACGCAGAAACTCAACAACATATCGAAGTCAATGAAGAAAGTGATGACAGCGATGTTGACGACGAAGAAAACAATGCACAGCAAACAAATGACAATTACTACTATGGTAAAGATGGCACACAATCGTGTAAAACAGCACCCCCTAATTCTCGCATTCGAGCTCATAATGTGGTTGACTTCACAAGAAGGAGACCAGGGCCAAACGGAGCGGTACATGATCCCTTCACTATATTCCGCTCCATCATCAGTGAATACATAGTGTACATAATATTACGCGAAACTAATAGGAAAGCCAGGGAAGTTACAGCTGCATGGAATTTGGCAAATTCAACGAAGATGAAGGAATGGAATACCATCACACAAAAGGAGTTTGATGCATTTTTGGCTATTATTCTACATGCTGGACTCACCAAATCAAATACCGAACCTGCTAGAGAGTTATGGGGCCCAACACATAACCAAATATACAAAGCTGCTTTATCCTACGATCGCTTTATGTGCATCAAACAATTCATCAGATTCGACAATGCAAATACACGACAGCAGCGACTAATCACCAGCAAAACTGTGGCAATTGATGATATTTGGGAAATGTTGTCAAACTTACACTCCGCATGAGTCATTGACAGTTGATGAGCAGTTATTCCCCTACAGAGGCCGTACCCGCTTCACACAGTACATTTCTTCTAAGCCTGCCAAGTATGGAATAAAGGTATGGTGGTTGTGTGACTCCAAATCATACTATCCCGTCAAAGGTATGATCTATTCTGGTAAATTGCCAAACCAAGATCGTAAAGTAAATCAGGGCCAAAATGTTGTACTTACGCTTATGGAGAGATATATGGATACTGGTCGCACAGTTTATGCAGACAACTTCTTCACAACGTTGGATTTGGCACGTGTTTTGATGAGGAGGAAAACGGGCTACGTTGGAACAGTTCGCGCAAATAAGAGGTTCGTACCGCAGGAGTTCCAGAAAAATCGCCAGCGTCCTGTCCTCACCACATTGTTCGGCTTCAACGATGGCGATATAGCACTATCTTCATATGTGCCAAAACGAAACAAAGCTGTTCTGCTTATGTCTACTCAACATTATACTTGCGCTGTCGACGAGGCCAGTGCAAAGCGGAAACCCTACAGCATTCTGGACTACAATGCTAATAAATCTGGCGTAGATGTGATGGACCAAATGCTGGGCACTTACTCGCGCAAACGCTCTACACAACGCTGGCCATTAGCAATGTTTTACAATATGGTAGACGTTGCTGCACTTGCTGCATTCACCATATACAACGAAATGCAGCCTAACCAACGAAGTGATCGACGACGGGCGTTTCTCCAGCTCCTCACCAGGCAGTTGGCAATGCCAAACATTGAGAATCGGGCCCTAAACAACCAAATCACGAAGCATCCAAGAATACGCAATGCGATGGAGACATTTGATGTCAGGGTAAGAAAAAACTGCTCCAATTTCACAACCAGACTACTAATTTTGTTTTTTTTTTATTTTTTTTTATCTTTTCAGATAAGACCAAGACCGGTAGAAGTCAATTCACAAGCATTTGCGCCAAGGACGAACAGGCCGTCATGCCGCCTATGCCGTTCTGAGTACGCACGGCAGCGGAAAACGAGGGCCTACTGCTTCAATTGCGACAATGCTGTTTGCGGAGAGCATTCTACAGTCCTCCACCGCTGTCATACTTGCGAACAGGCCACGATGGACCAACAGCAGCAACAACAACAATAGAAAATAAGATGTTTTATATGTTAATTTTATTCACTTTCATATGACCCATGTAAAAAAAAAAAAAAAAAAATTCTAAATATACAGTTTTGTTCTTTAGACAATAATTAACATAAAAAAAAAATAAAAAAATTTTTGCAATTTTTTTTCATAGTAAAATACTTAAAAATAAAAAAAGGTCCCTAGGGACCTGTTCACGCATTGAAGGGTAAAAAAATGTTCACGCATCGAAGGGTTAAACCAAGGTCGTTCGGTTCCAAGTTCGGCGGAAAAACTAATATTATACCTGTCACAAGGCATAATGACTAAACTTAAAATATAGTTAAAGAAAATCTATTTGGCATTTTCTCTATACTCATGTGTATTATTGAATTGTATACTTTAGTATGGTAAAAATTTAACGTGAACTTAGAGTTAAAACTTGGACCAAAATCAATATTAAAATTGTATATAAACTGGGCTATAAACTATTTTATAAATCAGACCTAATCCTAAATCGGTATTTAAATTTAATAATAATAATAATACAATAATAATAAAAAAATATTATTGAAAAATAAGCAAACAAAACAATAAATTTTAATACAAATTCTTAAAAAAATTCATTTTAATGTTTGGCCAGTTTATTTTTAATTTTTATACCCCAACGCGTACTGCGTAACGCCAAGAAGGAGGCGTGGCAGGTATAGAAAAATATATATATTTTTGATCAGCATCATCTCCTGAGTCGATTTCCATGTGCCCGTCTGTCTGTCCGTCTGTCAACACGATTATAGAAGCAATTTAAAAGCTATCGCGATGTAATTCATGCTATAAGTTTTTTTTTTAAAAAGGAAGATCAAGTTTGAGAATGGGCCAAATCGGATGAAAACCACGCCTACCTCCCATACAAAGTGACTTTATATTAACCGTAAAATGCCTTTAAAATCCACAAAAATTAAGGAAATGCCTTAAGAAATGCCTTTGGCATGTAAGCTTTGCTCTCCAGTCTTAATCCTGGCTATAAAATCAGATGGAAATAACGCCTACCTCCCATACAAAGTAGCTGTATTTTAAAAGTAAAATCTCTTAAAAATCTGCTAAAATTAAAGAAATGTTGCATATAGGCTTTGATATATATAATATAGACCATCACTTTGATATATGGCAAAATCGGATGAAAACCACGACCACTTCCCATACAAAGCGGCTTTATTTTAAACGTAAAATCTCTTAAAAATCCACAAAAATTAATGAAATGTCTTGGAATTTTGCATTTTAGCTTTGATATATAATATGAACCATCCCTATGATATACGGCAAAATCGGAGCAAAACCACGTCTACCTCCCATACAAAGTGACGTCATCAAAATAGGAAACCTTTCGTTAATATATAAAACTGAATATCATCGTGTGTGTCGTGGCTAAAGATTTCGAATAAACTTCAATATGACCGCGGGGGGGTATTTTAGCTTCGGTACCCTGCCGAAGCTCCACCTTAACAAGTTTTAATTAATGCTTAATATTATTATTTTTTTATGTTTTTTTTTATTAATTCTAATTTTTAATTTTAATACAATTTTGGTGTGGTCATATATTCATAATCTTACTAATCCAAATTTTCATAATCTTACAAATAATTATTTGTATGATGAAATAAGATAAAAAAGTATAGATTTTTTTAAAGAAATAGAACAAAGTAAAAATTGATCAAAAGTAAACTATTTTAAAAAAACTTTTCTAGATATTCTTCATATCTAATAAACTAATGCAAACGAAATCCATTCGTCCATCCTAAAGAAAGCTTCAATTAAACAAGCCCGTTTCGAACTGTTCTTTCAACTCACACACTCAGTCACACCCACCACCAATTATCGCAACCGCATAAAGGCCTTAAAGCCACTAAACCACGCTCAAATGCCTCAAAGCCAAAAAGAGCCAAAATAAAAAAAAATATAAAGAAAAAACTGAAATAAGCTGCCCACAAATAAATGCTGGCAAAATGTTTGTGCAAATTGTTTTTGCAAATAATTTAAAATAATTTTAATTGGATTCGTATGTGAAGTAATTTTGAGCAATTATCCCGACGTATGTCGGTTGCAGCGAAACAGGCGAGATGCAATCAACAAACAAATAAGTTAAAAAAAATAACAAAAAAACAAATATATCTGTTGTATCAACTTGCAAACATGCAAACACATAGACATACATATATTGATATCATGCATATAAGTATGTTTGCAAAAGGCGTTTATCACATGACACTAAATGAGTTTTATGGCGTTGCTCATTTGCAGAAAGCTCGAAAAAAGCCAAAAACAAAAAACAACAAATAAGCTTCATACTTTTCAGTGCAACTGTAACAATAACGGGGCATTGGCAACTATTTGTCAAACCACAAGTCTGCGTGTATTTTGTTGCTCTCATACACTCATACACACACACGCACAACACACATACACACACACACACACACTCACACACATACACACTGCCTGCCATTTTATATAATAACAATTTTAAATAATTTTACGCCCGAAACCGTTGTTTTTCGCTTTGCTAAAGTATTTAAATTTATTATTGCTGCTGTTTACATACAATGTGTTCTTTTATTTGTTGTTGTTATTGTTGCTGTTGTTGCTCATTTAAATGGGGATACTTATTAAAATTACTTTATCAATAATAACCTTTTTCACAGTCATCTGGCACTTTGGCAACCCTATTAATAACAATAACAATAATAATTGCCGGATTTAATTATTTACACTATTTTCATTGTTGCTGCTGGTGTTATTGTTAGTGTTGCTGCTGTTGTTGTTGCTGCTGTTGTGGTCGTTGCTATAAATCATCCGCAGATTTCAACATGTATGTAATTTAATGCCGGCTGCATTCCACTGAAAACCAACACCAACCAGTAAATGCATTTACAGTAAACGAAATAAATATGTGCACTAGTGTGTTGTAAGAACAGTACACACAGTCATAATAATTTTAAGTTTTTGAAAATAAATTGTTGATATTTATTTTAGAAAATATTATTTTATACTTATTTTAAGATATTATTTGTAGGCCAGTAAAATTAACATAAAAAAGTGAGAAAAAATTGACTCAAATCATTTCAATCACTTCATTAGAACTGAATTTATGGGATTTGAAATTTGTCTCTTTTTACCTAATAAGCTTTGATGCCACGCCCACTTGTAAGTTTTATTTACAAATAATTCCAGAAACGTTCGTACATAAATTAAAGTGTAAACTTGAGTATCAGTTGAATTCCTGACCTAAACAATAACCCAATAATTAGCGAGAAATGCTCAGAAACATGCCCAAAAATTCATCGATATTTTCAAATTTTTTTCAATATTTCCGAAATATTTATATTCGTAGATAACTTCTTTATACACATCTTATAAAATAATAAAATCCTAACCAAAAATACCAAACGGTAAAGATCACGGCTTAAAGTTATAAATTTGGATTCCTTATGATTTTTTGAAGTGAACACTTCTAATGTTCTAATGTTCATGTTAATGTTGTGTTGAAACACTTCTAACACTTCTTGCGAGTTAAGGCTTGAAAAGCGTTTCTTTCATAGAATAATGTAATGTTGCATTACGTTACGTTACGAAAGTATAAACATACACGAATCGATGCTGTGTGTACACAATTCACCGTTTTCCAACTCTCTCTCTCTCTCTCTCTCTCTCTCTCTCTCTCTAGCAAGGTACAAAAGCCTGGAAGTATGCACAGAAAATGCATTTGATACTTATCAGTGCATGCTTGGCTTTTATGTATGTGCATACTTTCAGGCTGAAAATTTTTTTAAACAGTATGTTGTAAAAGCACTGTAATAATGACAAAAAATAATTAGAGCATAGCGTTAATGCTTCCAACCCGTCGTAAGACGAGCTTTTATACTCGTTTAAAATAAAACGATAAAAATGGTAAATATAAAACATTGCAAGGTAAAAATGTCGCAATGTACAAAAACTTGCAATGCAAATAAAACGCAAGGTGTATAAAGTAGCAATAGAAATGGTAAAAAATCGTAACGTACAAAAATCGAAATTATAAAGTCGCAAGGTACAAAAAGTCACAAGGTACAAAGGCAACAAAGTATAAAAAAATATCAAGGTATACAAAGTCACAGGGTACAAAAAGTTACAATGTACCTAAAATAACAAGGTACAAAAAGTTGGAAGATACAAAAAGTCACAATGCACAAAAAGTCGCAAGGTACTTAAAAGTCGCAAAGTAAAAGGAGTTGCAGGGTAAAAAAAATTTGCAAGGTATAAAAGGTCGCAAGGTACAAAAAGTCTCAAGGTAAAAAGCCACAAAGTACAATTTTATGTCATATATCATAGCAAATATCGCATCGTATGTAATGTCATATGTCATGTCTAACCATCCCATCTCAGTTTTGTTCAAAAAGGAGGATGTTCCTTCCAAATTTTGCCAAAAAGGAGATTTTTTATTTCAAAAGGAGGATAAAAGGAAGATGAAATGAAATGATGATAATTCCCGATGAAAAACATTTAAAAATATAATTATAGTAAGAGAACTGAATACAAAATACAGCGTCAATATCTTATTCCAAGTGCATTTCCTCAAATTCATCCTCGTCAACTGTTTTTCGGGAATTTTTGCAATCGAACAAAATTAATCGAACAGTGAGAGTGAGAATAAGTTCTGCGCACCAAAACGATGACAGCATAGAACACACACTGAGAGAGTGTAAGTGCGTTTCACTCTGTTTCTTAATTAGCGGCGTAATTAGAATTTATTACAGCCCGAACACATTGAGCGCAGCAAGCGACGAACAGCACGTCTCCACTATCTCTTCAAAGGGAAATGCTACGCGACACGATTATAATCGACGCGATAGCAGCATACTTCAACAGCAAGTGTTTCGACATTTAAAAATAACTATTTTTGTTTAAATTCATTTTGTGTTAAACTTTCTTTCATTTGCTACTGTTTTTGAATTAAATTGAAGCAAACGACAACGTCACCAAACAATGTCGTCACAAAGTCTTCAAAAATGCGTCCCATAAGAAATGCATGTAAGTGACAATTGGTGCTCTTCGCTTGTTGCGCTCAATGTGTTTGGGCAATTATTGTTGAAAGTAATTTGAATACGATAAAGATGATTGGAGGATAAAAGGAGGATTCAAGACGAAAAAAGAGGTTTGGAGGTTTTCGAAATTTTTGGCTTAAAAAGGAGGATGATCCTCCCAAAAGGAGGATAGATGGAATGGTTAGTCATGTCATATGTCATGATAAATTTTGGTTGAGTTGAAAAAAAAAACATTTTTTTAAGTATTAAGATTGTATCTGTCCCTGCAGATAAATGATGAAAAATATTTTGAAATAATTCTGAACTAGTTCCGAAATAGGTCAGAACTGGTTCCTCTACAATACCTAGCCCGAACACAACACGCGCGACGAGCGGCAAGCGCCAATTGTCACCTTTCATTTACATGTATTTCTTATGGGACGAATTTTGGAGACTTGTCGCGCAACATTGTCGCTTGCCGTTGCCGTCGGCTTCAATTTAATTTTAATTTGACAGGCAGCAAAAGCAAGTTTCTGCCATTATTTAGATTTGTTATTACTGGCCGCATTCAGTAAACTGTACTGTTGTAAAATGTCTGGTGAGTAAGGGATGTTTTGCTTGAACTTCACAATTTTAAGTACAACTGAATATAATGATGATGATGAATGCAACATTGATTTATAAATAAAATTTTTAATTTCAGTAACTTTTTGTTTGAACTGGTTGATTCAACATAACTGCGCAACTAGATTATTATTTTTAAGCACTTTTGAGTTGCGCTGTTTTGGTAAACCAACTATGCACCAATTCAAAGAAACGTCGCTGATGCTTTGCATAAATGCATTTAGGAACTCAGCCATACTTTCAACAGGCAATAAAATATCACTTTGCTTTCATTTTTTCATACAATTTTGTTGTTTTTTATAACATGCTGGCACATTGATAAATCGCTTCGATGTTCGCTTTTAAAGTGAAGTTATAACATGTCGCCACAGAATAATGAATGAATTTTTTCACATGAATGCTATTCACAAAGAATGCAATTCAGAAAGAATTTCAGAATTTTCAATTATTTTTTATTTATTCATTATTCATTTTTATTCAATATTTATTTGTTATTCATTTGCACCGAAGCCATGAATAAAAAATGAATAATTTTTTTTAAAAAAATGAATAATTAATAAGAAATGAATAATGATTAAAAAATTAATAATGAATAACAAGTGAATAAGGAGTAACAAGTTAATAATGAATAGAAAACCAATAATGAATCAATTTTTCACTCATATGAATGCTATTCACAAAGAACGCAATACAGAAAGAATTTCAGAATTTTCAAATATTCTTTTTTTTCCATTTATCCATCTATCTATATTATTATATTATAGACGCGATTTTCATAAATAGGGTAGCAATTGAAAGGTATTGCTTTGTAGATGTGCAATAAGGTCTTATTTTTTCTAAAATATTGTATTTCTTTAAAAAAAAAACTGAAGCAATTTTCTATGAAAACCAACCAAATTTCTATGTGATGCCTAAAAGTATGTGATAGATTTTGATTATAATGCTTTAATAAGGAATAACTGGTATACTCAACAATTCAACAGAAACATAGAAAGTTTCTATGAAATCCTTGGTTCAAAGGTAAAAATAGTCCTCAATATAAAAACAAAGTTACCTGCCACTAGATATTTATTATTTTGGCGTTTTAACGTTACACGGGATTACTAGTTATTCATATTTTATTTACTATTCATTTCATATTAATTATTCATTTGTTATTCATTATGCATTGGTTATTCATTGTTCATTTGATATTCTTTACTAATCTCTTATGCATTATTGATTTTTTATTTATTAATTGATATAAATGAAACGAATAATTATTGAATTTTTAAAATTTAATGTGAATTAACATTTTTATTTATGAATGAGTCTTGCATTCATTGAATCGATTCTTATTTCCTCATTCACTCATTCACCTCTTTGAAAATAAAATTAAATTGTGCAGTGCACGATTTTGATCATATTTCACTTTTTTATTTTATTGTTACCTTTTAATTATTTTAATTTATTTAGGCGTTATTTAGTAATCAAAATTTATTGCTTTTTGAAAAAAGATTTTAAAAACAAATAAATTTAACAAATTTAAATTTTTCATTTTAAAAATTTGCCGACGTTTCTCAGATTGTTTGTCTGCTTCATCAGGGCGTCTTTTATTAACTAGAAAACTATAAAAGACGTCCTGATGAAGCAAACAATATGCGAAACGTCGACAATTTTTAAAATTAAATTTAAAAAAAAAAATAAACTTAAATTTGCTAAATTCATTTGTTTTTTAAATCTTTTTTCAAAAAACAATAAATTTTGGTCACTTAATAGCGCCTTAATAAATTGAAATGAATTTGAATGTATTTCTTTTTTAGCTCAGTGTTGTTATTCAAAACGGCAACTGTTGAGTCGGCTGAATGCAGCCATTGTTTTTTGTTTACTATTGTTTGGCTGTTGAAGTGCTCGTATTTTTGTTTACTTTGTAAAAGTTTTTTGGTTTAAAGTTTTGAAGGTAAGTTCGTAAATTATAACATAAAGAATTTAATATGTATTTAATATGAAGAAACATACTTCTATTGCAATATGGATTTAGATACACAAATGCACAAATACAAATACACAAAGCTGAAGTTTGCTGCTGTCGCGTTTATTATAATCAAGTCGCTCAACATTTCTCTACAACGACAGAGTGGAGACATGTTGCTTGCCGCTCGTCGCGCGTATTGTGTTTGGGCTAACCCTCTTGCATTGATCAAACTGACACTTGTAGTAGTGGCCTTGAATTTTACAATCAATAAAGGTTTTGTTTGAATCACGAATTGAATCTAAAATATATTCCAATTTAATTTTAACCCAATCTGAGATGTCCTTCCCCGCTACGTCTTCACCGTTTCAATTATGATACAATAAGATCACCTACAATAAAAACTAAAATAAGAACACACTGAACCAAAAAATCAAAAAATTGGTCCATGGAATGATTCTTTCATTCAATGAATTCTCCTTTCATTGGTTTCAAAGAAAAAGTTATTTGATTTTACTAACTTTTTCTTACTCCCAAAGAACGCATTCTTTTAATGAATGTTCAAGTTCATTGATTTCAAGGTTTTTACAGTTTACTGTAAGAAAAAGTTCATAATTAATTTGTGGATTTTTTTGATGTTTTGTTGAATAACAGTCTGATTTGGGCGTCCACTGCGCTCTGCATCATTTGGTCTCGTACGACCAAGTTTAAATTCAGCAATCCATTTTTCTACCATTTGTCTCGATGGAGCAGAGTCCGGATAATGTTTATCAAGCCATTGTTTGGTTTCTACTGTATTTGTTTTCATCAAAAAGCAATGCTTTATCAAAACTCGAAATTCACTTTTTTCCATTTTTTTTTTTTTTTTTTCAATAACAATAGTTGCACACAAAATGCTATAACTCACGCATCAATTGTCAGATTGTTGTCAAATTTTTATATGTATTTTTTATATATGAAGGTTGGTACTAAATAAAAATCATATGTAAAATCTAGTAACGCCATCTATGTGTCATCTTATGGACTTTTTGAACGTACTGTTATGTTAGTGATTATTGAATATTCAACAGATATATTCAATGAATTCTTGAATACACATAGAGAATATTCAATACTCAATAAACACAAAAACAAGTTCAAAATGTTCTGATCTCAGTATTTTTTGTACTAGCTTGCAATCAGCTCTCTTTGCCGTAGAAATGACCTACTTGTAATTTCCAATAAACTCCAAAATAACTGCTGAGATTTAGTTGTACTTTGCTCATGCACAATTCTAGATAATGTTCGAAAAAAATTATTTTATTAAAATAATTCAATATTGTCTATATTAAATTTAAACTTAATAACAAAACTATTCGACAGAAACTCACACACACACTCACAAGCAAAGTAATTTGATCTGATGCATGTGTGCATTTGTCCTTTTGACGGCAACTCGAATACTTAGATTCATTTTATGGTTTATCGCCTCGTTAATGATCAGAAATTCGAAACAGTGGCACTCGTTGAATATATAATGAATGTGCACCAAAGTCAGACACACACACTCACACACACTAACACAAGAACGTACAAACAAACTTAATGTGGCTACATATTTGACTTGTTTAACGGCAAGAACCTACAGCCAAACTCCAACATGGCATGGCTTGGGCATTCCAATCGGCCTGGTGAGAGGTCATCAGTTGTCGGTGCTCATATTTGTGGTCTATTAAAGAGTGCAACTCAGCTCAGTGTACTGCTGCTTTATGGCAGACAAATTTTTCTGCCAACTTTTTTGTGTTCTAGACAGCAAACGATGAAACAGTTGAAATGATTTGCAAATAAATTTCAATGAATTCGGCATCAAATTGTTTGAAATGCAATTGATAAAAACATACAAACACATGCACAAGCACACGCATGCACTTAGACCGAACAACATTGGTTGGTTAGTGGTTACATTGGTGTTGCCTCTAAATGGTCCTTGCAGCCAGATTCAAGCATTTGTTGCTAATTTGTGCAGGCTCGCAATTCAGTCCCCATCAAGGATGGAACGTACACGTGCGTTTGTGTATGTGTGGTATGTGGTAAATTGAATCGATGTGGTCAATTTACTTAATAATAATGGTTTCAATAACATAACCAGGTGTGACATACAAGTCAAGCAGAGTCTTTTATTTATTTGTAAATTGCATTCATTTAGATTGAGTTACTTTGTTTAAAAAAAAAACCTACTTATAGATGCACAAATTGTATAGGAAAACTTTAAAAAAACGGCAAAAATTATTTTAAATTTATTAAAACTGCTTTAAAAAGTTAATTCGTCACTTCGTTAAGTCAAGTCAGTCACTTCGAAATAAAACTAAATAAAATGAGCTTCGGTTCCGAAACATTCTTACAAATTGTAGAACAACTGGGCGGCCCACAAAATTGTATGCCGACTTCAAACGGTTAATATCCATGTTTACAACAGCTGTTGAACGTCATTATTTACTCTCCTTGACTTGCCATTTTCTGCAAAGAGTGGACAATCGATCAGAAAAATGCATTTCTATTAATAAATTTTATGTGTTGGATGGGATTTCAACTCGGTATCTACAGGTCCGATGGCTTTGAACTGTGTATGTACGTTAACGCGTTCAGCCATGACCGTCAATAATATGTTTAACTTAAGTTTCATTTATGTACGAAATTTTAGACAAATATATATACAAAAGCTTTTCATTTTTTTATTTATTTTTAAGTGAAGATGTAAGTACAATGAGGACTTCACTTTGAATGTTTCATTTCGAGCACAATTAAGATTTCCCACTGGTAAAAATTTGTCGCTGCTTCGAATGCTATAACCTATTACTTCCGAATTTTTTACCATGCATCCTATTGTAATGCAGAAATGTAAGCTGCATCTGATACAAGTCAGTTTTGTGTGGTTAAAGAGTAGATCGCATATATTTATTGATTTCAAACTGTCAGAATATATTTGTCTTGGGTTCTATTGTGCACATAGTAAAAAAAAAAAAATTCAATAAGTGGAGCTGAACATCGAAATTTGCAAAAGTCTTTTTCAATAGATTCCTCTTAATACAGGAATATAATTCAATTGAATATGATGAGATTTGATTTGACAATCAAGTTTTGTGTTTTCAAAATTTTAACATGTTGATATATTCCATGTAATTTGATTTTAATATATTTTGGCGCTAAATATTTTTCTTTATCTCAAACTTCAGAGGGTTCCAAACCCATCTAACACAGAAGTGTTTTTAATTGAAATTAATATTTCTGATTCAAGACCGAAGCATCCACTTGTAAAGATCAAAATGGAGATCTGGTTACAAATACGCAGTGTGCGCTGAGATTGTGGAGACAGCACTTCTCCAATTTACTTACTGGTGACGATTCCACCAATACCGCCCATGGAGAGCGCAGTTCAGTATCACTAATTAACGATGACGGAGTGGAAGTACCACCACTTAGCCATGTAGAGGTTCGAGTTGCTATCCAACGACTCAAAAACAATACAGCAGCGGGTGATGTCGGCCTGTCATCTGAATTGTTTAAAACCGCCGGCGATGAATTGATAAGGCGCATACATCAGCTCATCTGCAAAATATGGCTAGCAGAAAGCATGCCCGACGATTGGAATCTCAGAGTACTTTGCCTTATACATTAGAAAAGAGACCCAACAATCTGCGCCAACTATCGAGGATTATTTCCATATCTTTCTTAGTGTGAAAGATTAAAGGCGATTACAAAAACACTGATTGGACCTTATCAGTGTGGCTTTCGACCTGAAAAGCCCACCAAAGAGCAGATTTTCACGGTACGACAAGTCCTAGAAAACAACCCACAAAAATCAAATTAACACAAGTCATCTTTTTGTCGATTTTAAAGCTGCGTTCGATAGTCCGAGAAGGGTTTGTCTATACGCAACAATGTCTGAGTTAGGTATACCTGCAAAGTTGATTAGACTTTGCGGGAAGACGTTGAGCAAAACATGCAGCTCCGTCAAGGTAGGAAATGACCTCTCCAAAACCTTTAATACCGAAGAGGTTTTACACAAGGCGATCCACTGTCTTGCGATCTCTTCAACATCATCATGGAGGGGATCGTACGAAAGGTCGGTGTGCATCGTAATGTCACCATTTTTTACAAAGATGTCCAGCTCCTTGCGTACGCTGATGATATTGATATTGTCGGCAGAACTAAGAGAGATGTTACCGCTGCTTTCACCGCTATCGAAACGGAATCAGCCAAAGTGGGTTTGACGATAAATGAGGGTAAAACAAAGTATATGTTGTCTACAAGGGAGCCTGGCGTCTAGACACCCACGTTTCATCCAGCAGCTATAACTGTGAAGTAGTCAAGGAGTTCCTATACCTTGGCACCGCCATTAATAACAACAACGAAGTCAGCCTGGAGATAAAGCGAAGAACAATAATTGCTAATAGGTGCTACTACGGGCTCAGTAAGCAACTAAGTTCCAGAGCCCTCTCTCGATCGACAATAATAACACTCTACAAGACGCTCGTTCTACCTGTGCTAATGTATGGCGCTGAGGCATGGGTAGTTTCGCAAACTGATGCAGCAGCTCTGGGGGTGTTCGAGAGAAAAGTTCTTCGCAAAATCTTCGCTCTTGTTCGAGTGGCGATGACTATCGCATCCGAATGAACCATGAGTTGTATGAACTCTACGAAGACATTGACGAAGTTCGGCGGATAACTGTGCAGCGACTACGCTGGCTGGGGCATGTCCATCGAATGGACGACGAAGCTCTAGCGAAAAGGTACTCGAAGTGAGGGTCGTTGGTCAACGACGACGATGGAGACCATGCCTCCGATGGAGGACCAGGCCGAGGAAGCCCTAACCGCACTTGGTGTATCCGATTGAAGAAGGCGCGTGCAAAGCAGAGGCGCCTGGCGAGAGCTGATGAGGTCGGCTGAAATCCGAACACGGGTTGTTATGGCCACCTAAGTAAGTAAGTAATATTTCTGATCAGCCGTTACCACTCTGCAGACAAAGGAAAGCCTCAGAGAATAAAAAAATGTTCTGTAACACTTCATGAGAATATGAGCCGTTTGGAGTCGGCATCACACTAATGGGTCCAGTTCCTGGTCATTTTTGTTTTTGAACACTTAATAACACGCACAACACAAATTGATCAATAAAAGCTCGGTCCAAAACCTAAGAAAGAGATTGGGAACATGCAAAAATAATTATATACTGACTGTATTTGTGGAAATATCTAATATATTGAGCTAGTATACTCAGAGATTTAAAAAAAGCTGAATATATCAGAGAATTGAAAAAAATGGAATATATTAGATGTTTCTACAAGCTCTTTTCTAGTTCTTCCCACTTTTTTCATGGCGCTTGGAACAGACCCTACTCAACCCTGCGCCGATTATCAATCAATAGTGTAGATATTTTCTGAGATATAGAAGATAAATTAAAATGCTACGCCCATTTGCCTAGTTCCGCCTACTTTGCACATACTGATTCGCACAAGCAAAATCCAATCCTTTGCCAAGTTTATATATCATCATTTAATGAATAGCTTTCAACACAAAATGTTTTAAATCTGTTGCGATCCCATTAAAAGTGGACGTGCACCCGTGAGGCCGTGTCGGTCAACTTATAACTTTTTATATTAAATTTTTTTTCTGTACTTTTTGCTTAGAAAAAATTCGGGTATTAAACCTCTCCAGATATGACAACCTTGGCTCGAAATTGGGTGATAGATTACACTGAACAAAAACGTACATAAAATCAAAGAAAAAGTTCGTTCATTGTTTTAATGAATTGGTCCCATCTTCGGGTTCCTTGGTTTTTTCTTACAGCCAATGAATGAATTTTTTAAATCAAAAAAATAGTTCTTACTTTTAAAGAACAGATTCATTAAACTCTAAATACATTGAAATCAATAACCTCGTACATTCATTTAAAGAATACGTTCTTTGGAACTAAGAAAAATTTAATTAAATCAAAGAACGTTTTTCTTTGAACAAATGAACAGAGATTCAATGAAGCAATGAATTTTCATTGGACCAATTCTTTGATTTTTTTGGTACAGTGTAGTAGAATGGTATGGACAATCCAGTGAAATATGTGTAGGATGTTCTAAGTATGGTGAAAACTATAAAAACATGTGCATTTGAATCTGAGGCAAGTTATGCCCATATCTCAGACAATTCAATTGACTCTCTTCACAAACTTTTTCTACCCTCAACTGCAACTATTGAATCATATAAAATGACATATTTTCATTTGACTTGATAATAAATAATGAAAGAAATATAGAAGATAAAAGCATAGGTCAAACTTTTGCACAGTAAAAAACCGTAGTGATATCATGCATGCTGACTTTTGTGAAAAGGAAATGTATTGACTTGTAAGACTTATGTGTAATGACATTAATACTTTATACAAAAAATCTTTATATTATAAAACACCAAAATTTCAACATTTACCAAAATTTTGTATAAAGCATACAAAGGTTTATGGCAAAAAATTATTTTTAGACTTCTTTATTTGAAAGCTAAATATTACAATCAGCTAATCTGGTGTAATGTATAGCACGTGCTTCTTAAAAATATAAATGTTCTGATTATTGAATGAATTGATTATGTAATATTGCAGTAAAAAACTGTCAGTGCTAATGTCTGCGTTGTCTTATTGCCAAACAAACAAAGATTAATAGTTTAACCAGCTGCCAGGTCCTAAGTTCGAGTACGGCTTTGGACAAGTCTCTAAGCGAGTATTGTTTATAACTTAAAAGAAATGTGCTTATTTCAAAGAATATTTGATATATATTCTTATAATTTTGTTGCGAAAAAATTATACAAGTTACTTGTATAAATCTGTAAGTATTTCGTTAATATATCCTTCATATAAGATGCGGTGAATTATTAATAGAAACTTTGTAGTCTTGACTTAGAACTTAACAGGCTCAAAACGGTCGAAACCAATGGATAGTTTAGCATATGCTTATGTTAATTTTCCTTAAGTATTTTTCTCGGTGTATACTCCGGGAGTTCATATAGGTTTTTATATTTTTTATGATTAAATTGACTAATGTCTAAGAAAAAGAACGAAAAAAAAAATGTATGTGTAACACATAATATACATCTACAAATAAAGACAATCTGCTACTTTAGCGATCGGCCGTCAGCACACACATTTTAGGCAATGAGCTCATATAAAGAATTTTAAGTTATGAGTGAATATTATAAAAAAAAAAAATAAAATAAATATCCGAGCAGATAGATAAACATAACAATATTTCTATTCAATTAGCTGTCAAGATAAAAGTGTTAGGCAAAGCAAGTGAACCAGCTAGAAGCGTTCTACACTACGTGGGTCTTATTGACAAACAAAACAGAAGGCAGAAGATAAAACTAAAATAAATAAAAACCTTGAGTATGGAGTGTAAATTGAGCAAAACAGCAATAAGTATCTCTAGGAAAATGATTTCGAACAGATATCGAAACATAGCAGACGTCATTGATTCCAGCACTCAATGCTAATGATGATTCATGACAGCAACAAAAAAAAAAAAAATAAAAACTCAAAGTATACGGTCAGAGTGAAAAAAAAACTCAAATCTTAAAATTAAATTGAGTGTAAAAGCAGCAACAGGCTTAAAATGAGCACATGCGAGGGTGTAGCAAATATTTTAGAACTCACTGTAGCGTTGGACGAAGAGTGAGTGAAAGCAATATAGAAAATGAGAGAATTACCGAGTGAGATAAATACTTGGCTCACCCAGTGATTTCTCGATCATTAACTGCTGGTGGGAATGAGCGCAACAGAGCAGAAAGTATCTGCTAGATACTTTTGCGCAAAGTGTAGTATCTGTATCTGTACTTGTAGCTGTGCGTTGTTTCATTCAGTATTTGCTTAGTTAACTTAGTTTTTGCTGCGTTTTCATTGTGTTTGGGTGTGTTTTTTGTTTTTGGGTTGAACTCGAGCTAATTTTGCATTTTATAGAATTAATAAGTGGCTGGTTTTTTTTTTGTTTGCCAAAACGTTTAAAAATAACTTCAAAAGCATAAAAACATTATTAAATTTATTGCGTTGTTTCTGCTCTCAACTGGTTAATTGTTGAGCTATTGTGTAACCATCCAAGACAAAAGAAAAAAAAAAAACAAAAAAAAAAACACATTCGAGTGATCTTTAGACGCACCAGCTGTGTCTTTTTTTCCCATAACTGACTCGTTGCAACAAAGTAAGAAGTTCGCATACATTGGCTGTCATAAGTAGAACCAGATTACAACTCTTTGTGGAATTCTTGAAATTTTTCTTGCATAAAGCGTGAAAGTATCTGAAGCAGGCAGACGGACAGTCATCCGTTCGAACATTCAACTCTGCACTCAAAACTACAGCTCAGTACAAATCAAGATAAGCCACAATACAACTATAACAAAAACAATAAAACAACAACTACAACAACAGCAACAACAATTAGAAAATGCAAGCGATCAAGTGTGTTGTTGTTGGCGATGGCGCCGTTGGTAAGACCTGTCTGCTCATCAGCTACACCACCAACGCCTTTCCTGGCGAATACATTCCCACCGTTTTTGACAACTATTCGGCCAATGTCATGGTCGATGCAAAACCCATTAATCTGGGTCTCTGGGATACAGCCGGTCAGGAGGACTACGATCGTCTACGTCCACTCTCCTATCCGCAAACAGATGTTTTTCTCATCTGTTTCTCGCTGGTAAATCCAGCCTCATTCGAGAATGTGCGCGCCAAATGGTATCCCGAGGTACGTCATCACTGCCCCAATGTGCCGATCATTCTAGTTGGCACCAAGCTGGATTTGCGCGATGACAAGGCCACCATCGAAAAGCTGAAGGACAAGAAGCTAACGCCCATCACCTATCCACAGGGTTTGGCCATGGCCAAGGAAATTGGCGCTGTCAAGTATCTGGAATGCTCAGCTCTCACTCAAAAGGGTCTAAAGACAGTCTTCGATGAGGCTATACGTTCGGTTTTGTGTCCCGTGATGCGCGTGAAGAGGTCACGCAAGTGTGCGTTATTGTAATTGTCGAACCGCGACAGCAAAAATGAAAGAAATGCACGTACATAGTTATTATAGCTGCGTCACGTTGCGTTTTCATAGCAATTAATTAATAAAACATTTATATAGAGTATATAAAACGGCACGTATATTTTGTAGGTACTAAAGGAAGAAACACAGAGGCGAAGGTGGAGACAGGCAGAGAGTTAGAATAGTGTCTAATGCTTAGCTATGACGAAGGCAATGCTTAATTTAACCAGCCAACAGTGAGTGCGAAAAGTTTTGCGATAGTAGTGCGACTTTTTTGAAGCATTTTTTTTTTATCTCAGAATCCTAGTAAAACGTAGGCTCATATTATGTATTACAACTCAACTAAGTTGACTAGATTTAACAAAATGTTCTTTTTGTATAACGTATTACATACATTTCAGTTGAACCATGTAGTTTGAAAATTCTTAAAAGATTAAGGCAAACTACATCGTTCAACTGAAATGTAAGTAATACGTTCTTTGAGGCATTTATACAAATGTATAGCGATTATTACTCGATGGTTTTTGAGGTAACTTATCATATGAATTATGAAGCCAAAATTTCAAAATTCTGAAATCTAGGAATTAAATCGACTTAAAAGTAGTGAAAAAATATTACAAAATGATCCGTTAGCCATTGTAGTTATAAAGTCCGCATCTTAAGTCGCTCAACTAAGGTTTTAAAATGTACCAATTTTTTAACCAAGAATCACATTTTCAAACCACAATACTATATTAGATTTAGGTTGACAGATTCTGATATAGGATTCGTAAAAGCAAATCTCATCTTGAAACAGTGATAAAGTCATAATTTTTCAGGCGAGTAGCTATGAAATGAAATTCAAGGAATTTTTTTTAAAGGAAACACATCTCAAATCTTCAAAATACGTCCCCAAAAATTTCTAAAAATTTATATTCGCTTATTCCATCCTGACATCAGACTGAATATCTTTAACCAGTGAATAAAGTACTAGATTTTCATTATTTTTAGATACCAGAAAACCAGTAAATAGCCACTGGTTAAAGATATCCAGAGTTGAACCATATGGCCATAAATATTATTGATCTCTGTTCTGAACAAAATGAAAATGAACTGATTTTTATCGAAAAATAATTTTAGAAGCGTTAACATCATATTAAAGCTGAATATGTTTAATAAAATATTGAAATGATTCCCAGAAGTCTTTTTATACTCTTAATATTTTTTAAGAATTTCATTCTTTTTACATTGTGAATCTAAATCTACCTTAAATTCGTCTGAATTTTGAACTTTTTATAATAAACTCATCACAAAAATTGTGCTATTTTACGTTTTCCTTTTTAACCATGTGAGCGTCAGCATTCTGATAGCTCTGTTGGTAATGAATGCACTTGTGATCACGTGGTTGTGGGTTCAAATCCCACAACATGCGACTTTTTTTTTGAAATTTTACATAAATAATTAATGTGTCAGGCTCAAGGTCCAATCAACTAAGCAATTCAATAACTGAGGGAAAAAAATGTTAAATTTATCCAAAAACGTTTTTAATTCATCGAAAAACCAGGTCGTCTTTGAACCATTGACGTATTTGCATAAATCAAATACGTAAATATTTAAAATTTTTAAAACAAAACAAAAACCAATCATCCAGCCATGGGTTTGAACCCGGGCATCTCGCTTACAAAGCAAGCACCCCAACCAGTATGCCACGACCGCCACAATTTAGGTGTAAAATTTGGTTTATAATAACAGAATAACTTATAAGCAAGTTTTTAAAACAAACAAAAACGAAAAACAATCGCCGCCAGCCAGATTTGAACCCGGGCATTTCTATTACAAGGCAAACACGTCAGCCAGTCTGCCACAACTCAATTAAAAAATTTGTTTCTTTATAACAAATAACAGCAAGTTTGATAAAATCAAATCAAATTTTGTTTAAAAAAATGTAAATTATAGACATAAATATTTAAATACAATTAATGCATGGGCGTGGATAATTTTAATATTCGTCATTTCCCTTAGTGTATTAATGTTAGTTTTAAACTACATGTGAATTATATGCAGAGTTTGGTATTCAAATGAAAATTCACAAATTTATAAACAAAACTTTTTAGATTCAACGCTGCATTTGTTATTACATTGCAACATGTGTCATTTCCATATCAATGCAAGTCTTACTTCGAAAAACTATAAAAAAACTGCACTAAATTCATATATGGAACAAACAGCAGCACATACTTATCACAAAAATGTTTAAGTATGTACAAATTCTACTTTGTATCTTTTCAAGCTCTAAGATTTTGTGCTATTTTCAAATGAAGAAAACTAAATATTTTCTGCATTTAAGATTTTATTTAGATTTGTTTTTGCGGAAATGATTCGTGAGTTTAATGAAATGTTTTCAATGTTTATGAATTTAACAAACTCAAGTTCTTGTTACGTAAATATAAAGTAGCAGCTTCTGTTTCAATTTTACAGTGAAAATCTGCTCATAAATTAGAGCAATTTTATTGCTTACTCTTCTGTAGGCAATACTTTAAACAAAAAAAGCACAAATCTTGCTCATACATTGATTGGGCAATAAACATGATGTAAAGAACAATTAAAAGTTAAGGTGTGAAAATCATTTCAAAACCATAAACAAAGCTATCAAAAACTTCTGAGCTTATATAAAGGAATTTAAAAGAATTTCTTATCTAGTGGACCGTTTTTTGAATTCAAGCGATTTTAGCAAATCTTGATGAACAAATCCATTCTTATTTCACTATTGTACACTCTTGAAATATATTGTTTCTTTTCTTTTATTTGTGGAAAAATTTCATAAAAAAACATGTGGTTTGTGTTATGTAATCAGAACCAATTACAACACACGATATAATGTTTTAATGTTAAAAGAGCAAATTGTGCCCTCTTTTTCTGACAGAAGAATGATTCATAAAAACATGAGTTACAGTGGATCAGTTCCAAAATATATTTGCTGTAAACAATAAATGCAATTTTATCCAGTTGAATAAAAAAAAAATTATAAATATTAAAAGAAGAGGTACTCGAAAAAATTTTAAGGGCCTCCGGAGTTTTTCGAACAAAAAAAAAGCACCTGTTTAAAAACAATTTTTTTTTAAGCTGTATTATATTTTAGATCAACATTTTTTTACATTATTAAAGTATAACTATTCAATATTTATCCCTGAAATTTAGGTCCAACAAAAATTAGTCGATAAGGTAGATAAGAGCAATGCCGCGAAATACCTTAAATTTTGCGGAGAGACTGGTATCTGAAAAAAAAAATTTTTGTTTTAGTAAAGAGTTCTTGAGCGTTTAATCGTTCGATTCTTTTTTTATACATTATTTTTGATTTACACTCTAAAACGACCTAAATTTCGTGCAAAAACATTAAAATTTTCTTTCTAAAAATGGCGGGCATTTTGTAAAAAATTAATATTTTTTTAAAAAATCAACGATTCCGAAACGCCGAAGAACTCTTTACTAAACCGAAAAAAAAAATTTATTTATTTTTTTTTAGGTCAACCAGTCTCCAGATATCTTGCTCACCGCAAATTTAAGGTCTTTCGCGGCATTGCACTTTTCTACATTATCGACAAACATTTTTGGATCAAAATGTCAGGGATAAATCTTGAATAGTTATACTTAAATAATGTAATTTTGGTTTAAAATAAAATACACCTTCAAAAAAAAAATTTTTAAATAGGAGTCTTTTTTTCGTCGAAAATCTCCCGGAGGAACTTAAAGAGCACACAAACCATGACACACAAATACTAAAAAAAAATTCTTTGAGCTCTTTAGAAACCAAAAGACGCAATCTAAAATGGGGCGAAATTCTTGTTTTTAAAAGAAGTTTTGTATTTTAAAAATACTGTACATTTTTTTTTAATTTTCCACAGTTCTCTTAGGTTTTAAAAGAAATATATTGCAAAACAAAAAATTAAAGAATTTTGAAAAATTTAAATTTTGACGAGATCAAAATTTTATCCATAGAATTAAAGTATTTTATTAAAATAAAGTTATGTGCAATAGATGGATACAATACTTTAAAACAGACTTAAAATATAAGTAAGAAAATAATAACAGTGAAAAAGAAAGCGAAGTGAAACCAATGCAGTTTTTTGACTTATGAAAGTCTTATAACTCTAATAATTTCCATTAGTCTTTTATGGCATGCAATCTTATCACTTTTGAATTTATTGATAAGCCAGTCACTACACCTTAAAAAAAGCAACAACAATGTCGGCAACAATAAAAAAAACAGATCAAGATAAAAAATGAATAATAGTGAACTCATATGTAGTCAAAAAAAAAATTATAACTTGTAGACGAAAAAAACAATTTATACACCAAGCTTAACTTTGAAAAAAACAATTTAAGATTCAGATAATTTAGATTTCTGAATTTTAAAAATCTTGAATTGAAAATCTGAAATTCTATTTAAGTTTTAGAAAACATCAATTGAAATGCATATCATATAAAATGAAATTACCTATATGAAAAAAATGAAATGAAAAAATCATCAACTGAAAATAAGAAATTCTATTTAAGCTTTAGAAAAACTTTAGAATACGTCAAATGATATTCAGATCATATCAAATGAAATTCATATATCAAAAAGAATTCAATAACAAATTACGAACGATACTACCAAGCATAAATATGAGGCTATAATTGAAATTATGAATTTGTTATAATTGTTACTAGAGTAAGCCAATGGTCGAAATTCTACCTTTTCGCCATACCCCTCAACCCCCCTCCCCCCCGTGCGAAGTCGGGTATTCCAGCAAGCATTTTTCTTCAAAAACTATTCGGTACACTCATTCTCTCTATTCTGATTCATTAAAAAAAAAAAAATTGTCAAAATCGGTTGAGAAGGAACGCCGGGTATTCTAGCTAGCATTTTTCTTTAAAAATTTATCGGTGCTTCTCTCTACTCTGATTCATTTAAAAAAAATCATCAAAATCGGTTGAGAAACACAGGAGAAAATGGAACTGAACTGTTTTGCCATCGCCTGTTTATATAAAGATAGTTCAAACTATGAATTTTAATTAATATTTTCTGAATTTCAATGGATATTTTTCCAAATTTCAATGAATTATTTGTGAATTGGCTGTGTAATTTCTTAATTTTTTGATTTTTTTTTTCAATTTTTATCTGATAGTTTTTAACTTTCGAAGTGATTTTTGGTAAAGCAATTGATGTCTCTTAAATAAAAGAAACTTTCTGAATTTCAATTAATTATTTTTGAATATCACTGAGATTTTTTGGATTTTAGTTTGATTTGATTAATACTGAGTTTAAAAATATATGGAAACGGTGATGAAAGAATTTGCTGTTGTCACCTATACAAAATCACCTTTTTCATATAAGAACATTTTGAAATTCTACTAACAACTACTAGAGTTTTATTTATTTTTGGAATTTCTAAGATGAGCGCTTAAATTGAATAGAACCAAGCTTTAGAAACCACTTTTCAGAAAAATTACAAAGCACAAAATAAAAATAGTTATAAAACTGTTCGCATAGTTTTCGCATACACTGTAGCTACACATTGAGCCAGGGCAACATTAGATTGATATAGTTTTTAATCGTTATAGTTTAGAATTGAGCCTTGCTTTCGTATTTATGTCTTCTGCAATGCTTTTATTTTACTGGTATATTAATTTAATGATTTTTTTTTTAATGTTAGTTTTATTGCTTAAAAACTTTCTAATTGCATTATATAGATATCTTGATACTCTTAATGTTTTGTGTAAATTATATGTATATGCATTGAAATTCACACATTTGTATGCAAATACAAAAAAAAATAATTTTTGGGCATTGTTGTAAAATTAATTATGTGAAATTATGAATTTTTGTACGAAAAAAAATATGTCTTCCGAAGAACTTATTTCAAGGCAATACAAATCAATAGAAAATCAAACTAAGTAAATGTATATCATGGTTGTGCAATTTTTTTTTTTTTATATTTCAAAGTATTCAAATAAAATAAATATAAAAAAAATATATATTTGTGGATTGCTGTTATTAAATAAATATTGATCGAAATATGCTTCATGTTTAGAAATAAATATGAAAGTAACAAAAATTTAAAAAAAAAAATTTAAATAAATATATTTATTGAATAAATAAATATTATGTACTAACAAAGCTTGTAATAAAAATATGAAATTTATGTATATGAACATCTAATAAAATTCAAGAGTTTTAATTTACTTTTTTATCGTAAAAAATTCGAAGATTTGAATACATTTAAGACCCCCTCACCTCTTCTACAAAACATGTAACTAAATTCTTAAAATCTTATTAATAATCTGAAGCAAGAAATCATAGAATCATAGAACCTTCTATCTGCCAGCCAAAATATATATAGACTTTTCTGAAAGTTGTATTACAAGGGAGTTATATTTTTTATCAATTTTAGGGGGAATTCCTAACCACATTTTGCACACTAAATACGAAACAGTCACGACTCGAAGTTTTTAAATTTCTAGGAGAAGCAAAAAACTATTTTATTTTTGAAGGAACTCCAAACAAACCAATGAGACAAAACTTTTTTTAAATTATAGAGAAGGAAGATGTGTCCAAAATGTTGACAGTCAAAGGAATCATCTCTTTTTTTAAACTACGAATAGTTTTACATAAAAAAAGTAAAAATTTGTAAATTTTGAGCTGTGCTGTTTTGTATTCAGTGTGCGATATCTCTGCTCCACGACGCACAGTACTTTGCTCTCATACAAATTTGGAAACAAATAGAAGAGTGCTTTGATGTTAGTGAAATTTTGTATACTTAGTAAATTTAAGCTATCTAAGAAAAATAACAAAAATGGTTGAAATCAGTCAATTCTTAGGGGTACCTGTCTTGGACCTATATTCAATTATCACATAATTTTGTATGGGAGGTAGACACAAAAGTTAACCGATCTTTATGAAATTTGGTCAGAAGGCTTAGAATATAAAGTGATAGACGTATACAAGAAATGGTTTCAATTTATAAGTTTTTAGGGGTACCTCTCTTGAACCTATATTAATTTTTTTTATAATTTTGTATGGGAGGTACATACAAAAGTTCGCCGATCTTAACGAAACTCGGTCAGAAGAGTAAAAAAATAGTAATAGATATGTATTTAAAATGGTTGAAATCCGTCAGTCCCAACGGGCCCCTTCCTGAAACATAAAGACTATATTAATTAAAAAACCTATATTAATTTTGCCTCAGCTACTAATGCAGTAACATTAAATTTTCAGTAATAAAAATTTTGAAATTGGTGTTAAAACTATGTTTCACCACAACTTTTTAATGGACAATATACTTCAATCTCCTCTTTTCTGTTGAATTTCTTTTTTATTTTTTATTTCTTATATATTTTTGCTTATCTGTCTTTTATAACAGGTCATTTATGTCCGTAGGATAAGTAAGAAAAAAACAAAATTTTGATAAAACTCGATTATGTTATTCAACATGTTGCCTTCGAGAGCGATACAATTTATTTGTTTAATTTATTTGTTTATTTATTTAATTTATTTGTTGCAATTTATTAGTTCATATAGGTTAAGAATGCATATAAAAAGTAAAATCTTTAGTCTTGAATTCGATTTCTAACAAAATATCGTACTTTCTCTTTAAGCCTCTCATCAAATTTTGCACACAGGTTCTTCCGATGTTCCTGGCCATATTATTCCACTTGTGTAGAAAATCACGTCTATTCCGGCTCTCTTTTGATACTTAAGAATGTTTCTTTTCATTAGTGCCCAAAACCTTTCGATGGAACGGAGTTTAGGACAATTTGGAGGATTGTGTTTTTTATGAACATATTTTATATTGTTTCTTTGATAGAACTCCTTGACGTTGTTAGCGTAATGGACGGTTGCCAAGGCCACTCAAAACAAAGGTGGAGTGTCATGGTCCTTATACAATGGCAGAAGTCGCTTTTTCAAACACTCTTTTATGTAAATTTGTTTGTTTATTGTGACAGTTGCGATATAAGGCCCAGTGAATTTGCCACATGTACATATGGCTTGTCATACCATTTATTTTTTTTTTTGCCATATTTGTCCATCCACTTGTGCTTAGATTTTTGCTTTACACCTCCCTTTAGGTATGCGGTGTAGTAACTTTTACCCGGGAGTTTCTTGAAATCTTTTTTTACGTACGTTTCATCGTCCATTAAAACGCATCCTTGAAAACGGGAAAGATCTTTGTCCAATAGCTTTCGAGCTCAAGTTTTCGCACGTTCTTCCACCACAGAGTTACGAATAGAAACTATATATATATAACTATATATATTATATATACTATATACTATACTATACTATACTATACTATACTATACTATACTATACTATATTATACTATACTATACTATATATATTGCTATAGAAGCATACGAAGCAACTGGATTCTCAAAAATACTGAGAATTTTTCTACGAGTTTTTTCTTCTCTGTTCGTCATTTTGATTTTAAAGGTTTTAAATTGAATCACGACTAAATCACTTATAATAGAAGTATGCCGTATTAAAAATTTCAAAACTGCACACTTTTTCGTGGCCACCTTCTATATTTTTTTGATATTTAAGTATGTAAAAGTTATTTCGTGAACAAGCTTTATTTCTCAACATAGACTACTTTTAGATCAGTGGTGCTCATTCTTTTTCTCGTCAAAATAGGCCTCAGTTTCAGGAATTACTTCATCATTGGACTTGAATTTCTTTCCAACAAGCATTCTCTTGAGATCTGAAAACAGAAAAAAGTCACTGGGGGCAAAATCTGGAGAATACGGTGGTTGGGTAAGCAATTCGAAGCCCAATTCATTCAATTTTGCTATCGTTTTCATAGATTTGTGACACGGTGCATTGTCATGGTGAAACAACACTTTTTTCTTTTGCAAATGTGGCCGTTTCTTGGCGATTTCAGCCTTCAATCGATCCAAAACTGCACAGTAATAGTCGCTGTTGATGATGGTCCCTTTTTGAAGATAGTCGATGAATATTATTCCTTTCGCATCACAAAATAAAGACGCCATCACCTTACAAGCCGACTGTTGGGTCTTTGCTCGCTTTGAATTCGGTTCGTCGACTGCTGTCCACTCAGCTGAATGTCTTTTGGATTCTGATGTGTAATAGTAAAGCCATTTTTCATCCATAGTCACATATCGACGATAGAATTCGATTTTATTAGGGTTTAAAAGCGCCAAACACTCCTCTGAAGCATCAATTCGTTGTTGTTTTTGGTCAACTGTGAGCTCACGCGGCACCCAATTTGCACAGAGCTTTCGCATACTCAAATGTTCGTGTAAAATGGTAAAAACACTACCATCTGATATCATCTGACTACCATACAATATCAGCTAGCTCGTGCACCTTCAATGTGCGATCGTTCATAACCAATTTGTGGATTTTTTTTATGTTTTGTGGAATAACAGTCTGATTTGGGCGTCCACTGCGCTCTGCATCATTTGTGCTGGTACGACCACGTTTAAATGCAGCAATCCACTTTTCTACCATTTGTCTCGATGGAGCAGAGTCCGGATAAAGTTTATCAAGCCATTGTTTGGTTTCCACTGTATTATTTTCATCAAAACGCCATGCTCGAAACTCACTATTTTCCCATTTTTTTCAATAACAGCACACAAAATGTTATAACTCACGAATCAATTGTCAGATTGTTGTCAAATTTTTATACGTATCTTTTGAAGGTTGGTACTAAATAAAAATCATATGGAAAAAATCTAGTAACGCCATCTTTGTGTCATCCTATGGACTTTTTGAACGTACTGTTATTTATTTTAACTTAAAACAAAAGGATGTTTTTTAAATATCACAATATATTTTTACTGGATTGAGCCATATGTTTTCCCCTTATTGTTGTTTTGCTCCCCAAATAAAAAATACTTTCATCGCCTCTGATTGTTGTTTGCTATTTTTTATCTTGCCCTAATAACGGTAAGTAGAAGCAATACAAAACAAAAAAAAAAAAAACAAAAACAGCAATAACTCGATAAAATTTCACACAATTTATTGATTTGGAGGTATATTCAAAATCAATTTTTGCAAAAACGTGGAACAAAGCAAAAACGTGGAACAAAGCAGAAGTTTTCTTTTCATAGCCTTTAAGATAAAAGATCAAGGTTATCAATTAGAAAAAACCGGCGCTAATAATTTTCATGTTATTAGTAAATATCTACCCAAATTTGCAAAATTTATCATTTATGGTAGTTATTTTTTTGTTGTTTTGGAAATTCACCAAAATTCTATTTTATATATTTTTTTCAAAAATAAAACTTTACAAAATCGAAAGTGAAACTGAGTCTTTTCCTTTATATTTTTGATTACAAATGTATTTTAAGAAGAATTTTTCCTGTGAGCATCAAGATCACATCGGACACTACCTTGAAAATTACTAAAAAATTTGACAAGTTTTACATGATGCCAAGCCTACATTCCTAATTTTTAAGCAAAAAGAAAACCTTATTGAAAGTATTATCTTTCGAATGGTACCAAATTTGTACAATTCCGTGAGCAAAAATGTGTTTATTTATTTCCACTGCGCAATGCACTGTGCTTTGTTTTTCAGATGGGATGTTTCTGAGAGGCTGTAGCTTGTCCGCTAATTGTTCGTTTTTTTTATCCTTAATTTTGGCGACCTCTAGGAGCCAAACCAGCCCATTAAATAAAAATTCAAAAAATGTTTGCAAAAAGATTTCAGTGTCAATAATATTATACAAAAATGTTCATTCCTTTAAATAAAGTGATTAGCACGAACGAAAAAATTTGTTTCGAACCTGCTGACTGCGTGCAAAATGTTATATTACCTGCAATGAGAAAGAGAGAAGAGAAATTTTTTTAAAACTTTTTACAATACATTTATGTGCAATAGTGTGAAAGTCTGCAAGCAATTATTTAAAAAAAAAATAAATATTCAACTGCGATTTCTCGATTCAATTCCCTCATCACTCTCCCTTACCCAGCCTATGTCTATTCTATATTCCATTGTCAGAATTAATTTCGTTTTTTCTCGCAACGCGGCGCTGTCAGCCGCCAAAAACTGTCAAGCAAAAGTCATTTTAAAACGTTATTTATTGCGCTTGCGGTTCTCAGTGTCGCTGGCAATGCTGCTGTTGACAATACATTTGGTTGCAATAGAAATTGAAGCGTTCGCTACAACAACAACAACTACAAGTACAACAAAATAGATTGCATTCAACAGTCATCAACAACTATTACATCTTCTGATAAAATATAGTGCAATGCTTAGTTTTTAATCTACGCTGTAAATGAAGCACACCGAATGGATTCACATTTTATTGAGTGGCAACACTTTTTTCTTAAGTTTGAAATGGAAATTAAGCAGAGTGCTGCAAAAGATTATTGCATACTTGTGGGCACTCTGTGAATATAATGCGCTATAGACGATAAAACTTTTATGTTATGAAAATCTCATGACATATATAACAATTTTTCTAATAATTTACTTTTAAAATTTTTTTTTGTGTTAATTTCAGCAATAAAATACGCTTGAAAATCAAAAGTTAAAATTTTTTTATTTAATACTGGTTAAAAACAGAACTTTACTTATAAAAGCTTAGATCCATATTCCAATGACAACAACATCAGAATACATTTTTGGTGGGGAATAAGGTTTTAAGTGCGAAAAAGGGCACATTTGATTGTTTTTTTTATTTATTATACACGTTATAGTATTACCAGTGTCGCCACGAGCTTTAAAAAAGAGCTAAATCGACAAAATAAGTCAAAAAAAGCTGAATGGTTTGAAAAACAAAGTCTAAGGAAGGCCGTATTTTTCATACAATTTTTAGTTATCATTTTATTTTTAACATAAAATTTATTTTAAATATACGTATATACACTAGGCGACAATTGAAAGTATAAATTGGTCTTAAGGCGGAACATGACATTCGCGGCAGAGAAAACAGACCTTTTTTTAAAAATTCATAACTCAGTCAAAAACAAACATTTTTCCAAAATTTTTATTGTAAAATTTTATTATTATAGAGAATTGAACAAATTAAAAAAAAAAAATCAAAAAAATATATTTTTCACTCCAACATAGTTTTATAGAGCTCCAAACTGGCGGCAGAGAAAAAAAACGGGGCCTCGTGGTTGCAGCGCTGGGAGTTGCAAAAATTGTCCGATCTGGAAAAAAAATGCCTTTTTTAAATCTTAACAAAAGTGGTTATCGTACGACACGAGCTGTTTTTTAAATTTTTTTTCAATTTTTGGTGATGTTCCAAATTTGAAAGTGTGTTTTTTCGAAAAAAATATTGACTTTAAAAATTCATAAGAAATCGAAAAACAAGCTCGTGTCATACGATAGCGAATCAAGTTTAAAAAAATACAAAAAAAAAATTTCGTCATAAAATGAACCCGCTAGTACCGCAACCAGTACGAAAAACATGGTTTCGAGATAAACACGTTCAAAGTTTGTGAACAAAGAAAAAAATGGTTACCTTCAATCAGCCATGCCTGCTTCGTACTGTATGCCTTCGTTATCTTGTGTTGTGCTGTTTCTGTGTTTCTGCTGTTTTTTTGCAATCGTTCAGCAATTCGAGCTTCACCCTTCAAATAGGTACGAAATAACAACTACCAAAAGTCAGGTAGCAAGTAAAACAATTATATACATAGGTAGCGCAAAAATTAAAAATGAGCTCTCACTAATCCGGCTGTAACTTTTGTATCCGTAAGAATTTTTCCATGAAATGTTTTTTCTTAGAATCTTAAGAATATTTACTAAAATACAAAATTATTAAAAAAATCGATTTCAAAACTGCCAATGTCATGTACCCCCTTAATAAGTATTGAAGTCATTTTGCAGCTTAATTACTTGAATTCGAAGAATGATGACAAAGCATAAATACTAACCGTAATCTATGTACACAAAAATATGCGTTTGTTTTTATTTCTGCATACCATTTGTGGTTCATAAAGTAATGAAAGTAGTCAGTTTTCAAAGTGAAGTGTGACAATTGAAAGTATAACTTTCGGAAAAAAATAAGTTAGGTGTTTTTAAATAAATATAAAGCAAACACTTGCATTATAAGTAAAATTTGTACTAATTAAAACTATTTCACACAAAAAGCTAATACCTAAATTGCAGTTTTGTGTACAAAACTGAGGAAAATTAAGAAATACGAAAAATATCTGTGGAAGACAGAAAAAGTGGCGAAACATATGCTAGTATAGCTAAAAAGTGAGTGATTTCATTTGGAAGAGCGAGAAAAGTTTTTGAATTCTTTATGAAGGAAGACTGCAATCAAAAATTACAGCACATCAAGCACGATTACTAGGTCGAAGAGTGGCTGTTAAGACAGATACTTCCGCTCGAGTGTTGAAAGAAGAGCTCAATTTAAACGTATCCGAAAGGACGAATCAAAAAAGCTGCGATCATTGGGTTTGAAAAACGTGGCTGCAAAAAAAAAACCTATAAGCATATTGATATCAAGGATCAACAAAAAAAAAAAAAACGCAAAGAAATATAATAACAAGACAAATTCGTTCTGGGACACCATAATTTGGTCTGACGAATTCAAATTTGAGTTAAAAATGCGAAGAAACGAAAACCTACGTGGTGTAAGCAGTCAGACCTCCTAAAACCACATTTTATTCATCTTACCGTAAAACATGGTGGAGAATCCCTTCTGGCATGGGGCTGTTTCTCTGCGAACGGTGTCGGCAACTTGGTGAAAGTCGATAGTAGAATGATGACGGCAATTATTTACGTGGACATTCTGCAACAAAACCTTTAACAATCCACCGAAAAAATGGATTTAATATCTTTCGTCTACCAACAGGACAACAATCCTAAGCATACCTCACGCATTGCAAATATGTTTTTTGAAGTTAATGTTATTTAAAAGTTGGAGTAGCCGGCCCAATCACCCGACTTGAATCCCATAGAGCACTTGTGAACGATTCTCGATAACAAAATATCCGCGATTAGCAGGACTAACCTCAGCAATTTTTGGGCCGTCATAAAAAAAAAAAAAAGTGGAAACGCAAATTATTAAGAAAACTTAAAGGCAAAAAGTTTTAGGTTTATACTTTCATTTGTCGCGCCTATATTAAATTTAGTTATCTGCACGCTCCAAAATGTGAATAAATGTATAGAATTTTTTCTGTTCCAAAGCTAGTTTGCTTTTTTTAAATATTCTTTTTTTGATTTAAAAACAAATTTTGCCATTAATATTTTTTATTGCGAATATTTTTATTTAGAGCAACTTAAGTACTTTGATTTCACATTTATACTTTCAATTGTCGCCTAGTGTAGGTATCATAGGAACAAAATTGCCAAAAAGTGAAAAAAATTCATATAGTCTTATAAAAAAGAAGGTTGGAAAAAGTTATAGGTCTTGCACTAGGAACTTATATTATTCCACCATGCATTGATTATATTTCAGATATAATTATTTCCTCGTCATCAGATGAATCGGTTGAACTGCAGCTTACATAAGCACTACGTGAATCTAACAAAGGTTTGAGATCATCGGTAACTTCGAAGTCATGACAACATTTTTGTAATCTCACATCGAATATTACGCAACGAGTTAAGCATTTTTATTTTTAAGCAATTTTCATTGCAATTTGTCCTACCTGTAAGAAATCCTTGGACAACTTGGTTGTTAATCTGACTGAGTCCATGAACAAAGCTCTAGGTCATTGTTGCTCAAAGGCGCACAAATGTGCACACAAGCTTTTGTGCTTTCACACGTATATAAAGCTCACGCATATAAAATATTACCTCAGTTCGCTTTGGCACTTTAAGCAGTGAAGATTGCGTTGCTTAGTTTTATTAATGCACGCAAAAATAATGTATATTTTTCGTGTATTTAATATTGTTCAAAATGATTTCTGGTAGTGATCAGATAAAATATTTATTAATAATGAATGCTTTTAATGAAGCGCAATATTTACTTTGCTACACTTCACTTGTAAAAACAAAAAGAAGCTTAAAGCTCTCTAACACAGACGCAAAAATGTCTATGTTGTAGAATGAGCACCACTGCTCTAGATATCGCATGTCTGCTCAAAACCCCAAAGGGGAAACAAAAGCCACCTTGGTGGAAGACTGGACTTGAAGAGCTCCGAAATAAGAGCAGAAAACTCTTCAACAAAGCTAAAGCGACTGGATCCACCGACGCATGGACCAACTACAAAGTGGCTCTTAAAGAATATAAAAAAGAATTGCGGAAAGCACAAAGGCACTCCTAGAGAACCTTCTGTGAAAATTTATTACAGACCTCCGAGGCGTCAAGACTTAGAAAAATTTTAGCAACTAGTCCTTCCAACCAAAGCTTTTTGAAGAAGCTTCTATCTCAAAATTTTAGTAGAAACTCACTTCCCTGGTTGTTCAGAAAAAGGCAATACTCCAATTCAGGAGGAGTACGCACCCAATGTCAACAACTCCCTCGATCTAATCTCACAATCAAAGTGCAAATGGGCAATTGAAAGCTTCAAACCGTTTAAGTCACCAGGACCAGACGACCCCCATTAAAATACAAAAAGCTTATGATACCAAGGCTGCCTAGACCTCAATCACATCCCCACACTTTGGCGACATGTGAGGGTTGTTTTCATACCTAAGGCGGGCAAAAGCTCACACGTAAGCCCAACAGACCTTCGATCAATTAGTCTCTCATTCTTTCTGCTAAAAACTCCCGAAAGATTAATAGAAATCCACTAGAGACAAAAGATAGTAGAAGCCCATTATCATTGGCACAACACGCTTACACCAAAGACAAATCCGTGGAAACAGCTCTCCACTCCATAGTCTCCATCATTGAAAAATCTCTTCCTCAAAAGAAATATGCAATGATAGCTTTTATTGATATAGAAGGTGCCTTTAATAACGTCAAAGCAGAGGCTATCACAAATGCACTAACGGAGCTTGGGGAGGATGCTACGCTGGGAGCACTGTTCATAAATGAAATGCTAGTGGGCTGGATTGTAAGTGCAAATCTCGGTATGTCATCTACGCTAAGAACTGTACCAAGAAGAACTCCTCAAGGAGGGGTTCTCTCGCCTCTACTCTGGCACCTAGCGGTTAATGAACTGCTGGAGAAACTGGAACGGGAGGGATGCAAGGTGATAGCTTATGCAGATGACATTGCTATTGCCACTTCTGGAAAATATGTATCTATACTTCGAGACATTATGCAAAACGGCCTTAATACTCTCATACAATGTGTTAATAGCTGTGGACTCGGCGTCAACCCTGAAAAAACTGATTTAGTGATTTTCACAAGAAAACACAATCTACCAACAATCAGTCCTCCAAAATCTGGGAAGCAATCCTGAATAGAAAACTAAACTGGAAACCCAATCTGCTCGAGAGAGCCAAAAAAGCCAATATAGCTCTACTCTACTCTACTCATGCAAAAAGGCAGTGGGTAACAAATGGGGTTTACCGCCAAGTGTTACTCACTGGCTTTACACGGCAGTAGTAAGGCCAATATTGCTATATGGTGCCATTGTCTGGTAGCAAGTACTAGACAAAAAAAAAAAAACCTCAACATACTTCGCATAGTTCAAAAATCAGCTAAGCTGTGTATTAGTGGAGCATTTAGAACCACTCCTACAAGCGCATTAGATACTATACTTCACCTCATACCACTTAATATCCTAGTAAAACAGATCGCTACCAATATAGCCATCTGTCTAGAGGCCACCTCTTAATGGAGGGAGGGCACATTAGAACACTCTAGCATAAGGAAGTTCCTTCCTCCGATACCCAAATCCGTAAACTACATCACACAAAAACTTTTCTTCGACAGGAAATTTAATGTATCGATTCCCTCCCGTGAAAAGTGGGCGGTTGGCAGCCTTCCACCAAACAATGTCATCAGAATCTATACAGATAGATCAAAATTAGATGACAAGGTTGGAGGAGGAGTCTACTCTCATATATTGAACATTAATCTGGCCTTCAGGCTCCCCGAATATTGCAGTGTCTTCCAAGCGGAAGTAGTCGCTATACATGAAGCAGTAACTTGGCTTCAGATGAATGCAATATCCTCCATGAATATCTACATACTAGCTGACAGTCAGGCCGCCTTGAAAGTCCTAGAATCTGTTGAAACAACATCCAAAACAGTAATTCGCTGCCGCAGATCCCTAAATAAGATGGCATAGCAGCTCAAAATGCACCTATGCTGGATTCCCGGACATGGAGACTTTCTAGGAAACTGCAAAGCAGATCACTCGCACTGGAACAACCAAACAACTCTCGATAGAGAAAGAAGTATTGGTATATCCCTCACGACATGTAAACAACTCACAAATGAGCTATCGCTAAATAAAGCCAACATTAGTTTAACATTAGAAAAACTACCCTACAACGCTCAAAAGAACTGATATCCCTGAGAAGGGATGAAATCAGTACTATGATAGGTATCCTTACAGGACAATGCCTAATAGGTAATCATGCACGAAGATTAAACATCCTCCACAATGACTTCTGTAGAAGCTGCAGAGATGAAGAGAAAGAGGAATCTACAAAACAACTTTTCTGCACTTGCCCAGCGCTAGCTAAAAATCGCCACCTTCACTTAGGTAAATGGTTCTATAAAGATCTCGATGATCTCTCAGAGTTTTCGGTCTACCAAATCCTTAGCTTTGTCAACAGCTCAAACTGATTTAAATAGAGAGGGAAATTAACCCATGGTATCACAATGGGCCTCATTGGCCTAAGTGTGTCTTAAAGAAGACAGCTGCTTCAACCTAACCTAATCTTACCTTCATTGCAATTCCATAATATTTAACATATGAGCTTTCTTTGCAGTTTTCATTTAAATTCACTCCTCTGTCTTGTTCCGTACACGCGATAGCTTATTTGACTCATTTTGGGTAATAGTTCGCAATGAACAATCGGCCTAAATATGTAAAATGAACTATTGCCCAAAATTGTATTTTGTTAAGAAATGTTTAAAACATTAAAGAAAATATTTCGTTCAAGGGAATTTATTATTTTTAAACATTCAAATATTTCGCAAAAGGGAAGTAATGATTCTTTAAAAAAATCTTCTGAAAAATTTCGAGTCTAAGTCGATTAAAAAAAGGCTAAGTCTAGCCTCGAAAATGCTAAAGTATGGCCAGACATACTCCATATGTTATATAGGAGTATAACATCTAAAATATCTTTGAAAAAATTATCAATTAAAAATATAAATAAATGAAAGTGACAGCGGTGTGGTGAACTCCATACCTCATTACCGGATCATCTAAAACAAAAAAAAATCTAAATACGTTTAAAATGTGATATGTTTTCCTAGGTAAGTAGTTAGAAGTTTTTTTCGACTTTTTTATTTTTGGCAGCATTTGGAAATGAAAACGAACCTATATCTGAACCTATATCATAAGAACCTATATCTAAATGCTCTACGACTTCAAATTTAATAAAGAACATTCCTGATGATTGCAATTCACACACAATCCAAGCAGCAATAGTGAGCAGGATATGAAACAAGCTATATTGTGAATGCATGCAGCATCACATGAGACGACAATCAGTGACGACAGTCAGTTATGCTGTTTCTAGACTTCATCAAACTTCAAAGTCTTCAACTCAATGTGCAATCTTTTTTACTACTCTTTATTGTTCGTTGTGATGATGCGATGAAGGACAACGATATTTAACTTAAAACATTGAATATCGGATAGGAGTTGAAAGCTGACTGCAGATAGTTGATTACAAAGGCAACTAAGCAACAGTGCAGGCAACTTCAATTCAACACCACCCAATGCAAGCAAGTCAAACAACAGCAACATGCACACTTAGGTACTTTATTGATTTATATTAAAGATAAAGTGGACGCGCACGTACATGTTGGACAGTTTTGACATACGGAGGAAGATGTCTTGGACACGACAGACGATGTTGAAAGCAGCTTTGGTAACCAGCGCGATTATCAATAACAAGCGTCTAAAAAGAACGGAGATTGCTTGCTGCTGCAGGTGACAGCAACTATTGCTGGGCAATGACAAATAAAAAAATTAGCAGCTGGTTAAACAGAAGTTGTCAACACCGCTGCAATCACCCGTTTTTGTTTAGCATGGATATCCAACATTTTAATTGCTATGAAAAAAATAGTGTAGCAACCTTTCTTAGCTTTCTTTTATGGCAGCTCCAACTCTGAAATTTTTTCATAGTTTCTTATTATTACTAAACTCCATGGTCACCAGCAACTAGCTGCTGCATTGATCAATCATGACTTTCTATTGCCATCAACTCGCAGATTGGCTGGCTCACACAATCACTATTCGAATACTTTTCTTATCTTTGAAGATTATAGAAAAAATTCAAACTATTTGTTGCCATGACATTACGTTCTGCTGTTTGTTGCCTCGTTTGTCTATTTCTGTATCTAACTGTGGTTAATTGGTCATTAGATTGAAATTTTTGTGATATTACACATGAATCTATTTTGGTAACATTTATTTTTGGCCACATTGTATTGTAAACGTTGTGTTTTTCTTGTCCGTACTTTTCAGTTCAGGTGAGATTGTTGCATTGTTTGAAGTATTGGCAAATTATTGGTGTGCAAAAAAGTACGTTTATATATCGGTGAGTCCAAGTCAAATCAGACGTTTTTCGAAACTCTCATAAGTGGGCGATATTAGGCAATGGAACGTGTCACTTTAACTTTAATCGAACTCCTCCTACACCGTTTGAACGATTTCAAACAATTTTTGAAAAATTTTTTGTATTTATATTAGCCATTCTACTAGGAGGCGTGTCGTTTTAATTTAAATTGAACTCCTTCTACACCGTTTTTCAGACTTCAACTAAATATTGCGCATACATATATTCTTAGTTGTAATCTTCTACACCGTTTATCCGTCATCAACTAAATTTTGCACATATATTCTTGATGTAATAAGCAGTCCGTAGTCTCGAAAATTAGTCGGAATTAGACAAAGGGGCGTGCCAATTTCATTTTATTACTTTATTTCAGCAAATATTTTCACCATAGTATTTATAGAGATCGATAGAGTCTGTACGAAGTACCATGCAAAAAGTGTCACTCTGTCAGTTTTAACATTCAAAATTTGAATATGACAGCTTAAAATATTAAGGTGAAAAAATAGTTTTTTTTTTAACTTTCCTGACCATGGATTAAGAACTAATGCATCAATAAGAAGATTTAAGCAACTAAAAACTTTTCAGTAAGCATCTAGCTTGATATGCGTATTCAAATGTAAATATTTTAAGCATCGTAAACAAAGACAATTTGAGCCGGGAGCTTTTGTGGAGTTGATATTTAAGGAACAAGGGGCAAAAAAATTTTATTTGATATTGATTTGATGATTGATTTGAACTGGATTAAGATCCACTAGAGTGGAATTTTTCCAAAGCATAGTCTTGGATAGAAAATTATCAGGAAATTCTTAATTTGATAAGGATTTGATTTCAAACGTGACGCACTTTTTGATATTCATTTACCAGATCCTGGTAACCGCATCAGAATTTGATAAGGACCCCTTAAGTAAAGATAGCCTGAAGAAAACCTTATATCCACCTAATTAGATATTGATAAGGTCTTTTTAAAAGACCTCTCAATATCATATCTTATCATACCATATCTTTTCAGTACTTAAAAAAGGTTTTCCTTAACTGATTTCCACCAGAGACCTGCAGCGAATCGTTTTTTTACAATTCTAAATCACTCGTCAAAAACCGAGTGCGAGTGCGTGCGGTTGCGCACAACAACAACCATTTCCACGCGATGAGCGACGAGTGCCGCTGCTTTCACTCATCGCTCATTAGAAAGACTGATGAATTCTAAGCATAAGCTTCTAAGCACCTTCAATGACTCTAGAATCATTGAATGATTTGCGTGCACTTCAGTATTGGCGTGCGTTTTCCTTGTTTTTAACCGACTTCAAAAAGGAGGAGGTTCTCAAGTTCGTCGGTTTCTCTGCTTTTTTTTTATTTTGTTTTTTACTTTTGTTTTGTGTTTTACGTGTTGATTAAAATAAATAGCGAGCTCTTAGTTGGGGATCACGAGTTCAGAGAATTAAATTGTATCAAACTTACTTTATACTTGTATGTTGTCTATTATTTGTTCCTTGTTGTTATTGTATTGTTTTTAACCAATTTTTTAAATCACTTTCACATTTGAAATGATGAATTGCTGAGAACCTTTATGTTTTGGGATGCCATAAGGAAAGCGGAAATCCTGTTTATTTTGGTGTATAATGATAATAGAGTATATTACAATACTTCCATTCATTTTAATAGAATGTTAATTATAAATGTCATATAAATGTTAATTATATCTGCCATTTAAACCAAGTTGTTTATGTTGATAATATGTAAATCAATAATTTTTTATGTATATATTTATATTTTAAGAACTTTTTTAATTCTTATTTTTTTAATAATATTTAAAATGATTTTTATAGTTTTTCATTAATTTTGAAACAATTTTATTTAATATTTTAATAATACTTAAAAAATTTTTCAAAAATTTTTAAAATTTTCTTTTCTCAATAATATTTTCGCAATTTTTCACTTATTTCTATTAATAATCTTTTAATTTTTTTTTTTTTAAGTATATGCATTTAAATATTTTTTTAATACTATTTTAAGATTTATTCTCATACATTTGCCGAGTCCACTAGTATTATATGTATATAATAATAAATTTATATATTGTATGTATAATAAAATATACCAGCGGTAACACTGCACGCGAATTCCATTTATGACTCTAGAATCATAAGGAATGACTCTAGAATCATTGAGCGGCACTCGTCGCTCATCGCTGTTATGATGATGCTTCGCATAGACTCGTTGCAGTTCTCTGATTTCCATTAGGACATTTTTTTTATAAGCACTGAAGCTATAGTCCTGAAATTGAAAATTTTATAAACGGAAATAATGACAAAAAACATACGGTTGAGATTGGACCCATTGATCATTGTGCATTGTGCATTGTATTACGTTCCATACATTTTAAACACCCTGAATGCTATACTACCCCCGAGCAACGCCGGATAGTGCAGCTAGTAATTTATAAAATTTTGATGACCAAATAAATTATAATAATAAATCATAAAATATATATTTGTTAATTAATTACAACTTATTTTGATAAAAAGTATATTTCAGGTTAAAATACAATAAGATTCTTTAGCCGTGTGTACCTCATCGTACCGTGAGCAAGTACGATTTCTTGTGTACCTTTTTGAATGTGTACGCTCATAAAGGTGCGCTAGCAGACCTTTCCGTACCCTGTTACTAATAAAGAATGCTCAAAGCTTTTTATAAGAATTTCTCTACCATGAAAAACACAGCGGAATCGTTTTGATTTTTTTCTATTTTATTAGGTTGTTATGGCTCTGTATAGATACTAGAGAGCTATTTTTTAATATTTTTTTTTATTTTTGTAATGAAAAGTTTTAATAGCAAAAATCTTATTTATTGTTCTCTTAATATATTATCTAATAATTATTAATATTATTTATTGCAAGGCTTCACAGACGGTGTCACACGTCATGTCGTCCATAATTCAGCACCTCTGCCAGAAATGGATTAGGTCTGTCATTAACGAGCAAAAAGATGCTGATTGATCTATGCAAGTAGTAAGAAAACGAAAAAAAAAAAATCACCAAAAACATAAAAATACTATAACTAAATGTGCGTGTGTATGTGTGTGTAAGAAAACTTTTCATATAATATGTTGCTGCCAATTTACGAATGATGTTGATGCTATTCCCAGCTAGAGTAGCGGGAGGTAGGTTGGCTGGCTGATTATAGGTTGTAGACTAGAAGCGACTTGTAATCATTATTAATGCGTCTTATGCCAATGACAGTGACACATGTGTGGGAACAACAACAACAACAACAACAGCAGTAACATCAATAGGTGTGCAAAATAATTGACCTAAATACGCAAAGAATTTCTGTCTGTCTTTCTGTCTGTTTGTCTGCAGTTTATATGCAAAATGCGTGCGTGATTTGTTAAAATTGACAGATTATGTTCAAAAGGATGCGCCAGACATGCAAGTTTTTAACTAATTTGTTCTAATGAAATTTTCTCTTTGTATTGCTTATATTAATTTGTGAAAAATTACAAGATAGTCCTCAATTTTCTTTGAATTAAATATTTAATTTGTTGATTGATATGCGGCTAAAATTTGCAAAATGTAGCAAATTTGATGCATAAAAATGTGATCAGATGGTATTTGTTATAAATATGTATTAATAAATGTTTGATATTTTTTAAATAATTTAATTTATTTCTTTTCATTAAAACAGTTATAAAATTAGCAAAGATTTCATTTGTAACAACAAACTTTTAAAAATGCCGGCATAAATAATATTGTTGAGCATTTCGAAGTTACTCAACAGAAAATTGTTATTGTTTTGAACATGAACATTTTTTCGTTTGAAATTTTCACCTTTTGATGATTGCTGATGTTTCCTGTCTACTGTCTGCTGTATTTTGAGTACTGTGTTCTCTGTTCTTTCATTGACAGCCAGTCATTTTTCCAATTTATGCTGAGAACTTAAGAAAATAATTATTTTTCATAAAAGCTGAAAAGTTTGGCGGAAAATATGACGGATGTGTTTAATTTTAGAAAATAAATAATAAATTATAGAGATAATCTCGGAAAGTGTCAGCTCAATAACAACAACAACAACAACAACAGCAACATTAAGGTAGACGACAGCTAAAATGCGTGTGCAAAGTGAGCAGGTAAAAAAATAAGGAAAAAAATGCTATGCAAAGAATTGCTGCAATGCATGAAGTGCCAGCATTTATCATTGCAAGAAATGCTAAAAAAACGCTGCATATGAAATTGAAAAATTTCCCAAGATATTGCAGAAAATTTTCAAGTTTTATTTGGCAAATAATTGCAAAGTTCTATTAACAGCATGAATACAATAAATAGAGTTAAGAATTGAAAATAAAACTTTAAGAATTGCATTTATTTTTTATTTTTATCTACCCACAGAAGAGGAACACAAAAACTTAGAAGATTTTTGTTGTGAATGGGCAACAATGTTCCTTTTTTTTTTTTTGTTGACACATTAGAAAATTTTATGCATAGGGTGGGTTGGTTTGCAAACCTATATTGTCTTGCCGACTTTTGGTTTGGGCATGAAAAATTATTAAGAATAAAAATAAAAAAATGGGGGTAGTGGTGCACTCTAGACATGGGTAACGCAGCAAGAATCGCTGCGTTGATACACCAACTCAAACGCAGTTTACTGTATCAGCGAAATGCGTTAACGCAAATGCGTCATAGCGTAGTTTGAAATGCCATGATTCCTGTATCAACAAGAATTTTATTAACGCAGTGAGGGTTTGAATTGACCAACGTGTTGCGTTATGTGGTTCATTTTTCGAATGCGGTGAATTGTGTGGCGGAATACTAAGCGCAAATTTGCTTCACTTAGAAAAAAACAAATTAAATCAAATAAAAATTTTCAATCAACATATCGATCAGAATCTAAAGAAATCTTGATTCATTAAAGATTACTCAATCTAAAAGTAATTAATATAAAGTATAACTAAATGAAGCGCAGATTACAGCACCCACCAAAACTGAAGATATATTAAACTTCAATCATGCAGCCAAACTGTGTTTTGTTTAAGATTTAATGCTATCAAACAGATACATACGCGTTCCTGGTATGCAAAACAAGTTCGAAGTTGGACTCTAATTTACTTCTGCTTCGAACACGAATGCGTCCAACAGTTGGCAAAACCAACTGTGAATGGAAAAACTTTATAAACAGTCAAATGCACTCCAAGCATTCATGGTTAACTGCATCTTCCCCGCAACCTCTTGTCAATATTTATAGAGAGACATAATGTTCGCTTCCAACTTTCTGTTTCTGTGTTCGATGCGCCGTACAAAATGTGCAATTTTTGCTAGCTGTATAAATATTTTTTACTTTTGTTTTGAGCACGTCATTTGCATTACTGCGTTATTGCGTTACTTTTATTAAAAGAAGTGTATCAACGCAGTTACGCATTTAAGTTCTTCAACTCATTAGCGCAACTCAGCGCTGCGTTACCCATGTCTAGTGCACTCGACTCTATTTAATCATTAGTAATTAATTTTGTTATTAGTTTTGCTCCAGCAATACTCTAAATGGCCAAAAAAGTCAGTTCTATCCATTGTGACAGGGTCTAGAGCAAAATGGAAGCTAAAACTTAACCCATTTTCGGCCGCTGGTCGATTTTTCGACCAAGAAATTTCACCTTATTTCAAAAAATTCTATCTTATCTTCTGTGCAAGTTATCGCGATGGGAAAGGTGTCAAAATTGGCTTGATTGGCTTGGCTTTTAAAGTATTTATAAGTCGCCAAGATTGGCTCGTTCGCACCTGGTGCATAACTTAATTTATATGAACATCTTTTTTGGACATTTTTTAATTAAATTATGATTAATATTAAAAATTAATAAAATGTAATGTCGAATGATTAGGAATGATTCATCGCCTGGCCATTTACTGTGTATTGATCATATACCAGGTAACCACCAAAGTGAGTGGTGTGGTCGAAAAATCGACCATTGGCCGAAAACGATATATTATATGTGTCATTTCAGTTGTCATCGCACAGTGAGCGTTTTGTGACATTTCATATGTGCAGCTGCAAATTGTTTTTTGATATCAATGCAGAAACAAGTGGTTGCGAAAGTGAGTGGTTCGAAAAATCGACCATTGGCCGAAAACGATATATTATATGTGTCATTTCAGTTGTCATCGCACATTGAGCGTTTTGTGACGTTTCATATGTGCAGCTGCAGTTTGTTTTTTGATGTCAACGCAGAAACAAGTGGTTGCGAACAAAGCTATTAAATTTGGACATTTTTGTCGATTACTTTACATTTGTTCTAGTTATTTGTACTTTAATACCGAGCTGTAAGTGATATTTATGCATTTCGTCAAATTTTGGTGAAATTTATATTGATATTTCAGAGCAAAATGAGGCGCTCGCAATATTTGAGCATGAAGGATATCCAAAATATTTTGGAAGATTGTAACGAAGATGATGAAGATCTTTATGCATCAAGTGCGCGAAATGTGATTTACGTTCCACCTGAATAAGTGGATGATATCAGCGACGAAGAATTGTTAGACGAAAATATCATACCAAACAACGAGCAAATCAATCTTTATCACGATATCGCCGAAACGGTTGAAATTGAATCCGAGTCGCAAACTAATGATGCTGCTCCGCTAGTTGATACACCAGCAAAATTGAAGCGCATACACGCTGAAGGCGAACCATCAACATCGACAGATTTAATTGCAAGAGATTAATGGCAATGCGAGCCTGGGTAGTGAATTGTATACACCTTTGTGTGACTTTGGTGCGCCGAAATGGGTAAAGCCGAAAAAAATTAAGTACACACGAGATGCGGAAGACGTACCATTAGACGAGACCATTAGGGCTATGATGGAAGAAGTATGCGGAAAATGCCCGCATGAGCTATTCGAGATGTTTTAGACGACGAAATCATTCAAAAAAACAATATGCAAGATGATGTGGTAAATTTTTTCGAAATGAAGCGGTTTTTTTGGCATTTTACTTTTATCTGGGTATCATAAGTTGCCAGACATTGATTCGTATTGGTCAGTTCAAGCAGATCTTAGAATTCCGAATGTAAAAAAGCTATGAGCCGAGGCAAATTCAAAACGGTCAAACGATTTCTTCATCTATGCAACAACGATGAGCTTGATACAACCGATCGCTTCAGCAAAGTACGCCCTTTACTTCGCATCTTGAATAAAAAATGTTAGCAGTTTGAAATATTCAACACGCATCTTTCGATCGATGAACAAATGGTGCCGTACTTCGGCAGATATTCATGTAAAATTCGTGGCAAGCCAATACGTTTTGGTTTCAAGTATTGGTGTTTGTGTTCCAGCGATGGTTATCTCTATTTGGCAATTCCATATAGTGGAGCGTCAGTCGCACATGTCAAAACAATTGGACTTGGTGCACAAGTAGTGCTGGAGCTAGTTCGTAGAAAATCCCGAAAAGCATCGAGTCTACTTCGATAACTTTTTACGTCCTATTATTTGTTGTGTGAACACAGCCGCTGAACGAGCGGCGATTTTTTGCTTGTGGCACGATTCGTAAAAATCGTTTGAGCTGTATTATACGACGACTTTGATTATCGATTCGATAAAATGAACGAAATAGTATTAGTTCGATGGGCCGACACGGCAGACTTGACTATGGCCACAAACTACGAGAATTTGGAGCCCATGAAAAGCGCCCGCCGATACGATCGTAAGACTAAGAAAACGGACACAGTGCCACAACCACATTTGATCAACACCTACAATAGGTACATGGGTGGCGTTGATTTGCATGATAATGCTGTGGCAAATTATCGAGTTCGCATTCGTGGGAAAAAGTGGTGGTGGCCTCTCTTCAGTCACAGTCTTAACACAGCAGTTGAAAACGCTTGAAAGTTGGCCGGTTTTGTTGCCAAAGAAAACAATTCCACACCTCCAACGCAAATCGTTTTCCGCAGTGAAATCACTCGCTATTTGCTCACCGTATCCGAAGAAGGCGAAGCTCAGACCAATGAGTCGATAGAAGACGAACACGATCGTCCAATTGGCTTGCCACAAATTGCTGTTCGCAACCATTTGAATATTCGCTCACCTGGCGGAAATATCGTCGCTGCATGTATGTGTAAAAAGCAATTATAAAAACAACAAATAAAGAGTATTTTCATTGCAAACAATTCCTTAAAAAATCACCTCTTTTCCAATTCAATAACTTTGATATTTTTATACCGCTTCCGGCCAATGGTCGAAAATTCGACCACCCTGTCCCCGCCAGCCGGAAAATAGCAAAATTTTTTTTTTAAACGAAAAACTATTCGTTATGGTTCTAATGACATGTGTTTTGAACGATTTCAATTTTCTCAAAAAAAAAAAAATGGCCTTGGCCGAAAATGGGTTAAATTCTCGCACCCGATTAACTATAGATTAGTTCTAATATTATAGGTTTTGTAGTCAAAAATATGATAGTTAGAAAAAAATTGTCGAAGAAATTTAATTCTCATACATAACTTCAAAATGACCGAAACAAGACCAAACTTTGACAAATTTTATATAAATCTGAAAACCTGCCTGTATCATCTTAACTAAGCTCATCAACATTATCCTCATTAACGAGGTTTATTGAATGTGACTTTAAAAATAAAAAAATAAAAAATCCATTTGAAGGACGATCATAATCTTTGCTATTTTGAAGCATTTACAAAACAACAACAACACTAAAATATATTCAGCCTTATTGCAATGAGAATGAAAAAACTGTGTAGCTGACAACACAAGCAACTCATGGAAGACTAAGAATGGTCGGTTATTTAAAGGAATTTTGCACTTAGCTTCCTTAGTACACTTGCAGTAGCCTCTATCTTCTATTCCTATCGAAGGAAGCAATCATGAAATAAAGCTTATGGAAGAACTAAACGTGTGGGTGTGTATCAAAAATGGCAGCTTCAGCTCCACATAGTTGATTATAGCTTCTGTCTGAGTTCAGTCATAATATATGTATTGCCAATAACCAATATAAGGGGTAGAGTGAAGGAGTGTAAGGAGGGAAATAGAAGATAACTGATGTAGCGAAGGCAGTCTAGAAAATAACATAATATAATTTAGACGACCTCCAGCTGTTTTATGGCAAGTGTAAAAATATGAAACAAGTAGCCGCCATAACATGCGACAAGACAGTAGCTTTTGTGTAGTGCCATATGAGGAGTGCAAGGACACCAGAAGAACATAGTTTATATATGAAGTACATATATAAAAGTCAAAAGAAGAATGAACTAGAATTCAGACAACATATAAAAATTGCAGCACAAAAACGCTCTTATTTAGAGATATCTGAGAAATTTTTTAAGCAGAACCAAGAAAAACCATTCGCAAGCTAAGTAATTTAAGTTAATAGCAGCCGCTAAAAATTGCAGCACTTAATAAGCTATAGGCTGTAAGTAGTTCAATTAAAAATTAATTTGGCCGCCTCACAGATTCAATTGCTTAAGATTTCGAAAGAATTTTAAAATTCTTTGTAATAATTTTAATAGCTCCCAGTATTTTCGTTAAGCAGCTAAAAACCACCCAGTGGAATTTTATGAGTTTGTTTTTATGGTAATTTCCTGTTGAAAATTTTGTGGATGAAGAAGCGCACATTGGGAAAATCATAGGCAAGACTCTCGTAATGAAGGTAAATAACAAGTTGTGAGAATCAACTTTTATTTTTACTTTTCAAAATTTGGACACATGCAGTACAGATGCGGACCCCCTCCCCCCGTTTCTTGTTTGGGGACCTCCGGAAGGGTGAAAGTGGGAGTAGGTATGTTCAGAAGAAATGATTAAGAGCCAAAAGTAATAGCGCCAGCTCATATTTTTGACCCCTCTCTGGATGAATTCTTGAAAGATACTCGTATGACGGCCAGAGAAGTGTCATATAGGGGTAAGTGTGCACAGAATAAATTTTTAAAGACAAAAAATAATAGGACCAGCTGCTTTTTTTATAAATAATGTATAAATTTCCAAATATTTAGTTAATTTATCGCCCAAATAAAAATTGGCCAGTTAACATATAAATCTTAGGGGTTTTAATGAAGAACTTGGGAGGCTGAAAACTGCCAAAGCCAGCTTATAAATTATACTATGTTTGTTGTTAATTTGACATAAGCTTTTTTATGGGTGTAGGGGTTAATTTAGAAACGATTTTTGTATTCGAGAATTTGCTGATTTGATGATTTGATACTCGAAAAAGATTAACCAAAAAATTTACCAATGTTCCTATGATACTTAGTGGAGATTTCAATATGAGCTTTGCTGATGATAAGAATCTATCACTAACTGAATTTTTATATGAATTATTAAATTTTACTAAAAAGAAACTCAGTACAACTAAACATAAAACGACTATAGATGCGGTTTTTACATGATACCTACAGAAATTCAAATGAATTGATCCTATAATTAATATGAAAATTACAAAAAAAAACACTGTTATTTTATAGCTTTATGTTTTTCATAACCTTAAATTTTCATTTCGGTCGGCAGTCCCAATATTTTTTTTTTTTTTTTTTCTTCATAACGTTTCGACATTTACTTTCTACTTAAGCTTGGTGAACACAAACTAAATTTTTCTACCTGAAGAATTACGATTTTATAGGTTTTTTTACCTGAAAACCATTAAAAATGTATATTTAGTGGTTAAGAGAAGTCATAACAATATTTCTTACAGTTTTTGGATAAACTTTTCATATGATTTCGTAAAATATTTCCCTCATAATATACCTAGTTTAAGCTGTATTAAGCAAAATATAAGTTTATTTTTAAAAAAGGAAGATCAAGTCCGAAAATGGGACAAATCAGATGAAAAATTTAACCGTAAAACGTCGTTTTAAAAAATTAAAGAAATGCCTTGAAATTTGGCACGTATGCATTGATCTTCAATTTAAGTCCTAGAAACCACGCCTACCTTCCATACAAAATGTCATTATTTTAAATGTAAAATCTCTTAAAAATCCACAAAAATTAAAGAAATGTCTTAAAATTTTGCACATAAGCTTTGATATATAATATAAGCCATCTCTATGATAAATGGCAAAATCGGATGAAAACCACACCCACTTCCCATACAAAGTGGCTTTATTTCATATTAAAAAATTAAAGAAATGTCTTGAAATTTTGCACATTAGCTTTAATATATGATATGAACCATCTCTATGATGTTTGGCAAAATCGGATCAAAATCACGCCTACCTCCCATACAAAGTGACTTTATTTTAACGGTAAAACCTCTTCAAAATCCACAAACATTAATGAAATGCCTTGAAATTTAGATTTTAAGCTTTGGTCTTCAATATTAATCCTGACAATGAAATTTGGAAAAATCGGATGAAAACCACGCCTACCTCCCATACAAAGTGGCTTTATATTAACCGTAAAATCTCTTAAAAAGCTGCTCAAATTAAAGAAAGGTTTTGAAATTTTCCACATTGATTTGACAAAATGAAATGAAAACCACGCCCAAACAAATTGGCTTTAGTTTAATCGTAAAATCGCTTAAAAATCCACAAAAATTAAAGAAATGTCTTGAAATTTTCACATGAGTTTTGATGTATAGTATGAACCATCTCTATTATATTTTGCAAAATCGGATGAAAGCCACGCCTACCTCCCATACAAAGTGATTTTATTTTATCCTTAAAATCTCTTCAAAATCCACAAAAATTATGGATTGTCTTCAAATTTTTATATGATAATGTTTTCAAATTTTGCACGTAAGCTTTGATCTTCAATACGAAATCCTGACTATACAATTTGGAAAAAAGAGATGAAAATCACGCCAACCTCCCATACAAAGTGGCTTTATAGTAAACGTTAAATCTCTTAAGAAGCTCCTCAAATTAAAGAAAGGTCTTTAAATTTTCCAAAATTTTGAAATTTTTCAAATGATATTTGACAAAATTGGATGAAAACCATGCCTACCTCCCATACAAAGTGACGTCATCAAAATAGAAAAACTTTCGTTTTCCAAACTCCACCCACATCGTTTATCCAACACATACCAAATTTTGCACATATATTCTATATACACATATGGTGTAAAGTGAAGTCCTTAGACTTGGAAAGTGGGCGAGGCATCTTACTTTAAATCGAACTTCTTTAACACCGTGTGCCAGACATCAACAAAATTTTGCACATCTAATCCCTGGTTATTTGAGCAATCTTGCGAGTAAGTTTATAAAACTGGGCGGTATTAGACAACGGGCGTGGCACTATATTTTTAAACTAGCTCTATCTGCTCCATTTGTCTGATATTAACCAAATTTTTTACATATATTCTTGAGCATAATTAGCAGTTTTAAGCCTACTTCCCCAAAACCTTTCAGATCGGACAAGGGGGACTCTACACCGTTTTTCCGACTTAAAGCAAATTTTGCACACATAATATTTGGCAAAGGGATCAGTTTTTAGTTTATAAAAGTGGGCAGTACTACACAGGAGGCGTGGCACTTTATTTTTAATCTATTTCCATCTACAACGTTTCTCCGATTTCAACCAAATTTTGCACACATGTTCTTTAGTATAATGAGAAGTTATAAGCTTACAAAAGTGGGTGGTATTGGACAAGGGGCGTATCAGTTTTAATTCTAATCGAACTCCTACACCGTTTTTCTGATTTCAAACAAATTTTGCAAATATATTCTTTGCAATAATGAGCAGTGAGTAGTCTAAAAATTGAGCGGAATTAGACAGAGGCGTGCCACTTGAAAATAAATCAAACTTCTTCTATAGCCTTTGTCCAACTTCTCCCAAATATTCCATATTCTTTGGAATAATGAGCAGTCAGTAGTCTAGAAAATTGGCTAGAATTGAACGGGGCGTGGCACTTTAATTTGAAACGTAATTGTTTTAAACCGTTTGTATGTTAATTATTATTGTTGTTAAGCGTATAACACAAATATTTTTGCAGATAATATATAAACATTTTATAGACGGCTAAAGACTTCGAATATACTTCAATACGGCCGCGGGGGGGGGGGGGGGGGGGGGGGGCGAGGGTATTTTAGCTTCGGTACCCTACCAAAGCTCCATTCCTTACTAGTTTTTATATAATTTTCTATTATGTTTGCCTTGAAGCAATTTCTTATTGCTTTAATATCAATAAAAACTCGAAAAAACACAATTTTTTACAATTTTTAATTAACGCAACAACACAGTATCAACTATTTAACATCATTCACATTTTGACAATGCTTGCTTTTTCACATCTTTCTCATAGCTTTGAGATTTTATATGAGTTATCAACTTCGTTTTGACATTCGCGGCAGTACACTCTCATCTAGCGAGTTAACCTGAATTATTCTGTCATAATTAGAACTATAAAATTTTACACAGCGTAGTTCTTCAAAAGTCAAAAGTATCAGGCTATATCTGTCTATTTCGTAAAGAATTTTGTAAATGTTAACAATATAGATGCTAGAACTAAAAACAGGCGTTTCGGGCGTTTTTGCTATATTTTCCCAATGTGCATCGTTAGCTGGAAATATTTATTTTAGTTTTTCTATTTTTTCTGTTTTAATATACCTCTTTAAAACTTTTGTTTAAAAGCTGTTTATCAAAATCTTCGAAACACTTTTAGCCATATAAATAGAAGTCGAAGTCAAACCATCTGTTACGTTGAGAGTGATATCGGAAAATTTTGCACTGCTCTTGTGGCTGCAGTAAACAAAACATTATTAAATTATTAACAACATTTATCGATGAAACAAATTTGGCAGCTCTGTGCGCTCAGAACTTGCACCGCAGTCAATGTGTAAACAAACTGAATATTACAACAACATTAATAACTAAACCAACAACTACAAATAAACTATGTTAATGGCTCAGATACGCTACCACTGCGTAATGTGTACATTTCCAGGCGGTGAAGTGGCGGTGAGAGTGGCTGAGTTATACGGTTTAAAAAGCCGCCAGTACTGTTAGAGTTTATTAAGCCAACTTATTGTCCATAAAATTGAATTCATGACATGCTGCTGCCTGAATTGATGTGCTTTGTAGGCACAGCTATTTTCAGTGTTTAGTTGGCGTCGTTGCTGCTGTTCATGGTGGCCCAAGCCAGTGCGACCAAGTAAATATTACGAAGGATTAGTTTTATTCGGTGCAAAATTGCAATTTGAGTTATATATTAATAAATTACTTGCAATACTGAAAAATTTAATTAGCGCAGCTAAAAAGTATAAAAAAACTTTTTAAAATGTGAAGTTATTTTTGTATTCCTTTTTTTAACCGACTTCAAAAAGGAGGAGGTTCTCAAGTTCGTCGGTTTCTCTGTTTTTTATTATTTTTTTTTTTTTATTTTTTTTTTTTTTTTTTTTAAATGTATCTACATCGATAACTCCTAAACCATATGCCTGATTGCCATAATTTTTGGGGAACAGATAGATATCATAAGCATGGAGGTGCCCGTACAAAAGTGGGCGGTATTCGAGAACTGGGCGTGGCAATAATAGATCTCGCAATACTAGATACTACTGTATCTCGAATAATATTGACACTAGGGTACTGCAATTTAGTGTAGGGGTAGGCACAATTATTACAAAGTTCGGGCAAGAAAATGGGCGTAATTCGACAAACGGGCGTGGCAATATTAGAAAAACAGTGTATCTTGAATAATTTTGAGGCTAGAGTACTGCAATTTAGTATAGGGGTAGGCATTATTATTACAAAGTATCGTCAATAAAGTGGGCGTTATTCGACAAATGGGCGTGGCAATATTATAAAAACACTGTATCTCGAATAATATGGACACTAGGGTACTGAAATTTAGTGTAGGGGTAGACACAGTTAATACAAATTACGGTCAAGAAAATGGGCGTTATTTGACAAATGGGCGTGGCAATATTAGAAAAAGATTATATCTCGAATAATATTGATACTATAGTATTGCAATTTAGTGTAATGGTAGGCATTACTATTACAAATTATGGCCAATAAAGTGGGCGTTATTCGACAAATGGGCGTGGCAATATTATAAAAACACTGTATCTCGAATAATATGGACACAAGGGTACTGAAATTTAGTGTAGTGGTAGGCACAATTATTACAAATTGCCGTCAACAAAATGGGCGTTCTTTGACAAATGGGCGTGGCAATATTAGAAAAATAGTATATCTCGAATAATATTGATACTATGGTACGGCAATTTGGTATACGGGTAGGCATTATAAGTAAAAATTACGGTGAAGAAAGTGGGCGGATTTCGACTACTGGGCGTGGCAATATTAGAAAAACAGTGTATCTCGAATAATATTGACACTAGGGCACTGAAATTTATTGTAGTACAGGGGTAGGCAGAATTATTAAAAATTATGGTCAATAAAGTGGGCGCTATTCGATAAATGGGCGTGGCAATACTAGATAAACACTATCGCAGTTAATATTGACGCTGGGGTACTGAAATAAAGTACAGGGGTAGGCACAATTATTGGAAATAACGCTCCAGAAAGTGGGCGGTTATTTAACAAAGGGGCGTGGCAATATTTGGAAAACACTATATCTCAAATAATATTGACACTAGGGTAATAAAACTTGTTACAAGAATGGGTATAATAATTTCAAAACATGTGACATCTAATTTAAATTTAAGAGGCAGATATTTGAAATAACCAACAAACTTTCAGATTTTAATAGAACAAATTTTTTCGGAACAATTTTATTTATGTTGTTTATACACTTTTTTTCGAAAATTTATCATATTCTCTAAAAAGGAAGAAATAAAAATTTAAAAAAAAAAAAAAACAACCGACTACAAAATCACTACAAAGTAAAAAATAGTTTTAAAAATACTTTTCCTTTTAATTTCTTGGTCATATTTGATAATGTATTTAAACATAATATTATATATGAAATCTTTTTATCTTAATTTTTTCTTATTTGTTTTATTATCATAAATATATTAATTTCTTGATGAATACAAATGCTTTGAAGTTGGCGCTTCTGATTAAAGGTCTGATTATATTAGCGCCAACCTTAAAAGCTTTTGTATTCATCAAATAAGATTCAACAAATAAGAAAAAAGTTAAGATAATAAGATTTCATATATAATAATATGTTTATATGAATTATCAAATATGACCAAGAAATTAAAAGGAAAAGTATTTTTAAAAATATTTTTTACTTTGTAGTGATTTTGTAGTCGGTTGTTTTTTGTTTTTTAAAAATTTTCTTTTAAAAACTATGATAATGTGTTGTCAAAATTATCTCCTATATTAAAGTGCCTGAAGTAATATATTTCAATTAAAAAACATATGTAAACTTAACACGGATTTTTGTTACTTTTTAAATTAAAATAAACTAAACATTTTAAGAGCATAGACTTATGACGCCTAGTGTGTATCATTGAAATTGCATAACAGCTGAAATACTTTTATCATTAGTGTTAGGCGTAAATTTTAAAGTAGCAAACTTAATATGCTAATATGACAAAAATCCTTTTTTGTTGCTTTTGAAATATACAGTCACCGCTTCAATGAAGTACTTTTTCTTATCTAGACCAACAAAGCCCCAAAAATGATAATTGACATCAGACCTGATCTTTACGTGGCCATCTTTATTTACGTACTCATGTCAAGTGAAGTTGCTGATTAACTATTAAGTACATATTAGTTTCTCTTTTCTGCTGGCCTTGGATTGTGTCTTAGCTATGTCAATAGTGATGCACAAACCACATAGTTTATATAAAATTCCCGAAAATGTACTAAAACGTATTATCATTGAATCACACTGTGGAACAAATTCAGGTAAGCAAAAGTTAGGTCGATTCTGAGAGAGAGGGGTGAAAATAGAGGCTAAATTAGAAGATCCGTATCGCGGCGTTTGTTTATGTTAGTTCGGATTTTTTTTTAATCGACCTTCGAACTTTGCAGTCAAATGCCGACTTACAGCATATTGTTTATATGGTTTTTTGGCTATAACTCGTCGACTAATTGATATTTTTTCAATTTGTAACAGCCAAATTATTGCTAGAAGCACAGGTCTCAATTAAAATTGATTTAGAAAATGTTTGTGGTGGTTATGAAGCAAAATGTTGGAAAGATTTTTTTTTCATGCTTTTTGAAAATATTTTCCACAAAACTAAGTCTTTTTTGCTGTCTGTTTGTTCTATAATTTGCTGCTTAGTTTCTTCAATAAATTTCATTTAAAAAGAGACCAATCATAATACAAAACTTGCGTTTTCCAGCTTAATATTAATTTACTTCTCATTTTCTATGTACCAATTTTGTTCAGTGTTAGTTTTGAAGAAACATTGAAAAAGAAATTATAAAAACATGGAAAAAAATATAATTTTGAAATGTTAGTTATGAAAAGTTTTTAACTAAAAAATTAACTAAATTAAATTAATGAGTTGGCCAGTTGCAGTTTAGCAGGCGGCTGTGGATCAACATCACTGCTCTCTCTAATATCTTGGTCATCGTCATCATCATCATCAGAAAGGTGGATAATTTCGTCCAACAGATATTCTGGAATTTCATCTTTGTCTTCCCCTTCTTCCTCTTTCTCCTCGTCTTCCTTTTCTTCAAAGGTGTTTTTATACCACCAACAAATTTCAGCGAGTATTGCATTTGGAGATTTCTTTCCTCTGTACCTGAAACGAAAATAGCTTTTAATCGTTAACATGTTTAAATTGTGCACTCTGACAAAGATATTACAAAAAATTTAGGAATTCAAAATATGCACACTCTATAGTTACCTTATTTCAAATGGAAGCGCAGTTTGGTGATAACGTTCGCCTTGCTCATTAGATTCAGTTGGCAACTGTTGGGCGAGTTGATCAAGATGCTGATGCAAGATATGAATTTTGTACAACATATTAACCCCAATTTCATCGAAAGCTGCCAACATGTTTGCAACAGATTGCCTGTAGTTGTCTTTGCGTTATTTACCCAAAAGTCCTTTAATGACTGCTTTTAATGCGAGCCATGCATTTAATTCTCGGTCTGTTAGAACTTGGTCAAAATCTTGACGACTTATTAGTTGCCGTATGTCGGGACCATTAGCAACCCCTTCCTGAATTTTGGCATTACTTAGTCTTGGGAAAATGTCTTTTAAGCGGTTGAATACTGCTGGTCCTTTTGCGATACATTACAGCAACGGCAACAACATTTTCATTTCAGGAACAAGACTTTCGTGTAGCCTATTGTCTTTAGGCCATTTCCGTCCAATGCGACTATTCTAGTAATGCTGTTTGTACTGGTTTCTTCCTTTAATACCTTCTCCGTATCGTGAATCCCAATCGCACAAAAAACACGCATATTTTGGACAACCAAATGCTGTTAAGCTTGTAATCAATGAAACTATTTTGAGGTCGCAGCAAATGCTCCACTGGTGTTCGTTATATTTGACTACTTCCAGAATGTGTTTCGAATTATCGAAATTTTCACTAGTGTCAGTGCTATACGCAATTGGAACAGAAGGCATTCTATTTGTCTTGTGCAAAAGCACAACTTTTAAGCTGATTAGTGAACTATCGATGAATAAACGCCAATCATCTTTTTTATAGGTTAACCCTATCGTCTCCTTTAACTTTTCAATATCGTTACAATATGCGAAATTTTTTGCATCATTCACATTGAAGAACTTTTCCTTTCGCCAGCAAATTATTTCCTTTCAAAAATGAAGCCATTAGTTCTGATTTTTTCTGAGTCAAACACAAATTTGCAACAATTTCATCCAATTGGTTTTGTGTGCCTAGGATTGGGTCCTTTGATGTTTCATAGGATGTACCTTCACCAGGGTCGTATTCTGAGAAGAAATCCATGGATGTAGCAGCGGCGGTTGTAGTACTGATATCTGTTTGAAGATCAATACTTCGGTATGTTAGTACTGGAACGAATTCTGAGTGCGGTAATGGTAATTGGGCACTTGTCACTACTACATAAGTTTTATTCTTTGCTTTCCTTCTATTCAAAGTTTTATGGTAGTTCATACATCCATAGCAATTTTCTTCTTGATGCGGGCTGTTGTCTAACCACATCATTGGTATACCAAAAGGCATATCCTTCTTCTTTTCACTTTTCCATTGCATAAGAGTTGAATAGCAATTTAAGCAAACTTTTTTAGGGGCATAGTTTACGTCAGTGATAAACTCTTGCGAGAAATATTGCTTATAGGCTTCCAAAAAAAAATCACTCGCATTGCCACATTTTTCATCCCTTGCTATGAAACGTCCACAAACATTACAAAAATGGTCCATTATACATTTTGGTTTCGACATTTTTAATACCATCTATATATCTATATATATAAAATTGTAAAAAAAAAATCTGTACATGAAATATTTTTTTGAAATTCCTTTTGCGATGGACGTTTTGAATGACGCTGAGCCCGAAAATCGCATTTTTAAAATTTTTGTCTGTCTGTCTGTCTGTCTGTCTGTCTGTTAAAGCATCACGCGAAAACCACTGAATGGATTTAAATGAAATTTGGAATCTAGGTTCCTTATATACCCGGTCATAGCATAGGCTACTTTTTATCCAGTAAAAAAGGTTGGACCCGGTAGGGGGCGCTGCGATCGAAATCCAGGCATTCGTTTTGTCAGCTTATCTCCGAAACCGTTCATCCGATTTGCATAAAAATTTGTATCGAGAAGTTCTCGGACACGCTGAGTTTTTTGACTTATCTACCCGTTCTATCTCGAACACCAGAGGGCGCTGTAGTACAAATATTTTGAAAAACCTCGAAAAACTCCTAAACCGTGCATCCGATTTATATGAAAATTGGTATATAGAGGGTTTTGGATACGGTGAATTTTCATTACTTATCTACTCTGTTCTATCTTGAACACCAGAGGGCGCTGTAGTACAAATATTTTTAAAAAAGTCAAAAAACTCCTTAGTCGCTTATACGATGTGCATGAAAATTTGTATATAGAGATTTTCGGAAACGGTGAGTTTTTATGACTTATAAACTAGGTTCTATCTTGAACACCAGAGGGCGCTGTAATAGAAATATTTTAAAAAAGTCGAAAAAGTCCAAAACCGTTCATCCGATTTGCATGAAATTTTGTATGTTGAGGTTCTAGGACACCCTGAGTTTTTTTGACTTATCTACTCTTTCCTCTCTCGAACACCAGAGGTCGCTGTAGTACAAATATTTTGAAAAACCTCGAAAAACTCCTAAGCCTTACTCCTAAGAGATCTTTGACAACACTCCAAACCTTGAAATTGATAACAGTAACTGTTTCAAACATTCAGTGGTGCTCAACCTTATGAACGTATCTAAAAGAAATGTTCCAGCTGAGGTCTTAAGAGCTATTTACACCGAAAAACTCACGTTGTTACAAAATGAAGGCGTCACAATTTTTGCAACAGATGCTGCTGTATTTGATACGACTACAGGATGTGCTGTTTGTAACATTTCCAATGGAAACAACTTTCTTTTCAAAATTGATAGCAAGGTTTCATCGCTTACTGGAGAACTTCTGGCAATTAAAAAAGCAGTCGATATAATCATTGAAGATAAAGTCGCTAAGTGTGCAATTTTTACTGACAGTAAAAACGCTTGCTTTCTACTGAATGATCCGTGTGCGGAGAACTTCTTAGCAAGGAACATCATCAACACCCTTAATAATAGCTGCGTGGAACACATCATCTTTATTTGGACTCCAGCACATATTGGCTTCATGCCCAATGAAACTGCTGATTATTTTGCAAAACATGCTGCTGCTGCTGGCTGTCTCATCCCGCTACAATTCTCTCTTAAGGAGGCGTGCTGTAAAATCTACAACATCCTGAAAGCACAATGGAATGAAATCTTCCTAACGACCTCCCTTGAGAAAGGGAAACTTTTCAACAAAATCTTCAATGAACTTCCTTCTAAGCACTGGTTCAACAAATTGAATTTCACGTCTTATGAAATAAAACTCTTAAATCGTCTTATGTCGGGTCACACCTATAATAAGGTCTATCTATTTATGATCAAAGCTGCAGTTTCAAATTTATGTTCAACATGTAATGTCATTGAAGACGATCATCATTTATGTTTTATTTGCTGTCAGTACTTAAGTGTGCGTCAAAATTACAATTTCCACAAAAAATACAATAATCTTGAAGAGCTTCTAATTGCGAAGAATTGGGCTGACTACCGCGAGCTAGTTGACTTCATACAAGATGCGAAAATTGATATTTAAGCTCCTTTTTTCATTGCTCAACTTCCTTATCATCAGACAACATTCTTCTTCTATCAATTTTTGGTTTTTTTATTTTTCTCGTCCATCAATCAACTTTGCTATTAAATTGCATCTTCAACATTAATATTTATCAATCATTGTGACTCTTTTCTTTGATATCATGAACTTTTTGATTTTTCATTCATATCAATAATTAGTTAATGAGTTTTGATTAACTCGTAATTGGTGATGGCTGCTATTTCCTAATATCTTTGGACTGGCCAATAACATCAAATCTCAAAAAAAAAAAAAAAAAAAACTCCTAAGCCGTGCATCCGAATTGCATAAAAATTGGAAAATAGGAATTTTCTGATACGGCGAGTACTTTGGACTAATCTTTTTTGTGCTATCTTGAAATCCAGAAGGCGCTTTAGGACAAATATTAGGAAATCGTAAAAAAACTCCAAAACTGATCATCCGATTTGGATGAAAATTTGTAAATAGCGATTTTCGAGAACACAAAGGGTTCTGGTGCTATCTTATTTGCTCTTTCTTGAAACCAGAGGGCGCCGTTGTCCAATTTGTACGTGTGTATGTTATTAAACTGTTCCTTAACGGCTGCATTGATTTTGATGAAATTTTTGTGTGTGTTTGAGTGGATCCCTGGATGATTCAGATTCACAATTGGACCCGGTAGGTGGCGCTGCGATCGTGTTTAAGGCATTTTATTTTTATATTTTATCTCCGAAACCGTTCATCCGATTTGCATGAAAATTTGTATATAGATGTTTTCGGATATGGTGAGATTTTATGGCTTATCTACTCTGTTCTATCTTGAACACCAGAGGGCGCTGTGTACAAATATTTTAAAAAACTTCTAAGCTGTTTATCCGATTTTCATGAAAATTGGTTTATAGGGGTTTTCTAATATGGGAACTGTTTTGAACTTATCTTTTTTGTACTATATCGAACACCAGAGGGCGCTGTAGTACAAATCTCCTAAGAAATAGTGAAAAAGTAGAAAGCCGCTCATCCGATTTGGATGAAAAATTTTATTAAAGGATTTTCGTGTACGCCAACTGTTTTGTCGTTATCTCTTTTGCTCTGTCTCGAAAAGTAGTGGGCGCTGTTGTACAATTTGTACGTGTGTATGTTATTAAACTGTTCCTAAACGGCCTCACCGATTTTGATGAAATTTTTTGTGTGTGCTTAAGTGGATCCCTGGATAGTTCAGATTCGCAATTGGACCCAGTAGGTGGCGCTGCGATCGGGTTCCACGAATTTTGTTATTATAGTTTGTCTCCGAAACCATTCATCCGATTTACATGAAAATTTGTATTTAGAGGTTGTCGTGTACGGTCGTTTTTATGACTTATCTATTTTGTTCTATATTGAACACCAGAAGGCACTGCAGTACAAATGTTTAAAATATCTCGAAAAACTCCTAGCTGTACATCCGATTTGAGTGAACATTTGTGCATTGGAGTTTTCGGATACGGTGAGTATCTTGGACTTTTTTTTCTGCGCTATCTTAAACACCAGATGGTGCTGTAGTAGAAATCACTTAAGACATCTTAAAACATTCAAAGACCGCTCATCCAATTTTATAAAAATTTGTATATCGGATATATAGGATTTGATTATCGAGTATGAAAAGGGCTTTGGCGTTATTTTTTTATTTTATCTCGAAAACCAGAGGGCACTGTTGTACAAATACCGCAAGAAACTCAAAACAACTCATCCGATAAGTATGATTTTTTATAAGTGGTTTTCGGGTGCGGTGAGTCTTTTGACGCTATGTATTTTGCTATATCCTGAACCCCAGAGGGCGCTGTACTACAAAATACAGTAAAGCGTAGCAAAGCGCGAAGGGTGATAAATATCTTATTTTCTTTTTTATGTGTATTTATATACCACTTTCTTTTTTCGCAAATCAGGACAGCTGATGCCGAATTCTGTGGTATTTGAGTATGCATCAAGACATGCGCAAGTCAGTTGCGTCATAAGTTGGCATTGTTTTGACATTGCAATTTCTATTTTCAGTGCTTATTAATTTTTGTCCAGTTTCCTCGCGAATTGCCAAAAATTCGTTTTTGCTCTGATTTTTTTCAAATATGTGCAATCTATCGAATGCAATATAAAACTTGAAAATATATTTTTGCAAGCGATCACGCTTGCACACGCACACACAAATCACGATTTCCCTAATTTTTTTTTTTCATAATTTTCAGATGTTGAAGCTACATTTTGTTCATATCGCCAAAGTTACCGGTTAGAAAGATGCACACAAAATTCCTTCTAAAGTTTGTGAAAAGTTTTTCAAATCGACGAATGAAATCGAAAATTATTTACATCAACTCCCGAGTTAAGCCGGGTATTCAGCTAGTATATATTATACAATGTTTTCTTTATGAAACCGAAGCACTTAACTTAAATCACTCACAAAATGAAATAAGTTCCAAAAACATTAATAGCGAATTTTATCACGACCGAGCGAAAATTAAAAGACATCAGCTTCGGCTGAGTTTCGAGTCTTAACTGAATCTTTATTTTTGAAATTAGTTCGCTTGTACGAAATAAAAAAAAAAATCGCTACCTGTGCGGTGGTTGAAAACAAAAAAGTTGTTTTACTAATTTCGTATTCTTGGAACTTCCCTTTTTAATTACTTCTACCTAAATCGCCATTTATTTAATGGTTTTGGGATTTTTAACGCAAATTATCGACTAAGACCATTTTCTTTTCAAATGAAATTTATTGAAGAAACTGAGAAGCATATAATAGATCAAACAGAAAGCAAAAAAGACTTAGTTTTGTGGAAAATATTTACAAAAAGCATGAAAAAAAAATTTTCTAAATCAATTTTATAAAAAAATTTAATTGTTGCACAGCACTCTAGCAATAATTTGGCTTTTACAGATTGAAAAAATGTCAATTAGTAGACGAGTTATAGCCAAAAAACCATATAAACAATATGCTGAAAATCTGCATTTGACTGCAAAGTTCGAAAGTCGATTAAAAAAAAATTCGAACTAACATAAACAAACGTCGCGATACGGGTCTTCTAATTTAGCCTGTATTTTCACCACTCACTCTCAGAATCGACCTAAGTTTTGCCAACCTGAATTTGTTCCACAGTGTAATTATACTAAATAATGGACACCGCGAATATTCACCACTACGCTGTTTTAATAGCATGGCAATCGATTTAAGTTTGAATGCAAAGTTCCTTTATTTTACTAAACTGCTCATTGGCATAAAAACAGCTTTGTGAACTTAAGAACAAAGATTCATTGAACCAATGAACGCGTATATCAGACCAATTTTCAACAATAATTGTTTATACTTATTAATTTAAAAAATTTTTATGGCAATTATTATAGTTATAGTTATGAATAAATATGAACTTAATTTTGATTTTGTTATTAAAAGTTTTATAATAATTTAATTAAAATTAATTGAAACACAGAAATTTTGGTTCATAATGTTTTTGGTTCAGTGTAAGCAACTTTTTTTTATTCGCAAGATTTTTCCTAGGATTAATTTTATTCTTGTTATTGCCATCAGTGCTAACAATTAAAATACGTTTGACGTTTGAAAATCGATGGAAAAAATAAGGAAATGTAAATGATGACGATGACGCTAACGCGGAGCCCTTCATCGCTTGCAATGACATCGAGTGGGAAAAAGTTTTGCGACAACAACTTCAACTAGTTTAGTTTAATTGATGTTATTGTTAGGTAATCACCACCACAAGGACATGCCTTTGAAACCTTTGAAGATGTTAAGCCGAATAAATGGAGCATGAAATGAGTTGCTGCCAGTGAGTAAAGGTATCCAAAAGAAAATAAGAACTCTGACAGAGACAGACCGAATATTGGGTTTAATTTTTTAAGGTTAGTATGGGTGGGATTGAAATAAAGCAGTTTGATGATTTAAACTAGCGATGCGACGAATTTTTCTCAAGTAAGGCTTCTTGAAAATCTGCACCCACATACGCAAAATGTGTCATACCCCTGTAGGAAAATCAACTAATTTAAAAGTAGTTGATAAAGTAGTACAATTTTGTCAACCATAACTAGTTGAAATTCTGACTTTTTTCCATAGAACGAACTAACATATTTTGTATGGTGATGTCCGCTAAATAAGTCAATTGACCTTCGTCTGCATATATTTTCAACTACTTGTTAAATTAGTTATATATAAATAATTTTTTCAATTATTTTAAAATAACCAATTGAAAACTACGAGTATTACTGATGGCCTAAAGTTAATAATATTTGATGAAATAACATGGTTAAATATATATAAACTTGTAATCTAATAAAAATTTGCAATTAAAACATGTCAAAATCAGAGTAGTTGCCGCCTTAATATAATTCAAAGTAGTTCATATACTGGTTTATTTTAAATTAGTTTTTTAATTAGTTGTTTTTTAAAACAAGTTAGTTTGTTCCTATAGGGACGTTACATCTCTAATTAAGACCATTAGAAATAAAAATATGTTTTATTATAGACCTATTAAAATAGGAATAGAAATTTAATAGAAATAACTTGGCAATTTTTTGTGAAAGAAGAATTTCATAGATCAAAGGCGATGCTGCACGCATTCGCGGTAAAGTCAAAGTGAAGTATACAAACCACAGATGTGCGCCATACATTTAGATATTTCTCTATCACTTTTGTGTATGCTTTTGGCATTTTTCTTGGCATTTGAAATCAAAAAGTAAACATTCCGAGCGCTTTTAACCCCTTAGCACCTAAAACTTTTCACCTATGCATTGTAAACGTTGCCATTTTTACTCAACTAAAATTATTTCGTAAACATTTTTGGCAACTATAAATTTCAAGTGTTGTATTATTTAGATTTTCACATAACTGCGTTGGCGTTGTTTCTCTGAAACGGAAATGAAAACTTTTTTGCCGCTTACCGCTTCTTTGTTTCTTAATTGGTGGTTGCATTTGTAATTTGTACTTGCTATGCAAGTGTGTATTTTTGTGTGCTCATATTCAAATATTTAATTAATTTAATAACAAATTATTTTGCTTAATTGGGCAAAACACCCGCCCATAAATGATTCAGCGACTCAATTAATCGTTTATGGTTTTGCATTTCTAATGAATGTGGAATTCGGCCATACTGCATTCTTTCAAATATGAGTTCATATTTTCGTAGAAAAATTCTATGATTCAAAATTTTTAAGTGTGACATTGAAGCGAAATATATGGTTGGCTCATATCGCAGTGAACAGAGAAAAATTTTTATTTAATTTATGAATGAAATAATGTAAAGACAATACTTTCCTTATATGACACCCATTTCGCAGGATTGCCTAAACAACCCTTTAACATATGAGTAGAACTTTGAAGTCTCGCATCCTGCCGTTGAGCTACCAAGTTAAGTGGATAAAAATGTCAGCAACTGTGACGCCAAAAATTAAGTGGTTTTGTTTCAAATCTCTCACGTACGTATTCATACAAATTTAAACGTTATTCTGGAAAGTTGTTTTTGATATTTACACTTTCCTTTTTCTCTTGCAAGTAGTGCGCGTAAAGCGAGCGGCAACACTGTCAGCGTAGCTTGTGTTGATGCTTTGCGCGCAAAATAAATTTTTAACAATGCATAAATAACGATTTGCTCTGATATTTTTTTTTTTTTTAAAGTCTATTATTCCTTCATAATTTTTTTTTTTTTTTTCTTAGCTTTTTCTTTCATTGTTTTGTTAATGTCAGTCTTCATTTGTCATTTTCAATGGTGCGCCAACTTAAGTGTGTTTTGCAGTTTCTCGATTTGCCAGAGATTTACTGTGAGTTTCAGTGGATTACGAGTCGGTAGGTTGGTGGGCGTGGAAGAGGCTGCGTGCCAAATTCAGTCTGCGGATTTTTATTTTCTCTTATTTTGCATTAGTTTTGAAATGTTTTACAAACATCAACAATTCTTGCTTTCGTCTTTATTGCTTTAATCTGTCTTTTCAAGTTATTCTATTCTTCCTGAATCCTTACAACTTTGTATCATTGCATTGGTATTTTAGCGTTTTGACTAGAACGTAACTACACTTGACTTTCATTTCGAGTGTATTAAATAGCCAGTGCTGGTGCTCTTATTTAATGATATTTTATGTTGACTTTATGTGCTGTTATGTGCTGTACAAATTTAATATAACTATTGAGTTTAATGTCAAAAAGTTCAAGTTTAAGTAGGACAATGAGTCAAACCATGTCAAACACTAAAAGCCTTATTCAATACATTTTCTTAAACAATTCAAGTTCAAGGCTTGTTTAGTTACGCACTGCTTAAGGCTTTACGCATCCTCTACGCAACCTTGTTTAAATTGTTATTCATAAACATTTTTTTATTCATTGCATAATTTTGTAAGGTTTGCGTCTAAGCAATCGAAAATCTTTTACAAAAATTAAGAATTCTGGTACATTTGCCAATCTGTTACTGAAAGAAGTACTACAAAGGCCGGATATGGAGCATGTCTATGATAAATTATCATATACATCAACCTTAATCGAAAAGACGACAAAGAATTTTAGGTTAAATTTACGCAGCCTTTAAACGCTAATTTCGGCGTTTAAGTTACGCAAATCTTAAACAAGCCAGAAAACCTTTATGAATAACGATTTGTTGTTTAAAGCTGGTTTAAAGTTACGCAGCCTCTAAAATTAAATTATGAATAAGGCTGTAAGTGATTAAAATCATTTATATCTACAATATCAACTCTTTTATAATTAGGAACCGTAACTGTTATAAGTTTATTAAAAAAAAAGTCACGTAATTTTTCTTAAAATACTTTTATTTTTCCAGTTTATTTTCAATGTTCTTCATTGTTATTTTATTTTTTCGTTTTTTTGTAATACTTGACAACTTATATATGTATGTATAACACTTATATATGCGTTTTTTTTTTCAGAAAATTACACTTATTTTTCTCAAATTTTATTTTTGTCGCTCAGAAATAATATTTAGGTCTTTTTTTATTTAGTGAGTTCAAAAAAAATAAATAATAATAATAAAAACATTAGTTTTATTTCTGAATGAAATAATAAAACTTAAAAATAAATGTTATTTTTTGACTACAAGATAAAATAAAGTATTTGTGAAGATTTTTGACCAAAAATTAATTTTTTACCCGATGTTTCGTCCCTGTTTTGTTGACGTCTTATGGAAATTCGAGTTAATTTTAATATATTTTTATCGTATTCTTTTTTTTAAATAGAAAAATTCCAATTAAATAAACTCTGATCAAAACCCTCCACAACCTAATAAAATAAACATTGACTGAAAAAATCACACAAATTTTATTTACGAGCGAAATAATAAAATTTAAAAATAAGTGTTATTTTGTGAATGAAAAGTAAAATTCAAAAAAGAACTTTGATTTCTGAGCGAAAAAATAAAACTAACAAATAAGCGTTATTTGCTCAGATATTAAAAAATAAAACTAATACAAAATTTTAATAAACTAATACAAAAATAAAACTTAAAAATAGCACTTATTTTGTAAGTAAAAAATTTCATTTGAAAAATAAGTTTTAATTACGAGCGAGATAATAAAACTAACAAAAAAATATTATATAAAGATTTTTTATAATTTAATTTAAAAAAACACAAACATGTGCTTAGTTGGACACATGAGAGAAGCGAAGCTTTGTCGCATAGATTGATAATTGAATGGTTTTTTTTTGTAAACAAACACTTTTAAATTAAAAAAAAACACACACATTAATATTCATATCAATAAATTTTATAACATTTCATTTTTATTTAAACTATCTTATTACATGTTACATTCATTGTTATTTCAACGCACGCATTGTTAATTTTTCCTTCACGCTATACAAAAACAAAAAAAAAACATGTACCAACAACAACACAAACGCATTGACATCAATAAAAAGAAAACAAAAAATATTTCTTGGCCCTCCATAGGCATCGAACTTTTACTCCATCGATTCATAGTTCTACACTCTTCCCACCGATCCAAGCAGCTTTGGTTCACTGAAGGCCCAACCAAAATAGACAAGTTGCTCCGTAACGAGTAGAGACGAAAATGTTTGCTTTAATGCAATGCAATGTTGTTGCCCAAAATGAACAAATGTAATTTAACAAAGCTGAACAAAACAGACGTTCGGCAGATTTCGTTTAGACGCTTTGTCTATTTTGGTTAGGCCTTGTGTTATTGATTCAATATTAAGTATAACTGAAGCAATGTTGCAGCAGATCACAATATATGTTAATAGACAGCGAATAATTACCAGTGTTTTCTCTTAAAAATTTTAAATAGTGTAGATTAAGTCTCAAATAAAATCATAGTATTCAAAATTAATAAAGTGCTGCATGAGCCACAGAAGATTACTGATGACTTGGTGTAGCGACCAACGAAACAGCTGTCTAATATGCTGGTGGTTGTTCTGTAAAGAACATTGTTGTAGTGGCAACCTATTGCTTCATGGAATTACTTGGCATAAAGCTCACATATGTAATTCTTAAAAATTAATTTTTTTAAGAATTGCTACAAACAAAATATGAATAAAGTATATTTTAAGCTTAACTAAATTTGTTGCAAATAATTCTACTTCTATCTATTAATAGATAATTGTGATCTGCTGCAACATAGCTTCAGTTATAGTTAATATTGAATCAATAGCTCTGCGTAACATAGATGTTTGGATCGGTGGGTAGTGTATTGAACTAGGAATCGTTGGGGTACGAGTTCGATTTCCACGGCGGGCCTAGAAATATGTTTAATACTTAGTGTTACATCTTCTTGCTGTAATGAAAGCAAGCAACAAAAAAAAAAATCAATTCTAAGAAAAACGGTGTCGAAAACAAAGTGAGGTTAATGAGATTTCAGTCAAGCAAATCACAGAACGAGGTATGAAAAGATTCGCTTCAATAAAAATCTTGATATATTTGAAGAGTGAATGCAATCAGGATAACATTGATATACTAGACATTTATTTCCATAGAATTACGTCTTACAGCGCGGTTTGTATGGGGATACTCGTATTTTCACAAATTTTTTCAAGGTCATGCTAAGGTTTTTTGTGGGACACTTTAGGGTATATACAATACAGCCTTTAATATTCATCGTACAAAGATAAAATTTATGCCAAAATATCAGTTATATTGTGCATAAAAGGAAAATCTTACTATGGATTTTGTCACTTCTTTAGTAAACGATAGCAAAAGAAATCAAGAAAAATTCACATTTTTGTATGAGAAAAATGCATTGATGATTCAGTTGCTGCTGACGTTCTAATGCTTGTTGCTTTAGTTCGTACCGAAATCTCGAACGTAACATCGTGTTGTTTGTTGAATAGAATCGTTTTATTAATTTCTCAGAGCCTTACAAGCAATGCATACGCATACAAATGCTTGCGCCGCTAAAAAGATTTCAGTCTGCTGGCAGACTCCAATCAGTTGGGGTAGCGTCGCTTTGTCCGCCTGATGCCTGAGTAAATAAGACGTTGCAATACGAAGAAGCCATGCATAGTTCATTATATAAGTTTTACGAATATTGTTCAGTAAATGCTTGTGTTGTTGTTATTAATACGTAAGTATGAAATGCTTGCATATATATATTTCTTTCGTTTTTTAGTTTGTTATTGTTTTTGTTAATCTTCAGCAAGATTACTGCAATAAATAATACATACATAGTAAAAAAAAAATGTATTACTACAATGCAGGTTTAAATATACGTAAATTGGAGACTGGCATGGTAGTTATGCTATTATAAACTTCATTTATTTTTAAAAAATATAATAAATTCGAATTATTTATTGAACTAATTTTGTATATACATATTGCAAATATATTTTGCTTGTTCAAATTTAAATATTCAATTATATTTTAAATATATATAATAAGTTCTTTACTGCAGGAAAAAGAATAAATTCATATTATTCCGAAATATTTATTTCAATTTATTAAACTAAAGATTGCATTATAAAGGGTGATTAAATTTTAAGGGCCATTGTTGAATGTGAACCACACCGAAACGTCAAGTTTTTTTCTGCATTTCATTTGACATTTCTCAATTTCAGACTAATTCAATTTGAACCATAGAAAGATACACAATCGAGCAACGTGTTAAATTTATTCAGGCTTATTATGAAAATGGGCGTTCAAATCAAAATGCATATCGTGCACTTCGTGATTTTTTCGGTCAATTTAATCGTCCAAATGTGCGTACAATCGGAAAAATCGTGCAAAAATTTGATCAAATCGGGCCTGTAGGAGATGTGAAAACACCAGTGCATGCTCGTACAGCTCGTACTGCAGAAAATATTGCTGCTGTTCGCGATAGTGTGCCTGAAGAGCCGTCCACCTCAACTCGTCGTTGTGCCCAACAATTGCACCTCTCACGCACGTCGTTGATGGCCCGAATCAGAAGAAATTAATGTGGACGATATGTGGTTTCAACAGGACGGTGCCACTTGCCACACAGCTAACGAAACAATGCCTCTTTTGCGCAACAAATTCAATGGCCATGTTATCTCACGTGGTGGCGATGTCAATTGGCCGCCAAGATCATGTGATTTGACACCGTTGGACGTCTTTCTTTGGGGTTATTTGAAAGAAAAGGTATACGTCGATAAGCCAGCAACAATTCTAGAGCTAAAGGATGAGATAATTCGGCACATTAACGGCATAGAACCTCACTTATGTCTCAGCGTCATCGAAAATTTGGACCATCGGATGGAGGTGTGCCGCCGATGTCGCGGCTGCCATTTGGCCAATATTTTGTTCCAAACATAATTGGACCATACCAATATAATCATAATAAAAAGAATTGACAATAATTTTCCAAATAATTTGTGTTTTATTCAAAATCAACATCGGCCCTAAAAATTTAACCACCCTATATTTATTTTTAACCAACATATAAATGAACAAGAACAACAAATTCGTCAACAAATAGATCAAACAAAACATTCTACGTCCACACTTACGATACTATCGAGACTGTGTTTGTTTTCTGTTATTTTAAAAATAACAGTTATTTTCGGTCACTGTTATTAATATTCTCTTTATTAACATATTGAATTTATACCCATTTAATATGTTTTTTGTGAGTTTCTCCACTTTACAAACTCTAAGCCTCTTACAGATTTTGTTCAGATTTGACACATTTATTACTCAAATTTTTAAATTTTTAGTCAAATATGCATGGTTAGAATTTTGGGATGTATTTTAAAACTTAGTTAATATTTTCTGAAAATTACATTTAATTTTTAATAGAAAATTTATATTAAAATTTAGTGCTCAGTTCGTATTAACTTCTAATTTTTTCGACTTTTTTAAAATATTTGTACTACAGCGCCCTCTGGTGTTCAAGATAGAACCTAGTTTATAAAACATAAAAACTCACCGTTTCCGAAAACCTCTATATACCAACTTTCAAGCAAATCGTATGAGCGACTTAGGAGTTTTTTGACGTTTTTTTAAAATATTTGTACTACAGCGCCCTCTAGTGTTCAATATAGAACAGAATAGATAAGTCATGAAAATTCACCGTGTCCGAAAACTTCTATATACCAATTTTCATGTAAATCGGATGCACGGTTTAGGAGTTTTTCGAGGTTTTATAAAATATTTGTACTACAGCGCTCTCTGGTGTTCAAGATAGAACAGAGTAGATAAGTCAAAAAAACTCAACGTGTCCGAGAACCTCTACATACAAATTTTCATGCAAATGGGATGAACTGTTTCGGAGATAAGCTAAAAAAAAGAATGACTGGAACCCGATCGCAGCGCCCCCTACCGGGCCCAAGCTTTTTTCCTGGATAAAAAGTAGCCTATATGTTGACCGGGGATATAAGGAACCTGGATGTCAAATTTCATTAAAATCCATCCAGTGGTTTTCGCGTGATGCTTTAACAGACAGACAGACAAAAATTTTAAAAATGCGATTTTTGGACTCAGCGTCATTCCAAACGTCCATCGCAAAAAGAATTTCAAAAAAATATTTAATGTACAGATTTTCGTTTTTTTACAAATTTATGTATATATATAGATTAGAGTATACGGAACAATTGAAGACAAGTGTAAATGCAATTTTTTAATTTTTTTTTTTAAATGTGTATTTGGAGCTAAAAAAGCCAATGGTGACAAAAATTTCAGGCCTGTCTCAAGTAGTTAAGAAGTTATAGGCATAAAAAGTTAGGAAAATGGGTCTTAAACCTTGCGATTTTTCCTACAAAACATATATATACTGGTATCAAAATAAAGGTCAGGTTATTATCTATTCCGAGGTACGGAAATGTTACGACGTATTAACAATAAAAATCCATGCATTACTTTTGAAGATATAACGGTTTTTGTACTAAAAACATGCAGTTTTTTTATTATAATTTTTCATGTGCTTATATATGAAGCTGAAAGTCGAAATTTAATGAAAAAAAATTGAATTTATCTTTTAAAATAAGCTTTTTATTTAGTTATCATTGTCGTCACTGCTCTCTGTGAAATTTTTTGTTTTGGCTATTTCGTAAAAGGGTGAACCGTCAAGTGTGCATAATATGTAAAATGTTATATCTTCAAAAGTAATGCACAGATTTTTATGGTTAATAGCTCGTTGAATGGCTAATAGCATAACCTTTCTTTTGATACCCATAATGCCTGTAGGAAATTTAAGAAGCAAATCATAAGTTTTTCAGGCCAATTTTTGCAACTTTGGACACTATAACTTCTAAACGACTTGAGACCGGCCTACATTTTTTTCAGATTCGGACTCAGACGGTCTTAATACATACAATCCACAAAAAAAAAAAAGTAAAATTTGAGTTACCGCTGATCTTCAATTATGCCGAGTATACAATTTATTTTGTATTAGATTTGTATATATTATATAAAATATATTTTTATATTTTATATAAAATATTTTTCAAATTATCTCCTATTGTAGGTTTCGAACTTACGTCATTTTTGAAATGAAAGTAAACGTTGCTGGTGCACCATAATCAAATAAAGAAAGTTTCACAAAAATTGTAATTTCGGTATTGCATGATAACTGTACCGAAAAAAATAACGTCGAATCATAAGACTTTCAAACTTGACGAATCTGAAAAAAGGTAAAAGGCAATACATAACACATGGCTTAAAATTCACAACCACAGCATAGAATTTATTTAAATTTATTTCAAATGATATAATGATATATCGTTGTAATTTGTACTGTATTAAAATTTAATTCAAAATTTATTTAAAAATTTATAAAATTTATATAAATTTATTCAAAAATTTTGTAATCTTTTGAATAGTACTAAATATACTACTTTTTGAATTAAAAACCTTTGTAGTACTTCGCTTGTATTCAAATTTTTTGCAGCATTTTTACAGATGTGGCTTATTGACTACATCCTTAGAGCCACCTTTATAGAAACATGATTTTTTTTTCGTTTTTCTTAAAGCCACAACTGGCAACTACAATACCCGAAAAAAAAAAATTTTTTCATATATATGATTTATAAAAACTTTTTAGTCTTTCTTTATACGTTTACCTTGTAAGAAAATTTGCCTAAGACCCCAATAGTTCAGATTTGGAGTAGAGCAATAAGCAATGAATAAGCAAGAATTCCTATAATACTTCATTTGGAACAATATATAATAAAATATTTTAAAAAACAAGTCCTCCTTTTGTTCTTCATTTGAAGCAATAAGCCAGATGTTTTTTTTTTAGACAGAAACTTTGTTTGCACTTTTGACAAGTAAATTTCTAAATGAAACTGCTGGCGCACAGATAATGTATAGAACTATGAATAAGACATTAATGAAAACGTGAGTTCAAAAACCTACAAAGTCATATTTTTTAAACTATGATATAATTGATTAATATTGATTTGATTGATAAAATAGTCTAAAGTGTAAATAAAAAACCGTACAAACTTTTTAAACAAACCAATAATATCGCCATGGTTGACATTGAATAACTTTGAAGTAATGTATAAACATTCGGGCGGGTCGATTTAAAAATCGCTCAATGCTCTGTGAAAATCGTATTCTAGGGATCAAAATAAGAAACTTTGCCGAAGGAACCATACCTCTAAAACGAATTCTGATGTCCCCCAATTTGGGTCGAACTTTTGGGTAGGGGCAAATTTTGAAAAATCCCACTTTGACCCATTTAGAGTGCTCCAATCGAGTCCAAATGTATGACCGACCCCCAATAACTTTGGAGGCTTGACCCACCCATGCCAGTGGCACACCCCCTGGAACGCCCCTGTGGGGTTCCCCATACAAACATTTTAAAAAATCACCAATTTTGGCACTTTACATGAAAAAATCAGCGAAATGGCTATGTTTTTTCTTTATTTTTATTTATTTATTTATAATAATATTTATTATTTATTTATAATGATATCTATTTTTTCTCTTTTGAAATTTATTTAGTCAGAACATATGTAAATGAAAAAATTAATTTAAGTTAGTTATAGAAAAGTTAGACTAAAAAAATTATTGTTTGAAGTCTTTTTTACTTTCAAGTCTGGGCAATTTCGCACGGCTCTCTAATGTCGTCGCCATAACAGCCTCTACATTTTCCGGTATAACCCGTTTGGAAACGCTAGCTAGCAATTGAACATGTCGACACGTTCCTTGTATGTGTTATGCAATTTTTGGATCATTAAACGGTGGATCATCTTGATTTAAATATTATTTCAATGTATCGTACGGAATGCTTCGCGCGAATGGTGGTTCAAATACGTTATTTATGGCATTCATATTGATAATTTCCGTGTAACTTGTGCAATTAAACTTTATATCTGGTTTTTTATAAGCTCTAAGTTGCGAGGGGTAATCAACATCTGTTCGATAGCGTAGAATTATGTTGATAGCACTGTCGCGCTTTTCTTTGCTATCATCAAACAACATTGATAACAAGATATTTTCCGAATGCGCATAATATGAATTATCTGTAATTACTTGATTGACAATTTTGCGTAAACGAGGTTCTAGAAATCGTGACCAACTAATGAAGTTGAAAAATAATACACTGCCGTACACGACAGAGCTGTAATACTTGGCATTGAAGTACATTGGCACATAAAATTTAATTTTAAATTCAACCAGGATTCTTAAATTTGCATCTGTATTTTCCGTTGTCACATATAATCGTAATAATCTAGTGACCTTGGTGAGCCACCGAGAATGTACAATTTTCCCTGGTTTGATGTTAGCCAGATCCACCGAAACCCCGCCGCTAGAAATTGCATGGGCCATGTCGTATAAGTACTTCGAATCGGTGGAAAATTCAATTTTTTTCTGGAGCGGGGGCATATTTTGCAACTCAATTTTCTGGAAGCAGTCCACCATCTAAAAATATATAATAATAAAATAATTACAAATGGTTGACAATTATAATAAATGAGTGATAGCAATAACTTACCGGAAGAGTTTCACAAGTTTCGATTTGACGGCTCAGTTTTCCGGTTGCCGATCTTGGTCCAGTGCTGGTTGATTTATCCAAATCTTCAAACAAATGCCGAAACGGAAGTTCGTTGAAGTGTAGAAGTTTAAAAGCGTTGAATAAATTTCTAAAGAGAAAAAAAACTCCAAAAAGATAAAAACATAGGCCTTTCACTGATTTTTTCATGTAAAGTGCCAAAACTGGCGATTTTTTGAAATGTTTGCATGGGGAACCCCCAGGGGGTTCCAGGGGGTGTGCCACTGGCATGCGTCGGGCCTCTAAATGGGTCAAAGTGGGATTTTTCAAAATTTGCCCCTACCCAAAAGTTCGACCCAAATTGGGGGACATCAGAATTCGTTTTGGAGGTATGGTTCCTTCGGCAAAGTTTCTTATTTTGATCCCTAGAATACGATTTTCACAGAGCAATGGGCGATTTTTTTGCCTCCCCACAAATCGACCCGGCCTAATAAACATGGTGTGAAAATACTGAATTTTCATATTGACTAAGATTTTAATCAAAATACTATCAAGACTAGATAGCTTATTTTCATAGAATATATTTTGATAGAACATATTTCTTTACATTTAAAATAAGTATAAGTTGAAACTATCTTTTTTGGATTTGTTTCAACCATATCAACTGTTTAGTGAAAAATGAAGGTATTAAATTAAAATAACGAGATATTTGAATTTGATTGATTAGGAGAGTTTCGCCACGGCATATTTTTTAAAAAATTCCATCAATGGCTATACCAAAAAGGCAGATTGTCCTTAAGCTCACAAAAATAGTTAAAATTCTTTACTTTAAATAGTATGTTTGAGAAGTTGTTTTCTGCTTTGCTCTCTTTTCTCTAGCTTTTTGCCCGACTGTCTGTAGCTCAGCAAACTTTCATATATCATGCTTCCAGTGGAGTCGCTTATTTCAAACACTTCCTTCAGTGCTTATTAAATAATAAGGTTCTAGCTGCATTTAGTTGAAAACATAAATCATTCGCTCAATCCTTGAAGCATGAACAGAAGCATGTACGGCAAATGAAGCAAAAAGTTCAAATCGAAGCCAGACAACAACAAAATAATTTTTATAAAGAAATCAAGAAAGAATGCAATAAAAACAAAAATGTGCAAAATAACATCGATTTCAATTTCAGCAATAACTCAAAAGCAATAAAGAAGTCAGTACTTAACTTGCAAAAAAAGAAAAAATTAAAAATTAATAGTAATTCGCTGATATGTGTAGAGCAAATCACTGAAAGCAGCAACAAAAATAAGACTTGTCAGGATATTAAGCAAAAAAAAAAATGGAAATCAAATAAATTATGAATGATGTCTGATTGAGTTTCAATTGAGCCAATGAGTCAATAACTAGAAAACTAAACAGATTATTAAGTAAATAATGAAAAAAAAAAAAACGCAGCGCACAAGTGGCTGGAATCCTGCGCTATGCCGCACCGCACAATAACAAATATATCTTTCTTTGCCAAAGTTATGTCGAACATAAATTGAAAGTTATGAACTATGCATTGCGAGAACGACTGGCTGTGACTCACGTGATATGGCTGAAGTATGCCAGTTTGCATGTGCAACGTTAGACACTCTACTCTAGGTAAAACTTTGTCCTTTACAGTTTTCTAAAGATTCCGCTGACAAACAAAACAAAGATGTTAGCTAAGGATTTAAAGGATATTCAATGCAATTAGAATTTATAAAACTTAAGTGAAACATTTGGACAGAATGCTCGAAAAATTACAAGCTTAAAAAATTTAATATTTATTTAAAATATAAAAGTTATTCATGCATTTTTGGAAATTTATAGCGGTGTTTGGAATGCAAACGCAACTATTTAAAGGTTATGGTTTTTTTGTTATACTTTTAAATTAGCTCATAAAAGTTTGTTTAAACTTTAACGCTGCAAAGGATTAAGGATTTAAAGGATATTCAATGCAATTAGAATTTATAAAACTTAAGTGAAACATTTAAATAGAATGCTCGAAAAATTATAAGCTTAAAAAAATTTAATATTTATTTCAAATATAAAAGTTATTCATGCATTTTTTTTAAATTTATAGCGGTGTTTGGAATGCAAACGCAACTATTTAAAGGTTATGGTTTTTTTGTTATACTTTTAAATTAGCTCATAAAAGTTTGTTTAAACTTTAACGCTGCATTCCAGAAAATCATGAAACGTTTACGTCTAATTTTTGTTAGCTCTTTTTTTTACATTCCTCTAAACATTCTTTCTCTGCTCAGTTTTTGGCCATTTTTATTTTATTGTAATTACTGGGTAATTCAGAGAAATTTTCATGGTTATCATTAATCAAGTTTTGTATACAAACAGATAATAATTCAATGCAGCCTGAAGTATGTGCATATAAACAATATCTGCGAAATATTGGCAAAAACAAAAAATTTATTTTTTTTTTTTTTTGTTAACATCCGGCGTGGTCAAACAGTTTTTTATGTGTTTCCTCTAAATTTGTTTCTAAGCGAAAAGTCGGTATTTTTAGAATTTTGTAAAAGTGCTATAAACAGCTAATTTTAAGTTATGTGAAACATGTTGAACTTTTTTATTGAAATTAGCTTGCATATCTTTGTTTTTCATTTGATGTTAATCTTACGAATCTGCCTGAAGTTAACTTTAAGCAACGTGAGTAATCAACAATTAGAATTTTATTAATTCTTATTAATGATTATTAATAATTAATTATTATTAATTATTAATTATTTTATTAGAAGAAATAAAATACCCACTGAACCACAAGCGAAGGTTTTGAGTAAGGTGAGGGTTTTGCGAACGTTTTTGGTTAGCATTTTTTTTTTAATTTTTTTTTTTTTATTTTGTCACTTATATGAGATTGCTATAAAAGATTAAATTCGTGAAAGCTTTTCCCATAAAGAAAAATTTTACATATTTTGCGAAATTCATTAAAAACTTATTTTGAGTCGAAAATGAATAATTTTTGTATCATTTCAGTAGGTAAGACTTCCTTGTAAATGAACCATTTTTTGTTCATAAATGAGTTAGGAAATGAACCATTTATGTTTCTTTTTTGCATTCTGAAATGAGTTCAAAAAAGAATATTTTTTTTTATCATATTAGTAGGAAACAATTTCTCATAAATTAACCATTTTTTGTTCATAAATGAGTTCACAAATGAATCATAAATGTTACTTTATATATCCTAAAATCAGTTAAATAAAGGAACTTAAAATGAAAATGTTAACCTTCATACAAACGTCATATGAACTTTTTTACCAGTGCAAGATGGATGTACTGCTACACGTATGAACATTTTCAACATATCAACCTTTCTATCAAAAATTAAAATCAGGCCCAAATAGAATGAAAACTACGAAAAAATTTCATGCAAAAAAGTAATCAAATAAATTCCCCAATTAATAACTTAACTATTTTGATATTTCATATATAATTTGGAAGTTTGTCAAATTGGAAAACAATCACGCCTTTTCCCCTTTAAAACATCAATATCATGAACAACACAATGCGTGAATTCCAGCCCAGGTATATTAATCCTATTAACCCAATGATTAATATGATCTCTAATTTTAGTAATAATAAACTAAAATGTTAACCCTCATATAAACGTCAAAAGTTTGCCATTAGCGTAAAAGTTATCACAATTTTGGCATTCTTGTTCAATTGCTATTGTGTCGCAGAAAAAATTTAGGGCTTTTTGAATAAAATAAAATGAATCATTTACATAAATTTGTGAATGTGACTCTGGATTGAAGAAGATAAGGTAAGATATACAGATTTATGTATACAAAAATCGTATATAGAACTTTAGTTAGGTTTTAATCTTTTAGTTGTTTGAAATTGTCTACTCAGACTGAGTTCCTAAATGCATTTATGCAAAGCATCAGTGAATTTGCCTTTGAATTGGTGCTATGTAGATTCACCAAAACTGCGCAACTAAAGCGCGCTTAAGAAAAATAGTCTAGTTGCGCAGTTTTGGTGAAACAACTAAGCACCAATTCAAAGAAATGGTCCCTATGCCTTGCATTAATGCATTTAAAAACTCAGCCTCAGTCTCGAAGTATTCTGTCAAAGTTACCTGTGTTGCATTTTGTGGTTAAAATAATGTGGGGATTTCAATGTTGCATTCAATAATTATATTTTTTAAAAGTCCTGTGGCGCTTTCAAATCAACTGGCATACAAACAGTTCACATATGTAAATGATGACATGTATTCATATATGAATTGGTTTTAATGCGGTAATTTGAAAAAATTTAAAACTTTAACAGGCTTGGTTTTACGTAGTTGTCAAGTTACCGCAATTCTATTGTTACTCAAAATGAAACAAAACTCATATTCTTAACTTGCAGTCAATTTGGAATTAAAGCTTACTACAAAAATGCATCGCCAAAATAAGAAAGAAGCTCATTTGATTTTGAGCGCAGTATGCACTTTCTCGGAAACTGAATTTATTAATGAATTCCCAACAAATACTACTACAAACGAAATCGGCTCTCAGGATTTAAATTCGGAACAAGACGAATTATCTAATAGAGAACTACAAATGGATGAATTTGATTCTTACCTAAGTGATAATGATGAAAATGTTGAAATGTTGAATGTTGAAATGTTGAAATGTTGAATGTTGAAATGTTGAAATGTTGAATGTTGAATTAAGATATATCATCTGAAAGTGATATTGAAAATGACAACTTACTCGACAATAATGAACCATTCTCTGATCAGATTCGTTTATGGAGCTTAAAACATCCAAATGTGCCATCTAGAGCTATGAATGATCTTTTAAAAATCTTAAAGCCATATTTTCCCGACCCCTACCATGTGATAGACGATCTTTGAAAAAGACTTCAAGAAACACATTAAATCTGATAAAGCCTATGGGTAAGGGTGAATACGTGCATTTTGGAGTGACAAATGTAATTTTGGATTACTTAAAGGTGAATACCTCTCTCTTAGACATATCAGTCGATATGAATATTGACGGTTTGCCTCTTAGTAAGTCATCAAAAAGCCAGGTATGGCCCATTTTGTGTGGGATAAACTCAGCCCCGTATCTAGGGTACAGCGAGAGCATGCTAAGCAAGATCGGCAAGCTTATAGTTAAGGGGGTCTTCTCATTGAGCAACTTTTTTTTTCAACTTTTTTTTGCATTTATTTATAGCTTGGGTAGTTGTGAATATGCCCCTAAAAGGATTTTTAGAAATTCTAAATACTTTAGAAGATACAGCCTTTTTTGTAAAGCAAGGTCTGATGGACAAGAAGGTGATGGAGGTAATAAAACCAGCTTACGAAGCGCTGTCGGCAGATAATTTGCTTGAAAGATGCCTTGGATCTGAAACTCAGAATTCCAATGAGTCCTACAATTCTGTTCTTTGGTCACGTTCGCCCAAACACATCAACTCAGGCGCACGCACCATCGAAGTGGCCAATATCATTGCAACGTGCCTCTTCAACGACGGTTTTATACCCATACTTAAAATTATGGGTTTGATGGGTATTGCGATTGGCAAAAACGCATACGAATACGCACTATCTCGCAATGAAGACAGATTGAACCGATCAGAGACTCGAGCTGCGGCATCATCAAAAGCTGGCAGAACGGCTCGCAGAGCAGAGAGGGCAGCAGAAAGCAGTTTCTACGAAAAAGAGGAAGGTGGCCTGTATGGAGCTGGCATCGCCGACTAATATTTGTAAGTAAAAATTGTCAGCTCTTTAAAACTGCATTTAAACATTTTTGATTTTTTTTTTTTTTCCCAAAAAAAATTACTTCAAACTTTAAACGCGTTTATCTCGAACCCACGTTTTTCGAACTGGCGGCCATGATATCTCCAGTTCAACTGAACCGATTTTCATGAAACAAAATGGAATCGACGCAGAATTGTCACCATTTTCGGGTGAACCTCGACCATAATTTTAAAAAATTTTTTACTATTTTTTTTTAAACTACACCACAAAAAAAAAAAACCGAAATTGAAATTTTTTTTTTGAATGGCCGCCATTTTGTCAAACAAATCACAAAATTAAGCTTGAGGTTCACCCGAGAATTACATCTATACTGATTATAACCCCGTTTTTTTTTCATTTCAGACGCTCCGGAGACCCGGAATCGTGGCCGCCGTGACGACACCTTTTTTTTCACCACCAACTTTGAAGTCTCATTACTTTTTGAACAGCCCACGTATCGAGGCAAAAAAAAATTTTTTATATACTTTGAACCTTTTGTAATACAATAAATAAAAAAAGTTTTCAATTATTCTTTGCGTTTTCAAATAAGAATTTTTTTAAAAAGGGTCCAAAAAACGGGTTTTGAATGAGAAGACCGCCTTAATGCTTTAAAAAAGTATGGCATTGAAATAAATAAAATTCTCGTTCAGTGTTATGATGGAGCAAATGTCATGAGTGGCGGATTTGGCGGCGTGCAAGCAGTGATCGCACAAGAACTGCAACGTGAAATTCCATATATTCACTGCTACAATCATCAATTGCATTTGGTTGTGAAAAAAGTTTGCGACGCCGTTAACGATGCCCGAATTTATTTCGATCAAATCCAGATGATCTATAAGTTTTTCAAAAAATATCGTGTTGCAAAAGTATATGGGGGCTCAAAACTGAAAAAATTGATTGAAACACGCTGGGCAGGCCATATTAAATCTACCGTCGCTATAAGCAATAATTATGAAGAAATCATTTCGGCTCTTGAGGAAATTCAACAGGGACATGAAATTAAATTTGATGGTGACGAAATCGCAACAGCAATTGGGATTTTTGCGATAGTCACTACGCTGAAATTCTTATTTCTCACTCACATGTTCAAAAATCTACTACAGCTCATTCAACCGACAGATGCGTTGCTACAAAAACGTGAAGTCGGCTATAGAGCTGCCATGCCTATTATAAACTCACTTATTGAAGATGTTCAAAACTTTAAAACTGACGAAAATTTTCAACGCTTACTCTCGGCAGCGACGGAGATCCGCAAAAGGCTTCAACTTACCGAACCTGTGCGTAGAGGACGGCCGACAATAGACCGGGAAGATTCACTGAAATCATTTTTTTATAAGTGCCTTGACGTTGTTATCAATGAGTTGAAAGAACGCTTTACAAAAAATAGCGATATTTTGAGTGCGGCATCTTCTGTTGAAAAGCTGGAATTTAAATCATTGCAACCACTTTCAAAACTTTTCGCACTGCCGGAAGAATGGGAGATTCGATCAGCAAAATCATTCTTCGAAAGACAAAAAATTTAAACTAAAAGTGAAAATATGTCTATTTTGCAAACTTTCAGTGATTTTAAAATCGCTTCTCCAAATGTGTATACTATGTTAGAAGCAATTGAGACAATTGGCTGCAGCACATCTGTGAATGAAGCTTCCTTTTCTTCGTTGTAGCGAATTGGAACAATTAATCGAATGTCAATGACCAATGAGCGCTTACGCAACCTTTCTTTTTTAGCTTTTGAGTCGGATGAATTACAAAGAGTTGAAAAGAACTCAATATTGAGAAGATTTGATGAATCAAAAAATCGCAGAGAGCAACTTTTTTAATAAAACTTAATGATCTCTTATTTTAAATTATATGTTATATTAAACTTAAATAAAAATAAGTTAAATTAATGAAAAATTATGATTTTTATGCATCAACACATTGTTTTAAGTTTTTTTACTGCAGAAAAAAAATCTTGATGCTTGTGCATGCCCAGACTTTAGGTTCTAGATACGGGGCTGGATAAACTATTCAGCATTTGTTGGAATGGCTGGAGTATTTTGTGGATTTTCAAAACCTCCCGACTCATGTTTACTTATGAAACCATTTATTACATTTTAATATCCATTATTACAAAATAAGTTTTCGACTTTTTATATGCGATGAACAATTTTGACTCTAAGCCACCTTTAATTAAATTAAAGCAATTTAAAATTAAAACAAATAATTTAATAAACTTTACCATCGGTCATGCACATCTTATCATTTCATTTCTCGCAGTAATTTTAAAATTCTGCTTAGACTACAACCCAATTTTTTTAAAACCTATAGTTTTACTTATGAAATCCTTGTTCAAACATTTTGGTTGTGGTCCAAACATAATTAGACAAAATTTAAAAAGACTGCTACAAATTAAGTGATAAGATTTGCGTGACCACAGGTGTGTTTGCTTAGGTTTTGATTTTACCTAAAATTTCAATTAAAGTATCAATGTATTCATTACAATCATTAAGTACTCTGCTATGACCTTACTTTTCATTTATTGTTATTGAACACAATTACTTCATTTAACTATATATTAATACTATACATGTATAATATTTATATGATAAACTAAATTTATCAATAATTTTTAAACAATAATTTTTTTATCATAATCATTTCTTCTTTAACAAATTTTGGTTCGTAATAATAAAAAATTTTATGCAATAATAAAATTTATAAGTCAAAAAGGTTATTTTTTCAACTCATTACTGAACAAAAACAGGTTTGTTTTTGAGAGGCAATTCAGTCCAATAATTGAAACAAAAGATTGTCCAAGATTGATACAAAAAGGGTTCATTTTGGAGTGCCGAAAAATAACTTTTGTATGGTTCATTTTTGAACTCATTTCCGAAGGAAAAACAGTTTGTTTCTGAGAGGCATTTTTTTTTTTTAATTTTAGACATTTCGCCCACTGTGGACGATGGCTAGAGGGTTCACAAAATAACAGCTCCATTAGAGTCATGGTATGTTGGGAAAAATTGAATTCTTTACTCGTAGATCTATGTTGGAACTCAGTAAGAGAAATCTAATCTTCTACGTATATATATATAAAAATGGATGTATGTATGTGGGTATGTGTGTATATCACGTATAGACTCCAAAACCGCAGAACCAATCTTTATGAAATTTTTAGGGATACTGAAGCAACATTCGGGAAGTGTTCCTGTGAAGTTTGGTGTTGATTGGACAAGGGGGCGTGGTACCTCCCATACAACCCAAATTGGCTCTATCGCCCACAAACAAAAAAAATTGCTATATATCAGACGGTTTTAATCATATAAAACTTAAATTTCGTAATTTTGTTCAGATGTTTACTTTCGGTGACTGCACAAAAAATGGGCGTGGTCACACTATATATACGCCCACTTTTCAGCAATAATTTTAATTCCTGAGATGCTCAAGTTTTGATAGTGAATCTTGATATGCAGGTGTTATGCATACACGTGGCAGTCACTATGCAAATGTAAACGTTGTCACGCCCACTTTTACCGCCCACAAATCAGTAAAAATGCTTTATATCAGACGGCTTTTGCCGTAGAAGACTAAGATTTGATAGTTTAGTTTATATGATTACTCTCGGCCAATGTACAAAAAATGGGCATGGCCGCACTATACCTACGCCCACTTCCTTGAAATCATGCTTATTCCTGAGTTGTACACGTTTTGATAGTGAATCTTGGTATGCAGGTTCTATAGGTCAAAGTGGCAGTCACTATGTAAATATAAACGTTGTCACGCCCACTTTTACCGCCCACAAATCAGTAAAAATGCTTTATATTAGACAGCTTTTGCCGTAGAAGACTAAGATTTGGTAATTTAGTTCATATGGTCACTGTCGGCAACTGTTAAAAAATGGGCGTGGTCGCAACATATATACGCACACTTTTTCGAAATCATTCTTATTCCTGAGTTGTACACGTTTTGATAGTAACACTTGATATGCAGGTGCTCTAAGTGGCAGTCAATATATGTATATAAAATTTGCCACGCCCACTTGTACCACCCACAAAAAAAAACAAAACTAAATGTTTTACATGTTTTATGCCGACTCCGAACGGCTTATGTTCTCAAGAAGCTTTCCATGCCACTTTTTACTCTCTGAGGTTTGCCATTGTCTGCATAGAGATGACGGCCGAACAGAAAAATTAATTCAATTGAAAAAACTTTGTGTGTCAGGTGGATTTCGAACCTGGGTTCTATGGCATACAAGCCACGCACCTCAACCAGTATGCCACGGAATGGTTTGAAATATGCTCTAAAAATCGAGTTTTTTATAAAAATACTAGCTTATACCCGGCTATCTATTATATCACCTAAAAGAGGGTGTAGCTTTAGTGAAACCATACTTTTATAGTAAGTTCGTACCGAGTTTTATTGATGTGTGACTTATTTCGAAAACTAAACCGAATATTTGGGGTGCTGAAAAAGTACCACGCCCCTCGTTCAACGCCCATTAAATGTTACCAGTGGAACGGCATGTGTAAATTGAGGTCGAATACTGAATTCCGAGGCTGTGCGACGTACAAAAAAAACCAAAACTGTTCGATATCGAAAACTTTAGGTGTATTTAAGGTGCCTTTTACGATCGGCACCAGACTTCATAGTAACCCTCTCAAGGCTTTGGTATAAAAATTGGCTAAGCGGTTTCGAAATAAGTAGGTAGGTAGTTTTCGAAAAAGGTCACACATCAATAAAACTCGGTACGAACTTACTATAAAAGCATGGCTTCACTAAAGCTACGCCCTCTTTTAGGGGATAAGCGCTGAGCGCAGCGAAGCGCGCCTGGTATAAGCTAGTAAAAATATAAAGCAAAAACAAAACAGAGCGTTTATAAAAATACTTTTGTGTTTCTTCTTTATTAATTTAGTTACTGTTAATGTTTAAGTTTATTATTTAAGAAAAACGTTCTATGGTCGAGAAGTAATATTTTATAATTTGGAAAATACGATTTATGGTAGAGGGAAGTACTATTTATTACTTTTTGTACATAAATCATAAGGGATCCAGGGAATCCATAAAGACCCCACGATACCAGTAGCGAAAAAACTTTGCTGACCTATCGATTGTTGACATCATATAAGTGAACAAAAAATTAATTTTGTATTAAGGGGGTCTATTGCTTGGATATGGTGGATCTACGGTAATTTTCTTGCGGCAAAACCCTATATGTTTTTTTATGGAGATGATTTGTTGCCAACACATTATGTTACATTTCTCAATAGTTTACAGAATATAGCTATGCTAAAATAAAGTGTTTTTGGAAAACGTAAAAACAGTGATGAAAAAGGGGGTTAGGGGGGATAAAAGTATTGAAGAAAATTGTTATCAATTTATAACAAACGCCCTTCTCTTAGACAAAAATCACGTACCACTTTTAGTTTCGATGCCTCAAGTTCATTTCTCTATGGAGAATTTTTTAACCTTGAATCACGGTTTTCTCAAAACTCTGACGTGATGGAGAAATTTGGGTGCCAGATTCATGGTCAAGAGCTCGGGTATAATTGAGAACAGTTGTCGGTTTCTTACTCACATTTTGGCTGTCGCACTGTGTAATTTATGAATACTTTAGGTGAAAAATTATACGGAAAGAAAATTTAATTTTTACTATAACTAGACCAAAAAATGTTTTTACAAAAAAAAAAAAATGTTGAACAATCGAGAAGAGAAAAGCAAAGTTTCTAAGAGACAATTTTTGAATTAAGCATTCAAATCCGGTGGCAATTCTTAATCAATACTATTTATTAAATACTATTTATTATAGTTTATAATTGAACATTATTTTCCTTAAAAATTTTCTTCTTTAAATTCTCTTGCATGATTTTTTCAAAATATCAAAAAAAAAAAAAAAAATGTGAAACACAACATAGGTAAAAAATAAAAATATAAAATCTTTTAAAATGTTCTTTAAAAAAAATAAATATTTTATACACCCTACAATAAGCCTGGTGTCAAAACTTTGACTACATTTTATTATTAAAGAAAACATTTTATTTTTTTTCCGCTAAAAACTTTACAAAATGTTCTGGTTGTAATAAAAGACTATTAAAAATTATGTTGATAGACATATTTGTACCGTATTGTGGTATCATGGTGACATGTGTGCAATACAAGTTATAGCGAGTCCTTGTTTTAGGGTGATCGCACCGTTTTGGGTTGGTGCATGAAGAGCAGCGTTTACCGGCTGACGCTTGTTGATTGAATCAGCGTAAAACGAGCTATAAAAGTAATATGTTGGCATGGCTTGGAGTGGTGCTGCCGATATTGTAGTATGTGGTTGTTTTTGTTGCAAAAGCGTTGCGTGTTTTGTGCCTGCAGGCCGCTGCTAAGCGAATTTGTGCTTGTTTTGTCAATTATTAAGTCTGTCTTTTACCATTGTTGTTGTTGTTGTTGTGACTGATAAAATCAAAACAAATTTTATTCTATTTGATTTTTTTTTTTTTTTTTACTTTGTTGCTGCTGTAATCAAATCAAACTAAAGAATTAAACATGCTATTACTTGAATGTTTATGAAGCGATAATTTAATAGTTTTGTTTGTTTACTTTAGCTTTTTTTGTCAGTATGTTTATTTATTTGATGATGTTATTGTTGATGACTTAAATAGCTTAAAAGGCAAATACTAGGTTCTGTTGAAAAAATCATAAAATTTCATTTCAAAATCTTTGTATTTCTGTTTAAAAAAATGTTTTGTTTAGCATAAAATCAACTACAAGAAATAAAATGAAAAAAAAATTACGAAATAATGAAAAACAAAAATTAACAACAAGCGTCTCATTAATTAGCTAAAACCTGTGTGCATTTGCTATAAAATAAACTCAGAACATTTATTGGAACTTAAAACGATGTTGTGAATTTAATACACAAGAATGTTCACACTCACACACACATATACACATCAACACACACACATACATCCTGTAGCTTGTAGTTTGTCTTGCATTTGCAATTATTTGCTATAATTAAAGATGAAAATATATAAAAAAAAAATCTCTACATATATAAGTACGTAAAAAAGAAAACAATGTCGCTTGTCAACGCGATGGATGGATTTGTGGACAGACATCAACAAGGCAAAACCAAAAACTTGTCCCACTGTGTACACACAATTCACACGGCGCACAGTGTGTCGACCCCATAAAAGCAAGGGACAAAAATAGATGGAGCGATTTTATGATAATGAAATTTTGTATAATTCTTCAGTTGAAGCTAATTAAGAAAAATTTCAAAAATTGCTACAATTGGTCAGTATATATATAAATTTTTTACATGATTTTGTATTGGAGGTACCAGGTCCGTAGCTAGAAAAATGTTGCTTCTAGAACTAACAAATTTTTTTCAAAATTAGAAAACGGTAAAATAATAATAAAAACTAAAACTTTTAGGGGGGAGGGGGGTTTTGAGTTAAATTTTTTTCTAAAATTATTTTAAAGGGGTGAATTTGGGTAATTTTAAAAATATCAAAAAAAAAAAATTTTTTTTTTAAATAATATCGACGATACGTTTTGCTACAAATTGACAAATTATTGATAAATATGCTTTCCCGAACATGGACAAAATTTCTTTTATGATTTTACGATGAGTTTAATAGACATAATTTTTGTTGAATGCTCACAAAAATAATTTAAGAAAAAAATTTAGTTAAAAGTTTCCATTTTGATTATTATTTTAGTGTTTTCTAATTTCGAAAAAAATTTATTAGTCTTGCGACCAATATTTCGCTAGCTACGGCGCTGGGAGGTACAAACAAAGATTGGCCGAATTTAACAAAACTTGGTCAAAAAGTAAAGCAAATAGTGTTCTGAAAATGGTTGAAATCTGTTGGATCCTAGGGTTCCTCTCTTGGGTCTACATTAATTTTTCACATGATTTTGTATGGGAGGTGCATATAAAAATTGACCGATCTCAATGAAACTCAGCCAAAATACAAAAAAAATATAGTTATAGATGCGCACTGAAAACGGTTGAAATCGGTGAGACTCTGAGGGTACTTCCCCTGGGCCTATATTGATTTTTTTACATGATTTTGAATGGGGGGTACATACAGAAGTTGACCGATCTTAATGAAGTTCGGCCAAAATACTAAACAAATATAGTTATGGATTTATACAAAAAAGTGATAAGATAAAAAAGTGCTAAAAATTCACTTATTCAAAAATGTGTGCTTAATTTTGGGCCTAATTTAATTCTGATGCGGCGAAGAAATGGCCTGATAGAGCATTTTTAAAAAGTCAATATATTAAAAAAGCGGGAAAAAGCGCAGTATATATTACATGTTTCAAAGAGTTAAAGGTATTTATCCATGATTCCATAGCAATTCGACTATTCAAAATCTGACCTTTGTGATTCCGATTTTTTTTTAACTTTGTAGGTTAGTAGAGCTCGTGAAAATAACTTAAACTGTGTTTTTGTTTTTGCGAAAACAGTTTCTTTTTTAAGTTATACACTGTAAAAAATTGGAAAATATCTCCAAAAATACAATTAGTGCATGTATTGAAACAGCTGTAACTTCGAAAACGTAAGTCGTACAGAAAAAAATTGCATATATTTTAGAGACCCTGAATGGGTCTTTTATGTGGTGTTCTTTTTTTCTGACTGTTTTTATGTAATTTTTTAAAATTTTTTTTGGCTGAAGTTATTTGTCACGTTTTTTGTAATGTTCGCAGTAAATTTTTCACCTTTTGAACATAGTATCGTTATAATACATTAGTTCTTAAGGCTCACACGTAATTTTAGCTTGGAATACCAACGATTGCTATTTTTAAAGAATTTTTAAAAAACTGCCTACAAAAGATTTTTTACTTTTATACCGAAATTTCCATATCTTTATATATAAAATTCTTCTGTACATTGTTTTGTCACTGAACTCCTCCTGAATGGCTGAACCGATTTTAATCAAATTTGGAGTGTGTATGCGGCTGGGTCTATAGATGTCTTAGGTCTAAAGTTTGACCCGGTAGGTAGTTCTTTCATATGGTATGCATAAATGTAGGGTTTGTTCAAAGTTTCTGTCGTAAAAATTTAAAAACGTTATATAAATCGAATAATCAAGCCTAATTATCACAAAAATGTAAGTTGTTTCCTTGAATTTTTGTAATATTGTTTACATAAAAAGTAATGGTGTAGTGAAAGAATCATGACAATTTTTCAATTCGTATGTGAGTTATACTTTCAAATACTCTTTTAAACACTGTCACAGCAACAACAGCGCCACCTAACGGGACCTAAAACATTTACAAACCAAGCCGCACACACACACCAAATTTGATCAAAATCGGTTCAGCCACTCAGGAGGAGTTCAGTGACAAAACAATCTACAGAAGAATTTTATATATAAAGAGGTATTATAGGTATTTTTTTGAAAATTCGTTAAAAATAGCAATCGTTGGTATCCCAAGCTAAAATTTTGTGTGAGCCTTAAGAATCAATGTATTATAACGATACTATGTTCAAAAAGTGAAAAATTTACTGCGAACATTACAAAAAACGTGGCAAATAACTTCAGTCTAAAAAAATGTTAAAAAATTTTATGAAAACAGTCCAAAAAAGGACACAACAAAAACGGACCCATTCAAGGTCTCTAAAATATATGCAAGTTTTTTTCTGTACGACTTACGATTTCGAACTTACGGCTGTTTCAATATATGCATTATTTGTATTTTTGGAGATCTTTTACAATTTTTTACAGTGTATATCTTTTAAAAAGAAATAAAAATAAAAAAAAAGAAGTATGCAGATATAATACTTTTCAGAAGAACTATGAACACAGATAGTTTCAAAATTTTTAAAAATAGTGATGTCAAAAACGTGGGCGTTTTGATATGGAATCACCGATATACTTAATGGCCCTGTATTTACTTTTTGGGCAATTTTGGGCGATTTTTTTTATTGACAATTAAAAATGATCAAATTTTATATATTTTGCAGAAAAAACTTTTCTGTTCATCGATATAGGCATAAAATTTTTATTTTTTTTTTTTTTCAATTAAATAAAAAACATATTAATTTTTTTTTTCTTTTAACTTTTTGAAAAATAGTGATTTTGTTATAATACAGTTGAAAATTTATTTTTGAGAATTTTTTTAGTAACTACTCACGAACGTAAACTGTGCTTATGATCATTTAAGCAAGAACATTTTTCGAGTTTGAAGTGTTGCAGCACCCACAAAAATGGTTTAGTTGTTAAAAATGTTATTGTTTTCTCTAATTTGAATAGTTTCCTTTTACTATTAATAGTTTTATAGTTTTCCAATATTAAGCATTTCGTGGGTTTCTTTTCCACGAATTTTTTGATTTTTTTCCAAGGAACGGAGCACTGTGCGGCGCGATGAAGGACAGCAAAATATTTTCATTTTTAAACATTGTCTCTTATTTGTTATTTAAGTATTATTATGCAGCTGCAGCAACATCGCTCGTGCACAACAGCAACATTTTTCTCAATCATATGCTTAACAATACGTACTGACATAATTTAATTTAATTATTTTATTTAATTAGTTGAGACATTTAAATGCAAAAATTTATCATTTATAAAGTTGATATTTGATTAAAATGCATATGAAAATGAGTTGTTGTTGTTGTTGTAGTCATTGTCGTTGTCGTCATCGTCGTCATTATGAACAAATGTTGTTGACGACATAATTGTTACCTATTTTTTATATGAAACAGCATGCAGTGACTTTTTCCCGTTGCAAATACATTTACTCTATAATTGCTAAAAATTATGAAAACTTTTGCAATTCAGTCAAGCGGGATTTATAAGAGTAAAGCGCAGAGTACTGCATAAAGCATATTAAAGCATAAATATAACGAAAACAGTCGTTAAATTAGTAAGTTTTTTTTTTTTTTTTTGTTTTAATTACAGTTTTCAATTAAACAGTTCATGAGAACAGAATGAAAATAAAAAAATTTCTAATTTTAAATCAAAATTAAAATTGTCATGGAAATACTTTAATATGCTTCATATTTATTGATTGACTGATTGACAAATATTCAATAAGTTTTCCATCGATGTTCCAAAGAAATTTATTTTGTTAATATGGTTGATTTCAAAAAATGTTAACCTAAATATACGTTTGATAAACAAGCTTAAGAACCATGTAAAAAAAATATAACAAAAAGTAATACCAAGTTTTGAAGTAAAGTAGAATTATAAAAAAAAAATATTCTCTGTATATACTATACTTTATCATAATTGTGCAAATAACATTCCTCTAGTTATAAAAATATTCTCGGTATATACTATACTTTATCATAACTGTGCAAATAACATTCCTTAGTTGTGCAGAAAACCCACAAAAACCCGTGGTATACTAATGGTCTCAAAAAGCTAAAAAACTTCGAAAAAAGTTCTTCAAATTTTTTCAGTCTATTAATGATTGGAATTGCAAACTCATATATGAACATTACTCGAGGGAGTTCAATTTCCTAAATAAATTTTTATATAAGCATTATATTCTTAGATTTGAATCTAATATAATTTGTAATGCAAAAAGTTTTTGGAATTACATTCAAACAAAAAAGAGTGCATCTCAGATTCCAGTTTTAATGGTTTTTGAGGCAAAGCATTCTTCTTCTACTGTTGAAACAGTTAATCTTTGATAATGATTATTTTAAATTCCAATCTTGATGATGATGACTCTTGGGTTGATAGTTCCATTTTGGATTGCATTGAGTCTAGACTCGATATTGGCTACATGTCTGTATCAATTGAAGATGTTCGCAGTGCATTGTTCCTCTTCAAAACTTCAACAAAGTCTGATAATGACAGTTTGTTTGCTACTTTACTAAAACACTGTGCACCTGCATTAGCTGAACCGCTTTGTAAAATTTTTAACAAGTCACTTTCATCTGGGTCTTTCATTGAGTCTTGGAAGATTGCAGCCATAACTCCAACCTTCAAAAGTGGGCGAATGAATGATGTTTGCCCGATCTCCAAATTAACGAACATATCAAAACTGTTTGAGTCAATTATCAAGCAGAAACTTTATTTTTTTCAAAGCGTTGTATCTGTCCTTAGCAGCATGGGTTTGTAGCTGGAAAGTCCACCATTACAAACCTCACCCTTTTATTGCAAGCAGACCTTGACAATATCTTTGTATGGAGCATCCGTAATGGTTTACCGCTGAAGATTAGTTAGATGTTATCATGTATCTTTCAGTAAATCTAGTAGTCAAATCATTACTTTATATTCAATTTCCGACACCCCTCTTTAAGAAGTAAATACAATCCGGGATCTGAGCGTCATTTTTGATTCAAAATTTACCTTTTTTGAGCTTTTGAACTTTTTGCTACCTAAAGTTTTCTCCCTGCTTGCTTTTATTCGTTGGAATAGTCAAGAATTTAAAGATCCCTATACAATAAAAGCACTTTATTGTTCTCTAGTCAGGTCAAGATGAGAATATGCTGCTTTTAATTTGGAACCCTTCAGCTGCGATTCATTCGTCAAGGCTTGAAAAGGTTGAAAAAATTGCTATAAAATTCATGCTATATTGCACTAGTTTTAAATCTGACTTACCCCCTTATAATGCGCGATGCCTATTAATGGGCTTGAAGTCGCTCGAAATCAGGAGAAAAATTAACTCATTAATGTTCATCTATGATATTATTTCTAGTAATATTGATGATACTATGCATTTAAGTTTGATTCAATTCAGTATACCACCAAGGCAGTTGTAAAGTTATTTTTCATTAAATTCCATAGATTGAATTATGCTTTAAATGAGCCTATAACTAGGTCTTTGTGTTTATATAATGAATTATCATCTAAGCACTTTTTTGATTTTTCAATTTAAAAATTATCTTTTAAAAAATTTGTTACTGGTATGTTTTAACTTAATTTAAGTTTTTTGATTTTCTTCTTTAATTATTTTTAATATCATATGCATATTTTTAATACTCGTATTTAAATATTATAATGTAATTTCTCTAGTCTGTAAGGAATTATAATGTCCATAGACTGAATAAACTAAACTAAACTAAGCTGGTTCTACTTTCGTAAACTATTGTACATTCCCAACTTCTTGTAAAACCAATAAAGTTTTTTTTTTTCTTGCGTGTACCTACCCTGTAGGAAAATCAACTAATTAAAAAGTAGTTGATAAAGTAGTTTTTTGTCAACCACAACTAGTTGAAATTCTGACTTTTTTCCATAGAACGAACTAACATATTTTGTATGGTGATGTCCGATAAATAAGTCAATTGACTTTCGTCTGCATATATTTTCAACTACTTGTTAAATTAGTTATATTTAAATTATTTTTTAATTACTTTAAAATAACGAATTGAAAACTATTACTGATGGTCTAAAGATAATAATATTTGATAAAATAACATGGTTACATAAATATAAACTTATAATCTAATAAAAATTTGCAATTAAAAGATGTCAAAATCAGAGTAGTTGCCGCTTTTATATAATTCAAAGTAGTTTATCAATCACTTGTTTTTAAGTAGTATTTCAATTACTTCATATATAATGCAATAAAAACTATTTAGAATTGCAGTGGATGCCGCCTTAATATAATTCAAAGTAGTTCATATACAAGTTTATATTAAACTAGTTTTTTAATTAGTTTTTTTTAAAAACAAGTTAGTTTGTTCCTATAGGGTATATACAGTGTGTTGAAAGAGACCGTGTCCGACTTATTGTATCGAAATACTGGAGCTATCGAAAAAACTGATTAAATTTCGTTAAATTCGATTGTGAATTGCAAGTATATTCAATAACAAAATCCAATTTAACGAAATGAGTCCCGCGTTTGCAGCCATCCTTAAGGATCCAAAATGTCATGTCGCATAAAAATGTGAATGACCTGTCCAAATCGTAGTGTTTCGAAAAAAAGTGTTCAAAAAAGGACAATTTTAATCTAAAGAGTCTTTTCAAAACTAACCCGATTATATCGCTTCGGAAAACTCGAGAAAAGTTAAGCAAAAAAGGAAAAGGAAAAAAGTAATGTTTTCATGAACACAATTAGAAACCATTTGCAGTAGTGCCAGGTTGCACAACGAGCCACAAAAACAAAAAAATTAAAAAATAATTTTCGTTCTACCCTGAGCGAAAATCGCCTGAACGGATTGGCTGCACTTAATATTCATCGGGACGTTGAAGTTAATGTATGTATATGCAGTATTGGTCGATTTTTTTTCCTATGAGAATAGTTCCTTACTCGATATTCTACACTCAAAAAAAAACTTAGGATAAAAATACGAATAAAATCCTTGTAGAAATGCGAACGGAGACTGTTTGTTAGAATGTGGGTTGGAATTTGTGAAATCGACCCGAAAAAATTTTTCATCTTTCATATTTCATATTTTTTTTTTAATGTTGATTTACTGAATACCTTTAACCGTAGTTATGACGTGAGCTAAGAAAAATTTAAAAAAATTTTTTTTGCCAAAGTTATTGTAAAGTGAAATTTTTTGTCACTTTTTAAACAAAGCCCCACCGTGCGCAATCGATCTAACCAATTAAAACACAACTTTAGTATATCAAAGATAATGAAATGAGCTTTAATTAATTGTTAAGAAATTAATTAATTAATTAAAAAAATATTTTTGCATAGTTCTGCGAAACATCTTTTGCAAACAATTAATAGTTTTAACTGTTCTGCGCCTTTAAAAAATCTTAAAATATTGAAAATTTTACAACTTATTCACGTAGAATCAAAATCCGTTGAGAAAAGTCTAGAGCTGCTACTATTTTAGAAATTATGGCAAAAACAACGCTTCACCTCATCTCAAATTTGCACTTGATTTACAAGAATCATGCAGCTTGTTAGTTTGTGATCAGTGTCCAGGTTTTTTATCACTATCAAAATATCTAACTAATCGTTTAAAGGCAAGAAATATTATTGAGATTCATTTCAAGAAATGGGGACATGTACTGACAGACAGGTGAAGTTTTTTGCAATGAAATTCCATATACGAAAAAATAACGAAATATCCATTTTAGCCCTTGAAAGAACTTCGACCGAGCTCCTTATAATCAATTGTGGCGGTCGTGGCGCAGTGGATAGAGTGTGTGGCCCATACGCCAGAGAACCCTGGTTCGATTCCCACCTGACACTGAAAGTTTTTTCAATTGAATTAATTTTTCGGTTCGGCCGTCACCTCTCTGCAGACAATGGCAAACTTCAGAGAGTAAAAACTGCCCTGAAAAGCTTCTTGAGAATTCTCATATACAGTTTAATCAACAAATTTTTTATGTGCGAAAAGTTCCAAAATTTGACATGTTTTTGAAAAATTTAGAGAAGGAATTGCCTTTGTACCTTAAACTTGACTACTTCTACTTGTGAACTTTAAGAAATAATCTAGAAGCGAGAGAATTTTTAGTCGCACTAAGCTTCTCCGAAAACTACAATTTTAAGGTTCAAGACGCAGTTCAGTCCTATCATTGGTCGAATGATCAAGCGACAATTCATCTTTATGTTATTTATTATAAGCATGAGACAGACATTTATCACGATTGTTTTGTTATTATTTCCGAATATAACAAGCTTGATACAGTCGCGATGCATTTATTCTATTGAATATGAAAATGATAATCGATTATTTGCAACTCATTTTTGGAAGCGACAATGTGAAAAAAAAATATTTTTTCACAGATCAATATATGGGGGACGTCTATTAATTACGTCAGGTGCTTAGTGGGCGAGGGGTTAAGCCGAATATCACTCACTCTAATTTTTCTCGCAAAAACTACGTAATTTTTTTCCTCCAAAATCTTGTGATTTAATTTGCCCCTTGATTATTTTCTTTGGGTATACGTAAAGTCGCAAATCTACGTTGACCATTAACGGTCGACATGTTCGAAGCCAACATTATTCATATTATTAAGGATACTACCACAAATACTAGAAAAAGAAGTCGAAACCTTTGTCTCTCGGAAGATGTTTTTAATCAAATTTTTAGAAATCATTTTTTAATAATCGTCATTTTCAGATTACTAGAGCAACCAGTTTGTGCATTTTACTGAATTGTCGAAGCCTATAATATTTTTAAAAGGTATTTATTTCAATTTGATCAGCATTTTCAGAGAGCATATTTTTGTAATTACTATGTCTTGAAATATTCCTTTAAAAAAAATGTTTTCTTTAGCAACAATAAAAATTGCTGGTTTAAGCAGCAACAGAAACAAAAACATACAGGTGAAATAAACATTTTAGTACAAGCCTTGTTTCATATCATTTCAATTTTAAATAAATACAAGTTTGTTTGTATATCAAATTTATGCAGTTCTTAAATAAACTAGAACTTTAATAAACTAATCAATACATTTCCTGTGAGCAGAAGGTGAAATGTTGCTGTTATTTTGTGTATCGGTCTATAAAACGAAGGAAACTAGTTTTTTTTATAAATTTATTGCTTTTTATTATCGCTCTCAAATTTATATATTGAAATAATGGATCATTAAATGTGAATTTAAGGAGACTCAACAGGGCACAAAGAACAATGTCTAATCGCTAAATTTGTATCTTCTTCAACACTTTCCTGAACGGATGCAATATTCTCTTCATTATGTACTTAACTCTTCTTATGCGTCTTGGCGCCACTGCATCTTGCAAATAAAATTTTGTGTGAATTGGTCAACAATTCAGTGAAAGGGGTTTCAGATGGTCAATTATGTCGGGTGTAATATGGTGCATGTACTCCATAAGTTTGGCACACAAAACCATAATTTTGGAACCAAATTTCTAAAATTTGACAACTTTGTAGAAAAGTGAATTTCATCACGATAAAATTGCAGTAACTACTGATTAAAAATTACAGTGGGTGTTTAATATCTAACAATTGGCTTAAAAACTGTCTGAAGTAAGTACTAACACCCTTTAAAAAGTTACTTTGCAACTATAAACGTCTTTTCATGAACAAATAAAGCAGAAATAGGTTATCAGAACAATGTACTAGAGTGGATCGACTCTATTCTGGATGCTCTATTTCGTATAGAATATCTTGTTAATGGATCTAACCAGTTCTTTAGGCCCAAGTAAGAAAATTTTTCAGGATACATTAAATATACAGTAGGTAATAGTGAGGTGAAAAAAAAATTGTATTTCACCACAAAAAATTTTATTGAAATTAACAATATCTTTTGTAAAATATATCAAAATATATTCTTCAACTGAGTATAGTGTTTTTTTCATGAAAACATAACAATATTTTTTGGACCAAGAGTTTCAATTCTTATTTGAGTTAAATAAGCGATAGCGAAAAAAGAAGTCCAGAAAATTTTTTTCAGTTGACACACCTAATTAATACCCAAAAAAAAAATACTTTTTATATCTTAAGATTTAAATGTAAGATTTTTTGTACACCTTTTTGTTTCATTTTGTTTTTGTTTCATTTTATAAAAATCTGATGAAAAAAATTAAACCAATTGGCTGGAAAAATAAACTTAATTAAATAAACTCCATCTACATAAAAAAAGTCGCATCACCATCAAGAAAAAAAAATTGACATAAAATATATGTGAATCCTACAAAATTTTTTTATATTTTTTTTTACTCTTACCGTTAGCCAGTAGCGCCACTCGAAACTTTTTGGGATCAGCCCAAAAAGCATGTTCTAAGGGTAAAAGCTTTCCTTTATATATTTATTTCTAAGACATGTATAGGTATTGACTTTTAAAGTATGAATTTATGAAAACGACCAAAACGCACATTTTTAAATTCTACATTTTTTTCATATTTTTAGCTTGGAGTCTTGTGTCTTTTTTTGTTAAATTCACTTTATTAAATTGTGTTTGAAAGAAATAAAAAAGGACTCTGTCAAAAGTTGCAAGATTTAATATGGAAGTAGACAAAGTTATTTTAAAATTTTAAAAGTACTAAAAGCATGAAAAACAGCATATTTAAAAGTTTTGAAAAACGCTACAAGTGCTTACGCAACTATTGCTAATAATCTCTATTAATTTAGAAAAGAGTAGTTTTATTCTTATTGGAAATATTAGCTTGTGCAATAGTGTCCCTACAGAAATTTGTAAAAAATTAAAAATTTTGGTCCCAATCTATCACAAAAACCGTCTAGAAAAATAAGAAAAATAAATTTAAGATATAGTTCACTTTATTAACTTTGAGGGCAATAAAAACTACACTCAAATATTTGTTTAATTTTTCAATACACCCTTTAGGTAGTTAAGGGCTAAAATGTATTATTTTGCAAAAATTTATTTAAAAAACTAATATTTCCGAAACGAATAAAACACTCTCTTCAAATTTATAGAGATTATCAACAATAGTTGCGTAAGCATTTGTAGCAATTTTCAAAACTTTTTTTTGTCCAAATTTTAATAATGCTTATTTTGTTAAAAATAAAAATTTTCTTAGAAGAAACGGAAATAAGTTTAGTGATAGGGCTGACTGCTTAAATAGCCTGACCATATTCATTGTCGGTAAATGTCAGAATATAAAAATCAGTCTTGTTCTTTATTCGAAAATTAAAATGCTTATAGTATCGATCCCATGAGAGATAAACATTAGATGATAGAAGGTTTAATGTTTCTCTTATTTCTTCTAAAAATAAATTCATACATTGCTTTTATGTGTATATGTATGGCAATAATTTTGCCAAAAAAGCCGTACAAAAATTACAACATCAAATATGTCAAACTTAAATGCTTTTTACTTTGACATATCTTTTATGGTTTAATCAAGGACATCAATAAGAGAAAATTTTTTGAGTTTGTTAACTTAAACCGTGATAACTCTGGTCAGCGTTTTTTATTGAGAAGTAACAAAACCCATGCTTTCAGAAGCCATTGCCATTTCAGAAGTGCAATGATTTTTTAGTTAATTAGAAATACGCACAAGATATACAAACTTTTAGATTTTATTATACGTATAAACTGAATGATGATGATGAAGTAATTAAAAATTCTGCTCTCACTTTAAATATAAATAGAATATGGATATGGCACATGTTTTAATTTAATTGGCGCATTTTTAAATTTTTTAGAATTATAGCGTCATTGAAAAGGGATAGATGGTCGTATACTTCACATGATGCTCCCCTTAATTTCATGCTAAGCATTATTAGAAGATTATTAGAAGACTCGTATATCTTTAATTAGGTACAAGAAAGCAATGTTTGCTATGTCAACTTTTAACTCTTCGTTTCAGAATTTCTACAGTTTATCTTGATACTTTTCGATACTTAAACTACCTATATAACTTTTCGATCCATTATTTTTGCAAGAGAATTCAGTAAAATTATTCGATTACTGGAACAAAGAGTAATTTTAAATTGAATTTTTGCTATTTTGTCACAAAAAATACTTTGTGTGTGTAGTATTTTTTAAATTTAGAAAATTTTTAACTATCCAGAAAAATTTAAAAAATTAAGAAAATTTAATATTTAGTTATTCTTAAATTTCTTTTTTTGATTATTATTTAATAAATGAAATAATTTTTTGAATAAAGTGAAGCCAAACTAGGCTTTGCACAGAACCAAAATCTTTTGCAAGGGACCAAAGAAGGTGTAAGATAAGAGGAACAGTCTTCAGGATTTATTTTTATGGGTCCTTATCATGTGAAATACATCATAAATGTATGATAACTACAGCCGGTGAACTAATTTCAAAACTTTTAATTTTGTATTGCTTATTTTAATTTTGATCTAAATAAACTGCAAAGTTTGTTTCATTTTTGTTTTTATTACGTTAAAAAATTTTAATATTTATTTTTATTTATTTGCTTATTAAGAAATAAATACTGTTTTCCTTTTATTATTTTTGTTTTAAATTTAATTTTTTTGGGCTTAAATTTTGTGAGGGGAATATTTTTTGAGTAAATTTTGCAAATTTATATTTTTAAAAACAAAGAAGATTTCCAATTTGAACAATTTCTCAAAAAGTATAGGCAAAAATCAAAACCTTTGTTTGATTTTCAGTAAAACCTGGTGATCTCTCTTTTTGTTACTTAAAAAAAGTCAAATTCAATAATAATTACTTTGTAAAGTAATTACAACCTCATTTCATTTTATAAGATTTTCTATTAATAAAAGAACAACAACTAACAATGACTTCAATACAATCAATTACCTCATAAATGAATGCGAGAATACTATCAAACTATGACAAATCAAATTATGACAAACTATTGCTAATTTCAAATGCTGAAGTCAGAAGTACCGAAAAAGATTTATGTATTGCAATCAATCTGAATAAAATCAAAAGACTTGAAACGTGAAATGATTGAAATCTTTCACAGTTATACATGTAAGTAGATCATTCAGTGTTCAAACTTTATCTGTATCTGTATATAGTTTAAAGCAAAATGTTTTCAAGAAAATGCTTTATATGTAGTCTTAAAACTTATCATATATATACCATGGGCTGAAAAGTCCCGGAATTTTTCAGTGGGGGACAACACCAGAAAACAAACATGACTCATATCATCATCATATCATCATCAGAGGCTCATCAGCCACTTGTTGATAATTGAAGTAAAATGACATTTTGTCTATTCATTCGATTACATTCGACTTCGTCAAAGTCTACATTCGAAGTCAAAGTCTAGAAGTCTACATTCGACTTCGTCAAAAAAAAAATGGTATATTGCATTTTAATCAAATACCATATTGCTTTTTGATGGGAAAAACTTCTGAACAATCATTGCCTTGATTGCAGAAATGTGATTACCTTCGCGAACAACATTTAATCGCTCGTTTAGTGAATTTAAAATGGTGCGTACATTCACTGAAGAGGCACTTCGCACTGGAATCCCAAAAGAAGCTAAGAATGCGGAAATCGTAAAAAAGTGCATCGAATCGTTTTGTAAGTTGCGTGATCGTAGAAGTTGCGTGACTTAAGTCTGTATGATACTTAATTAAATTGATCATTGAAAATTATAACTAGAGCAGTTCAAATAGCACGAATGCATGGATTCAATTGGTGTGAGTGAGTACGCATATGGTACGAAATGGAGAAAAATTTGTAGGACGGACTGTATTTTCTTTGCATTTTTTTTTTGCCGTTTCTTTCAATTCGTTCTTCGTTAAGTTTCGATCAAATATTTACTGTGCTGTAAATAATTAGTTTGAGATTTTTAGAGTAAACAAAACTATTTTATTATGCTATTCTATTTTGCTCAAAAACACCAGATATAAAAAAGTAAAAACGTTTATACTTTTCTTACAAAATATGTCTGTCCTGCCCACGCGCTAGATTTTGTTTTCAGATTTTAAAATTGGACAAAAAAAATTAAGTATCATACGGGTATTAGCTGAGACCGTCGTCAACTCAAAAAATGGGCGGGTTTCATTTTGCACGATATTATGGGAATTAAAAAGCTATCAGAGTGATGGGGGCCGTGTTTGCTTACCGTCAACCAAAAATAACAGCGCGTTGATATTAAACGACTGGTTTTTAATATGTTGTGAGCGAAATTGGCCTGAGTCCAAAAGGCGGTCTGTAGAGTGGCTGAAAGGCCACCAAAGTAGCCAAAAGATCAACGCTAGGGCAGGAAGGTTATGGCCTCCGTTTTTTGCGATGTGAATGGCATAATCTTCATCGATTGCCTGTAGAAGGGGAGAACAGTCACAGGAGAGTATTATGCAATGCTATTGGACAAACTGAATGACAAAATAAAGAAAAAACGGCCCCATATAGCAAAGAATAAAGTTCTGTTCGATCACGATAACTCACCGTCACACACGTCCTTGAAAGTGATGGACAAATTAAGCTAATTACGATTCGAATTGGTTGGCCCTCAGCGACTATTATCTGTTCCCAAAACTCAAGCGTTGGCTCCGTAGAAAAAGATTCAGATCTGATCTACAGAAATGACATCGAAATGTTGGCAAATCGCTATACCAAGTGCATCGCCCTCGAAGGCAACTACGGTGAGGAATCTTCTATCTATTAATACGTAAACACACAAATTAAACTATCTTTTTACCCACTTCAAGATGCCCACCAGGAAACTCGGTTAGACCTCTCATGGTCAAACTCGAATTCAGGACTGAATTTCTAAACATAATCATGCCTCCATTATTCAGTTCAGATTTCAAAGCTGAAATCAAAATATCCTTCTTCAGGCCGGTATTTGCAACTAACCCAGGAAACTGAAAAAAACTTGGTCAGGCCTCTAATAGTCAGACTAGAATTCAGTGTTTAATTTCTTAACATAATCATGCCTCCATTATTCAGTTCCGATTTTATGACTGAAATAAATATATAATTCAGGTTTCCTTTTTACAGAACTGTATTTTAACCTGAAATTAAACAAAATATCTATCCTCTTTAATTTCAGGCCAGATTTCATGTCTGAATTTGAAATAACAATTAATATTCAGACCAGAAATCATAGATGTACATTTTAAAAAAGTAATACCAAGTTTCAGGTCTGAAGAGGTGGACACTTGTATGAAAAAATCAGGGCTATTTTCAAACAAAGCTCAGACAGGTGTGAAATCTTGCCTTATCAGGCATGACATTTTCTGCTGGGAAACTTTAAGAAAAAATTAGTCTTTTCTTATTTTAAGCCGGATTTAATATCTGAATTTTAAATAAAAATTGATATTCAGCCCAGAAATCATAGAAGAACATTTACAAAAAGTAATACCGAATTTCAAGTCTGAAGAGGCGGACACTTGTATGAAAAACTTAGGGCTTTTTTTGAGCAAAGGTCAGGCCTGTCAGGCTTGAACTCCAGCCTGATCAGGCATGATATTTTCTGCTGGGTAGGTAAAAATTTGAATTTAAAAACACTCTTTTCCCCCTTGTAAAAGAAGAAAAAACAAAATACAAAGCAACACAGCTCTGTTGAACAGCGTTGCTGTGGGAGAGTAGAATGTGAGAGTGAAAACTAAAGCCAAAAGCTTCAACAGAGCAGTGTGGTTCTTGTTGCTTTTTATCCTCTCGGACACACTCGATCTACGATGCTGAGACAAAACAAAATAAAGGGCGTCTCAATAAAACAAATCAAAAAATTGTATGCTACTCTCTTACTTTTGTTAACGTCAACATATTCACATGAAACTTTTATCGATGGAAAGGTATTTTCAAGTAGATTTGCAAAATATAATTTTTTATTCGAATATGTTGTCATTTCAATATATGTCAGATAGGCAAAACTAAGTGAATGTAAAAACTTTTTTGACCAATGGGACAATGAGAAACAACAACAAAATGCATAGCGACACAGCTCTGTTAAACATCGTAGATATAGCATACTCGATGAAGAGTAGAATGCGAGAGTGACTCAGACACTTCAACAGATCTGTATAGCATTGTTGTTGTTGTTGCTGCTTTTTCTTAATTCCTCTCTCCTCGAACACACTGATAGCCTGAACAGAATGTACTTGCCGACGCGTTAGCGTCAAAAAAACTATTAAAACATATGGAATCAACCCAAATGCTCGCCGCTGGCCGCTTGAGATCAAACTATCATTTGATTCATATAACACATGCAAAGACATTTCCAATTGTTGTTTATTTTGTTCAATACAACAAAGAATGTTTGCGACAAAAACGTAGACAGTCGGTGGTAGTTTTTTTTTTCTGTCGCTGCGGAAGAGAGCGCCGCTGGCCGTTGACGCCATTTATTCTGTTCAGGATAGGTGCGTTCAATAAAAAAACAAGCAAAAACAATCAATTACGATATGCTTAAATTCCAACCAGAGGCGATACTAGTAAATATTACTTTGCCCAAGAAACTCATGTTTCTTCTAGTTCTTCTAGTTTCCATCTAGTACCTCCTGAATCTAAGTATCATCTTTCGATACCTTATCAAGTAGGTGTACTTATTTTATACTTCCTGAAACCATTTTATTTTCAGTTAGACCCGTCAGATATGGAAATTGTTACGCCTTAAGTATTGAAAATAGTTCTAGTAAAGTATTTAAGATATTTTTAAAAGTTTGTTTAGAAAATTTAAAACTTTAGTATGCGGGCACTACGGAAATTCTACAGGGTCTAGATGTTTAAAGCAATTTCTTACAACTTTCAGAAAACCAACAAAAGATGTTGAGAACCAAGCCTAGATCAGGCATTTTGCCTAAAATATTCCTAATTTTTTACGAAAATAAGTTTAATACATAATGCGAGCTACAAACCTTAGTGGCAGCACTTTGTTGTTTTTCGTTTATTTATTTATATTTTTTTTTTTTTTTTGATCAAAATTGTCTTTAAGTACACTTTTTGATTTTTGTCAAAATTAACAAACTTATTTTTAAATCAAACAGAGTTTTTTTGTCTTTTCTTTAAAAAAAAAACTGACTGCTTTAATTGCTTGTTAAAAACTTGTTCACACTTTTCAATAGAGAGCGTTTTAAACTGCTTCGAAACACTTTATAAACTTTAATTCACTTCAAAAAAATTAAGTTTTATTTCACTTTTTGTAAATTACATTCAACAAACTTATAGTTGAGCACACAGAAAAACTTAACGCACGGCTTAGCTTAACTTTTGCAAATACGCAGCAGCGAACACGTCCAAACGTACGGAAAAGTCGTTGCCAACTAAATTTTCCGATTTTCCATTCGACCATTCTTAACCAACGTACGTCAAGAAGGCAAAAATTGTTGAGCGACTTCGTCACTTGTCGGCTATTTAGTGTTCGTTGCATTTGGCCGTTCGACTCGTATTTGCAGTCGGCCTTGCAAGCCGGCACATATAAACAACGCTGTAAAATGTAAACATTGCCACATGTAGCGGTCGTTGATGCACAAGCCTGGGTGGGTGGGTGGTTGGAATGGTGGGGTGAATACGCTGTTGTTTGCAGCTTGCAGCATAGCTATGCGGCATGCGATTTTAGCTTTTCCGCTTTCTTATGTTTGCTATTCGGCTTAAATCGTTGGTAGCGTTGTTGCAGTCAGCTTGGATATTTTTTGGCTTTTCTGTTGCTGCTCATTATTGGCGGGAAATAAATGTAAACATTGCAGTGGTGGACCAAATGTTGCGCATTTTTGCAGCTGTTGTGCAGAATGTTGCCAAGCAATTGCATATGTTGCTTGTGGAAACTGTTGATTGTGTGAGAGAGAAAAATATGCTTCTAATGATTTGGAATTTTTTAAAAAGTAATAAATTTTACAATTGGTCCTTGATTGATGCATTTTTAACACCTGGTGTTCAATTCAATTGCTTTGCATTTTTCTGAGCATGTGATATATGCAACATTTTTTATCACACATAAACTTAATATTTATTTCTACAAAATATTATTTACCGTTCTTCAGAGACAATCTTTTTTCTCTTTCATCTTGATTTGTTTTTGCAATCTTGTCCCGCCATATGTTTCTAATACGTGTGTTCTCAAAAATGTTGCTGAAAAATTGCACGTGTTTTTAATGCAGAGTTTTATGAAGCATGCGCAGAAGTTGAACGTAGGTATTTGTAGTGTGTTATTTAAACAAATTTTTCAATTTTGAATAAGACACGGAAGCTTTCAAGAATTTGTTTTCATAACTGAAACAATATCTTTTAAAATGTACCATACTTCACTTTTATAATATCTTACAATATACTATTTCTGCCACTTTTATCACAAAATTTTTTTCAATATTCCGGATATCGCTAGAACGTTTAATAAAAGCGTTTAAATGTAAAACTATTTTAGTTTTCTCTTCAAAATTTTCAAAGAAATCGTTGATTGATGAAGAAAAATAAACAGAAGAAAAAATAGTGACTTTAAAATTTAGCCCAAAAAAATAAAAAAAATATTAACTACATATTATTTTAATATTAAATTCTTTCTTTTGGTTAAAGAACAAAGAGGCCATGAAAGTTTTTTAAAAAATATAAAAAAAAATATAAATAATATATAAATATATATAATAAATATAATATAATAAATATATAAAAAATATAAAAAATAATATACGTCAAAAACTGTCAAATTCAAAATTTACCGGATATCTTTAGTTGTCTGGAACACGGTATATTCGAGATCTTTTTTATTTTCGCCCATTCAGCTGCAAATTTATTTCGAGTATCTTCTATTTCTTGTTTGTCGATATAAAACACTTATATATTTTTTGCTGCTTTAGTAGCATACTCTGAAAATTCCTTTGCCCTTGCAATTGTTACACGCCTTGATTTAATGTCCTTCCAAACACACCGCTTCAATGTAGCACCTAATCCATCGACCGCACCTTTTCCGTGAGATGTCGCAAAAAAGGACCAGTTTATGACCAATTCATGAAGGGCTTGCAGACGTGGCAAATTTCCTAAAATAAATCGATTTTTGAATTGACTCGCACAGCTGTCGGAAAATATTTTAAGATGCTTTATTGCGGAGTTATTGTTTTTCAAAAATTCAACCAGAATTTGTAAATATGACCAAACTGAATATTTATCATAAGAAAGGTCATCAGAAATAAAACAATTGAATGATGTCCATTTCTTGTCCATACACAAACTGTAAAAATACTGACTTGATTATATGAGAAATGAGCAGCTTGAATTTCGTCTTGATTTCGAATGGCAAAATTCTCAGCGAAGGCAATCTGAACTACTGCTTCATAATCTAATAATAAAGTTCTAGAGCTTATAAAATAATCGGTTTGGACATTGTTTACATATGAATGAACTTTAAATTGCAACAGCTGATCCTGTAGCTCCTGAACGGCTTCTGCCACTGTTCCTCTACATTTGGCTATTTTCAGTCGTCCATCGTGATCATCTTTATGCCATTTGTTCCAAAAAATATTGATATCGTAATCAAATAAAATTGGCAATACATCTCTTATATCTGATTCACAATTTTTACACAAATTATTCATACAATCCTCATTGGATGTGTCACAACACATTTTCTCAATTAGTGCTTTGAAAGATTGTGGAAATCCAACTAAACCGTTAAGCGATTTGCACAAAAAATTAAAATTTGCATGTTTTAAACAAACACAAACATTAATTGGTGTATTCGCCACATGAAAAACATTTTCAGACTTCAATTTATAAAACTTTGATTTATATGCCAAGTCCTTTCCATCTTGTTGCTTTTTATAAATTTCGTACGCTTCACTCACTGTCATAACCATATAACGTTTAGGTAGATAGCTTTTTTGTCGTGTTATAGGGTCTTTTATGGAAATAAAGTCAGACTTTCCAAGTGCCTGAAAGGTTATGTCGTTTCGCAAATAAAAAAGTTTGACAACTTCAACTTTTGCAGCTTTAACACGAGCATTATCTTTCCGGTTCATCTCTCGATGTTCATGTTCTTTAAAAAAATGTATCAACTCAGGATCAAACGACTTAACTAGCTCACGGATGGCTTCTACTTTTCGATCCGCATGGTCAGGTAGCACTTTACGTACACGTGCGACAGCTTTAAGCAAAGTTTGCTTGCAACTATATGCGACATTTTCTCTACGGCTTCTGACTCTTGCTCAATATAGACGCTTTTCTTCAGCAGTGTTGCTACATTTTACTTTAACTGATTTACTACTTTGTTTTAACTTCTTTCTATAGTTCACTAAGCGTTCATGCTCCTTCTGCTTAAAAGCATTCCATTCTTCTGGGTTATTTAGTTTTTTATTCTCACGATAGCGCTTATATCTTTCTGAATTTGATGGCATCTGTAATTATGGACGAGATCATGGTGTAAGAAAACCAGGTGAAAGCGTTTTTTTCACCTCTCTCACAAAAATTGTACCCGCATCTGTCAAAAACAGCAGAAATAAATGGCTGCGTTCAGCAGGTACAATCATGTTTCAATCATTGGCTGCATTCAGCGGAAAATTTGCTACGTAGCTGTTGAACAATTTTCGGGCTGAATGGTATGTTGCATAAAGTGCTCGCACAACACGTTCCCTGAGCGGTCGCCATCTTAGGTAGCGAAAATATTTTATGCTACTTCAGTTGAGCGGCTTACGCTTACTTTATTTTGACAGATAAATATACCAAATATTAAATTTATTAATTACTAAATTATTAAATTGCTTAGTAGTGCTTTTAATTAAAACTATTTGTTTGAAACGTGTCCACACAGAACATAAAAAAAATAAATTTGAGACAAAAAGCATTTATTGTCGAACAGCTGTTTGCCGTTTGACGTTTCGAAAAAAAATAGTTCAGCAGAAAGTATCACTTTATGCATGGCAGAATTATAAGGTAAAGCCGGTTGGCTCAGTTCCTCACGCGTCAACGAATAGTGGATAATGAAAAGGTTGGTAAGTTGTCAAATCGACGAATTCACAAGGAATTGCAAATTAAGAAAAGTTTTTATGTTTCCAAGTTGCAAGTAGTGCGGTCGCATGTGTTAAATTTGTGATAGTTTGAGTGAAAATATTATTAAAACAGTGTAATTACAACTTTAAAATGTGAAAGAAGTCTTAAATTGGCAAAAAAAAACTGTAAAAATTTTAACCTAAAATCGACTGCGAAACATGAACATAAAGAAACGTGAGATGAACAGCTGATTTTGACATCTAGCCCGCTTTATTCTGCTTTCATTCCTCACCGAGTCGGCCCTACCTTATAATTCTGCCATGACTTTATGCTACTTCGCTACCTGAGCGCTCTTTCGGATAGAATGCAGCCATTATAAGGTTATCCAGATATTTGACATACCCTTATTTTATGTAAACAAAAGACACAGATATTATCGTAGACGTAGAGTTTTTTGTTTGCTATATTTTTTGATAAATTTATTTCAATCTTAGGTTTAATAAATGGAAATAAATATTTCGGAAACATATGAATTTTTTATTTTTTCCAAGTAAAGAATATATCTTAAATTAATTTGAAAATTTAAAATTTTAACAAACAAAATATATTTTTAATGTGTAATAAGTATAAAATTAGTTCAAACAATAATTCGATTTACTATGATATTTAAAGATTCAATAGAGTTTTCATAGCACACTGACCATGCGCATTCTCTGTATATGTAAACCTGCGTAGTAGTAATACACATTTTTGTAGCTACATTCTAAATTTTACGTACGTATTAATAACAACAACAATACAAGCCGTTACTGAGAAATATTCGTAAAACAATGCATTTCAAGAAACAACACGATGTTGCGTTCGTGATTTCGGCACAGATATAAGATATAACTGATTTTTGACATAAATTTTATCTTTTTAAGATGAACATTAAAGGCTGTAAGTATATTTCAAAGTGTCCTCCAAAAACGTTAGGATGTGCTTGAAAAAATTTGTGGGAAAAGACCCCCAAAAATGACAAACGTGCTGTATGACGTAATTCTACGTCAAAAATATTTTTTCGTTCTTGAAAAAATGACAATGGTTATATCACGAAACATTTAGAAGACATATTAACACAACCATTAACTATAAAATAAAGTTTTATATATAATATAAAAAAAGTTCTAAAAAACACTATTTTTATACTTTTGGTTCAAGAAACTATTTTAAACTATTTTGAAACCAATATTCCAATAAATTTTACATATAAACTGACTATAATTTTTACTTTTTTTTACTCAAATATAAAAAAAAAACATATATGTAATAAAAATATTCATACAAACTCTGTATGAAATGCGTACAACATTCAGAAGTTTTATTTTTCCAATATTATTTTACGTCTAAAATGTGACCATAAATTTTTAAAGCTCATAATATTTTGGTTCAACACAAGCAAGTATTTCAAAAAGTAGTAGTCAAATGTATCTTTATTGGTTTGTACTATGAAAAAGAATGATATTCCGGCAACTGCGTGATTTTTATGTCCTTAAAAAATTGCTCTTTTGCTCTCCTCTTCATATAAGAGTATACATTCTTGTAAGTAGACGTCAAATATCTGGACAACCTTATAATAATTGAATCATGCGGAAATGTTGTTGTCGTCGTTAATGTGTTTAAGCTATTATTTTTGTAAGTTGACGTCAAATATCTGGACAACCTAATAATAATTGAATAATGTGTACAACATATTGTGTCTTTGATCAGGCATCAGTTGACGTTCCTTTTTTATTTCTGTGAACACAATTGTTTTAAAAGTGATCAAATAGGGGAAGAATTGTGTTTTCTCGTTATATTTTGCGTTATTTATTTCATTTGTTATAAAAGCACACTTATTCTAAAAAAGACAAATTTTTAACTGAAAATATTCAATACGTTGAGCAAATGTATCAAAAATAGAAAGTGCGGCGAAAGACAGACATTTTTGCATGTTGTGATTAGACACTGATATTTTTTCGTTCAGCAGACACACACTAACCGATTGCACAAAAGTTGTACCTGCTGAACGCAGCCAATAAAATTTGGCACTAATCAACAGTTGCTCTCTCCCTGTCAGAATTTTTTGACAGACTCGGGGCAATTTAAAGTGTGGTGAAAAATTCGCTTCCACCTGGTTTTCTTACACCATGGACGAGATCATTTTCAAATTATAGAAAATTTAACTATGAAAGGCAAAAATAAATATTGTGAAGAGGTTCGCACTTAGACATCTCATCTCATCATGATTGAAGTGTCCGCAGTACAGCACCAATAAAAGTAAAAAAACTTGCTTTTATGTAAAAATCTCCGGTTGAATTAAGTAAAGCAACTCTGGAAATATCATTCGCAAGTATTCTTTTTGATTTGTTTTAAGAAGGCTTTACACAATTTCAAAAATTACCTTTTTTGGTGGCGTACGGTGGACAAAACTTTCCGTTTAATATTTGATGTTATATCTCTGTAAATACACTTATTCGTTAATTATTGTTACTTTAATTTTATATAACGTATTGTTACTTTACCACGGAAAATAAAAAAGCAAAAACTTCACTTACAAAAAATGCGTCTACTCTGCTTCAACCCACGCACTAAACTAATTGAAAAGCTCGAATTTTCGCGTATTCTAATTCCTTCGCCGTTCATAGCGAGAGTGCATGCACCGACATGTTTTTTGCTTCTATTTCTAACTGCACATAGTATGTGCTGAAGTATGGTACAGACAATTTTTATACTACGTTCACATTGAGAGCTAAATGCGCATTTACGAAATTGAATGTATATATTTGTCTCTTTTACTCTTACAAGGAGCATACGGCCACGCATTCTAAATTGCTAATGCGCATTTCGTTAAATGCGCATTTAGCCCTCAGTGTGAACATAGTATTAGATTGCATGCAGTTGATTTTTTTCACTTGGCTGCTTACTTTTTACGGAATGCGTGATATTTATTTGATGCTGAGATACATAAAAAAAAAAAAATAATGGCCATCTCAGCCCTTGAAAGGACTGAGACCGAGCTTCTTATGATCAACTAGCTTAAACCCGCCGCTTCGCCGGGTTTTCAAAAAGTTTTCATTCAAAAATTGATAGTGGGTAGGCTTGATTTTTCGCTACCAAAACGATTTTTTATTGTTTAAGTAATACTACAAATTATTAACCTTAAGATTGTTATATCATCTGATAGGAAATCGAAAACCTAAATTTTGGATTTAATTTTTTTTACAACAAAAACAACTTTTATCCATTTTTTTGGCTTAAACTAAAAATTTTTGAACATTTTTTAAAACAATTTTTAAAAATATTAATACTTTGGCTTAGTAAAAATTTCAACTTATGTTTGAAGGATATTTTAACAAACAACATTTTTCAAAAAAAATTATTGAAATCCATTGCAAACTGACTGAAATATTTGCCTTCAAAGCTAAAAGTGTGAATTTCAAGTCGTTTTTCTCTCATTCTCAGCTTATAATTAATACTAAAAAGATCTGGTACTAAAATTTTTCACAGTTTTCAAACTACATACATGATTTTGGTATCAAATTGAAGGAAATTTAAAAGCGTTTATTGATTTTGTTCTCGTTTAACCTAAGTGAAATTTAATCCATTAGGACCGAAAGAAAACCATAAAAAACAGACATTTTTAGACTTGAAGCAACATTTTGGTGAAAACTATGTATGCCATTGAGCAGAAATAAGTTATTATTGCATGCTAATTTTACTTTTTTTAAAAAACTGGCACTAAAACTTTTGAAATATTATGCAGTATTTAATGAAAATTCGAGACGCATATGTTTCCATATAGTAACATTGGTTGTTAATGGGTTAAAATAAAGTATCCTATTGCACTCTCTGCTGACCTGTAAATATGTGTACAAAATTTTATAAAAATCTGAGTTGTCGTTTTAACGTGATGAGTAAACATAAAAAGTGGCTACAGATTTATTAATAGTATAGAAGATTGTGTTGTGTGTGATGTGAAATGTTTGCACACTAATGATCGAGAATTTTTTAAATATTCAAATATAAATTGATCGAAAGGTTTTCAATTTTAAAACAATTGTATATCAAAATATAGCTTAAAACAAATTTTGTCAAAATAACAACATACTCTTTTACATATTTAAAAAATTTTAAAAATTCATAAGTTTTGTATGAAAAAATACATTTTGAAAATGATAATGGCGTTATGACACTGGCTTTTTCAGAATCTGAAAAATATAAAATGAGCAGCACACAAAACAAAGCGATACATTTTACAATGCGTGTGAAGAAACAACATCAAGTTACAAAAAATCCTAAACTTTTACTGTTCAATACAAGAAAAAGTCGAAAATTCTTCACTTTTTCAGCTGCTAGCGGCTAAAAAATTGACGTTCAATATTAAATTGTGACTTAACGATTTTTGTTTTTAATTACATTTTCATTTGTTGTGGTTGGAAGTTACGAAAAAGATTAATTATTTCTGTGCAAACTTCTTACATTACAAATTTAAAGGGGACTTTGCACCCGGTCAATCAGGAGAAAAATAATTTTATCCTCCCATTTTTTCCAACACAGAACGCGAATGTTTTCTTTGAATTCCAATTTTATTTCATTTGAATTTTTCCAATATGATTTTTAGTTGAAACGTCATATTGGACAGCCTACTATATATTTCCCTTTCTCGCAAAGTATTCTTTTCTCTTTTATCCGTTTCTCTTTTATCTTTTATTCGTGGCAAGTTTTAAGATCTTAAAAATACTAAAACAAACCAGTGTCATAATAGTTTAACATTGTGTTCAATTTTTAAGCTTTCGACTTTTTTCGGTGTAGTTTTAACTGCCTTTCTCGGTTTGTGATCCGTTCGTTTTATTAGGTGCGTTTTTTATTGATAAAAAATTAAAGCCATATTTACAATGAAACTAAACTTTAATAAAATTTAAAATTTTTATGTTATGCTTATAACTCTAATAATTTTTCAATTATTAATTAAGAGTTATATTTACGAGCTCAAGGTCTGTGTTGTTTTCTGAAGAAAACAACCAACAACAACAACAATACCCTTTGTATAGAGTAGCAATCATATAGCAGACTAGACAACACAGACCTTGAGCTCGTAAATATAACTCTTAATTAATAATTGAAAAATTATTAGACTTATAAGTATAACATAAAAATTTATAATAGAAGAGGTCGAATAAATTTACAAATAATATTTAAAATTTTTAAAACTGAATTCAAAATTTCCTCCTCCCTCCATGTCACACTTCGTCACAAATGTTCTAAGTCCCCTTTCCCCTCCCCCAAGAAGATTACTTCGATAAACAATTAAAGTGTTACGTAATTTATAATCAGCACATAAGAAGGTTAATTAAAGCTGTCGGAAAATAAGAAGGCCATGTAAAGCAAATAGCATGAATCTTCGATGTACGGCTTCGATACTGGCTAGCATATTCAAGTAAGGCCCTCATAAAGATTGGGTAGGCGATTTTTTAACAAATGTGTTGCAAAACTTCCTTTATCAATGTTTCACAAAATTAAGAACATGTTTGGCTCTGCTAATGATGTTGTGGATATGGGAGAAAAAATTCTTTTTTTTTCTCGCAAATTAAACCCAAGTCTCGCGAAAAACTTACTAAGGAAACTGGCTCACCAAATATGTAATAAGTACTTGAGGGAGGCTGGATTGAAGAATTTACCGAAAATTAGTCAATGAAACACAAAATATTTAAAGTAGGCCCTCCTACTTCAAAGTAGGCCCCTTCCGAAAGAATGCACTTATGGCAACGAATAATTCAATCAACAACTCATCAATATTTCAAACGCATTTTCCGGATCGACTTCAGTTCTTATTGTGAATTCTGATTTATGTCTTCTATAGACAGAAAACGGTTGCCTCGAACTTGTAATTTGAGTTTTAGAAAGAGAAAGAAAGTCAGCCAGATATCAGGTTAATTCGGGGGTTGTTTGATGATATTTGTTGAAGTTTTGGCCAGAAATTCATTCACAATGAATTTGCCCTGGGAAAAGAAAATTCAGATCTTTCGGAAATAGTCAATCGCCAACGCGCGTCATGTTCAAGGATGCGTGTACAATCGATACAAATTGATTTCTGGGACACAAAAACCTCAGCGGCTATCCCTCTCAAAACTTAAATTATCCATCACCATTTTATTAATTTTTTGATTGGTAACTTCAGTTGAAGAATCATCCACCACATCTCGACCTCTTTTGAATGCAATTAATAAAGTCTATTCACTGTAAACATCTGTAACATTTTCAGTGATTTGTTAGAAGAAATTGCATTCGCATTGCAAAATTTAAGGCAAATTTTTAGTTAAATATTTTAATTTATTGCTAAAATCGTACAACACACACTTGAAATAAACTGACTAAATTAAAAATTTGCAATTGTTTAAGTTTTCAGCCTACATTTTTTTCATAATTATCGATATGAGTTTAAGTATCTTGAATAAACAACGCAGAACTATATATGTATTTTAAATTTTTGCTCCACATGATCTCACTTTAACGTTATTCTTGTGTGCATAAAAATTTTCACAAACCATAAAACAAAATTTTTTTTATTTTATACTGCTACCATTCCTGTGCCTAAACAGTGTAATAAACTCTAAGCCGACCGTTATTGACCTCATCACGTGAAAGTGTGTTAATTACTGTAATTGGCTTAAATAGCTAAGCAGAAAACGAAACAAAAAAAGTAACGATTACTTCGACTATAAACACCGTGGAGCAACGAAATAGAGCAGGAAATAAAAAATAACAGCTACGCTGCAAATTTAAACAAATATCCATTTTCGACATCAATGAAGCACAAAGCTCGAAGCCCAAAAAAGAATTTAGATGTAAGAAAAAGGCCCATATTGAGAGGTCGAAATAAACAAATCAACAACGAAAACAAAAACATTGATCGCATAATAATAATAATAATGATAAATCAGCTAAGGCATTACAATGGAACGAACAATTTTTGATCTTTTGCTGCACAGTGGAGGTAAAAATTATGCACAACATGATCTAAGGATTTTCGCACCTGGCCGAAAACAAGCTTATTTTTTATATATTATTCCAAGTATTTGGCAAACAGCCAAGGTATAGGAATAAATAAATGACCAAAGCAAAATATTACAGCCATTACAAGTAAGAATTTTTTTTTTTTTCGTTCATGTTGGCTAGCCTGGCAGCACTTAAGAAATAATTGAGCACAAAACAAAACAAAAAACACATTGTTACATTTCTTAGATTTCGAATCTTCAATAAATATTGTGCTTAAATAGCATTTAGACAAGTAGAATTCATAAAAAGAAACAACGCTAGCCAATTTTCACGGACTTGGCAGATTTGCATTATTTCTGTGTCGCCCACTAAAATACGCATAAATTTGTCGTTGATGTGCGCCAATTAATCCATGACAACAATTAATTTCACTTTGCATCCCCTTGTTAGACACGCCTGTTCAACCTTTCCCACCACACACCTCTTTATTGTACTCTTGCTATAGAAAGATGCAGCGGAAGGTCTCGTTGTTCGGTACTACATATTAACATAGGCGAATTTTCCTTTTGAAAAATTCGAATGCATTTTGAATTTTTGCACTACTTCTATTTTGCACACTTTAACTGTGTAATGCCAAAAGCACTCAAAAACTGGCACAATTATTATTATCAATTTCAATTGGGATCTATTTTTTACATACGTTGCATTGTACCGCCTCCTTGTTTTGACTGCAAAACTATGTTTGATTTGAAGAGAACAATAATTGATTTTCTGTCAATTTGTCATATTGAGAAATCTCAGTTGGGGATTCAATGTCGTGTCTTAATTGATTGCATGTCGAGCGAGATTTTAATTATTTCATTTCTCTGAAATTCTCAAAGCTTTGAATATTGCAATGGTAATAAATCCTTTAAATTCATGTATGCAATCTTGTTTGAACACATATGGATTTTTTTGTTCATGAGAAAAATTAATTTTGTTCAGTAAAATACATTTTCGTTGCAAGCTTTAAACTATAATTATCTGAAATAAATTACTTTTAACGAAAACCTCAACAAATTGGTAAGTTTGAGCTGCAAAAACATGCTTATCTTCAACATATTTTTTCTCGATGGCTATTATATTGTAAAATTAAAATAAAAAACCTTCTGCACCTTGTTACGCAACTTTTCGAATTTACGAAAAAAAATTTTTTTTTAAAGTTATTTTTTTCTTTTAAAGTGGATAGGTAGATAAGTGACATACTTAGTGGATTTAAAGTGGGTTCTATCTGAAGCTTGGTAACTTTTCATTTTACTCTCGGCACTTATAATTAATTTCGCGTAAGAAGCTAACGCTTCAAAACGAGCTTTTATAGCAACGCAAAGTAATGGATGGAAGTGGAGTGCAGTGGATTAGAATGGATTTTAGTGGATTCTATCAGATGCTTTGTAACTGACGTTTGTAAACTTATAATTTTACTCTCGTATAATATAAAATAGAGTACACCAGTGGTCGAAATTCGACCTTTCCGCCATACCACCCCCGAGCTACACTGGGTATTCCAGCTAGCCTCTAATTCATTTAAAAAAAAAGTGATCAAAATCGGTTGAGAAACACAGGAGAAAGAGGTACTAAGCTGTTTAGCCTTCGCATATTTATGTATAGATAACTTCGCTAAAGAAACTAACGCTACAAAAAAGAAAATAAGCCCAAGTTTATCTAAATCCATCCAGCGGCTCCTGAGGACACCCGTTTTTTAAAAACGTTATTTGAGAAAAATACATTTTCCTAAAATGTTGTTGCTGATTCGAATTTCTCTAAATTTTTAGAATTTCTTGAATACATAATCACAAAAATTATCGAAAAAATAGTAAAAAAAAAAAATTTTTACACCTGTACTAGACCCCTAGTCCCTTAAGTGTCATAAGGCTCCACAAGGAAAATATTGGGAAATATTACAAGATTAATATGAATATGAATATGAGTATGAATATGAATATGAATATGAATATGAATATGAATATGAATATGAATATGAATATGAATATGAATATGAATATGAATATGAATATGAATATGAATATGAATATGAATATGAATATGAATATGAATATGAATATGAATATGAATATGAATATGAATATGAATATGAATATGAATATGAATATGAATATGAATATGAATATGAATATGAATATGAATATGAATATGAATATGAATATGAATATGAATATGAATATGAATATGAATATGAATATGAATATGAATATGAATATGAATATGAATATGAATATGAATATGAATATGAATATGAATATGAATATGAATATGAATATGAATATGAATATGAATATGAATATGAATATGAATATGAATATGAATATGAATATGAATATGAATATGAATATGAATATGAATATGAATATGAATATGAATATGAATATGAATATGAATATGAATATGAATATGAATATGAATATGAATATGAATATGAATATGAATATGAATATGAATATGAATATGAATATGAATATGAATATGAATATGAATATGAATATGAATATGAATATGAATATGAATATGAATATGAATATGAATATGAATATGAATATGAATATGAATATGAATATGAATATGAATATGAATATGAATATGAATATGAATATGAATATGAATATGAATATGAATATGAATATGAATATGAATATGAATATGAATATGAATATGAATATGAATATGAATATGAATATGAATATGAATATGAATATGAATATGAATATGAATATGAATATGAATATGAATATGAATATGAATATGAATATGAATATGAATATGAATATGAATATGAATATGAATATGAATATGAATATGAATGTGAATATGAATATGAATATGAATATGAATATGAATATGAATGTGAATATGAATATGAATATGAATATGAATATGATTTTGGATATGGATATCGATTGGAAGATGAATCTTGGTAAAGATATGTATATTAGATGAGTTTATTAAAATTTATAATACATGCAATCAGCAGAAAATTGTTAAAGGCCGTTTAGAGGCTTAGATTTCTGAAAATTTTAACTAAATATCTCTGATTCCGAGAGTGCTCAAGCTGAAAACCTGTATTTTTGGAGAATTTAATAAGGTATTCCAGCTTTATTTTTTAAGGGTATTCATACTAAAAAAAATTTTACTCAGTCAACTATTTTTCCATATAAAAATCAAATTTTAAGAATCTTGAAACTTGTTTTGGAAGAATTATATTATTAGTTCAGTCAAATAAAATAAATGAATCAAGACAAATTTCCTAATTATAACCGTCTTTAGCGAACCAAAAAGCTGAATTGAAATTTGTTTTCACTCGAATGGAATAAGTTTATTTCAAAACAAAAATATCTTATTTTTACTAGCTTAATACAAGTTCCAACATCCATTTTATCTTACTTACTTTACCATTTAAACCAACGAAAATATACTCTATTCTTCCAATAAATTGCCCTTTGAACTTATGTGTTACTAATGTAAAGTTTTCTGTTTTATTAATTGTATATAAAATTTAAAGTAAATGTCTAATTTAGAGCAATTTAATAAAATAACACTCTGTCAATTTAACATCAATATGCACTAAATAAATCTGACCTCACTGCAGTTATGATTTTCATTACTATGATTTAATAATTGATTTTAACTTTTGGTAAATAATGCAATTTTCATGCACCGCCTCCATAAACTGTCAGTGGCGCAGACAAATCATCACCTGCCCGTACACTGACACCGAGTGTCAACAGCATATATGTATATATAGTATAATTTGGTCCATTATATATGCGTTGTTGTAAACCGTTTCAATATTCACTTTATTTTTGCCACTCTTAGTCAAAATGCAGCGTTGACATGTTCCATGCAAAATTGTTGGTTATTGTTGATAGAATTTATTGAAATTGCCACAGCTAATAAATTAATAGTGAAAATAGCGGAATAACGACGACTACGACTACGACGACGGAAGTATGCCATGTTGACTAATCCGTGCAAAGCGTTGTAAATTATTTGGTTTACCTTAAGTTGATGCGGAATTTAATTGAAGTGCTTGGTTAACAAATAGTGAGTGTAACGTGAGCAACCGGAAGCAGGTATAGCGGTTAATTAAGGGCGGAGCTTAAATGGAACAAAATTGAGAATTTCAATCAGCAAATGATGATGAAGTTGTACAGATTAACGAAGATAAATTATGATGAAGATAGTGCTGTAGCATAAGTTAAATGGCATTTGAGGAGCGAAGTAAAATAAATGTTTAACCCTTTTACTCGCTAGTTTGAAATAATAGACAAAACGATGTTTTATTTCTGTTAAGTACCAGGAAAACAAATCTGCTGACTGGTTGCCAATTCGATGGACATATAAGACTTTAGTTGAAAAAATTCTGAAAACTCAACAAATTGTAAGATAATCCTAAAAAAAAGGATTAAATTGCCGCCAACAACTACAAATAACAAATATATTTATTTCGGTTTTGAAAAAACCAAAAAAAAATTCATTAATATTGGGCAGTTTAAAATATATTTTTTCCACTGTTTTTTATTTTAATGATCAATAATTTATTTGTCAAAAAACGAAAACTGACTTTAAGTGGCTGTTAAAAATTAACTAACGAAGTTTGAATGATGAAACTGGCACTATGTTATAGCTTGGTTAATTCTATTGAATTGTCACAAAATTTCAAGATCGAAAAAATAGAGACGTCAAAATTGATTTGAAATAAGCGATAGCTGCCTTAGGACAGCCTTGCTGGTTATAGGGTTAAGAATATTTTCAGAAATGTTCGTTGTATAAGGTTGGCAAGCTCAGCACTTTTATTTTATTCATTACAAAAATAGTAATAAAAGTAATAAAAAATAGTAAAAATTTCATTACAAAGATGAGTTTGTTCACTAACAAATAATTGTTACAAGTTATTACAAATTGCTACAAGTTTTTACTTGCAAAGCGTTCACGTACTCGAAAAACTTGCAACGAGAGAAGACAATGAGAGCATAAAAAAGTGAGAGAGAAAAAAGTAGCTACAAGTTTCTGCTAGTAAAATTTCTACTTGCAAGAACGTTGCTAATGAAAAAAAATGGTTTTTCAAAAATAAAACAAGCACTCAAAAGTTATTTCTTGTAGATTTCCTATAAAAATGGATGGAAGAAGAAACATTTGTGCTTTAAAGTCTTTGGCGAACAATTTTAATTTATTTTATGTGGCTCCATTTTCAAATATTTTAAGTGTCAAATATTTTAAAAGAACTCGAATTAACAAATTTTTTTGGGTTTCAAATATGCTGTTAAGTCCATGGCAGAATTATAAGGTAGGGTCGACTCGGAGAGGAATGGAGTAGAAAGCAGAATAAAGCTACATTGATGTCAAAATCAGCTGTTCATCGCGAATTTCCTTATACTCACGTTCGCAGTTGTTTTTAGGTTAAAACTGTTACAGTTTTTTTTGCAATTTTAAGATTTCTTTCACATTTTATAGTTTTTATTACACTATTTTTTATAATATTTTCACTCAAATTAGCACAAATTTAACACCCGCGACCGCACTGTTTGCAAATTGGAAGCATCAAATATTTTCTTCATTTGCAATTTCTACGAAATTCGTCGTTTTGACATATACTATGTTGCTTCTCATTATCCACTCTTCGTTGACGCGTGAGAGCACTCAGCAAAACGGCCCTACCTTATCATTGTATCATGGTTAAGTCGTTCCAGCAGCTTTTTGTTTTCAAGTTTCTACTAGTTTTCTGTTCACGTATTTTTTTTACTATTTTTTTGTGTCACTATTTTGTGACACTTCTTTTCTCAATTCTTCTTTTGCTCTCTCCCTGCAAGTCAAGTACGTGAACAGACCTAATATAAACTAAAATTCTTAAAATTCTTAATACACCCAAGAAATTGCAAATATTTCAGAAATTTGAATAAAACTAAGTACTTGGCGTAACGTTTTTTAAAACTATACAAAAAATACTCTTATACAATTTCGTAAAAGGAAATTACAGCTTAAATAAGGCGTCAAGAAATTATAGCATAATATTAATTCGCAGAGTAAATTAAACTGTCGACTATAGTTTTGATCCTAATCGAGCTCCAACTGTGTTGTAGCCTGTAAAATTAAGTTTTGCCTTAATACTTCTACGTTTCGCTTTGTCACCCCGTTTTTTATTCATATCCATTTATAAAATGGAACATTTTAGTTTTCTTTTATGCAACTATTTCTCCGAATGACAATATTATTTGCAGTTGCTTTTATTTTTATTTTTATTATTATTTTTATTGCATACTTACTTAATTCGGTTTCCTTTTAATTTTGTCATTTCATTCTTTGCTATACACTCATACTTTACTACCAGTATATCCTGACGCATATCATGTCACTCACAATGAGTAGTTGTTCTCCATTACAGGACAAACGCAGTTGGTGCTCGCATGTTGACTTCTTCTAAATTAATTCTGGCGCACTTCGGTTATGGTCTTTAGAAACCTTTCAAGGAAAAAGAAAAAAGTAAAAAGAGAGGTTGATGTAAGAGTTGGAGAAAGATATTGTGTACAAGATTAATCAGGACAATTAACCGCAGGCGGCGGCTTATGGTGCTCATTCATTATGCAATTATTTTGAATGACTCTCTTATGTGGCATTTTCATTAAACTGGTTGTTGTAACGATATATATCGTTGAATATAGCGGAAATGATGTTAAGTACAAAATTGTTATTGTTGTTACCAAGGGTAATCGGTTAGACAAAAAAAAAAAAAAACAAAAATGTTGTTGAAAAACTGTATTGTATAGGAGCAAATTGTTTTTTTTTTTTTTGATAATGCAGGAGTGGTTTCCTGCAGTTAATACTTTAAATTTATTAATTTCAATAATAGTTGCAAGATAAATCAACACTATTTTATTTTATTACCATTAAATTGAAACATTGATAACTGTTAAAAAAACAAAAAAAAAATAAAAGTTAAATACTATAAAGTTAAATACTACTAAATAAATACTGTGAGTAGATATAGTTAAATACCTAGATAGAAACAATTTTCAAAAGAATTGAAAGCAAAAATATCCTAAAATTAAAAAGAGGACTAACAATTTACGTTTAACTAGCATTAAAAGCCTGAAGGAAGCATCCTTGAAATAACGGGGTTAAATTCTTATTAATGTAGTATTGCAATTTGTCACGCAAAAACATGAATTCTTTTAATTTTTTTTATTCTTAATTAATTACTTCAATAATCTAATCCTAGCATCTCAAATCAAAATTCGAAAAAATAAAAAAGTTATCCATATATACTTATATATCTATGCATATCTACGATGGATTATATGCAATGACAAAACTTTAAACATGTTTTTCTCAAAACCATATTTTGCAACTGGCGCATAGACAGTAGGTATGATATTTTCAGTACAATTGTATTTTTACGGTACAATTTTACGTCACTCATACTTTCTTACTGCCAGTATTGCCATGTGTCGGTGAAGAAAATTCACATTCTGTTCCCCGTTTTTAAGTCTTAGTTCTCCGGCTTTTTCACCGTTTTTCTATCTTTTCTTATTTTAAGAGCTGAAAAATTTGAAGTAACTTTATCGAAATCCATTTTATTTGCAAGTTCGTTTTCAATGGATAAAATAGATAGGTCAGAAACTCTTGCCTGTCCCATCGAAGACCTTAAATAAGTCTTTATTATTTCAGCTTTGAAAAACTGCTTTCACATGATGATACAAGTACCGAAGCACTTGTTTAATTGTGTGATTTTATTCCAATGTTAATGAAATGTTTGGAAAAATTTCCAAAAAGTCCCACTTTACAATGAATGTGAATAATAATAACTGTCCAATCCTTGGTGTTTTTGGAATCAATTTGTGCTGCTTTTATGTGTGTACGTTACCTTGGAATTTCAACAATTAGATCTTTTTCTGAGATTTCGTTGTCGAAATTGTGTCACCCCAAAAATGGTGGCACCCAGAGTGGACCGACCCCCCCTATCCGCCTTAGTAACGTTTCTGGATCAACTTAAAAATCCTAACTTTCGGTACGAAGTTATATAATAATATTTATTTATTAATATTTATTTTATTAGTATGGAGGCTTTACCATACTAATACCATTTTTATATCATTTTCGAAACTATTTTTTAAAATCTTCAAACATTTGTTTTTTTTTTTGTCGTCAATTCTTTGTTCTAAAAATTCGGCAACAATTAGTTTTTACCTAACATTTTGCACTGACCATAGGGTAGTACTACCCATAGATTGAGATTGAGAAAAAAATGTTTTTATGGGTTATATTTTCGTTTCAATATCATGTTGAATTGGTGTTTGATTTGACTTTTTACTAAATAACTTTATAAAAATTTAATTCAACAAAGCTAAAATAAGTTATTATTTTCTCATTTGTTGGATACTATTTTTGTCACTTTTTCCAAATTGTGACCAAATTGATCTATTGTTACTTTAGGCACAATTTTTACCATATTAGAATAACAAGACATCGAACCATTTTTCTTTAAGCTTAACGTCAGAATCAATGTTGTAAGAGTACGTGTATTCTCTACTCCTAAAAGAGTAGAGTACTAAAGAGTACTCTTTAGCAAAACTCCTAGAAGATTTCTAACAGTTTATTCGAAATACTAAAAACATTTCTTTGAGATTTATATTCTGTATCAAAATCGTGGCATTTGGACTGAGAAATAGCATGTAAGAAAAATATGCCCAAAGGAAACTCTGATTATATAAATTTATAATTTAATTTTTTAGAGCAGATTAAGTAAACAAACAAATTAAACAAACATATCATTTAGAAGTGAAACCTATTTAAATTAATTTAAATTAAGAGATGACATATATTGGTTCGACAAGGTGGTTACAAAAATTCTTGAAATGGTTTATTCACATTTTCCACGTTTTGATCACTGTTTTTCGCTGCATCCCGTTTTAGTCGAAAAATCGTAGGGAAATGAGGAAAATTCTGGCACTCAGCAGCTCTGCCTACTACACAAGTTTTTTCGATACAATTTATTTAAATAATATGTATGTGAAAGTTTTTTTTTTTAAGAGTAACTTACTATACTATACCATACAAAAATAACTATACAACAATACAGCGGATTATATGTGAGGTAACTGCCGATGTGGCGGCCGTGGCGTAGTGGATAGATTGTGTGTCTCTTACGCCAGAGAACCCAGATTCGAATCCTCCATCTAACACAGAACATTTATTCAATTGAATTAATTTTTCTGTTCGGCCGTCACCTCTCTGCAGACAATGGCAAACCTCAGAGAGTAAAAACTGGCATGAAAAGCTTTTAGAGAACATAAGCCGTTTGGAGTCGGCGTTAAACATGTAGTTCCAGTTATCGATCATTTGTGTGTAAACAATTCACATCACACACAACACAATTGGTCATAAGAAGCTCGGTCAAACTCCTTTCAAGGGCTGAGAAGGCCATTTCGTTTTTTTTTTAATACCGATGTAACGAAAGGTTTCAATGACAACAAAAAACAACAAAAATTCATCGCACTCGGCAGCATAAAAAAATACAAAATTGTTATTTAGAAGTAGTTCTAATTCATAGAGCGATTCGAATCTACTGCCTCTCAAACTTCAGACGAAAGTTCTCCTCTCTGAGCAACATGTTCATGTCAAATAGAGTTGCTGGTTATTTATTAATTGAATTGTGTCTTGGCTATATTAATAGTAATGCACAAACCACAAAGTTTACATAAAATTACCGAAAATGTGCTTAAAGGTACGATTATTGCAATTGAATTATTATAAAATAGAATGAACACCGCTTACATACGCCACTACCACTAATAGCGCTGCAATCGATTTGCATATCATCAATGTTTAAAACCAGGTTCATGCACATAGTTAAATAAAATCCCAAAATAAACAGGATTAATATTGGGTATATACATTGAAAACAGAACTTTTTTGGATGAGAACAGTGCTCTATTTTAGTTAATAGTTAATTAATGAAATTACATGTTATTCAAAATATTGTCACTCGCTTGCGTTCACTTTTTCCAAATTTTTTTTAAAAGCAAATGAGTTCCGCGTTGGAAAAAGGTTTCGACCTTTGAGGCCAAGAACGAATCAAGCCAATTTTTGATACCTTGCACATAAGTAAAGCGTATTCCAGTGAGCGCGTTTTGCATTGAACGAAATAAATGGTAGTCGGATGGCGCCAAGTCTTGTGAATATGGCGTGAGAGATAAAACTTCGCAGCCATTATTCTCCAGATAATTTTTGACCGGGATAGCAACGTGTGGTCGAGCACTGTCATGATGGGAAATTACAGACTCGTGCGTGGTCGAATACTTAGGCCATTTATCTGTCAATTCTCGCTTCAAACGAATTAATTGTTGTCGGTAAAGCTGTCGCGTAATGGTTTGACCTAATTTCAGCAACTCGTAGTGGATCGGTGCCTTTTGATGCCACCAAATACTGAGCATTACCTTAATCGCCTTTGACATCGATGTTTCTAGTTGGCTAGGCTTTACATACAATTTCTTGCGCTTCGGGTTATCACTATGTATCCATTTTTCGTCGCCAGTAAGAATTTCATTCAAAAAAGACTTTTTTTTTTTGCGTTCGAGGTGTATTTCAGACATGCAAAATACTTCCCGCAAATGCTGTTTTTTCGCCAATTATCGAAGTTCTCCATAATAGTAAAAACTTATGCGCACACAATGTTAGCAAATTGTATTTGTGGCTTTTTGACAGCTTAATTTTATTAATTAATTAATTAATTAATTAAAAGAAAAAAGAAGTCCGCCAGATTATTTATAATTTGTAAGGACATCTTTTTTTAATTGGACTAAAAAACACATCTGGCAATATCTCGAAAACAACGTGACTGAAATTGAAATTGAATTGGTATTGATTTTTGAAATTTGCGGCCGATATTACAAAGGCATTTCCTACACAGCCACACAAAATAAATCGTCTTTCGGGCCCAGAGGACCATGTTTTTATATATTTTTTTGGTCACTGAATAAGAATCCAAAGTCAGGCAAAGAAAATATGTAATAATTGTAAATTTGTGATATCGATTTTTCTCATCTTAAAGAGGCAAACTGCAAACATTGTTTATTTTTTGTATATAATTTCCACAGATTACATTGATTTGCTTAGAATTCTTCAAACAAAATTGATTATTTTGATAATCAATTCATTTGTATTTTTAGCCTGCCGCTTAATCAGTACAAAAAAGATCCTTGATAAAAACCCATTCAAGAACATGTCGCAAACTCATTAATTATACTCTAAAGCCACCAAATAAGAACAAATGCTTGACTTTGACAACAACAACATCGACCTGCACCCTGTCTCAAAACTACCCTCACATGTCCTATACATAAACCGAAAAAAAAATTAATAAAAAAAAAACCAAAGAAACACCCGCTCAATGTCAAAGTGGTTTGAGCTTGTTTCACTTAAGGTTGAACTGTCAAACAAAATTTATGCTTTAGACAAAAACAACAACAGCTAGCTCAAAAAGACACACGAACAAACAACTTGAATAATAAATAGTTGTTGTGCCTGCCAAACAAATTTCAATATCATCAAAAATTAATTTCACTAATTCGATTAAAGCCAAAAACAAAAAAAAAAAAAAACAGAATTTGTGGCATGTTGTTGATGTGTAGGCCAACAACACATGCCTGCAACCCATTAATTGCTGTAACCAAAAGAATGTCCAAGTGTGTGTGTGCGAGTATGGGTGCGTGTATGTTGGTAATTTTTATGCGTTCATGTTGGCCCATCGAAAGTGTGTCCTTGCACGGAAAAAAATTAAATGTAGAAAATACTATTCCAACTTCACACAGTAATAAAAGTGCAAATAAAAATTACTGTTAGTTTCAGTAAATGAATAATTTTACTGAATTCTAATTAAAAAATAATGTAACCATAGTAAAATATGCAGCTTAAATGTCGAAAAGTACACAGATGAACTCTGGCAAATTTTGATACGAAGATTAAAAAGTTGACACAGTAAAAAATAAGGGGGAGTGCTGCGATATTTTGTTGAGAACACTATTCAATTATTATAGTGTATCAAATAAGAAATTACAGTGTACAAATTTAGCACCAGTGGACTGTTAGTAATTCATAAACACGTTTTGCTTCAAATTTTTAAACGCGAGCTACAGTTTTGTAGAAGTGCGTTTGATTGACATGCGAGGTTCGTATCTCAGCTCTGTTAAAGTCAATTTTCAAAAACAATAAAAAATCAAATTTCTCAATTAAATCACTTTTTATCACAAAAAAAAACTATAGTTTCATTTGGAAAAAAGAAAACCTATAACATACAAAATAATTTTTTTATGGTTTGCCAACGATAAATCTTACCATTTCCGGGGGTATATTTCGCAGTGTGTACCACTTAATATTTCATTAACAATATTTTTCAAACATTAACATACAGTTTGTAAACTTTAGAAAATTCATTTTTTTGGTCAATTCCTACATTTAAGTTTTTTCCGTGTGGGTAGCAAAACAAAAAGCAGGTAAAACTATTTCACTATAAGATGCGGAGTGGCTCATAATGACGATAGTGCTGCTGATTTCATGGTGGGTTCGTATGTCGGAAAAGCTGCGACTGTCGATGAATGATGCTTAATTAATATTGCATAAGTTGTTGTAAGAAATTTGTAAGCATTTGGTTGTATTAGAAGTGCACCAGCTCGATAGAGATCAGGTTATCAGGGTATATAACAGTACGTTCAAAAAGACCATAGGATGGCACATAGATGGCGTTACTAGATTTTTTCTAAATGATTTTTATTTAGTACCAACCTTCAAACGATACATTTGAAGGAGGAAGCATTTTGAGTGCAACTATTGTTATTGAAAAAAAAAAATGGAAAAAAGTGAATTTCGAGCTTTGATAAATGCATTGGTGCATTGGTTTTTGATGAAAAAAATACAGTGGAAACCAAACAATGGCTTGATAAACATTATCCGAACTCTGCTCCATGGAGACAAATGGTAGAAAAGTGGATTGCTAAATTTAAGCGTGGTCGTACAAGTACAAATGATGCAGAGCGCAAAAGACGCCCAAATCAGACTGTTATTCCACAAAACATCAAAAAAAAATTACAAACTGGTTATGAACGATCGCAAAATGAAGGTGCACGAGCTAGTTGACATTGTAAAGATATCAGATGGTAGTGTTTTTACCATTTCACACGAACATTTGGGTATGCGAAAGATTTGTGCAAAGTGGGTGCCACGAGAGCTCACAGTCGACCAAAACCAACAACGAATTGATACTTCAGAGGAGTGTTTGGCGCTGTTAAGCCGCAAGAAAATCGAATTCTATTGTCGATATGTGACAGTGGATGAAGCATGGCTTCACTATTACACACCAGAATCCAAAAGACAGTCAGCTGAGTCGACGAACCGACGAACCGAATCCAATGTGAGCAAAGACCCAACAGTCGGCTTGTAAGGTGATGGCGTCTGTATTTTGGGATGTGAAAGGAATAATATTCATCGACTATCTCCAAAAAGGAACCATCAACATCGACTATTACTGTGCACTTTTGGATCGATTGAAGGCTGAAATCGCCAAGAAACGGCCACATTTGTAAAAGAAAAAAGTGTTGTTTCAACAAGACAATGTACCGTATCACAAATCGATGAAAGTGATGGCAAAATTGAATGAATTAGGCTTCGAATTGCTTACCCACCCACCGTATTCTCCAGATTTAGTCCCCAGCGACTTTTTCCTGTTTTCAGACCTCAAGAGAATGCTTGCTGGAAAGAAATTCAAGTCCAATGATGAAGTAATCGCTGAAACTGAGGCCTATTTTGACGAGAAAGAGAAATCGTACTATAAAAGTGGTATCGAAAAGTTGGAAAATCGCTATACTCGTTGTATCGCTCTCGAAGGCAACTATGTTGAACAATATAATCTAGTTTTATCAAAATTTTGTTTTTTTCTTACTTATCCTACGGACTTATTGAATGACCTGTTATGTTCAGTATACTTTGGCAATTTATCATGCTAAGACATACACCGGAACAAAGTTCACAAATCGTGGAAATTTATTTTCATCTGAGCAGGTTATATGCAAAACAATGAATCAATTTATGTGTACGTTTACTCTTATGGACAATATTCAGCCAATACTAGCTCATACTGTGCGAACCGAAGAAGCCATCGCCGCTGTGTGTGAGGTGAGTGTAAACTGATGATGAAGCCAACTGGCAAATGATTCGCGACTTTTTGGTTCCCCATGTGAATATCAATCGTCTAAGTTCTAAATAATTTCTGCAGGACGGTGCAACATTACGGGACGAAAGTTTGGTGACCGAATCATATCAGAAAATTGGCCTGTTAATTGAACATCTAGGTCATGTGATTTGACTCCGTTAGACTACTTTTTGTGGAGGTATGTCAAGACACTAGTCTATGCTGATAAACCTACGACTAACTGATCCGCTACGATTGGGAACCAACATTTGGCGCGTTATTGGCGAGATAAGGCCGACTATGCTCTAAAAAGTAATGCAAAATTGGATCGATAAGATAATATTCATAAGACGTATTAGGGGTGGTCATTTGCCCAAAATTGTGTTCAAACATTAAATGCCGTTTAATTTGCGAACTAATAAAGCTAAAACATTGGCCATTTTATTAATTTTTCTGTGTCTTATTTAAAAAACTTCTATGCCACTTAAAAAAGGCACCCTTCATAAAAAAGCTTCATATTCACAAATTTTCGGTATCTAAGAGGCACTGAAATTTAGGTTTAATGTGAGCTTTTTAACGAAGAAATTTAAATTTTTGTGCGGGAAATCGATGTCAACCGAAGTCTCGTTTCTCTTTATACCATATGCATTTCCAACAAGAACTTTTTAACCTACTTCAAAAGGAGGAGGTTCTCAAGTTCGTCGGTTTCTCTGATTTTTTTTTTTTTTTTTTTAATTGATTGCCTGATTGCCATAACTTTTGGTGAACAGACAGATATCATAAACACGGAGGTGCCCGTACAAAAGTGGGCGGTATTCGAGAACTGGGCGTGGCAATACTAGATCTCGCAATACTAGATATTACTGCATTTCGAATAATATTGATACTAGGGTACTGCAATTTAGTGTAGTGGTAGGCACAATTATTACAAATTACCATCAGGAAAATGGGCGTTATTCGACAAATGGGCGTGGCAATATTAGAAAAACAGTGTATCTTGAACACTGTTTTTCTGAGACAAGAGTACTGACATTTATTATAGGAGTAGGCATTATTAGTACAAATTATGGTCAAGAAAGGGGGAGTTATTCAAAAATGGGCGTGGCAATATTATAAAAACACTGCAACTCGAATAATATTGACACTAGTGTGCTGAAATTTAGTGTAATGGTAGACACAGTTCATAGAAATTACGGTCAAGAAAATGGACGTTATTTGAAAAATGGGAGTGGCAATATTAGAAAAAGATTGTATCTCGAATAATATTGACACTATGGCACTGCAATTTGGTATAGGGGTAGGCATTATTAGTTCAAATTACGGTCAAGAAAGTGGGCGGTGTTTGACTACTGGGCGTGGCAATATTAGAAAAACAGAGTATCTCGAATAGTATTGACACAAAGGGCACTGAAATTTATTGAAAAACAGGGGTAGGCAGAATTATTAAAAATTACGGTCAATAAAGTAGGCGTTTTCCGAAAAATGGGCGTGTCAATACTAGAAAAACACTATCTCAGTTAATATTGACGATGGGGTACTGAAATGAAGTACAAGATAGGCTCAATTACTACAAATAACGGTCAAGAAAGTGGGCGCTTATTCAACAAAGGGGCGTGGCAATATTAGAAAACACTATCTCGAATAATATTGATACTAGGGTAAAAAAATTCGTTACAATAATTGGTATAATTATTTCAAAACACGTGACATCTAATTTAAATTTAAGAAACAGATATTTAAAATAACCAACAAACTTTCAGAATTTAATAGAACAAATTTTTTTAAGCACAATTTTATATATGCAGTGCATAATTGTGTATAATTTTTTCGAAAATTTATCATATTCTCCAAAAAGGAAGAAATAAAAACTTAAAAAAAAGACCCCCGACTACAAAATCACTACAAAGTAAAAAATAGTTTTAACATAACTTTCCCTTTAAATTTCTTGGTCATATTTGGCAGTTTATTTAATCATATTATTACATTGGAAAACTTATTATTTTAATTTTTTTCTAGTTTGTTTTATTATCATAAATATATTAATATCTTTATGAACACAAAAGCTTTGAAGTTGGCGCTTCTGATTAAAAGTCTGATTATATTAGCGCCGACCTTAAAAGTTTTTGTATGCATAATGAAGGTAATATATTTATGATAATAAAACAAATTAGAAAAAAATTAAAATAAGTTTTGAAATTCCATAAAAAATTGCTAGCAACCTTAACTACGCCCCTGAGTTCTAGCGATTAAGAAAAATCGATTGAACATAATGACTTAAATCTCAGTAATTTGCCGAATATTATACTGGCCTGAGTAATATATTTTTTTAAAAGCTTGTTACTTATGTCTTATCACTACTTTTTTACCCGTTTTTGGCCCGAAAAATGGCATTTGTCGTGTTTTTTTACTTAAATACGCGTAAAATTACTTATTTTTGATTTTTGACTAATATTGATATAGGCCATTATTGTGTTTCAGACCAATGGTGGCGAAGCTATCGCTAGAAACGTTTACCTTTTTATGTTCGAGGTGTCTCATTCAGAACATGTTCCACCTATATTAAGTTTCTTTTTTCTAAACTTTAAGAGTATCTTAAAACATTGTAAAAAGTTTTGTATATAAACATATTAAAGGGTTCCTGTAAAAAAATCATAAATATTTGACCTAAAAAATGCAGATTCAGGCGTTGCCTTAAGGTGAGACGGCCGGTGAAATCATTATTTTCCAGATAAAATTTAAGGCCCCAGTCCCGTCACTGATCGATACTTAGTGTTGTGCTACACTCTTGGAGTTATATTACCCTATGTTTGTTTCAAAAATTGATGTCCCTAATTAACTGCACGTAGCTTACTGTATATCTCACAAAAGCCTTCCAGCTGTTTTTGCCCTCAAAAAAAAAACATCCAAATAAAAAATTCAAAATTCACATAGGCATTTGAAGTAGGCTATATCTACATTGGAATAATGTCTTAAAATTGTAAATTTCCGTCACACCCTCATCCACAAACATTTGTTGGCAAAGACTTTCACTTTCATTTGCAATTCAAAAGACATAAATTTTGATATAAAAGAAAAAAAAAAAAAAACTTAACCTACACGAGCATTTAATTTGTGCCGCATTCTAAATGAACACGAATTACTTAAATAAAAAAATATTTTTACACATATGAGGATAGACATGAAATTGGCTGCCTTTTACAGGCTGCAAATGTGTGGCATCCTTTTATTGTGCGACTCTTAGCGCGGCATGCCACACTTTTTATTTAAGGCGATTTTTTTTTTTACAATTTCAACACCTTGTGGCATGCAGTGAAGTTTGGATATGGTAATAAAATTAAATTAAATAAAAATGGCAGCACTGTTTAAGCAACTCGCTGCGTGGGTACAAGCAAGGACAAGTTGTTGGCTTGTAGTTGGCAGCACGACGATGTATATTGGAGGATGGGGTCTGTTAAGTCCTCAAGTCAGAAACGCACACCTTTTTGTATGAATTTAATTTGCCTGCTGTAAATGGAAATGAAAATTAAATGACTTGGCTGTGAAATAATTTCATGCGAGCTATTATATTGAGAAAGTGTAGGGTGTAGCGTGGCTGTCCTTGAAAGGGCTTTCGTTTGAGGTACACTTGAAGGAGATAATGCAACATTCTGTTAACAACTTGTACACAGTTTAATGTTTTATGTTTCAAATTGAAAAAATCTTGAAAATTAACAACTTTAAGTTTTATTTTAACTGACAACATACGAGTATTTTAACTTTCTATATAGATTTCGACACTTTAATTCAAAATTTTTTTTTCAGTGCATACAATTTGCTAGTGTTGAATTTAATTAAGTTGCTACATTAAATTAGATCAATTTATAATCTTTAGAAAAACAAGTATAACAGGAGAGTGTTTTTTTTAACCTTCACAAGCATTTAATTTTTCATAAATAAAACTTTATAACCACAAATTTTTGTACTCGTATAATGATAAAAAAACAACAACTTTTTTAAGTATGAAATACATATAAAAACTCTGTGAAGTAGTATTAGTAACTTTGTGAAATACACTGTTAAAAGGATAACATATCGTTTGTGCGGGAAATAAATATTTGGATGTTAGCTAATCGCAGTTAAGCGCAGCTTTAAAGATTTGATTAAAAAAAATGTATATATGTGTGTGCCATGCACGATGAAAGTGGAACTATTAGACATGAATAACGCAGCAAAACATTCTGCAAACGTAAGCATCAAACATGCAAAGTGTACTTCGTTCAAGGTTGATACAGCATTCTAGCAGATACGAGGGTGGTCTGAAAAGTATCCGACCCTAACGTGAAGATGGCAGCACTCGTCAATAAACGCTAGAGAATGTGCTTGTACATCTTTTGACAGATAGGGTGCGGTGATTGAACCGTTTCACCTGTGAAATTTTGGCAGCGCGCTAACCATAACTAATGTCCATATATTGTAAAACGCAAGCGATCACGTCACTTGGGCTTTTTTTGTCTGTCAATACCGTTTTCATATGAAGCAAAACAAACTCTCTTTCTCTCACTGAAATTTTGTACTGAAATTTATTGCCAGACAAAGAAAAACGCAAGTGACGTGATCGCTTGCGTTTTACAAAATACGGACATAAGTGTCATACCGTCACGTGTTTCATTGGCGCACAGTTTTCGGTGATACAGCGAAGCGTTCAGACGTACATTGTCGAGTGGTAGTGTGATGCCAGCCGTGTTTTCAATATGAAACGTTTCACCCCACAAACTCCGTTTTAATGCGCATTTAGTGTTTTTGTGTGTGTTTTCAAAGCGTTCTTATTGGATTTTTGGCGTTTTTCAATTCATTGCCACAAATGCGGCCATATCACTTGAAATGCGTCGACATGGGCAACCGTGGCTACTACACCTGTCGAAACTGCGACTCTGATCTCAATATTAGCGTTGAATAATAAATTTTGATTCCATGACTTTTATTCAGTATTTTTGTTTCTTGCTGACCTAGGAGCCTGCCCGAGGATATAAAACCGATTTTTGTTGATGTTTATACATGAAAACGGAAAGATTCTTTTGGTGAAACGCTTCACCCCACCATTTTTCTAAAATTAAAAAAACGAACATTTTCGAAGTATCCCCATAATTTTTTGCCGAAATCGAAAATATTCGAATCCGAGCGCACAGAAATCAAGAAAAATGTATATTTTTGCAATTTAAGCCAAAAATCATTTAAAAATTATTATTGAAATTTTAATTAAAATTAATTAAAAATTAAATTAAAATTAATTAAAATTATTATTTTTAGGGGTGCTGTGAGCCGGAGCCTTGCACGAACGTTCGTTCGTTCGTGGAAAATAGATGTTCGTTCGTTCGTTCATAGAAAATAGATGTTCGTTCGTTCGTTCATAGAAAATAGATGTTCGTTCGTTCGTAGAAAATAGTTGTTCGTTCGTTCGTTCGTGGAAAATAGAAGTTCGTTCGTTCGTTCATAGAAAATAGATGTTCGTTCGTTCGTAGAAAATAGGTGTTCCTTCGTTCGTTCGTGGAAAATGGTTGTTCGTTCGATCGTTCGTTCGTAGAAAATTTATGTTCCAGAAATAGAATCACAAAAACTTAGGCCAGTGCGAGTTGCTTAGAGTTCGAGTCGAGTGGAGTAGTGAAACTCGACTCGATTTTCGATTCGAGTAATTCGGTTTTCCGAACAACTCGAAATTCGAGTAACTCGAAATTGAGTAATGTACGTGGACCCAAAGAAGGGTGGCAGATAGGGGTTAGGTGTGTTAAAAAAAAAAAACGTTGAGGAGCAAATAATAATGGGACAAACTCATATATTGGACCCCTCTAGGAGTCCAGCTACGGCCAATATAAACTATTTTCGACAGTTTTTGTGTTTTTTGTATAAGGACCTAAGGAAGGGTGGCAGATAGGGAGTAGATGTGTTTGGTAGACATGTTGAGGGGCAAAAAATAATAGGACCGTATATCATATATTTTTTTTTTTTTTTTTCGTTCGTTCGTTCATAGAAAATAGTTGTTCATTCGTTCGTTTGTAGAAAATAATTGTTCGTTCATTCGTTCTCAGAAAATCGAAACTAAAATTTTGATCGTTCGTTCGTTCGCAAAATTTTTTCTGCGAGCGAACGAATGAACAAATGAAAGTATTATATTCGTGCAATGCTCTGCTGTGAGCCTCCAAAAATAAGCGAAAAGCTTCACCCCCCACTGCACTCTATTTATTTAGAGAACTTATACATAAAGTTTTGTAAGAGTAATTTTAACTTTTTGAGTTAATTTTCAAAATCATATGTTTGAAAGGATAACTAAAAATTCTCAATTCTCAATTTCAATAATTTTTTAAAAATACATTTTTTTGCTTCGAAAAATTCTCATATTCTTTTTTTAAATTTTTTAATGGCAAATAACTTATTTTTCATCGTACCCTTCCCATGGAAACTCCTCTCTACTGGCCAGATATGGTGGTCCAATCCACTTGTACACCGAGAAAATTCAACGCCATAAGATCAAAGAAAAAAACTTCTTGAAAAACTGTAACCAAAATATCTTTACCACAACGAAAAAATCGTTGCAATATTGCTTTATCATTTAACTATGCAAGTGCTGCATCATTGTTACAAAAGACTGACGATCTTTGAAGCTAAATCAATGAAACAATCTTTGCCGTGTAGGTAAAATATTTACTATGACGATTTAATTCTTTGTTAACAAGGAATTGAAAAAAGTATGTAAAATCAAGAACTTTTATTTGTGTTTTTGAGAATAAGCTTCATTGTTTCAAAGAAAAAGTCTGCTGCTTTAAGGAATGGTTTTTTCAAAATCATATCTGTATACGAAGAATAAGAAAATCGTGTGCGAGTGCCAACATTGAATTGTAATTGTAAAAAACACACGTTAATACTCACACCAGTTAATTTTATTACATTTCATCAACAAAAAGAAAAGAAAAAACAATTTCTTTTCCCACCGTGCGGAATTGAACTTGGAGTTTTCGGTGCTAGTCCATTGCTCTACCGACTGATCCAAATAGCCTACTTGCTGACATAACTGCAGCTATGTTAACAGATGCCGTATTAACAGATGCAGTATGCCACAGTATTCTGTTGATAGATAAACAACAAAAATCTATTAATAGATTATTAACTGCAGCTATGTTAACAGATGCCGTATTAACAGATGCAGTATGCCACAGTATTCTGTTGATAGATAAACAACAAAAATCTATTAATAGATTATTGTGTTATGCTGCAGCACAGCTTCAGTTGTAATTAATATTGAATCAATCACTCTGCGTAACGAAGGAGTTTGGCTCGATGCGTAGTGTAATGACTTCTTAATCGGTGGGTTTGGGTTCAAATCCCCACGGCAGGCGAAGGTAAGATTTATAATTTGATATATTTAATTTAATTTGATGTTCTTTTTATAATAAACGCAAGAGCAAAGAAAAGCCGAGAGAAGCCATTAATTTCATGAAGCCATGTACTTAAAATCAAAGATCTAACATTCTGCGTCTTTGCCATAACGAATTAAAACCTTTGTGCCAAAGTACATTTTCTTTACTTTTACGACTTTTCCATGCTTTTTTAAAGACGTATGACACAGACGTATACTTTTAAAGACAAAGTATATTGTACTTGGGAATCTAACAATCTTTGTGTCTGTCGTAACGATGTTTTGTCTTTGGCACAATCTAACCAATAAAAGTCTTTGTGGCAAAGTGCATTTTCTTTGGTTTTACGATTTTTTTTCTCTGGGTGTATGTATCTGATAATGAAAACATTGCTTTTACACTTTTCTAACATGTGAGCTACGACTAACTAGTTATACCTTTTATTTGATAACTTAACTACAATTTAGTAATATTTATTTTCTACAGGTATATGAAGCCTGTTAATATCCCTGAATTTTTCCATATTTTTATAATTGAGTTTTATTATGTAATTACCCACTGAACTGAAATGGAACATACAGATACCTAAGGTGTCGAGAGGTGTTGCAATTTATTAAAATAATTTTTTTAAAATTAAAAATTTTGAATATTTTGATTGCTGAATCGTTACTGAAAATATTCCTTAAAGTTCTAAGGCACTTAAAGAATTTTCGCTATTAAAGCTTACCATAGAATTTGACTGCTTCTGCAGAATATGCTGCTCGCATGTTTGGAGCAAATAAAACTTTCTTGCTGCATCATAGCAAACAGTTTATTATAGAATTTTATGCCAAGCCAAAAGATGTTGCCAAACACACTAATTTGTAAAAGTGAAATAGTACAAAAAGTCAAAGGATCAAAAACACTTTCCACTTATTTGTATTTTTTTATACATTTATTATTTAGCTGCTTGTATCATTTAGTTGAGGAGAAAAACGCTAGAAACACCCACTTTCCGTGGGTGATAATCATCATCGCGTGCCAGTGAAATTAGGGAGTGGATGTGATTTTTATCATTCGACATAAGGGCGATACAATGCCAAAGCCATGAATGACCAAGGCTGGCGAGTTGTTCTACGACTAGGTGCAGATCGTCATGTCGACGTGTGTGTATGTGTGTGGATGTGCGTTACTTGGGCAGAGTGTTAAATGAGAAACGTAAACGAAATTACACGACCACTCCTTGAAAAAACTACTGGTATAGCGGAATTTTGTTAAAAACCGGAAATTACAATTTGTCAGACAGCAAATTAAAGGCAGAAGTAGAAATAATCAAGAATTTTTTTTTTATTTTTCAGCCATCCTAATGGCTTCTATAAAGGCCATAAACACAGACATATTAAGATTGTGCTTAATTTAAAACTTTTTCTATGCCACCCCACTCATCACAAGCTTAACTTATTGCAGCGCCATAAAGTATGCAACCAAAATGCATGCAAACGTTATCCTTGTCATCTTGCAACATCATCATCACATTATTCACAACTGTTTCATGCAATTTTGCACATTTTCATAAAATTTTTTTTTATTTTAAATTTTCGAAACTAAATTGCAAGAAAAAAATTTTTGGCGGAAAAGAGAATTAGGCGCCAAATAAAAGTAACAAGAAGACCCCGAAGAAAAAAGCCAATTTCCTTTAGCCATTTAGACGACGCCGCTAACGACTTCAAAATTGCACTAAAATTATCCGCTAATGTCCACATTTATGTCTGCAAGGCCTTCAGCAACAACAACAGCAACAACAGCAAATAACAAAACAACAAGAAAGAACAAATAAAAATATGCTCAAAAGTGCAGTCAAGCAACTAGAAGCAAAGGAGTCAGCCACACAGACAATACTAGCCCCCAACACAAAAAAATGCCGCACGTTCAAAGAGTCCATAATTTTTGCAGTTTTATGGTTATCAGCTTATTATTGTGTAGCATGCAAACAGTTGCTCGTCTGCTGATGTTTGGCTTCATACTTACGGAGACTTTGCGTTGCGTTCGCCACATTATTGCATACTTTAAGGAGTCACATACGTTTTTGTTTTTTTATAGCAGCAAAACATCAACAAGGACAAGGACATCGAGGTGCTCGTAACTATTTGTGCTTTTAAGGATATTTTATGTTGATTTGTTTTGTTGTTCTTTTACCATTTCTATACATAGAGCAATGAAAAACTGCAATAATTATATTGCATCTTATTCAATATAAAGTATAAAGTATAAATTATAAAGTATAAAGTATAAAGTATAAAGTATAAAGTATAAAGTATAAAGTATAAAGTATAAAGTATAAAGTATAAAGTATAAAGTATAAAGTATAAAGTATAAAGTATAAAGTATAAAGTATAAAGTATAAAGTATAAAGTATAAAGTATAAAGTATAAAGTATAAAGTATAAAGTATAAAGTATAAAGTATAAAGTATAAAGTATAAAGTATAAAGTATAAAGTATAAAGTATAAAGTATAAAGTATAAAGTATAAAGTATAAAGTATAAAGTATAAAGTATAAAGTATAAAGTATAAAGTATAAAGTATAAAGTATAAAGTATAAAGTATAAAGTATAAAGTATAAAGTATAAAGTATAAAGTATAAAGTATAAAGTATAAAGTATAAAGTATAAAGTATAAAGTATAAAGTATAAAGTATAAAGTATAAAGTATAAAGTATAAAGTATAAAGTATAAAGTATAAAGTATAAAGTATAAAGTATAAAGTATAAAGTATAAAGTATAAAGTATAAAGTATAAAGTATAAAGTATAAAGTATAAAGTATAAAGTATAAAGTATAAAGTATAAAGTATAAAGTATAAAGTATAAAGTATAAAGTATAAAGTATAAAGTATAAAGTATAAAGTATAAAGTATAAAGTATAAAGTATAAAGTATAAAGTATAAAGTATAAAGTATAAAGTATAAAGTATAAAGTATAAAGTATAAAGTATAAAGTATAAAGTATAAAGTATAAAGTATAAAGTATAAAGTATAAAGTATAAAGTATAAAGTATAAAGTATAAAGTATAAAGTATAAAGTATAAAGTATAAAGTATAAAGTATAAAGTATAAAGTATAAAGTATAAAGTATAAAGTATAAAGTATAAAGTATAAAGTATAAAGTATAAAGTATAAAGTATAAAGTATAAAGTATAAAGTATAAAGTATAAAGTATAAAGTATAAAGTATAAAGTATAAAGTATAAAGTATAAAGTATAAAGTATAAAGTATAAAGTATAAAGTATAAAGTATAAAGTATAAAGTATAAAGTATAAAGTATAAAGTATAAAGTATAAAGTATAAAGTATAAAGTATAAAGTATAAAGTATAAAGTATAAAGTATAAAGTATAAAGTATAAAGTATAAAGTATAAAGTATAAAGTATAAAGTATAAAGTATAAAGTATAAAGTATAAAGTATAAAGTATAAAGTATAAAGTATAAAGTATAAAGTATAAAGTATAAAGTATAAAGTATAAAGTATAAAGTATAAAGTATAAAGTATAAAGTATAAAGTATAAAGTATAAAGTATAAAGTATAAAGTATAAAGTATAAAGTATAAAGTATAAAGTATAAAGTATAAAGTATAAAGTATAAAGTATAAAGTATAAAGTATAAAGTATAAAGTATAAAGTATAAAGTATAAAGTATAAAGTATAAAGTATAAAGTATAAAGTATAAAGTATAAAGTATAAAGTATAAAGTATAAAGTATAAAGTATAAAGTATAAAGTATAAAGTATAAAGTATAAAGTATAAAGTATAAAGTATAAAGTATAAAGTATAAAGTATAAAGTATAAAGTATAAAGTATAAAGTATAAAGTATAAAGTATAAAGTATAAAGTATAAAGTATAAAGTATAAAGTATAAAGTATAAAGTATAAAGTATAAAGTATAAAGTATAAAGTATAAAGTATAAAGTATAAAGTATAAAGTATAAAGTATAAAGTATAAAGTATAAAGTATAAAGTATAAAGTATAAAGTATAAAGTATAAAGTATAAAGTATAAAGTATAAAGTATAAAGTATAAAGTATAAAGTATAAAGTATAAAGTATAAAGTATAAAGTATAAAGTATAAAGTATAAAGTATAAAGTATAAAGTATAAAGTATAAAGTATAAAGTATAAAGTATAAAGTATAAAGTATAAAGTATAAAGTATAAAGTATAAAGTATAAAGTATAAAGTATAAAGTATAAAGTATAAAGTATAAAGTATAAAGTATAAAGTATAAAGTATAAAGTATAAAGTATAAAGTATAAAGTATAAAGTATAAAGTATAAAGTATAAAGTATAAAGTATAAAGTATAAAGTATAAAGTATAAAGTATAAAGTATAAAGTATAAAGTATAAAGTATAAAGTATAAAGTATAAAGTATAAAGTATAAAGTATAAAGTATAAAGTATAAAGTATAAAGTATAAAGTATAAAGTATAAAGTATAAAGTATAAAGTATAAAGTATAAAGTATAAAGTATAAAGTATAAAGTATAAAGTATAAAGTATAAAGTATAAAGTATAAAGTATAAAGTATAAAGTATAAAGTATAAAGTATAAAGTATAAAGTATAAAGTATAAAGTATAAAGTATAAAGTATAAAGTATAAAGTATAAAGTATAAAGTATAAAGTATAAAGTATAAAGTATAAAGTATAAAGTATAAAGTATAAAGTATAAAGTATAAAGTATAAAGTATAAAGTATAAAGTATAAAGTATAAAGTATAAAGTATAAAGTATAAAGTATAAAGTATAAAGTATAAAGTATAAAGTATAAAGTATAAAGTATAAAGTATAAAGTATAAAGTATAAAGTATAAAGTATAAAGTATAAAGTATAAAGTATAAAGTATAAAGTATAAAGTATAAAGTATAAAGTATAAAGTATAAAGTATAAAGTATAAAGTATAAAGTATAAAGTATAAAGTATAAAGTATAAAGTATAAAGTATAAAGTATAAAGTATAAAGTATAAAGTATAAAGTATAAAGTATAAAGTATAAAGTATAAAGTATAAAGTATAAAGTATAAAGTATAAAGTATAAAGTATAAAGTATAAAGTATAAAGTATAAAGTATAAAGTATAAAGTATAAAGTATAAAGTATAAAGTATAAAGTATAAAGTATAAAGTATAAAGTATAAAGTATAAAGTATAAAGTATAAAGTATAAAGTATAAAGTATAAAGTATAAAGTATAAAGTATAAAGTATAAAGTATAAAGTATAAAGTATAAAGTATAAAGTATAAAGTATAAAGTATAAAGTATAAAGTATAAAGTATAAAGTATAAAGTATAAAGTATAAAGTATAAAGTATAAAGTATAAAGTATAAAGTATAAAGTATAAAGTATAAAGTATAAAGTATAAAGTATAAAGTATAAAGTATAAAGTATAAAGTATAAAGTATAAAGTATAAAGTATAAAGTATAAAGTATAAAGTATAAAGTATAAAGTATAAAGTATAAAGTATAAAGTATAAAGTATAAAGTATAAAGTATAAAGTATAAAGTATAAAGTATAAAGTATAAAGTATAAAGTATAAAGTATAAAGTATAAAGTATAAAGTATAAAGTATAAAGTATAAAGTATAAAGTATAAAGTATAAAGTATAAAGTATAAAGTATAAAGTATAAAGTATAAAGTATAAAGTATAAAGTATAAAGTATAAAGTATAAAGTATAAAGTATAAAGTATAAAGTATAAAGTATAAAGTATAAAGTATAAAGTATAAAGTATAAAGTATAAAGTATAAAGTATAAAGTATAAAGTATAAAGTATAAAGTATAAAGTATAAAGTATAAAGTATAAAGTATAAAGTATAAAGTATAAAGTATAAAGTATAAAGTATAAAGTATAAAGTATAAAGTATAAAGTATAAAGTATAAAGTATAAAGTATAAAGTATAAAGTATAAAGTATAAAGTATAAAGTATAAAGTATAAAGTATAAAGTATAAAGTATAAAGTATAAAGTATAAAGTATAAAGTATAAAGTATAAAGTATAAAGTATAAAGTATAAAGTATAAAGTATAAAGTATAAAGTATAAAGTATAAAGTATAAAGTATAAAGTATAAAGTATAAAGTATAAAGTATAAAGTATAAAGTATAAAGTATAAAGTATAAAGTATAAAGTATAAAGTATAAAGTATAAAGTATAAAGTATAAAGTATAAAGTATAAAGTATAAAGTATAAAGTATAAAGTATAAAGTATAAAGTATAAAGTATAAAGTATAAAGTATAATTGTATTGTGTCAAGTTGTTAATCAAGTACTAAGAATTACGTGTTGAGTATTAAATAATAAATATTAAGTAGTAAGTATAAAGTATTAAGTATAGATTATTAAGTACTGATTATTAAGTATTAATATTCAAGTATTCAGTGTAGAGTTTTAAGTATTAATTATTACATTTGAAGTATTAATTATTAAGTTTTAAGTGTTGAGTATAGCGTATTAAGTACGAAGTTGTAAGTGTAACGTATTTAGTATTATACTAAAATATATTCAGCAGTAAGTTTTAAATATTAAATATCAAGTATTACGTCGAGGCCGTGGCGTAGTGGGTGGAGTGTGTGGCTCACACCCCAGAGAACCCAGGTTTGAATCCCACCTGACACAGAAGTTTTTTCAATTGAATTAATTTTTCTGTTCGGCCGTCACCTCTCTGCAGACGTCTTGTTGAGTGTTAATTTTGTCGATCGAGAGAGGACTCTGGAACTTAGTTGCTTACTAAGCCCATAGTAGCACTTATTAGCAATTATTGTTCTTCGCTTTATCTCCAGGCTGACTTCGTTGTTGTTATTAATGGCGGTGCCAAGGTATACGGATTCCTTGACTACTTCAAAGATATGCCTGCCGGATGAAACGTGGGAGTCTAAACGCCGCACTCCCTTGTTTGTAAACAGCAAATACTTTTTTTTACCCTCATTTATCGTCAAACCCACTTTGGCTGATTCCGTTTCGATAGCGGTGAAAGCAGCGGTAACATCTCTCTTGGTTTTGCCTACAATATCAATATCATCAAGGACGCAAGGAGCTGGGCATCTTTGTAGAAAATGGTGCCATTACAATGCACACCGGACTTTTGTACGATCTTCTCCATGATGATGTTGAAGAGATCGCAAGACAGTGGATCGCCTTGTGTGAAACCTCTTCGGTATTTAAGGTTTCGGAGAGGTCATTTTCTACCTTGACGGAGCTGCGTGTGTTGCTCAACGTCATTCTGCAAAGTCTAATCAATTTTGCAGGTATACCGAACTCAGACATTGTTATGTATAGGCAATCCCTTCTCGGGCTATCAAACGCAGCTTTAAAATCGACAAAGAGATGGTATGTGTGTTAATTTGATTTTCGTGGGTTTTTTCCAGAATTTGTAGTAGCGTGAAAATTTGGTCTAAGGTGGACTTTCTGGGTCGAAAGCCACATTGATAAGGTCCAATCATTGATTTTGTAATCGGCTTTAATATTTCACACAGTACACTTGAGAGAACCTTATATGCGATGGAAATAAGACTGATACCTCGCCGGTCAATCTAGACCTGTGTAGCATTCACACAACCACAACCAGTACGAGACTCCCCGAAGGGCCAGCCCACGACAGTCATCTGGGCAACTCGATCCCGTCAAATGAGGATCCACAACATCCCCGCAAAAAGTCCAAAAACACACAAATGCAATTACGATAAAGTGAATTTTTATACATGACTGTGCTCAATGAGCACTTAAGGGCTAGTCTAACAATTTGTAGTTGCCGACTCAACTGGAAACTATTGCACATGACTGGTACCTACTCTGGAGGACCTTTGCAATTGCCACTCTTACTCTGGCCGTTCGGATTTCACCATCCAGACATAGAGTATTGGCCATTGTTCTCGGCGACTGCCGTGCTCAGTATGAGAACCCTTAGTTTACACAACCATTTCTACACTTCCCTCAGTGACTGCCGTGCCAGTTTGAGGGTGCACTTCACAACTGTTGCAATACGCCCGAATTAAGGTCAATAGGGTCTACCCCATTTGACAGGTAAAGACTGTCCCCGTACTAACAAGTTTTAAGGTCAATTGCTATACCTTCGCAGGCTTGTTTCATATCGTTATGCCGAATATGACCTGCTACCAAGATGGGCGCCACCCCGAGCTCTTGGTTGGCCCTATCAGTTTTTACGTTTGCAGGACACATCCTACAAGCAACCCTCCTCCTTTATCTTGGCCTGGCAGACCCAACCGCCACAAGATATATGTTTAAGATTGGACAATGGGTCATAGCACCTGACATACAATGGTGAGTTTCCAAATGCGATAGTTTGTCAAGTATAGAAGCAGGCGTTTTTTTAAATTGAATTTTATCAACCAGAATCACTGCAAACTATGGCATAGTATCGAGATTGAGCAATGACATGTACCTATAACGTCATATAAAACTTTGATTCTGAAAATGCTTTAATTTTCAACAAATAATTTTTATATTATATAAGAGAGATGATACTATAAGACATGTAGTTAATACTATAAGACATAATCCTTGGATACAAAGGGATGAGATTAAATTACGAGGCACGGTACCTCCCATACAACTCCAAAATTTTAAAACCTTATAGGTTTTTACCACTTAGTTTTTGGCATTCCTTGAAAGCGTTTTATTAGCTGTACATGTCTTGCAGCTAATAAAATATAACTTTGATTTATAAATGCTTAGATTCAAATCAATCAAAAAAATCTTTGAACCAATCGTTACGGAAATCTTTTATTTAAAATTTGCAACAGATTCTTTTAACTTTTGAAACTTGATAAAGGATTGAAAGATAGCACAGTTCGTCGCATAAGCAATCACACAAACACACTCACAGTTGAGCTGGTCAAACCACTTTAGGATAGTTTAATTTACATTAATCCGTAGCTTGTGTTATGGTCCCTCGACTGGGGAATAGCAGACAAGAAGTACAGGCAAGCCGGTGTATCTATAGGTATGTGCGTGTGTGTTCTGTCTTTCTGTTCTCTACTCGCATGTTTAAGTGTGCATAAATATCCAAGAAGTATTTTCGTCAGGACTAAAAGACATCAAGGCAAAATGCTGTACAATGTTGTGTCGGAAGTTCTTAACACGAGGACAAAATGTTTAACATTTTGCCACAAGGTTTAAAAAGTACATCAGACACCAACGATGAAGGTGAAACTGAAGCTGCTAAAGTTCCAACTGGTGTGAATAAGGCGCATAAGTTAAGAGTAGAATATAAAACAACATGGTGAAAAAACTAGGATTCCCCAGCAGAGACACATATTTTTTTTTTTTTGTGTTGCAGTACTCAGTGCACTGATTCTGACCTGGGTCCGCAGCAGGTATTTTTGTGGTATTTCGCTGGTGTCTTTGTGTTGTTTAACTACTGGTTTCTTTCACACTTACCGTACCGTACCGTACTCTCGTCTTTGTTGTCCTGCATGACTGTGTAATTAAAAATTTTCACATAAATTACAGTTACAGCCTGACACAGATTTTAATAAGGTTAATTAAGAGTAACATTACACATATACAGACATATTCACACTAACACCAAAACCAACACATTTTTGAAGGTCTTCAACGTATGCACCATTTGCGGTTGTTGGTATTTGGTTGTTGTTGTCGTTGTTGTTGCTAAGCAGTATGGGTGTTCATATATGGAGATTTCAGGTGAGCCAACCTCAAACCTACTTCAAATGGGCCAAAGTGGCTTTGGGAGTTGTTATTTGTTTTTTGTTGTTGAACTGTTTGTATTCCTGTAGTTTTTCCACCAGTCGTTGTTGTTGCTGCCGTCCTTGCTGCTATGTAGTTTACATTCTCTAGATTTATGCAGCAAGTCGCAGCAAGTATTTTAAAATGATTCTAAATATCATATGCGACGCCATGGTTTTTTTTTTTCTTCATTGTTATGCTACATTTCCGGCATTTTATGTTGTGCTGACATTTTAACATATGATTAAACGGTAATTAATGTCAACTTGCTATTCATGAAAGGGCTATTGTGATTTAAATAGAATTTTGCTAAACAAACATATTAAAATAAACCACAGCAAAGTAAAACAAGATATAAAATTAAGAAATAAGATACAATACAGATCTATGAAATCTGTTTAGTTAAGGATACAAGAAACAAGATAAAAACCAACCAGAAACAACCAACGAAAAGCCAGATAAGTCCAAGATGCATGACATGATATAGACAAGCTACAAGATTTAAGATAGATAAAAGTTACAAGATAAAAGATACAAGAAATTAAATACATGAGTCTTTATATTAAACAAGAGTTAATATCTAATTTGACTTTTATAAATTTGCTTAAAACAACATTTATTCAAACTTAAAAGTATTTTGTACTGGTTTATTTTTAAGATTTTCGGACTTTTTTGGCTTAGCGTGTTATTATAATATCGCAAAATAAAGAACTGTTAATTGAATCATAATTTTTCTTCGACGTTTCCCTGACTTATATCCGGTTCCTCAGGGAATTGATTCTGTGCAAAATTTTGTTTTCCAATTACACCAAAATTAATTAGGAATTAAATCTGGCGCAATTTTTTGAGTACTTGTAAACTCTAAAAATTAATTAGGAATTAAATCTGGCGCAATTTTTTGAGTACTTGTAAACTCTAAATCCACATGAAAAAGTATCTCAAAACTTCAATGATTTTATTGACGTATATAAAAATCGCTTCATAAGCATTTTTTAAAATGTATCTTCTGTCAATTTAAAAGTTCAAAATTAAATTTCACCATCAGATTTAGTACACTTTTATAATTCTTAATATTCTACGAAAAAGATGAATGGAGAAAAATATTCATTTTCAAAACAATAACAATGCATATGACATCAAAAGTTTTTTTAAAGAAACAGCTAAAATATAAAAATTGTTTAAAGAGATTTTTGTTTCTCTTTTATTTAATTGTCTTTACATGGAATGTATACAAGAAATTATGTTTAACAAGGAATGACAATGTAGCCACATCCAGATGATCCCCTGAACTGGAGTAAAGCACTCCACTTTAATTAAAGTTTTCTCACATTTATATTGACAAATGAAACATGCGAACAAAAACAAAAACTTTACTTTTTACATTAAATAAACATCATTCAAATAAATGATAAGAACAAACCAACAAACTCATATTTTCTACATTTATATGACCCATAATTACACTTTAACAAAATCATAATTTCCGTGATTAATTACACCAGATCACATTAATTATCACAGATATTCGCTGCTCAATTCAAAAACCAAACAAATGGTTAAACTTAAGAATTCGTATATGAGAGACAAGAACTTTAACCTAACTACGTTATATGCCATACAAAGCGTCAAACCCAAATCGTATAACAAGACAACCAGACCGCCCTATTCTCAACATTCCACACTTCCCTCCCCCTCCCCCTCCCCCACCCCCGCCCCCTCACACACCACACAGCAACAACAAAGTTATGTGATTTTTTTGTTTGACAAATATTTTTTGGTAAATATTTTCGTAATTACATTTCCACGGAGAGTAATTAATTTGGTCTCGCATTTGGCTGGCGTTGACATTTGCCATTACCAGACAGGGGAGTGAGCGGTGGTAAGCTTAAGCAAAAATGTCATAAAATATACGAATGAGAAGGCGAAATACAAGCATGCAAGGCTAGTATAAAGAGCTGTTATTGGTGTGGATAAATAGCGGTATATTGCTTAAAATGAAAACGTAACTTCCGGCGGAAACATTTGCTTAAAGCGCGTGTCACCGTAAGGAATTATGGTGAAGGTAGAAGGGATAAGGATAAAACTAAATGCTTAAACAAATATAAAAATCTAGACTGTAAATGCTATTTTGGATTGAAGTTAAGGCGAAATATTCTTGACTTAACATCTTTAAAGATTAGAAACTCAGAAGCGTTTCAAACTCGAGAAGCATTCTTCCTATATGGCTTAACTTAACTTAAACTTTTTTAACTCTACCTTTACCATCTACCGATTACCACCAACGTGGTAATCTGATAAAACTGGTTACAAGCATAGCAAGTAAAGCTATTGAAGGCACTAGCTGGAAGAAGGGGGCAAAGCAGTGCGAAATGCCTTTAATTCCACAAACTGGGTTAGGATAATGAAAGCGCTCGCAAAATTTGAAACTCCACGCTACCTCTCTAAGATATTATCGAACTACTTCGATGGTAGAATACTGCGCTACGCAACAGACGAGGGGATAATGGTGTATAACGTCTCCGGTGGTGTCCCACAGGGGTCAGTCCTAGGACCCCTGCTGTGGAACGTTATGTATGACGACGTCCTTAGACTCGCAGTTCCTACAGGCGTCAAGATCGTCGGCTTCGCGTACGACCTAGCGGTTGTGGCCACTCCAAAACATCTTGAAGAAGTCGAGGCACTCAGTAGTGTGGCGATCGGCATTATATATAACTGGCTTATGTCAGTAGGTCTTTGTCTAGCCGAACATAAAACCGAAGCGGTGCTCATAAGCAGCCGCAAAAAGATGGAAGTTGCAAGCATCAATGTTAATGGGACGCTGGTGCAATCAAAGGAATCCATTAAATACCTTGGAGTGATAATTGACTCCCGATTAAAATTTAAACAGCATCCCCAGTATGCCCATAAAAAAGCATCCAGCGCATGCATGTCTTTATCGAGAATGATGCCGAATACGAGAGGCCCCAAACAGGCGCGCAGGATACTACTCCTTAATGTAGTACGATCCATCTTGATGTATGGATCGTACTACACCATACCACACCATAACGGTGTGGGCCACAGCAATGAGAACGAAGTCATACCGACGTGGTGTTGAATCAGTGCATAGACTTGGCGCACTCAGGGTATGCTGTGCCTTCAGAACAGTTTCCGAGGATGCAGCATTAGTCCTTGCAAGCTCGATACCTATCGACCTTCTAGTAGAGGAAACGCTGTTCGAAGCCAATAGCGAAAACCCAACAGTTCGCAAAAGACTCGCACGGGAGAGAAGCCTGCTAAAGTGGCAGGATCGCTGGGATAGCTCAGTTAAGGGTCGATGGACTCATCAGCTCATCCCTAACATTACCGCTTGGTTTGGTAGAACTCACGGCTCCATCAACTTCTACATTACGCAGACTTTAAGCGGGCACGTTTGCTTCAGGGCATATCTGCACAAATACAAGCACGTAGCCGATCCCTATTGTACCCATTGCGAGGGAAGTATACCAGAAGACGCGGCCCATGTCCTCTTCGAGTGCCCCAAGTTCCAAAATGCCAGACTTGAGGCTTCGGTCAGTCTCGGCGAAACGGTAACTGATCAAAACTTGGTTACCCTTATGCTGAGAAATGAAGCTAACTGGTCAGTGGTTAGCACTCTAGCACGACTGATTATCGACGAACTGCGAAGAGTTGAGCGTTTGCGAAATAGATAAGGTAGAGTTTATATACAAGCCCATGACCAAATCTTTTAGAATACGGACACAAGTTCAGCAGTTTCCAGCTTAGTGCTGTTCCCATGCTCCGTGAAGTCATGCTTTGCGGCGGTCCCACGGGGCTTATACAAGGACGAATATTCAATGCGGAGGTTAGGTTTAGTGCGTAAGAATCGCACACTCCCACCTGCACGGTGGCGCCTTTTGAAGGTTCCCCCTTCGCGAATAAAATAAAAAAAAAAATAAAAAAAAATACAAAAAAAAAAAAAAACCTCTACCTCTACCTCTACCTCTACCTCTACCTCTACCTCTACCTCTACCTCTACCTCTACCTCTACCTCTACCTCTACCTCTACCTCTACCTCTACCTCTCCCTCTCCCTCTACCTCTACCTCTACCTCTACCTCTACCTCTACCTCTACCTCTACCTCTACCTCTACCTCTACCTCTACCTCTACCTCTACCTCTACCTCTACCTCTACCTCTACCTCTACCTCTACCTCTACCTCTACCTCTACCTCTACCTCTACCTCTACCTCTACCTCTACCTCTACCTCTACCTCTACCTCTACCTCTACCTCTACCTCTACCTCTACCTCTACCTCTACCTCTACCTCTACCTCTACCTCTACCTCTACCTCTACCTCTACCTCTACCTCTACCTCTACCTCTACCTCTACCTCTACCTCTACCTCTACCTCTACCTCTACCTCTACCTCTACCTCTACCTCTACCTCTACCTCTACCTCTACCTCTACCTCTACCTCTACCTCTACCTCTACCTCTACCTCTACCTCTACCTCTACCTCTACCTCTACCTCTACCTCTACCTCTACCTCTACCTCTACCTCTACCTCTACCTCTACCTCTACCTCTACCTCTACCTCTACCTCTACCTCTACCTCTACCTCTACCTCTACCTCTACCTCTACCTCTACCTCTACCTCTACCTCTACCTCTACCTCTACCTCTACCTCTACCTCTACCTCTACCTCTACCTCTACCTCTACCTCTACCTCTACCTCTACCTCTACCTCTACCTCTACCTCTACCTCTACCTCTACCTCTACCTCTACCTCTACCTCTACCTCTACCTCTACCTCTACCTCTACCTCTACCTCTACCTCTACCTCTACCTCTACCTCTACCTCTACCTCTACCTCTACCTCTACCTCTACCTCTACCTCTACCTCTACCTCTACCTCTACCTCTACCTCTACCTCTACCTCTACCTCTACCTCTACCTCTACCTCTACCTCTACCTCTACCTCTACCTCTACCTCTACCTCTACCTCTACCTCTACCTCTACCTCTACCTCTACCTCTACCTCTACCTCTACCTCTACCTCTACCTCTACCTCTACCTCTACCTCTACCTCTACCTCTACCTCTACCTCTACCTCTACCTCTACCTCTACCTCTACCTCTACCTCTACCTCTACCTCTACCTCTACCTCTACCTCTACCTCTACCTCTACCTCTACCTCTACCTCTACCTCTACCTCTACCTCTACCTCTACCTCTACCTCTACCTCTACCTCTACCTCTACCTCTACCTCTACCTCTACCTCTACCTCTACCTCTACCTCTACCTCTACCTCTACCTCTACCTCTACCTCTACCTCTACCTCTACCTCTACCTCTACCTCTACCTCTACCTCTACCTCTACCTCTACCTCTACCTCTACCTCTACCTCTACCTCTACCTCTACCTCTACCTCTACCTCTACCTCTACCTCTACCTCTACCTCTACCTCTACCTCTACCTCTACCTCTACCTCTACCTCTACCTCTACCTCTACCTCTACCTCTACCTCTACCTCTACCTCTACCTCTACCTCTACCTCTACCTCTACCTCTACCTCTACCTCTACCTCTACCTCTACCTCTACCTCTACCTCTACCTCTACCTCTACATCAACATCTACATCTACTTCTACCTGTAAAAATGTGCTACTTATAATTAAAAACTCGAAAAAATTTGCTGCAGCGACTGAGGGGCTGTACTTCATTAAGTTCATTAAGGTTGTAAGTTTCTGTATGTGTGTGAATGCATGATTGTGGTAAATGATTGCGAGAATGCAATTAGATACGATTGAGCGAGTAGTTATAGACTTGCAATTGTTTATGAATGAATTTTTTCTTAATTTGTTCACCTTCTCTACCTATTTTTTTTTTCTCTATCTTCATCACTCCTTTTAAATAATAATTCCATCAATTTTTACATTAATAGCTCATAGCGTCTTGACATCTGTAAAACTTTCAACGTTCATCTGTTCCAAGTTTCTATCACATCAATCTGTATAAACTGAATAAACGTAACGATTGTCAACGCAAGTACTTAAAATGTTTCTTGACACTTTGTCACGTCAACAATAAAAATTTTGTTTACAGTCTATTTTCTAGTCGCTTTTCTTCTTTTTTTTTTGTTTTTTCTTTCGACTTCTTGCTTCTACTTCAAATTGACGTTAATTTTGTACAAGTATACGTAACAGTCGGTAAAAACAACACAAACAACATCGTACATAATAAATACGATTTTTACGATTGTTCGGCCAAAACTTTACGAGCAAAAAACGTCACAATAGTGCCATGAATGAGGCATTCATGTAGTTAGAAAAAGTTTACAACTCGGCTATATTAACAAGGACATTCAGCACATCAACTAGTTGTTGACAGCACAGACTGACACACATGCATACATGCCACACATGTCACAAACTATTACTGCTATTGTTATCAAGTTGTATCAAAACTCATCTTGAGTGTCATTCCGTCACAACATTTGTATTTTTCTTTCTATCTTCTTTTACTTCCGACTTTGACCATTAATTTTTAAACAGCCTTCATCAATAATTGAATACCACATAATATGCTGAAATCCTTCGTATTTTTTCCCCCCTCCCCCCCTTATTTAGCCAATTGTTAACTTCGACATATCACACACAATAAGCACAAAATTAACAAACACAACATTGGCAGATAACTACTATTTTTGCATTGACCTCTTGAATATCCGTCCATGAATTGTTATTTCTAATCTTTTAAGTCCGGTCATAAGGGTATTTCCCCCAGGATATAGACGTTAAGTGCATTATTTTTGTCATGCATAGGCCAAAGGCACATTGATAAAATATTGATTGTTGGTATTCTTTTTTGAAGGCATTAATTGGATTTGCCTTTATAGGGTAAATGCAACAAGAACAGACTCTTATAAGAGCCTATTTTCTGGAGCAAAAACATATTCACTCAAAAAGACTCTAACCTTAATTTGCATTAAAATGTTGTTCTAATAATCGGTAATATTGGTGGTTCAGCTGACAAATTCGCTAAGGTTTTTAACTTCTAAATACAATTCTGTAAACTACAAATAATACTAAGAAAACTAGTATTTACGAAGGGGGCAATGGCCTGCTTGAAATCCAACAAGAATACGGATTTCTCGTATGACCAAAAGCAGAAGGCTTTTAGATCTCATCTCACTTAGCTCCGGCCAGAGCCTTCGAGATATATTGCAGTCACCTCTGAAAGCCCAGTTTGTGTTGGCATTATCTCCGGCTTTAAGGTCTATACTCCTTTTGACGACGCCTATTAGAATGTGCACACCTGTATCAGTTAGGTTTGTACTTGCGATTGCTCCACGCCTAGGCAGCTCATCCGTTGTGTCCTTCGATATTTCTATGTCAGGGAACCCAGCAGCAGATACTGTGTATAGCAGATACTGTTCAGTGCAAGTTTACAATTTTATACCGTTCGGGCCTTCGTCATTCTACTATTCAGAGCTTTGATGGCCACTAGAATATACACAAAAATTACTACCCTTGCTTTTTTAATAGCAGATATTTCTGCCTGAAAAACGCTATAGTAATCAGGGAATTTGTAAAACTATTTGCTTTGTAGCGTTTCACAGTATACACCCGATATTGTTCCGTTTTCAATTTTGGAATTATCAGCATATAATTAGAGAATTCCGTAGGATTCTACAGCCGTTACTTCCCATTCTTGTATGCTGAGGATGGATACGCTTGGTATGATATAGTCTGTTGCTCTTTTTTGCTCCTCGGTTCCACAGAGATTTAGAATAGATGCATGTCCGAATGTGTTGTTCTTCCAGGCTTATGATTGGGGTGAAGGCTTATATATGGGGTGAAGATTTGGCGTCATTTCCAGACCCGTATGTGGCTAAGATCTCATGGCTCCTGTTGCTCTTATGCACGCTCTTTTTGTGCGCTATTGTGTGCAATACGATAGAGCTGGTTGTAAGAATGGGTCTCACGATCGCTGTATATATCCAGTGAATTATGTGCGGTCGCAGTCCCCATTTCCTGCCAAAGGTTCTCTGACATGCGTATAGAGCGCACAGTTTTTTTTCTTCATTCTTCTCTGTAGCATTTCCAGCTTAGCTTGTTATCAAGGATAGTTGAGAGGTATTTAGCTTCCGTGGAAACTTCAGAGTTACTTCGATCAGTTTCGGTATTCTAAAACTTTCTATTATTCTTCTTCTTGTGAACAGAACGACTTCGGTCTTTACTGGACTTACACCAAGTCCATTCGATCCTGCCCACCGCGATAGCTCATTCAATGCCCCAGACATTAGTTTACTAACTGTTTGCAGGAATTTCCCGCATATTAGGACAGCAACATCAGCGGCTACCACTTTTGTTCCACCAGTTTTGAGTATTGTAAGAATGTTGTCAACTACAATCAGCAATAGAAGGGACGATATCACTCCCCCTTGCGGTGTGCCTCTTGTGACCTCTTTCCTCACCACACTCATTCCTATTTGTGAGCTTATACGTCTGCTATTGAGCATTTTATAAATCCACCAGGTTATTTTACTATAAAGTCCTTTGTTTACTAGTGCATTTTTTATGAAATATGTATTTGCATTTTTAATCCGCTTTCTATATCTAAAAATGTTGCTAAAGTATATTTTTTGTGAAGAAGGATTCTTTTTATGAATGAAACCACCTAATGCAGTGCTGTTTCCACCGATTTACCCTTCAGGCCGGCAATACATTTAGAGGCATACCAGAATCAAAATTTTTTCATGTTAAATGACTTAACAATATCTCAAAAATATTTAAAAAAGATTTATAAAGATATCTTGAATATTAAAAAAGTTATAAGCTTCAAAAGAAACCCGCTCTTGAGTTCGATATAATATAAAAATCAAGTTACTATAGCTGCTATTTTATTATATCATTTATTTTATCTGATCAACCCGGCTTAAGCGGTTTAATTTAATTAAGTTTTGATCAATAACGTCTTCGTTTTATTTGTTTTGTATAACTTTAAAGTAGTTTTTCTCAAAACTACGTTTTTCAAAACTGCGGGCAACCTAGCTCAAAAACTACTTGGCCGATCCTTACAAAAGTTGCAAGGAAATTTTTTAATAACATTTTAACCAATCTGAATGGAACTAGTTTTTTAAATAGGCTTTTAAAATCGTTGATTTCAAAACTTACAACAAAAATAAGTAAAAAGGCAAATTTGTTATTCCAAGTACATATAAATTTTTAAAAAAACCTTTTTTAATATTCTGTCTCATTCAGATAGGAGATATTTTTATTACGTTTTAAATTATTAAAACTTTTTCTTTCGGGTCCACCTAGGAACCAGTAGAATGCCCGCAGTGTGACAAGAGGCCTTTCACAACAATCGTTGTAGCCAGCGCCATCTTTGTTTTTGAAAAAAACAAAACATTTCTTTTTAAACATAAATGTATATTTTACCAAATTTGAAAAGTTTAAAACTCTAAACAAATTTCTTCTAATAAAAACCATCTCCTCAATACCACTCTTTTTTACTCTCCTCTAAATGTATTGCCGGCCTTAATTCTCCTTATTCTCATCTATTATTCTCTCTAGCGTGTTCATCAAGAACTATGAGAGACTAGTAGGCATGTAATTCTTTGGTGCTGAATGTATTGATTTCCCAGCTTAAGGAATGAAAACAACTAGCACTTCTCTCTAAATTTTTGGAACATACCTTGTCAAGATGCTGGGAAGGGTAGATTTTCGATAGGATTTCATCTGGTGAGAAAGAGTTTCTACTGAGTCTCAAGTCACCAGGTCGTTGATGGAAACGAGAAGGCAGATATACTAACAAAGGACGGCGCCGGGCTGGAATTAGAGTCCATACGACATGTACGAGTCCCGCTACAAAAGCTGTACAGAAACCATGAAAAATGGACCGCACAAGCAGTGAGTCGTAGATGGAGAGATATGACAGCATGCAAGATTTCAAAAGTTATGTGCGATACACGATGTGAAAAACGAACTCTGTTCATCCTGGCACGACCGCACTGAGAATGCAGGACACTAGTGAGTATCTTCACGGGTTACTGCATGGTAGCTACTCACGATGGATGGCAACTGTAGAAAGTGCAAGGAACCAGGAACGGAGTAGACCCTGGAACACCTACTACCCATATAACAATTTCACCTAAATAAGCCTTTAGTAAAGCTTTGTATATGGAATTTATGTAGGAAGGAAAACTTAAATTTCCTTGAACAATCTTTGAAAGTTTTATACAAGGTCTATGCAAGGAAAAAAGGCTTATGAAATTAATTCCTTTATACAAGAACTTCTTTCACGTTAAATATAAGGTTTTTCTTCAAATTTATTCAGGAACTCTGAAACTGAAAAAAAAATTTAATTGTATTTGGGATGATTTTTTTTTTTATTATAACGCAAAAACTTCATATGCAAAATCCTAAACACGCCAATGGGTCCCAAGGCGAATGGGTCCAAAAATAAGCAAATTTTGATCGCTCTGCAATGTATCACTCTCTGTTTTTTTACAGTTTCCATTGCAAGCAGCTACAAAAAAATTTTGAACACTGTTCAACGATCACCGTGTGACTGTAGCTCTTAATGCAATGCGTGTCAAATGAAATAAAAACATTTTTTTTCTTCTTGTTTTTTTTTTAGCTCAGCACTATATGTGCATTTATATGTGTCTCACTTTTCGCTTTGCGCGAGGCTCATCTGCTTTTTATGTTGTACTGTGCTAGCTGAGCAGAAAAAGGGAAGAGTAGAGAGCAATATGGAGTTTATTGAAACTCTCGCAACACAAACGCGTGAAAGAAAATGATCAAGCAATTCGTGGCACCGGGGATGATGTCTTAAACCCAAGCCTAACCGGATTAACCCAACCTAAACTTTGTTTTGTTAATCTTTTTTGGCATAGTCCCCCATGGAAAATCCTGGCTACAGGCCTACTACTAGCACCATCTTTAGGATTTTTTAAGGACTTATTGAACAACACTCACAGCATCAACTTGCTTTGAACTTTTCGGTACTAGGTTAGTTTAGTGATGTAACATTTCTTGGATTTCAAGCTTACGGCTTGAGTCTGATGGCTCTGATGTCTTTGACTGGCAAATTTTTTTTTACTTTAGCTTTCCTTGGCATACCGTTTTTGTAATAGTAGTAGCAGTCGTTATTTTTTTTTTTTTTTTGTTGAGGCTGTCATCCAATTTTCTGTACTTCTTAAAGAGATGATTCTCACTTCACTTTTCATTCTATAGTATCGCTAATTAATACTGACAAAATAAGTAATTGACTTGATTACAGTTTGACGCTTTTACCCTATGTCAACCTTAAGCTTTCTTTAGATGCAGAGGTACATCTGAAATTTCTTTACTTAGCAACAATACAAATATCAGTTTTATGACCTCAGCGTCATCTTATTTTACTGTTATCTCAATCCAAGGCGCTACTTAGAAGGCCTGGATTCACACTTTGCATGTGTGCGAGTAATATACTTGAGAGCAACCCTGTAGGAAAATCAACTAATTTAAAAGTAGTTGATAAAGTAGTTTTTTGTCAACCACAAGTAGTTGAAACTCTGACTTTTTTCCATAGAACGAACTAACATATTTTGTATGGTGATGTCCGCTAAATAAGTCAATTGACTTTCTTCTGCATATATTTTCAACTACTTGTTAAATTAGTTATATTTAAATTATTTTTTAATAACTTTAAAATAACCAATTGAAAACTATTACTGATGGCCTTAAGTTAATATTTGATGGAATAACATGGTTAAATATATATAAACTTGTAATCTAATAAAAATTTCCAATTAAAACATGTCAAAATCACAGTAGTTGTCGCCTTAATATAATTCAAAGTAGTTCATATACTGGTTTATTTTAAATTAGTTTTTAATTAGTTGTTTTTAAAAACAAGTTAGTTTGTTCCTATAGGGAAGGTATAAAAAAAATTTGTTTGTAAGAATAATAGATGTGCATATATGGGCGGGTGCGAAAACATGCATGTCCATATCATAGGTTATGGCATGCAAAGCTTGGTAATTAATAGATGAAAATCTCATTAAGAAAATAAAAACCAATAAAACCTAGTTAAGACATACCTATAATTATATTACATTTTAATTTTCGTTTCGTTTCGTTTTCATTTTTTCATTTCATTTCCGTTTCAGAGCCTAAACATATGCAAACATAATGAAATTTTCAGCTAGAGTGCGTGTTTGGCGCTCATAAATAATATCGAAAATAACTGCACTAAAATGTTGCAAAGAAAAAAAAAACAAGAGAATACAGTGCATTCTAGGATTTCCTGTTGCAATATGTTGGTGCATTTTGCGGTTGCGGTATAAACGACTATTGCAGTCATAGTTTAAGAAACAAATCGTTAACGGAATTAACTTTTACCTTCCAACACATGCAATGCTGATAACAAGCTGCTAGAGTAACTTTTTTATTACAGTTATAACTAGTTTAAACTGCCGCTTTATGATTCATAGAATAGATAAAAAATAATTTTCTGAAAAAGGCACAATAATAAAGGTGAAAAAGTACAGCAAAATATGTTGCACTAATTTTCAATCTAAACGTTAGTTTTGATCCAATCCATTACATCCAATCTATTGGATTTTAAATACTTAACCAAACCAAAGTCTTTGTTATCGCCAGCTCCAAAGTCGAATTAACCAGCTCAATATCAGCAACAGAAAACGACAGCACACAAACAACAATAAAAACAAAGCTGACTGATTCTGCTGCTGATGATGATGATGATGATGATGATGATGAAGGCAGCGATATAAAGCTAGTGCTTACCATGTATTGGAAAATTCAATAAACCCGCATCATAAGCATCACATGTAGATGACGTTAGCCACGGAAGCGTATTGAGTCATGATGGCAAAAGCAACAAAGCTCAAGAAATAACATGCCCAGCACCACCGATGAAGACAAACTGCAGCCTGCCCGATTCCTGTTCCGACAGCTATGCAACAAAAAGCATGTTTAAGATAGAGTTTGGGTTAGGTATACAGCTGATTCTGGATGTAGATGTGGATGTGGATGTGGTTGGTGTTGCTTGCAAGAATGACTTCTTTATGACGTCGACCACAAAATTTAATTCCCTTATCAACACTGACAAGCAGTTGTTTAATGCAATTTTCCGCTTTATTTAACGCATTTCTGTTGTCACTCGTTTACAGTCAGGAACTGGCAGACAGCCGGACAGACAGACACTGACAGTTAGGAAACTAGCAAAGAGAGCACATATCAGTTATTGTTTTTTAATGTTGGCCAAAAAGAACAAATGTGCTAAATGTGGTACATACGTTTTGAGTCTTAGATGGCTACAAGAGTCGACATCATCTCTTTGAAATTAAAAAATGCCAAAAAGTCGATGGGGCACTTTTAGTCAGCTCAAAACAAGCCAACTCAATTGAGCTTTACACACCAACTACTCCATAGAAAGCAACTACTCAATAGTTTTTATGCGGAGAAATTTTAACCGCAAGAATCGATCAAAAATAACATACCAGTCGGCAAAACCTGTTTTGCAGAACTCTTTTCAATTTTCTTTTTTATATAAAATGTTACAAAAATGTAGAAATTTTAAAGAAGACTACAGAAAGCTTATTGGGGAATGCCTTTTTTGCAGTGCTGTAAGAGTATTTTTCTATTAATGTAAAAACTTAAGCCGTGCCGTCTTAGAACTCGTTTTTTAAGCCAATTGTCCTTGGCTCGAGTCCGGGCATGATTTTTTTTATTTATTTATTAATTTGCAAATAATGTTGTAATTTAAGGATTTTTCCTTTATATGCTACAAGTACAGAATAAATAACAGCTAATATAATAAACTATATAAAATTATATATAAAATTCTTCTGTACATGGCTTTGTCACCTCCTAAACGGCTGGACCGATTTTGATGAAATTTAGTGTGTATGTGCAGCTGGTTCTGTAGATGGTTTAGGTCTAAAGTTTGACCGGGTAGGTGGCGCTGTTGTGGTGCCAATTTCTTGGAAATTTTAAGCAACTTCCTCCTTATATTTCTTATATAAAAAGAAATTTTTCTAATAAAATACATCTTAGCCTAGAATGTTTTTTACCACAAAGGTATGCAATTACAAAATTGCAATAATATAACTTTGAAAATTCTTACAGGGCAGATTATATACCTTAAACATTTAAGGTATTTGATGAATCTGAGGTCCTTAGTATGCTTGGCAATGACAAAAAAGGTCAAAAATTTGGGTAGAAATGGTTGAATATAAAAACGAGGCGGCCGAGGCACAAAGTGTAAGTGCGTGGCTTTGGCGCCTAAGGAACTTGATTTAAACCTCCTCTGCTGACAATACCACTTTTCAGGAGATACGCACGAAGTGCAGCGGAGCGCGCCCGGGTATTTACTAGTTAAATTATAAAAGTCTGGATTGGAATAATTAATGATTTTTTAACATTTTAGTACATTTAGTTATTTGATGATAAAGACATAACTAAAAAGAAAAACTAGCTCAAATAGAATAACAATTATTATTAAAAAAAAAACAATAAATATTAAAAAGAAATAAGAATCGAAGAGAGATAGTAAGGGGGACAACGCACCTAGAAGCGCGAAAAAAAGCAATTTTTCTGTATTTTTTTAAAGGAAACCTATAGCAGTAATCAAACCGATTCTATTTATAACTGATAACTTCCATTTTTGAGAATGTCATTTTTTTTTTTTATTGAAAAAATCCAATATTCACCTAGTTATTCTGTGTTCTGTAAAGTCCCGCAAATAAAAGGCCCTCCACAGTACGCACTCCTGCTTCATCTGTAATCATCAAAATCAAAAAAACCAAAAAGATTATTAAACTGGACAGTATAATCTAGTGTTCGTCATAGATGATTTTGAAAATATCGATTTTTGACAAAGTGTGAGACATTTGAATTTACATAGGTATTTTTAAAGAAAAATACGACCTTATTTCGCCGATTAAAAAACAAGTAAGCAATTAAAAAAAAACCTGTGATAAAGACTAGGTAATTATGTATAGATTGCAATCGGTTCATTAGTTTTCGGGATATCTTGCGTAGCGACTTCAAAAACGTGATTTCGAGAAAAAAGCATTTGAAAGTTGAGCAATGAATTAAAAGCATTCCGAACGCCTTAACTTAATCGCCCATAACTCCGTTATTTTTTCGAATTATTGCATGCGGCTTTCAGCAGACAAGCAAAAAACAAAAACTCCTAAATTTCGAAATTCTTCGATGCGTTTTCCCCCATTAAGAAAAAGTTAAGATTTAAACGAATAGAATAGGATGAATAGAGTTAAGTGAAGTATTCGAAAATTAAATTACTTGCATCGTGATAGCTGAATAAATTACATCCTAAAAACTGGTTGGTAAAGTGTTATATGTGATCAAACCTCCGAAGACCGTAGATATAGCGTGCAGAATTATTGAAAGTCACTTGCATATTGTGTAAAGATCTTGAGTCGAGTTTGCTTTTGCAAACTTCTGCATAAGAGAATATTGGCAGACTAGCTTTTTCATCTATTGTAGTTTCGACAGGTACGAACGCTGCAGTCAAACATAGATTTCGTATTACAAGGCCTTCATAGAATAAAAAAGAGTTCATGAGGCAACCTAGATGTGTGGCCTTACTTGCAAATTTTAGCTCAACGCCATTGAGAAAGATTGGCGAATATTAAGACTCTGATATGGCGACAAACGATTCAATAGGATTCAGTTTCAGCATATTAGTTCTGGCCCTATCTTCATTGGCTTTAGCGCATAAATCTTCAGAGAGGCCAATGGGTCTGGACATATACAGTTTTTTTTTCTTCCATTTTAATAAAATGATTTATATTTTATTATTGTTAAAAAAACATTTGGTGAGTCTTGGCGGCCAATCGCTTGTCGCGTTCATCAGCAATACTCAACTTCACACCCTTGCCCTTGGGGCAATGAAATGTATGGCTTGTTTCCCTTGCCATTAATGAATACATTCGTCAAATTGGTGGCAAATACGTGTCCTTGCGAATCCTTCACAATTCAACTGAATTTCTACCTCCAGTAATCATGCACAAGTTACCCGAATCAAACTTGATGTAATCGGTGACCTTACCGGTGGCCTTGATCAAGGGATCGGGATAACGAATAGTTTGTAAGTCGTGTGTAACTAGGAATGAAACACCCTTAGTACCTAATTTAGTCTTACGCACCTTGCACAGCTTGTACTTGGCTTCCTCAGCAGAGATGCGGTGAATGGTAAATCGTCCCTTAACATCGTACACCAAGCGAAAATATTCACCGGTCTTGTCGATAGTGATCACGTTCATGAATACGGCTGGATATGTAGGGTCAGTGTGTACCTTTCCATCGACCTTAATCAGACTCTGCATAACAATTTTTGTTACTTCAGCGCCATTCAGGGCATACTTTAGACGGTTCCTCAAGAAAATCATCAAGGGCAGAGACTCCCTCAACTTATGTGGACCTGTCGATGGACGAGGAGCGAATACTCCTCCCAATTTATCCAACATCCATGTCTTTTCTTAGGACCTCTCGCCATACTGTAAGCTACGAAAAAAGGGGTTTGGGGGGTGAGGAGGGGGATGAGGGTTTAGCGTAAAAAAAAAAACTTTTTTTGTGTATTTTGTTGAGCAAATTTTTTCAAACCTTTTGCACATTATTAAGAATACTTTCAACAATATTCTGTCATTTTCCACGCGGAAATATTGAAAAACAAGCCGGTGACAGAGCTTGGCCCAGAACGTCTTAGAAAAATAACAATTTGCGGTGTTCACTATGTCTCGGTCGGAAATTATCTATGATTATTTTTTTTTTCATTTAAAAATTTTTAGTGGCGATCTAAGTGTAAACTGCTATTTTCCACGAAAAATTCCGCCATTTTGCGGGTGGGAAACCCTCTAAATGTAAAAAAAAAAATTAATTAAACGTTGGGGGAGGTATCTTATATGTAGAAAATGTGTACGAAGTTTGAAATGAATCGGTTAAATACTTTAAATAGCAGTGAACACAGACTTTGAAAAAGTAGTTCTGAGAAAAACGCGTTTAAAAGTTTATGAGCTTATGAATCGAAGTTCGAGTTACACTTATTCATATCTCCGTTAGTTTTACTCGGATCGACTTCAAATTTAGACACAATACTCTTGAGATGTTGTGCATTCACCTAAAAAAAGAAATGGTAAAAAGAAAAGTTAAAAACTTTTCATCCTCCTCATCCTCCCCCCTAAGCATACATGGTCACATAATTGCATTTACAAAAAATATAATTCATAAACACGGAAAACAGAATTGGGCCTAGAACTGTGCTTTGTAGAACTCCACTTGAGAGGTTCCTTAATTTGAGACCTGCCATCGTGCTTGCTAAGAGTTCTACTTTTTAAGAAAACTGATGCACCAATTATCCTAGTTTAAGGATGGACTAGGTCAAAATAAGCTATTTTTTTTATTATTAATCGGAAATATATCGCGAGAGATATAAAAATATAGATATTGAGTTACACTAGGTATATAAGCTAGACTTCCATATGAATGCAATCTTACCATAAATGTGAACATAAATTTAAAAGCTCTTGACATTTCTATATTAAGTTGTTTTATTTCGAAAATATATATAAAATAACTCAGTTGCTATGAAAATTGATATTTCTTCCAATGGCTGCATTCAGGGGCACGCTTAACTAAGACTGACACAACAGACGAGTTATTAAATTCCACAACCAACCACAATAATTTTGACGCGTCATTTTGGCCACTAACAGTCATAGCACTCAAACCAACACCCAGTAAAACCATTCCACAAGCACACACATACTTACTCACACACACACACACACACGCACACAAGCATAAACCATAACCAACAGCAAGCAGGTTGCAATAAGCGTTGCATAAGTTTCAAGGCTGAGTTAAAACTCCATCCGGATATATTTATATGTGAGAGTATGAGTGTAAAGAAGTAGTGTGATACAACCCTGTACGTAAGTAATTCAATTAGACACTCGTGCATCAATGAGCCAGCCAGTGCTTCATACAGCCATGAGCCTAGATACACACACACACATACACAATCAAGGCCTGTGGTCGGCAGGACATTCACACTACAAAATATGGGGAGCATAATTTTGATTGATGGTCCAATTATTGAGGTGATTTATCATATTTGCATGCCAAGCATATTTTTGCAAAAACAAATGCATTTTAAAGTCGCAAGCGAGACAAGCTGTAGAGTAGAAAAGAGAACAAGAGTGAGCAGCATGATAGTTGACTGTATTAAATACTCAGTATTGCATAAAGTGCTCAAATTTTAAGTTTGTACTTTGAGACTTTAAAAAATACTACTTAAAAGAATATTCAGTGTTTTCTTAGTTCAAAAAATTTTAAAAGGATAAAAATCTAAAATATTCCCGTTTTCGTCACGAATTTTTTTGACTGCGATTACTACAGCTAGAATTGCACTAAAATAAAATTAACAAAAAAGTTCAACCATATTCATTGTCAGCATGAGTTGGAACATTTTGTGGTTTCACGTTGATACCTTTTCTATTGCTTATTTTTAGATGCTCTTTTTTTTATTTTTGCTTTTATTTTATTTTATATAAAATACGGATTAAGGCTACCATGGTTTTAGCTTGGTACATTGGCGCCATCATATCAGGCTGAGTCAGCGCAGAACCTGCTGCAATCCAATTAAATGTAATGCGACTTAGATCTTTCGTTTTTGTTGTTATTGTTATTGTTGTTGTTGTTGTTGTTGTTGTCTTATGTTATAATATAATTACGTTAAGGTAAATAAATCGTTGACGTTTTATTTCATTTCATTACGTTTCGCCTTTATTTCATTTTCTTTAATTTTCGTTTTCCATGTCTTCGCTATTTTCAGTTCTAATTAAAATCTCACAAACTGTTACGCATTTAATTTTTTAAATCCGGCAAATAAGCTGTTAAGTACGTAATTGGCTTTCTATTGCGGACACTTTGAAAGAGAAATAAATGCTATGCGAAAAAGAGAACTATATAGTTATTTATACCCCCCCATGCGTACTGCGTTAGTGGTATATTAACTTTGTCACTCCGCTTGTAACGCTTATAAGAAGGCGTGACAGAAATGTATATATATTTTTGATCAGCATCACCATCTGAGTCGATTTAGACATATCCGCCTGTGTGCCCGTCTGTTCGTCTGTGATCACGATTACAAACGTAATTTTAAAGCTATCGTGATGAAATCCTAAATATATGCCTTTATTACAAAAATAAAGACCAAGTTCGAAATGAGCCAAATAGGATAAAAACAACGTGTTCGTCCTGTACAAAGTGACTTTGTTTTAACCGTTAATTCTCTTCAAAATCCACAAAAACTAAAAACATGTCTTGCAGTTTTGCACATAAGCTTTAATATTTATTATAAGCCCTCACAACTTAGTTTGGCAAAATCCAAAGAAAACTCTTCCTACCTTTCCTACAAAGTGACGTCATACAAATAGAAAAGCCTTCATAAATATCGCAAAAATTTATGGATTGACTTAGTACTTCTTAATATATAAAACTGAATGTCATCGTGTCTGTATGTACCCGAACTGCTCCTATACCGTTTGTCTGACTACAAGTAAGTTTTACACATTTCAGTAAAATGAAAAGTCTTAAGCCTAGAAAAGTAGGAGGGATTAGACAACTGAGCGTTGAACTTTACTTTAAATCGAACTTTTTCTACACCAGATAGCTGATTTCAGCCAAATTTTGCACAAATATTTCCATGTAATTTGAGCAGTCTTAAGTTTATAAAACTAGACGGGATAAGAAAGGGGTCCGTTGTGTAGAAAAGTAGGCAGTATTCATCAAGAGAGCGTAGCACCCTAATTTTAATCAAATTCCTTCTACGCCGTTTGTCCGTCTTCAACGAAATTTTGCAGATATATATAAAGAACATCTCAGTGGCCGACCAAATGAGGTGACCACACCAAAAATGATAAAGAAACTCCACAAAATAGTATTGGGTGACCGTCGATTGAAAGTGCGCGAGCTAGCAGACATGGTAGCCATTTTAAAAAGTGCAGTACATCGCACATTGACTGAAAATTTGGACATGAGAAAGCTGTGCACAAGATGGGTGCCGCGTTTGTTCACAATGGAACAAAAACAGCGTCGCACATTGGGAGAAATATAGATAAAATCCTCGCATTCAGGGTTATTCCAAAGTTACGGGGCTTACTTTTTTTTTGCTACTTTTTGTTATCTAGATTTATCTACCATATGAAAAACACACTTTGCATGTAATATGATTCAAAGGATTGGTCTCTATGGTCATCTAAAGTTGAGCCTCTAACACCGTTTTTTCTTTTTTTCTGCTACTAACTTAATTTTTTAGGAGCACGTCTAAGTGCTTCTAAATATAAATTTTTTAAGATACGGGTTCCTTATGTTGCGTTTTTTTCAAGTTTTTTTAAATATTTTGTAATTTTAATTGAGCTGCAACTTTTATGATTCCTCCTGCTTCCTCGAAATACTTCGGATCTGATAACTTCAAACTTTCACCTTAAAGATACGACCAAAATTTATTTGCGGTTAGTTGCGGAAGTTACAGATTTTTCAATGCTAAGCTATACACTCAGTTGTGTAAGTGAAGAAGTCAGGTATTTATTAGTTTTAGCAAATTAATAATTCGTGTTATAATGGTAAAATGCTAACTTTTATGATCGGGAAATTTACTGGTGGAGTACAGTATTGCCATAATGTCCGATATATTGAATTTTTTACAATTTTCTGTATTGAATCCGATGATTCGATATTTAGCCATACGGGACGAGAATCCTGAGCTGAGTGTTCGATAAAAAGTTACGATATGAAAAATTTTTCATGGCACCACTGTTAAGTAGACTCCAATTTAAATGTATGTAACACAAAGTTCATAAATACTTGATATCGTGTTGTATTTAAAGTGAATATTATTATTATTATTATTATTATTTATTATTTATTATGGTGTACAATAAGACTGAGTCTTTTTTAGTACTACATAAGACATGAACATTGAAAAAGTAACTTAAAGTAAATTAAAACTAATATTACATCGAAATTATGAGATTCAATAAAAAATAAGAAATTATAAAAATTAATTAAAAGTAAAATAAAGTAAATATTTGCTTACAATTATAAGGCAAATATTCATAGTTAAATTATAAGAGAGAGAGAGAGAGACAGTCAGATTTGAGCAAATATGAGTTAAGAAAATAAGCAGTGAAAATAGTAACATAGGCTTATTGATTTAAAGTTTTATAATAATTGAAAATGGCATATTTGAAGCTGGTTCGAGAAGATATTTGTTTTAGAGAGTTGGGTAGTGCATTCCATAGCCTAATGGTGCTGATAAAGAAAAATCTGCTACTATTAAGGTAGTTCTGCCTAGGAACAATAAGATTAGTCGAGCGTTCCGACTGGAAGAACTGTAGTTTAACAAATAGGGCTTTGGGTATGTATAATGTTGTGTAAGAATATAGTATTGCGAGCTTTCAAGTAATCAAATAAACCACAGCCAGGAATATCTTTACTTCTTTGTGAAAAATGATCATAGCGATTGACCCCATACACATACCTAGCCGCGTTATTGAATGCTACAAGAAGTTTATGCTGCGATTGCGAATCAAGCTGGCTATATACGACGTCAAAGAAAGTAATGTGAGGCATTATTAGTTGAACAACTAGTCTGCGACGAGTTTCAAGAGGAGTGAAGTTTGAAGAAGTGCGTAAGTAACGTGAAGTCCCGTAAATTTTTCCTATAGTGATGTTTATGTGGTCGGTACAAGTCAGCTTAGAGTTGATAATAAATCCTAGGTTTTTCGCTTTAAACACAAATTCAAGTTGCTGAGCTCCAATAAACAAGGGAGGGATATCAATGAAGCATGAGTCATTCCTAGCAATGGGCAGAACTTTAGATTTTAAGGGATTAATGAGGATCAAATTTGTGGTAGCCCAGATGATGCTTTGAGGCATCTAATGCAATCCTACCATTAGGTCTGTAAAATTAAAAAATTATTTTTAGGTATTCATATGGTACTAACAATAGTAATGTTAACAGTATATTAAATTATTTTACGGTATGCTGTCCGAATAAGCGGAAGATGCCAGCAATAAACATTTCAAAATTTATCGAAGCCAATATGCAAGAAGAAACTCAGGCATGGCAAATTTGAGTGACATTTTTCACAAACTCATGGTAATGTCTGATTCAAGAATAACTTGGCTACGCGCTTCCAATAAAAAACAAAATCAGGTTAAGGAATTACATCTAGAATAAAAAAAAATGTGTTAAAAAAAATGAGTTATTTTTATAACGTTTTGTCTAAACAGATATGGGCATTTCCAGCGTAACTCACGCGACATGCGTACGACTCTTAAAGCTTCGTTTTCTCGGAAGTTTATGTTATTAATGTAAGAAAATTTCTTATGTGCATATGCCATAGAAGAAATAGTAATGGTATGATATACCAAAATTATCGTTCCTGTAACTAATTAAGAATAAGAGTGGTAAATATGGGCGTAACTCACGCGACAAAAAAAAGGAACTGTGTTTTGCAAGCACGTTTAGATTGTAAAAATTTAGCGAATTTTACTCTTGTTTTACTCTTGTTATTTTACTTTTGTTTATAATTTTTAAATAATGGGAAAACATTGAAGTTTCATAATAAACCCACTTTACCGATGAACTTTGCTTATTTAAAAATATATTGAGTTCCCAAAATATATTTGCCGTAGCTCACGCGACATAACCCACGTGACAAAATTTCCGTTAAGAAAATGTGTAATCAAAAAAGAGAGAAAAGAGCTTAAGAAGAGTCATCTTAGTTATAATAAATAACATCTTAGTTCGGCCATGGTCGAAGCTTACTAGGTGTCAGGTACTATATCTTCAGTAGACGAGGGTTTTAATATTAGTTAAAGCATTGAAATTTTCAGAATGCGAAGTTCATATATATCAGTAATTTACTAGATAAAAAATATAGTCTTCTAATAACAATTATTAGCTATTAACTATTATGAATAAAAAAACCAACTACTTCCATACAATTTCATAAAAAATTTTCCACAAATGCTGAATTTAAAATTCATAAAAACAATTTTATGCCTCAACTTTGAAAAAATCTAAAACACGGGTAATTTTATTTTTGAACAGTTTTCCAAATTCATTACTAGAACTTTGAAAAATAGGTGATGCGATCGTATTTGCTGTTTTTCCCAATGTGCGTCGTGGGAATGTTTTAATCGATTGTTTGGCGATGTTCCACAGCAATAAAGCCAAGTTTTTGCGTCGATTCATAATCATGGATAAAACATTGATTCATCACTTCACATCTGAGACGAAGTTAACAGTCAAAAGCTCCAAAAAAGGCGAAGACAGTTCCATCTACAGGCAAAGTCATGGCGTCAGTTTTTTGGGAGGCGCGTGGGATAATTTGCATTGATTATCTTCAAAAAGAAAAAAGCAATCAACGGCGAGTATAATGCGAACTTATTGCTGCATTTGAGTGATGAAATCAAGAAAAAACGGCCGCATTTTTTCAGACGAAAAAGAAAGTGGTTTTTTTTACCAAGACAACGCACCAGTTTACTCATCTACTATCGCGGTGGCCAAAATCAATGAATTAAAGTTGGAATTGCTTCGGACTATTTTTTTTTTTTTTTAAACTTGAAAAAATGGCTCGGTGGTAAAAGGATTTCCAACAATGAGGTGGTGGAATCTGCGGTTGATTGCTATTTTGAGGCGCTCGACGGTTCTCACTTTAAACTGGGTATCAAAGCTACTGAATATCGCTGGGAAAATTGCGTCGAGCTAAAAGGAGACTGTGTTGAAAAATACAAATATTTGTTCCCAAATTTATTGTGTTTTCTTTGTTAGATACTTTTATATACTATACTTTTATACTATCTTTTAGTACTACTTTACTTTTGGCACCACCATCGTATAAACATGTTATAAAGAAGTGAAACGTTTTTGTTTATAACAAGGTAAGAAAACAGTGGCATATATAAGCGTATGGTATATATAAGCGTCGCCTCAGAAGCAGTTTTAGGGGATTGTTGGTTTCTAATCTGATGTCAGGATTTTAAAATTCAAGATGGCGGATAGGATAGCCACATCGATTTTTTTTTTATTTTTGCGAATCCTTGTAATTTCGAAATTCTGACAACGGATTTGATTTCGAATCTGATATCACAGTTCCAAAATTCAAGAGTATGTATAGGATTGCCACCTAACAATATGTTTTTTACGCGTTTTAAACATTTTCTAAGAGTTCTTGGAGGGGAGTTCTAAGAGCGACCCCCCAGCTGATTTCTCATCTGATGTCAGAATTTTAGAATTCATGATTGCGGATAGGGTTGCCACCTATATTTTTACCACAGGATTGCTACCTAATAAAATGCAATTTAAAGAGTTTTAAGCATCATCATCAACAGTTTTAGAGGGTCACTGATTTCGAATCTGATATCAGATTATTTAAATTAAAGATGGCGGATAGGGTTACCCCTACATTTTTTCATTTTTACGAATTCGGTACTGGGGCAAACACTAGGTAAAAATGGGTCGCTGAATCCGAGTCCGATGTCTGAATATCAAAATTATGTAATTTTTTTACATAAGGGCGGCCACCGAATAAAATGTTTTTTTAAGAGTTTTAAGCCTAGTCTAACAGTTTTAAAGGGTAGCTGATTTCGAATCTGTTGTCACAATTTCAAAATTCAAGATGGCGGATAGGGTTGCCTCCTAGATTTTTTTGTATTTTTCCAGATTCTTGTAATTTTGAAATTTTTACAACGGACTCGATTTCAAATCTGGCATCACAGTTTTGAAATTCAATATAGCGGATAGTTTTGCCACCTAAATTTTTTTTATTTTTACGACTTCTTGTAATTTTGAATTTCTGACAACGGACTAGGATTCAGGAACCTATTTTTACCTAACGTTCGCCCCCAGCACTAAATTCTTAAAAATACATAAAATTCAGGAGGCAATCCACCTTTAATTTTTTTTATTTCATATATTATTCCCTACTGATTAACAGTCAAACCGGTGTTCACGCTTTTGGCAGAAGCAAAGATAAAATCCCTATGATTCTTGGGGGTGATTTTAACGTAAATTTTACATCAAATGATTATTTACCTGTAACTTATATTCTTCACGAATAATTTTATTTGCATATACCTAATAATCCCAAAAAATCAACAACAAAATCTGGAACTGCAATGGATGAAATTTTTTAACGTTGTCTCGAAAATGTTAAATCACGGACATATACACGCAGAGAAAAAAAATGTTTATATATGTTTGGTTTCGAAAACAAAATATTCAGAGGGAACCACCTAATGATTAAGAACTTTCCTTCAATAGCATTATTTTTCGACATAAGAAGATATATGTTGTGTCCAACATTAATATAATTGCCTTAGCTAAAAAACTAACGTCTACATTAATATGCTTGTGACAAAATAGAATTGTGTGTTTCTACCCAATAAAAATATATTTGCATCACTGTTAAACTCAAACAGAACAGAACTCTGCAAATTTAAAACAAACAGAACTCCTTTCTTTTATGTGTTTCGCCTGGACATACATATATCTGTTTCTTTTGCACTTGCACGAAAAACAGCGGAAACCTTGTTGCTTTATGCGCTTGCTTTTAACAGTTGCCAAGTCTTGGCGTCATTTTAAGTTTCAAGCGGCCTCGGCAAACGTGTTGAAAAGTTTAGCTCTTGTGAAAAGTGTTTCTGAAAATGTTTGTTTAAAATTAAAAGTGTTTGTGTTTTCAAATTAATAAAATAAAAAACAAAATGAAAGAAAAATAAGGCGGTTCAGCAGTAAAAATAGGTGAGTTTTGAAGCAACTTTGCTGATAAAGCGGGTGCTTCGTTGGCAAAGTGGATGCAAATTTAGTATATGTGAATCCAAACATATTATGTTTTCTCCAACTAGAAAATGTGTGCTTATAAAAATTATTGTAATGTCGGATAAACATAATATGGTTACTTCTCAACATAATTAAATCCGAGAAAAACTTATTTACTGTTTTCTAAACATATTTTGTTTGCTCCAAACCAACAATTACTTATAAGCAAATATTTTGTGGAAAACTTTTGGCATTTCTTTTGCTAAATATGTTTTCAAGTAAATATAGTGTAATCATCGGTAAATATATCATGTTGTTCTTAATTATCGTTTGGGAAATAATTGCTTGATTGCAATTAAACTATGTATTCTCCAATTAATATATATTTGTCCGTGAATATTTAATGTTATTCTTGACTAAATTATATTTCCAAGCAAACAAATAGTAACAGACTAAAAGTGTTCTCAGTCCATTTATACAATATACAATATATTTATATGAAAACATATTTTCTTTAAAACAAATTATATTGTTTTTAAATTCAAACAGCAAGTGCTAAGGCACAATTAAATAATGTTACGATGCAACTATATATATAAAGAAAAATTGCATTAATTAATCATATTATATGTGGAACCAATTATGATTACTTGTTTCCAAGAAACATATTATACTTCCTGCAAATTATGTTTGGGAAGGCCTATTATTTTTCAGCGTGTATCTCATATTTTAGTTATCACAAACATTTAATGTCAGTATTACCAAATGAAGCACAAATCAATAATAGTTTAAATATAGAATAAACGGAATACTTTTTATGGAATTTAATATTGTATTTCTTTTGAGATGGTCTCCCTCTATCACGCTATCTGTTTCCCTTTCCCTCTTACACTAAAATCTTTCTTATTCTAAAAGAGAAAGAGTGCATGGAGAGAAGAATTTTCACTTCTTTACTGTATACACGCTATACTTTTTTTTTTGTTTTGTACTTTGGACAGTCCGACAGTATTTGGACAGTAATATAAAAGTGGGCGGAACTAAACAAGGGGCGTAGAAATGTAATTTTATACGAACTCCATCTACACGGTTTTCCGACTTTATCAAAATTTCGCACATATATTCTTTGATACAAGGTGGGGCAAAAGTAATCACACGATTGGAACACCCTATAATTTTTGCAAATGGCGCCAAATGTCAATTCGGTTTTGACATTTGTGAAGTAAACAAACGCAGAATACAAATTGACAAGTCATGAATCGGTGTGCTCCTCAAGAACTTCGAATGATTGTTTCATTTTTTTTTTGCGCAACAATTTGTTGGTTGTGTTGGCGCAGCGTGAATTTCGTCGCAGATTCCTGGCCATCCGACACCAACTGGACAAACACTGCCGCGTTTGGCCACTTGCCTCAAAAAGACTGGGACAACACGAGATCTTTCGAAGGCTGGCCGGCCCCGGAGCAGCCGTTCTGCTGAGAATATCACTGCTGTTACCCAAGATGCCGAAGAAGAGCCCGAAACATCGACCAGATGACGTGCCACGCAATTGGGCAATAGCCGGTGGTCCCTATGCAGAATGTTGGTGAAAGATTTGAAGATGGTACCGTACAAAGTCCAGACAGTGCATCAGCTGTTAGCTGTTGACCGTCAACCGTGTGTAACCTACGCTCAAGCCATTCTGAATTTCATCATAGAGGTGGACGATTTTTCATCGAAAATTGTCATGAGCGATGAGGCTCATTTCCATTTTTGGGGTTACGTAATCGTACAAAATAATCGTTTCGGGGGCACCAAAAATCCGTGTATCACCCACGAAGACCTATTACACCCGCTCAAAGTTACTGCGTGGTGTGCTGTTTACGCTGGAGGAGTCATCGGGCCATTTTTTTTTTTTTTTTTTTTGAGAACGACGTGGGCCAAGCGACGACTGTGGGCGGCGCGCTACAGAGCCATGATTACCGAATTTTTTCTTCTTGAATTGGATAAATTGGGATTGGAGAACATGTGGTTCCAACACACTGCTCGAGCCACAACCGATATTCTGAATGAAGGTCGCTTAATCTCTCGTTTTGGTGATTTACACTGGCCGGCCAGATCACCCGATTTAACCGCTCCAGACTTGTTTGTATGGGGTTTTTGATGTCACGTGGCTTACGTCAATAAGCCTCAAACTCTTCAAGCCCTTAAAGAGAATATTCGCCAAAAATGCGAAAACCTGTCGCCTGAACTTCTAGCAAGAGTGATGGAAAATGCCATAAAACGAGCCGATATCATTTTCTCAACTTGATGGAATTAATTCTAATGCATTAAATAAACAAATTTCACAAGCACAACCAAGTTTTTCATTAAAAAACAAAATTACAGAAAAGAATATTGGATGATTACTTTTGCCGCACCTGTTATAACGAGCAATTTAAGGCCTAGAAGAGTGGGCAGTATTAGACAGGGGGGGCACTTAAATTTTAATTCAACTCCTTTTACACCGTTTGCACGACAAGCCCCTGCCCCTTGGCTAGGGGCCTGTTTAAATCCATTCAAAAGTTTTCACATGATGCTACAACAGACAAACAAACATTTTTAAGATTGCATTCCACATCATTCAAAAAAAAAAAAAAAAAAAAAAAAACACAGGTGCGTCGTTGGACACACGAGAGAAGCGAAGCTTTTTCGCAGTTACATAGATTTGATAGCTTAATAATTTTTTTTTTTAATAAATTAACTTTTAAATTCAAAAATTTAAAATAACATAAAATTTTATATACATATATACAGAAAACATATTTACTGCTTATTTTTTTATTGTTGAATGTCAAATTTCCACGCCAATTACATATACATATATACGGGCATTTAATGCCAGCGACTCTCCATTTTAACTCTCCACACATGGTTGTGAACTTGGCTGCGCTGACTCATGCATGCGTTTGTTAATTCCATATTTATTGATATCATCTATTTTTTGACACTTAAAAACGCACTTGTCAACGCACTTGTGGGCATTGCTAATTTTCTTCGTACCATACAGTATAAATTATTATCTAGAGATTGCATCAACTCTGCTAAATCTCGGGCATTTGTTAACAGAGGTTAACAGAGTTGTTTTTCCAATGAGTATATAATAACTCTGTTAACACATGCCAGAGATTTAACAGAGTTGATGCAATCTCTAGATCATTATTTACACTCTATGTTCGTACCAACAGCATAGAGTGTAAATTATGTAAATTACAGAGGTTAACAGTGTTTTTTTTTTTCTTCACGTTTTTAAGGCGGTCTTCTCATTTAAAACCCGTTTTTTGGACCCTTTTTAAAAAAATTCTTATTTGAAAACGCAAAGAATAATTGAAAACTTTTTTTATTTATTGTATTACAAAAGGTTCAAAGTAAATAAAAAAATTTTTTGCCTCGATACGTGGGCTGTTCAAAAAGTAATGAGACTTCAAAGTTGGTGGTGAAAAAAAAAGGTGTCGTCACGGCGGCCACGATTCCGGGTCTCCGGAGCGTCTGAAATGAAAAAAAAAAACGGGGTTATAATCAGTATAGATGTAATTCTCGGGTGAACCTCAAGCTTCATTTTGTGATTTTTTTTTGACAAAATGGCGGCCATTAAAAAAAAAATTTCAATTTCGGGTTTTTTTTTGTAGTTTAGTGTAAAAAAAAAATAGTACAAAATTTTTTAAAATTATGGTCGAGGTTCACCCGAGAGTGGTGACAATTCTGCGTCGATTCCATTTTGTTTCATGAAAATCGGTTCAGTTGAACTGGAGATATCATGGCCGCCAGTTCGGAAAACGTGGGTTCGAGATAAACGCGTTTAAAGTTTGAAGTAATTTTTTTGGAAAAAAAAAAAAAATCAAAAATGTTTAAATGCAGTTTTAAAGAGCTGACAATTTTTACTTACAAATATTAGTCGGCGATGCCGTAGAAACTGCTTTCTGCTGCCCTCTCTGCTCTGCGAGCCGTTCTGCCAGCTTTTGATGATGCCGCAGCTCGAGTCTCTGATCGGTTCAATCTGTCTTCATTGCGAGATAGTGCGTATTCGTATGCGTTTTTGCCAATCGCAATACCCATCAAACCCATAATTTTAAATATGGGTATAAAACCGTCGTTGAAGAGGCACGTTGCAATGAAATTGGCCACTTCGATGGTGCGTGCGCCTGAGTTGATGTGTTTGGGCGAAAGTGACCAAAGAACAGAATTGTAGGTCTCATTGGAATTCTGAGTTTCAGATCCAAGGCATCTTTCAAGCAAATTATCTGCCGACAGCGCTTTGTAAGCTGGTTTTATTACCTCCATCACCTTCTTGTCCATCAGACCTTGCTTCACAAAAAAGGCTGTATCTTCTAAAGTATTTCGAATTTCTAAAAATCCTTTTAGGGGCATATTCACAACTACCCAAGCTATAAATAAATGCAAAAAAAAAAGTTGAAAAAAAAAGTTGCTCAATGAGAAGACCCCCTTAAGTAAAGTAACTCTGTTAACACATGCCAGAGATTTAGCAGAGTTGATGCAATCTCTAGAAAATAATTTACACTCTATGCCCACAGCACCACAAACGCATTTACAATACAAACAAACCGATGCTGGAGACACCTTGTGGCAAATTTTTGATAGTTGTAGCATAGCAAATACACAATCCTCTATCTATTGATAGATGGTGACGATCTACTACAGTATAGCTTCTGTTATAATTAGGATTGGATTAGGATGGATAGTGTATTGTACTCTCATTTAAGAGGACATGTGTTCGATCCCCACGGGCAGGCCGAAAAATATTTTTAGTATTTAAATATTAAAGTATTAAATTTTCTTGTTGTAATAAGCGCTAGCAACAAAGAAACAATCAAATTTCCAAGAAAATATCTGTCGAAAATGTGTCAGATTTCACTCCAAGCAAATCACAGAACGAGGAGTAAAAAACTTCGCTTCAAAAAATCCCCCTTCCCCCCAATCATCATTCAAAGGGGAGTTTAAAAATAAATGTTTTTTGTTAGCATTTTTATCGGTTACAGTTTTATTATTTATATAATATAGATTAATCATTTCCAAAATCATTATCTGTAGCTCTGCTACATTCAATTATGAAATTTTGCTTTATCAAACTAAAATATTGTAGCGCAATATTTCCATTAAATATATCTTTTTTTTTGCTATTTTTATTTTCCTACCATAAACATATCTCTTGCAGCTTTTCTAGCTGAAGCTTCATTACAGTTTTGCTGATTTGCGGCGACTTCCGGCTAGTTGCTTCGGCTATGGTGCTGCTGCTGCTGCTGCTGCACTCGCAATAATTCAGACACTTTTGCTTTCGTCTTGACGTTCTTATGCCTAGATGTATGCTTTTATTTTGTTGCTCTATTTTTTTGCTTTTTTTTTTTTTTTGTTTTGTTGGCTTTGTACTTTAATTTAGCTATTCATGGTTTTTAGTGCAAAGATAAAAATAATGAACATGCCTGAAAAGGATTGCTTTGTTGCTGTTCGTTCAACATGGCGCGCTTCCTGCGCTTGGAATGTTTGTGTGGCGCGAATTTATTTTCATCAGTTGGAAAATGCATCAGTTTTTCCTCGACGCTGTTCTTTGTGGAAAATTGTTGTTGTTCTTGATGTTGTTGCTTAATGCTTTGAACTTCCGACAGTTAAATTAAAGTGTTGCCGTTTCTGTTGTTGTTGGTGTTGTAATCGTTTTTGTTGCAAAAGTTTTGCATTTTAAAACCGCAAGTAAACAACAACATCAGCAGCAGCAGCAGCAGCATAAAAAGCAGCAAAAAAAACCGACAACTGAATAACTACAATACAATTTTGGCGCCTTACAACAACAAGCAAACACAATTTGTTAACGGAACCTTCAACTCTGACATGAAATATGGACGAAGGATGTGTAATCAAAGCACCAAGACTGCAGTACAATGGAGCAAAGTGGCTAGATTTTGTGAAAGTTAAGGCAATTTGCTCTAAAGTAGAGTGGAACAGTTTTGTATACTATTAGTTAAAACTATTCTGACTTAAATTTAGGAATATGAAATAAATCAGTGTAGGTACGGCTATGAAAAAAGTCAATTTTAAGTTCTTTAAAATAGCTCTACTGTGTCACACACACACACGAACATATATAGCAACAAGCCGCTGCACCACGCGCTTCCTTATTGCGGCGATAATGAGAGCAGAATACTTGAAAATTGCATTCATTATATATACAACAGGAAGAAGAAGCAGAAGAGGAACAAGCATACATAGTGGCGCTGCCACAGTTGTATAAAAACGAAAGAGTTAAAAGCGAGCGTAAAAGTAAGACAGAAAAAAAAGAATTTACATATTCACACTCAACAAAAATAATCTGCTCATATACAGACAGCTAGACTAGTACAGTATAGTACGAACAGACAGACAGACAGACAGACAGACGAACAGATAATTTAGACAAGTTGCATATCTTTTAGTTGAAATCATTTGCACCCTAACTCACACAAGAACATGCACGCACACACCATTACATTTTCACACCCATAAAAACGGCACAAATAATTATGCAACAGCTAGAGTATAGTGGCAACAACAACAACACCCGAAACAACAATCTAACATCCTTTGCAGTTGATAAAAAGCATACAAGAAAAGTCTACAAATAGCAAAAGAAGCAACAAAAAACATTCATTCACTCACACAATCACACAGTGAATTATATTCATTTGCAGCTACATGTGCCAGGACATGCTCTGTAACAACAATAAAAATAATACGTTAACAACTAAAAAACAACAATAACAACAACTTATAAAATACATTCGAAAAAACAAAACAAACAATAACAACGCCTTTTGTAGCCAAAGCGTTAAGGATTAAGCAGTTGTTGTTGTTGCGGTTCAGGGTTTCCGAGGATGTTACTTACACGCTTCCTCTTTTTTAGTACTAGTTTTTTTACCACTACAAATTTTGCCAGTCACAAACAAAAAATTGAATAAACACTTTTGCGAAATTGTGTGTAAATTGCAATTATTTACATATTTTGTATCATTATCCTATGTTAGATTCAATGTGTAACAAAACGTGTTACGTAACGGATTTAGGTTTTTGTTACATAAATATTAAAAATTTGAAATTTTTTCTTTTTTGACAGAAAAACAAAGTTCCAAATTTGTTTCGAAACAAAAGATTATTTAAAGTCGTTTATTCATGGAGTTAAATAATTTAATTCTTATATTTCAAAGGCATGTGACACGGTGTGAACGCTTAAAATGCACAAAAAAACTGTGAACACTGTGATATGAGTGAGCTTTTTATCTTGAGACATATGGTTTTTTTCGCCAGTTTTTCGCGATTTGCTTACTTTTATGTCTCAAGATAAAAAGCTTACCCATATCATATGGTAAGAATATAGATTTTTATTAAATTCTTTGATGGTGAAGAGAAAATGGAATAATTTTTTAAGTACATTATTAAATTAAATTCCATCCAAATTTAGATACCATCAAAAAAAAAATCAAAGGAGTGCCTAAAGTGGTGCGTTTTATTTTTTTTGTGACAGAAACAGCTCATTAACTTTTGTGTTAAACTGAAAAACTTTTCCTAATAAATAGAGTAAGTGCGGTAAATATGGCCCACCCTTAACTTTTTTGGAAGTAAAACAACAAGTTTAACTTAGATTCATATATTTATTTATTTTAATAGTCTTAAAACTACTTTGATTTCAGTCTTCATTAAAAAAGTAAATAAAAAAAAAACATAACATAAAGATATGGATGAAAAATAAAAGTTACTTTAATATAGCCCTTTTAAAAAAAGTGCGACTAATATGGAGCACCTTGTGTTATATATGGACTAAACTCAAATTAGGAACAGCAAAACTCACATATAAAATATTGTTTTTCGTTGCCAGAACATAGTTCATGTGCCCACATGGTGCATACAACGCATTGGACCCATGTTTCTCCTCTCTTGTCATCAGAAAATAGACTGAAGCAATAAATGCATTTGGCATCTTCCCGATTACTTCTATCAGCAGTTGCATCCGATAAGTCATCTGGATTTTGGAAATTGTCTTCATTTTCTGATGAAGTAGACCCTTCTGTGCTTTGAACTTTCTTCTGAAAAGTAAATTTTAAGAAAAGTCTTACTGCGAATTTATATATCTACCTTTTTTTCAAAATGTTTTTTTTCCAATTTTTTTTTAACTTCAGAGCTTTGATTTTTGCATTTCTTGACATCTTTTTTTATAGATAGATTCCTCTAGAGCTAGCTTGTACGGTGATGATGAAATCAACTGTGCCTTTCCTGGTCTTCGCCCTCGATTTGAATTTTTTTTAACTCGGACTGGTATAGGAGAAATTTCTTGAGGCATTATGTAAGAAGTTGACCGTATACCAGTAGAAGTGGAGGGTCCTTAGGAGCGAAGTTCGGTTTCATCATAATTTTGTTCTAATTGCTCCATTTCAGGTGAGTCGGTAGGTAAATGCAAAGAATTTACTTTGTGCACATTCTCAATTGTTGCATCAACTTCTTCCGCTGCCAGAAAATCATGATCGCTAAAAATTTGCCTATTGAAGGGGCATATTCTAGTCGACAAAAATCCTTTAACAGCGATTTCTCCAGTTTGAATTTTTATATAAGGTCGACCAAAAAGTTCAATTATATCAAAATGGGTCAATGCTCTTGCATTATTTAAGACCCAACACCTTATTTCTTCAGTCAAATATTTTTTCAATGGCCCCATGAAAGTTTTGTCGAGAGGTTGAACTTTGTGGTTTGAGTGTGGGGGAATCGAAAGAATGCGAACATGGTTGCTTCTAGCCAAGTCAATGATTTCAATGCTTCTCGTATGGCTTGTATGCCCGTCCAATATGAGCAATACAGGGGACGATGAAGAAGGTTTTACTGTTACAAGAAAGTGCTTGAACCATTTAGTAAACAAATTTATGATGATTTGCGTGAATTGATCCAGGTGGAGCACCTTTCATTAGAAAAGGGTTGTCCCTCTTCCTAGGGAAAATACACATAAGGGGTACAAACGACCCCCCTGCGCTCATACACAAAATAGCAGTAATTAGAGATCCTCTTTACGCTGAAGTAAGTGATCCTACCTGCTTCCGACCTTTCAGGGATAATACCTGCGGCAGTTTAGCTGGCACAACAGAAATTCCTGTTTCATCTACATTGTAAATGTTGTTTGGTGAAAAGTACATTTCTTTTTCCAGCATGTCAAAGAAAGTAGCGACGTTTTCCTTTGAAAATCCTTTTGCACGAGCTATAGATGTTCCGGTCGGCTGACGAAAAGACAGAGATGGGTGGTGTCTAAGGAATAAACGCAACCAGTCTCTGCCTGCAGTTTTCTTGACCACTGAAAAAGGGTTCGGAAGATGGTTCTTCATAACTAATTGAAATGCTAATGATCTTATATCATTTCTTGTTAACCCAAACAATTTCTCTTCCATTAGCAATAAAAATTCAACAAGCGATTCTTCGAGCTGTGGTGGGAAAATGGGCTTTCTGCCTAATTGGGCTGCTACCACGTCTTCTAACGCCCATCCCTTGTCTGCCACTAAACGTCGTAATGTGGTTTTAGGCACCTTGTACTGTTTGGATGCCTTTAGGATCCCCATTCTATTTTCTTTGATCGCTGTAATTGTTTTCTTTGCACCACGCCTTTCGTTGTTGTTGGGCATGCTTAGACTTGGAAACCATTAATATCCTTCAAAACAAAAAAAATACTTATTAGAGTTTAATAAGAAACATGTGTCAAATATGGCCCACTAGTCCATTTTATCCACACCTATGTTGGGCTACATTACCAACACTAAACTTTTTCACTTTACTTTTGATTTTTACAAACCTTATGAACTATTTTCAAAAATCGATTTCACATAAAGAAACATAAGTTTAAGCACTATATAGTTGGCAAAATAGTTTGTAATATTTACACGAGATTTAATTAAAATATGTTTAAGAAAACTTACCAAGAAATTTCGATGAAAACACAAAAAAATTATTACGTGCTATACCTCGCACATCTGTTGCGCCAGACTAACCACATTACAATAAGCAATGACCAGTTCGAACGTACAGTGGGGTTTCTAGCCTTTTTCAGTTAGAAGATATGATAGTGGTCCAAATGACCCACGTGGGCCATATATGCCGAACTTACTCTAAATAATAAATGTAACGAAAGGGAGTCAAAAATGTAATTTTGTATTTAAATTATTTTTACAACTAAAACTACTCCTGCTACCTGCTACTACCTGTGCCAGTTTTTGAGAAAATATTCGATATTTTAAACCTTTTTTGGGAAAAATATAAATGCTCAGCTGACGGTTCTTTTGAGATCTTTTTTATCAAGAAGTTTTTGTTTAACTTTCAGACAAAAAAGAATTGTGTCTGAAATATTAAAAAACTTTTAAACTTTTCCAGTCAAATATTTGCACATCCTTTTATAAAAATCCTAAGATATAAAAGGCAAACACAATGATCTGCACCCAATATCACTCAAACTGTATTATTTTTTGCGATCAGCCTGAAAGTATGCACAAAAAATTCATTTGATACTTATCAGTGACATACTTGCCTTTCTTACATTCTTTCAGGCTGAACCTTGAAGAGTATGTTGTAAAAGCACTGCAATAATGGCAAAAAATAATTACAGTTTAGCGTTAATGCTTCCAACCCATCGTAAGACGGGCTTTTATTATTTAGTGTGGAAATATAAATAAAAAACAATAAAAATTGTACACCCATATTGTACACTTCATCTATAATTAAAATTTTATTATTAAAAAAGGCAGTGAATTTTTATACAGGGTGTCCCGCAATTGAGTGCAACTATTTACAGAGGTGAAAGGTTATGTTGAGCTGAGCAAAAAATCGTAATTTCGATTTTCACATTCTTAGGAGCTACAGGGTTAATTAATATTTCACGACTTTGATTCACGTTATTGTTTCTAGCAGAAAAACTAACTTACATAAAACTTATTTTGATAACTCATTTTAAAGGCAATGAAATCACCTAACGGCATATCAACAAACCCAACCAACTTAACCGTTACCGAGCTGTGATCGTGTGAAGAAGAAATCAATCGGTTGAAATTACCAAATTTCTCAGAATTTTGCGTAATAAATGACATTTTTTTTTTTGATCAATTCTGTAATTTATTCAATTTTCTTTTCAATGGCACCAAAAGCATAAACATATCTTTAAAAATAAAAAAGTTGGCTTTACTTAAAAAATTAGACTTCAGTAGTGACGTACTTACAACCCATCTACTAGCGAAGACGAGACCTACCCAATCTTTTGCATATTAAGACAGATATTGGAGCCCGGTCGTACCACTGCGCGACCCCGCCGGTCAATCTAGACCTGTGTAGCATTCACACAACCACAACCAGTACGAGACTCCTCGAAGGGCCAGGCCACGACAGTCATCTGGGCAACTCGATCCCGTCAATAAGGATCCACAACATCCCCGCAAAAAGACCAAAAATACACTAATGCAATTACGAAGAAGTGCATTTTTATGCGTGACTGTGCTCAATGAGCACTGAAAGGGCCATTATAACAGCTCACAGCTGCCGGCTCAGTTACAAACTATTACACCTGACTGGTACCTACAGAGGAGGACCTTTTGCTGCCACTCTTACTCTGACAGTCCGGATGATCTAAGGATCTCAACATCCAGACAGAGTCTTGTTCTCAGACACTGCCGTGCTCAGTATGAGAACTCCAGTTTAAGCAACTCCTTTCTACACTTCCCTCAGTGACTGCCGTGCCAGTTTGAGAGGGCGAGTCAAAACATCTACAAGCCAACCCCAAGGAAAGCTAGAGCGTCGACTTATGAAGCACGCATGCCAAAACACTCACATCCAATTTTAACCAGCCGATTTAAGGTCCCACTGCGGTGGATAGATAGGGTCTAGCCCATTTGACGGGTAAGACTGTCCCCGTACTAACAAGTTTTAAGGTCAATTGCTATACCTTCACAGGCTTGTTTCATATCGATGTACCGAATACGACCTGCTACCAAGATGGGCGCCACCCCGAGCTCTTGGTTGGCCCTATTAGTTTTTACGTTTGCAGGACGTATCCTACAAAAAACCATCCCCCTTTATCCTGGCTGTGGACAGGTAGGCGCAACTAAGTTGCTAACCTGGCGGAGTTACGCGTGAGGACAGAAATCCTTTTGTGTTTAACGTAGACCCCTGCCGTTAAGGCTTAATTCTACGGTGCTCCATCGCGTGGGGCCGAAAGTATGCGTCGGTTAACGCCCCTTTGAGTATTCAAAGGTACCAAAATAGCTTCATGTTATGATGCGACATGTCGCAACCCTTGGTGGGGGTGGAGGCCTATCTATAACCTCTTCCATACTAAAGGGTATGGCACCCGGTTTGAGAATGCAAACCAACACCGAGCTTAGTAGCTCTACCCGCGATATGGGTAGTAAACACACAGCCACCACGAAACTGGTGCGAACTGGTACCGTGGTACCAACTTTTAAGTCTTTGGTCGAACACGCGTGAGGACAGCCTCATTTTTACATTTATAGAGGACCCCTGCCATTACAGCTTTATTCCTCTGGGTCCACAGACTTTGGAGTTATAGTTCATGAATGATCAAAAGTATTAAAAAAATACACATCCAAAAAGGATGTGCACCTGAAATACTCTTCACTGACCTGTAATTTACAAGTGACAATAGAAAAGCAACCACGTACTAGTTGTCACATTAACAAACACAATAGCATTACTCTGTGCCCTATTCTGTAAAAGCAGTATGCAATAATAATTCCATACTGCCCTTAATAGTACCAGTTTAGCTACCGGTAGATGGCGTACCTTCATTACCATCTACTGGTTGAGACAACGAGACCTATCCAATCTCTTGCAAACTAAGCAGGTATGCCAGCCCGGTCGTACTACTGCGCGACCCCGCTGGTCAATCTAGACCTGTGCAAGCGATGTGCACAAACCACAGCCAGCACGAGTCTCCCCGAAGGGCCAACCCATGATAGTCACCTGGGCAACTCGGTCCCGTCGAAAATGGGGGTCTACAACATCCCAGCAAAGAGACAAAAAATTCTTATATACATATACGTATGACTGGCACTTCCATTCAAGGCATGGTTTTATCACCATCCCCTAAACGAAGTGCCTACGATTTAATTTGACCTGTGCCTACGATTTAATTTGACCTGTGCCCAGCATCACAGGTCGCCTTTGTGCCCACTTACGTGACACTCCTTGTGCCCTAAGACACCATTTTTTTTCTTTTTGTTGAACATATAGGCCATGTCTCCATGCCGTGGATAGATAAGGTCACCTCATTTTTTTTCGACGGGTTTGACTATCCCCGTGCTAACAAGTTTTATGGACCATTGCTATTCCATCGCAGGCTTTTTTTCAAAATGATATACATATTGACCTGCTACCAAGATGGGCGCCACCCCGAGCTCTTGGTTGGCTCTAACCTTTTACGGCATGGGACGTATCCCATAACCAACCCTCCTCCTTTATTCTGGCTTGGGACAGGCAGGCCGAAACCTAGCGGAGTTACGCGTGAGGACAGTAAGGCTCTACCTTATAGTTCTGCCATGATTGACATAGCTTCGCGGCAGACAAAATTAAAATCTTATAATATGAGGATAAAATTAGGTGCATTCGAATTTGTAGATCTTAAAAAAAAAATCGATGTCGATCCCCGAAAAATATGTTTCTTAAGGGTCACAAAAAAGTCAAGTCAATCAGCCGCAAGATCAGTCGATCTTGAGTTATCTTGCCCTCCGTTTTTTTTCTTCTTTGTGACGAAGAAATGACGTCACAAAACAAAAAAAAAAGTGATATATTAAAAATTCAATACTTCTTTAAAAACAACGAGAAATTTTTAAATCAATGTCTTTAACCGTTATTTCGCAATCCTCTCATAAAACATACCTACATTTTTAAATTTTTTTTCCAACGGAAATAAGTCCCCTTTAATAATATGTTTCTTCCGACAACTTTAAATCACATAAATGTCAATTTCTAAAAGCATTTCTAAAAGTATCATATTAAGATACTTCCACTCGTATGTGGAAACTTTTCGGGAGTCACATGCAATACATAACTTTTGAAAATACGGCATAAATCTTGTCCCGGCGGAACATTAAAAATTTAATACAAAATACGTAACGTCCCATTATATACGAAACATATGGCAATACTAGTGCTGCAGCATATTTAAATTTGTCAAAGAATTTTCCGCAATACATTTTAACACTCGAAAATCTTTTCAAAGACATGTTTTGTCAATTTTTTTAAAGAAATGACAAATAAACAGTTTTTATGCCTCAACTTTCAAATGCCATAGAAGAATTTGATTTTAAGTTGAATCAAAGAGTTCAATCAATGACATGTATGCAAATTTCTGGCAAATAAATTCAAAACTAGTCCAACAGTTAACGTCATGCGATGAATCATTCATCATCTTCTTACAAATTGTAAGATTCTGATGCCGAGCCATGATGAACGCGACGTTTCACCTTTTGCCCTGGTTATTAATTGAGTTGTTTTAAATTTGAATTTCAGATCAACGCCTTGCTGAATGGCGTTGAGCTAAAAATAAATATTCAAAACGTGTACTCAGTTGGTGTTGAACTGCAACAAACAATTGAATGAATACTGGCTGCAGTTGGTAGGTACGGAGAGGAAGCTGGCATATGAAGGACACAACAGGCTGACTGACACGCATTCATTATATGCGCATAGTAATAAAAATAGCACAAAACAAAAATACTCTCAATGATGCAAATCTTGGTGCATTGTTAGTGTAACAAAGACAACTGCGAGTGTGTCACCATCAGCAACACACAAGGATGTGGTTTATCCAACACAATCACATTAATCACTATGAATCTATGTGAATACTTCACCTGAAATACATTCAAAAGTTCAACATTACACTTTTATGATGATTTGAAGAACATTTGTTGGGACCTTTTTACTCGTATAACACTTCTTAAAGATTTGAATTTTTTTTTAAAGTAAGAAATTTTATATTTTTAAATAAGTAAAATTTTAACATAAGCATAAAAAAGTATAAATAAATTTTTTTTATAATTTCACTGTTCTAACCCAATCCACGCAGATTATCTAAATTATGGCGCGTAGCATGATCTTTTAATATTCTCTGATTCAGCTGTGCAGGATATCTATCTGCAGTTTGGGCTGAGGCTACCAGAGATTGTTCGCTACCATCATCATCGTCATCATCATCATCATCAAATGTTGCTCCGGCTTTTTGAGCGATTTGTATCGTAACCAGCATCAACAGCACTAGACAAATTTTTGATTGGAATTGCATATTGAGAGAGTTGCTGTACACAAGACTTGTACACCTATCCGTTTTGCAGCTATAATCCTTTAAAGTCGGCTTTATCCAATTGATTCGTTAATTTTGCTTCGTAAGCAGGAGCACTTGAATTTCAAAACTGTTTGGTTTGTTGTTACTTGAAGTATGAACTGTTTTTTTGTGCAAGCATTAGCTTTTATATTGCTTTTTTGTTGTTGTTGTACTAACCTCTGCGCCGGAACAAGTTTTGCTTCTTTACTTCATTGTAGCTGAGGTTACTGTGGGTCTCTCTCTGCTTTATCGTTTTTGAGTTCAATTACATTTATCAGTTACTGTTCTGATAACTCAAAATTGTCTTAATTTGCCTCCGATTGTCATTAATTAATATTCAAGTCACTTTATTACAGCGGGTTGTTAGCGGAGGAAATTAATTACGCAATTTGCGATGATGTGGATTGTTGATATTATTTATCGATAACCACTGTATCGAAATTAAGAATATCGAAAGTCTGTAACTTTTATATCAAGTGATTTGATATCAAGGTTAGTCTGTCAAAAGCAGGGAACGAAAATAAACGGTGCGTTAATTTTGTGCTCCATAGAAAGGGTACACGGACGGATATGGTGATACGGGGTAGGTGTGTTTAGAAGAAATGATAAGAGGCAAAAATAATAGGACCACTTCATATATTTGACCACTCTAGGGATCAATTCGGGAGAGATATTGAAATGTAATGGACAATTTTTGTGCTTTTTGTAAGGGGATCCCCCAGAGGAGTGGTAGATAGGGGGTAAGTGTCTTCAGGAGATATATTAAAGACTAAAAAATAACAGGACCAGCTCAAATTTTTGAACCATCTTGGATTCAATTCGGTAGAAATATGTACTATAATCGACAGATTTTGTGTTTTTTGTATGGGAACCCCTAGAAAAATGCCAGGTAGGGGGTAGATGAAGGGGTAAAATATTAGGACCAGTTCATATATTCCCCCCTTCTAGGTGTCAATGCAGGAGAGATATGAACCATAATCGACAATGTCTGTGTTTTTTGTATGAGGACCCCCCAGAAAGCTGGTAGATAGATGGTGGGTAAGTTCAGAAGAAATTTTCAAAGGATAAAAGTAATAGGAACAGCGCATCTAGTTTACCCTTCTAGGTATCAATTCGGAAGATATATGAATTATAGTCGATAGTTTGTGTGTTTATTGTATTGTGACCCCCAAAGGGGTGGCATATTAGGGGTAGGTGTGTTTCAAAGGAACGTGGAGGCCAAAAAATAATAGCAACAGCTTATATATTTGACCCTTCAAGAGATAAATTCGGGAGAGATATTAACTACAATCGACAATTTTTGTGTTTTTTATATGATGATCCTCAGAAAAGGGGCAGAAAGGGGATAGTTGATTATAGTTCAGAAAAAATGTCGAAGTGCAAAAACTAATAGGCCCAGCTCATATGTTTGACCACTCTAGGGATCAATTCGGGAGAGATATAAAAAAAAAATCGACAATTTTTGTGCTTTTTGAGAAGGGAATCCTCCAGAGGGGCGGCAGATAAGGGGTAGGTGTCTTCAGAAGAAATGTTGAGGGGTAAAAAATAATAGGACCAGCTCATATTTTGAAAGGGTATCCCCAGAAGGGTATCAGATAGGAAGTAGGTGTGTTCATAAGAAATAGTGAATGGAAAAAATAATAGGACCAACTCATATACTTGAGCCCTCTAGGGGTCGATTCGGGAGAAATATGTATTATAATCAACAGTTTTTGCATGGGGACTCCCAAAAGAGTGCCACTACGTTACATTGATTACACAGTGCGACAATTTGAGGATCATTTTAAATAACTATAAAAATTCCTGTGGTTTCTGATAGCCATTGGTCCATAGAACACATCGTCTTAGGGGCTTTTCCGGGTTAGCTCAAATAAACGACATTTTCAAGTGCATATTCTATGCAAGGGGGCTGAAGTTATCTCCTTCATCTCCTAAATTACATAAAATTTTCATTTAAGACCTTCATTAGGATTTTTGCAAATTTAATTTTCTTTCAAATTAAGGAACATTATTTGCACCTTATATTCGCATAGGGGGTCAAAAACCCCCTTAAATTAAATAGATTAGTATATCTCAGAAACTCTGGGCGATATTATTTTCATTACTTCTATAGACAAAATTGTCATCATCTTATCTATAACTTTGCAGAACATCATTATACAAAATAACCTGCTTTTCTCCTCAAATATTTCCCAAAAAAAAAAACCGGAAATTGTCAAAAATAAATCTAATTTTACAAGTAATAGTTTTTATATTATACGTATAATACTGAGTCTCAAACACACATATGCACAAAATACAAAATGTTCGTATGTTTTTAATTGAAAAATTATGTATTTTAAGTTCAAATTCAAAGTAGTAAAAAATGTAAATATTAAATTATTAAGTAATAAAATTCAATTATAAGTTCAAAAACATAAAAAATTTTAGTATTATCTCATTTTTGAATTATTTTTGAATAAAACAAAAAATTTACAAATTTCTTCCTGACTAATCTTAGATTTTAATTTATCATATATATATACATAATATAACTTAAAAATAAACAGAGTTTAATAAATGTCTTAATAAGTTTTTTGAAAGAGAGAAATATATAGCTAAGGAATTTGGCAGACGGTTGAATTCAATTAATGTCCTTTTAATTGGAGCATTAAGAACGTAATTAGTTCTACTGAAACCAATATTGAAAAAGTCAAAGTTCCGCAAATGTCTGGAGGGAATATTGAAATTAATTCTTTCTAGAAGAGATGGGCTGTCAGTCGTACCGGAGGAGACAATATCATAAAAATTGAAAGTAGAGAAAAGACGGATCTTCTACCATTCAAAGTCTTAAGATTCAAAAGCAAGCATCTTGCATTCTATGATGGATTAACTTCAGTATATTGAACAGAACAAAGAGCGCTTCTTAGAAAGCTTTTTTGAATGCGTTCGAGCCGATTTATGTGGATATGATACAAAAACATATTAAACAGTCTCCAAATCACCACCCCATACTCGAGTTTCGAGCGAACAAAGGAAATGTAAAGTAGCTTGAGAGTGTACGGGTCGGAAAAGTAGAGTGTACGGGTGTATTACGCCGTACAAATGCCAAGAGAGCATACGATTTTGAAATTATGTAACTGAGCATTATTACCTGAAATTTTAAGGCTATAGCATCGTTCATTTTAGGGTTCTCTCATTATCAGCCCTGAATTCCTTTTAGGACCACCAACAAATGAGGCAACCAGCACATGGCACGGCAATTTGATGAAACCTTTCCCCGTTGATATGAAAACATTGATATTTCTAATTTTTTTCAAGATGCAAGCATATTGTCCACCAGCTCTGCGCAATTTTCCGAGCTTTGTTCCAAGCAGTCAGATAGTCTTACTTTAAAATTGCATCAAAAGTTGAGGTTTTCATTAGTTTGAGTATATCAGGTCAATATCAATAACGAAATTTTAATTAATACTTCTTTGTACACTTGTACTTGCCTTCTTTTAATTTGGATTCACTAAGTATTAGATTTTTTTTGTTTTTCTTTTAAGCATTCGAAAACTGTGGATTTTTTATTAAAACGTTTATTATGTTTTTAACAATTCCTAGTTTTTTATGTGTAGGGGAGACTACGAGGCTACGAGAGGCGAACATATAGCATTAAAGCTTGTTTTATAATCTCTAATTCTTAGTAGCTGATCATGCTTTTCGCATTCATTACCCTTGAACCGGGTGACCCAAAGGCAAAGAAAGCACATTTTAATGTACACTTTAGTCTTTTATTATTTCATTATATTTTATGCTTCTAATATATTTTAAAATTAAACTTACGTCCAAGTTTTGTCGAATGAAATTTTGTAAAAGTATTTCCTCCCGTATTGTTTCTTTTATTGAAGTGTATCTAATAAGTAGCTGTGAAATCATTTTGAAGATCAAATTAAAGTACTGACTCATAGGGTGAGGAGTTACTTTAGGAGAAAAATTTCTATGACTATTTTTGATAGAATGCCTGTAGATAAGACAATGAGAATTTTGTTTGTCGAGGTAATAAAAATTATATCACCCGGAGTTTTCGAGATATACTACATTTTTTCATTTAAGGGGGTTTTTCCCCCCTGTGCGAATATTAGGGGGAAATAAAGTTTCCAAACTTGAAAGAATATTAAATTTGCAACATTTCCACGGCAGGTCTTAAATCAAAATTTTGCTTAGTTTAGGAGTTAAAGGAAACTAAATACGGTCCCATAGTATAAAATGTGACCTTAAGAAAATCGGTAATTTGTGCTAACCCAGAAAAGTCCCTTGGACGGTTTGTTCTATGGACCACCAATGGCTATCAGAACCATTGGAGTTTTTGCAGTTATTTTTTGGTGTCGCACAGTGTTATTATTTCGAAATAATTTACGCTGGGGTATTTTTTTAAAAATTATAAATAAGAGAAACAGTTTCATATTTTCATACAGTTAGTTTCAATGCACGTTAAATTTTTAAAGATTTACCTTCACATAATATTCCACTATCATTAAAAGCAATATCTCTGCTCGACCGAGTACCCGAATTTTTTGAGCCCCTTCGTTCGGCCGACAATTTAAGTTTGCCATCAACACTTCAACAGCTTCTGCCATATGTTGTTGGAACTTCTCCAAGCCCACAAAAAGAAAAAAAAAAAGCATTTTGCATAAAACAATGAAAACTTTTGACTAAAAATGAAAGATAATCGAAGTAGGACTTTTGAACTCTGCCCTCTATCCAAAACAAAGCAAAACAAAACAATCAAAAATAAGCAAAAATAATAAAGGGACAAAAGTTTTTTATGAATGGCTACTGCGTGCACGTGACTGCAAACAACGCAGTGAAGTTTTGCAGTTGAATTGCGCAGTTTTTGTTGTGTTGCTCTTTGTTGTTGTTGTGTTTAATTTTGCACAGAGAATAAATTTTATTGTTTTTCATATGCGAAATTATTTTATATTTTTCGTTTGCTTCTTGTTTTTTTTTTTTTTTTGTTTTGCGCTTTGTATGCAAATAAATAGTCCTGTGTGAATCACAAATAATTCCCGAAGGACAATGCAAGAAAGAACAATTTGTTGATATTTATTTGTATTTATTTATGCCAGGAGCAGCAGCATCAATGAGTTCACTATTGAAAGATGACAATATTTATGAAGCAACAAAGTTGGTCCTTGCAACATGTGCTGCATTTAAGTTTGTTGACAATATTATCAATAGAAAAGTTTCAAGCTATTCTCGCACAAGAATGACAACTTTTAGAGAGTTAAATGAATGGCTTGATATTAGACATGATCAAATAGCTTTTTGTAATACATGTCCCTTTTAACATAATAACTTTTTTCAACTAGATAAATCAGGAAAGAATAAACAATGCGATGTGATGAGTGTTTTTTTTTTCTTTAATAACTTAATTCAACATAACGCATAAAAACTTGGCAAAATTAGAACGGAAAACACGCTCTATTGGCCCTCCTCTCCCTCCATGCCACATGGTTAAGAAAGTTGCTACCTGCTTAAAATTGTACAAGCTATCCTTTCGAGCATCGTAGGCAGTTAATTATAAATATCTGCAACAATAAAATGACTACGTTACTCACTTGGAACAGTCATTGCCAGCTTGTTCTACTCAAGAACACACACCTCTAAGATTATGTTCTACAAATCCCACCAACTATTAAGACACCCACCACCACTTGTCTTATGACCTTCGTGAAACCTTTAAAATTCTAAACATCTTCACCCAACTCAACCTAACCCAACCCACCTTAACTATTGCTTCCACGACTCTACAGTTTAAACTTGCCTTCTCATCGTGATCCTTGTAAAAAGGATTTTAATTAAAATTCATCTTCACTTTTAATCAAATAATGGTTTCAGGCATCAGTTCTAATTAAGTGCGAAAAATCGACTGAAGTGTGAAATTAAATCAGTATCGCGTTTAAGTGAAGCCAACTTGTTGTTGCTGTGCTGCAAGTTAAATGGTGGCTGCGATAATGTTGGGATGGAGTAGGTTGCTGGGTGTAAACAAGCAATAGCCTGCTCTTAACTTTATTGGTTAAATGACTTCAATATTTTATTGCTTCATTGTGTGCTGGTGTTGTCGTTGTTGTTGTTGTTGTAGTATTTAACCACAATTCCACTTTCTAAGTCTCACTCTTAACCCTGTTCATTGTCGTAAAGTACATAAAAACATTGGCATCAATTTCAAGTTTATTGCCGCTTAAAATATGAGAAAAATTTTAATTATTTCATGTAAATATTGCGCATTGTTTTTTTTTTCATAATTATTTTTCTCAAGTCAAGAAGGTGGACCATAAGATTTTGAGTATATCAAAAGATATTTGATGCAAAAATGGATTAAGACTCATTGGGTGAGATCAGGACCAAAGTCAGAATTTACCATGGGAGGGTTTTAATAAGGTGCTCGATGTTTTCCAAACTTTGTTCGGATACAACGGTATCACGGCACCTGGGCACTTGAAACCCAAAAAAATGCCCGGGTAGCTCCAAAAATCTGGGTATTTGGTCATTACGCGGGTAATTCGATAATCAATGTCTGGCTAGTTTCATTGTTTAGTATTTGTAGGGAGACCTACTGAGTGCTAGCAGATAGAAGTGGATGTGTTGAAAAAAAATGTGGAGGGATTAAAAATAATAGGACCACCTCATACATTCCACACCTTTAGGGTTCAATTCAGGAGAGATTTGAACTAAATTTGAACGACTTGAACGACAATTTTCTTCAGTTTTTATAGTGTTACCACAGAAGGTTGGTAGATAGGAGGTGGATGTGTCAAAAAGGTATATTGAAGGGGAAAAATAATAGAACCTGCTCATACATTTGACCCCTCTAGGGGTCAATTCGGAAGAGATATGAACTATAATCGACATATTTTGCATTTTTTGTACGGGGAATCCCAGAAGGATGGCAGATAGGGTGTAAGTGTGTCCAGAAGAAATGTTCAAAGGTAAAAAACAAATATCTAGATACAGTATTTTTCGAAATCTAAGCAACTATTTCAATTGAAGTGATCAAAGCCCTGTATATTTTTCAAAATCAATTTGTTCAAGATAAATTGTTTTCGTTTTATTTGGTTGTGTACTTACTTTCTTACAGCAACAACAAAAATAATATTCTCATTCATGACAATAAATTAGGAAACAAAAACAAAATCAACTTAATATTTTGCTGTTCAAAATGTAAGCAACTTCTTCCTTTTCGCAATTTTTTACTGTTACTAAGCAAGCAAACAACGGCTATTTGCGAAACAGTTATTTTTGTCTCATTTCCTTTCACAAACAAAATCTCATTTAAGTTGTTTCTACACATTAAGTAGCATTTATTAGTAAGTCTGACGATGACACGTTCACATAACGTGGAAGCCTTCAAACTAAAAATTATTGAATTTTTAACAATGGCGAATCACAAATTTCGATAGCTAATAAACTTAGCATTAATAAATCAATAGTTTCTCGTCTAATTAAAATGTATAAAGCTACTGGAATAGTGAAGAGCGTCAATTCTGGCGGACGCCCCCGAAAAACTTCACAGCAAACAGATAGACAAATTGTTCGTGTGTTTAAAAAAGATCCGTTTATTTCTTCCAAAAAAGTTGTTTTAGAGCTAAACCTTAAATTAGTTCGAGCACTGTCCGAAAACGCTAATTGGAAAATGATTTGAGAGTTTCAAGCCATCTAAGAAACCTATTCTTACATCAAAACATTTAAAAAAGAGGCTTGTCTTAAAAGTTGAAGTTTTTTTAATAATATTAATGTTTTTATAAAACTTAGATTGATTTTCGACAAAGCACATCTAAATTGAACTCCATAAAAAATGGAAAACAGTATTATTTAGCGATGAATCTAAATTTAACCTGTTAAATTCAGATGGAATCTGCCACGTTCGAAGACCCAAAAATAGGAGACTAGATCCACGTTATTGTAAGGACACAATAAAGCATGAAGGAGGATATGTAATGATGTGGACCTGCTTTTCAGGGAGAGGAATTGGCCCATTTGTGAAAATACATTCTAAAATGGATCGTTTTGTGTACAGGGACATTTTAGCCAGCCATATGCTTCAATATGTCGAATGGGATATGTCACTTCGATGGGTGTTTCAACACGATAACGATCCGAAACACTCATCGAAGTTGGTCAAAGATTGGTTATCTTCTCATGGGGTTCAAGTCTTGGATTCGCCTCCTCAACCGCCAGACTTGAATCCCATAGACAATCTTTGGGCATTTTGAAGCGCTGAGTCGGGACTAGACGGCTTAAAAATAAATTTGAGCTAATAACCTGCTTAAAAGGAGAGTGGGAATCAATTCCAACAACAGTTCTAGAAAACATTATAGAATCCATGCCAAAACGATGCCAAAACGGCTAACATACCAAATATTGAAAGTTGCTTAGGTTTTGAACAGTAAAATATTGAAATGTTTTTGTTTTTGTTATTTCATTAATTGCTACGAATTAGAATTTTATTTTTGTTGTTACTGTAAGAAGGTAGATACCAGAGATCTGCAGCAAGTCATTATAAACATAGTTGACTCGAGTATATACGCATTAATTTGGCTTCTACTTCATATTCAGACTTATCAAAAATGTTGAAGCATTCATAACACGCAACTTAAATCCAATGCTTCAAGAGTCATACTCTGACTCACAGTCGAACGTAGTCGGTATGATTCTAACTTCATTTCAATAAGTACAACATGTTGTGAACAACATGCACAAGCACTTCAAAGGAATGATGTGTTTTTCAGGCTTACCAGCTCTGGTATAAATTAAGAATTTTAGTTTGATAAATGCTATTATTGAATTGTTCTAATGCTATTGACTATATGGTAACACTTCCTATAACGGTACGAAATGAAGGTCAACGCTTCTGTTTTATTATAATTTGTTGAAGTGTCTCATTTTTTAAACGGAACAAAGCTAAATAAGTAAGTTAATAAATTATTATATAAATATTATGAACAGAAATGATATATAATTTTCAAAAGTATTATTGAAATGGACAATATTGCTACAGTAACGGAATGTATTAACAGTGGTACCTACACATTATCGCAACGGAGGAGAGGGAAGAGCAGTATTTGGACAACATTTGCTGAAATAGAGAAAGACGATGGATCCATTGTGAACGATCTTGTGTGTTGTCGTACTTGCCGAAAACTGTTTAAATTCAATGGTAAGAACACTTCCAATTTTAATCGTCACAAGTGTTATCAACTCCGATTGAACGCCGAAGTTTTAAAAATCATTTATCATATTTAAATAATGTATTTTCTTTTTTTTATGTGAATATACGTGAAGTTACTTATATAATTATTTTGCTGAATTTAAATAAACAAACTTTATTAAATTGAAATTTATTTTTATTATTTCTTTTGGAGAAGTTCCCTTTATATACAAGGTGTGTTATTTTACTTTTACACCATTTCGTGAAACGCACAGCGAAATTCTATAAAAAAGTGTTTACTGCATCTTAAAATCCAATTAAATGTATTTCGTTATAAAAAATTCTATGGTAACCCTGCTTCTCTTCTAACAGCGAGCGTAAGTTCAAAAACAGCCACTGCGTTTGACTGGAAAAATTTGCACGCATTCCTAATGAACTATGGGACTTTAGCTTGAGCTATGAGTACTTTGTTTGAGCTATGGGTTTTCGGTATGATTTATAACAAGTTCTTTGATGTTGCAGAGTATTTGGTAGACTTTGACGTTCGATTGACGAATCAAACATTGAACTATGATTTTCTTTCTGTAGCAAGAGTGCTTCGAGTAGTAGTGGTGGTTTTTGTTTGAAGTGCACGCACTACAACTCGGTTTTTGCATGAATCACTATAAGTCGCAAAAACGTGACTCGTTGCAGATCTCTGGTAGATACATTATCAAATAAAACTAAACGAAACTATTTCGAATAAATTGTTTTTAACGGAAATACAGTTCTTTGATCACTACAATGGGAAAAGTTGCTTAGATTTCGAACAATACTGAATATTTCACACCTGTAGTAAAATTTTATGATTTATTCAAAAGAAGGTTCTAAAATATTCGAAAAAAGATTAACCGAAAAATTTGATAATGTACGTATGATACTAAGTGGAGACCTCAAAATCAAATGTGAAGATGATAAAAATCGACCACTATTTGAATTTTTTAATGAAACATTAGGTTTGACTATGTCCGATGATCGATAACTTACTACAATTATATATAAAACGACAATCAATGCGGTTTTTACAATACACTTACAGAAATTTCAATCAAACAGTCTTTCTTTTTATTTTAGTCATAAGATTATTGTTTTCTTTTTGGAATATATTTTTAATGATTGAAGAATGAATGATTTGATACTACAAAAAATTTGAAAAACATTGTTTTTTCATATCTTTAATTTTTCATACTTTAGTTTTCACTTTGGTCTGCAGTCCAACCACCGCCAATTTTGTTTTTAAATTTTTTATTGGAATGATGAACTTTTGGTTCTAAAGATAAATTTCACCATTTATTTTTAGAAACTATGATTATTTTTTCTAAAATATTTTCATATATTTTTCAATATGTTTTTTTGTAAGAAAATATAATTTTTTGCCCAATAGTCTTATTTGCATTCATTTTTTTATATTGTCAGACCCGGAAGAGCAGCCTTCTTCTCAATATCATTATATTTAATTTTGTTATTTCGAATTTGTTCCGAGGTTATAACCACAAAAACCAACCCTTGGCTACGGGCCTCGGTGAGATGGAGTATTTGGTCTTTAGCGATGCAGACACAAATTATTTGAAGAGTGCAACTACAATTTAACTCTTAAATTCCCAACTTTTTTGATTGGCAGGAAATAAATATATGTTATGAACTTTGAATTCTGAACAACTTTTGTTCTACGACTTTTTTTAAAAGTGCGTCTTGTTTCCTGTACATACAAATTACTTTTTTTTATAAAATTTTTTTTTATAATTTTTGCAAAGAATTAATTTAATTTATATATTCAATATTTACGTTGCTTATAAATACACTATCAGAAAAATAAATAAATTTTTCGATCGCGATAACGCCAAATTTTAAATAAGAAACAACGTCCGAAAGATTTATGTCACTTAAATTTGGTTTTTTTTTTTTTGAGGTGTTATTTCTTGACCAACTAAAACACATATCAAAAGAGTTAAAAGCAACTGTCTTCAAATCAAAAACGGTAGCGCTTAAATCATACAACAATAACATTAAATGGATTGTTAATTTCCATTAACAATTAAATGGAAAAAATGCGGAAAAATGGTAGAAGTGGCTGGTTCCTCGCGACCATTGATTGACCAACTTGTACCTTTTCAAATTTGAAGTTCAAATGAAATTTAGGCCAGATTACTTCGCACTTCACTGTTGCTTCTTGATTGTTGCTGTACCGATCCGAAAGGAGATGCAGTCTCACTCTTGCTTCATAGGTCAAGATTATAGTGTCGACTGATTACTGTGCCGAGCCGAACCGAGAAGGAAAGCTGAAAAACACTGCACACACAATTATATGAAATAAGCTCAAAGTGCTTATAATGCTAGCAGAGCAGACAGCTTAAAGTGACAAGCTGGTACTACGAGTATAAACGCGACATATGTTAGTAAGCAACAGTGAAGCTGCAAACTTAATTCGATGAAATACAACAAACATAAGAGTGTTTGTTACAATTTGTTGTAAAGAGTGGAAAGAGAGAAAATAGTTATGCGCTGGAAATCTCTGATTAAAACAATTTTAGCATCAGTTTTCTTTTAATCCTTTTTTTCCTTTTATCTTTAACCCTCTAACCAGCAAGGCTGCCCTGAGGCAGCCATCCCTTTTTTTAATGTAATTTTTAAGTTTTCATTTTAAAGAGCTTCAAATTTTTTGACAGCTCAAAAGAATAAAGCAGGCTGCAACATTGTGGCAGTTTTATCGTTCAAACTTCATGTGGTAATTTTTTTTTAGCCATTTAAAAAATTGATTATTTTTGTTTTTTTAACTAGCACTTCATCAAAATAAAAAAATTAGAAAAAATATATTTTAAGGTAAAATATTATAATTTTATTAATATTATTACATAAATTTTTATTATCAGCGCTTTTTGACGGAAACTTAATAGATGTATGTGCTTTTGAAAATTAAGTTTTCGAACTTTTTTTGACCTTACATCTAAAAACATCCAAAAATGGAATCGACAATGAGTCAGCGAATTTGTGTTCCTGGCAGCAACATATACTAGAAATAAATATTATAAGTAGTGTAATTTTACCCATTATATCAGCTTTGCTGGTAAGAGTGTTAAGCCTTTAGAAAGAGAAATTGTTAAATTGTATATGTAGTGTCAGACCGAATATTCTGCTTCGGCCAGTTTCAGCCCTTTTTCTCAGTTACGGCTCTTCGGCCTTAAATAAGGCCGAGACTGAAACAATAATTTCAAAACCTCATGCAAAGTCTTGTTTTTTTTTTATCTACATATATACGACTTTACAATTATATAAAATTTTTTAATGGTTTTGCTTACTTTTAAAAAAAATATTTTCTGTTTCAATTTCAGCTGAATATTGCAAAATGAGTCTAATTTCGGTTGTGGCAAAAATTTCACTTTGGCTCGGACACCAGCTCTATCTGAGATGGTATTTATACCTAGAGAAAAATTTAAAAATAAACCAATCATTTGATTTATATGCATTTGTTGAAAATTTTCTTTACGTCGATAAACTTTTACCAATAAAAGTTGTTTATATATAGATTATAAGTTTTCTTCTTCATATAAAATAGAATACTACGAAATTCAAATCCATTTTTGCACTCTGCAATATTTTAGATTAGATTGCATTTATATATATGGATCAAATTCGAAGACATTAAGCGCTATCTCATTAAGCTATCTCATTTTAAATTACATTGTTTTTATACCAAATAGATAAGATAGATTTTAAAAGTATCAAATATAGGTAATACAAAAATATAAGCAATAAAGTAATAAATTCTTTTTAGTATTTTAAGATTAAGAGCAAGTAATTCTAATTAATCTTGATAAGCATACAAAAATAATTGATTTTTTTTTTTTTGTTCTTCACAAAAGTCAAATCGGTGAAAAAGATACAAGAATGGTCGAATTAATGACACTTTTCTGTAAATTGGATTCATTATTATAAAAAAAAATGTTATAATGAATTCAAAAAGGAACAAGAAATTTAATTATAAGCCAGGATTTTGAAAAAATATGAAATACTTACAATATATTATTAACGGTTCTCATGTAAAGTCTGGTCACTATGAAAAAAGACTCTCTAATAAACTCTCTAATATAATCTGGATATGGATCTGGTATCTTATAAATACAATACAAACACTGTCCACTGATGAAAACATCAGAATAGTTTGTTTGTTAAATATCATAAAATCTAATTTATAGAACCTTACATTTGTCAGACGTCTCACATCTCAAAGCGCAATTTGTCAATTTATGACATTTTATTATATTTAATATACGATTTATTTACTTTTTCCTATTGTATGAAAGTATTTTTAGTGCAAATCAAGACGTGTTGTAAATATCAAGGTATCCAAAATGTCATCGATGATTTTCAAGTATCAGTATCTTCTGATAGAAGAATTCAAAGATTGCATATGGAAACCTTAGCTTGTACAGATTTTTATGACTGGGAAAACAGTGTCGAGTGATATCAACAACTCGAAGTTGTGTTTTTTTTTTCTCTATACATAAAAGATAAAAGCGCAAACACTATAAAAGCGAATTTCGCATTGGACTAAATAGATAGACTGTTTGAAGTGGAACAGTTGGAGGCACGCACTACACCTAACAAAATGTTTTTCAAAATTATGCTAAGCTTGTTACTTTGCTGCATAGCCTTGGTACAGGCAACTGACTATGAGGGGTAAGTGGTCTAAATTACTAAACCTTAATATTCTATATTAAATTTCTTTTCAACAGTTATAAAATCTACGATGTCAGCACTAAGAGTGTCTTCGAGAAGGAGGCTCTGCTGCATCTTGCAAACAACCCGAACTATGACTTCTTCTTGTTACCTCGCGCCTTAGGTGTACCAGCACGCGTTATGATTCAGCCACAGGATCAGCCTGAGTTCGAAAGTTTTTTGGTCAAGAGCGGTATAAACTACTCTGTTGTCAATAGTAATGTTGGCGATTCTGTCCAATTGGAACGTATACAAAACAACTTTCAACGCTCTGCATTAAGCCGTTCATCGCTCATCAGCTTCAATAGTTTCCAACGTTTTGATGGCATCAACAATTACCTAAATGTACTGGCCAAAAACTATCCTAACCGTGCATTTGTCAAGAATGTCGGCAAATCTTATGAGGGCCGTAGTTTGAATACCATTACAATTACCAATGGCGATGGTCGTTCCAACAAGAAGGTCGTCTTTGTCGATGCAGGTATTCATGCACGTGAATGGATCGCACCCGCTGGTGCATTGTATATCATACATCAGTTAGTCGAGAACTATGCTGCTAATGCTCATCTCTTGAAAGACTACGATTGGGTTGTTTTGCCTGTGGTCAATCCTGATGGCTACGAATACACACACACCAAGTCACGCATGTGGCGCAAAACTAGAAAACCTGTTACCGCAATGTGTGCAGGCACCGATGGTAACCGTAACTTTGACTTCCATTGGGGTGAGGTGGGTGCTTCTAGCCTGTCATGTGCCGATACCTTCAAGGGTGAGAGTGCTTTTTCAGAACCAGAGACGCGTGTTGTGCGTGATATCATGCATTCACTGAGCGGCCGCGCCAAGTTCTACTTAACCATGCATTCCTATGGCAACTACCTGCTGTATCCTTGGGGCTACACTTCGTAAGTTTAAGGCGTGAGCTGTTAATATCATTTCTATTGATTGTTTTAAAATTTTTAGCGCCCTCCCAAACACCTGGCAGGATATCGATGATATAGCTCAAGCCGGTGCCAAAGCGATTCGCTCGGCTACAGGCACCAAATATACCGTTGGCAGTTCAACCAATGTTCTCTATGCTGCTGCTGGTGGCAGTGATGATTACGCTTACGCAAAGGCTAATATTCCAATTGCCATCACTATGGAACTGTCAGCTGGTGGTTCAGGCTTTAATCCGTCTCCAGCTCAAATTAGACCATTTGTTGAGGAAACCTGGATCGGTGTTAAAGCCATGGCTGAGGCAGTCATTAGAAAGTACTAAATAGCTATACACTGAAGTTATGTAAATAAAAAATATTTTGAAAAAATTCTTTTTTTTTCTATTAATAATGATGTGTTATTTCCATTAGCAAATGTGTAGCGATTTTTGTAGCAAAAGCTTAAAGGTTGTAAATGTTACTTACACAACAAGCCCTCATCAATTCGAAAATCGGCCCACATATAACGGTTATTCATGTTAAATATTGTTTACACATAATTCTTGGAAACGTTTCATGAGATTTCCGAATAAATGTATAAGTACCTGTACACCAGGCCCGTACTTGTACTTGTACTTGTACTTGTACTTGTACTTGTACTTGTACTTGTACTTGTACTTGTACTTGTGCTTGTACTTGTACTTGTACTTGTACTTGTACTTCTACTTGTACTTGTACTTGTACTTGTACTTGTACTTGTAATTGTAATTGCACTTGTACTTGTACTTGTACTTGTACTTGTACTTGTACTTGTACTTGTACTTGTACTTGTACTTGTACTTGTACTTGTACTTGTACTTGTACTTGTACTTGTACTTGTACTTGTACTTGTACTTGTACTTGTACTTGTGCTTGTAATTGTAATTGCACTTGTAATTGTAATTGCACTTGTACTTGTGCTTGTACTTGTACTTGTACTTGTGCTTGTAATTGTAATTGTAATTGTACTTGTACGTGTACTTATACTTATACTTGTACTTGTACTTATACTTATACTTGTACTTGTACTTGTACTTGTACTTGTACTTGTACTTGTACTTGTACTTGTACTTGTACTTGTTCTTATACTTGTACTTGTACTTGTACTTGCGATTGTACTTGTACTTGTACTTCAACTTGTGCTTGCATTTGTGCTTGTACTTGTACTTGTACTTGTACTTGTACTTGTACTTGTACTTGTACTTGTACTTGTACTTGTACTTGTACTTGCACTTGTACTTGTACTTGTACTTGTACTTGTACTTGTACTTGTACTTCTACTTGTACTTGTACTTGTACTTCTACTTGTACTTGTACTTGTACTTGTACTTGTACTTGTACTTGTACTTGTACTTGTACTTGTACTTGTACTTATACTTGTATTTGTGAGTACAAGGCCCGTAACCAGGATTTACCATGGAGGGGTTTTGATGAAAAAATCTGTAAGTGCGTACTTAAAAATCTTTGTGATAGGAGATGCTATTTGTTCCGTATATGACTACAGTAGAATTTTTTATCTTTTTCGAAGTGAGACTTGCATTGATCTGTAAACGGTACGTATTTTGCAATATTAACTAGAGAGCTGCACAAAACATTCTATTTGCGACACTTCATTAATGTACAGTACTTCAGTGCACTGGCATTTGACTGTAGCGTTGGCATTGCATACACTAGTTCTAAGCTACAGCTCAGCAACGAAACAAGCACTTCATCAGTTGAAATGCTTTTCGCTACAGTAACAGACAGTGTTTATGTTATGATGCAGAGCAGAAAATCAAAACATAAAGCGACACTACAGTGAAGAAACACTTAATCATAGCAAGCATAGCGAGTGCTTGCTTCAGTGTCGATCTTTGTAAACTTTGTCTATTTGTAGTAATTTTGTTTGTGTTAAATGTTTTAAGACCTTTTTGGTAGGAACCTATTAATGAAACGTCATAAAAACAAAACTTTTACCAAAGGAACGCATTAATGTACTCGGATCTTGCTGCACAAATTATAACATGGCAAAAAAGAAAAAACCATTCGGTTTACCTGTAAGTATTTCAGTGACAGTGCAGTAGGTTCTACTTCAGTTTTGTTTTACTTCAGTATTGTTCTATTGCTTGAATGTTCTACTGTCTGTTCGTGCAGTGTTTGTTTGTATATCAAAAACTGTCTGCACTGTAGTGCTTGTTTTGATATGAGAGAGTAGGTGAGCGGAAGTAGTTGAAAGCAAAGCTGATGGCTTACAAGTTATTTGTACAGTGCTTGTGCAGCTCTTTAATATTAGCGAATGCAACGTTGAATCAAAAATTTATTTTTGTTTTTTTTAATTTTTAAACTCCCATATAAATGCCAAACTCTTAATATAATTCACATGTAGTTTATTAAACACATTTATATCAAACTAGCTGAATTCCCGGTGTTACTCGGGATTTGATATAAATCATTTTTGAACTCATTCGTGGATTTGAAAAAACTTTTCACAAACTTTAGAAAGAATGTCGTGTTCATCTTTAAAACCAGTAATTTCAGTATAATATATGCTAGTATATTATTTCAGAATAAGCAAAATTGTAGCTTCAACATCTGAATATTATGAGAAAAAGTTAGGAAAATTGTGATAAGTAGGTGCGTGGCGGTTGCTTCAAAAAGAATATTTTCAAACTTTATATTTAATTTGATGGATTGCACATTTTGGAAAAAAATTTCGTAAAAATCAGACCATACAGCAAAAAATTTTTGCAAAGCATTTGTGTAAAATTTCTCATACATTGGCTGCATTCAATTCGAAAGAGCGCACAGGTAGCGAAGTAGCATAAAATATTTTTGCTCCCTGATGACCACTCAGGAAATATGTTGTGTAAGCGCTTTATACTATATTCTATTCAGCCCAAAAGTTGTGCAACAGCTACGTAGCAAATTTTCTGCTGAATGCGGCCATTAATGCTCTATTTTGACCAAGTGTTATAATGTTGCTGTAACGTCCAATGTGTTCAGGCTACTAAACTTGTGCACAGGAGTTCATATGTTATTATTGTTGATGTAAGTTTTTTGTGTTATCAAAAATGAAAATTTCTTGATAATTACCCACAAATCAATAAAATGCCACTACCCCCTTCCACCGCCAACAAATCAATAAAAATTATATATTTCTGATGGTTTTGGTCGTATTTTAGACTTTCCCAGCAGGGCAACTTATGATGATGCGCTGCTTTTGAAGCTACATCCGCATATTTTTTGCTGGAGCTCCATTGTCTTTTTTGTATTACTTTTTTTTTTTTTTTTTTTAATAAGCGCATCCTTACTGCATCATTGGAAAGCGTGGAGGATGCAGTACTCAGCGGAAATTTGCTCGCACCACTGATGGTTGTTTCGAACTTCGAAAACTAAAATCTCTCTCAGTGTATCTTTCTTCTTCTCTTTATGTGTGCTATTTTTTCAAGAAGTAAAACCTTTTTTTTTTTGTTATTGTTGTTTCGTGCTGCTATGAGCTGTGCAGGCCAAGTTATAGTTTTCGAAGTACTACTTAATAACTTATACATAAATAATAGCACTTAACTACATAATAATACTTAACTGAAGTAATATTTACCTCTTACAATTTCACACTTATTCACTTTTCAATTAAACATCACGGAAGTTTGCTGTAAACTGATAAAAAGTAGTTTCGGATTGATTGATTTTGCGCAATTTCGAATTGTTTCGAATAATAAGGCGTTAAACATATGTTATAAGAAGAGCGCACTCTCAAAGCATCCCAAAGCTGCGCACAAAATGCGCTGTTTCTTGGAGCGTTTTTTATTTTCCCGCTGGGTTAATTTCGAATTAAGTTCGTATTATAACTATAGGCAACTGTTACAAAAATAAATGTGGTCAAACTATATATCTATAAAATGATTATATATATCTATAAAATGATTAATATAGATATAAAATGGTATCTACAATACAATAACCATACTAACTAAACTACAAAACTAAAGTCTAATACGACAAAAATCGTTTGAAATGTAGCATTTTCATTGACTTGTGGGCGGTAAAAGGGGGCGTGGAAACCCATGTTTGTGGGTGTTGTGGCAAAATTTATAAAAAGTATGTAGAATGGGATAGCCTAGAAAAACACAACAAAAAAATCATCAAGCAAATCAGACGATTCGTTCTTGAGTTATGGAATTAAAACTTGTAAGCCCAGTTCTCGATCATTTGTGTTCGAAAATTTCACAACACACACAACACAATTGATCAAAAGAAGCTCAGTCAAAATCCTTTCAAGGACTCAAATGGCCATTTACGTTTTTTTTTCGTTTTACTTAAAAGGCATACTCTCGGTCCATCAAATATATACATATATACTCCCACCATTTCCTGTACAGCCACAATATAATGAGAAAAAAATGCAAAAAAACGACAAAATGGTCAACAACAATATTATCAAAACTATAAATCGATACACTTCCCACCCAACCAAGACAAAATAAAAACTTTAATAGATTCGTTTCGATTCATTTTCGTTTCGACACACTTAAGGATAAGTTCCAACTAAAATTTAATCGAAACAAGCGAGACTGAGTCACTTGTTAGTGAATCGAATCGAACAATGTCGCCATAATGCAATCAAATCAAGAAAATGGATCGGCAATAGCGATGATAAAAATTACAAAATGGAGCTACAGAACTGCTTGTTTCTCAGATATATTATAATACAGTACTTTTCTGTACATTTTCTGTACATTTTCCCCACACTTTTTGGTACACTTTTTGGTATTTAAAATACAGAGTATAAAATTCAAGTGTATTTTATAAGAACAAATTCAAGCAGTGAAAGAGGAATTTAAGAAATGCAAATAAAAACCTAAATATGCACAGATTTTTATGACTTCGGAAAACAGTATAGAGTGATATCAATACCTCGAAGTTGGTTTTTGAAGTGAAACTTCCTTAGCCGCGTATACAACAACACAGTGAATTAGATATGGGCAAGCCCGATGTAACGAAAGGTTTCAATAACAACAAACAACAACAAAAATTAGTATTTTAAATGCCTGGTAGTCTCTGCTACTAAAACATATAAAAGCGAAAACACTAGAAACTTAATTTCAAAGTGATCTTTTTAGTTATACTGTTTCAACTGGAACAATTAGGAGTTTGCACTGCAATCGATAAGATGTTTTTCAAAATTATGCTAAACTTGTTGCTCTGCTGCATGGCTTTGGAGCAGGCAACTAACTATAAGGGGTAAGTGGACTGAATTGCACACAAACACTTCTCTTAGCATTCTTTATTATTTGCCTATTTAACAGTTATAAAATCTACGATGTCAATACCAAGAATATTATCCAGAAAGATGCCGTTTTGCGTCTTTCGAACAACCCGAAATATGACTTCTTTTTGTTGCCTCGCCTCACGTATGTACCTGCACGCGTTATGATTAAGCCACAGGATCAGCCTGAGTTCGAAAGTTTTTTGGTCAAGAGCGGTATAAACTACACTGTAGTTAAAAGTAATGTTGGCGATTCTTTCCAATTAAAGAGCATTCCAAAAAACTTTCAACGCTCTCAATTAAGCCAATCATCGCTCAACAGTTTCAGCAATTTTGAACGTTTTGACACAATCAACAATTACCTAAGTGAACTGGCTAAAAGCTATGCTAACCGTGTTTTTGTTAAGACCGTAGGCAAATCTTTTCAAGGCCGTAGTATAAATACTATTACAATCACCAATGGTGATGGTCGTTCCAACAAGAAGGTCATCTTTGTCGATGCAGGTATTCATGCACGTGAATGGATCGCTCCAGCTGCTGCTCTATATATCATTCATCAATTGGTCGAGAACTATGCTGATAATGCTCAGCTCTTGAAAGACTACGATTGGGTTGTTTTGCCTCTGGTCAATCCTGATGGATATGAATATTCACACACCCAGTCGCGATTGTGGCGCAAAACTAGAAAACCTGTTACTTCAATGTGTACAGGCACCGATGCCAACCGTAACTTTGACTTTCATTGGGGTGAGGTGGGTGCTTCCAATGACGAGTGTGCTGAAGACTATATGGGTGAGAGTGCTTTTTCAGAACCAGAGGCGCGTGTTGTGCGCGACATCTTGCATTCGTTGAGCGGGCGCGCCAAGTTCTACCTAACCATGCATGCCTATGGTAACTACCTGATTTATCCTTGGGGCTACACTTCGTAAGGTTAAGGCATGAGCTGTTAATATCATTTCTATTGATTGTTTTAAAATTTTTAGCGCCCTCCCAAACACCTGGCAGGATATCGATGATATAGCTCAAGCTGGTGCTACGGCTATTCGTTTGGCTACAGGTACCAAATATGACGTTGGCAATTTACCCGATGTCGTCTATCCTACTGCTGGTGGCAGTATTGATTACGCGCTCGGCAAGGCTAATATCCCAATTGACATCGCTATGGAACTGCCAGCTGGTGGTTTAGGCTTTGATCCGTCTGAAGATCAAATTAGACCATTCGTTGAGGAAACCTGGATCGGTGTTAAAGCCATGGCAGAAGCGGTCATTAGGAAATTCTAAGTAATGAGATAATATCAAATTAACTAAATAAAGAATATTTGCATAATATAATTAGGAAAGAGTGCATAAGAATGCAGACCCTGTTGTTTTAAAGTAATTTCCCTTTATAAAATTGTATTTGTTCCGCAATGTTTTTTCGAAAGACAGTGCGATTTGTTGGGGGTCTTGTTTTATCAAGAAAATTTTATCCAGCACTTGCATCGTTTTGGTTCACTTTTTGGGGTATACCTATAATATTTATCGTACAAAGATAAAATATATAGGCAAAATATCAGTTACATGCCGAATAAAATGAATAACTAACTTTGGATTGTGTCACTTCTGTAATAAACTTACAAAATAGCAAAATCTAAGAAGAAAAATTCACATTTGGACATGATTTTATGTGCTTATTACCTATATTTTAGAGAACAAAAAATGTTATTTTTTGCAAATTTTTTGCTACATTGGGTAAACCTCACACTGTGCGACTTTTAAAAAAACTTACATCTGAGTAAAATGCAATACGGATGTTCAATTTTCACTAACTTGAGCAATTTAGACATATAAAGGTTAAGAAAGCTGTGTAATATACAGTGAATCAAAAAAGTTTAGGCACAAAGCTTTTCTCAAAGTTTGTATTTAAATAACTTTTTCCACCTAACGAAAAAAAAATATTATGGCATAATTTGAGAAAATTTAAGGTTTTTTTTTATTGTTATTATTTATATATTATATGTTATATATTTTATATGTTATTAAAAAACAAAAAAGTCACAATTTAACACAAAAAAATTTAGGCTCATGTGTAAAAAATTTTAATTTATTTTTGGTTTTCATATATTTTATATTTTGTTAGGTCTCCTTTGGCTTGAATAACTGCCTGTACGCGCCTTTGCATACTCCCAACTAGGTTTGATGTCTGTTCGGGTGTTATATTTTTCCATTCTTGGCGAAGGGTCTCCTTTAGTGAATCTTTTGATGATATGCGATGGCTCCGAATTTTTTTCTCCAATAATTGCCAAATATTCAATTCATATGTTCAACAGTATTCATATCTGGCGACTGTGGAGGTGTTTTGAGCAGATGGCATGTTTCGGGTCGTTATCTTGCTGGAACAAAAATGGCTTCCCATTCATGCCCAACTTTTCAACACTAGGAAACAAATTGTCTTTCAAAATATTCAAATAAGAGCACTTATTCATTTTTTCATCTATAAAGACAAGATTTCCCACTCCAGAAGTCGCCATACACCCCCACACCATGACATTACCACCGCCGTGTTTGACTGCTTTAATTACGTTTTTTCTTGCAGCTCATTTTTTGGTTTCCACCAACCTTTTTGTGCACCATCTCATCCAAAAAATGTTGAACTTCGATTCATCAATAAATATTACACTGTTCCAGAATGATTCCGATCGATATACATGAAGTGTTGCAAACTCCAGCCTCTTTTTCTTATTAATAGCCGAAATAAAGGGTTTTTAAATAAATGGTAGCCGAAATGGAAGTTTTTATTGAAACTTTGCTGCATTTCATTGCATAATTTTACAGCCAAAATTTTAGGATTTTGGGCCACGCAGCTACTACAGTGCGCTCCTGGCGTGGTGTTAATATTTTTGGCCGTCCAGATTTGCTTTCACGCTCTAATTTTATCCGTATTTATGTAATGTTTATAATGATTCGCAGACTTGTATAGGGCCTCTCCACTATAGCATCAATTTCGCCATAAGATTTTTGCTGCACATGAAAGTTTATAATAACTTTCGGACATCTACCGAAATTTCTGTACGACTGCTCATTTTGCTCATTCAATCACTACATCAAAATCAACACTAACTTGAATCAATTGACTATTGGATGGCTGCGCAATAATTATGTGCAGAAAACGGAATAGTTCGAAGAGAACTTATAGATTACCGTTATTTTTGCAACAGCATTTTTGTCTTCTTCCGCTTATATTTCGAGTAGTATATAAAGTAAAGGAATTTTTTTGTGTATTTCAATTAAAACTCATCTACGTATGGAAAAAAAGGTTGCAAATTTTTAAAAATAAGTATGCAAATTTATAGTTTAAGAGTCTTAGTTACATGAATCTTAAATAAATTTGTGATATCTTTCCATTTATGGATTTTTTGCACTTTATGTGTTGCCATGAAAATTTAACGAAATTTAAGTTTTTATAGTTTTGTACTAAATATTTTCCAAAATCGCAAAAATTTTAGTATACTTCACATATGAAACTTTAACAAAGATATATTTAAAAAGTTCTTGCTAAACTCAAAATAGTTAAAAGTACCACAAAAAAAAAAGACCACAAAAAAGGTCCTAGAAATCCGAAAAATCCTAAATTTCTATATACAATTAAGAAAAGGACATTTTTGTTGTTCTTTATTTGTAAATATGTTTTATAACAACTCTTGCTGAATACAGTTTCGAAGATTTTGCTGGGACAATTCAATATTAAGAATTTTATGACGTTTTTCCTAGACCATGTTTTGGCGAAAATGCGCATTTTTATACGGAAAAGTAACAAATTTCTCATAAAGTTTCAAACGAAATAAAAGAAGAAGGACATTTTTATTTTTCTGTATTTTTAAATATGTTTTATAACAACTCTTTCTGATCACATTCCCGAAGATTTTACTGGGATAGCTCAAAATTAAGAATTTTTGGCGAAAATGCGCATTTTTATATGGAAAAATCACAAATTTTCATAAGCTTCAAACGCAATTAAAGCAAAAAGACATTTTTGGTTTTCCTTATTATTGATTATGTTTTAAAACAACTCTTTCTTCCAAAGTTTTTGATGGGACAATTCCACGATACGGTGACTCAAATGATGGGAACACAGCAAGAAGGTTCTTCTCTGATTACCAGTTATTCGCAAGTATTTTAAAAATTGATAGTGAAATAAAAAAAATGTCAGTTTGATTTTACCGTACATTTATTAAAAAATAAACTTTCAAAGCCTTGTTAGATCGTACTTTCGAATTGTATTTAAAAGACTATGACTAATATAAGATGCCGCCAACAGTACATAAAATTCTGATACGGAACTGAAATAATAAATAACTTTAATTTACCTATAGGAATTCTTTCAGAAGAAGCTCTAGAAGCTAGTCGTAAGGAGTTTAGAGAAATGAGGTTAAATCATACTGTCCATTGGAGATCTTTTCGATGGTTTATTGCTTTCGTCAAATACTTCTATATCTTCTCATTTAAAATATTGAAAAATAGAATAAAACATGATAATGAAATCGATGAATTTATTTTAAATGAAGATCACGATACGAATGATGACACAAGAGATTTTTTTCCTGATCTCGATTTCTCTGACTATGTGTGGAGTGACTAATAACCTATAAATTAAAAATAAAAAATTTTTTTTTAATTAATAAACTGCATTGAATATTGAATATTCGTATCGGAGGTAGAAGAAGGTGCGGCTGATCATCATGAATAAGAACAAAGTTAATTCCCGGCCTTATACTTTCTACAACGGTATATATTGCTCTTTTAATATTAATTTTGTATTAGAGGTGGGCAAATGGCGTGACCGAACTTGATAATATGATGACACATGCTAAATTTCATTTCCCTACGATGGTTGCTTCTATTTTTGTCTCTCATCCCATAGTAACGAGTTACAATGTGCCCCGTCGTGACCTAAATTTGGAATCGAAAAATTGTTCAGTAACACTATTAAAAAAAAATTGGTTGACTTATACATTGCTGATATTTGGTCCTATTAATATTCTGCAAATACAACAAAAAACCAACAAGCTTAGACATTCAAAAATGTTGCCCTTGCTAGTGTACGACCGGAACTCAAATCTTTAAAATTTTTAAATACACTTTAGTCATTGAAAAATATTAAGTATTCTATTGAAAAATTTTGAAAAAATCTAAATTTTTTTTTTATATTTTCCAAGTTTAGACATTCAAGGACATGCCCTTGAAATGATTTTTGAAAATTCCAAATTTTTTGCGAGTTATAGCCATTTTAGAGTACGACTCTAACTCAAATCTTTTAACACGTTTTTCTCAAAACTACTTTTTCCGACACGTTTGACATGATATCTCAAGTTTTAATGCACCGATTAACTTAAAATTTAGTGTGGGTCGTTTTTTTATATGCCTCCTATGACCCTATGACCCGGTTTAGTATTATATAAAAAATTTGGTTTTTTAATATTTTTTACAAATAGATACTTAGGAAACTTAAAAAAAGCCAAAAAATTACTTATTTTTTTAAACAGTCGCCATTTCGGGGAAAAAATTGTTTTCCCCAGGTCAGGGATATTCTTGCATTCTTAAAAATTAAGAACCAGTTTTTCAGATAACTAGCAGGGTTCAAATAATGTCAAAACGGAGGAAACCTTTTTTTTACACCTCCCACTCTACCAGCCTGTGTTTTTTTTTATTTTTAATTTTTTCTTTCTTGATTTTTTTGTGCATTATTGAAATATTAATAAAACATACAGTAAATAAATGGAAACAAAATATATTTTTAGTTAATTTTTTTATTGAATTTTAAAAAACGCCCAAAATCGTTCCGACGAGTTACAACTCACATACAATATCTTGAGTTGTTGTAAATATTATTTGCATTTAAAGCTATGAAGCTGAATTTTTGTAAAATTTTTCGAATTAATAAAAGTTGGGCCTTGTCATGACCTAGTTTTAAGAGAGTATAATTATTTAGAGAAAACATTTTAAGATCGGCCAAGCCATTGCTGAGATCTGAACCCGATAACATTTTGTACATTTCCAAAGTACCTCCATTGGAGCTTTGCTCGGTCGCTCCAATAATTTTGTATGGTCTTATAGCACTACGCAGCAACACAAATTCTTTTAAGTACTGCTTCTTTTGCTTTGCTTTTGCGAAGCGAAACAAAATATGCAGTACAGCTTTATTTTGAATAACTTACGTAGCACTACGCGGCAATACAAATTCCTTTTAGTGCTTCTGCTTTTGCTATTGCTGTTTTGATTTGCAAAAAGAGTACAGCAAAGCAATTACAAATTTTTGTGGTAAAGTTTTATAGGCGAATATTTGTTGTTGTTGTTGAAACTTCTCGTTACAACGGTTTTAGCCTCCATCAAATTCGCTGTACATATTACTGTATGTGTGGCTAAAGAAATTTCACTTCAAAAAACATATACATAGACCTCTCAATCATTTTCAAGTCGACATAATTCCTTAAGTTTAAACTAATATTTCTAAAAGCTCTGTTATTATCACATAAATACATTCCCTTCTTTGGTATTATTTCAACACTTCAGTAGTGTTCACACTCAGGCACAAAAAAAGCAATTTTTATCAGCAAATATAGCTGAATTTATACTTAATAAAAAAAAACTAAAAAAAAAAATAAAAATCTTTTATTCTTATAATAGTAAATTATATTGTTGCAGCAGCTTATCGGATCAAAAATAAGTTCGATTGATAACTTAATTGCGTCTAATGCGACCAATGTTTAAACAGAAGTAGCTGACACAAGTACCTGACGACGATGATGGTGATGATAAGCTGATCATTGGTGAACACGTTATTGAAGTAGCTAATAAAAAAATTAAGTTCTGTTGTTTTTATTTAATTATACTCGAAAGCTTTTTATTGCTCTACTTAAGAAAGTTCTCTCTTACTATGATATCATATTGACACTGTAGCGATATGGTACCACAATTTTTGAAACCCTCTTAAAGACTCTCATCTTATGGTTTATTTGCAGCTCCAAGTGGATATTTCTGAACCACTACCTTGGCCATGGCGTGTATGCCGATCCAGGTTTCTTTGACGTATGGATCAATGCTGGATGGTGGTGGATCAAAACCTGAACCACCACCAGGTAATTCCATGGTAATTGAGATAGGGAAGCCAATGTGGAAGGCATAATCATCGCTAGCACCCGCAGCAATATAAAGCACATTAGTCGATGAGCCAACGCTATAAACTGTGCCGGTAGCATTCTTTATAGCATCGCCTCCGGCACGAGCAACCTCATCCAAATCTTTCCAGGTTTCGGGAAGATCGCTGTTGCAGAAATTACATTAATGTAGCAATCTAATTAAAGACAAAAGAATGCCAAAACTTACTTGGTCCAACCCCAAGGATAGAGTAGGTAGTTACCATAAGAGTGCACCGTAAGATACATAATGCCGCGTCCTTTAAGCGAAAGCAGCAAATCGCGCACAACATTCGTCTCGGCCTCAGAGAAAGCCTTGGGTCCAGCAAAGGTATCAAAGCAGGGAATCGAAGAGGCGCCCTCTTCATTCCAATGAAAATCAAAATTCCTGTTGGGATCGGTGCCATAACAAGTTTGGCCCAAATATGTATTGGGTGTACGTGTCTTACGCCACATACGCGTTGACAAACGCGAGAACTCATAGCCATCAGGATTTGCCACAGGCAAAATTTCCCAATCATAGTCAAGCAACAGATCTGCGTTTTCTTCGTAGTGCTCGACCAATTGATCGATCACATAGAGTACCGCCGCTGGCGAGATCCACTCACGTGCATGAAAACCGCCATCAACAAAGATCACATTCTTGTTGGCCCGCCCATCGCCATTGGTGATCGTTATGGTCTTCATGTAGCGTCGCTCATAGGATTTACCGACCAACTTGGTGAAGACACGGTTGGGATAGCGTGCGGCCAAGTCTTCAATGTAGTTATTCATCTCGTCGTGGCTGTAGTAACGTTCGTTGCTCAGACGTCCTTTGCCCGCAAACGGTGAAGCTCTGTTGCGAAGCATACGATTTACAGGAAAGTCTCGTTCAAAGGTTCGGCCCACATTATCATCCAACACATGGAATTTCATCTGATGTTGTTCCAAGTATTGCAGCAATTTCTGCTCTGCCTGAGGACTAACCATGACGCGTGCAGCATGTTCAGGCATACGACTGAGTGTTAAGAAATCGAAGGTGTTCTCATTCTCTATCGATAGCTCATGGAGCAGATCGCATTGTGCACGTGTGCTTGGCAGCACTTCGTAGATTTTGTAACTAAGCAAAAAAAAAAAGTAAATTTTTCAGTTACACTTCTTTCATCACTAAACCTACCCATCATATCCTTGGACGCTGCTCACAGCTAACGCCAAAGTTAACACTACTAGTGCAGCTAGAAAACGTAACATTTTGTCGTCCACTTCGTTAAAGTGCTCTTAAGGAACTGTTCCGTTTATTAAACGCAATCATTATCGTTAACTTTCCTCATGAATAGTTTTACACCGCTCTTTCTTCACTCAAATCTTATCGCAAATTAATCGAATCTGTTATAAATTAAATAGTTAATCGCAACAGGAAAAACCTTTTGCAAGTAGTCAAAAATCTCTTGTATACACAATCAGTCACATTCACATTTTTTATCACAACACAATAAATCAATTAGTAGTTTTGCTAGAGACAGTGGAATGCTGATAATACAAAAAAAAATTCTTATTCTTAGTCGACTTGATGCGACATGGTTTTTAAATTTTTTTTTTTTAAAATACTGTGTTTAAAGGCCGAAATTGCAATACTAACTGTATATACATAAACTCTGTCGGAATAGTAGTATTTTTCTTAAAATTTGATAAATTTGTTTATTCAATTTAAGCCTATTATAATAAACTTATCTCTAAGAACCTTCTGAAGAATAATTTTGTTAAGTAATTTGAAGATTGCAGTTTACTTTTCAAACATGGAATACAGGTCAACCCTGCAAAAATTTACATTCAACGCACTTCTTATACGTAATCCCAATATAGCTCCCCACTGACAGCAAGGTAACTTTAACAAATTTACTTTAAATTTTGATAAGTAACTTCTTTTGAAAAAACGTTTGTATGAAGTAAGACTGTAACTAAATTGATATCATTTATATATCCTTGTCCCACTAACATAATTTTGAAATCCACAGGAGGGTGACCACAAATAATTTACATATGATAGCATGGGAATAGAACAGTATTCTTAACTACGGCGCACAGTGCGAAAAGGTACCCTGTGGATTTTGTCGCTTAATTCATACAAGCCAGTAACTTGTTAATCACTTCAGCACTTTAAGCACTTCAAGTTAACTTCAAAAAGTCAAGTTAACTCACAAAATCAAAATTCGGAGCAAATGGCCAAAAAGTGCTAGCTTGTTATATTCCCAACGGATTGCTCTCATTTTTTGAAGATGCATCCATGTAATCGTAGATATTTGTATTAAAGAAAAATTCTATTATTCTCAAAACAATTGAAGCCATTGAGCATTTAAAATTGGATATAACTCTTTTTGCATCAGTTGTGGATATAACTTTTTTTGCTCACAACACAGCAAGTTGGATATACCGTACTTTGGATAATACAAAAATTTAAATATAAGGAGCGAGCGTGCAAATCAATTTAAATCACATTTCGGAAATTTTGAGTTAGTAATGTCAGTGCATAGATAAGGACCTTACACACCTCCTACAGTTAAGTTTGTTGTGATTTTTCAAACAGCAATTTTAAAACGAATGTAGAATATATTTGACACAACACTTTACTAAATCATTCCGTAGGCGAATTTTTTTTACTATTAAGGCTAAGGGAAATGAATTTATCAATAATTTAATAAAGCTTTCAAGAACCTGTTTAGCCGGTTTGTAAATGCGCTCTCTCATATGCTCTCAATGGTGATTGCCTACGGTCATGGTAGAATAATCTAGGTAGGAGCATGATAGAACAAAAGAAGGTAGATGCATTTTGTACTGCGCTCTCTTTCTTATAGCCAAAATTGTCAAAAACAATACAAATTACTTGTTTGTTTACATATTTCCAATCAAAGCTTTCTCGTCGCTTCAAGATTTTCTATGAGCTGTCAAATTTGTTTTGACAGTTATGGCAGTCTGCCTCTCCGAAATGCATCTACCTTCTCTTATTCTACAACGGGTAGGAGCAAGAAGGGGAGTTCCTGACCGATAATGCTAAATGAAACGTCAGTACATGCTTCACAAAATACGATAAACACCAAAACTTAATATGTTTGCTTTGAGGTTTGACAATCATGGTCAGAGCAAAGAGAACACTGTCAAAATTGCTCCTACCTTTTGCTACAAATTGTTTTGTATTTGTATCAGTTTTGTACCAAATTTGCTCATTGGGCTTAGGTGTGAACGTACTATAATATTGTTCAACTTTAAACATGGCCGTTGTTGTGAAAATGAATGTACACAGACGCCCTCCAATATGTTAAAATAACAAATATTTTGTTAACTTGTCTCAATTTTGTAACTTTGAAGAAATTTCATTGCGACAGTATTTTTATAAAATTTTGTTGTTTTGAATAAAATTCTCCAAATTTCCACAAATTTCCAAAAAAACAATTCTTCAAATTATCAAAATATCTTCAATTTGACGAAGCAGATTTTTCAAATTAACAAAATTTCTTCAAAATGACTTTATTATTTCTTAATATTAATCAAATTTTCTTCAATATGACTAAATGCATTCTTCATACTAACGAATTTTCTTCAATATAACTAAATTCATATATATATATGACTATTCATATATATATATATATGAATTCATTCCTCACTTACAGACCTATTCTGGCAAATTAACAATAGTAAACCAGTATTTTTCATATTTCTGTGTGTTTGTTGTAATTTTTTGATTTCAAAACAAAATTTGAAGCCCAAAAAACAAAATTTGTCAATGATTTTGTCAATATATGAAAAGACAAACAATTTTGAAATGAAAAGATGACAATTTTTATCGAAATTTATTATTTTTGAGCTTCAAATTTTGTTTTGAAATCAAAAAATTACAACAAACACATAGAAATATGAAAAATACTGGTTTACTATTGTTAATTTGCCAGAATAGGTCTGTTAGACCAAATTTTCTTCAATATGACTTTATTTTTTCTTAATATTAACAAAATATTCTTCAATATGACTAAATTCATTCTTCATATCTATAAAATATTTTTCAATATGACTAAATTCAATATTCAAATTGACAAAATATTGTCATTAAATAAATTGACTGTATGACTTATATCATTCTTTATATTAACAAAAAAATATTCTTTTGATGCATTTTACTTACCGAATTGCTGAAATATCGCATTCAATGCAGCGTTAACTTCCCCTGTGCGCAAAGGAAAGCTAAGAATTACAATGGATCATATATTTACAAATTCAATGTATGTCTGCACAAATGTAAGACTGATGTTATAAGCTTAAATAACACACATGTAAACTGAAACCTGTAAATTTTAACTATAAACTATAAATTTTAAGTGAAGCAAAATTATTGTTAGAATATTTGAAGAAATTTCTTTAATGTCACACAGATAAAGAATTTTAATCAAATTGAAGAAACTTCTTCAAAATAACTGCATCATTCTTAACGAATTATTTTAAATCAAAAAAACATTTCATAAATTGAAAAAAAAAAATTATTCAAATTTAAGAAATTTTGCGTATTTTACAAAATTGAAGAAAACTTTTATTCAAATTATAGAAATTTCTTCAATATGACATGAAGATGCTTAATAAATTTCATCAAATCAACAAACTTTTTTGTAAATTTTTGTTATCCGAAGAAATTTTGTTAGATACGAAATTGCATGTATTTGAAGATATTTTGTTGATTTAACAAATCCTTCTTCAAAATGTATAAAAATTTGATGATATTTTTACTTTTTGAAAAAAATTACACACTAAAAATTCAAAATAAAGGAAGTTAAAAGCAATCCAACAAACACTTTTTTTTCATTTTCCATGCTTATAACTGCAAAATTATATATAACACTCTTGACATATTAATCTATACTTACCATTATCTGCTGATTTAATTTTATTAAACACTTTAAAATGCCACTAATTTGGTAGAACTGAAATCGATAAATCGTATGTTTTCTTGCAGTTATGCACTTGACTGCATATCAGTTACTAAAGATAAGATCAAATAAAGTTAAACATAACAATGGTAGAATAATCCAGGTAGGAGCAATAAGAAGAGCCGCTGACCGCTAATGTCAAATGAAACGCCGGTGTATGGCTCACAAAGTACGATAAGCAACAAAACTTAATTCGTTTGCTTTGAACTTTGAAAATCATGGTCATCGCAAAGAGAACACTGTCAAAATTGCTCCCATCTAGATTATTCTACCATTAACATAACACTCCTGACACCAAGCGGTGACAACACGAATTTTGCGAAAAAATTACTGTTATGTAAGATTTAAAAATTAAAAACACCAAAATCTTCTTGAAATTTGTACTGGCATTGCAAATTGATGCATATTTGCCACTTAGAATCACATCCGGAATATCTTCAAAACAAACATTATCTTTACTGATAGGTAATATTTAACGCAATCGGGGCACTAGTCTTTGAACTATCGTCGACTAGGCAACTTAATCGGGAAGAAAGTGTGAAATATAGAGGGGGAAAACCTAGATATTCACTGGTTAAAGATATGCAGACGCATAAAATACGGCCCAATATCGGAAGCAAATCGTCAAAACATATTTACTACTTTCCAAAATTTTCCTACTTTTATTTTTCTTATTATATCTTTGCAATAGAAATTTTTTTCAATTTTTTCTATTTAATGTAAAATGATCATTATTTATATAAAATGTTAACATATGTTTTTGTTGCACTACAATTAATTTAATTTTAATTTAAATAACAAAACTCAAAAAAGCACACAGTCACACAATTTCATGGCAAACGCTAAAGGACTGCCACTAATATAAGGCGACATGCCTGATGAACTCTATAAATCCGGCAAATGTTTCCTTGCACACATGAACAATGTCAAAGCTAGACACTTGGAAGTTGTCACCTGGCAGTTCCATAGTAAAGGACATTGGGACGCCTAGATTGCCATAGGCAAAGTCGTCCAAGCCACCAGAAGCCTCGTATAAAATGCTGGCAGATGTGCCAACTCTGTAGTGGGTGCCACGATACTTGGCTATCTGTGAGGAGGCACGAGAGGCCACCGAGATGAGCAGATTGCGAGTAGGAGCGAGTGCATTTCTATAAATGGAATAAAATGAAAAAAATAACAACAAAAATAGAAAAAAATGCTACAGATTAATGCATAAATAAATTGGCAGTATTTTTGTGCAGTTTTTGTGCAGTTTTTTTTTGCAGTGTTCAGCTTATGTGATAGTAAGAGGATAGCATTTAATTGAAAAATTAATTGGCAAACAATCAATGAGCAAAACTAGAGAGCTTAAAAATTCGATTATTTTGTATACTATTTTACTTATTAATATTTAAGGGCGTCAACTTCCGTTTTGTGCTGTGATACTGGGAAAAAGTTTTAAAAAGTTGTTCATGTTACACTTTGGCGGTTTATTAAAAAACGCTCCTAAATGAACATGAAATAGAGACACAGCGTATACATGAAATACTTAAAAAATTTGGTTATTTTTATTACTTTGCAAATCGGAACTGCAGGTAATAAAAATTTAAGCAAAATTAAGTCTATTTTCTTCTTCCAAAAATACAACCAATTCGCTTTTCTGACACGATTACTTTCTATAAGGACTACTTGTTACATTTCAACCTACCTCGAGTACCCGTATGGATAAAATATAAATTTACCAAACGAGTGAATATCTAAACTAAGCTTCACACGATGTTTATTACGCGTCAGATATCGCACTATGGCCGAAGTTTCAGCTTCAGAACCCGGCGTTGTGCCGGAAAAAACTTCCGAACACAGCTAATAAGAGAAAAAAGAGAAAGAGAATAAAACCAATATCTATATCAAAATCAATAAACGATTTCATTTACATTCTGACTGGCGCCACGCAAGTTCCAATTATTTGGAAAATTGCGATTGATATCGACACCAACACAGGATTTGCCAGGATAACGATGGCGATTCTTGCGCCAAAAACGATCCTAACAAGAAAAAATAACTTTTTTAAATATCTGTTATACTCGACTCTTGGTCTTCACATCACCAACCGTTGTGTGTGTGTATTCATAGCCATCTGGATTGACCAGTGGTACGATGAAGATTTCCGTATCAGTGAGTATGCGTTGGAAGGCGCGTATATTATTCAATAGCTCGTTGGCCAGATATAAAACCGTGATTGGTGTAATCCATTCGCGTCCATGGGTACCCGCCTGAATGTATGCAACGCGACGTGTGCTGCGTCTGGCATCCAGCGATATGCTCAATGCCGCAATATGACGTCCCTCATGCGTACGTCCCATAGACTCATAACGGCAATATTGTGGATGTCTAGCCGCCAATGCGCTCATGTAATTCAAGATTTCGCTGTAGCGCGGAAAGTGATTGAAGAAGCCCCTTGCCTGACGCTTGGAACGGTTTAATGTGCAGTCTATTCCAATGCAATTATCATCCAATGTCGTCTGATTATCTGTAATAATCCTATAGAAATTGCAGTAAATGAGCAACTTTTTTGAAGATGATGTTTATTTTCATTTCTACTCACATTTCTTCTATTAGTGGTTTCGCCATATATTGAACACCCAGCTGATTGAGATGCGTCTCGAAAGTGGGCTGCATACCTGGACCAACTGACACGATGGACATGTTTCGCGTTAATAGCCAAAAGTCTAAGCTTGCATCCTCCATCTGCAAGTCAACCAAATACTTGAAGGCATTCTCACCATCGTGAAATATTGTATATTTGTTGTAGCTGGAAGAAGGACAAAAATTACATATTTTAAGGTAATACTGAGAAAAAAAACTAAAGGAAAATTAACAATAAAATTATGCTAATCTATACCGAGAGAAAAAAGCCTAGTAAGAATATACAAGCTAGCTCTTGTGAAAGAAAAAAGTACTGAGTGACAAAACTATTGCGTAGTGACAAAAGTATTTGTGCAAGCTAAACATGATTTAAAAATTTAAAAAGGCTTTGTATAAACGTTGATTTAATTGAATAAATTAACGTAAGTTTATTGATATTTTGCCTTAAGTTTTTGTTATCAGTGTATCTACTAGCTTCGACCAGCTTCTTACACCGAAAAAAAAAACTTAAGACAAATTAACAATAATTTTATGTTAATTTATTCAATGGCTTCGGCAATTTGGTGCCTTCCAAGATCTTGGATAAGACAACCAAGTTTATTTGTTGATCTATCAAATTTTATTTGAATGACAAGTTGTCGATATTTTGTACAATTTAACATACATATATCCGTTCACTTCAAGTCTTTTTATACAATTTTACATAAGTTTAAGGGAGTATTCCTGCTGGGGGGGTTTTTTTTAATCCTTTTTGAAAAACTTCTCATTTGAAAACGCATTATTTAAATTCTGTTTTTTATTGTATTAAGAACATATTAAATTAAATAAAAAACTGTTTTCCCCTTTGTACGAGGACTGTTCAAAAAGTTGTCGGCCTTCAAAGTTGGGCGTCGACAAAAAAGGTATGCTGCTGGCGGCCCGGATAACTCGACTTCGGATCATCTGAAATGGAAAAAGTAGACGGCGTTAGATTTAGTACAGATGTAATTATAGTCCCTACCTCAATCATAATTTCGCGTTAATTTTTTACATAATGGCGGTCATTGAAAAATGAAAAACCGATTTTGGGTCTTCTTTTTTTTTAGTTTAGTGTAAAAAAAATAGTAAAAAATTGTTTAAAATTGATTGAGATAGAGACGAGATTTTGTTTCATCAAAATCGGTTCATAACTTCGAGCGCAATCTGTGCACCAAGCTCGAAAAACGTGGTTTCGAGATAAACGCGTTTAAGATTGAAGCTATTTTTTACATCAAAAAAAAAATTTAAATGAAAAATTTGAGCATGCAGTTTTAGAAATTCTACACTTCTGCATCGATTGCACTTGTTTTCATCAAAATCGGTTGAGTAGAACCGGAGAAAAGTGACTTCGAAGTTCAAAAACGTGATTTTGAAAAAACTCAAAGAAAATTTTAGGCAATAAAACACATTTTTTTTTTGTGAAATACTTACATATATCAATCTACAATGCCAGCCCCATAAAAAACTCCTTCCTTACTTACTTACTTACTTACTTAGTTGGTCGTAACAACCCGTGTCCGGGTTTCAACCGACCTCATCAGATCTCGCCAGGCGCCTCTGCTTTGCGCGCGCCTTCTCCAATCGGATACACCTAGTGCGGTTAGGGCTTCCTCAGCCTGGTCCATTAATCGGAGGCATGGTCTCCCTCGTCGTCGTTGACCAGCGACCCTCGCCTCGAGCACCTTTTTCGCTGGAGCTTCGTCGTTCATACGATGGACATGACCCAGCCAGCGTAGTCGCTGCACAGTTATACGCCGAACTACGTCAATGTCATCGTAGAGCTCATACAGCTCGTGGTTCATTTGGATGCGATAGTCATCGCCGACTCGAACAGGACCGAAGATTTTGCGAAGAACTTTTCTCTCGAACAACCCCAGAGCGGCTGCTCCTAAAAAAACTCCTTCCTCTTCTTCAAAAAATGAGGACTCAGCGGCTCTTTGTGCTCTTCGGGCAGTTCTACCTTCTTTTGATGCGGCCAGAGCTCTGGCTTCGGACCTTTTCAAACGTTCTTCGTTCCGAGACATGACGAAATCATATGTGACGTTACCAATCGGGATGCCCATTAGGTTTATTATTCGAAGTATTGGCAAAAAAACCTTCGTTAAATATGACAGTTGCAATAAATTTGGCAATCTCAGCAGTGCGTGCGCCGGTTTGCATCAGAGAACTGCAAAACTCACTTTTTGATTGATTAAATCATTTACTGGAATTCTTACACAACTCAACTCATTCAACAAAGTTCAGCGTTGAAAAAAAAAACAGCAAAATACTGGTGAACGCTTCTTTTGTGTCAGTTTGAGTTTGAGTTCGTCGTTGAGTGCACGAGTGTTGACGCTCAATAAAATAAAATTATGCTGCTGAAGGCGTTGTTTGTGTGAGCTGATTGACGGATTAAACTCACATGTTTGAGTATTGGCGTTGAAATGTATACGGATATGTGTTTCGTAAATGAGAAATCAAAGAACTAGTTAAATTTAGTTGTTTGCAGTCAATCGTAATAAAAACTTCACCTTCTTCTTCTTCTTGTTCTCTCTCTTATTCTCTCTCTCTGTCTGCACATGAAAAAAACTCATACGTGTTGATTTTTGCTTTTTGCGTTTCATTCTAGATGAAAATAATCGTTGTTGAGCCCAACAAACAAGCATGAAATATGTATCCGAAGACGACCTTTGCATAAAATTACAGAGCCAACACGAAGCACACGGTTTGATTGAATTTAACTCAACAGCGAATGTGTGCATTCGAGCAAGCGATTGAACGCAGAGTCATGATTTCTACAGTGTTGATTACGTATGAATATTTTTATGTGAGTTTTGCAGTTCTCTGGTCTGCATATGCTGCGGTGCGAATGACCACAGCACTGCGTTGAAAGATTCGTTGCTGTTTTGAGTTTCAGAGCCAAGGCATCTGTTCAACAAATCATCGGCTGACAGTGCTTCGTAAATAGTTTTGAATGCTTCCTGGACTCTCTGATTTAGTGGTGCATACGTATGCTTGAAGCTGTCGATTGTCCCTTCTGCTACCGCTTTTAGCCAGGCGCACCAGCTCGACGCACCGGTCGGACAGTTTTGGTGCTGTGGAGCTTCATCATTCGAGATTTTGTGCAAAAACGTTGCCCAAACAGCCTTCTTCATGTCAGCAACCGACTGTGGATGTTAGTTCAGAGATGACTTTATCTGTGAGTTTGCCTGCACCCTTGCCGCCAATGCCTCTGTTCTCTTTTTTGGCCTTGCGGAGTCTGGTGCCCATTCTTTTTTGCACGTGCGATATGCATTCTTTTTTTTCGTCGATTGGGTCGCCATCGTACGGATGATGATACGACGAACATTTCCTTTATTCCAAATTTCATATGCCATTGGGTCTTCTTCTTTCTTAGATTCCCAATACTTACAACTGTTGCATACGCTGAACTTTACAACAGAGTCGACTATTTTTTTACTGTGTTTGCCGATCAACGTAGTAGCGCCGTATAGTGCCATCACCTGATACGGTAAACATTGTTGAGTCGCACTGTGGATCGGCTGTGACCATGGCATCTTTTTCTTCTTTCGCGGCTTTAGAAAGGTTGTATCCATAGATCGCGCTTGCATCTCCAGGGCTGCAGCTAAAAGTTCTCCAGGGCAGTGTAGTATAACGAGTTACCCACACCTCTGCCGATATCCATGAGGCCACAAAACGTGTTAATGCCTTTTGGCCCAATGCCTAAAAGCCTCATGGCAAAAATCAAGCGCCGGTTCATCAAATATGATTTGCCAACCAAAGACGACGAAAAAATGTATGTAGTGGTCGGGCAAGCGCAGTGAACACCAATTTTGAAGCCAATTCTATACGGCGATGGTTTTTTAAACTCGATTTTTACTTCACATTTGGCACAAATCACCAGATTAGCAATCGCCGAGAAAATAGTATAAAACTCCAAAATGTATTTCTCCGTTTTGTTGTCAATGCTTATGTCTTCGGAATTCGGTGTCCTCATCTCTTTCGTGTTGGTTACCACGAAACTGGCGTTTCAAAGGACGAATTTTTCGATTGTTACCAGTGTTTCTTTTATTTTTATTACTTTTTCTATCAGTCGTCTTTAGCAGAAACAAAAATTTTTATCAAAACTGTTCTTTTCAAAACTGTATGCGTGCGCTCGTCCGGTTTATAACTCAATTCAAAGTGAACTAAACGCTGCCAACATTCGAATACCTAAGCTCTAAAATGTGTATTCACTTATTTTTAAAATGCGTATAGAAACAAGTTATTACCTACCAAAGAACGCGTTGAACGAAATTCGGTGGTTGCTTCAAACCGTTGCATTCAAAAAGTAGCCAAATTAAGCAAATCGCATTTTGGCGAAAACAGTGCTGGACAAAAAATGCCATATCTCCTAAAGTATTTCGATTTTCAAAAAACCCTTTTAGGACGGTATTCTCAAATATCCAAGCTATAAAAATGTGAAAAAAAAATCCAAAAAAAAAAATCCAGGAATACTCCCTTAACTCAAAACACCAATTGCAATTCCTGTAATGGATGAATTCCATTCTTAAGGAATTGAGATGTTCAATTACCAATTACAATTCCTGTAATGGAAACCACATAATTCTTGTAATGGTTTCCTGTAATCTTTTTGTTCATATCGACTTGCATAAAGAACTTATTATAAAAATTAAAGTTAAAAATATTTTTCGAGTATGCAAAAATGTTTTCAAATAATGCTTTTAGTAGATAAAAAGAAAAAGCAGTGCAATATTTTTCCTTGTTACTCTGTAATGAATCTTAAAAATTACCAATTTTTTACGACTTTATTCAAGCGTTTTTACATCAATCGACTTTTAAGGCGTATGCGTAAAAAAACCTGTGAATTTTTCTACAATATATTTTGGAATCATGCTAATTAGACTATGCTTAAACAACGTAAGGAAAAAAATTAATTTTGGTACTTATTTCCACTTTTCAACCACTGTGCGTCGTAGTGGCAAATGTTCGTGGTGTCTATATTCTATATTATAATTATACAATGCTTTAATGTAAATATTTTAAAATAAGTCTTTAAATAAAAGCTTAAAATCCCCAACATTTTTTTCTAAATGTGCCCTGTGTGACATCAAAAGATAGCGCCAATATCACGTGTACCACCTGATGATTTTTTTTTTCTGCGTTTTTTTTCATATATTTTTTTTTTTTTATATGTATAATTAAGTATGTTGTATGCTTTAGAAAAGTGATTCGGATGTTCATGGCAAGATACTTAATTATTTATCTAAGCAGCACGTATTTGCATTTTGTTTATTTAATTAGTTTTTGTTATTTTTTTTTGTCTTGTTTAATTTAAGGGGTTACATGGCATTGGCAGTTTTTTGAAATCGATAATAATAAAATAATTTTGTATTTTAGTAAATAAAAAAATAAAATAAATAAATAAATAAAAATAAAAAAATTTCATGGAAAAATTCCTACGGGTTCAAAAGTTACAGCCGGATTAGTGAGAGCGCATTTTTAATTTTTGCGCTACCTACGTACGGCAGCTGGTATATACTTGTTTTACTTGCTACCTGACTTTTGGTGGTTGTTATTTCGTACCTATTTGAAGGGTGAAGGGTGAAGCCCGAATTGCTAAACGATTGCAAAAAACTATAAGAAACAGCACAACACAAGATAACGAAGGCATACAGTACGAAGCAGGCATGGCAGATTGAAGGTAACCTTTTTTTTCTTTGTTCACAAACTTTGAACGCGTTTATCTCGAAACAATGTTTTTCGTACTGGTTGCGGCACTAGCGGGTTCATTTTTTGACGAAATTTTTTTTTTTTTGTATTTTTTTAAACTTGATTCGCTATCGTATGACGATTTCTTATGAATTTTTAAAGTCAATATTTTTTTCGAAAAAACACACTTTCAAATTTGGAACATGACAAAAAATTTAAAAAAAAGCTCGTGTCATACGATAACCAATTTTTTTAAGATTTAAAAAAGTCATTTTTTTTCCAGATCGGACAATTTTTGCAACTCCCAGCGCTGCAACCACGAGGCCCCGTTTTTTTCTCTGCCGCCAGTTTGGAGCTCTATAAAACCATGTTGGAGTGAAAAATATTTTTTTTTAAATTTTTTTCTTGTAATTTGTTCAATTACTACAATAATAAAAAAAATTTTGGTAAAATGTTTGTTTTTGACTGAGTTATGAATTTTTAAAAAAAGGTCTGTTTTCTCTGCCGCGAATGTCATGTCCCACCTTAATGAGGTACAACAAACAAACAAATTTAAGAAACGGACACACGGTCTTCGCATAAATATTTGTTTGTACAGAAATTTTTATATGTTTACAAAAAATCTTCCTATTTCAGAAGGTTAATTTAAAATGTTTTTTAGCTATTGAAAGGCGGATATTATGTGTCATGGAAAATGGATTAACATCAAAGATGTGAAGGAAATTTTAAAGAATATTGCTATTGTTTGCTATAAATCAAATTGTTCGAAAATTGTTTTGTATAAATTATTTTAATTGGCACAAATAGTGATGATTTTAATTATAATAGATAGAAAAGTAGTCAATGTTAATTTTGAATAGAAAATTTCATTTAAATATTTACATTTTCTATTCAAAATCAACATTGAATATGTTTCTACTAATTATACTCATCAATCAATTAACTTAAACATTATAAAAAGCAAAAACGAAAATTTTTAAATTATTTCGTTTTAAATTATATATTATAAATATATTATAGTAAAGTATAAAAATTAAATAGACCCAATTAGTTTTTGTATTCAGTACAAGTTTAATGACTTTATATGGCTGATTTTATATTATTTATTTATATTTATTTGGCTTTATAATGGAGATAAGCAAGTATGTATTTACTTTTTTATGTCTTTGTAGTATTATAAAGATTTCTTAATGGTTATTAACTTTGAGAATAAAGCCTCAAGCATTATTTTTTTTCTCATTTTAATGCGCTATGGTGTCAGATGACAGTTGACAGATAGTGTCAGCTGAGCGTTCATACATATTTATGAAAATATATTCATGTAATTAGCCACTTCTTTTAACGCATTCCCTTGGCACGCGTTGACCAACATAAAAGAGCTACCTGCTTTAAGTAATGCCAAAAGCTGCTTTAGTCAAACAATGCGCAAGCGCAACCGCATTCAACAAATTATCTAAACAGATTTGAAGCTAAATGCAAAACAATAGGAAACAAATAAATCAAAAGTTCAAGCATTGCTCAATGAATAAATTAACAATCAGTTCATCAGACACAGACTGACAGACTAACGCGTTAAAAGGTGTAACTGTGTGATGACCAGCGAAGCAGACAGTCAGTCAACACAAAGAAACAAATTGAAATGGCAAATAAGCAGCAATTTCAATGTAGCTAATGGTTCAAACTCATCTGAAATTTAAAACTCAGATACAATTTAAAATTTATGTGTTGCAAGAAAGAAATTTAATTGTTGCAATTTTCTTAATTATGATAATTTTTTTGAGTACTTTTTTTTTGGTAATGATCTTAAGCTATAAAGTTTGCATTACAAATTTTAGCGAAGCTGTTTCGCTTCATCTACAATTATGTCTTCATATAAAAACTTTTTTGCTGATCATTTATTTTCTTAGCACACTAATTACTCTTTTTTTAATTTAAGTTTCAAGGTAAATTATATCAATTCAATGATATATAAGTAAGCTTTACGGTACTACTACTTTATACTCGTAAGAGTTCGAAGTACACAGTGTGACAATTTTGAATTGTTTTTCAAAATTACACAGTATTATGAAAGAATTCATGTAAAAGTAAGAACGAAATTTACACGTTTATCGTCAATATTTAATGTGGGTTTTAAGCAGACAGACCTTATTTATCATGAAATTTTTCTGTAAATTATTTTAAGCCTCTAAGCGAAGTGATTCTTTTATAGGTATTTTAGAACATTTTCAAAAAAGGTTAAAAATAAAAAATGTGCCCTTAAAAGTAGTCATATAGTAGGATTAAAATGTTTTATAAAAATAAATGCAAAGGTTCTATGCGTCCATTGAAGACGCTTACGAGCGCTGTCTCCGTCAAGGCGCACATAGGGTTGAAATCGAAAAAAGTGGATATTAATTGAAAAATAAAATTTTTTTTTTTTTTTTTAAAATACTTACTACTCGATTAAAGAGTACAAAATTCTACATCACTACTGAGAGTTTCAATGTCATATGTTGTTTAGTTTTTCTGCTGCATCACCTAAAGGTTGAGAAATTTTTCATATTTTTTTTTTTTTTTGCGAATAGTTGAGCAATTTGAAATTCGGCAAAATTTAAAGCTTACTAATTTTTTATGCGTCAAAAGTGATCTTATTATTACGAAACCTTCAACATCTGGTATTTTGGCGTGATTTTTAAGAAAAAAGTGGTTAACAATGATTGTGTACGAATATGTAAAAAAAAAAATTTTTTTAAAGATGTCATAATTTGCGCTATTTTCGAAATATATGTGGACTTTTAAATAGGAATTCGATAACATCCAGTAGAAACTAAATTTTTTATAATAACCTACAATATGTGAACTTCCATATTCAGCTTTAAAAAGTTGCGCATTTTTGAGGAAATCCCTTTTATTAAGGGGGGACATGACATTCGCGGCAGAGAAAACAGACCTTTTTTAAAAAATTCATAACGCAGTCAAAAACAAACATTTTTCCAAAATTTTTTTTATTATTGTAGAGAATTGAACAAGTTACAAGAAAAAAAAATTCAAAAAAATATATTTTTCACTCCAACATGGTTTTATAGAGCTCCAAGCTGACGGCAGAGAAAAAACGGGGCCTCGTGGTTGCAGCGCTGGGAGTTGCAAAAATTGTCCGATCTAGAAAAGAATTACTTTTTTAAATCTTAACAAAATTGGTTATCGTATGACACGAGCTTTTTTTTTTAAATTTTTTTTCAATTTTTGGTGATGTTCCAAATTTGAAAGTGTATTTTTTCGAAAAAATATTGACTTTAAAAATTCATAAAAAATGGAAAAAAAAATTTTAAAAAAAAGCTCGTGTCATACGATAGCGAATCAAGTTTAAAAAAATACACCAAAAAAAAAAAATTTCGTCAAAAAATTAACCGGCTAGTGCCGCAACCAGTACGAAAAAACATGGTTTCGAGATAAGCGCGTTCAAGTTTGTGAACAAAGAAAAAAAAGGTTACCTTCAATCTGCCATGCATGCTTCGTACTGTATGCCTTCGTTATTTTGTGTTGTGCTCTTTCTTATACCCTTCAAGTAGGTACGAAATAACAACCACCAAAAGTCAGGTAGCAAGTAAAACAAGTATATACCAGCTGCCGTACGTAGGTAGCGCAAAAATTAAAAATGCGCTCTCACTAATCCGGCTGTAACTTTTGAACCCGTAGGAATTTTTCCATGAAATTTTTTCTCTTAGAATCTTAAGAATATTTACTAAAATACATAATTACTAATAAAAGTCGATTTCAAAAAACTGCCAATGTCATGTAAGCCCTTAATTCATTTCCGTCGGCTCCTTAACTACCGGTCTTAAATCGATTAAACTTCATTCAGGGTCTACATATAGCCCTACACTTTGTCGGGCATAATTAAAAGTTTTTACCTGCCCAGGTAAGCGCTGGGCGGCCTGGTGCATTTTTGCACCACTAGCTCGATCACTTGCTTTTACTCCTTTGAATGGGAGGTAGGCGTGGTTTTCATTCGATTTGATTGAATTTTATACTCAGAGGGGATATTAAATATCAAACCTCTTATACAAAATTGCAAGTTCATATATTAAGCTTTGTGGAATTTGTGGAAATTTTATCGTTTTAATAAAGTCACTTTGTATGGGAGATAGGCGTGGTTTTGATCCAATTTAGCTCATTTTCGACTTGATTTTAAGTTTTCAGATATTAGCTTAAATACTGAAATGACGATAGCTTTAAAATTACAATTGTAATCATCAGACGGACGGACGGACAGACTTTTTTTTTTATATTTGTCCATCTAACTTAAAAATAGTCAGTTGTAAAGGGTAAAAATTCATACCTTACATGAATAGGAATCCACAGTTATAACTTTTTTCCGAATTTTGGGTTTTTTTATTTTTTTGCAAAAAAATAGCTCAAGACAATGCTTAAACCATCAATGCTTCTGCTGTTTAAAATTTTGTATTTTTGGATTTTTGGGGGTTTTTCGTAAAAATACTCAAACTCGAAGTTTTCAAATCAGTACACTTCTAGCAAAAAAATTCATAACGACCGAGTTATTCAACATAATAACACTATTTAAGAAAATATAGTTTAAGAAAATATTTCCACAAAATTTTAGTTATAAGTTTTTTAAATTTGGATTTCTTCGATATCTTTCATACAACAACAAAAAGGAGTTTTTTTCGAAAAGTAATAAAGGGTCCGCCGTGTGGCGGCCGTGGCGTAGTGGGTAGAGTGTGTGACTCTTACGCCAGAGAACTCAGGTTCGAATCCTCCATCTGACACAGAAAATTTTTTCAATTGAATTCATTTTTCTGTTCGGCCGTCACCCCTCTGCAGACAATGGCAAACCTCAGAGAGTAAAACCTGCCATGAAAAGCTTCTTGAGAACATAAGCCGTTCGGAGTCGGCGTAAAACATGTAGGTCCAGTTATCGATCATATGTGTGCAAACATTTCACATCACACACAACACAATTGATCATTAGAAGCTCGGTCAAAGTCCTTTCAAGGGCTGAGATGGCCATTTTCGTTTTCGTCGTTAATAAAGGGTCCGCCATCTAACGTTTTTTTTTTTCAAGTAGTGCTTATTTTGTGAATGGTAACACTTAGTACATGTCTGATTTGACAGATAATTAGTTTTATCCTTCCGCTGAACGAATATGGTTGTGTATACGCTTGAACAACGCTGGGAAATATTGCGACATTACTTTGAAAATCATGGTAATGTTGCAGAATGTGTGCGAAAATTGCGTACGGATTTTGGAAGAACAGAAGCACCGTCAGCTCCGTATGTTCGTTATATTGTGAAAAAAGTGAAAAAAATGGCATGCTCATGGATACACCAAAGCGTGAAAAGCCAAAAACAGTGCGTACACCCGAGAATATTGCTGCTGTGGAAGAAAGTGTGCGTGAAGCGGCATCAACATCAATTCACCGTCGTTCTCAACAATTGAACATTTCGGAGACATCATTGAGACGAATTTTGCATAAAGACCTTGGTATGACGCCATACAAAGTCCAATTGGTTCAGGAGTTGAAGCCAACTGACCATCCAATGCGTTTTCACTTCGCTGAGTGGGCCTGCGATCGACTTACAGAAGATGCCGATTTTGCCAAAAAAATCATCTTTTCAGATGAAGCTCATTTTGATCTTGGCGGGTATGTAAACAAGCAAAATTGTCGCATTTGGGGCAAAGAAAACCCAATGTATGCGTATTGAAAAGCCGATGCACCCAAAACGAGTCACTGTTTGGTGCGGATTTTGGTCCAGAGGCATAATTGGGCCATTTTTCATCAAAAATGAGCAAGGAGTGGACGTTACAGTCAATGGCCATCGTTATCGGGCCATGTTGAACAAATTTTTGTTCACAAAAATTAAAGAGGAGGATATTGGCTACATTTAGTTTCAACAGGACGGCGCTACGTGCCACACAGCCGAAGCTACACTCGATGTTTTGCGCCCTGTTTTTGAAGATCGCATTTTCAGCCGCAGAGCTGATGTCGTTTGGCCACCTCGGAGCTGCGATTTGACACCGTTGGACTATTATTTGTGGGGTGCCCTCAAAGATAAGTGTTACGCCGACAAGCCAGAGATAATTGACGCTTTAAAGGACAATATTCGTGCAGCCATTGCTTAAAAATTGGACCGATCGTGTAGGCTACTGCATGGCCAGCCGAGGCAGCCATTTGAATGAAATTATTTACCATTATTAACCGGAAGGATTGTACATTCAAATAAAAAAAGAAATTTGAGAAAATATTCAGTAGTTTTTTTTTGCATTTTCAAAAAAAAAAAAGGTTATTTGGCGGACCCTTTATATTACAACTCTGGTAGTTTTCAACTAATTTTCATGTTATATACACTTTTTAAAAGAAAAATTAAATAGAAAACGAGCTGCGAACCAGCTTTTTGAAAATATACACTTACAAAAATTTATTTGATTTTTTTGAAAAAATTAGCACTTTCTTATTTATGTCGCCAAGTACTGACAAATATCGATGCAAGTCCGCACGGGTTTCCGTGGTCTAGGTACATAAAATTTCGTTTACATTTCTTTTAACATTATACGAAAAAATTAAGAGGGTAAGCCATAAGAAAAAACTTCAATTTTTAAGGGACACACTAATGGTGGCTTTATACAAAATATAATAAAGTTGGTTTTTTAGATATTTCTGTAAATTTTTATAGATTTTAACAAGTGTGCTATTTCTATGACCAACCAAAAACGTACCCGCGTAGGCTTCGCAAGCTTTAATGGAACAAAATGGAGTAAAATTGTTTGGGTTTTTGTTTTTCCGAAGCAATGATATCAAAATGATTTTCTTATATTAAAAGAATTTAACATATTTAAATAAAATGGAAAATAAACTAAAGTTGTTGTTGAGATTACTAAAACGTGTGCTATTTATGTAACCATGATTGCATTTCTGTAACCATCGATTTAAAATCACTTAAAAAAATTGAAAACTTAAAAATGCAAAGTTTTTTTACATAGAATTTTTCAAAAGGGCCAAAAATTTATCAGCAGAGCCTCGGGGCCTTTAACCTTGCACTCGTGCCTGGTGATTTCCACATATTTTCGTGAATCTGGGTCATCGATCGACCCTTATGGTAATTTTTATGAAAATCGCTTATTTTCCATCAAATTTAATAAACAAACAAATTGTATATCGTGAAATAAGAATTTTATTTGTGTTTTTATTTTTATTATAATTTTTTTTTTTAATGACTTTGAGAAGCAGAAAACCGAACTATTTACGCCTCTCTTTCGTGTTTCTTCGATTGATGAATGATCTTTCGGCAGCTCACGTTTATTCAGTCTGATCGTGGCGACTATAGATGTTTCCTTTTCGATCAAATCATTTGCCAATTGATAGCTAGTGAAAAAGTTATCCATTGTTATGTTTGCATTCATAAGCATGTAATTTTTAGAGAGACGAATCACCAAATCATGAGCGACCCCTTTTGAAGGGGTGAATATTTTGAAAAGTGGCACCCAAAAAAGAACCTAACCAAAAAAAGATACACTTACCAGGTTTCGATGGAATGTACTGGCGAAAGCTACATCTGTTTCTGGTAACCAGCAACTGCTCATCCATGCCTACTTCAGAAGATGGCACATAATCCAATGTAAAATTTTTCAAAAATTTTGTTCAAACATGACCGATCGGTGGCAGCTTTTTTTCACGTAAGCGATCCATTCGCGTTCGTGTGTCGTCAAATCGCAAAAAACGTGTAAGTTGCTCGAACCGAAACAAGCTCATCACGGCCCGTTAACAAACGGCCTGTTGGACTTATGGAATAGCTTTTTAGCAAAGACATCATTCGCCTTTTCAGCACCAACGTATAATAAAATTGCGATATGCATAAATTTCGCCGGCATTTGTGTCTTTCTAATGTGTCATTTTTAGCGAGCGATTTTCGTGTCTGTTTGCTTCATATGCTCTCTTTGCTTTTCGGTTTGTTTTCGATCACAATCAATTTAACGATAGCGGGCGGTAAATTCACACAAATCTATTTTTTCCCCATTGAAATTTTGTTTCAAATAAGGATATGCTTCAGATCGAGCTCGCTTCATAATTTCAGTACGCTCCTTTTCGACTGAACTTTGCACTGACCACCAAATGATGGTATTGCTCTTGCCCTGGCCATTGTATCTTGAGCCACGATTTGGTTCAACTGCACTGATCAAATTTTCTTCTAAATTAACTTCTCCTAATTCATCGTCTTCAAATTCAACATAAAGCTAGAATTCAGTCAAGCGAACATGTTGAATTGCGTAGTCATTAGTACCTTCATCAAAATACGAGATATTATCACTACACTCTGAATCGTAGATATCGTGCACATCAATAAATTTGTCCACATGAATATGTAGAAACAAGTTTTTTCATATTAAATATATGGGGAAAAGAATTGAGTCGATCTGACCCGGATTCACGTATAGAGAACATCTGCGTTTTACCTGCATATACCCCCCACATATATTACATATGTGTAATATATCGGGTCTAATTACAAAGCAGAAAGTTCAATGTATACTCTCATACCAATATATCATTACATTTATTATTTTGAAATGTGTGTAATTGACCGTGAATATGTGTTGTGTTGATTTGACCCAATTCACCAGTCTAAGGTTAAAATTGAAAATAGTCCAAAAAACCCCCAAATATCATACCTGGCACAAGCACAGCAAAAACACACGACACCCGCGGGCTATGGGGAACATATAAGTTGATGACCACTATTTTAAGACCAGGGCCTCTTTCTGTAGATATGAAAACGGGAATGAACCTAACGACAAATGTCCAAAGTACACTGACCTTTTGGTGGGAACACTTCTCTAATATTCTCAATGGCGACACAAAAAACATTTCCACTAATAAAGATGATATCCCTTTCGTTTTTGTTTTCATCAAAGTCGGTTTCTACAAATACTTGGCTTGGTACTTTAATTTTAATCGAACTTTTTTAACACCATTCCAAAAAAGTGGCCGATATTAGATAGGGGGGTGTGTTACTTTAATCTTAATCGAAAACCTACACCTATTTTCCGAATTCAATCAAGTTTTGCATACTTTTCTTGGGTAAAATGAGTAGTATGCAGCCTAGAAAATTAGGCGGGACTAGACAGGGGTGTGGCACTTTAATTTTATACCAACTTCTTAAGGGGTTTGTCCGACTTCAACCAAATTGTGCACTTATATTTTTTTTGGATATTGACCGGTCCTTAGTCTATAAAAGTGGACGAGATTATACAGAGAGTGTGACACTTTCATTTAAATCTTACTTATACTACAACTTTTTCCGACTTCAACCAAATTGTGCATATATTTTTGGCAGTCTTTAGTCTAGAAAAGTGGACGGACTAGACAAGAAGACGTAGCACTTCAATTTTTATCCTTCTACTCCGTTTGTCCGAGTATGCGTACATGAAATGTGGTCAGTTTTCGGGCTATGGTAATCAAATCTTTTTAGAAGCATTGCAAGTATCACAATTTTTAGAGTTCATATGATGTAAACATTTATTTTAATACTCTTCAAAATAATGATTAAACTTGGTTAAATTACCCTTCATATCCTTCCAAATTGGTAGCTTCTAAGCAGCTGCAGAGGGCCATAAAAGCCACGCTTAGTTTGAAAAACCACATTTTGTGACGCGTGTAAAAGCAGTTTTTTTCAGTAAAAGCGTAACAAAAATTATCACTTGGTTGTTTGACTTTATAATGTTTTTTTTATTAACACTTTGACTGGTGTTTGTTATTTAATTTTTATTTTTGTATTTTATGCATATTTATTAAAAATATATTAAATTAGTCTGAGTTTTAATTTTAAATACTTTTTATGCATATTTTTATATAAAATATACAAGAAATTTATGGTGGGCTTGGTATTTTTTGTGCTGGTTTTTATGACTGGTAACAGGAACAGTCTTTATTATTTAATCATTTTACAATTTTTTTTTTTTTTTTTTTTTTGCTTTTGTTTCTACACTTTACAGTAAGCCGTTCAGCGAACCATTCAAACGCACCGACTTTGTCCAGCCAACCGAAATACAAGTCGTATCAGTATAGTAACTTTATTAGTTTTTGTTCACGCGAGCGTCTTAGAAACTTTCGTCCGAGTAGCTTTCAATTTCACAGCCGACTAATAAACGCTAATAGACAAAACTTGGTAGGAAGACGTTACCAATAAAAATTAAACAAACAAAACAAAAAAAAAAATACATAATTATAAATAAATAAATGGCCAACAATGAATGATCAAGATGATCATAACTTGGTACAGATTAGTTTTGAGCGAGTTGAGTGAGTGTCAAGGTCAAGCGACACGTTGAACTGTTGGCTAACAGAGAGTCAGTCACTATCAAGGTAAATTTAACAAGGTAGTATCGTCTCGAAGAGGTGGGTACCGCAGCTGTCAAACACATACAATTTGCAAATTTTGTTATTTATTTTGCTTTTATTCATAAAAACCTGGCTTTGACAGGTGCTGTACCCACCACAAGAGAGAATTTTAGCTAATAACACTACCTTGTCTTGTTATATCATGGTCACTACTTGGTGGTTAAGCTTGAGATCGCACAGCTTGTGAGGCGGCGATCAAAGATCAATAGATGCGACGTTACGCTGTTTATTTTTCAATGGGTTCAAGTTACTCTAGTGAGCATTATATTGGCATTGTTGTTATTGGTGTTCTAATTAAAAACAGTTTGTGAACTTTGTTGCTATCGAAGCTATATAAGCCTGATTTGAATATATTAGCTGAATTTTAATTCTTTAATGCACGCAAACATTTTTTTATAAGTTCTCACTTTAATCGAACTTAATTATCTTCTTAATAGCTTCCATTTTTTTATTTTTTTATGTTAATGTTTTTGTTTTTCTATACCAAATATATCCAGTTTCTATCTAATTTCAGGAACTCGACATAAAACCAGTTTTCTTCAACTTTGCTTATCTAAAACGAAAATTTTGGCAAACTTAATGTATCTGCTTTTTTGTTGATTGTTTTGCTTATTTATACCACAATTAAGCTACATCTGAATAAATATTAAGAATGATTTGGCCAGTCATTTTTAAATCTACACGTATCATTTGACCAATCATTGAACTCAGCAAGCTTTTAAGTGAAGTGATTGATTTTTATTAAATAAATCAATTTCCAAGATGATTACAGTTCGATTTGAGTTAGTTGTGTAGGCAATACCATGTAAGGCAAGTTTACTTCCAAATATTTCGGTAGTTTTTTTTTTCAAAAGGAAGTTCAAATTTTTGATTTCAAGGGTGAATCTTTAATAGTGATTTAAAGTTTTAAGATACAGATTTATACCAACTAGAGTACGCCAGTGATCGAAATTCGACCTTTTCGACATGCCACCCCCGAGCGACGCCAGGTATTCGAGCTAGCATTTTTCTTTAAAAACTATTCGGTGCACTTCTTCTCCCTACTCTGATTCATTTATGAAAAAAAATGAAAAAAAAAAAAAATCATCAAAATCGGTTGAGAAACACAGGAGATAATGGTTCTTGACTGTTTTGCCTACGCCTATTCTGCCGTCATAAGGAAGAGAGAGGCATCTACACTTTTCAAAATTCTCAGGAAAATGCCTAAAAATAAAAAATTAATATGTCACGAACAAGGGATGGAATAATTATAAAAATTTAGTTTGTCAGGATAGTTAAACCCCGTACAGTATTAATTATAAAGTTTCTTTAATGAACTTACCAATAATGTAAAAACTGTGGTATAGAATACTGTAGTTGCCGCTTTTTGCTTGCTTCTTCTTCAAATTAAGGCAATTGGAAAATTTTAAAAAGCCGTATCTACATTACTTTTTGCATCTATAAAGAAAAAAGTTTGCTTATTTTTATTGAAAATGCCATTAAAACCATCTTACCGATATAAAGAATCCATATTATTAGAGTAAAACCGAATGTATAATATTTACTTACAATCAATTAATGAAAAAAATTTCTTTGACGTAAACTTTATTTTGTATAACTCAAAAAAAATTTTGTTTATGAAAAACAATAAAAAACAGAGTCAAAGTGCGGCATCTACATGTAGATACGGCATTTTTGACTCTGTTTCTGTAGATACTGCGTTTTATCTTGGAATGATATCTAAATTTTGTGTAGATAAGACAATTAAGGTCAAAATATTTAGACTTGAGGTCAAAAATTCGCGATTTTTATTTTATAATCCTTAAAAGGTTGAATAACAATTATAGAAAATGCAATAAAATCCATTTCGATTTTCATGCTAGATGCCGAACTCTTCCTTATGACGGCAGTATTTATATATAGATGATTCGTATTTAATATGCGTTCTTTCTTGACATGAATTCTATTTGATATTTAAAATTCTAAAAAAATTAATTTTACGAATGATATTCGAAAGTTTCCAATTTCGTTAATATGCTATTAATATAGATATAATAAATCTAAAATATATCGAATATATCTTGATGGAAATACATTTAAAATTTTTTTTTTTGAGGAGCGCAATTTATGAACGAAAACTATTAAAGAGAAATGGGAAAGTCTTGATCACTCTGAACATATAAGGGAAGGTTCTCATGAGTCTCAGGAGTCGGCATAAAACTTGTAGGTCCAGTTCTCGCCCAGCTAGCATTTTCAATCGTAGACGACTCTTCCGGGATCGGACCAGGCGATTAAATAAATCGTCGACAATGTCTTATTCCGATCGCGGAAGTTCAGTACAACTGAAGAAACTGTGCCAAGCCGGCGACTCTTCAATTTTAGTCGTCCACGATGAGCAAAAAAGAATCGTATAAGATGCTTTTATTCCTACTTCAAACGAGCCTTGAAACAATCGCCTAAATGGGTCGTGTACGATAAGCAGGAAAGAATCGTGTAAGCGCTTTTATGCCTACTTCAAACAATCCTCCCATAGTTCCCGTATCGATGTTTCGCCCACATGAGTCGTCTACAATGCGCCAAAAAGAATCGCTGAAGAGTCTTGAAACTATTGCCTAGACGATCTTTAATTGATCCTAATTGATCCTTTAAATTAAAAAGGATTATTCCGTATTGTTAATTTTTTTATTGTAATATTATAAGTAATAAGTTTAACAAATTAAGAAAAACATATATGAAAACAGTAAGAGCATGAAATAAAATGTATTTACTTCTTATAATTATCGGAATACTAAAGTCCTGGATACTGGGCGTAATATTTGTTCCACGCTAGCCCAATTTTTTTTATTGAATTCCTCACAAAAGAGTTGGTGTAATCGCTACCCACTTTACCAAGGATATATTTCTGTAAAAAGATATAAATAGATATAGAAAGATGTAGATAGATATATATAGATAGACATACGAATTGGAGAACAATATCCTCGTTCTCTTGTATTTGTTTATCCAAATCTTTAACTGTTGTAGAGTTTTTACAGGTAATGGCCGTACTAAATTGGTTTTGATAACGTCAGAGTAAGTTAGTTTTAAATAATTTTAAGTTATTTATTATTTAAATAAAAGCACACTTATTGTAATTACCAGTCTCGATACGTCTTCACTAGCTAACAACTGAGTTGAAATGAAGCAAAAAATCAGTTGTTGAAAAAAAAGCAAACATCAACTGTATTTTGTAAACTTTTCTAAACATAACGGTTAAATTCGCCAAAGGATCGCGAGAATGTGTGAGCGGCGATTTTAGATTACCACAAAATACACTGACTTAAAATACATTTGTGGTGAAAAACAATCTTTCAATGGTCGTCAGAACGATTAAACGACGATTGTAGAGTAACAAAAAAAAATACTTGTGAATCAATTATGAAGAGTCGCATAAATACCATTTCCAAGAGTCATATGCAATCTTTAGCAACTAGCAATCTTTAAATTCTCGCCAAAATGCGTGAACGACGATTCACTCGTCCAACAATGTTCACAACGACTCGCATTAGCATCGTTTGGAAAAGCAAAATAAAATCCTACTTCAACAATCGTCAGGACGATTAAGAAAAGAATCGCGAAATGATCGCGTTCATCATACAATATTCCAAATGCTAACTGGGCACAAACACAATTGATCATAAGAAGCTCGGTCAAAGTCCTTTCAAGGGCAGAAATGGCCATTTCGTTTTTTTTTTCTCACGAAACTCAATTGATTTTTTTTTTAATTTTTCGATAGTTTATAATATGCAGCATATGTTTCCAAAGCGATTTGGCCGATAACGATTGCATAAAAAAGTTATCGCATAAAAAATAAACCTATCTTTTTCACAAAAAATATGAGTATCTCACATCTGAAATGCACGCCTGTATTACCTAACATACTGTGGTAAGAATAGTTTGCTCTAGCACCACAAGATGTCGTTAGATTCGCTTTGGCGTTGAAATAACGAAAACAGCTAATATCTCGAAAAAATCGTTGACCAAACCTTAAAACGCTTTTTCTTAATATCATGTTTTTTAAACTGGTATCCACGATATCTCAAGAACTACTTTATGAATTGACTTTTTTTATTTTAAGGTAGATCAAATTTATTGGATCCTATACAGTGAAAGCTCCCATAAGCGGAGAGCGATGGTTACCTACACTTTCTGTCCACATATGAGAGATGTCCGCTTGTGTGAACGTCGTGGAAACAACCAAAAAATTTTCGTTCCCAGGAATATGTCTGCTTATAGGAAATGTCCGCATATAGGAAATATCCGCTTATTAGAGCGTAAAAAGCGAAAAATGTGAAAAAGCGGTGCTGAAAATTAACATGTCCACCATTTTTGTAATTTTCAACTTTTGGTAAATATAATATAATTTTTAAAAACATTTTATTTTTGATGACATGATCGTGCTGAGCGGTGAGTACCTTTTTTTTCAACGGGATGATTGACGGTGTATTGACACTTCACATTACACTTTTGTTTACCAAAACAAATATTTCTTACAGCTTAAGAATCAATAAATAACTGACAAAAATCGCAAGCTATTCATTTACTTCCTTCTGTGAAAAAAAACAGGAACATCACCATATTTTTCGAGCTCTAGATGAGAACCTGCACTTAAAGAAAGAACGCTCATGTTATTTTCTTCACGAATGAGGACAACCAATTGAATCGTTCGTGACTAGAATAATATTGATGAGAAGGAGGGTAATTTTTATCTTCACTTGAGAGATTTTGGGAATCCCGATTTTAACCCTCTAGCACCCTTTTCAATGGGTTTTTTAAACTTTTCAAATAAAATTTTAAAAAACCTTTAAAAGTAGTCATAGAGGATTAAAATATTCCGTGAAAATGTTTCTTGGAGAGTTTCACTAGAAATTTCTTTGGACAAGATTTGCCTACAGCTTACTTCTATCAAGAGATATAGTAAATATTTAATTATCTATATATATAAAAATCTAATGGTGTCCGTACGTTACTCCATCACTCTGAACAGTTCCAATGGTTTTGTTCAAATTTTTAGGGTGTATTTGGTCAGTCTTAGCACGGGTACTAACATAGAGAAATTTGGGTGGCAGACTCGTGATAAAGAACCTTTACTTCTTAAAAAGCAACGGTCGATTTCTTTCTCACAAAAAAGTGTTTTTTTTTTTGCAAAGTAGAAATTGCAAAATTTTGAAGATTCAAATAATGGTGACCTTGCCATTGACATGAGCCTAATTTTCAAGCTCAAATAAACTTTGCCGACTTTGATTTTCTTCAACGAAAAATTCTTATTTTTTATTGCATATTCGTATTCTTTTTAAAATAAAATACTCCCGTACTTCAATTTTTTTTATCAGGTCAGAAAAATTGCTAACTAATATACATTATGGTTTGTTTTTTTTTTTTTTTAAAGCAAATATTATTATTTTTTTAACTAATTCAATATGCTCTGCTCGCTCAATTCTTATATGTCCAAATGAAACTACTTTAAATGCAATTAATTTTATTAGTCTACAATCATAAATTATCGGACCTTACAGCTCATCTTATGTAATATTGTAACATGATGATGCAAAGAGATTTGGGAATGCAAAGAGCACCAAATGAGAATCGAATATTCATGACTTGTTTAAACGAACAAAAAAAAACATAAAAAAATATAGATCAACACTTTCCTAATTTTAATATATATACATATATATATATAAAATTATATATATATATTGAAAATATAGTGTTGAAAATTATATATATTATATATATATATATTAAATTAAAACTATGTACGTATATATATATTAAAATTAGGAAATTGTTGATCTATATTTTAATTTTAAAATTATGGTTTTGCATTTTTGAAGGAATTTAGTTTTCTTGCATTAATTTAATTAATAAAATAGTAATATATTAAACAAAAAACGTTGGAAGTAAATTATAATATAAGTTAATGGTATTTAATTGCAATACTTCAAACCAAGTTAAACAAAACTAGTAAGGAATGGAGCTTCGGCAGGATACCGAATCTTAAAAACCCTCCCCCCTCCGCCCTCCGCCCTCCCCCCTCCAAACGCGATCACTTCAATATTCGAAGTCTTTAGCCATCTATAAAATTTTTATGTATAATCTGCAAAAATATTTGTGTCATACGCTTAATATAATTTTACCCTTAGCTGCCACATAGAGTAAGTTGTATACTGTTCATTATGCTAAAGAATATATGTGCAAAATTTGATTGGTATGTGCAAATTCATACCAACGGTGTAAGATAATTTCGTTTAAAACTAAAATGCCACGCCCCCGTTCAATTCCGCCCAATTTTCTAGACTACTGACTACTTATTCTTCCAAAGAACATTTATGGAAAATTTCGAAGAAGTCGGGCAAAGGCTATAGAAGGAGTTCGATTAAAATTAAAGCGGCACGCTCCTGTCTAATTCCGCCAAATTTTTAGACTAATCACTGCTCATTATTCCAAAGAACATATTCGCGAAATTTTGTTGAAGTCAGAAAAACGGTGTTGAAGATGTTACATTAAAATAAAAGTGTCACGCCCCATGTCTAATTCCGCCCACTTTTATAAAGTACGGACTGCTCCTTATGGTAAAGAATATATTTGCAAAATTTGTTTAAAATCGGTTAAATGGTATAGAGGGAGTTCGATTAGAACTAAATTTAAATTTAAACTAATTTAAATTTAATTAAACTAATTTAAATTTAACGCTTAAAACTTCTCATTATACTGAAGAATATATGTGCGAAATTTGGTTGAAATCGAAGAAAAGGAGGAGATGGAAATAGATTAAAAATTAACTGCCACACCCCCCGTCTAGTACCGCTCACATTTATAAACTAACGACTGATCCTTATGCCGAATAATATGCAAAATATTATAATAATGTGCAAAATTTGGTTTAATTCGGACAAACGGCCAACATCGCCCAAAAAAATAAATGAAAAATCACCCAACTTTTTTCCATACAAAATTTTTCATATGAAAAATCACTCAAAAAAAATTGGGCGATTTTGCATTTGTGTTGGGTAAAATTTCGTTTTTTGCTTTTGGGCGAAATTTCGTGTTCGGCGAAATTTCACTTTTTGTTTTTTGGTGATTTTTAATTTTTTTTTGTAATTTTTAGTTTTCAACATTGTCAAAAAACGGTATTTAAATTAAAAGCAGTGGTTCTTTTGTTTTTCTTATTATCTCTCGTAATATTGGAATGATTTTTTCCCTTGTATGAAATCTTTTTATAGATTTTTAAGCATGAGTTTATTAAAAATTAAAAATTAATTAAATTTTTCAATTTAAATGATTGAATTAAAATAGACTTACAAGAAAAAAATAAAAAATGGGCCTTGAAAATGCTCATATCGTACAAGGAAATTTCGTATCTCGAGTGTGATTTTATTTTTTTTTTTTTTTTGTGTCAATTTTCCTTTTTGTTTTTGGGTAATTTTTTCAAAAAATGTTTGGGCTTTTTTTCGTTTTCTTGGGTGAAATTTATTTTTTTCGTTTTGGGCGATTTTTCATTAATTTTTGGGTAATTTTCATTGCGTGATTTTTAATTTATTTTTTTGGATGATTTTGCGGAGGGCCTCATATTATATATCAAAGCTTATTTGCAAAATTTCAAGATTTTTAAGAGATTTTACCTTTAAAACAAAGCCACTTTGTATGGAAGTAGGCGTGGTTTTCATTGGAATTTGCCAAATATCATATCATATATTATATATCAAAGCCTATGTGCAAAATTTCAAGACATTTCTTTAATTTTTGCAGATTTTTAAGAGATTTTACGGATAATATAAAGTCACTTTGTATGGGAGGTAGGCGCGGATTTCATCCGATTTTTCCAAATTTAATAGTCAGGATTTATGTTGAAGATCAAAGCTTACGTGCAAAATTTCATGGCATTACTTTAATTTTTGTGGATTTTTAAGAGATTTCACGGTTAAAATAAAGTCACTTTGTATGGGCGGTAGGCGGTAGACTTGATCTGCTTTTTTTTTTTTTGAAAGATGCTTATATTTTGAATTTCATTGCGATAAGTTTAAAATTACAGCTGTAATCGTGATCACAGACGGACAGACAGACAGACACACGGAAATCGACTCAGGTTGTGATGCTGATCAAAAATATATATACTTCGCTATACCTGCCACGCCTCCTTATTGGCGTTACAAACGAAATGACAAGGTTAATATACCCCTTACGCAGTACGCGTTGGGGTATAAAAATTCTTACAAATAAACCACATAAAAATAATATATTTGATTTTATAACATTTTTACTGATTTACTGAGGTCGGCCGAAACCCGAACACGGATTGTTATGGCCACCTTAGCAAGTAAGTAAATTTTATTAAAAGATTTAAAAAAGTTTTAAACGCAAATTCAATTTAAATTCTTTTTTTTGACCTAATACAAAAACTAGTTTTTACAAATTATCTTCAAATTTGTCAAGGTTAAAATAACGCAAAATTTTAAACTCACAGTACGTTTGCATCAAATGAATATATTTTTGAAATTGATGAAATTGAAATAAATTGATAAATTGCTTTTTTGATGACGTCACTCTGTATAGAAGGTAGACGAAATTTTCATTCGATTTTATCAAATTTCAATTTCATAGCTTATGTGCAGAGGCGCGTAAAGGGGGTCTTTGGGGTCAACCCCTCCCCAAATGAACGAATAAAAATTAAACGTAAAAAGTTTATAAAATATAAAGCATTATTTGTATAAGTTGTAAGTTTTTAAGCCATGTTTTATTGTGTTATTTATTGTTTTGCATGTTCATCTCTTCTGTATATCCTTTACGAGTGAAAGTGAAATTAAATCATGATAAATTCGATATTTGGTGTTATGCATATCACTTTTTACGTTTTAATATCATATTTTTCGATTCACATTTCGATTCAAGTTCGAAAAAAAAAATTAAATTAAAACGTAGTGAAATGATTTCACTTTAATTCTAATGTGTAATTCAGAACCTATCCGATAAATTAAAAAAAAATATTTATGAACAACACCCTGTATCTCGAAAACTAAATTCCATCAAGCAAAAAATAGCTACAGTTAAACCGCAAAGCTCAGGTTGAGAAACAATAATTGGTTTCTTGGAATACCAGTTAATTTTTAACTTCTGACAACCAGTGAATATATTGTTCAATCGCTCTGTCGCAATATTAAAAAAATACTTGACCAATATTAATAAGTTACTTATAAGTTACCAAATTCTCTAAGCAGTTTGATGGAATTTAAAAACACTACATTATGTTTATTAAAGCTGCATAAATATGTATATTTTAATAGACTTAAAAGATATTATTTAAATTTAAATAAACTTAAGATCACTTCTTTTAAGATCACACAAAAAAAAACAAAAGTTGAACAAACAAGATACAATTAAGTACCACTCAATGAAGAATCATTGAATCATCATCATTAATATTTATATGATGTAACTTTTGCAAAGCAAATATGTATGTAGATTTGCGGAAATACAATCTGAAGAAGCTTAAATTGAACTTCAAATGGATGCCGTCTATAAATTTCTCGTGTTTGATGTATCTCGTACTTTGTATATATAAAATAAATTTGTATAATTAAACTATTTTATACAAAAAAAAAAAAAAAACAAAAAACGAAAACCATATATAATGAGGATATTCAACTCGAAAAACCTTGAAATGGGATTTTAAAATAACACTTAAAACTCAAAATAATAAATTATGTTTTAAATAAAAACGACAAATTAATTCGACCATTTATTAATTTACTATAATTCTATGGAAATTTATTTCATTAACTATACTAAAATTTGATGTGAAACTTCTAATGGATCGATTGTATGTTCAGAAAATGAAATGCAGAGAGCTTAAACAACCATCAGTAAGGCTCTATAAACACAAGAAGCTTAAAACTTGGCATGTAGGTTGATAAGTATCTGACAAAGTATCTGATCCTTTTTTTTTCTTACAAAGTTCGTACTTGTACCTTGATATGCTTTTATAACTTGTTTTGCTAAATCTTAACACAACAGAATCCCATCTTAATGGTCAAAATAGATTGATCAACCTTCAAGAGCTTATGCAAATTGTAATATTGCTTTAAATATTTTAAAAACTTTAAAATATTAAATTTACTAACATATAAGAGTGATTTTATCTATCACGTTAAACCTCAAATTTTTTCTTATTCATAATTATATGCATAATTATCAATTTAACCCTCATCGGTCCCCGAGGAAATGCATCGAATCGGTCCCATTGTATCAATTTGGTACACATTCAAAAAAAAGTTAAGAAAATCGTTTTAAAAATTAAAAAAACTGATTGTTTTATATTTTTGTAGTTCTATTTTATTGTTTTCATAAATTTAAATTTATAAAATACATTTATAAGTAATGAAAATTTGAAAGAGAAAAATGTCAAAAATGCTTATATTTGTGGCTATGTGCCTTTATTACCGCATGTTTCGCAAATATCATAATGATGATAATTACAAATATAATTCTTACAATTATCACAACGGTTTGAATACAAATTTTTATTGTTTTTATATGTACATAAGTATGTAGCAACGGCCGCATTTCGTAGTTTTTGGCAAATGGGTAATCGCCGGTAGTGCTTCAATATTTAGCATCAGAGGCTGAGATTTACACTTTTCTATGTGTTTTTGCACAAGAGCCATTCCAAGTTCCGCAATAAATAGTCGGCGAAGTATATTTTTATTGGTTTTGTTGTTTTTCCAAGCCGGAAATAGCGAAATATACGTTATATATGCATTCAATGCACTCACGTCCCACATGTTGCAAAATACTGCCATTGGCCACCGATTTATATTCCTTTTGCAGGTGTAGGTAACCACCATCTGGTCCATAGTGTCCACGCCACTCTTGGTTTTGTTATAATCCTGAATAGATTCGGTTTCTTCTCAGCATTTTCACTTCTAACGACGACATTGTGACATGTACTGAGCAGTGTAACATATCTATAACGCCGAGGCACATACGACAGTAAAATGGCTTGTAATTTGTGGTCATATACAATAACCTGCTCGAATACACAGGTTTTTTTCCTCATATCCAACAATACTGGAGGAATTTCGGTCCTATTTTTCCGTATAGTGCCCAGAATAGTCATTCGGCGTTTATGCAACTCTTCAGCCAGTTCATAAGATGTGAAGAAGTTGTCGCATGTGATATTCCTCTCCGACAGCCCATTTACCAAATCCAAAACAACACGGCGTCCAATATTGCGCTCTGGAGCGGCGTTGCGATTTCGACCAACATAAATTTGCGTGTTGTAGACATACCAGGTAGCTGAATCGGCCAAAATCCAAATCTTTATGCCAAATTTAGCCGGTTTCGACGGTATGTATGTATTGTCGAAACGGACAGCGTCCTCGAAATGGAACTAGCTGTTCATCTACTGTAACATTTTTGCCTGGAATGTATACAACTTGCAAATTATGGTTCCATTTTTTTATATATTGTGCGTATCGGTGCCAATTTATCACGGACAGAAGCAGTATTGGCATTACGTTCTTCTTTATCGTCAAATCTGATACTTCCATGAATTTTTTTGAACATTTTCAGTGACATTGTGTCTCGAAATATTGGTCGACCGGTTTTCTCATTCCAGAGTTGTGTAACACATTCACCATACGAACGATACACGCCAACAAGCAGTAGCAATCCGAAGTACGCATGTAGAGTATCCATATCTATTTGTTCCCATTCTTCTTTGTATTTCCGCAAACCATATAAGTTCGTCATATTCAAAATAGTATTTTCTATCGGTCGCAGAAACAAATCAAATGCAGACAAAACATCTACAACATAAGCAGCTGCAACTAGTTTTGGTCGTACAACAACAACAAAAAGAAACAAACACTGAATATGAAGCACAAAACAAGAAGGGTAGGTTTTTTACCTGAAACAATATAATCTATATGAATCAATATAACTATATATCAATATAACAATATAACTATATGAATTTCTTCGGTTATTTTCAAATAGCTCCGTTGAATATTGAATTTTTTTATTTTTTGACAAATAGTTTGCTGTTGCATTTCTAGCAATTTCTTCTGCCACATTTTGTTCCAGTGGCTCAACATCGTACTCATCAGAATGCTCACTCATTTCTGCAACGCATTTTTCTCCATTGTGAAATCATCGTCGCTATCTACTGGAGATTCTTCTGCTTCACTTCCAGATTCGGAATCCATATCATATTAGTCTCTTTGACGGTTTTCAAGCAGATTTTTTTCCATTTTTTAGAAATCAATTGAATGTAGGTATAACGCAATAAAAGTATGCGGCAGATAAAAATCACTTCAAAATTCACTAAAATCACTAATCACTTCAAACAAATTCAATTCAATCTTCACTCGTGTGTGTTCAAGAACATACTGAAAACAAAAAATGAAATAAAACGAGCCTAACCCAAAAAACAACTGCAATAACCATCGGCAGATGTATTGTATCAACTTGATACGAGGGACCGATTCGTAACTATTTCGTCTCAGGTAAAACCAGAAATGCCCGAACATTAAAAACTCATTAGCCCGATTCTACAGGCAAAATCATGCTATTTGCCCAAAAACCGGTTCTTTCCATTGGGCAGTTTTTTTTTATTCAACTTGAAGGTCAAAAACTGTATCAAATTGATACGAGGGACCGATGAGGGTTAATTAAGAATTCCAATAAAAATACCGTATTCACAAAATTAAGAGTTGTGTCATGAATTAAAATGAGCAGAAATAAACCTCCCCCAACCCCCTCAGGAACTTTGATTCGTTATAATAATTTATTAGATGACAATAGTTGTGTGTATACCTAAACACAATTATTTTAATCAACAGCTTTATGCATAATCATAGCATGCAAAAAGCGATATGACAAGAAATATGACGAAATATGACGAGAAATTTCCAAAATTTTTTCAACTTTAATATCATTTAACTTAAGCGACCATTATTTAAGTTGTGAAAATTAATGTATCCGAAATCACTGCTACGCCCTTCAAATAATTCTGTTAAATTTATTTTTTCAAGTTTTTGCAGAAGTGCATACGATTTTTGTCTTGAGTGTTATAACTCTAAAAAATGTTTAAGCCTACTAAAATTTTACGAATTTTAGCATTTGATTGTTTATTTGTCTTAAGTTGAAAATTTAGAAAAACAAATATAAAAAAAAGTTTAGTTATTCGGCAGCATAGACGTTGGCGTTGAAACAACACTAAGGACATTTAACGATATTTAAATAGTTTTGTTGAGAGAACTCTGCACTAAAAACTCAAAATACAATATAAGAAACAGTTAAAAACTAAGCAATCAAATACAAACACGTTTCTTTTTTTTTATTTAAAATACTTATAACTGCAAGAGCATAGACAACACTCTTGACATATTAATTTACACTTACCATAATCAGCTCAATTCTGAATGAAATCTCCCCGGGAATTGAAAAATAAAATTTTCGTATTTTTAACAATGTTCACAGAATTTTTAAAAAATTTTTATGCAAATATTTTTTAAAATTACTAGAAAAAATTTTTAAGAGCATTATCCCCTGTCTAAAAAATTAAAACTCCCTTTTTCAATTCCCGGGGAGATTTCATTCAGAATTGGGCTAAATATGTTGATTAAATTTTAATAAAATTTTTAAAATTACGCTTATTTAGTAAAAATGAAATCGATAAATTGCGTAACGGCATATTAGTAACTAAAATAAAGATAAGAGCAAATAAAACAGAACATAACACTCCTGACACAAAGCGGTGCTAACACAAATTCTGCAAAAAAAAAATAACTCTTATATAAACTTTTAAAATTAAAAACAGCAAAAACTCCTTAGAATTGATACTTGCATTACAAATCAATGTATATTGTTTCTAATTTTCTTTCTTATCGTTTTCTTTTTTTTTTATATTGAATAAATGCTGGTAAGAGTGGGGAAAAATGCTGTTCTATGAAACGGTTGAACAATGAAATTTACCTTAACTCCAAATGATTTTATTTCTTATCTATTGTTTTGATTTTACAACAGTATTTTTTTTTTTCTAACACAAAAACAATTTTCTAAAAATTTAAATTTATTTGGAAATTCTTTTAAGAACATCGAAATTGGAGGCTATAGAAGTTAGCAAATCATTAATTTTATGTATATTCAAAAAATTATTTTTCGACAAAAATTATCATTAATTTAACCACAAGCTTTTAGTCAGGGTTGTCTAAACAAAGAGCTGCTACTAGATTACATTTAATTAAATAAACATGCTGCAGACTTCACATAAAAAAAAAACTTGTTTGTTTGGATCTGTTGAAATTGCATTTGGAATGTTATAAATTTAAAAATTTCAATAAAATGTTATCATTGATTCAGATCTTAAATATTTAAAAGCGTAAAAAACAAAAAAGCAAAAGAAACAATACTGTTTGTTGTCAAGTCCAGCTCGAAGTGGACATAATGGACATGTGTCATTTGAAAGTCAACTATTTTTTCACGCCCTGATATTGCGTTACTTCACAGTTGAATTAATACAATTTTAAATGAAAAAAATTTAAATTTAATTTCTGAGTAACTTGTTTTTTTTTTAATTAGTTGTTTCTTCTTGCTAACATTTCTTTTTCGCTATTCAAAAGAAGTTTTTGGTTTGTTTAGAATACATTTAAATAGAATATTAAGAAATTTTTTCAACTGCTGCACAGTTATGCGAAAGGCAGTGGTAGACGGAAAAAATGCGAAATCTAATTTCTAAATTATGAACATTAATTAAGAACTCTTAAGAAATATTCAGTGAAGTCAAGAAAAAAATTGTACTTACCTCCGCTTTTTAGAAAAAATATTAAAATTGTTGAATTTTGGCCCAAAAAGAGATATATTTGAAATTTTAGTTCATGAGTTTTCCAGTTATACTTAATTTTATGTTAAAAATATTTCTCAACATCAAAAACAGTTGAAAATTCTGCATAAATGAGATATGTTCTTTTGAAACAAAATAAATTCAAAATGTTGGAGCTATCAAACAGTATATAAAGATATTTATGCGAAAAAACTGAAAATTTGTTAAAACATTTTGGAAAATAAAAAAAAATGGGATACCTCGCAAAATTTTTTTTTATTTAATAACTATGTCTTCTTATAGAAAAACGCCGCAGTACGCGAGCCGTGCGAGAAAACTACCGCGAAAAGAGGAAGGAAGAGAGGCGCCTTTTCAGACGTAAGTAAAGAGAGCAGAAAAAGCGTGAGGAACTAGAGGTATACCAGGGCAAGAAGGATGCACGAAAATTCTATCAACAGGTTATGCGTCTAACCCAAGGTTTCAAGACCGGAGCATCCACTTGTAGAGACGAAAATGGAGATCTGAATACGGGTACACAGTTTGTGCTGAGATTGTGGAGACAGCACTTCTTCAATTTACTTACAGGCGACGATTCCACCAATGCCGCCCATGGAGAGCGCAGTTCAGTGCCACCAATCAACGATGACGGAGTGGAAGTACCACCACATAGACGTGAAGAGGTTCGCGTTGCTATCCAACGACTCAAAAGCAATAAAGCAGCGGGTGCTGACGGCCTGACAGCTGAATTGTTCAAAACCGGCGGCGATGAATTGATAACGCGCATGCATCAGCTCATCAGCAAAATATGGCTAGCGGAAAGCATGCCCGACTATTGGAACCTCAGCGTACTGTGCCCTATACTTAAGAAAGGACACCCAACAATCTGCGCCAGCTATCGAGGTATCAGTCTTATTTCCATCGCGTATAAGGTTCTCTCAAGCGTACTGTGCGAAAGATTAAAGCCGATTACAAAAACACTGATTGGACCTTATCAGTGTGGCTTTCGACCTGGTAAGTCCACCATAGATCAGATTTTCACGCTACGACAAAACCTGGAAAAAACCCACGAAAATCAAACTCTTTGACACACAGCATCTCTTTGTCGATTTTAAAGCTGCGTTCGATAGCCCGAGAAGGAATTGCCTATACGCAACAATGTCTGAGTTCGATATACCTGCAAAGTTGATTATACTTTGCAGAATGACGTTGAGCAACACACACAGCTCCGTCAAGATAGGAAATAACCTCTCCGAAACCTTTAATACCGAAAGAGATTTCAGACAAGGCGATCCACTGTTTTGCGATCTCTTCAACATCATCATGGAGGGGATCGTACGAAAGGCCGGTGTGCATCGTAATGGCACCATTTTCTACAACGGTGTCCAGCTCCTTGCGTACGCTGATGATATTGCTATTGTCGGCAGAACCAAGAGAGATGTAACCGCTGCTTTCACCGCTATCGAAAAGGAAGGAAATCAGCCAAAGTGGGTTTGACGATAAATGAGGGTAAAACAAAGTATATGCTGTCTACAAACAAGGGCGTGTGGCGTCTAGACTCCCACGTTTCATCTGGCAACTATAACTGTGAAGTAGTCAAGGAGTTTGTATACCTTGGCACCGCCATTAATAACAAGAACAAAGTCAGCCCGGAGATAAAGCGAAGAACAATAATTGCTAATAGGTGCTACTAAAGGCTCAGTAAGCAACTAAGTTCCAAAGCCCTTTCTCGATCGACAAAACTAACACTCTACAAGACGCTCGTTCTACCTGTGCTGCTTTATGGCGCTGAGGCATGGGTAGTTTCGCAAACTGACGCAGCCGCTCTGGGGGTGTTCTGGAGAAAAGTTCTTCGCATCCCAATGAACCACGAAGACATACGTGGTTACGTATGAGTTCTACGACGCTCTACCACGCTGTATGAGCTCTACGAAGACATTGACGTAGTTCGGCGTATAACAGTGCAGCGACTACGCTGGCTGGGTCATTTCCATCGTATGGATGACGAAGCTCCAGCGAAAAAGGTGCTCGAGGCGAGGGTCGCTGGTCAACGACGACGAGGGAGACCATGCCTCCGACCAGGCTGAGGAAGCCCTAACCGCACTTGGTGTATCCGATGGGAGAAGGCGCGCGCAAAGCAGAGGCGCCTGGCGAGAGCTGATGAGGTCGCCTGAAACCCGAACACGGGTTGTTATGGCCACCTAAGTAAGTAAGTAAGAAACAATTTTTTCACGAATTTTCCAATTCTTTGCATGCACCGAATTGTCGTGGTATTCGAACTTTGAATATAAATTTTCAATAACATACTAGTAGCGCCATCTCTGGGTACGAGGGTGTATTATTTCGTTAGTGCGGTATGTAGCAGTGATTTAACAATGAGTTAAAAGGGAATCAAAACGGTCCGTATGAACTTTGTTTGATAATTTTTAGATTCTTACAGAAATGTCACAAGGGGCTATAAGGGGTTAATATACACAAATTTTTTAGTATAGTCAAATAAGTACAGTTTTTTTAGTACAGCTAACTTTTTTATTTTTTGAGATATTTTTATGTTTTTGACGTCATTGAAAAGAAAATTGAATAAATTACAAAATTGAGTACAAAAAAAATTTTCCAAATTCTTAGAAATTTGCACTTTGAAATTTGAAATTTGGTAGTTTTATCTTTACACGAGCACAGCTCGGTAACAAATAAGTCGGTGGGGTTCGTTGTTATACCGTTGGAAAGGTGATTTTATTGCTTTTCAATGAGCTATAAAAATAAGTTTTCTGTAAGCTAATTTGTCTCTGCTAGAAACAATAACGTGAATCAAACCCTAACCCTATAGCTCCTAAGAATGTGAAAATATACCCACCCCCTCCCATACGATTTTTTGTTCAGCTCGACATAGCCTTTCATCTTCGTAAATAGTCGCACTCAATTGCGGGCGCCCTGTATATAAAATATATACCAAAGTTTTACTAATTTTAACTAATTTTAAGGCAAGAAATGCACGCTCCACGCATGACGATGATGATGATAATGACTCATTTAGAACTGTAATTTAAATGATTAAATGAAATCACTTCCATCTTAAATCAAAAATTTTAGGTGAAAGTGGTATAGTTTAAGGTTTTTCTTTCAAAAATTTTTTATTTCACGCTTTGTTTGTAAAAGTTAAAAAGACGACAAAAATAATCTATAGATAAAGTGTTTCTACAAGAAAATTTTTAACAAAAACATTCTGATAAGTCAATCCTAAATTTGATAAATAAAAATTGTAAAGTTTTTCCACAAAAACCACACACCAGATATTTCCATCTTGAAATAGTCGTAGAATGTCAGAAATGAATAAGCAATTTAATGAAGATTTAATGAAGCGGGACTAGGGTTCACTTTTTTCATCTAAACTCAACTTGGGAAATAAACTAAACTTGTTGAAATTACTAAAAAGTATGCTCTTAATGGGACAATGACTGTATATAACAAAACTTGTTTTACTGAGAACATTTTTAAAGGCGATAGGAAATATCGCCTTTACATAAAATACAAACAATAAAAATTAACATAAGAAATGAAATGAAAAATCACCCAACATTTTTCATCAAAAATTGGGGTGAATGAAATAAAAAATTAATGGGAAATTCAAAAGAAAAATCACCGAAAAAATTGGACAATTTTGCACATTTTTTAACGAAATTTCACTTTTTGCTGAGGGTTTTTTTTATACAAAAATCACCAACTTTTGGATGCAATTTCGCTTTCTGTTTTTAACTGATACTTCACATTGACTACTAGTGAAATGGTCATTATAGCTCTTTTTTATTTTTATCACTCGATCATCATGTTTTTTAAAAATTTGAAATAATTAACTAAAATCGGTCGAGGACTATCCGTCACCTCTCTCCCCCGCTGTTGTCTTACTTTTCATGATCGCTAAAAGATAATTTATTTCTTTCTCCAGATATTTCTATTTACGAAATCAATCAAAGATAGCTTACAATTGGCTTCCAGAAATTACAAACGGAAAAAAAATACAAAAAACCCCGAAATTTTTCATACAAAATCTGGCTTAATTCTACGAAAAACAATGACCGAAATTTTTACCGATAATGACATTTTTTGGGGTGTTTGTACCAATAAAATTAGGATCTTTTTTGCAAATACTTGAAAAGGAAAAGGTACGTAAAATATGCTTGGAATTTAGGACCAAAAAAAAATCGGGCATTTTTGCCAAATTAAAAATAAAAAAACGCCAGAATTTTTGTTTACCGAAAAGTTAAGAAATATCAAATTCGTTACGATAAAATGGTTCGCCCTTGTACGGTAGGTAAAAAACATTATTCCTTAAAAGAGCAAATCATTTTATCATAAAAAACACCTTTTGGACCTTATCCGTACATAATGTTCATGACCCCTTGTTCATGAATTACATCAAAAAACAAATAAAATTAATGAAATCTTTGCAGATATTTTTACAGGGGAATATTAATTTACTACTCGAATCTGTTCTTTTATATTTTGATGATCTTATATTGAATCTTGATCACGGAAATTATACCCGAAAAATTATACCCTTAGTGACGGCGGATATTGGTTGTTTCATTTTATTTTTGTCAAGCATAACAACGCCGCTGAATTGCATTTTTGAACATTTTTCCAAAAAATTTTTAACATTTTTTCGTTTTTATTGTGTAAAAATTTTTTATTCTTTTCGTTTGGGGGATTTTCATTGTATTTTTTCGGCGATTTTTCTTTGGCATATTGAAATCATATACATTAACCAGTAAACTTTTCTTTTAAAAAATTCATATATTTTTCGGTAGAATTTTCCAAAAGGGCGTAAAATGAATAAGAAGGGCCTCGGGGCTTTTGAAATGAAAAAGGCCCCAAAAAAGCCCTAAAAGCCCCCAAATATCATCCCTGGTTGGTTTCCGTTAAGATCTCAGGAACGGTAACACCCAATGGCACCAAATTTACAACATCTGTTATCAAGGTTCATATCTGGAATAATAAATAAATAAAAAATTGCCACACCCCTTTTTACCGCCCACAAATCAATAAAAATGCTATATTTCAGACGAATGTGGTGTTATTGGAATACAATTTTGTAATTTATTTCGTATGGTTACTCTCGGCAACTGCACTTAAAATGCGAGTGGTCGATAATTTCTGAGTTGTACATGTTTTGATAGTTATACTTGATGTGTAGGTGATACGTGGCAAAGTGGCGGTCATATATTCTTTGGTGCAATGAGCAGTTTTTAGAATAGAAAAGTAGGCAGAATTAGCCGAAGGGGCGTGTCAATTAAATACGAATCAAGCTCCTCCTACACCATTTGCCCGACTTCAAGCAAATTTTGCACACATATTTGGTATAATGAGCAGTTTAAGGTCTAGAAAAGTGGGAGGTATTAGACAGGAGGCGGGGCACTATTCTGTACATACATTATATACACCTTAAATTCTACATCACACCGGGCTTCGCCGGGTATTCCATCTTGTCTCTGATAAACAATGAAAGTAAAGTTTCTTAATTATTTTTGTGGTATATTAAAAATAGTTACTGATTAAAGTTGAATGTCTTTCCTATTGCTCTTTCTTTATTTAAGTATTTAAGTGCTCATATTCCAACTTTTGTAATAACCGTTTATTAAGGATGATTTAATGCATTTTTGCCTGTTTTCGCCAATAGTTGCCAATCAAAATATTTACCTTCTGCTTTTATGGCCCAGTCAACATGAATATTTGTGTTACTTTCATTAAAAAAAAAGAAAAAAATTGCGGTTTTCTTGTAGGTTATAATGACATAATAGGTATGTTTAACATTTTGTTTTTTAAGAGAGTTGCGTGTTGTCGCCATACATAGTGACATTATTCTACCCACTACTGTGATAAGTAATCATTTATTGAGCGTGACATGAATGCTTACCACTCGTACCAGTTTATAAATTTCTTGAAACATTGCGACCAAAGTTTTCATAACTTCAGATTTGAAATTTTTAATATTATTTAAGAATAATACAATAACAGAAGTTTTAGATAAATTAACATGATTTCAAACTTCATTTCAATCCCAACTCTTAATCAAACTCATCTAATTTTAAGTATCGTTTAGATTTAAAAATCGAAACTCTTCTTAAAACGAAATTGGGAGTTCTCTTTAATTTGTGTATATAGTTCAGGGACACCCAGTTTTCCTCAGCTCTTTTCACATTCTGATTGACATTAAATCACAAGCACGCCAGCTACATGCAGAATTGTCCCCAAAATATACCACTTTACCGCTATGTAAATATTTGAATATAATCAAGACTTGATTCCATTTTTAGATAAGGCAACAATAAAACTTTTGGAAAAACTGTTTTTTTTTTCTATGAGCCAAACTATGTTTGTGTACATAGAACCAACAACAACAACAAAAGCAACAAATAATGCTAGTAGCATAAACTTTATTTCATTTGCAAAGCGATTAACGACTTTTTATCGTTATTTACCTGTGTATAGTGTGTGTAGAGAATTTGAACATGAGCGGGATTTAGAATTCCCTACTGTGAATCCTTTCGTGCCAGACGACCGTACTCAATTTTTTTTACTTTGGCCCAGTTCAGTGGTGGAAATAAGTTTTGTGCCCACCTGCACCACCAACGCGCTTCAGACTTTCACATCTGGTTGTCGAAGGCATTGGTTAAGCCCAACCATGTTGCACTAGTAACTGTCAGCTCGAGACCAACAGTTCGTATTGTCAACAAAAACAGCTAGTTGGGAAATCTTCGCGTCTTTAACTATACGATACTCGATATACATAGCAATAGAAAAGTAATTCTAAAACGAAAAATGTGTCAATCAATATTTATGTTTTTGATTTTATAACAATTTGTTTTTTCAAATTTGTATTTGTCTCAAAATTTTAGTGTTTTTTTTTTTTTATTTAAACTTTTGGTCTTAAACTCCAAGTCACAAATTAAGTGTGATCTTCGCGTTCGCCTTAATTTCCAAATTTTTTGTTTTATCAAATTCAAAAAAAAAAACTTGCCAAATATGCTCATCAAAGGGAAGAAGTTAAAGAAAGTCAATTCCATAACTTTAAGTCATGCCTGGAAAGTTGAAAAGATGCTCATCGCCAAGCCGGACATTATGCACTGTTATCTGCGCCACTCTGAAATCAATCAGTATCTGGATTATGTAACCCATCGTTATCCCACCTTCGTCAAGGTGCACACATTAGGCAAAACCTATGAAGGACGTTCGCTCAAAGGCATCGAGATCGATTGGAACTGCTCCAAGAATTTAGTGCATATGACGAATCAACAGCAGGAAAATAAATGTGTACGCCAAAAAACGGGCGAGCCCAAAAGTGTTGCAGCTTCGAAGAAAGTGATCAATAAGCCAACAAATCAACGTAATTTTGTCTTCATTGAAGGTGGCACACATGCGCGAGAGTGGATCTCAATTTCGGTGGCGTTAAACTGCATCTATCAGCTAACTGAAAGGAATCTGCGCCATCGTGATATCCTGGAGAAGCTGCGCTTTTTCATTGTACCCGTTGTGAATCCCGATGGCTATGAATACACACAGAAAAAGGTTCGTTTTTCCGTGTATATTAATTAATTTTCAAAAAAAAATTAATTAGTAATTAATTAATAATTAATTAAGCTGCGTTGTGTACGACGTGTGATATCATGTGCCGTATTAAAAAAATGATTAATTGTTAATTGAAAAAAAAATATCTGGAGTCATCCTTTCTTTAGAATTCACAAATTGTGCTGTGATGTACTTGAGTTGTGCTGCAATGTGGCGTAAAAAAATTTTAAAAATTCGTTTATTTGCAAATACTATGAGCTTTAATGAAAATTTCCCACATGCTAATCTTCTTATTACTAGCTCAAAAACATGAGTTGTGCAGTAGCATACTAAGTCGATGACTTGAAGCTAAAATATAAATTTAAATCACTGTTAACCGAAAGCATTCAATTTCAACAAAAGGATTATGAAACGTGAGCTTTCATAATTTCACCAAAATTTAAACGTCTTTTCTTAAAATTTATAAAAACTATTGAGTGACGCTTAGTTCTTAAAAAAAAAATGTTTTTCTACTCGACTTTAATATTTGTTAAAATTCTAATAAAACCGACTGCGAATGATACATTTAAGCATATTTCGAACACACCTTAGCAGTTTACCGCACAGCTCACGTTTTTGAGCTTGAAAAACATAGTGCTGCTATTTTAGTAAAATATATCTGCGCTGTTTAAATGCAAAAATAAGCGAATTTTTAAATCTCTCAACGTGACATTACAGCACAAAACAAACACACCACAGCACAACTTACAAACTTCTGAAAGAAATCCACTTTAAAAAAAAGTAGGCAGTGGGGGGACCAATGTGAAAGCTTAAAGCTATGAAATAACATAGCTGGTTATAAATTTCCGAAGTAGCTAGAATCGGTATATCAGACGCGTTCTACTTTTTTAACTCTTTTTATCAATTTATGCGTTGTTGAATGCATAAACTGCTATTTTTGGATGTTTATATATAATATATTTGTAACACAATTACTTTGGTTGGGTAATCGGTAATTGGCTTGGTAATCGGTTGGTAATCGCTTCAGTTATCGGTTGATAATCGCTTCGGTAGTCGGTAATCGGTTGGTTATCGCTTCGGTAGCCGGTTGGTAATCGCTTTAGTAATCGGTAATTAGTAGGTAATCGCTTCGGTAATTGCTAATCGATTGGGAATCACTTCGGTAAACAGTATTGGGCTGGTAGTCGCTTTGGTAATTGGTAACCGGGTGGTAATCGCTTCGGTTATAGGCAATGGGCTGGCAATCGCTTCGGTAATCAGTTGGTAATCGCTTCGGTAATTGATAATGCGTTGGTAATCGCTTAAGTAATCTGTAATCGGTTGGTTATCGCTTCGGAAATCGGTTGTTATTCACTTCGGTAATTGGTAATCGGTTGTTAATCACTTCGGTAATTGGTTGGTAATCACTTCGGTAATCGGTTGGTAATCGCTTCGGTAATCGGTAATTGGTTCGCTCATCGGTTGGTTATCGCTTCGGTAATCGGTAATTGGTTGGTAATCGCTTCGGTAATTGATTCGGTAATCGATTGATAATCGCCTCGATAATAAAAAAAAGCTTACCAATCAGTTTGCCTAGCATAACCACGACATAATCAATGCTGTACAATGCAACAGAAATGAGCAGCTACAAACGTGATGATATCGCTAACATCGTGATGATATCACGAATCTATAGTTTTGCTCTCTACCAAAAAGTGCTCAAAGCGCCTAAAGAAATGTTCACTTCAAAAAACCCCCTCATTCAAACCAGGACATTAGAATTTATTTTGTTTTTTAATACTGCACATGACAGTGCACCTCGAGCACATTATAGCACATTTTCTCTATTTTAAAAAAAAAAAGAAATAAAAACAAAAATAATCTCTAATCCAGGGGTGCTCAAAATTATGCATTCACATTTTTGTGATTGTAATGTAAAGCTTTTGTTTTAAGAGTAAGCACTGAACGAAAAGCACGACCTTGTTCATTCACTGCATAACGCGTTCTATAAGGTTCGTGTTCTATAAGGTTGCGACCATAGTGAAAGCTTATTACTGAGCCGAACCAAAAAGAACATTGAAGCCAAAAAGATGCATTACTTGCTTTTTTTCTTGCTGAAATGTGTTTTTTGGCTCGGCTCAGCAATAAGTGTTCACTATGTTCGCAACCTTAGGCAACGCAGCATCGAGCGGCCGCAATTTAACAGCATGAAGTTCGTACAACGACCAAGTATCGGATGAACGAACAAACACGCTGATGATATGTTGTCGTATTCAAAAAGGCAACGCAGAAACGAGCGGCCGTAACTGCACACCATGAAGTTCGCACACCGACTGATCATATTATTTTATTCAGTGTAATAAGTTCTCACCTCGACTAAAAAGGTTTTTTAATTGAAAGCTTTCGTATTCATGTGAAAGCTATCCGTCCATGGGCGAACTTTTGAGCACTACTGCTCTAATCTTATGCGCACAGCTTTCAGTCATAATCCACAGCTTTTTAATCGAACCGAAACATTATTTCACATTTTAACATAAAAAACAAATTTTTTTTTATTTACAGAACCGTCGCTGGCGCAAAAATCGTCGTCCTATTGAAAATTCAAAATGCATTGGCATCGATTGCAATCGCAACTATGATTTCCACTGGGATGCGGGTTCTTCGAAAGTTAATCGCTGCACCTATAAAGGTGATGCACCTTTCTCTGAACCGGAAACACAAGCCATGCGCAACATTCTACACGTGCTGGCACCACATATGTTGTTCTTTTTGTCCTTGCACTCTTACGCACAGAGCATCATGTATCCTTGGGGATACAGCAAGTGAGCTAAAACAAAATAAATCCTATTTAGATGTTTACTTTAAACATATACATTTTTCCTTTTTTTTTTTTTTGCTGTATTGCCCACAGGGATTTGCCCGATATCTGGCAACATTTGCAGAAGCTAGCCAATACCGGTCGAAATGCTATTAAAAACGTCACTGGACGCAAGTATCGTTGCGGTAGCATTGCAAAAGTAACAAAGCGTCTGATCACGGGTTCCATTGTGGACTATGCATTTGGTGTTGTAAAGGCTCCTTTAGCTTTGGTCATGGAATTGCCATCATCTGAATATGGTTTTCAACCACCACCCGAACTGATACAAGCACTTGGGAACGAAAGCTGGGTTGGCATACGAGAAATGTGTAAATGTGCAGATAAATTGGCCCCAGAAGTGGCACCACCACCCATCAGTAAAACCAATGAAATGCCTCAGTCGCTTACAAAGGATAAGGAAAAGAAGACAAATACTTTTACTAAGCAGCACAGAGGCGTAGGAGATGCACCCAAAACAATGAAGCAAGCTCCGCTCCCTATGACTAATTCAGGCAAGAGTGACACTTGTTCCTAATTTTTTACTTACTTACTTGCTTAGGTGGCCGTGACAACCCGTGTCCGGATTTCGACCGACCTCCAATCTCCAATTCTCCAATCGGATACACCAAGTGCGGTTAGGGCTTCCTCAGCCTGGTCCATCCATCGGAGGCATGGTCTCCCTCGTCGTCGATGACCAGCGACCCTCGCTTCGAGCACCTTTTTCGCTGGAGCTTCGTCGTCCATACGATGGACATAATTTTTTAGTGTTCCAAAATCAGGCAATGTTGTAATTTAGTGTTTATACCATATAAGTAGAATTAATTAATTTATTTTTTCCAATCAACATCAACTATACTGGTTTCTTTTGAATTTCGTAACGTCCTGTTCGTAGATGAAATGATTCAAGATTTGTAAGGAAAGATAAGGAAACCAAAAACCTCTTTAGTCGGTGTAGGCAACTTATTTGAAAAGGTAAAATTTCAAATGGGGCATCCATTAGGGAGCTTTGAGATAACTATTTTTTAACGCACTTAACCCGTAGCGACCTAGTTGGGACAAACAGAGGTGTGGAAAAAATATCACACAGCTCATATAATAGACCAGTAAAATTAGTTCTAAAATGGGTCGTGTTTGGAAATAATTGGTGGAAAGCTGGAAATAACTTTAATCGTTTCATTAGAGTAGAGATGCATTCTTTTTCGGGGTATTAAAACAACAAATTTTCAGAAAAAGTTAGAAAACCGCTAATTTTAATCAATGATATCGAACATATTATTGAAGTTATTTCTAGTAAAGGGTGATCCAATAAGAGCTTCCTACTTTATTTTCTAAATAGAATACATAAAAATCAATGTATTAAAGCAAATATTTATTTGGAATAATAGTTCGGTTCCTACAACTCAATGTTTAAAAATTATTTCCTTCAAATGTTGCCCACGACTAACTCTTAAATGGTCCATTCTGTGGGTCCAATTTTTGGCTACTCTTTCGAGCATATCGGCCGGTATTCCTTGAATAACACGAGTTATGTTGGTTTCTAAAACATCAATAGTTTCGGGTTTGTCGACATAAACAAGGGATTCAACATATCCCCAAAGATATTAATCCAATGGCGTCAAATCACATCATCTTGGTGGCCAATTAAGAGGATCATTTCTTGAGATGATGTTTTCATCGAACGTTTCTCTCAATAAAGCGACATTCCCTAACTGATGACTGATTTTGGTAGATATTTTCCACAATAAACGTTGTTCAGGATTAAGTCAATTCATGATTGAGTCGTATTGAATACTGAACACAAACGACATATGGACAAGCCCCACTTGACACATAACAGCTGTCAAAACAATCCAGTTGAAAAAGGCACCTCGTATTGGATCACCCATTATATATGCCGAAAACTACTTCCATTTTTGTCACGTTCGAATTGCTTTATTTTCTCTTTTGCACTACTTAAAGTGCTACCTAAGAGCTTTAAACTTAAAAGGAAATTCAAATATGTTTTGTCACGTTCAACATAATGGAAATGTCCATATACATTTTTCCATGGAAATTAAAATTTTCTATTTAATATTTTTGCTTAAAAAAATAAAAACAAATACAATGTAATTATTCTAAAAGCTCCTAAAATATTACCTTTCCTCACCATTGTGACAACGGTGTCACATAAAAATTATAGTATTTAGATGCGGAAAAGTGAGGTTTTTGATGAAAAATTGTAACAAGAAATAGGGGTCAGAGAACCCAAATCCGTGCTTGGTTTTACGATAACTTAATTGCTTATTAAATAGAGCTCAAAGGGTTAAATACATACATACCTGTAGCTTATTGTTGCCTTTTTTTTAAAACTTTCATACAACTCAATCTTGGCATTTCCCTTATTTGATAACTTAGTGCTGAGCTTACACTGACGTACAAACTGTTCTTTGAGAAATCTTTGATGTAAGGTGAGAGAATATTTTATAGACAAATGTAAGCTCGTACGATAATAATGTCTTCCACTGCCATTTAGCGGTATACTCTTGTGTGTCTGTGCTTCATGATTGCACCTTCTTCACTTAGTTTATTTAAAAAGCTGTTTGTAGTTTTTGTATCCTTTATTAACAAATGGGTTTTCCATATCATATTTCAAATCTGAATTATTTTGAATTGTATGTTATATTTAAAATATTCATTTAGTAAAACTTGTTGGTTTTCTTCTGTTTTCTATGTTTTCATCTGTAAAATACTCAAGGATATAATTTGAAAACTTAAAATTAAATTGTTGAAACACATCGATGTGTGGAAACAAAAAGGTTTTAATAAAAAAAAAAAATTAAATGAAATCTTAACCAATCAATGTTGATTGAATTCTTTTGAATGTATGTTAATTATGTGTTAATTATGAAGATGAGCGTTTAAATGTCAACAGCAGCTTCCTCGTCAGCAGGAACAGAAGTTATGCGCGGTGCAGCGTATTTGAGACGCAACTTTTCATAAACTTTTCGCTCCTAAAATTTTACAAAAAAAAAAAAAAACGAATTAACATAAAAAAACGAAAATAAATAACAAAACTCTACCTGTGCAGTTACTGAAGGTCGCAGCATTTTGATGGCATTTTCAAAATGTTCCTTACGCACACACAAATTCTCCAAATCAACATCAACATCGTTGAGCGACTCTTTGAGTGCCAACATCGCAGCCTGTCTGACGAGTCCGGACAAATCTGCGCCGGTGTAACCATCTGTCAAGTGTGCCAACTCAGCAAAATCGACATCATCAGCCAAAATGGGTTGTTTGCGGTTCTGAAAAAATTGGTTTTTCATTTACAAAAAATCTTTAAAGAATGAACTTCCGAATATTTCACCTTGGTATTGGCTTTAAGAATTTCTTCGCGATCCTCCTCTTGCGGCATGCCAACGTATAATATTGTGTCTAAACGACCCGGACGTAGTATAGCCGGATCAATTATATCTGGACGATTGGTGGCTGCCAGAATGTAGACACCCTGACGATCCTCCACACCATCCATTTCGGTCAACAGCTGATTGACAACACGTGTGCCAGAGCCGCTATCGTTTGACTCCGAACGCTTAGGACACAACGAGTCAAATTCGTCAAAGAAGATGACACAGGGAGCGGAATTGCGTGCTCGCTGAAAACAGGCACGCACTGCTCGCTCGCTCTCGCCCACGTACTAAGAAAAAGAAAAAAAATGTTTGCAGGTTTTCATTAATTTAGAAAATAAATAAGTTGTAGTAGTTACCATATTCATGAGTTCGGGTCCTTTGACGGAAATAAAGTTGATGCCTGCCTCATTGGCTATGGCCTTGGCAAGCAGTGTTTTACCGCAACCGGGTGGTCCACAGAGCAATACACCCGACGGTGCGGACAATCCTAGTCTGGCCAATTTCTCGGGAAATTTAACTGGCGCCAAAACAGCAAGCTTAAGTTCCTCACGTATATCTTGTAATGAACCGACGTCATCCCATGTAACATCGGGCACTGTTATAAAACCTTCACGTTTGGCAGAGGGCTGCACAACTTTGACAGCATCGCAAAAGTCATCAAATGTTATTGAAAACTCAGAAACGAATGTTATATCTTCTGGCGGATTATCCAGCCAATTAAGTAGTTCAAATAGTGATGGTTCTGGCAGAATGACAGACGGTTCATCACCGGATTTATTCAAAGATTTGTCAGCTGAAGTAGTTTCGTCTTCTTCTTCTTCTGCGCCGTCCTCCTGCTCCTCCATCACTTCGTCCACTTCAACTATTGGTGTAGTGCTCTTGGTCTGTTTGGCTGATTTTTTAGCGACTTCTGTATTGTTTTCAGTTTTATCATCATCATCGACTTCCATAGCTTCTGCATCTTTATCACCATTAGCATCGTCAGTTTCATCTGCAGCAGTTTTGGCCTCATCTTCAGTCGATGGTTTGTCCGAATTTTGTTCAGTGCTCTTGGTTGGTTTCTCAGCATCAGCATCGACATCACCATCGGCATCACCATCGGCATCTCCATCGGCATCACCATCGGCATTTCCATCTGCATCACCACCAGCATCACCATCGACTTCGACTGCGACTTCAACATCATTTACTACTTCAGTGACTGCTGTGTTCTTTTCACCTTCCTTAGTTTTCTCATCACTATCTTTTTTGTTTTTCTTATCTGCTTTATTTCCAGCTCCATCGTCCTCTGCATCATCATCCAGATCAACAATGGTTATGTTGCGTTGGGCTTTAGCCTGAAATGCGCGCATTTGCTCAGAGCACCTATAAAGAAAAAGCAATAAATAAAAAATGTTCAAAAGTGGTGCCAGACTTTTGTTGCAATCATTTCGATGAGCATTTGTTTTAAAATTTATTTGGGAATATTTTAAATTTGTTCAACTTTAATATTTTGTATTTTGATATATAAATCCATGATTTTTTTATTTATAATTAAAAAATAAATATGTGCTATGATGTGCCCAATGTGTGCTATCATGTGCCACATTGGAAAATAATTTTAGTCAGGTGGTATGATTTTTATGAGATAATACTTTTTTTTTATGTGAAGTCAGTAATATCATTAATTTTTCAAAGAAAATCCAAATATTTTCTGTGACGAGCTCGGGTTAAATCTCTAAAATGGGTCGAAAAAAATTCACATCTGCTTATGCTAAGACCGAAAATAGTAAGGATATTCATGTGTTTGGAAAGGTAATACTCATAATCACGAAAGCACGAAATTCAATTATAGTTTAAAATTTATTATGAAATTATTAAGAGTTCACATCAGCCATAATTTAGAAATCAGCATCGTACTCAATCTGCTGATTGTTACACCGATAACTTTGCAATACTGCGTAGATAGGTCTAAAATTCTAACATATGATTGAAGGTTTAGGGTAGAATAAGGAAGCGTAATAAAAATTGGTAGTAGAAACACATCGGCATCGGAATAGGCATCGGCATCAGCAACACAATCAGCATCGGTATAAATATCAGCAACGACATAGGTATCTGATTCATTAACAGTATGGACATCGGCTGTTTAAATAATATAAATTTGTAAAATAAAATAAATTTGCCAAAAACCTAATTTCATATTTATTTATTCATATTTATTAATATAAAATTTGTTAAGAATATAAATTTTCTTTCTTTTTTAAAACAAAAATTTATATAACAATTGATACAAAAAAAAAATCATTGCCACTATGCTTGAGCACCAATGTGAAACTTGTGCACAAAATTAATGTGGGTTCGACACCAGTCAGAGCCATCCACATTTCATTCACGGTTACGAAACAACACAAAAAATCGTTCGGATTGAGGTTGAGCATCGCCAAACACTCCTTTGAAGTGGTTTCTACGCTGATGGTCGAATTTGAGCAATCATAGAACCCATCGCACTGATAGCTTTTTCATGCCCAAATATTCATGTAAAATGTGATGTGCTCGCTCAGTTCAGATGCCTCCCAACCTCAGCCACCTCACGCACTTTCATTCTCTGATCGTCCAATATCATTTTCTTTTGAACGACCTGAACATTCGGCGTCACTTGTGCTGGTACGATTACAATGAAATTCAGTAAACTACTTCTTAACCATTGAAATTTATGGTGCAGAGTCCCCATAGTATTTATCAAGCCTTTCCTTGATTTCGGTGATGGTTTTTTACACAATAAATAATGCTTGATGAGCACACGAAATTCACTTTTTTCACTTCGTCGAAATTCACGCCTTTACGCCTGTTTTTTTTTTGACAGTAGTCTATTAACAGATGAGGGGGGAGGGGGTTCAGATTCAAAAATGACCAAGTCCAAAAGGAAACAAAAATTGGAGATATTTAAGGGAAAAATGTTCGGCATTTTCTACATGTATTTCTAAATTTTTCCTTTATTATAAAAAAATAAGCCCTTGAACGAACTTTGACCGAGCTTCTTATGATTAATTGTGTTGTGTGTGTTGTGAAATGTTTGAACACAAATGACCGAGAACTGGACCTACAAGTTTTTTGCAGTTTGGACATACAAGTTCTCAAGAAGCTTTTCATGGCAGTTTTTTCTCTCTGAGGTTTTCCATTGTCAGCAGAGAGGTGACGGCCGAACAGAAAAATGAATTCAATTGAAAAAACTTTCTGTGTTAGGTGGGATTTTGAACCAGGGTTCTCCGGCGTATGAGCCACACACTCACCCACTACGCCACGACCGCCATTTACTCTTATACATGGTTGAATTATAAGGTTGTCGCAAGGGAGAAAGCGAGTGCCCATAATTGTGAAATCGAAGTTGTCAGCTCATAGAAAATCTGCAAACGCTCTCTTTTTTCACCCGTTCTTCTTTCGTATTCATTCGCAAAATTGGCTGATTTGGACCATTATGGGTACTGCGAAGAGATTGCGATCAGCCCTGCGACAACCTTATAATTCAACCATGTATAAGAGTAAATGGCGGCCGTGGCGTAGTGGGTTAGTGTGTGGCCCAATCTGCGCAACAGAATAACTACTTATTTATTCTGTTCTTTTTCCATACACTATTGCACTGAACTGAGCTTGCGAGCTATACGTTGTTTCCAGTTTTTTCTCTGAGTATTTAATAAACTACACGAATATTCAGAAATGTGAACTGAATAAATGTTAAAATGCCCGTTTTTATAAGTTGATAATAATCTTTTTTGTAATGAGAAGTCATTTTGATTTCGTATAGGGTTGCGTATAAACTAGGGTTTTTTCCGGGACGGGATTTCCCGGGAGTTGCCACTGTTTTAATTTCCCGCTTTCCCGGGATTTTTTTTGCGGGATCCCGGGAAAAAATTTCATAGTAGCCACCTTATAGTATTACGTATAAGCATAACCTTCAGCATTTATATTCATAGCGTCTTGCTAGCAATCTTGCTAAAATCACGGCAATATTTTTCAAAAGCATTTGTTTATCAATGATTATTGATACAAAACTTCACAATTGATCACATTTTTACGAGGAACTTGATGTTTTAAGGTAAGTAATGTCCTGAAATATGTATAATTTTTTTGTTTTTAATATTAAATTGTCTTAGATGGAAAATTGAGTTGTGTGGAAGTTCTTTAGGAAGAAGACTATTGATACGGCGAATTGCTCTTTATGCTCCAAGATAAAATCATGTAAAGGCCGAAGCACCAGTGGATTAATGCGTCATTTGAAATCGTTACACAAAACAGCTTGGGAGAAAGAGATTGCGGAACGAGAAAATCAGGAAGAACAACCTCAAAAAATAAAGAAAACTCAGCCTACATTAAATTCATACACAGAAAAAAAAGATTTATGTACGACTGTAGCAAAATTAGGATCTGTGGATGGATTTTCTATTAGATCAATTACCAGAAGTGAGTACATACGTCAATCGATGGTACGTGACGGACTAAGTTTACCAAAAGCAGAATGGGGAGTGCAACAGTTGATAATAAATAAATTTTTAGAAGTGAAGGATGAATTAAATGATGGCCGTAGATTTTCACTGACCATGGATGAATGGACAAGTCTGAAAAACAGGAGATACCTAAACATATGTTTATTAGGTGAAAAACATAAATTTTTCAATTTGGGTATGGTCTTTATACCCGGAAAGTGCGGGGCAGCCGAAATGAAAACTTTAATGGAAACTCGTTTAAGAGAGTACAATATTCAATTTGAAATACACATTGTATTTACCATTACAGATGGACCTAATGTGATGAAAACGTTTATGAAACAAAGCCCAGTTGATGGTATTTTTTGCCTTAATCATGCCATACATTTGGCAGTTATAGACGTTTTCTACAAAGAAAAAATAATTTCTACTGATAGTGAATCAGAATCACACAATAACAGTAATGAGTTTGAAAATGATTTTCAAGATTTTTCAAATGATCTAGTTTTAAATATTAACTACAAAGAGGTGATAGATCAGACACGACGTATTGTTAAACTTTTTAGAAAAAGTCCTACGAAAAACGCTATCCTTCAAAAATACGCTGTTGAAGAGCACAAAAAAGAATTGGCTCTCGAATTAGATATTGTAACTCGGTGGAATTCTTTAGTCCCAATGATAGAAAAGTTTCTGCGTTTAAAAAATTCAATAAAAAAGAGCCTTATTGATTTGGAAATGGCTGAACTTTGGGTTGAGGAAAATATAACTACCTTCAACAACATGCTTAAAGTTTTGAAACCCATAATGCCATCGTAAACACTTTATGTGAAGAAATTCAGTCGATTCCATCTAGTCTTGGCGAAAAAATGTTTAAAGCTCTTCATACACGTATTGACGAAAGGAGAGACAAAAAGTTGTATACTTTGGTAAAATATTTAAATGAACCCGATTTCTTTACCAACAACCATGAAAATAGTTTGTTTCCTATGCTTCTAAGTTCTCATTAACTGTATTGAAAAATTATTTCTTAGTAAAAATTATTTCAAGTGTATTGAAGAATTATTTCTTTAACCATAGGGAATAATGTTAATTTAGATTTCTAAAACATTTCGCCTTTTTTTTGTTCGATCTCATTTCTTGAGTACCTGTGTTATATTTTTAAATATTATTTGTGAATTGAATTGTTATGTTTTTGTTTTTTATCTCGTATATGGAGAATAATACTTTTTTTTTGTTAAAAAAATCTGCTTAGGGATTAACATTTAAAAAATAATATATTATCTAAATTCCTTTTATAATTTTGAATTAAAATTGATTTTTGTAGTATATAAGTATTTCTTTCACTTTGTAAGCAAGTTAATGTATGCGTTTTAATAAAGTTGTCTATTAATTCCAATTATATTTACTTTTTATTGTTCCTATGGAGCGGAATCCCGGGATCTCGGGAAATTGAAAAAATGTCCCGCTTTCCCGGGAAATTAAAAAGTGCGGGGAAAAAAAACCCTAGTGAAAACGTATTTATTAAAGAAAAAATACATTAATAGCCGCCTCTCGCATAAAAAGATGTTTGCGTTGAATAATAAAAATATACGCAGAATATTCAGTGTATGGAAAACTGATATTTGTGTTCTTTTTTATTGCTTTATTTGCTACCTGTTCGTGTAAGTAAAGCAACGGCTGACTTCGTAAATGCATTTATACAAACCATCAGTGATTTTTTTCTTTGAATTGGTGCTTAGTTGATTCACCAAAACTGCTTAATTGGATTGTTATTTTTAAGCACGCTTAAGTTGAGCAGTTTTGGTAAATCTACTAAGCAACAATTCAAAGCATAAATCACTGATGCTTTGCATAGATTCGTTTATGAAGTCAGCCAACTTGTTCTTACTCTCGTCGTTTTTTATTTGTGCATAAAACAAAGAGAGTGTAAGAGCAGATATGAGCACAGAAGAAAAGCGATAGAGTAAACTTTTTTATTCTCGGGAGTCGCGATAGGGAGTTGTCAAAATCAATACAAAGTTTAATAGCCTATTTTCTAATTCTAAAAGAAAGAACCCTAGGGCTCCGCAGTGCTTTATTAAAAAAAAAAAAGCGCAGAAAATATTGCACATTATGGCTTTGGACAAACAAAATTCAATTTCTATTTCAAAAACAAAATTCACATGCAAAAGTAATTCATGTGTGTTAACACAGAAGCATACATATGTGTTGCTGTTTAAGAGGTGAGTAACGGTTTGCACTTTTGAAAAACCGATAATTTTTGATTTGTCTTTTAAACATCCAAATAATATACTTCCAAAATTTGAAGTCAATCAGAACAAAACTCGTGAAGTTATTGACTTATTAGTAGCCTCTCCTCTAACACTGTAGCACAGACAGCCAAACTTTAGACGGATTTTCTCAAAACTACTTTTTAAAAGTACGTGTTAACTGCCATTTAAAAACTACATTACTTATTCATTTCAAACTTGGTTTCTACGTACAAAAGACTTCCCTCCAACGATAAGTTTTACAAATTTTTTTAATTAAGGGGGTCTTCCACTTACAAAATAGCTGAATTTTTAGTGAAAAATAGCAACTTTTACTTCAAATGACCAACAAAAATTTTAAAAAAAATAATAATCAGAGAACGTTGGGGGAGGATTTGATGAGTCTTCGACTAAACTTAAATGCTCTTTACACTCAGATAATTGCCAGCTGAAATACAGTGAGCACCGCATATCGACTTTTTCAAAAACGTTTTTGGAAAAGCTTGGTCACCAGATTGTTTGTCGATATTTTTTGCATAAAATAATTACAGAATGTTATTAATTTGATACTTTATAATTAACAAAAGGTTTCAATTAATTGGCTTTATCCATACTTTTAAAAAATTTGCCAAAAAAACTGTTTTTTCTTACGCTGAAACCCTTACTCACCTCTTAAGCGAGGTCAACGTCGAATACGGACTAGTGATTTGCAACGGATAGCTTTTTGTGACTCTTAATATATTCAACAAAAAATAAGCACAAAAGCCTACTCAACCCTTACCTCACGCAACCCGATTCATACCCACTTCTACGAAATCACGAGTCGGATCGGGTAAAGATCCTTTTTATTCGGTTCATAAATACTTATGGTTATTGTTGTTGTTGGGGAACAGGGGGCGAACCTTCACATGGCAACGTGTCTGACCGCCTCAACCTGGCGAGGCCAGCATTATCCATGTCGAAATCGTCTCAAGTCGACTCAAACCTCCAAGTGGTGTTCCCTGGGCAACGGCAAACTGGCATCCGTTAGTTTGACGGCTAATTTGAGCGGCGGGTCGATCCATAGACCTTAAACATGGAATGTGCGCAGGGTTTGGGTCCCGCCACATTACTACTGCCCAATGAAAACTAAACCAGCCTCGGATAAGAACCCCAATTACGTTGACGACCACCGCAAACGAAAAACGGACAATGATTTACGGATATGCACCTGGAATGTCCGGACCCTTTATAGGGAAGGTGCCATTATCCAACTGGCGGAAGCCCTCAAAACAATACAATCTGACATCACCGCCATCCAGGAAATGCGATGGAAAGGGGAAGGCTGCTCTAAACAAGCACACTGCGATATCTACTACAGCTGCCATGCGGAGAAGCGCGAATTCGGATGTGGATTCGTCGTTAGCCGGAAACTACGCCACCTTGTTTCCCGGTTCACACCTGTGAACGAAAGATTGGCCACGATCCGCATCAAGGCAAAATTTTTCTACATAAGCCTTATTTGCGCGCACGCCCCGACGGAGGAAAAGGACGAAGCCGTCAAGGATGCTTTCTACGCTAGTCTTGAGGACGTATATGACCACCTTCCGGTCCATGACGTGAAAATAGTCCTCGGCGATTTTAATGCGAAAGTCGGAAGGGAAGGCATCTTTGGCCCCACTGTCGGTCAGTTCAGTCTTCACGAGACCTCCACAAACAACGGTCTAAGACTGATCGACTTCGCCGCGGCACGAAACATGGTAGTTAGTAGCACCAGATTTAAGCACCTCGACATCCACAAGGCCACCTGGCTGTCCCCGGATCAAAAAACGCGAAACCAAATTGATCACGTTGTAATCGACGGAAGGCATGCCTCTAGTGTTCTAGATGTGCGTACATTTCGGGGGGTCAACATTGACTCCGACCATTATCTTGTTGCAGCCAAGATCCGCATGCGATTATGCAATGCCAAGAACATACGCACAGGAATGCAACGAAAGCTAGATGTCGCTAAGCTGCAATTACAACGGACTGCCGAAGCCTACTCCGCTCAACTCTCGGTTAAGCTCAACCAACCAACCTCTGGACTCGACGACGCCGGCGGACTTTGGGCGCATATATCCCACTCCATGCGCGCTGCCGCTGAAGAAGTCATTGGTTTCCGGCGCCCGCAACCTCGGAACCAATGGTATGATCAGGAGTGTCGCATTGCGACTGCAGTAAAAAACGCCGCTTATAGAAAAACGCTGCAGTCAGCTGCAACGCGAGCCGTGCGAGAAAACTACCGCGAAAAGAGGAAGGAAGAGAGGCGCCTTTTCAGACGCAAGAAAAGAGAGCAGGAAAAGCGTGAGCGTGAGGAACTAGAGGTATACCAGGGCAAGAAGGATGCACGAAAATTCTATCAACAGGTTAAGCGTCTAACCCAAGGTTTCAAGCCCGGAGCATCCACTTGTAGAGACGAAAATGGAGATCTGAATGCGGATACACAGTGTGTGCTTAGATTGTGGAGACAGCACTTCTCCAATTTACTTAATGGCGACGATTCCACCAATGCCGCCCATCGAGAGCACAGTGCAGTGCCACCAATCGACGATGACGGAGTGGAAGTATCACCACCTAGCCATGAAGAGGTTCGAGTTGCTATCCAACGACTCAAAAACAATAAAGCAGCGGGTGCTGACGGCCTGTCAGCTGAATTGTTTAAAACCGGCGGCGATGAATTGATAAGGCGCATGCATCAGCTCATCAGCAAAATATGGCTAGCAGAAAGCATGCCCGACGATTGGAACCTCAGTGTACTGTGCCCTATACTTAAGAAAGGAGACCCTACAATCTGCGCAAGTTATAGAGGTATCAGTCTTATTTCCATCGCATATAAGGTTCTCTCAAGCGTACTGTGTGAAAGATTAAAGCCAATTACAAAAACACTGATTGGACCTTATCAGTGTGGCTTTCGACCTGGTAAGTCCACCATAGACCAGATTTTCACGCTACGACAAATCCTGGAGAAAACCCACGAAAATCAAATTGACACACACCATCTCTTTGTCGACTTTAAAGCTGCGTTCGATAGCCCGAGAAGGGATTGCCTATACGCAACAATGTCTGAGTTCGGTATACCTGCAAAGTTGATTAGACTTTGCAGAATGACGTTGAGCAACACACGCAGCTCCGTCAAGGTAGGAAATGACCTCTCCGAAACCTTCAATACCGAAAGAGGTTTCAGGCAAGGCGATCCACTGTCTTGCGATCTCTTCAACATCATCATGGAGGGGATCGTACGAAAGGCCGGTGTGCATCGTAATGGCACCATTTTCTATAAAGGTGTCCAGCTCCTTGCTTACGCTGATGATATTGATATTGTTGGCAGAACCAAGAGAGATGTTACCGCTGCTTTCGCCGCTATCGAAAAGGAATCAGCAAAAGTGGGTTTGACGATAAATGAGGGTAAAACAAAGTATATGCTGTCTACAAACAAGGGAGCTCGGCGTTTAGACTCCCACGTTTCATCCGGCAGCTATAACTTTGAAGTAGTCAAGGAGTTTGTATACCTTGGCACCGCCATTAATACTAACAACGAAATCAGCCTGGAGATAAAGCGAAGAACAATAATTGCTAATAGGTGCTACTACGGGCTCAGTAAGCAACTAAGTTCCAGAGCCCTCTCTCGATCGACAAAACTAACACTCTACAAGACGCTCGTTCTACCTGTGCTGCTTTATGGCGCTGAGGCATGGGTAGTTTCGCAAACTGACGCAGCCGCTCTGGGGGTGTTCGAGAGAAAAGTTCTTCGCAAAATCTTCGGTCCTGTTCGAGTCGGCGATGACTATCGCATCCGAATGAACCACGAGCTGTATGAGCTCTACGGAGACATTGACGTAGTTCGGCGTATAACTGTGCAGCGACTACGCTGGCTGGGTCATGTCCATCGTATGGACGACGAAGCTCCAGCGAAAAAGGTGCTCGAAGCGAGGGTCGCTGGTCAACGACGACGAGGGAGACCATGCCTCCGATGGATGGACCAGGCTGAGGAAGCCCTAACCGCACTTGGTGTATCCGATTGGAGAAGGCGCGCGCAAAGCAGAGGCGCCTGGCGAGAGCTGATGAGGTCGGTCGAAATCCGGACACGGGTTGTCACGGCCACCTAAGTAAGTAAGTAAGTATTGTTGTCTTCCTGATACTTATCCTCCTACTTACCCTAATACAGACAACAGTTTTAAAAAAAAATTAGATTTTTGGATTATTTGTATTGGCATGAGAGAAATAGATAGCTTTTCATCGATCAGTGAGCTCTTTAGCGGCTCAGAAATGTTTCAAGAGGATATGTTTAAAGAATTGCTCTAATATCTCAATGCTGTGCGCGCATGTTTTGAGACATATTTTCCCGAAGACACAAATACAAAAATTGGAAAGCATTCACAGATTAAAAATCCTTTTGTACGCAACTTGCAAGCAAAACTCCGAAAATATGTCAAACGAGACTTTTTTATTTATAAAAATAAATATAAGTTTTAGAAATGTCAATAGACACCAGTATGGAGCCACTGTTCAAAACAATGTCTCTGAATGGTTCTACTCTAGTTCTCAACAACTTACTTGTACGAAACAGGATTCTTTACCTGTGCAACTACAAAAACAAAATACCGCAATAGACTGGATACCGAAGCTGATATATGAGAATTCAACTTTCTTCTATCAGGCCTGATATAAAAAAAGTGATGAAAAACAAAAAACAGTTTGATACCTCCCAGTAGATATTTCATTATTTCTTATGTTCTTTTACAAAGTGAATAAATATTTTTTGTTTTTTAATAAAGATTTTAAAAATAAATTATGATTTTTATTAAAGAAGACACATAAAGCAGTTTGTGATTATTTTAGAGCTCCGTCAAATGTTTAGCTCTCCAAAAGGGCTGCGTCCCAAACAAGTTTGAGAACCGCTGGCCTAGACACATTGACTGCGGCTGCGGCCATGCGGCGTCTTTCAAAATTTTTTACATGTATTTCTTATGGAGACAAAGTGGTGTATTGCTGCCCTTGCCGCTGCGGCTTTGTCGTCGATATAGAATCGTTCCTAATTTGACATCTTGTCGTTGCAGCCGCAATCAATGTGTTTAGGTCGTAACTTGTCCTGTTTTGCTGCTTATTCGTTTTCTGTTTTTCAATGCGTTTTTGGCAACTCCAGATCGCCAACAGAACTGTCACTCCTACCTTGTAAATCATTATACCATACAATACAATACAATGTATATGAGCGCTGCCTTACAGAGATACTCCGTGGTTGGCAGTTTTAGGGGATCGCTGATTTTGAATCTAGTGTCAGAATTTGTAAATTCAAGACGGCGAAAGGGTTGCAACGTAGATATTTTTGTGATTTTTTGTAATTTTGAAATTCTGTCAACGGATTTCAATCTAATGTCAGTTTTAAAATTCAAGATAGCTTATAGAGTTGCCACCTACATTTTTACCACAAGATTGTCACTTTGTTTTTCACGAATTTTTGAACATTTTCTAACAATTTTTAGGGAATCGCTGCTTTCGAATCTGATGTCAGAATTTTAAAATTCAAGAAGGCAGATAAAGTTGCCACCAACATTTTTTTGTATTTTTGGGAATAAAGAAATATAGTGGATAACCACGAAGTGATTTTAAGGAATACATTGTGAATAAAATTTCGCACGAAATTAAAGAAGGGAATTTTCGTATTTCTAACAATGTTCACAGACTTTTTGAAACGTTTGAAAACAAACATTTGCATTCATCGTCAATTTTTAAGATCACAATAAAAAAATTTTTAAACGCACTAAAAGAAATTTTATTCATAATAGAGGTAAATATTAAATAATTTATATTATTTAAATTTATTATTTTTCTATCATTAGAATACAGAAATTTTTTTTCGAGATTTTGCGTCATTTGGGGAAAAAAGAGACATTTTGTGGAATTTATGTGTGGCTACTTCCATTGGCATCATCTAGCTATCAAGGCCGTGCATTCTGACTGCTCATTCCGTAGTTTCTACCACGGCGATACAAAGTACGATCAACGCACGACCGACAACGTAGTATTGCAATTTAGCTATAAGATATCTAAATGATTTTGATATTTTTCCAACATTGCGATAGGATACAATTAGTAATAATTGTATTGAGGATGTCAGTTATGTAAATGTTTTCTTTTATATAGAGACCCCCAACACAACCCCCCGACCTTGTCAGTAAAAATGGTGAGCACCAACTGTTTTCTGCGCCACTTTTTTCCCCATAATATCAAGAGGTAATAAGTGAATAACCAAAGAACAGACAGTAAGATCTGAGAGCGCTGACTCCAAAAGCTCCAAGAACGTGTTAGGATACTTTCCCTTTACAGCAACAACAACGTCGTACACAAGGCAACCACTCTGCAACCCACATTTTCTAGCGGTAGTTCGTTCAAATAAGATAGAACACCCCCTGAGGGGTGCCCCTACTTACAAATTTACTGGGTTTTGCGTCGCCGAGAGAAGCACTGATAACTCTACTGATCAGCAGATTGTTTATCAGCACGCAGTATCAACCCGAAACTTAATGAGTGTATTAATGATTGCTCCCAGAAGAACATTGTTAAAGACACCTACAATATACAGAAAAGCTACCATATTATGGTTATGCATATGCTTATTGAGCTTATTTTTGTATCTCCATCTCGCGTATTCGCCATGTAAGCTCTTCTCCGCCTTAGGGATAGAGACTACATTTACCTTCTTTCATTTAGATGAAATGCATTTCATACCACGAAACCTCTGAAAATGACAAGAAAGGTAATGGACTTTGTCTGCTGTAGAGCGGCAGGAATAAAAATGATACAGGTAATAAGATATTCACAAATAGCAGATATAATTTCATTGAATGACTTTTGATTTATTTAAAATTGTAACTTTTCAAGCAGTTCTGACATATATATATGTCAGAGTTTAAACACAGGTTTTCAAAATGTCTCAATTTTACCCTTGCTTATTCCTAATCTTATATTGCGAACATAGTGAACGCTTGTTGCTGAGCCGAGCCGAAAAACACATTGCAATAACTTTTTTGCTCGTCTCAGAAACAAGCCGGTTCAGACAGGCAGGCAGATCAGATCAGAAAACACATTAGAGCAAAAGAGATGCATGACTTGGATTCCTTATTGCTATGTGATAATCTGATCTGATCTGCCTTCCTGTCTGAACCGGCGTTCACTATGTTCGCAACCTTAGGCATTATCTGAAAAATTAAATTGTGGCATTTTTCTTTTATTAAATGCTTATTTTTTTGAAATTCTTAAAAATATAAATTTTTAACAACAACTTTTAGCTACAACAAGGTTGTTTCGCGGGTCTCTACACAAACTCATCAGTAATCTTCTGTGGCTTCTACAGTGCATTAACTTTGAAAATCGAATATGCAAAGCTTTCGCTAAACCAAAACGGAATTGCATTTATGTGAGTTTAGATGCACAAAGCAATGTTTTTCTACTATTTTGCTCAAAGCAAAGGTTCAAAAAATTGACAACATTAATTCTGCAAAGATTTGTTATTGTGTTCTTTGTTTACTTCTTTTTCTCAAATCCATCTTTGGCACCAAGGTGAAGTTTTTTTGAAAAAAAGATCATCTTATTTCGAATTTTCGCTTACGCATACATCAATTAGTTAAACTTTCAAACAGCTTTGTGTAAAAATATTTGTGGTCAAAGTCAAATTTTGCATATTTCATTCCCTGTTTCTAGAAGTTTTACTTACTTTCGCTTTACCGCAATGGTTGCTGCACGCGACACCAATGCCAGCAAATCGGCTCCCACGTAACCTGGTGTCAATTCGGCAATTTTATCGAAGTCACATTTTGGCTCCACCGACAGACCCTCACATATAATAGTCAGTATATCCTTACGATCCTTGCGATTTGGTATGCCGATGGATATTTCATGATCAAAGCGACCAACTCGTCTGAGAGCTGGATCGAGCACATCAGGACGCGTGGTTGCGCCAATTACCAGCACAGATTGACCACCTTCGGTCAACTTTAAATTATCTAAGCTGCTGATCAGCTGCGACACAATACGACGTTCCATGTCCTTTTGAGCCATAGAGCGGTTGGACGAAATAGCATCAATTTCGTCTATGAAGAGCACACAAGGTGCGCAGGCTGCAGCCTGTTCGAAAACGTCGCGTATACGTTCCTCTGACTCACCCGAGACCCCAGCAATGAGTTCAGTAGCAGGAATTTCAATGAGCGGAAGATTTAGTTGCTGCAGGTAAAGGTGGAAAAAAAAAAACATGTTATTGCTATGCATTATCTTATTGCGCTTTATAACTTACGCCAGCGATTGAGTGGGCCAACAAAGTCTTGCCACAGCCAGGTGGACCATGCAGCAAAATGCCGCGTGGCGGCATGAGTCCAAGTACAAAATAAATATCAGGCGATTTTATGTGCATCAGCAGCTCGCATAGTTCCTTGAGCGTCTTCTCCATGCCGCCAATGTCCTGGAAAGTTTCACGTGATTTACGCAACGTGATCTCTTTTTTATATTTGCGCCCGCGCAGTTGTTGGCCACCATGCAATTGTGCGGAATCGTTGCTGTTTTGATTGTAGTTGCTCATGCGCTGAAATTGTTGCTGATGCTGTGAACGCTGCTGCAAGGCATACTGCAACGGTGAGGGACGTGTGGCATGTGGGGCGTGCGGTACGTGCAAGGCGTCGCCTTTGTCTAGTTGTGTGGATTGATGTTTGGTTTTTTGTTGGTTTGGATATGTAGACAATTGTTTACCGTTTTGAGCCAACTTACGTTTTTTCATAGGTTGAGCTCCAGTACCTGTGGTGGGTGCCACATCAGCGCGTTTGTGTCCGCTGGTAGGTGGCGGATTATTACTGTTGATGTTGATGCTGCTATTGTTATTAGCCGGCAGTGTTGTGGACTCGCTGCTGGCGACCTTATTGGGAGTGTCAGCGGCAGCGGTACCAGTATTAGCGGCCACTTTGGTCAATGTGACATCCCTGAAGGTTTTGACGCCTGGCACGGCAGCGTCTGTAGAGAAAAATTATTATTTTTTATGATCAAAATTATAATAAAAAAAAATTACTTTTTTGCTTTGATTTGCCGTTGGGGCGTTGATTCTCATCACCACTTTCATCGCTGCTGATGTCAATGGCTTCCGAGGCTGTTTTAGTGGTGCCTGCATTGGACTTGGGTTTGTTGTAAAGGCTGTTCATCATATTGCTAACAGGGTTGTTGGTTACCGAGTCCTGAAAACGTGTATAAAATGATAAAAAATAACTTTAATACTTTTTCTCTAAGCAAAACCTACATCCATGACCTCCAAATCAGAGCCATCCGTATCATCACCACTAGAAGGCTGACTTTCCAAGCCATAGCTCTGTGAAACAATGCGATAAGCTGGAAATAAAAGAACACGTTACAAAAGTACCGTGTAATCTCTTCGCCCAACCCTTACCTTGTTCAACTAACGCACGAAATGGTGTAATTTTACGACGCGCATATTCTGGGTAGCGATCCTGCAATTGCTTCGTCATCACGCCTACATCCAAATAAGTCTGATCTACATTTTCCTCCAAGTACTGTGCCAAAAAAAATTAATTAAATTAATTCAAAAACATCAACTAACAGCTTAAAAAATGCATTCAAATGCATTAAAAAATTAACATAACCTCGCTTTTGGGCCATCCCTTGATTTTTCGCAACTGTGTCGCGGAAGTCTCAATTTTTTTTTTTTTCTTACCTGCTTGACGCGATTTATTATCAACGGATCGTAAAGCAGCGGCTTGTTTTTCTTCATTTTGTACATGCAATATTTTCACTTGTAGTTTAAATATACGCAATTATAATTTGCGCCAAAGAAATTGTTAAACTATGCAAAATAAATTAGATACACTTTAACAACGAGAACGGAAAATTTTTAACAGCGAAAATTCGCGTCTCGCTTTGTCGGTATCGTACGAACAAGAAAAACAAACGAAAATTACTAACTGTCAAACTTAAAAAGCGGCGTGCGTTGATCTATTGTGAATGCCTTGGTACGTTCGCAACAAATATTAATTGCTTACTTTTTACACACAGGAAGTATTATTCCCGGCAACTTTTCAATTCTCTTTTGAACTTGCCATATGAGTATCAACTCAGTAAAATTTCTTGAGCAATACTGATTTTACACGAAGGAAATGTTTAAACTGTCTAGAAAAAAATGAATGAGATTTGCGGTAGTTTTACTTAACTAATATTAATTTACAATCGTCAACAGTTGAAGGTCAATTTTTTGGAATTCCCTGTTTAAAGTCGACGCTTCAGTTTCAATTTTCAGAGTTTGTGGGCAATTCGCCGCAAATCGGAAGCGACGAAAGGGAGAAAAAGTTGACGGTCTCGATGTCTCTGTACCGTCAATTTGAGATTACTTCATTTTATTTTTTGTATATCGTCGTGCATCTCTCTCTCTCTCTCTTATTAATTTGTTAGCTTCAGTCACTTACGTTTGCTTGCTTTAAATTTTAAGAAAACAAGCAAAAAAGATGAATTTGACTTCAATTCTTGACCAATGTAGAAGCTTTCGTCAAGTCCAAAAGAGAACGTTAAAAAAACTTGCTTTCAATTCTTGACCAATGTGAAAGGGGACAATGTCTCTGTACCGTCAATTTTTTCGTGTTCCCTTTTGTTCTCACTTTCGTTGTTTTCAATTCTTGACGAATGTAAAAGGTGTCAAGAGCTATACACGCATTAAGAGTTGACCATCAATTCTTGCCATGCTTTGCAAGTTGATGAAATGAAAAATAACGGGACAACGAAAGAACAAAAGCATATTGCGCAAAAGTAGCCGGTACGTTCAATTCTGCTCTTTTCCCTTTCCTCGCAAGTCACTCACCATGGAGTTTAAGAGTTGACCGTCAACTGTTGAGGTGTGCAGACCGGGACTTTAAATGCCACATAAGCCCACATTTGCATTAACGAAATTTACGTGCTGCTTACACCACAATTTTGTGCGTTAAGCTCAGTATATTTACTCACGTACAATTTTATTGTTGCAAAATACGTTTCAGTAAACTTACCACACATACGGTGCTTACAGCATCAATATGGCGTTCATCGAAAAGCACTACTTATTGATATATACTTACTGCTTTATTTACTCTTTTTTTATAAAAATATTGCAACACAATTACATTTTTATAGTTTTCTGCGCACGCATCTTGATTTGACAACTAACAATAAGAAGAAGCATTAAAGAAGAACAGCAGAAAAGAAAACTTGCCGGTACGAGTAAGTCTGTACTCGTCCCCTCTCGTCACGTTCCGATCACTCAAAAACTCGACTTGCTGGCAAAAAAAATGGCTGTGTGGAAAGGGGACCTACAGATCCATAATAACCTATCAAACACAGTTCGAAAACACATATACACACATATTAAGTGCGTTCTTATGGCATCACTATACCCGCTTAACAATTAGGCAATTCACAAGATATTGTAAAGTTGTATGTTGTATTGTTGTAAGTGAAAGGTTTCCCATTTGCTCCCTTGTTACTGAAGCGATTTTTTTAAATTTCGGTTGCATGTTTAGTTTATAGTGGTTGTATGGTGTATAGAAAATTGGAGTGATCGGACCAGAAGTACGCCTACCTCCCATACAAAGTTATTTTTTGTACATCACTTTATAATTTTGCATTTTTTATATTTTCAGGCCAAAATGTTCGAGAAAGAACACGATTTAAATTTAGAGGTAACATTTTTATTTGAGAAAAAAACTCAAAAAGTGCAAAATTCTCAAAAAGGGCAAAACACTGCAGAATTTTTACCTTACCTTAATTTTTTTTGCTTACCTCTAAGAAGTTAGTAAGCTGTTTCAGTACTTAAACTAGTTTTTAGACTTTATCTGTAGATTTGACAGTTCTTTTTGCGATCATAGATTGGCAAAATGGTACAAAAAAGAAAATGAAAGTAGAAAAAAAATAAAAAGTGAAATATACAGGCAAATGATAACCTATGTTCGCAGTTTGTGTGAATATAGCCTGCTTTCACTACCACCTTGTAAGTTGCTTCATGGCTGCAATGTAAACAAAGTATAAGTTAGGCATTTTCCACACGGATGAATTGAAAAACAACGCAACGTCAACAAATCCTGCTAGCCCATGTAAGTATATCGAAACCTTCAGATGAAGCAACTTCTGCACAACTAGTTGGCAGCAAGAATGATTTATATCAAGATTGCACATTGCGCATGTACGCCATCTTTGTTGTGACGTGGTTCAAGCTTGTCAAAGTGGCTGAATAAAAACGTAGTTACAATTTATTTATAGGGGGTGAAGAAATGTCGACATTTTCTTATTGAAGTTTGGTTTATTGAAATTAAATTAATATACTTTAAAAAAAATGCTTGTTCACAATAAAGAATCTACATTTTTCAGTATTATTTTTGAAAAACATGCCTAATTTTATAGGGACATTTTCTCGCATTTGTATCATCCCTTTACACAAAAGCAGTTACGTTGCTTGATGTGCTTATCACAGTGTTTGGCAGCCCATAGAAAGTTTGCCAGTTAAAATTCAGAGCAATTCCCATGGAAATTACCTTTTTCCGACAGTACAACAGGTAAACAAAAAAACGAACAAGTCTTGTTTTATGAATCCACTTGAATTTCAAAAAGGTGCTTAGTACAAAGCATGGCAGAATTATAACTGTATCATGCGAACAAGGTAGCATTCTTTTCGTAGATTATAATGGTATTGAAAAAAAGACCACTATAATCCCAGTGACCCAAGCAACCATTTGAAATTCAGCAAGTTCATTAAAATAGACTTTAAAAAAAAAATTAACATAAAAAAATTAGCCGGAGCCAAATAAATTTCCTCTGTTAATAAAAAATACCACAAAAAAATCCCATACGCATTTAAAAATTCCAAAAAAGAACCAATACGCATTAAAAAAACCATAAATATAATAAAAATTTTAAAAAGGTTTTAATCAAAGTTGTTGCTTAATAAATGTGAAAAAAATAATTTGAACAAAAAAATTCCGAAATTCCCACGGCATTTAAAAATAGCACACTGAATTCCCACGCTAATTCATAACTAACACGCTGAATTAAGAAATACCACGGGAATTCAAAAAAAAAATAATTCCTTAGGGCAATTAAAAATAAGCACGAATGGGATTTTTCCTACATAACTGGCAATCTTGGCCCATAGACAGTGTGTTTGGAACAAATTCACTGTTAGACCCCTTTCCCATTGGTCAAGAATTGAATTCAATTTTCAGAGTTTGTAGGCAATTCGCCGCAAGTCGGAAGCCACTAAGGGAAGAAAAAGTTGACGGTGTCGATGTCTCTGTACCGTAAATTTTTTTCGTGTTCCCTTTTGTTCTTTTCGTATTTTTCTCAGATTACTTCATTTTATTTTTTGTATATCGTCGTGCATCTCTCTCTCTCTTATTAATTTGTTGGCTTCAGTCACTTACGTTAGCTTGCTTTAAATTTTAAGAAAACAAGCAAAACAGATATGAAATTGAATTCAATTCTTAACCAATGTAGAAGCTTTCGTCAAGTCCAAGAGAGAACGTCAAAAAACTTGCTTTCAGTTCTTGACCAATGTGAAAGTGGACTTAGCGCAAGAACATGTAAGGCACTGCTTACACGTCATTCGAATTGAAGGATCATTCAGAATTTGTTGTTTTTCCAGCGAAAAAAAAGATTAACTCACTGCGAGAGCGGAAATGAACTTTCAACACTTCATCACATCAATCAAAATATTGATGTAGCTCAGACCTGCATCAATCAATCACAGGGTTGCATAATCAACTTTTCTGGTGCTTACAACAACACTTTAAGTCGGCATCGGCCATTCAATCAAAAAATTACGTGTGAGCAGCTATTCAATCAAGTATCTCGAAGAGAGTAAGAGAGAACAAAAAACGCGATATTCTTCATTCAATTTGACTGACGTATAAACTCTGCCTAAGAGTGAAGGAGACAAATAAGAGTCTCGTTTCTTATTTCTCTTCTTCATAAAATTGTTAGAAATCCATTTTTTGGCCCAAATTTAAATCGTTGTTGTTTTCATCAGAAGCATCAAAAAGTTTAGTGCTCGTTTTAATAACAAAATAAATATCAGAATATATCAAATTACACATAAAAAATTCAATGTTTTTCTTATAAATTTAAATGCTTGTGCTGTATGTGTTTGCTGTTTGCTTTTATTTGCTATTTTCTTCTGTATGTATTCATCTGACCAGGGTGACGTAGGCTGCATAGGCTGTGCACAAGATTTAGTTTTAAGCGCATGGATTGCGCAATCTTGATATCTATTATTAGGGGGTTTCAAACAAGACTACATGTATATTCGACATGTAGTTCGGCAAAATAACGGCACTTTTTCATTGAGCTTTCAGACATACTACATGTTGGATAGACATCATTATTTTTGAGCTCTCAAAAAGAACACATCTTAACAATGGCAAAACAATTTCTAACTGCTCCCATAAAAAACTACAATAAATTTCAATAAATTATTCCTAAAATTAATTATGTGAAACGCTTACAATTTTCTTTTATCCTTCTTCGTTATTTCCTCTTTTTTCCTTAGTTTCTTTTGATGTTGACTCATCGACGACTTTTGCAGAATGAAAAATGCAGCGAGTCCGATGAACGTGCGTTCAAACAATACTACATGTCGGATGGACCGGCAGAAAAATCAAAATCATTTGATTTTCGTACTACATGTTGGATGGACATGTAGTTTTAGCTTTCACACATCGTACATGTCATCGGACACGCAATGTCCATCGGATGTGTAGTATTGTTTGAAACCCCGTATTGGTTCTGCACTGGTTCTACACTTTGTCCTTCATATCAGGGTTGCATAGGTTAAAAATAAAAAATATTTGAAAAAAAGAATTTTCTAGATAATAAAATTTATACTTTCATAAAAATTTTTGTTTTGGAAACATGGTCTTATGTACATTTATCTACTTTTGTTTCTGTCGTTTCAAAAGTGATTAGTGGTCCTCAGCCCACACAAATTTTCAAATCGTACCCAAAATATTAAAACGTAGCAAAAATAGTACAAGGCTACGCTGCAGTGCAACTCTGTTTCAAGTGCTGACAGCTTTGTGAAGCAGTGAAACAAACGCGTTAAATATTATTGTTATTAAACTTCTTAACAGTGCCTAAGAAAATTTAATTCCTTCTAATTTGCTCAAACAGTTTAATAAAGTCGCAGCATGGGCGGTTGTCGCTGCATATTCCGCGAATGCATAGTAGGTACATCGCGTTATCCACGCATGCATTTCTTTCGATTTCCCATCAAGGACAAGGAGCGGTTCCTCAAATGGATAGAGATGGCCAAAGTGCCGAATTTGTTGCAGCTACCTGTAACGTTGCAGAAGAATAAATGTGTTTGTGCGCGCCACTTTCGAGACGAGTGCTTCATGAACTACATGAAGGATAAGTTAGTAGCCAATGCAGTACCCACACTGGAACGCATTAAAGGCGGCTATGCAATTGATTACGATGATGGCGATAAGCCGAAAATAGTTAAACTACCCGAGCCTATTTTACCACACATGATACCGCCACCCGACTTTGAGTGTCCACTACATTTAGAACAACTTGAAAATGATTTGGAACTAGTGAAGATAAAAGAGGCAAAGCCAAGGAGCAAATCAAGCGTTTCAAAGCGTAAAAAATCAACAGCTGATGGTACTACAATAGCCAGTAAAAAGGTAAAAATTCTTAATACCCAGGCGCATGATAGAGAGCTCGAAATAACAGAAACCTCTACGATCGATGGCTACATAAGTAAATTTGTGGAGTTTGTCGATTCGTCTGATGAACAAAATCAAGAAAAATATTCACTCAGCCTGGATGATTGTATAGTAACAGAAGATGATTCCTGTGGGGATGGCACTGAATTGCAAATTGTTGAGACGACTTCGATAGAAGCGGACGGATCTGAGGAGAAAACTTTGAAGATTTTTGATAAATCACACAAAGTTTTTGAGGTTTTAAAAAGTAGTGAGGCGACTAAGATAAAACGGCAACACGATCAAAAGTGTCATTACTATGAATTGCAGTTGGAGAAGGAACGCTCTAAATATGCCACATATGAGGAGGAATCATCTAAGCAACAAATGCAACTTGTAGAAGCTCTGCAGACGACTAGTCTCGATTTGGAAGTTAAAACTTTACAATACGATACGGATACCCAAGAACTAAAGTCCAAATTTGACCAACTGTCAGCAAAAAATAACGACCTTGAATCTAAATGTGTAAATCTGAGCATATCGAATAGTCTGCTCAAGGACAGACTCCAAAAATTAGAGGAAAACCAGGCTGGTCTGCAGGAGAAAAACAAACTTTTAGAAGCTAAGAATTTGGCTCTGCAGCAAATGCAGGAACAACAACAGGTTTCCACAGTCAGCACTTCAAAGGAGGCTACCAGTAACAGATTTTCGAATGTGGCTCCAGTGCCAACTGTACCAGCACAGTCTGTTTTTTCCAAAGCACAGCTATTCAATGGCATTAAGAAATATCTCAGCAGCTCAATGATTGCTTTGGTGCGCATGGAAATGTTTGGCAGTGCAGAGCGTCAGTGGAAACCAGATGAAAAGCAAGTCTCGTTAGATTTGCTGAACTTAGGCGAAAACGTCTATAAATATTTTACAGATGAATGGCGCTTCCGTCTGCCTGGCTTGCGACAGGTGCTGGCTTGGCAAAAGGAGGCCTCTGCAGCTCCTGATGACGAAGACGATCTTTGAGTTTAAGCAGTTTTTTTTTACATTTTTAATATTTAGGTTTAATATATTTTATGAAAAAATGTTCTCTTAAAAAATTAAATTTTTTTATTTTAAGTTGTCACATTTTTGGTTAAGCTTATAAATTTATTATTGGTTAATTTGTATCATTATAAAACGCCAACTTATAAACATAAAGAAAACAAAAAATTTTTTTTTAATATAAAATAAATATGTTAAACTTTATTCGGCACACTGGTATCAAATTCAACTAAGCCCATATTTCATAAATTTTAAGTAGCTAAGTGTAGAGTATAAAGTACTTAATTTAATTGTTTGTCTAAATAATCTATACTGCATTAAAAAGTACACTTTTAAGTACCTCAAAAAAAAAAAAAAAATCAAGTTAGAATATAATCCACAGAATTGTGCCGAACAAGAGTTAATATAGCTCCTGTTGAATTGTTAACTATAAGCTATTCATTTCGGGTCATCCAGGTCACAAATAATTGAGTCTGACTAGAATCAAATACCAACAAATGTAAAAGCCAAAACTGAATTTAATCTTGTGGAACTTACACGTATTGCGTTTACGCAAATTTCTTGTCTTGAAGCATCGCATACCTTCGGAGCTGGACACTTGCCTCTTACATTTGAAGGCAGTCGGGCGCCAAAGCATAAGGCAAACGTAGTGCGACTTAGGCAAGCGAATTTCTGGTTTTCATTGCACAGACCACAGCTGCTTATATCCCCACAGCTAGCAGAACGAGTGCTGCTCTGAAAGCATATATTCGGCAGATCGGTACACTCAAGACCATTGCTGCAAACAAACAGTTGGCGTGTGTAGGGCCTTGAACCTAAAATATAAAAAAAAAAATATCAGAACAAAAGAAATCAGAAGCAATTAACGCCTTACTGCCAAAACACAGATGGTAGGCAGTCAGATTAACACAGGATGCACCATTTGTCTGACACACATTGCACTCCAATTTTACCAAACTTGGTCCAAACGTCACGGCAAGGCAGAGTGATATGAAGAGGAATGACTTAAAAAAAATTCAGGTTTTTAATCATTACTTCTTTTGTCTTCTTGCGAGAAATATAAACTTACGATTCTTTTCAGACTCTCCATCGTCGTCAACTACTACTCAACTTTTCATAAATTCACCGTTTTAATTATGTTATTTTGCTATTGTTTTGGATATCAATTTGAATTTATTGGCTTAAGGTAGTATTACAGTTTGTCACAAAAAAAAAAAAACAATATATTTTTTGCTTATATTTAGTGTTTTAAATTACGATACCATAATAATATAATCCCAAAATTTATGATCAAAATTTAAAAAAATAAAAAATTTAGTACTATGCACAACAAAAAACATAAACAGTATAGCGTGTATATAGCAAAGTAGTGGAATTTCTAATCTGTATACACTCTTTCTATTCTAGAATAAGAAATATTTTAGAGAGAGAAAGAGGGAGCATTTCAAAAGAAATACAATACAAAATTTCATAAAAAATATTCCGTTTATTCAATATTTACACTATAATAGATTTGAGCTTCAATTTGTAATACTGATATTAATGGTTCGTGATAACTAAAGTATGAGATATAACTATGTTCGTGTTTCAAACTTTTGAGATAATGTGCTGTTGTTGATAATGTTGGATTGTTATTTATGTGCAAACTTAATTATTCGTGGAGAAAATTAGTTAGCGGTAAAGAAATTTTACGTTAAGATCTCTCCCGAGAATTATAGGGATCTTATCTTCGCTTCTACCAAGAGCATTAACACCTGTTTGACTGTAAATTAGTAGGGAACAATGTATGAAATGAAAAAAAATTAAAGATGGCTGATAGAGTTGCCATCTGAATTTTTTTCTATTTTTGCGAATGCAATGCTGGGGTGAACGGTAATTATAAATGGTTTGCTGAATTCGAAGCCGTTGTCAGAATTTAAAAATTAAAAGAAAAAATACGGAAAAAAGGTGGCAACTCTATCCGCCATATTGAATTTTAAAACTGACATCTGAAAACTGACATCTGACATCACGATTCGAAATGAAATCCGTTGTCAGAATTTCAAAATTACAAGAATTCGCAAAAAAAAAAATTCAGAAGATCCGCCATCTTGAGTTTTATAACTGTGGTACAGATTCGAGATCAAATCCGTTTCAGAATTTCACAACTACAAGGACTCGCAAAAATACAAAAAAAAAAAATCGAGGTAGCAATCCTATCCGCCATCTTGAATTTAAAAATGCTGATATCAGATTCGAAACCAGCGATCCCCTAAAACTGCCAACCACGATGTCTCTCTTAGGCAGCGCATACAGGCGCTATGAAAAATCACCAAAAAAAGAAATGAAAATCTCCCAATAATATTTCATACACATTTTTATACAAAAAGAATTGGGCGATATTGCATTTTTGTTGGGTGAAATTTCGTTTTTGTTTTTAGGGGATTTTTCATATGAAAATCACCCACATATTTTGATCGAAATTGCACTTTTTATTTTTGGGTGATTTTAAATTTTTTTGGGTGATTTTTCGTTAATACCCTTTTAGGTTGACCCTTTTAAAAAATAACCAAAACATGAAAAATTTTTAAAAATTTTATACAAATTTTTGGCCAGCGAAGCGTTTTTTTAGCAGTGCACCTTTTTACAAAATAACCAAAACGAAAGAAGATTTTTTATTAACATTTTTAGCTTTTTTGGGGGCTCTTCGACAAATCGTCCAAAGAAAAATCGCAAAAAAAAAATATTAAAAATCAACCAATGAAAAATGACATAAAAATTAATGAAATATCGCCCAAAAGGAAAAAACGAAATTTCACACAAGAAAACGAAAAAAGCCCAAAAATTTTTGGAAAAATTACCCAAGAACAGACAAAAATTGACAAAAAAAAAAAAAAATAAAAATATCGCGCAATTTTTTGCATTGTCTTCCCACACGAGATACGAAATTCCCTTGTACGAAATGAGCATTTTCAAGCCCCATTTTCTATTTATTTTTTAAGTTAATTTTGATTTAAATTTAAAAATTAAATTAATTTTAATTTCGTACAAAACATTTCGTACAAGGGAAAAATCACTCCAATATTACAAGAAATAACAAGAAAAACAAAAGAAGAACCTCTGCTTTTCCTTTAAATACCGTTAGCTTTAAGAACTGATTGACGTTTTTTGCCCGAAAAATTGCCCGAAAACAACAAAATGTGAAATTTCGCCCAACATATTTCGGCGAATAATAGACAGGGTGTTCCGCATTTGAGTGCAACTATTTACGGAGCTGAAAGGTTGTGTCGAGCTGAGCAAAAAATCGTAAGGGAGGGGTTGGTCTATTTTCCCATTCTTAGGAGCAACAGTGTTAATTAATATTTCACGACTTTGGTTTACGTTATTGTTTCTAGCAGAAAAACTAACTTACATAAACTAACTTACAAACTGATTTTACACGAATACTTCGTCAAACATACGAAAGAAACTAGTTTTTGCTTTTTATAAAACAATCATAAATAGTTTTCATATGAATTTGACAGAAAATGGGAATATAACAGTTCGACCGACTTTTATGCGTTGTTATGCGAACGTATGTTTTGAAACTTGAAAACAAATCGAATAAAAATTGTTTATAGTTTAATAGACGAGATTGCTAGCCTGGAAATAAAAACAATAAAAAGGTGGTAAAAATTTGAAATTTTTTGAAGAACAAATCTTTTCAATGTTTCTTATAGTGATTGACATTCCAAACATATCTTTAAAATATAGTTACCAATTTGTATGAGCGTTTCTTACTGGAAGTGAGGGTTGTTTTTAATAATGTTGAATAATCTTTTTGCTTTGTTTTTGGAAATAAGAAGTTTCGCTGCCCAAGGTTATTGTATTATTTCTTCTGCAGACACCTTCAAGTAACAAAGAAAAAAAAACAATATTCTTCATTACATTCACATATTATTATATATCAGGGTTTTCAACGACACTTTTCTTATTGAACGTCTATCCAATCCCCGAACACGCAATAGGGTGGTATAAAAGTGTAACCAACTATGGGGAAATCATACCTCCATTTGGTCAACGTTTGCAGGACCTTCTTGAAAAAAACCAGCGGCAGAGCCTAATTATTACTGTCTTATATTTATTTTTTACCTCCACACCCATCCCAGATTAATCTAACTTTTTATTCGACCGATTTGTGATGTCTGTGGTAAGGAGCTGGCGCCCAACAGTAAGAAAATGTCTTAAAGATATTCTGTAGGCCATGAGAGGAACCTTGGAAAATTTAAAATATTTTGTTATGGCTACCTAAGTCATCAAGCAGAAAAAAAAAAAAAAAATATACTGTTAACACTAAAGAAGCAAGTGAAATCGAAGGAACTGCATCCGAACTCGTGGTGTGGATTTGAAATTTGTCAGCTTTTGCAACCGATTTTATTTCAAATCTAATTTAAATAGCTTTCAGAAGAGTTCTGAGTATAAAAGGGTATAGGTACCAAAAGAACAAAAAAAAAAACATTTTTTAGGAAGGCAGTGTTTGCAACTGAATGAATCATTTATAAAAGATATTCCTGCAATAGATAGTTTTAAAATAATTTTATTAACAAAAAAAAAAAAAAAAATATTCCGAGTAGTTCGTCATAATTTTCTTATTTTGGTATATTTTTAAAAGGCTTAGGAGAAGGCTCACCACATGTTTCAGCTTCAAGAAATTTTCAGTTTAGAAGTTTCTGCGAGACTGGGCTTGTCCGCTCATTGATCATATTTTTTTTTGCTTTATTTTGTGATCCTGGGGATCAAACCGACCCAATGAACTTATAAATATTATTATAAAAAAATATCAATCCTCTAAATGAAGTTATGATGAAGAAAAAAAAAATCGTTTAAAACCGTTCCATGCTGCTTATAAACTGTAATACTACCTTAAGTAATAACTAACTGATGCGCTTATCGCACGTCGTCATCGAAATTTGTATAAGATATCTTGATATATAAAAAGTGGCTTGTTAATGAAACAATTATGTGCCATAAATTCACACCTTGTTCTCATAAATATCGAAAAAATTTTAACCTAATTTTAAAAATTGTCAAATTGGAGTTTATCTTTCATATTTACGATATTGTTTTATTGTGCTGACCTACTTTTGTACTTCCTGTTTTCAAAATTGTTATATCAGAATTCAGTTATTTTAATTTGAAATTAAAACTAAATTTAAAATGAATAGTTGTTTATTACATATTTTAATCATTATAAAATTGTTTATTGATATTTTTCATAAATTAAGATTTTTTTCTCAAAAAAGATAAACAAAACATAGAGAGAGAGAGAGAGTGAGAGAGAGAGAGAGACAGAGAGAAAGAGAGAGACAGAAAGAGAGAGATAAACAACCCCGCACCATGATACAATGATAAGGTAGGGCCGCTGCGCTGAGTGCTCTCACGCGTCAACGAAGAGTGGATAATGAGGAGCAACATTAATGTCAAAACGACGAATTTCGTAGAAATTGCAAATGAAGAAAATATTTTATGTTTCCAAGTTGCAAACAGTGCGATCGCGGGTGTTAAATTTGTGCTAATTTGAGTGAAAATATTATAAAAAAAGTGTAATAAAAACTATAAAATGTGAAAGAAGTCTTAAAATTGCAAAAAATACCTGTAACAGTTTTAACCTAAAAACAACTGCGAAACGTGAGCATAAAGAAATTCGCGATGAACAGCTGATTTTGACAACAATCTCGCTTTATTCTGCTTTCTAATCTATTCCTCTCCGAGTCGACCCTACCTTATAATTCTGCCATGCCCCGCACTATTCCCAAGAATGATAGAAACAAGATTACGCGTTCCGCAGTCTCGTTACCTAGTGCTATCTTTCTCATTTGACTAAATGACGTCACCCAGCTAATTGGAAATAAAGTCTTTTATGACATTTAAGTAAATGAGTAATGGAGTGCGTGGTAAAAAATTATATTTAAATTATAAATTACATAGGACTTATTTTAAACGCGGCCAGTGGAAATGTTCAGCCAGCTAAGGAGAAAGACTAAGAGATGGAAGAACTGGACCCTTTGACATACGATGGCTTGGTAAATTTGGCCGGATATATTTGTTATAAACTTTAGCATGCTGTTGAAAATATTTGTGTCCAGCTTAGTAATGACCGCACATATTCGTGGGAGAATCATTTATCTGAGGGTGGTTTGTCAAAACCTTCAGATTTTTTAATGAAAATTTTAAGTCACTTCAAACAAAAATATTTTTCAGGCAATGAATGAATAAATGAATATGTTGGCAAGCTTCTAATATTGATTGCGATATTAAAGTGAAAAAACTATTTTTCCCGAACTAGAGTGTTTTTTTTTATTCCGAGAAATTGTAAAAAATTCTTATAAAGTAAAGGAAAAATTAAATAATGTTATGAATGAATAAATAGTAATAAAATTGGTTCATTTTCAAAACAAAATAAACCAGTATATAAATATATGCAGTGAATGTAAACAATAGCGCTGGGTGACGTCATGCTCTCTCTCTCTAGCGGAGCGCGTAATCTTGTTTTTATCATTCTTGCACTATTCCCATAAGTTGAGATCCACTTATTTAATTTTAATTTAGAACTTTAACTTTAATATCTAGTTAAAATTGGAATTTGTAAACCTTCTTCCTCTTCAATTGCATCTGATTCTAAAGAAAAATCCAAATGATTGTGGACCTTGCGGTGACTTAAGACGTACTTGAGTCGTCCGAAACTGTACCGAAAAGATATCCTCTTTCTCACATACACGATTTAAACATTGAATTATGTGATAATCAAAAACGAATTTTTTTAATCTGATTAAAAAAATAACGACGAAAAATAATGATTAAAAAATAACTTCTATTTCTGATCGAAAAAATAACAATCAAAAATTATTTTTATATCTGAATAAAAATATAGATCAATGATTGATTGTTATTTCTGAATGAAAAAATAGCGATTAAATTAATATACGTGTAAATTTTAAATGAAAATTTTTTTTGTATTTTTTTTTTAGATAAAAAAGCGTAAAAAATTCTATCTCTTTTTTAACTGTTTAATGCAACTTTCGGCATAAAACCACATTGCAAAAATTGGCGAAATCAGTCAAAATCACAAAAAAAAAAAAAAAATATTTTTAGGGTTCACCCTAGTGTCAAAAAACTTTCTAGTCTTACACCAGATTTGAAATAATTTGTCCGACTTAATTGAAAAATGTGGCAAAAACTTGCAGAATACAAAAAAAAAGTTAGGGTCCACCCTAGTGTCCAAATAAAATTTTAATGTTCTAACATCAGATTCATAAAAATTGGTCCAACTATATTGAAAAAACGGGCGACTTTTAATGCAACTTTCGGCATAAAACCACATTGCAGAAATTGGCGAAATCTGTCAAAATCACAAAAAAAAAATATTTTTAGGGTTCACCCTAGCGTCAAAAAACTTTCTAGTCTTACACCAGATTTGAAATAATTTGTCTGACTTAATTGAAAAATATGGCAAAAACTTGCAGAATACAAAAAAAAGTTAGGGTCCACCCTAGTGTCCAAATAAACTTTTAATGTTCTAACATCAGATTCATAAAAATTGGTCCAACTATATTGAAAAAACGGGCGAAATCACAAAAAAATCTATTTTAAGGTTCCACCCTAGTGTCAAAAAATTGTTTCTTTTTTAATCTTAAAGCAGATTTTAAATAATTGGTCCGACTATGTTGCAACAAATGGCAAAATATGGCAATAACAAAAAAACACAGATGCGTCGTTGGACACACGAAGAAGCGAAGCTTTTTTGCAGTTACATAGATTTGATAGCTGAATAATTTTTTCTTTTTATTAAATTATCTTATAAATTAAAAAATTTAAAATAACAAAATAAATTACATATATAATGTAATGTGGAATGTCAAGTTTCCATGCCAATTACATAAAAGGGCATATAATGCCAGCGACTCTCCATTTTAACTCTCCACGCATGGTTGTGAACTTGGCTGCACTGAACAAATTTTTTCACAGCTGGCTTCCGCACTTTCATCATTTTTTCAATAAACTTAATTTGGATTTAATGTATTGATTATTTAAGTTTCTTTAATAATAAAGAGTTTTATATTGTAGTGGTAACACGTCTACAGTTTTCCTTTGCGCGTACACATCAAGAAAAAACAAAACACACCGATGCTGGTGACATCTTATCTTAAGCCAATACATAATCCTCTATCTATTGATAAATTTTAACGATCTACTGCAGCATAGCTTCTGTTATACTCAACATTGAATCAACAAGCGTTTTTAACACCGATTGATGGCCTGGTGGATAGTGCAACGAACTATTTCATCAACTGAATGCGAGTTCGAGTCCCCACAGGGGTAAAGACATATTTTTTATATTAAAGTATTTAATTTTCTTGTTGTAATAAATGCAAGTAATAGGAAACCATAAAATTCTAAGAAAAAATCTGTCGAAAATTTTTCAGATTTCACTCCAAGCAAATCCCAGAACGAGGAGTAAAAAGCTTCGCTTTAAAAATTATCGTCCAACCTATTGTCAACAAACTTTATAATCTGACATCAGATTCCAAATAATTGATCCGACTTAGAGGCCAAAAAGGGCCAAAATCTGTGAAAATCACAAAAAAGTATTTTTACGGTCCACCCTAGTGTCCAAACAACTTTTTATATTCTGTCATCAGAATCGCAATTTGCGACCCCTAAAGGGCGCTATAGACGAGCAACTAATCGCAAAACTGGTTGATAAACTGGTTGCTGGTTGTTGAAAGCAAATCGTGTGTAGATGAGTTGAGGTGTTATTTTCAGTTTTTCAACCAGTTTATCAATCAGTTGGCAAAAATGAAAAAATTTTGATTTTTGCGATTTCACATCAACCAGTTCTTTAACTGGTAATGTGTTTGTAGCAAAATCAGTAGATACAATACAGAGCTTCTGGCGCAGGAGGCGCGGAGGCGCAAGCCGATGACGTCCGCACCACAACACCACCAAGTGGTGGCTTTTTTAACTAATCTGCAAGTTTGGTGTATGTCTTTGCTAAAATCTATTAAAAATCGGCAAGTTTGGTGTATGTCTTTGCTGTAAGCTTTTAAACTGGCAAGGCTTTAAGCTTTTAAAATTGACAAGTTTGGTGTATGTCTTTGCTTTAAACTTTTAAAATTGGCAAGTTTGGGGTATGTCTTTGCTTTAAGCGTTGATCATAATTTTATACAGTACATTATCGGTAGTGGCAGTCAAGCGAGTTCTTATCAGTGTTTGCATGTTTTTTCTTAACCCTCGAATACCTAATAGCAATGACTCAAATTCTGAGTGACGAGCTTAGCTTAAATGGTATGACTTGCTATATGAAAATATATATATTAACATGGGTTGAAGCAATTTAGGTACGGAGAAGGTTGAAAGGTTAAAGAAATGTTTATAAATTTATCATAATGGTGCTTAGTATAAGGTGCGTGTATTAGATTTGCATAAATAGTTTAAGAATTGGATGACAACCATTTAAAGCATAGGCGTATATAAGTGGGATACATCTGAGGTACAAGTCTCAATCCCCCGGTCAAGTCGTCCAGCAAAATCTCCGCCTCTGGCTTATATTTTATATAAATTCAAGAGTCTGTAAAGCTTCGAGATGCAGAAACTTCGAGAACATTTTAGAAGCCGACTTATGTCATTGTATGCCGAAGCAAATGGCGTGAGAGAGAAAGGGAGAGAGTGAATTTGATAGTAAGAGAGAGAAAGGGAGATAGCAAATAGCGCGATCCTATACAAATAATACTTCAGAATCAAGGTATGGGGGGGGGGGGGGCAAAAAGCCACCACTTGGTGGTGTTGGGGTGCGGGCGTGACGTCATCGGCTTGCGCCTCCGCGCCTCCTGCGCCAGAAGCCCTGTATTGTATCTACTAAAATCAACAACTAATCGTCAGATTCATTATAAAAAAAATTATTTGCATTAATTTTCAATATAATACGAGTATGCGCGATGTTTTCAAGAAGAAAAACTTTTTGTACTGGAATTGAAAAATTGGTTCATGCGCCTATAGATAAAACCATCGACCTGTTTTTCAATCAGTTTTGTGATTAGTTGCTCGTCTATAAGGTCCTTAAGACAACAAGCTTTCCCAATAGGAACTATTTGAACTATTTGGATACTTGCAACCTTATAAGCTTTTGCCGAACATATCAATCGCTTCAAGTTTTTGTGCGCAGCAGAGCAGTAAAGCTTGCGCTTGATTGGTTTGATACGAAGCTTGCTTTGCTTGGCTTTTTCAAGTTCAAACCAAGCAAATTTTCAAGTACTTTAAAACGTTTTATTTTTCAAGTACTTGATGCAGGTCTCTGGTCTATACTTTAAAATGCCATATGATTTTCTTTTTTTTTTTTGTTTCAGATACATGGGAAAGGCCATATCCATCGAACCGTTTTTGATGTCTTTTTTCAATGCCATTTTCAGCGCCCTCTATATACAAGCCAGAAAATCATTTACAAAAAAAAAACAAATTTTTTATAAAGATTTTTTTTGTACAATATCCTGAAAAAAAAGATAACTTGATCTAAAAAAATTTTTGATAAAAGCTGTTATTTTTTGTTACACGTATATTATACCTTAAAAATAGCTTTAATTTCTTATTAAAAATAACGATGGAAAATAAATGAAGTTATAAATTTTAATTAATGGAAAATTTTCATTTTCATATAAAAACATATTGTAAATTTATCATGGCACATAGAAGGTTCAATGTTTTTGTTTAACTTGCTAAAGAGATATATTTTAGGGGACCTACCTTATAAAAATAACAAATTGCCCAATATATAAGCGTGTCGCTTAAAAATTTTATAAAAAAGCTTTAATCACAAAAAAAAAATAACTTTAAATCTTATTGATGTGCACTCCAAAATTCCTTAATATCGTGACTCAAAAATGAGTGGATTGTGAGAAGTTTAGTAGTGCGCACAATTTGATTATTAAGGATTCTTGGAAAACTCTTTCTGACTCATAATAATGAGCGCTCATAAAACCGTCAAAAATAAAAATCTTTTTGGAGTCATAATTATGAGCGTTCATAAAACTGTCATAAATAAAACTCTTTTCTAACTCATAATTATGAGCGTTCATAAAATCTTCCTAAATAAAACTCTTTTCTGATTCATAATCATGATCGCTTATAATATCGTCAAAAATTTCACACTTTTTGGAGTCATAAATACAAGCGCTCATAATAATGTTTATTTGGAAAAATGATTTTTTTTTTTAACATTGTTGGCATTTGCTTATTTTTATAAATAAAGAATTGCAATATTTTTATCATTATCTCTCTCATTACACCGTACAACTCTTTGGTTTGGTTGTGACGCATTTTCCAGTACTTGCATCCCAGTAACCGGCTTCACATTTGATACGAATGGCTTCAAAACCATTAGTGCTGGGTTCACAATAGATATAACTGTAATGGGGGAAAAAATACATTAAATATAAAAAAAAAATTATCAATAACTGCACCGAACTGTCTACCTTCTGCAGCTGGTATCATCAGTGTTGCTAACAAAGTAGTATAGAGCATTCGGATGATTTACTCTATCATTTTGGCACTGTAGTCGCAGACTGGCAGGATTCGGTGTGGGTGTAGGTGCCTGAGTGGTAGTTGTTGTTGTCAGCTCATCTGTGCTGCATGTGGACTTATATCCCAACTAGCAGATATACAAAGTTTCATTTAGTTTGTAAGAATATTATATTTAAGCATAAAACATACGTGATTTGCTACGCACTCTGGTATACATATATCATCATTAGCCAGGTATGAGTCCATACTGCATATCTGGTCATCAGAACAAGAGCCCGAAATGGAGGTTTTGGAGGATGGAGAGCCCGAACAGAGGGTAAATTCTTTTCGGCCGACACATGTCAACTTTTTGCTACTATCAGACGGACACGTTCCACAGGAACTGCTGCAGGGAGTGGTGATAGGCGCAGTAACTTCCTCCGATTTAACGCATATTTTAGGATCAGTTGTGCAAACTTCACCTTCTGCGCAAGATAAACGTGTGTTACGGGATGGATTTTTCTCTGTTAAAGAAGAGGGTGAAAAATATGATACGATTTTGTGTGTATTAAATTGAGAATCAAAGTGTTAATAAACATACGATTTGGACAAATGTAGTAGTTTTTGTCATCTTCACAATAGGCCAGATTTGCCATGCATTCTTGACATTTCTAAAGAAGAAATAAAAATGAAGGTTTTGGTTCCAATTTTGAATGGTAAAATTCTTGCTTCACTTACTTCTTGAGCAGCTGTTAATTGAACGAAAGCACTTGCCAAGCATATTGTTACCAAAAGTGAAGCCTATTATTTGTGTAAAAAAAAAATTTGGTTTTATTTTGGTTAAAATTTTGAACTTCAATGAACTTTTATAAACTTCTTAAAAGTTCTTATTACAACTGCTATGCTTGATATGCACTCACTTTGTTAAACATTTTGGAAGTTTTACTTTTTAAAAATTTCTTATAGTCTAGTGCGTCTTTGATGAGCTCAAGTTACCTATCTGACTGAATTTTTTGAAAAATATACTCCTCTTTTATACATTCTATCGTTGTGCAAGAACGCATCATAAATTTATACAACATCGGATATTATATCTATATACGAATTTTCATTCTTATTTCTACTCGATGTTATTTTTATTGTTTTTATTATTTTATCAAATTCATTTTTTTTTTATTATTCCTAAAATGTTGCATAAATTTTGCGGAAAGCCTTGATTTTTTAGGGTTTGGTGAAATTATTGCCTTAGCTTATCTTATTGTGACTGAACGTGTCTGAATAAAAAACGCACATCGGTGCAGTTATCAAGTTATGAATTAATTTTTTTTTTATGTATTTCTTTGAATAATATCGAGTATAACTTAAAAGAACGCAAGAAACACTGGTTTACAAAACAAAAAAACGAAAAAAAAGATTTGTGCTATGTATGTTCAAAAGCATCCTAATAAACATTGTGGCGAGGGGTGATTCGTTAACGAATCGCTTGTGAATCGTTTTTTTTTAAGTTTTGGAATATTTTCATACCGACTTCATCAGAGGTTGGCTTGATGTTTAAAGAAAGCACCGATTGAAATCATGACATTCCTAAACTCCATTTAAGATGTTTTGAAACAAAAAAAACAATTTTTTCCGACTTTTCAATATACAAATTTTTTTAAGAAATGTATTTTTTGCTAACTTTATATTGTTAATACGTCATTTAAACGAATATTTGTTTTTAAATATTAGGTTTTTTTTTGTAATTTTAAGTGAAAAAAGACAAATATAAGTTTTCATATATTTTTATATGAAAAAAATTTTGTGAAATATTTTTTCTTCTGTTATGTTATTTCGTGCTGTGCTTACTCTTTATATAAATAATTTCCACTTATAATTTGTTGAAGATTTTCATATCAATACGTTCTCGTTAACAAATTGCTTTTTGTTGTTTTGGCGACTCGTTAACGAATTGCTTTTTATAGTTTTGGTGACTGGATTACGATAGCTTTTTATTGTTTTTGGCGACTCGTTAACGAATGGCTTTTTTCGGTTTTGACGAATATATAACGAAGCCAAAAAAAAGTTGGTCAAAAAATGATAAAAAAATATTATTTCGAACTTTTAAAAAACGCAGAATCTTTAAAAAAATAACTAAATAACAAAAAAAAAAACATAAAAAACAAATTTTTTTTTGGATTAAGTTGGGGTTCGAACCCATGTCAGCGAATGCTGGCTCTTATTATCAAGCAAATTAAGCAAGTTATGTTCAGCATCTGAAATAGCCGAGTGGGTAAGGTGCCGGACTAGCGTTCAAATGACGTGGTTTCAATTCTTGACGTGGTAAGCTTGAAATTAATATTCATTTTATTTTTATTTCTTATATGATTATATGATTCGTTGTCGAATTGCTTTTTATAGTTTTGGAAACTCGTTAAAGAATTGCTTTTTATAGTTTTGGCGACTCGTTACCCGCTCGCGATATTATAAATGAATCGCCACTAATAATTGCTAATGAATGAAATGTACGAGAATGCGATTCGTAAACGATAAGATTAGTGAATCATTTTGTTTGTTGGGATTACTCGAAAATCACATTGATATTTTTTAAATTTGTTTGAATAGATTTTCGAGATATGAATTTTTTTAGTTTGTTTTCCGGAAGAAGCTTCATATGTTTGATCATATTTCACGGGTTGCACAAGTTATCAAATTAAAGATAATGAAATCTCTAACATTTGCTTTTAATATTAGGTTTCAGTCGGTTCAGTAGTTTAAGTGTTACGACCCAAAATAAATAAGAAACACCGATTATTTGCAATTCATGTTCGTCATACGCCATGGTGTCCTAGCCTAATTTAATACACTAGTATCGCCTGTGGTTAAAATTTGGTCGCATAAAAATCTGTTTTTGTTTTGTTTTTGAAGTAAAAACTTCTTTAGGCGCGTTGAGCACTTTTTGGTAGAGAGCAAAACTATAGATTCGCGATATCATCACGCTGTTAGCGATATCATCACGCTGATAGCTGTTAATTTCTGTTGCATTGTACAGCGTTGCTTATGCCGTGGTTATGCTAGGCAAACATGCTTAGTGAGCTTTTTTTATTACCAACGAAGCTATTACCAACCGATTACCGAACCAATTACCGATTGCCGAAGCGATTACCAACCGATTACCGAGCCAATTACTGATTACCGAAGCGATTACCAACCGATTACCGAACCAATTACTGATTACCTAAGCGATTACCAACCAATTACCAATTACCGAAGCGATTACCAACTGACTTCCGGATACCAAATCGATTACCAACCCATTACCAATTACCGAAGCGATAACCAACCGATTACCGAACCAATTATTGAATACCGAAGCGATTACCAACCGATTTCCGAAGCGATTAGCAACCGATTACCGAAGTGATTACCAACCTATTACAGAAGCGATTGTCAACACATTACCGTTTACTGAAGCAATTGCCAACCGATTACCGAGCCAATTACCGATTACCCAACCAAAGTAATTGTATTACAAATATATTATATATAAACATTAAAAAATAGCAGCTTTTATATTCAATAACGCATAAATTGATAAAAATAGTTAAAAAAAGTAGAATGCGTCTAATTTGCCGCCTCTAGCTACTTTGGAATGTTTTGTTTTGCTATGTTTTTTCATAGCTTTAAGTTTTCTCTTCGGTCGGCAGTCCCCCGCTGCCTACATATTTTTATTTTATTGAATTACATTTGGCAAAGTTAAAAAATATTAAATTGAGCAAAACTTTTGCTTAATACAATGAATGAAATTAGAATTAATTGTTATAGAAGTTAATTAATTAATTTGATTTATTTTATATTAATTAATTAATTTAAGTTAATAAGTTTGATTTATTTCGAACAGATTATATTCAAATTGGTATGCACGCATGGTGAAATGTTGCTTATGTTTAGGTTTCATAGTCTTCTAGATTGGTAACAATAAATTTTACATAAGAATTCGACTTCACAACGCAATTTATTCAAATAATATTTAAAATTTAATTCAAATCAAAATTTGTAATTTAATTCAAATCAAATTTGAAATTTAATTCAATTCAAATAAAAATTGAAATTTTAACTGCATTGAAATAAATTTCGATACAAAATTAATGTCAAAAACCAATGTTTTCCCATAAAAATTTGGTATAACTTTTATTTTCCTAATGAATTTGCCACCAGTTCTCTCACTCAGAAGAGAGCACAATGTGAGCAACCATGATACAATCATTTTTACAAGGTAGCCTTGACAACTACCTTTTTTCTCACGAGCGGCGGTCGGGAGTTGTCAAATCAATACAAAGTTTAACTTTCCATCTGTTTTGCTACTTCTTGGTCTTCTCTTTTTCAATGTGTTTTTGACAACTTCAAATCGCCAACAGAACTGTCACTCCTACCTTGTAAATCATTATACCATGGTGAGCAACAATCTGAGAATAGAAAAAGAGTATATTTTGGTGTCAAGTGGTGAGCTTTCCTTTTCTGCACTTTGTGCGGATCTTTAAGGTTTACCATATATGACACTTTCTTTGTGTGTACGTATGGCCGACAAATATACACAGAGAATTGTTCGTCCCTGCTTAAATTCTTCGTTTTTGTTTTCTTCGCTCATATGCGAACTCATACCGTAGTGTAAAGAAAAAAACAATATAGCGCAAGGTTGATTAATATAGGTTCAGTCACTTGAGAGAAAAAAAGGATTCTTTTTTCGCCTTTGCTCGAGCTGTCAAAGTAGCTGTTAGCTAAAAATTATACAAATTCTGTTTTTTTCTTTTCTTGATTTTCTTTCATCCATTCTGACAGTTTAACCGAGCTTCTCTCAAGTAACCAAATCTATATTAATCAACCTTTGTAAGCGTGTAAGCAGTAAAGAAGTGAATCTTTTTCAATATTTACACCTTTCTCTTCTAGAACAAGAAAGATTTTAGTGTAAGAGACAAAGAGAAATAGAAAGAGAATGAGGAAGCATTTCAAAAGAAATACAATAGAAAATTTCATAAAAATATTCTGTTTATTCAATATTAGCTTCAACTAGTAATACTGATATAAATGGTTTGTGATATCTTAAATATCAGATTTTTGTCCGTGATTTAAAATTTTTGAGATAACGCGGAAAAGTTGAATTCATTGTAGTTCCGGATATTTTTTTTTTTTTGTTTCGTTGGGATTCTTATTAATGTGCAAACCAAATTATTTGTGAAGAAAATTAGTTAGCGGTATAGAATCATTTGTTGTCAAATTTACATTAAAATCTCCCAAAAATCTCAAGCGGTCGGAGGTATATTACATACAAAAAAATTATAAAATACCGTAAGAAGTACAAAAAATACTACAAATCATACGTTATTTTTAATTAAAAATAAAAGTTTTTTGTATGTAAAAGTTGTGTAGGCAGTTTTTTAAAAATTCGTTTAAAATAGTTGGGCGAGGTGGGGTAATGTGTACCATGGGGTGATGTGTAACATGGCTATTTTTCATACAAAATGTTTACATATAAGTGAATGAACAGCATCTAGTTTTTCATAAGTGTTGGAAGTAGGCAGAAATACATTTCATTACAGTACTTAAAAAGCGTGAAACAATTTTGTTAAAAAGTTTTTTTTTATTTTACAAAAAATATTATAAGTGAGTAGATGTAAAATGTGGTATTGTTTAACATATTTAATTATAACAAAATATTTTGGACCATTTACCCGTGTGGTTAAATTCCATCGATGAGAAAAAAGTGACTAACATTGGGGTGATGCGTAACACTCACGGTTGGGTGATGTATAACACTTCTTTCACATTATTAAAGAGGCAACAACGTCAAACTCTGAAATGCAATCACATCAACGGCATTACAAGAGATCGGCCTAGTGCATACTATTCAGCCCAGACTAAAATCCAATCGTGGTAGGAAGTCAATGAAGAGCTGTGTTCTAACAACGCCACAGAAACGTTTACATTTGCAGGTGTAGAAGATTTCATTAAGTTCTTTAATAATACTTTTACTAAGCATAAATAGTCAAAATAAACATAAAAAAATTAAAGTTCCTGGTCTTGAAACGAATATTTTGTTGGTGTTACACATCACCCAACCGATTTGAAAAGGGTGAAAAAACCATATTTGAAATTTTTGTACTATTTCATTCATATCCCAAAATATTCAACAGCCATGAAAGCACTCACTTCGAATTGGTTCACTTCAGTTTCTTAACACTTTTATTGGAGCAAATAAAAACGTGCACTCTTAAGCCTAAGCTTTGATTCTCCAACATAAAATTAATTAATGCATCAACACGATAATGTTTTCAAAACGCCAAAAAATTGTGGTGCTGACTATGAAAAATGTGAATGAAATTTTTAGTGGCAAAAAAAAATTAAAATTTTTTATAGAAGCGTTACACCACAAAAAAAGAGCATTTCAAGGTCTTTAAAATATGTAAAACATTTTTTTGTTGGCCTAACGGTTTTGAAGATATAGTTTTTTTACTACATGTTCAAATGACGATTTTTGATTTTTTTTTTTTAATTTCCCACAGTGTATAACTTGCAAAAAAGAAATTAAAAATTAAAAAAAAAATTATGCAAATTTTTTTAATTTTTTAATATACTATTGACGTGCAAAGTACCAAATTTTTACAACTATGTTGGTTTCATAAAGCGTCCGGCTTGACAGGGAATCACCGATATAGATAAGTTAAATATGTGATTGTAAGAGTTCAAGGCCGTTTTTCATTTCACTCGACAATTTTTTTATTTTATTATTATTATTATTATTATTACTCAATGAAACAATATAAGATGTGGTTATAATCTAATCTTATAGTTATAATAGATTTGATTAGGTTTAATTGAATACTAGCTCAAAGGTCCGATATACTCAGAGTGAACTCGAGAGTCTATAAATAATGTTTGTCACTGAGCTCTTTGATTTCATATATTAAATGAACCGGAATAATGATAACGAAATTGCATGCGAATTTGCAAGTTTCAGAATTTATTTGATTGTCAATCGAAAGTCTATGCAAAAATATAATGTTGCTAATCTACATATTTTGTCAGTAGCAACACCATGGTTATTACCTATTTTCTCATCTGCTTACGTGGTAATGTTAAACGTATCTATTTTTTAAATAAATTCCGTATTTCTCTCATTAACATGTGTCACAAAAATGAGCTCGTTATAAAAATTTTAAAAAAAAGTCCAATTCTAGTTACTGATAAAAGAATGGCATGGAAATTTGTTAGTATAATATTTGCTATTTTAATTTTTATTATATTTCAACCCCTAAAAAGTAAGAACTGGTAATAAAAATTTGATGGCAAATTTTATGGTGGAAATATTTTTAGAAAAAACACTTATAAACAAAGAAAGCTCAAATCTATGTAAAATACATCTTCTAACAAAACACATGCTTCATTAGAAATAGTAAAAAAAAAAAAATAAAAATACTTTCGATTTTTATAGCTATTTTTATGTAAGTATATGTTTGCATAAGATACTAATAACAAAATAATGAATATAAAGATTAGATACGTATTTTTATGATTTCCAGAGAAAAATAAAATAATAAATAACTGCTTTTATAAAAATGAAATTTTTGCCTTGAATTGATAAAGTACCACAGGAAGTCGTACAATATGTGTCTGAGCAAAAATCACCTAATAAGACTGTTTGTGGTAGGTACCAAAGTAAAAAAAAAAAAACATTTTATATAAATTTATTCTCTTTTATTTATTTCTATACTCTTATTTCATAGACAATTTTAATAATAAAATTTCAACTTGTTCACGCTGAATGCGATGTTTGTCAAGGCAGCAATTCGGTGGCATGTCATAGTGAGACGGTATTTTCGCTGTGTATAAATGGTAAAAACTCTCCGTTATAAATTCTTAAGCCAGCAGTATTGTAGCCGAATTTATTTTTAGGTACTGCAACTCGTGACGATATTAGCTGTCCCGATGGTTTTGTCTCTACTGCAGATTATTTGGTGTGCTATCCTAAACAAGATGCTATTATAAGCTGCCCCAGAGACTATGTTGTTCCAGAAGATCACATCAATAGCTGTGGTATTTGCAATGAACCAGACAATGTGTTTTCATGCATTTCCGAGCGAAATATTGCCTTTTGTTTTGGACAAAATGAACCAAACTATGAGTATATGGCTATATGTCCCGAAGGATCCGTCTGCGATCTAAGGAACAAGAACGAATTCTGCACGAATGCGACGGAAATTGAGGTGAAGTTTTAGTAGTTAGCTTTTATTATCAAAAGTAGAATTTTTATGAGTTAGTAATTTTAATAATTTTAGCCTAGTTGTATTGTATCAAGTGAGTATATGGGCAAAACAACAAGACGACAGGATGATCCTACAGACGATACGAATGATTCTACTGAGATGATTACTATAGTCACGGCGATGCCAATTACAACAACGGTTTCTTCCGAAGAGCCAGCAACCCCAACTACAACAACAACAACAATTACAACAACGATTTCTTCCGAAGAGCCAGCAACCCCAACAGCAACAACAACAACAACTGACACGACAACGACTACAATAGCTATGACTACAACGGAACCGATTACAAAAGAATCAACTGAAATTAATTCAACTACAACAGTACCCATATCAACAGATCCAAATACAATTGAACCGACAACAACCGAATCACCTACAACTACAACACAATTCACAACAACTGAAGATACAACCGAGCCTCGGTTACCACGTGATCCGACTACTTTATGCAAAGAGATAGGTGAACCTGGTTTATCATATCCTTTGGATAATGATATAGAGTGTACACACTTTATAATGTGTTATCGCTCGAACGGCATATTACGTGGACTCAAAATTAGTTGTGAGCGAGGCATGTATTTTAACACAGAAGATGGAGTTTGCAAGTCAGAGAAACCAGCAAATTGTGCATAAATACAAAGAGCTTTATAAAAGCACCCTGCCATAGAGTATATTAGTAAGCATAGCACACATATAGCATTTTATGTTATAAAATAATAAAGTTGATTTATGACCGTTAACATAGTTACTTTGCCATACATAGTTACAGCTGCGTTATTAGACTCACGAGAGTCTAATTTATTTTTTTTGTAATAAAACCACTTTTAAATTCAAAAATAACATAAAGTAAATAAAAAACACAAGTTAATATTCACACCAGTCAATTTTATTACATTTCATCAACAAAAAGAAAAAAAAAAAATTTCTTTGCCTCCCGTGCGGAATCGAACCTGGAACTTTTGGTGCCAGTCCATCGCTCTACCCACTCATCCAAGCAGCCTTGCGACTACTTGCTGACATAACTGCAGCTATGTTAACAGATGCTGTATTAACAGATGCAGTATGTCGCAGTATTCTGTTGATAGCCATACAACAAAAATCTTTTAATAGAATATAGTGTTATGCTGCAGCATGGCTTCAGTTGTAATGATATTGAATAAATCACTCCGTGTAACGAAGTAGTTTAGCTCAATGCGTAGTGTAGTGACTTCATACTCAGTGGTCTCGGTTGGTTATGGGTTCGAATCTCAATGGCATGCGAAGGTAAAATTTTTGTATTTGATATTTGATTTAATTTAATGTTCTTGTTATAATAGACGTCAAGCAGCACGAAAAGCCGAGAAGTCACTAATTTCTAAGAAAAAAAACAACGGGGTTTAATAAAAGAAAAATTTGTGTTGTTGCCGATTTCAGTCAAGCAAATCACAGAACGAGAGGGCGGCAGCTTCAAAAAAAAAAAAGGAAAATAAAAAAAACCAAAACCCGAAAAAAGTTATATTTTTGAAATTCAATTTTTTTTTAAAGTGGTGTATAAAAAATTACCAAATACTTATATAATTTATCACCCAAATAAAAATTGGCAAGTCAACATGTAAAACTTAGGCGTTTTGATGAAGTACTTGGGAGGCTGAAAACTGCCAAAGTCATCTTATAAATTATACTAGGTTTTTTTTCAATTTAACATAAGCTTTTTCTCGGTGTAGTGGAAAAAAGCCAGACCCCCTGGGCTTTTAGGCCCAAAAAGGTGGAAAAATGGTACATGGCTTAATTACTCTATAACTCTTTAAATAACAGTTTTAAGCTAATATAAAAACATTTTTATGCACAAGAAAAACACAAATTTTTTTTCTATAAACAATGTTGACCTTGGAATGACCCTTCATGGTGTTTTAAGAGATCAAAGTCACAGTTTGGGAGTAACTCGTGCAGTCTGCTGGGATTACGTCTTGACATCTGTTTGTTATACCATTAAAATATCCGTCACATTTGTATACGTAGCCCAAATATTGTCCAGCGAGAAGGTAACAGTAGATATATCTGAAAGTAACAAGAATATTTTAACGATAAAATTTTAAATAAGCTATAATGCTGGACGAACCAGTTAGAATTTTGGGTTCTTTTATAGTTCAGTTAATTTTTTTGAATTTGTTAAAAAATTTTAATGAATACTTCATTTTATAAGCTAAGAATAATAGAACAAGAAAAATCTATTTCTGTTTTTTGTTTAAAATATTGTAATAATATTTTAACTAGAGAATATCACAGAACTTCAATATACTTGAAATAGATTTGAAATTTTAACTATATCTTATATCTAGGGAACGATTATAACGACAATTTTTGAATTTTTATGTTATAGTAAAATTTCATGCATTAAAATATGTTATGTTGTAAAATAAAAGCAAGAGATTTTATATTTGAAATTTATTTTTATATTTGATAGAAACTGGAATTTATAAACGTTTTGCAATTTTGGTAACATTACTTTCAGGGCAATTAGGCGTTTTCATATATCATTGTTATTAAATATGCTTATGTGCAAAATTTAAATAAATAAAGGCATTCATTTTTATGAATTTTAAGAGATTCTAAGCGGAATTTTCATGCGATTTAGCTAATTTTCCAACTTGATCTTATATTTTCAATATAAGCTTATATATCCAAATTTATAACGATAGCCCCAAAATTGCGGCTGTAATCATCATCACACACAGACGGACATGGCTAAATCTACTAGAGTGGATATGATAAACAAGAATATTTACCGCCAAGAATGTAGGCGAATATGACAGGCTACTTAAAAATCATTGATCTCCAGATTTTGGTTCAACTATTTTTATAAAAATGCCTAAAAATCTCAGAGAAAATTGTTTTGGCATTCCGCGGTGCAATTCGATGGTAACAGATTAAGAGTCGATTTAATTTTTTACAATAGTATATACTCTGGATGGAGATAAGACGAAGAACAATAATTGCTAAAAGATGCTACTACATGCTCAGTAAGCAACTAAGTTCCAGACTAAAGGTCTGCAGAGAACCATTCATTCTACTTGTACAAACAGTTAAAACAACCCTATAGGAACAAACTAACTTGTTTTTAAAAACAACTAATTAAAAAACTAATTTCAAATAAACTAATATATGAAGTACTTTGAATTATATTAAGGCGGCATCCACTTCAATTCTAAATAGTTTTTATTGCATTATATATGAAGTAATTGAAATACTACTTAAAAACAAGTGGTTGATAAACTACTTTGAATTATTACTTTGAATTAACTACTCTGATTTTGACATGTTTTAATTGCAAATTTTTATTAGATTACAAGTTTATATATATTTAACAGTTAATATTTATATATATTAACTTAGGCTTCACTAAAATTTTGTTTCAAAAGGACATATTTTTTTATTTACGACATTCAGCTGCAAGACAGACGTGGTAAACACACTTTAAAACTGATAAACTGCCTCAGCATCCTGTGAAACGATTAAAAATTCTTTATTTTTTAAGATATTCAAATTAGAAACTGGTAGTGTTTAACAAACATTGCATAATTTGGACTCTGTACGGAAATTGATTGCTTAATCATTCAGCAAACACCTCATCACTTCAGTAGTAAAGACGTACGCCTTTCCCTACGTAGCGTCGAGTCTGTTTCGTTACTGCATTGCGATTGACACTTAAAAGAAGCACTAAGCAAAATATCAGTGTGTCCATCGACCATGACTGATGGTGGCAAAGCGTGGAAAATCCCGCTGACACTCTTGTTTAGCTCATATTTTGAAATGAAGCATCAAAAAGCTGGCTCGTGTAAATAACAGGCGCAGTATCCACACAATTCCGATTGATTGGATCGGCACCTTCGCTCATGTATCCGGGCGGTGGCATGACCGTTTTTGGAAACTGCTTCCGTGGTACGCATGCTCACATATAAGCGCAGAGTTCCTCCAGCTTCTGAAGCTATCACCTGTTGGAAGCAGAAATAGTCCAATGATGAAAGGAATAATGAAATTATATCTACCCTCGCAGCGTACTTCTGTTGCGCTCCTTGAATGTAATTACTAGTCCTTTTTTGAATTAACTGGCAATGAAGTTTGGCATGAATCCCTTTTGAATTATTTTAAAATCAATTAAAACACCACAAAAAACGACATTTCACAATTTTCCATTAAAAAACTCTGATCACTTTTAACTTTGTTTACATTTTGCATTCAGATTTTATATATCAGAATTTATTTGTGTCGGCCAGGCATGATTTTTTGGCATGATTTATGTATGTATTTATGTATTTTTCAAAACAGTCAAATAAATTATCTCTTTGATGTATAGAAATTTAAAATGTTTAAATGCTTTTAAAATCATCTTCAGTAAGTGGAATATTAAATAGTTTTCAATTGGTTATTTTAAAGTAATTAAAAAAATAATTTAAATTTAACTAATTTAACAATTAGTTGAAAATATATGCAGACAAAAGTCAATTGACTTATTAAGCGGACATCACCATACAAAATATGTTAGTTCGTTCTGTGGGAAAAATTCAGAATTTCAACTAGTTGTGGTTGACAAAAAACGACTTTTTCAACTACTTTTAAATTAGTTGATTTTCCTACAGGGAAGTAAGAATGTAATATTATTGATACAAATACAACAACGAGTAGAGCTTAGTTTATGCTTACATGTTTTGGATTGAGCAGAGAGCGTATGATCTCTTTCTCTAGCTCTCATTATAGTGTAGTTGTTTTCTCTTTATCGGCTCCACTAGCAGAGTATCTGTTTTAACTCTTTTTTTTAAATGAATATTCATTCTCTTTGTGTTAAGCTCGTGTTTTTACTTTTACTATGCAAATAAAAAAAAGTAATGGTGCAATGGATATGGATTCTGTGAATCGATAGCTTTATATAAGGTACTTGTGGCACATTTATTAATTTTTAATTAATAAATTTTTAATTTCATTAAGTTGTCGACTAAAATGCCTTTGTTATGCTTATTTTTTTTTTTTATGAAATAAATTTAAAACTTGAAACAATTGTTTTATTGAAATAATCCTCTCTTTATTCTTTATGTTTTTGACGTCACATATTCAGATGTTCCAAGTAGAGGTAACAATATTACCGATATATCTGTTTGTTGCGTATGTTCTCAAACTAGTATTCTGGATAGTTGATAATTTCACTCTCTCATACACGTTCTATCGTTATATAAAAGAGAAACATTCCCTGCATACTCAATGCTTAGAGAGCGAAACTGATTCAAGTTGATATAAGAAAAAATAACAACACATAACTAGTATGCTGTGGATGGTTCTTTGCAGAGCTTTAATCCAGACCCCTTTCTCGATCGACAAAACTAACACTCTACAAGAAGCTCGTTCTACCTGTGCTTTTTTATGGCGCTGAGACATGGGAAGCTTCGCAAACTTACGCAGCTACACTGGGGGTGTTCTAGAGAAAAGTTCTTCGCAAAACTACGGTCCTGTTCATGTCGGCGATGACTATCGCATCCGAATGAACCACGAGCTGTATGAGCTCTTCGAAGACATTGACCTAGTTCAGCGTATAGCTGTACAGCGACTACGCTGGCTGGGTCATATCCATCGTATGGACGACAAAACTCCAGTGAAAAAGGTGCTCGAGGCGAGGATCGTTGGTCGACGACGTCGAAAGAGACAATGCCTCCGATGGATGGACCAAGCCGAGGAAGCCCTAATCGCACTTGGTGTATCCGATTTCGGATATGCATTTCGGATTGCGCTCTCTTTCTCATGGCCAAAATTGTCAAAATCAGTACAAATCACTTTTTTGTTTACATTTTTCCCATTAAGGCTTTCTCATCGCTTTCAAATTTTTCTATTAACTGTCAAATTAGTTTTGACAGTTATGGCAGTCTGCCTCTCCGAAATGCATATATCTTCTCTTATTCTAAAATGACATTGATATTGACAAATACGTTCGTAATAACTTCGAATTTAATTTTATTTCGAAAGAAAAAAAGAAATCCATTGTAAATTCAAGACGTTGAAATTGTTTTCTTTGGAACAAAAATGTTCGAGGGAACATGTTTTTTCTCTCATACCTATTTAACGTGTTTTTTTGTTTTTTGTTCTAGGTCAAATGTGTTGAGAGATTCGAATTCTACCACAAGAGAGTAACGTGAATTAAGGGGGAGGTAAGGTTTGACAACTTTTTTTCCATATTTTCTATTTTTTCTTAATATCTTCAGGTAAATAATATGTGTAACGTACATTGTATTCTTCGATGTAGAATACATATTTCAGTCTAAAATTGAACGCTTAGGAGAGCAGATATGTGCGTTATTTCAGTTTTGCTCCGATTTCGTTAACTCGTGCTCCGTTTTGTTTTTGCTTAGTTTTCTTAGTGATTTTGCATTTATCATCGAAAAAATGCCGAAACCAACTGGCAGAGAAGGACGTGCACAGGGTGGCCCAAGAGAGAGCCAACCACGAAAAGGACTAATGCCGCAGGATCGAAAAACGAAAGAAAGAGCGCCTAGTGCATCAGCGAAAAAAATCAAATTAAATGCTATGCTTGAAGTCGAGGAAGATCTTAAAAAACATTATCGAATTATTGACTTCTTCTAGTTTTTTCTACAGTAGCAACTTTAGTGAAGTGTAAAACGTGAGATAGCTCAGTGGCATTTGAAACTTGTAAAAAAAGAAGGTGTTGGCTTCAAAATAAAAGTTACGTGTCAAAAGTGCAAAATTCCAAACTTAATTTTGAAATTGATGGCAATGCCTACGAAATAAATTATAGATGTGCATTCGTAATGCGAGTTTTAGGCCTAGGACATGCCGGGTGTGTAAAATGTTTGTGCATTGAAAGAAGGCAGAGTTTTACGTAGACAGGAGCAAAAAGATGCCTTAGATAACGTGGATGATAGTGATGTACTATATGGACCCGGCGGCATCGATGATGACATGTACGTATTTTATAAGAAAATCCAGTTTTTTTTCAAGATATTTTAATTTTTTCAGTCCACAAAACTTTAAATCGATTTTCCCAAACATGTCATTTTTAAACTCGCTGACCAGCCTACAGAAAAAACTACTGAACCGATCATTTTATACACATATTCTATATGTAAATAGCTCTCTAGTAACGTAGAGTATTTTAAAATTTTTTATTTATTAACAATTTCACAATAATAAATAGGTAGATTTTTTCGTCAAAAATCGTTATTTTGGCTTCAAAATGGTGCCGGAAATTGAAAACTTGAAAAATTAAAAAAAAACAAGACAAGACTCGACAAGAAACTAAAGAAATTTCTTAGTGTAAGATGGTCCAGTGATGCTGTAGGCTGGTCACCGCACAAAAACTTTTTTCGAGGCGCCTGCGGAGATCTACAATAAATCCGTTATTTCTCTCTATTTTTGAAAAATGTTTTGAAATATTCTTTAAATGTTGTACTTTTATATAATAATATGTAAAATAAACCTACAGTAATAATTTTTTCTAAAAAAATTCTTAAAAAATCGTCTTTTTTAGACGAAACACAACTTACCCTCCCCTTAAGCTGCTTAAGTACCTATTTCAAATTATTTTCGGTTCTCTAGAAATGCAAAAATTGGTTAAAACATTGATTTGATTTGAATAGAAATATCAAACGTCCAAAATATGGAAATCGTGACCGAAAGCTTTTATGTGCTTGGACCATAAAGAACCACGATAGTTTCCAGATTCAAAATCCATCTGACACAGAAAATTTTTCAATATTAATACCTTTTCTTAAGCCATTGGCAGATAAAGGCAAAACTTAGAGAGTCGAAAATACAATGTAAAGCTACCCGAGAGCATGAACATTGGCCGTTCAGAGTAGGCATAAAACTTGTAGGTCCATCTCTTGATCAATTGTGTATAAACATTTAATAATACGCACAACACAATTGATCATCAGAAGCTCGGTCAAAATCCTTTCAAGGACTGAAATGACCAGTAGGTTTTTTTTCAAGTGTCCGAAACTCATTATTGCTCAAAAAAACCAAAAAAAAAAATTCATCGTAGCTTAAGAGCACAAATTTAATACTCACTGTTTGCATGATATATCTGATTCGTCCTTAAAGTTACCCATTGTTTTCTTATTTCCACAAAATGTTAACAAATCAATGGGTTCGACTTCGGTTGAAGACGTTTTTTCATTGGTTGTCATTGTATCAGAGGTTGAGGCTATTTCAATGGATGTTGCCCTCGTGGTTCCTTTTGTTCCCTCAGTTGCTGGTGTTGTGCTTTCAGTGATTGACGCTGAACCTTCAGTGGTTCCCTCAGTAATGGTTCCTGTATCCTCAGTGGTTTCTCTAGTATCTTCAATGGTTGCTCCTGTATCCTCAGTAGTGGCTTCTGTATTCTCTGTGGATGCTCTTGTATCCTCAGTGGCTGTTCCTGTGCCCTCAGTGGTTACTCCTGTACCCTCAGTGGCTGCTTCGGTTTCCTCAGTAATGGCTCCTGTATCCTCAGTGGTTGCTCCTGTTTCCTCAGTAATGGCTCCTGTATCCTCAGTGGTTTCTCTTGTATCTTCAATGGTTGCTCCTATATCCTCAGTAGTGGCTCCTGTTTCCTCAGTTGTTGCTCCAATATCCTCAGTGGTTGTTCCTGTACCCTCAGTGGTTACTTCTGTACCCTCAGTGGTTGCTCCTGCATCCTCAGTAGTGGCGTCTGTATCCTCAGTTGTTGCTCCAATATCCTCAGTGGTTGTTCCTGTAGCCTTTGTGGTTGCTGCTATATCCTCAGTGGTTGCGGTTGTAACATCAGTAGGTTCGATATCGTCATCATCGTCAATTTGCGGAATACAAGTTGGCTAAAAATAAGATTGAAAACTTTTTAATTTCCTGAATTTGATCGGTTAGACCCAAAGTATATATGGATAGTAGGGCGGGTCGATTTAAAAATCGCTCAATGCTCTGTGAAAATCGTATTCTAGGGATCAAAATAAGAAACTTTGCCGAAGGAACCATACCTCTAAAACGAATTCTGATGTCCCCCAATTTGGGTCGAACTTTTCGGTAGGGGCAAATTTTGAAAAATGCCACTTTGACCCATTTAGAGTGCTCCAATCGAGTCCAAATGTATGACCGACCCCCACTAACTTTGGAGGCCCGACCCACCCATGCCAGTGGCACACCTCCTGGAACCCCCTGTGTGGTTCCCCATGCAAACATTTCAAAAAATCACCAGTTTTGGCACTTTACATGAAAAAATCAGAGAAATGGCTATGTTTTTTCTTTATTTTTAATTATTTATTTATAATAATATTTATTATTTATTTATAATAATATCTATTTTTTCTCTTTTGAAATTTATTTAGTCAGAACATATGTAAATGAAAAAATTAATTTAAGTTAGTTATAAAAAAAAAACTAAAAAAATTATTGTTTGAAGTCTTTTTTACTTTCAAGTCTGGGCAATTTCGCACGGCTCTCTAATGTCGTCGTCATAACAGCCTCTACATTTTCCGGTATAACCCGTTTGGAAACGCTAGCTAGCAATTGAACATGTCGTTCCGTTCCTTGTATGTGTGATGCCACTTCTTGTCTGCATTTCTCTTTTTCTCTGCAAACTTTCGATTTATCCATGATGAGAGGTTTGCCATGCTTATCTTTCATTTTAAAATCTTGGAAAAGAGCGGTTCCCAATGCCGATGCTACTCTATCAGGCACACCAAATCTGTCACATACCAAGGCAAAGTTAAAACAATCGTATCTCTCTGTGTATTGTGAACTTGTGCTTCTATCCATATCTTCTTGAACCGGTGGCGGTGCGTATGTTGAATCATCGGGATCTTGGTATGTTGGCATTGATGACATAGACGTTGTTCCTTGCTCTTCAGTTTCCATCACAACTGCGTCCATTGTTAGTCTTCTCTGATTATGTTGATCGTGCATGAACTCTTTGAGGCGTTCGGGAACCCAGCCGCATTCACATGGAGTTGCCTTCAAATAGCATTTACATGTTCCAATGTAAAAAATTGTTTCCAGAGATTTTACATACTCTGTAAATTGTTGGGTTTTGTTTCTTCTCTTGATTTGCTGTTGATACTTGTCAAGCAATTTATTCAATTTATTAAATACACTTTTTTTCAGCATTATTTCCATACCAAGTTTTTCCCAAATTGCATTCAACTTATCTTGTACTTGAATAGTGAATGATTTATGGGAAAACTTTTTTTGTTCTGTTTTAGCACGTTCGCTTAAGTAAAAATAATATCTCAAGATATCCAGATGGGTTGGTCTGCAATTGTGTCACAGTGATACCTTAATTTTTTAAAAGGGTTGCGGTGCATTCCAGTGATACCTTAATTGTTAAAATGGTTGCATAAAATGCGCATTTCTTAAGAAGGTGGCATAAAATACCCACAAAAAGGGTTGTAAAAACAACCTTCATTTCTTAAGTAGGTGCTATTAAAAAAAAACTCCACAAGTAAGTTTACGGCATGCAGCTGTGTCTTGTGGTGCCTTAAAAAACGCACACAAGCAATTTTCCGATTTGCAATTGTGTCACAGTGATACCTTCATTTTTTAAAATTGTTGAATAAATTTCTAAAGAGAAAAAAACCTCTAAAAAGAAAAAAACATAGGCATTTCGCTGATTTTTTCAAGTAAAGTGTCAAAACTGGCGATTTTTTGAAATGTTTGTATGGGGAACCCCAGGGGGTTCCAGGGGGTGTGCCACTGGCATGGGTGGGTCGGGCCTCCAAAGTTAGTGGGGGTCGGTCATACATTTGGACTCGATTGGAGCACTCTAAATGGGTCAAAGTGGCATTTTTCAAAATTTGCCCCTACCGAAAAGTTCGACCCAAATTGGGGGACATCAGAATTCGTTTTAGAGGTATGGTTCCTTCGGCAAAGTTTCTTATTTTGATCCCTAGAATACGATTTTCACAGAACAATGGGCGATTTTTTTGCCTCCCCACAAATCGACCCGGCCTAATGGATATCCTTGGTAGATTACAGATTTTCCTTAGACTATCCGGAATTAAGGAAGAATTCCTTATATTCTAATTCGGTTATAAACAAGATATGGTGACCATAATATTAAAAAGTGCCTCATATCTGAAATCAGTTTCTTCTCAAAACAGGGATTTTCCGACCATGTTCTGACCTTCAGTTCAGACAAATTTTCACTCGGGTCTACGACAAATGTCTAAGTCAAATTTCATAAAATTATTTTTCTACAACTTACCGATGTAATATCCGCCAAATCACACACACTTGCACCTTGCAAAGTACACACCATTCCATCTGGACAATGACGCACTGTATTGGCATAGTGTGTCGTGGCGCCAAAGCAAAAACCATAACTTGTTTGATTAACACAGGCAAAACGTCCCTGAGTTGGTGCACAATTATCACAATTATCTTCAGCACAAATCGGTAACTTGCCGTCTAATTGGGAGACGCAAATGATTTTCTGGTCAGTGCAGAATGACCCAGGGGAACACTTGATAACCTGATTGGTCATTGTGCCATGGTAACACATGGAAAATGTACGTTCATCCAAGCAGGCGATGCCATTTGGCAAGCATTGTGAGCATGTGCCGTGCAATACTGCACTTTGAGGTCGCCAAAAAGAGCTAAAAATCTTAAAAAGAAAACTAGCTGATATAATCAAAATGTAGTTATTTAATATTGATATAATCACCAAAAGCACTTTCCACAAAAGACAAAAAATCATGGTGTACGCGTATTTGTATTTATTTTATATAGTTTTTTTTTTTTTAATTTATCTTTATTTCCTGATATTTCTCTGTTGACGTTTCTATATCCAATGTTTTTCTTTTCTAAAATTTTAACCTGCATCTTTATGGTCTCTTCGTGAACGACTAATCTACTTTGGTATTTTTTACGCATTTTGGCAAAATAATTTTATTACAAATCGTAAAGATAAGCTTTACTTCATTTGTGATTTAAGCTAGACAAGCCCATGTTATTGGTTTATAGTTTTACTTGTTGTGACCTACTTTATTATGTTTGATTTCTCGGAAATGGCATATTTTTTTGGTAGAATCATTTTCTAATTGTTGAAGTAGTAGTTTTTCTTGAATTGATTATCGTTAGATCTCAAAATGTTTGTAGAACATGTAATCGACTTTACTTAAATAGTTCAAATAAATTTGTTTAAACTTTAACTAGAATGAGCAAAGAAACTTTGTTAGAATTTGCATCATATTTGGGCTATTCACAGTTTAATCGTATATTAACAAAGCGTATTTATAGCATTTGTTATTTTTGTAACTATGAGCACTTCAGTGTGTGACAGCCGTATTCAATAATTTTGCAACGCTGTTATATATGCTGTAGACAGGGCATAAAAATACGAGGCACAAAAACACCTCCAAGGGCTATTTTTATTTACGTGTGTCTGCGTATATGCGTTTGCATGCAAAACAAAAACAAAGCAAAATACGCTTACGTAAGTTGGCGTAAAAGTAACAAATCGTAAATTAAACAGACCTGCGTACTTAAACTGTAAACACCCTTATTCTATTCATTTGTCCTTTCCTGAAAAACAGGGGCTGAATTAAAGCATCCGTGAACGAACGAGCAAACGAATCTGATTATTTGATTATTATTCTGATTATTTGATTCTGATTATTTTTTTTTTGGTATAACGAGATTCGATCGAATTTTAATCGAGATTTGTGTTTGATTGTAAACTGAAGAATTTTTATGCGCAGCGATTTGTGAGAAAAATGTAAAAAAATTAAAGCTAAAATGCATATCATCGCTGCGCCAAAGAAATCAGTTGTGATTTTTGACGTAGAATTACGTCTTACAGCGGAGTTTGTATGGGGGTATTTTCACAAATTTTTTCAAGGCCATGCCCCACGTTTTTTGGGGGACACTTTAGGGCCTTATCCTTATCCTCCATCTGGCACAGAAAGTTTTTACAATTGAAATAATTTTTCTATTCAGCCGTCACCTCTCTGCAGACAATGGCAAGCCTCAGAGAGTTAAAACTGCCTTGAAAAACTTCTTGAGAACATAAGCCGTTCGGGGTCGGCGTAAAACATGTAGGTCCAGTTCTCGATCATTTGTGTGCAAACATTTCACATCACACATAACACAATTGATCATAAGAAGCCCTTTCAAGGGCTGAGATGACCATTTCGTTTTTTTTTTTCTTTAGGGCCTTATACAGCCTTTCATAAAATATTCATCGTACAAAGATAAAATTTATGCCAAAATATCAGCAAAATTTTGTGCATAAAAGGAATAGCTAACTTTGGATTTTGTCACTTCTTTAATAAAGCCACAAAAGATAGCAAAATAAAAGAAGGTAAATTCACATTTTTGTATGAGAAAAATGCATTGATGATTCAGTTGCTGCTGACGCTCATAAGCTTGTTGCTTTAGTTTGTGCCGAAATCTCGAACGCAACATCGTGTTGCTTGTTGAATAGAATCGTTTTATGAATATCTCAGACCTTTGCAAGCAATGCATACATATATAAATGCTTGCGCCGCTAAAAAATTTTCAGTCTGCTGGAAGACTCCAATCACTTAGGGTAGCGTCGTTTTGTCCGCCTGATGCCTGAGAAAATAAAACGTTGCAATATGTGGAAGCGATGCATGGTTCATTATATTAGTTTATAAAGGGTGATTTTTTAAGAGCTTGATAACTTTTTTTTAAAAAAAACGCATAAAATTTGCAAAATCTCATCGGTTCTTTATTTGAAACGTTAGATTGGTCCATGACATTTACTTTTTGAAGATAATTTCATTTAAATGTTGACCGCGGCTGCGTCTTAGGTGGTCCATTCGGAAAGTCCAATTTTGGGCAACTTTTTCGAGCATTTTTTTTGTTGCCAAAAATGGAAGAACTGAACTTGGTTGACATGTGGTTTCAACAAGATGGCGCTACATGCCACACAGCTCGCGATTCTATGGCCATTTTGAGGGAAAACTTCGGAGAACAATTAATCTCAAGAAATGGACCGGTAAGTTGGCCACCAAGATCATGCGATTTGACGCCTTTAGACTATTTTTTGTGGGGCTACGTCAAGTCTAAAGTCTACAGAAATAAGCCAGCAACTATTCCAGCTTTGGAAGACAACATTTCCGAAGAAATTCGGGCTATTCCGGCCGAAATGCTCGAAAAAGTTGCCCAAAATTGGACTTTCCGAATGGACCACCTAAGACGCAGCCGCGGTCAACATTTAAATGAAATTATCTTCAAAAAGTAAATGTCATGGACCAATCTAACGTTTCAAATAAAGAACCGATGAGATTTTGCAAATTTTATGCGTTTTTTTTAAAAAAAAAGTTATCAAGCTCTTAAAAAATCACCCTTTATTTGATATTTTAAAAACGCAGCGTTACTACATATAAACTATATATAAATCAAGAATCGTAACTGCTTGTGTTGTTGTTATTAATACGTATGTATGAAATAGTCGCATACATATATTTCTTTCGTTTTTGTAGTTTTTTTAATGGTTTTTGTTAATCTTCAGCAAGCTTAAAGCAATAAATAATACAAAAAAAATTATATTACTACTATGCTACTTTACATATACGGAGATGGCATTAATGCTATTAAAAACTTCATTTATTTTTAAAATATAATAAATTCGAATTATTTATTGAACTTATTTTATATACAGGGTGTCCAGCAATTGAGTGCAACTATTTACGTAGCTGAAAGGTTATGTCGAGCTGAGCAAAAAGTCGTATGGGAGGGGGGTCTATATTCACATTCTTAGGAGCTACAGGGATAATTAATATTTCACGACTTTGGTTTACGTTATTGTTTCTAGCAGGAAAAGTAACTTACATAAAACTTATTTTGATAGCTCATTATACAGGTATTAGAATCACCTCTCTAACGGCATATCTACAAACCCCACCAACTTTACTTTTACCAATCTGTGATCGTGTGAAGATGAAATCAATTGGTTGAAACTACCAAATTTCAACTTTGAGTGCAAATTTTTTTAGAATTTCGCGTAATACGAGGGGTGCCTTTTATATTTCGGGATTAGAGAACAAAAACAAATATTAATCATCGAAAATCACTTTATTGTTTTTCAAAATATTCTCCATTAAGATCTATACACTTTTGCATGCGTTTGAACCAATTGTCGAAGCACTTTTGCCACTCTGATTGAGGTATCTCCAAAACATGCATTCTGAATGCCGCAGCCGCTTCTTCGGGCGTCGAAAATCGTTGTCCACGCAGTTTATTCTTCACGGTTGGGAATAAAAAGAACTCATTCGGTGCCAAGTCAGGACTATACGGCGGATGACCTATCAAATCGATGTTTTGGGTGCTCAAAAATGCAGTTGTTTGAGCCGATGTGTGAGAGCTCGCATTGTCGTGGTGAAGAGTGATCCGTCTTCGGCGGTTGGTTTTCCTGATTTCTTGGAAGACAACTGGCAAACAAATGGTTGTGTACCACTCAGAGTTGACTGTTCTGCGTTGTTCTAGTGGTACGGTTGCGACATGTCCATATTTTCCGAAAAAACAGGCGACCATTTGCTTGGAAGTGCTTCGTGCGCGAACAACTTTTGTTGGATTTGGCTCATCTCGAAACACCCATACAGTCGACTGCTGTTTACTTTCGGGCTCATACGCGTAAATCCACGATTCATCACCTGTCACGAGTCATAGACGTGTTTCGAAGCACCGCGATCGTATTTTTTGAGCATTTCCTTCGACCAATCGACACGAGCCTTTTTTTGAGCGATTGACAAATTGTGTGGGATCAAACGCGAACAAATTTTTTTGACAGTCAAATGTTTATGCAATATTGAATGTATGCTGGTCCCACTTATGCCTAAGGTTGCCTCAATCTCACGATAGGTAACATGACGATCTTGCAATATCAGTTCGCGCACAGCATCAATGGTTTTCGGAACAACAGCTGATTTCGGACGACCTTCACGAAATTCGTCTTGGAGTGAACTACGACCACGATTGAATTCACCATACCATCGATAAACACTGATCCTTGATGGAGCTTCATCGCCAAAAATTGAATTAAGTTCATCCATGCACTGTTGCTGTGTTAATTCACGTCAAAAGTTGTAAAAAATAATCGCACGAAAATGTTCACGATTTAATTCCATTTTTAGACCGAGATGAATCTTTTAAGTTACTATAAACAACACAAATAGCGCTCGTATGTCAAAACGTTCTGAGTACGTATAAGCCAACAAATGTCAAACTTTGCGATAGAGCTTTCAGTTGACAGATTTCAACACCAGGGTTGCCAAATCCCGAAATATAAAAGGCACCCTACGTAAATGAATTATTTTTTGGGAGTAATTTTGTAATTTATTCAATTTTCTTTTCAATGACACCACAAACATTAACATATCTTAAAAAATAAAAAAGTTGGCTGTACTAAAATAATTGTACTAATTAGAAAACAATGACATTATCTAATATATCTAATATTATCTAATATCTATTTATCTAATTGTAATGTCATTATTTATCATTGTTTTCTAATAAGTATAGTTTTTTTAGTGCAGCCAACTTTTTTATTTTTAAAGATATGTTTATGTTTTTGGTGTCATTGAAAAGAAAATTTAATAATTTACAAAATTGATTAAAACAAAAAAATTTCATTTATTACGCAAAATTCAAAGAAATTTGCACTCGAAGTTGAAATTTGGTAGTTTCAACCGATTGATTTCATCTTCACACTATCACAGCTCGGTAACGGCTAAGTTGGTGGGTACCGTGAAATAACTCCCAAATGAAATAACCTCCAACAAAAAAAAGGAAATAACTCCCAACAAAAATTTCAAAAATTTCCATACAAAGTGGGAATTATTTCATTATGAAATAACTCCTAATGCGTTGGCCCTTATTTCGTAATTTTCGATTAGGAGTAATCAGTGCCAAACATCAGTGTGTTAAAAAAAAAATGACAAGTGTTACATATGAAATTATTGTAAAGATTTCGCATACTGCATTTTTTGCCACGATTGTAAAGATTTCGCATACTGCATTTTTGGGTCTGACAATATTGTCAAACTCATTAACGAAAACATTCCCAACAACAACAATAAACGAATTTTAATTGATGGTACATTCTCAGTTGTGCCGGTTGGATGTTTTAAGCAACTAATTTTGGTTCACATTGAATATTATGTAAAGGTATGATGACCGCGAGGGGGGGCGGGGCGGTAGCGGCGCGGACACCTGCCGCGGAATCGCGCGCCGCCTTCCGCCGAGTTTTTCTTCTCTATATAAAAAATGAAATGTACATATTTATGTATATACTTGGAAATATTATAAATAAGTAGCGTTCACCATTTTTGATTGGGAGTTTCTTCATTTTGGTTGGGGTTTATTTCATTGAGATTTATTTGAATTGGGAGTTATTTCTTTTTTGTTGGAACTAATTTCATTGGGAGTTATTTCTTTTATTTAGGGGAAAAAAAATAATTGCGAATTAACTCCAAAATGTTAGGACTTTTTTCGTTTTTGCCTTTTGGAGTTATTTCATTTTTTAATGTTGGGAGTTGTTTCATTTTTATTGGGACTTATTTCATTGGGAGTTATTTCATTTGGGAGTTATTTCACGGTACCACGTTGGTGGGGTTTGTTGATATACCGTTAGAAAGGTGATTTTATAATGAGCTATCAAAATAAGTTTTACGTAAGTTAGTTTATCTGCTAGAAACAAGAACGTAAACCAAAGTCGTGAAATATTAATTAACCCTGTAGCTCCTAAGAATGTGAAAATAGACCCTCCTCCCACACGATTTTTTGCTAAGCTCGACATAACCTTTCAGCTTTGTTAATTGTTGCACTCAATTGCAGGACACCCTGTATATTACATATTAAAAATATATTTTGTTTGTTAAAATTTAAATTTTCAACTAAATTTAAAATATATATAATTTCTTTACTGCAGGAAAAATAATAACCTCATAATAGTACGTTCGAAAAGTCCATAGGATGACACATAGATGGCGTTACTAGATTTTTTGCCATGATTTTTATTTAGTAGCAACCTTCAAACGATACGTATAAAAATTTGACAACAATCTGACAATTGATACGTGAGTTATAGCATTTTGTGTGCAACTATTGTAATTGGAAAAAAAGGTAAAAAGAGAATTTCGAGTTTTGATAAAGCATTGCTTTTTGATGAAAAAAAATAAAGTAGAAATCAAACAATAGCTTGATAAACAATATTCAGACTCTGCTCCATCGAGACAAATGGTAAAAAGTGGATTGCTGAATTTCAACGTGGTCGTACCAGCACAAATGATGCAGAGCGCAGTGGACGTCCAAATCAGACTGTTATTCCACAAAACATCAAAAAAAATCCACAAATTGGTTATGAACGATCGCAAATTGAAGGTGCACGAGCTAGCTGACATTGTAAAGATATCAGTTGATAGTGTTTTTACCATTTTACACGAACATTTGGGTATGCGAAAGCTCTGTGCAAAGTGGATGCCGCGTGAGCTCACAGTCGACCAAAAACAACAACGAATTGATGCTTCAGAGGAGTGTTTGGCGCTGTTAAACTGCAATAAAATCGAATTCTATCGTCGATATGTGACAATGGATGAAACATGGCTTCACTATTACACACCAGAATCCAAAAGGCAGTCAGCTGAGTGGACAGCAGTCGACGAACCTAATCCAAAGCGAGCAAAGACCCAACAGTCGGCTTGTAAGGTGATGACGTCTGTATTTTTGGATGCGAAAGGAATAATATTCATCGTTTATGTTTATCTCCAGGAAAAGCGTGAGCGTGAGGAACTAGAGGTATACCAGGTCAAGAAGGATGCACGAAAATTCGATCAACAGGTTAAGGTTTCAAGACCGGAGCATCCACTTGTAGAGACGAAAATGGAGATCTGAAGACGGATACACAGTGTGTACTTAGATTGTGGAGACAGCACTTCTCCAATTTACTTACTGGCGACGATTCCACCAATGCCGCCCATGGAGAGCGCAGTTCAGAGCTACCAATCAACAATGACGGAGTGGAAGTACCACCACCTAGCCATGAAGAGGTTCGAGTTGCTATCCAACGACTCAAAAACAACAAAGCAGCGGGTGCTGACGGCCTGTCAGCTGAATTGTTTAAAACCGGCGGCGATGAATTGATAAGGCGCATGCATCAGCTCATCAGCAAAATATGGCTAGCAGAAAGCATGCCCGACGATTGGAACCTCAGTGTACTGTGCCCTATACTTAAGAAAGGAGACCCTACAATCTGCGCTAGTTATAGAGGTATCAGTCTTATATCCATCGCATATAAGGTTCTCTCAAGCGTACTGTGTGAAAGATTAAAGCCGATTACAAAAACACTGATTGGACCTTATCAGTGTGGCTTTCGACCTGGTAAGTCCACCATAGACCAGATTTTCACGCTACGACAAATCCTGGAGAAAACCCACGAACATCAAATTGACACACACCATCTCTTTGTCGATTTTAAAGCTGCGTTCGATAGCCCGAGAAGGGATTGCCTATACGCAACAATGTATGAATTCGATATACCTGCAAAGTTGATTAGACTTTGCAGAATGACGTTGAGCAACACACGCAGCTCCGTCAAGGTAGGAAATGACCTCTCCGAAACCTTCAATACCGAAAGAGGTTTCAGGCAAGGCGATCCACTGTCTTGCGATCTCTTTAACATCATCATGGAGGGGATCGTACGAAAGGCCGGTGCGCATCGTAATGGCACCATTTTCTATAAAGGTGTCCAGCTCCTTGCGTACGCTGATGATATTGATATTGTTGGCAGAACCAAGAGAGATGTTACCGCTGCTTTCGCCGCTATCGAAAAGGAATCACCCAAAGTGGGTTTGACGATAAATGAGGGTAAAACAAAGTATATGCTGTCTACAAACAAGGGAGCGCGGCGTTTAGACTCCCACGTTTCATCCGGCAGCTATAACTTTGAAGTAGTCAAGGAGTTTGTATACCTTGGCACCGCCAGTAATACTAACAACGAAATCAGCCTGGAGATAAAGCGAAGAACAATAATTGCTAATAGGTGCTACTACGGGCTCAGTAAGCAACTAAGTTCCAGAGCCCTCTCTCGATCGACAAAACTAACACTCTACAAGACGCTCGTTCTACCTGTGCTGCTTTATGGCGCTGAGGCATGGGTAGTTTCGCAAACTGGGGGGTGTTCGAGAGAAAAGTTCTTCGCAAAATCTTCGGTCCTGTTTGAGTCGGCGATGACTATCGCATCCGAATGAACCACGAGCTGTATGAGCTCTACGGAGACATTGACGTAGTTCGGCGTATAACTGTGCAGCGACTACGCTGGCTGGGTCATGTCCATCGTATGAACGACGAAGCTCCAGCGAAAAAGGTGCTCCAGGCGAGGGTCGCTGGTCAACGACGACGAGGGAGACCATGCCTCCGATGGATGGACCAGGCTGAGGAAGCCCTAACCGTACTTGGTGTATCCGATTGGAGAAGGCGCGCGCAAAGCAGAGGCGCCTGGCGAGAGCTGATGAGGTCGGTTGAGACCCGGACACGGGTTGATACGACCACCTAAGTAAGTAAGTAAGTGTTTATCTTCAAAAAGGAACCACCATCAACAGCGACTATTACTGTGAACTTTTGGATCGATTGAAGGCTGAAATCGCCAAGAAACGGCCACATTTGCAAAAGAAAAAAAGTGTTGTTTCACCAAGACAATGCACCGTATCACAAATAGATGAAAACGATGTCAACATTTAATGAATTGGGCTACGCACCCACAGCCTTCTCCAGATTTAGCACTCAGCGACTTTTTCCTGTTTCCAGATCTCAAGAGAATATTTGTTGGAAAGAAATTCAAGTCCAATGATGAAGTAATCGCTGAAACTGAGGCCTATTTTGACAAGAAAGAGAAATCGTACTATAAAAGTGGTATCGAAAAGTTGGAAAATCGCTATACTCGTTGTGTCGATCTCGAAGGCAACTATGTTGAATAATATAATCGAGTTTTATCAAAATTTTGTTTTTTTCTTACTTATTCTACGGACTTATTGACTGACCTGTTACCCGATCCTTAAAAAAAGCTTCATTAATACAACTTTCAGAGCAGTGTAGTAATCAAAAGTTAAAGTTAGCTCAACTTGCGCTACAATTACAGCTACGAGCCACAGACGTACTACGCATTCTGTGCGATTCCGCGCATTTAGTACATTTTAACTTTTGACAGGTCACACTACGTACTACAAGCTACACCATTCTGGTTCCCACTTTAACTACATAGTATCCACTTTTAGAGCTGAAAAAAAAAATCTTTTCGGCCATTAAAAAGTTGAAAATATCTGCTCTTAAAAAACGTTTTTATAAGCGCTAGCACTAATTTGGTTAGAGCTCGAAATAAAAACACAATCCAAATTATTTTTGATCACATATACATTAAGTTTCATTCTTTATTTTCACATATGTTTTTGTTGTTTTGTTGTTGTTGTTGCAGTTAATTTTAAAATATATTTGGCCCCATTGATATTTTTGGGGTTTATAAATTTATAGTAATTCAATAAATAACAAAAAGTTTAGATTATATAATGAATGATCATTTAAAAATGATAAACGTTAAATTAATTTTAATTAAAAAAAAAAAATCTAAATAAGAAAATAGTGCATAAAAAGAAAATGCAGTAAAAATAAGCACAAATTAAAATTTATGTAGGTATGTTTTTCATTTAAATATAATGTGAATTTATAATTTTTAAGAAATTGATTGTTTTTATTAAAAATACATAAATTAAACTTAGTTTAAGAGTAACAATAAAAATTGCTTAAATATGCATTTTATAGAAGTAAGTGTGTGTGTGTGTGTGTTTTGTTTGTATGTATGTATGTATGTGTTTGTGTAAATTTTTACGTATGCATTACAATTAATATTTAGATAAACTAATCAAATATAATAATTAACATTAGATTTTCTTTTTTTTTATTATACTAAGCATTGAAATAATATTTAAAAATATGTGATTTTTTTTTATTTGTTTAGGGCAGACGAAATCATACTAAAACTAACAAATAAAAAATAAAATTATATTTATAATAATTATAATTCTAAGTAATAAAAACACATACAACTGATACAACAATTGATTTGTTTTTTTAATTTTTTTCTTCTTCTTTTTTTAATATAAAGCATTTAACACACACGTGCAAAAATGCTTCAACTTTACTTAAGGCTATAATTCGTTTTTTTTTTTTTTAAATTAACAATAATCATAGTAGTTAAAATTTTAATTTAAATTGTTACAGTTTCATTTGGAGTTTGACAACATTTTGAAACAATTTCACTGTTCATTTTTGTTTAATTTGACAATTTTTATAGTCTCAATTCAAATATCTGCTCTTAGTTGCTATAGAATGCAATTTTTAGTTTGAGGTTAGAATTTTGAAATCAAAACGCTTCGAAGTAAGTGGTACCTAGAAGAAGAAGAAGAAAAGAGAAAAAAAACAACGAGGCAAATTAAGCGCTGAGAGCATTTTTCAATAGATTTTGAAACAAAACAATAACATTTTGAAATAAAAAAACAAAAATTTAAAATACATAAATAAACAGTGGTGTTTTTATATGTGGGCTTATAGAGTTTTGCCTAAAAATTATAAAAATTTACAGCTTTTAAGAAGCTTATTTCTTAGTTTATCAAGATTTAACAACAAGTTGACATAGCATATAATTCTCAACAGGTTTACAAATTTTGACAGAGTTTTAAAATATTTCTTTGTTGCAATTTTTTATTTATAATTTGCTTAGAAAAAAAAACAAATGTTTAACTTTTAAAATTTTCATAAACAACACATTTTTATTTTAATTTTGTAGCATGTTGATTTATATAAAAATTAAAAAAAAAATTTTAGAAAATTGTTGCATTGCAATTTTTACAGTGTATAGCTATTTCTGAATAACAACAAAAACGTTTAACTTTTAAAAAATACAATGTGTAATTTTAAATTTAACTACCTCTATTTTTTTGTAACTCTTGTAAATTAAATATAAATAAATATATATTTATAATATAGAATACATATTTATAGAATTTCGTTTATTAAATGTTGTTGCTTTTGAAAATATGAAAATAGATGTATGCATGTGTGTGTGTGTGTATGAATGTTTTTCAATATATATATATTTAGTATATGCAGGCGTGTGTGTGTTTTGTATATATATATATTGTGTGTATATATATAGTGACAACGCTGTTTATATGTATGTATGTTAATATGTTGTTGTTAATATGCAATGAATATGTGTTTTTGTATTATTTGTCACTTAAATAAATATAAAATTACGCTCATGCCCAATATCGCAACAACAACGTGTAAATATTTATTGTTTTTTTTTTCTTCTTTAATTTTAATTAAACATCAACAAAATTTAAAAATTTTCACATACTTTAAAAATATTTAATTTTTTACTTGACTATATTATAAATATTATTGGTTTTTTTATTTGTATTTTTTTTTTTTGTATGGTGTTTATTTAAAGTAGTTTTAATGTTTTTTTTCTTTTAATTTATTATGCTTAAAGAGCTTTAAATATTATTATTTTTTAAAAAATTAATTAATTTCATTTACTTAATTTACTAATTACTCTAATTAGCGCTCCGTTCTCCTCCTTAAGGCGTTGATTTTCCGTTTTAAAAACTTCCAATTGCTGTATGTGGTGCAGTCACATAAGAGAGAGAGAGAGAGAGAGAGAGAGAGAGGTGTTGAAAAAGAGAATAAAAATCGATTAGTTTGCTGTTTCATTGAGAGTTTAAAGAAAATCACATATATACAAATTAAATCTGTTATTGAACTATATATATATATATAACATGGATTAGCGCCAAAAAGTATGCTTGCATTAATTGTTGCAGCACACAAGAATAACAACAACAACAACAACAATGTGCTCGCTGCTTGCTAGGTGGTGGTGCAGGGTTAACATTATTAAAAAGTAGAGCTTAAATAAGTAAACGTGTTGGTTTTATAGCAAAAAAATATCCTATATATCAATGTTTGTTTTATGGAAATGGCAAAATATGCTTGAATTTTTTAAAAAAAAATTTCCTAAAAATTAAATTCATTCAACCATCTGGTAATCGGGGCACTAAAATAGCTCTAAGGCTATCAGAATTCTAAGTATTTCAGTATTTATTTTTTGTCGATTACTTATTTTATGCTTTTGACTGTATATTTCGATGAGTTAAAAGTATCACATTATTTGTCTCAGTGATTTGTCACCTTATATTACAGTACTTCTCAAACTGTTTAGTGGATTTTTTTGTTCTTGCATGTGAGTTTGATGCCTATCAAACTGTTCGAATAAATTTTCCAGTTATTGTAAAATTTTGTTCCCCTTTGTTTCTCTAATTTTAAAATCAAGTTTCGGAGCTGTCATTCCATCACTTCAGTACTTCTCAAACTTATTGAGTTTATTTTCCAGAGCCTCACTGGTAGTAACCATTAGGGTGAACAAAAAAATATTGATAAAATACGATTACTTATAATGGCAAGTTTATGATACGATATCAAATTAAAAGTAACGTATTCGCATTATTCTTTATCGTAAGAGTCTCGGTAATACTTGTCCGAACATAAATTTAAATTTTAATACAAATTTTATTCGGACACCGAAAATAATACCTATAGTGAAAAAAATTGCACGTGTATGGACGTTTTAAAAGTTTACGTTTGAGTAGTATTTAATATGGGTTTAAAATTTACACTAAATTTAACAATTTTGTAACATAACCAGTAAGAAAACATCTAAATTACCACCTTGTTCAAAGAGAAGGGTTCATTTATTGAAAAAAATTAAAGTAGAAGTTTATTCATCCACATCAATATTGTCGCCTTCAAAATAGTCCCCGTCGACTGCAACGCACTTATGCCAGCGCTTGATCCAGTCACGGAAACCTTTCTGGAACACGGTTTTTGGTATGGCCTTCAGAACGTTCACCGATTTTTCCATGACCTCTTCTTTGCTGGTGAAACGCGTTCCTCAAAGCGGTTTTTTGACTCGATCGAACAGTAAAAAATTACACGGAGCCAGGTCAGGTGAATTTGCCGGCTGCTGGATGGTTATCGTGTTATTTTTGGACAAAAAGTCACGAATAAGATGACCATTGTGCGATGGTGCATTATCGTGGTGCAAAATCCTTGAATTGTTTTGCCACAACCGCGGTCTTTTTTGGCGAATTGCTTCAAGTAAACGTCTCATAATGCCCAAATAATACTGTTTATTGACCGTTTGACCATCTGGCAAAAATCCATAGTGAACTACACCATTGTAGTCCATGATAACGTGGTTTCTGCGGTCTCGGTTCGTCTGGCGACCGCCATTCACTCGGCTGATGCCTGGTTTGCGTCTCATACTCGTATACCCATGTCTCATCACCAGTAATGATAGATTCGATGAATGATTCTTCGTTTTCGACCATTTCCAGCATGTCTTTCGCGATAGTAACTCGGTCTCTTTTTTCCCATGAAATTGAGTTCTTTCGGTACCAACTTCGCAGCGACACGTCTCAAGACCAATTCATTCTTCAAAATGTTCCGAACGGATCCAATTGAAATGCCGACGCCCTCTGCTATCTCTCTAATCGTCAATTCGCGATTTTTGACCAACATTTCTTTGATTCTTTCAACGTTTTCTTCGGTAGACGAGCACGATGGCCGCCCGGTACGAGGGTCGTCTTCTACTTCGTCTTGGCCACTCACAAATCGGTTAAATCACTTGTTTGCCTTCTGATATGATAGAGCAGAGTCACCGTAACATTTCACCAACATTGTACGCGTATCGGCGAAGTTGAAACCATTTTTCACACAAAAATTTGATAAAAACTCGTTGCTCAATATTGTCTTCCATCGTAAAAATCGAAGATACGAAAAAAGTTGTTGTAAACAGGACGCTGTCACTTTACCAAATGCCAAAGAGAGACGCTGATATTTGGCAGCCTTGTCATAGGCACATGTGGCAACCTACTAAAAAAAAATTTCGAATCGGACAGTTAAGTCCGGATCACAGTATGAATGAACCTATCTTTTTGAGCAAGGTGGTATGCCTTTGACATATTTAGTTGTTGTGTTAATAATCAATAATTTTAAAACAATTACACTGCGCGACAGCCAAAATGTATCGGAGAAACCACTGCTTGTTTCTAGAGCACTACCTCATACTCCGTTTTGACGTAGAGGGTCTCAATTTGTTTTAATTGGTTCACTAATTCTGCGGATTGTGGAGCCATTTCGAATTTTTATTTTAATTTAAAATGAGAAAGAAAAACATAAAACAATGTGTAAAGGATTCATTTGACCAATACAAATGTATGGAAAATAAAATGAAGGTACTCCAATTCCCCCTGATCCAACACTCTCCTTGTATTTATTTTTTTTTTTGTAAGATGATCTGAGTAAGATTTTATGGGTCATGAAATTGCCTCCATAATGTTCATTAGCAAAATTCATTAACTTACTTTTCATGAGAAAAATTTGTAAAACAAAAACAACAAAAAAAAAAAAAAAATAAATATGAGATTATATAAATAAAGAAATACAAGATTGAGAATACCTCCCTCCATTTTATTCTCCGTACATTTTTATTGGGCAAATGAATCCTTTAGAAAAGTAATGTCTAACCGATAGTTCGCGGGCGCCTGGTAGCTCGCAACCATATTTTTAGGCGCCCTCAATGCTTATAACATGCTTATAACATGTTCATACCGACTAAACTTTACACGTTAAAAAAAAATGAGCTTTTCATTCAACACGATCGTTCACACTGCCTGAACTAGTTTCGAATTGATAGCGACAGCAGCTTTGTAGCTGCAGGGTTATTTGTTTGCAGACGCTACCATTCCTTTCTGTGGCACCTAATGCCATCAATAAATTCTTCAGATGCACAATTGTGTATGAAATATGAAAGAGACCTTGCTTTTCTATTTTTCGTTTTTATGAATTTTTATTTTGTGTTAAAATGTTATAATAAACAATATTTCATTACTGCCCAATAAACCACAAAACGAACTCAGGTTAGTTTCGAATTAGTAACGAAACCGAGAACTCGGGTCAGAATTTCTTATTCGATACGAATACATTTTTAATATAAAATTTCACTTTTCTAAGAAGAGTTAAAATTAACACTACAATCAAAATACAAATAAAATACATTTTACAATGCAATAGCGAATAAATTTTAGTATAAAATTTCACACTTCTAACAAGAGTTAAAATTAAAACAACTTTCAAAATACAAATTATTTTTTTATTTATTTGCTTTTAATGTATCAATGGAATAAAATACAATTCTTTTCCTAATTTAATTTAAAAAAAAAAAACCTTTTTAATGTCCACGTTACCATGTGTTCAAAACGGTTCTCTTTAAAATACTTTTAGGAGTGTATCCTACAGTGCGTACTTTGTACTATGGTTGGCACTAAAGGTCTACAGAAAACCATCCATTCTATTTGTACAAACAGATAAATTTAGTAAGAAGTTGATATTATTGGTAAAAATACAACAACAATGAGTAGAGCTCAAGGTATATTTAACAAGGTAGTGTCGTCTCGGAGCGGTGGGTACCGTAGCTGTCAAACACATATAATATTATAATTTGCAAATTGTGTTATTTTGTTTGCTTTTATTCGTAAAAACCTGTTATTGACATGTGCGGTACCCAACAAAAGAGATAATTTTAACTATTAACACTACCTTGTCTTATTCTACCATGAGTAGAGCTTAACTTATGCTTACATGTTTTGGATTGAGCTGAGAGCGTATGAGCTCTTTCTCTAGCTCTCATTATAGTGTAAGCTTTTTTTTCTCTTTATCGGCTCCTCTAAGCAGAGTACCTGTTTTAACTATTTTTTTTTAAATGGATATATCCATTCAAAATGGATATTCCAGATAGTTCTCTTTGTGTTAATATCGTGTTTTTACTTTTTCTATGCAAATAAAAAAAAAGTAATGGTGTAATGGATATGGATTCTGTGAATCGATAGCTTTACACATAAGGTGCTTGTGCCACATTTATTAATTTTTAATTTCATTAAGTTGTCGACAAAAATGCCTTTTTATGAAATAAATTTAAAACGTTAATGCATTGCACTTATATAAAGAGTTTCCTTTTATTGTTTTGTTGAAATAATTCCCTCTTTATTCTCTATGATTTTGATGTCACATATCCAGATGTTTCAAGTAGAGAAAAAAATATTACCGATTTACTGTTTGTTGCGTATGTTCTCAAACTAGTATTCTTGATGCATGATAATTTCACTCTGTCATATATGTTCTATCGTTATGTAAAGGAGAAATATTCCATGCATACTCAATGCTTAGAGAGCGAAACCGATACAAGTTGATATAAGAAAAAATAACAACACATAACTAGTATGCTGTGGATGGTTCTTTGCAGAGCTTTAGTTGGCACAGTGTTGTAACTACGCAGTGTAATTCTTGTTTTTCTTTAGACATGCGAATTTTTAAACATAAGTAGCAAGCCACCCGCACGATTTTGTGCGCAAATATTGAAAAAAACGTGCTTTCAGGTGAGGCTGCAACTACAGCTGCTATAAGAAGTAAGTCGAAATAAGAGCTGTAAGAGGCTGAAATAATTTGGACTTCATGAACTGCAACGAACTTCATGGACTTTAATTAACTTGAAAATTAGATGAATACAATAACTTTTGGTCCTCCACCAGAGTTTTTATGACTAAAACTTCTCTTATTTGGACTACGTTTCTACATAATAACACAGGTATACAGCAATTCTATTAAAGTTCTGTCTGTAATAGAAAACCTTTTTTAATACCTTTTTTTTTTTTGATCGCTTAGTCCGAAAATCAACATTAAATTAAAATGATCTTTACTTAAAATTAAAAAAATAAATATACGTATATGTAAGAACAAAATAAATAAATCACGGATACGCCTCGAAAGCAAAACATATTGAATTTTGAAAAAAATGTGCTTTCCATGTTGATTAATGAATTTAGTGACTTCAAATTAGTAAGTTAGTTGCAAATATGTGCGAAATTCTCCTATAATATTTACTTATTATATTTATATTGACTTAATAAAAAACCTGATAAAAACTACAAAAAGTTTCAGTCACTTTAAGACTAAAACTATTATTTTTCATTTTAGATGCACAAAAGTTTTTCTATAGAAATATTTGAGCAAAAAAGAAAAAATTCTTCCAATCGAGTATTAAAAAAGGAAAAATAACATGAAAGAAAAATCGAAAACAATCATTAATATTTTTATTTTAATATCCAACCATTTATAAATGAGTGTGTTGTTGTGCTTAATTTTTTGTATTTTTTAAATTTTTTATTGCACATACAAAAACCTTATGTAGACTATTTTATATTATTTAAAATATTTAATATTAATTTAATATAATTATATTATAATATTTTCAGTTTTCTCTGAAATGTTTTACCAATTTAAATAAGAATAAACTATAGCACTAAATTAACGCTTTTGCCATAATTATCGATTTGGGTAAGTAATGAAAATTTCTTTTTTGATGATCTTAAAATCTTTACAATCGTTACTAATTCGAAACTAACTCGAGTTCGTTTTGTGGTTTATTGGGGATTGGATATTTTTGAAATTCTGGTTTTGTAAGTGATTCGATTATATCAGAGAACGAAAATAAACGAAACGATATCCGAACCGATCTCTCAGAGAGTCGATACAACGTCGATAGTTTGTATTCGGATCGTTAGTGAGGGTAAAAGAAACACGAAACCTTTCAGTGAAAGAGAGAGCTAACGTAATTTTTATAATTTTTGCTAATGTGTCATTACATGGCAGAACGTAGTATTATACTACGTTCACATTGAGAGCTTAATGCGCATTTACGAAATTGAATGTATATATTTGTCTCTTTTACTCTTACAAGGAGCATACGGCCACGCATTCTAAATTGCTAATGCGCATTTCGTTAAATGCGCATTTAGCCCTCAGTGTGAACATAGTATAATACTACTACAAATGCGCATTAGCAATTAAGAATGCGTGGCCCTATGCTCCTTGTAGGAGTAAAAGAGACAAATATATACATTCGATTTTATAAATGCGCATTTAACTCTCAGTGTGAACGTAGTATAAGACTGTTACAGGTTTTTTTTGCAATTTTAAAACTTCTTTCACATTTTATAGTTTTTATTACACTTTTTATATAATATTTTCACTCAAATTAGCACAAATTTAATACCCGCGACCGCACTGTTTGCAACTTGGAAACATAAAATATTTTCTGCATTTGCAATTTCTACGAAATTCGTCGTTTTGACATTAATGTTGCTTCTCATTATCCACTCTTCGTTGACGCGTGAGAGCACTCAGCGCAGCGGCCCTACCTTATCATTGTATCATGGTGTCATTATAGAAAAGGAAACCAAAGCAAACGTTTCATTAATGATCATTGTTACGCATTAAGGCATTGAACGATTTCTTGTCTCACTTGTTTGCACACAGCGTGAGACGACTTTTATTTTTGTTGTTTCACAGCAAACAAAAAGCAAAAAACAAAGGAAGAAGAGAATTGTGCTGAAAATTTTCTAAAGAAACGAAGCAAAAATACAAATTGTGCAAAATTATGCGAAGTCAAGGTTGATTAATATAGGTTAAGTCACTTGAGAGAAGCTCGATCGAACTGTCAGAATGGATGAAAGGAAATCAAGATAAAAAAAGTCTGAATCTGTACAATTTTTAGCTAACAGCTACTTTGACAGTTCGAGCAAAGGCGAAAAAAGAGTGCTTTTCTCTCAAGTGACTTAACCTGTATTAATGAGCCTTGTGCGAAGTAGAAAAATGTTTTTGTTGTTATGCGACGATCGTTGTTTCGGTTTCATTTGTGTCTCTTGGTTACACAATTTTTTTCGTTTTGTTTATAGTTTTGCTAGTAAGAGCAAATGAAAAACAAAACAGACGCTCAATCGTTCTTTCGTTATTTCAATCGTTTTTGTTTCGTAGGTTTGAAAGATCGAAACGCAACGAAATGGAACAATTTGCTCATGATACAATTATAAGGTAGGCTCACAACATTTAAATGGCTGCTCAAGCAACAAGTTTTGCAACAACAAAGCTGTGAGAACGCTAAACGTCAAATGAGAAATACAACAAAAACAATAAGAAAACTAAAATTCGACCAGCCGATTTTGACATAGAGCTGCCTTTTTACTCCAACTTGAGCCTACCTTATAATTCTGCCATGGATTTGCTATAGTTTATTTTCGTTCTCTGGATTATATTGAAAATCTCGTTTCGAGAATGAAGTGTGCATTTCTCCCGCTCTCGGATTCAATAGCAAATCGAGAACGAACTTCGTTTTATTTACTTCGAATATCCGAGATCTCGGTTTCATCTCGAATTCGAAACGAATTCGTTTGGTTTATTGGGTGGCTTCATCACTGGAAATACTTTGTTATATAAATACAGCGGAAGCCGAACTAGAGCTTTAGAACACTTCGCAGTGATATTGTACTCAAAATCACATTTAATAAAAACGATGCAATTTTTAAGGTAATGGACCCTGTCATAACACACACAACACAATTGATCATAAGAAGCTCGGTCTAAGTCATTTCAAGGGCTGAAATGGCCATTTAGTTTTTTTGGACCCTGTCATATATAAAAACGTACACAATTTTTCACAAAGCATTTTTCGGACGGCTCATGGACGGTCTCATTTGCGTATCCGCTCGTGGACGCGTACGGTAAAAATCATTCAAGTATATGAGTTAGTTGTATTGCTTTATCGTTCGTTGAGCACGAGCGAACTATTTCGCATCCTTTTCAAAACCCATATTAAATACTTACTTAGACGCAAACTTCCAAAATGCCAAATTTTTGTATGTCTTCTCTACCAGATTAAGTAGATCGAAATCTGAAATTTTTCTTGGTTGTAGGACTGTCTTAAAGTTATATTCAAAAAATTGAGTATACAGTGTTAATTAAAGAAAAAAATTAAATTAACCACTAACAGATCGATTCTGTCGCGGTAACGTTAATCTTATTACCGAAGAAACTCACCTTTTGGTAACATTTACATCCTTTTGGTATTCTACAAGCAAGCGTTACCAGTGAATATTGTTACCATCTCCTTAGGTGGTAACAAGCAAAACAGCCAGATGCAAGGAAAGAGTGTTATTTGTTCTTAAACGAGCTTACGGCTTTTGAAAGCGTTACCGAGTGTACAGAATATCGAATACTAAGACCGGTAACAAATTCCGGTAACAAGATTACTATTACCGGTAACGCGCAGAATAGATCTGTAAACGGTTAATTTCGAAATTTTTTTTTATTTATTTTTACAAATCTTAAAAGTAAAAACGAACTCAAATTTATTAGTTTTCAAAAAAAAAAAAACTTGAAGTACTGTCAAACTTCAATAAAAGGTAACCATACTTGAAAGGAAATCATTAAAAGTAGAAATAGTTGAGTACACACAATTTCAGATAACAACTTTAACGAACAGTTAAGGTGCACAAAGAAGACTTACCGAATTGTTATAATAAAAATTAAGAAGATTTATGTATTTTTTCTAACAAAAGTGTTATTTCATAAGCTCTACACTAAATTCTCTATAAATAAAATAGCTATTTTCTTATGTTTTCCGTTAATCGCTCTTAGTTTTAGTTTAAAAAATCAATAAATTTTTATATTATATAAGAATCGATAAAGACTGTTTAACATTCCATAAAGAATTTACCCATTTCAGTAATACTCAATACTCATATATTTGAGCCTACTTAATTTTGTGAGTACCTGTAATTGTAATGCGATACGATATTGACAATGCCTAGTTTGTGGTAACGTTTTCTATATTAAATCGTCATGTTATATAGGAGTTCATTTTTAAGGCAAGTTCTATCCTAGGAATTGCAATTTGAATTCTTTTTGTTTTTTTTTAATGCTCAGTGCATAATTAGCTCCGTAATAAAATATGATTTAGTACAAAAGAAAACTTAAACTCTCTAAAGTCATGCAAATTTATTTAAAGGCAACATGCAGAAAATATTGATTTTAATAAAAACGAAATTAATTGAAAAAACAAACATTTAAAAAAATCTAACATAAGCATAAAATAACACTGAAAATTGCAATGAATGCTAAGGAGTTGGGGGAAAAATAATATGTTGACATCGGTGGATGCGTTAGAATGAACTTTTATACTGATTAATGCAATGCATTCTGTGAGTGAATCCTGACAGGTGTTGCATCTATCAAGGCAGGAAAGCTTTCAACATGTTGCCTTCCGCAATTCGCTTGCATTCTATTCACGCATTTTTAACTTAGAAATAATCGTACAAAATTAAAAGTACATTTTAAAAAAAATTAGGAATGTTGACAGTTTCAATTGTTGTTTGAAGGTTATTGTTACATAAAAGTTTGATTATAAATCGATTTATATTGGGTCAAGGAAAGAAAATAGTTCGTTTCGTTTTTCATCATAGTTTTTTTATTTTGGCTTATATTTTAAATTTACTTAACTTTAATTAATTTGAATTAACTGTTAATCGTGCAAAACCCTTAATTATGGGCGAAAAACTGAATCAAGTGGTTTCACAGGACTTTACATAGAGCTAAATAAATGTTTGTCGGACGGCGCAAGCTGCTCCGTGCTATACGGTGGATGCATAAAAACATCCCAGAAAAGCTCTCTTAATTGTTGCTGGGGGTCAATTCCCGTTTTGCGTTAAAGTGAAGTGAAAAAAAACTTTTCACAATCGTTTTCATTGGACGTCTTCACTACGCACAAAAACGCGATTCTTGTTCGTCTAATCGAAAGTAGTTGCTGAATAGCATATAAGAGTTGCTGAATGCCTATGAAACAAAGCTTTTATGAAAAAATGTAAACAATGTATAAGAAAGAAGGAAACTTTTGCAAAAATGACTTCATCATTAATTTCATTTCATTTACGCAGAAGATATTGGAAATAAATAAATATGAACAAGATAAGTTTTGCGACAGCATAAAACAGCCAAAAGTAGTAAAGCAAATAGTATTTACTTGTTATTGGCAATATCAACATTTTCCTCTAAATAGTTGATAAGATACTGTTTCTGCGTACCGCTTGTCGTTTTTCCCTAAGCTGCTTTTCTTTTTACATTATTTATTTTTAATTTAAAGTAATTTTCTGTCCATAACGTGCGTTTGCTACCGGCGTTAACTTGCTTTCCATTTCAGCGAAAAATGAACAGCTGTTGCCCTTTTAGCACACAACGGGAATCGCATTTTCCGTGTAAAGGTGAAAACATATTTCACATGACGATAACGCAGAACAGGAATTGACCCCCTGAATTGTTTAAGATATGTGTGGTCGGGCAATGTCGTAATAAAAGACAAAGCCTTTCCCAAAGCCCACTTCGCAATTAAAGTAAACATTATAGCACATAGCAGAGCGTGAAAAACAACCGACCTGCAGAGCAATAAATCGACGGCTTGGAATCATGTTAAAACCCCGAAAGCAAGAAATTTTTCTTTTTGCTTAAAAAAATGGAAATTATCTACTGTGACAAGGGCGTAGTGAAAGGGAAAGGGGGGCAACTAGACCCTAGATATCAGAAAAATTAAAATAACATTATACAAAATTCTTAAAGTGCTACGATTTTATAACAACATTATGACAACATTGTCTGCTGATCTTTGGCGGCCGTGGTGCAGTGGGTAGAGTGTGTGGCCCATACGCCAGAAAACCCTGGTTCGAATCCCACTTGACGCAGAAAGGTTTTTTCAATTGAATTCATTTTTCTGTTCGGCCGTCACCTCTCTGCAGACACTGGCAAGCCTCAGAGAGTTAAAAAAAAAACTGCCATGAAAAGCTTCTTGAGAAAAAAAGCCGTTCGGAGTCGGCATAAAGCATGTAGGTCCAGTTCTCGATCATTTGTGTTCAAACATTTCACAACACACACAACACAATTGATCATAAGAAGCTCGGTCAAAGTCCTTTCAAGGGCTGCAATGGCCATTTCGTTTTTTATGTCTGATAAAAAAAAAATGTTCTTTGAAAACTAAAATCAAATTTAGATTTTCAACTTCATATTCAAGTTTTTCCACTTTAAATTCCACTTTTTCAAGTTTTTAACACAATTTTCAAGCTTATAAAAATAAATTCTCCGCACTTTGGCTGATATTCTGGATACGCCCATCTTTAATTTACAATCATGTTTCTTAAAAAATTCTAAAACTTTGAAAACTTTATTTAAAACGAATTTTACACGAAAATGTTCGATTCCTCGATTTAACTCAAAGTTAAAATCTAAGGGGGTTTTTTTTTTAATTATTACAGAAACTATGACGAAGCCAAAAATATTTTAAATCGATTCTTAGAAAAGGGTCTAATTTTTCCAATTTTTGGGGATTTATTATTTTTCGGGAATATTGCAGTCCCTGCAAGAAATATACTTACACTGAATCATCGATTCTGAAATGATTTCCTTTATATAAGTCCTTCATATAAAAGTTACCAACGGCAGAAAATTTACTTATTTTCGAGAAGTTAGCAGTTAAGATGCTCAAAATATAAATTAAGTACATCCAAATTCTTTTGTTGTTTAAGAATCTTTTGAATGATATGAAAAAAAAGCCAAATTGGCCACTTTTAGCCCTTGAAAGAACTTCGATAAATTTTCTTGACCCCTAGAGTGGGAAGATATAAGAGCTCCTTCAATATTTCCTGTGAACACATCTACCCTCTAATTGCTACCCTTCTGGGGGTACCAATACAAAAACTGTTTATAATAGTTCATATATCACCCAAACTGACCCTTACGAGGGGTGGAATATATAAGCCAGGCCAATTATTTCTTTCCCTTCAACATTTCTTCTGAACACACCTACCCCCTGTTACCCTTCTGGGGGTCACCATACAAAAAATATAGGAACTGTCGATTATAGTTCATATCTCTCCTGAATTGACACCTAGAAGGGTAAAATGTATGAGCTGGTCCTATTATTTTTTACCCCTCAACATTTTTTCTGAACATATCTACCCCCTATATGCCACCCTCATGGGGGTCCTCATACAAAAAATACAGGAAGTGTCGAATATAGTTCATATTTCTCCCGAATTGAAACCTAGAGGTGTAAAATGTGTGTGCTGGTCCTATTATTTTTTGCCTTTCAACATTTCTTTTGAACACACCTACCCACTATAGGCAACCTTTTTGAGGGCCTCATACAAAAAATACAGGAACTGTCGCTAATACTTTATATCTCTCCATATCTCTCCCGAATTGACCCTTAGATGAGTGAAATATATTTTTTGCCTTTCAACATTTCTTTAGAACACATCTACCCCTTATCTGCCACCTTCTATGGGTACCCATATAAAAACAACAAAACTATCGAATATAGTTATATATCTCCCAAATTGAGGGGTAAAATATATGAGCCGGTCCTATTATTTTTCGCCCTTCAACATTTCTTCGAAGCACACCTTACCTTTATTTACCACATTTTTCGGGGTCGATTATATAACCCAAACTGACCATTAGAGGGGTGAAATATATGAGCCTGTCCTATTATTTCTTTCCCTTCAACATTTCTTCCGAGCACACCTACTCACTATATGTCACCCTCTTCTGGAGGGTCACTTACAAAAAATACTGGAACTGTCGATTATAGTGCATATATCTCCGAAATTGACCCTTAGAGGGTGAAATATATCAGCTGGTCTTATTATTTCTTTCCTTTCAAGATTTCTTCCTAACACACTCATTCCCTATCTGCTACCCTTCTAGGGATCCCATGCAAGAAACACAAAAACTGTGGATTAAAGTAATATCTTTTCGGAATTGACTCCTAGAAGGGTCAAATATATAAGCTGGTTCTATTATTTTTTGGCCTTTAAAATTTCTTCTGAGGGCACCTACTCCCTATATGCCACCCTTCTGAGGGTATCCATACAATAACACAAAAACTGTCGACTATAGTTCATGTCTATCCCGAATTGACCCCTAGAGGGTTAAAATATATGAGCTAGTCCTATTATTTTTTGCCATTCCATATTTCTTTTGAACACACCAACCCCATTTCTGCCACCCTTTTGTGGATCCCCATACAAGAAACACAAGAACGGTCGATTATAGTTCATATCATTCCCGAATTGACCCCTAGACGGGTAAAATATATAGCTGGTCTTATTATTTTTTGCCCTTTAACATTTCTTTCAAATACAACTACCCCCTATGTGCCACCCCCTTCTGCGGTCCCTATGCAAAAAACACAGAAACGGTCGATTATAGTTCATTTCTCTCCCGAATTGAAATCTAGAGGGGTAGATAAATTAGCTAGTCCTATTATTTTTTGCCCTTCAACATTTCTTCTGAACACATCTACCCCCTATCATATCTGCCACCCTTCTGGTGGTTCCCATACAAAAAACACCGAAACGATCGATTATAGTTCATATCTCTCCCGAATTGACCCCTGTATACGTGCCAAAATAATTATTTTTAATATTTTCGAGAATTTTTTAAAACTACAATATAAAAAATGTGAAAGTATGACAAATTAGAAATATGGTATATTTAGAGAGCTATAAATATATTTAACGTGGATATGAAATGTTGCATTTTTTCTACTCAAAAAAAACCCACATATTTAAATAACATTTAAATAAATGAGTTCAATAAACAAAGCATTGGCCCTCGTTAGTTGACTTTTTCACAGCTTTCTTGCAATTGATGGATTCCTTGCCAATATCATTTTTGAGGCCAACCATCCATTCATCAATCAATACAATTTTTTATTTCTTCGTAAGAATGTAAGTGCTGTTCTGAAAGTCTGTGCTGTATATATTGAAACAATTAGGGGGATGGGACAGAACATTCCAATATATATTTGCCAAATAGTTTTTTTACATGGTTTGCAATATGTAGACAAGCATTGTCAAGATGAAAATTAACTGATTCGTATCTTTGGAAAAAAAAAATCTGTTTTAAATAAAATTAACAACATTGTATGTACTGTATGACAAAATATTGCTGAAATATCAATGCTTCAAACAACATTTGAGTAAAAAAAATACTGTCAATTCCAACAGAAATAAAAATGTTTAACATAAAAGATTATCAAAAACATATTTTCATAGATATATTTATTTTATTTTTTGTTTAAATTTAACAAATTTTACAAATTTACAACAAGGTTACTAAAAATAATATGATAACTAATAAAAAAAAAGATAACCTCATTCAGTTAACAAAAGACTTAATTCAATTGACTAAAATTAAAAAAGTTTCAAGAAAACATTTATGTAGGAAAGAGAGAGAAAGAGAGTTTCATTAGATTATTTATTATTAATTGCTTTTGTAATACTTTCAATTGTTTAATTAATTAATTTTAAAAGATGGATCAAATCAAACAAGAACGACAATCAACAATATCAACAATCAATTAAAACGCAAACATTAAATTCTATATCAGCCATCATACCGGAGCCACAACGCAGACCACACCACAGAGTAAGAGTGAGTGAAAAATATTGAGAGAGCACAGACACAGAGCGCGTGCCTTGATATACGGTGAGTAAGAGCAGCTTTGCTTTGATTGAATCAAGTATGCTATTTTTTAGCTTTCGTTGAATTTCGTTTAGTTGGGATCCTGTTGATAATGTTTTTTTTTTTAAATTAAATTTTTTTCATAACGGTTTCAAATTATTTGCAGCTACTGCACGATAACTGATAACTGCGACGAGCTCGTTCAATATCCAAAATTTTTTTATTAATTTAAATTTTATTTGCTGTCATTATTTTTGTTTATTTAATTCAAAATGTTATATATATTTTTTTAATGATATAAATTTTATTTAATAAAGTGAAAAAAATTTTAAATTTTGATAGTTATTCAAATTTATTATTTGGCATGAAAATATTAAGAGTAGGTTTTCCTTATTTTTTGTTAAATAATCACTATAAGATCTCTAAGATGTGGGAGAAATGTTTAATTAATTTAGTTTTTTAAATACACTTTACTTTTGGTACACATTAAAGGTACTTGTGTGTGTTTAGTTTCGAGCTATATCATCTCAACTGTCCATTTTTTTCTTTTATTTTGCTAAATTTGAACTCACTTAATAAACTCGACAGAGGCTTTAAATAAAGCCGCTTGATATAATAAAAGTGAAGCATAAGAGTAATATCGAAAGTCAAAAAAATGTTTTTTTTTTTAAAAAAGATTAAATAATATGCCATCTATTAAGATTTATATTTATATAAGCCTTCAGATTTGGTATTATTAAGCTTTATTTAGAATAATTCTACAAAGAAAGTAAAATGATAGCAAGAACTTTGGTTTTGTGGGATATACCATATTATTAAAAGCAGAGAGTTAAAATCAAAGTGCCCGTGAGTACAAAAATTGCAAAGTTTGCAGTGCTCGTAAGTAACTGTTCTTTATACTGCTCATCAATTAAAGAGAGTTATAACAATTTTCAAATTTTGTCAAAGTATGTGTATATATATAGCTCTACATTTAAATGAATTACTAAAAAGTTTAACTACTTAATACTTTATTTTAAGCAAATTTTTGACAGCAGGTCAATAGTATAAAATTTAGATTTAAGACAAAAGACTAGAAATGGCTAGAATTGGTTTACGTTGCTCTTGTAGTTTTTATTTAATTTAATTAATTTGTTGCAATGTTTTATCCATTTATAATTTATATTTGTTTTTTTTTTCACTTTTTTATATATTTTTTATTGTATTGCTAAATATTATTTTGATTAATGTTTATAAATAACTTTTTGTTTACATTTTGATATTCACTTTCATAGCTTTTGACGTTGTGTTTTATATACTGTTTTTTTTTTCTTTAACATTTTTTACATTATTGTTTAACACTCATTCTATTTATTCGTTGCTTTTTGAAGCTGACTCTGTGCCGAAGTAGTTAACTTCGAAACAACGCGAGTAAGAGCACGATTTTCGGCACGCAATCGCTCATTCTCAGTCTTAAGCTTCTGCAATAGCTAAAATTACAATAATAACATAATGAAAAAGTGAGAGAGAGAGAGAGAGAATAATATGGTTGATTATGTGGGAACAAAAACAGAAACAAAACAATATTGATTTATATGTGACTTAAAGGGCGTTTTACGGTAACTTTTGAATGAGAGACAAAAATCATGAATTGGATAATGAGAGTTGGATATGGTGTGGTGTAAATCAGGGATGCTGATGTGATGGAAATCAGGTATGCTAATGTAGTAAAAATCAGGGATGCTAATGGAGATGAAATGACATCGAAATAATAATACTAAATGGTGGTAGTAACATTCATTCTGTTGTTAACATATGAAATTAACATCTGTGGGAAAGAGTTACTTAAAGACAATGTAAATGAGAAGCAAAATGAGACGACAGAGCAGAGATGGCGATGATGATCAATGGTTCTGAATAAACGTATACTACTGATTGACTGACTTGAGCGAATGAATATTAATGAATAAATTCAAGCAAAGCAGTTCGAAAAAAGCGAAAGTATATAATTTGCAAATAAAGTGTTTGAAGAAATCAATGAAAATATGTGGGAATTCTAACATAAACAACATGAGTTTAATGCAGCATGAAATATTTATAGAGAAACAGTTATTTATAAGAAAAAAATGTATCAATGAATTCGAAACAGTTTCTATAATCAATAAAAATAAAAGTAAAAGCAATAAACCATTGAGAATCAATTCGAGAATGAATAAATGAAATATAATACATAAAAAATATGTCATAAACATGTCAAAAAAATATGTTCATTCTTAGTATGAATGAATATATTTCAGAAAAGATCGAATATATTGAAAATAGATGAATTTGTAGACAATTCGTTGACGAAAACTGAGACAATACAACGCTTAAATTTGACAATTAATGGAAATAAAAAAATTTAAAAATTTATTTTTATTTTTAAAAATAATACAGAGAGAGCAGCACTAGCTACAAAGGCTTTCAGCTTGAATTTAAAAATTATTAAGAAAATATAGGTTAAAATTTTGACTGAATCAAGCAGAAATTTAAAAATTGTATAAATGTTGGAGAGGCTTGCAGGTTGCCACTGTTTGCAGGTTGCCACCACTGCTAGATTTTGACATTCTAGCAGTGTAGTAACCTAAGCTTTTACTGACATCGACGTCAAGAGTAGTTTTCACTTTTTATCTACTTTTAAAGCGGACAGACTCAATAACAGTGTAAAATATTAGTTCTTGAAAATTTAAATTGTGTACTTGTCTTGTGCTCTTTATTTTAAAATTTTTATCAACAATTCAAGGTAAATATTTGTGATGTGTTCCTTTTCATAATCCAAACAGAATGCCAAACTTATCAAGAATTGGCAATTTTATATCATGTTCATTCTTAAATGGCGTCAAAATGCAGGTTGCCATCTTTATTGGTTTGCAGGTTGCTACCTCTCTTTTCACGTTTGTATAAGTTATATTTAATTTTAGTGATATTTTCTGAGATTTTTTTAACATTTTCGTTACATTTTTAGTAGAACAGCGAGCAGATCAAGAAAAGCCGACCGGAGATTTTGATGCATTGCACTCTCGAATTAAAGTTAACAATAATTCATGTAAAATTCAATAAATTTCAATAAATTATCTTAATAAGGTGTTTCCACTTGAGTTTTCCTACATTTTTGGCAATTTTTCAAGGGGTGGCAACCTGCAAGCCAAAATTTCAAAGTGTCGATTTTAGATATTTTTGAAAATTTGCGATACAATTTTTATTTTTTTAAAGTTAAAATGATATTTCTAGCTTAGAATTGTGAGTTCTTACTACCTTTTAACAACGTACATAAACAATACATTGATTTTATGACGAGTTATGATAAAAAAAGCTATGGGGTGGCAACCTGCAAGCCTCTCCTTTAAATTTTTCTTTATGTATAAATTTATTTATCGTGTTTATTCAGTAATCACAATGATATGGATACAAAAAGAATTGAACCTCGAGCTCAATAAGTTCAATAATTGAAAAATTATTAGAGTTACAGATATAAAACTAATAAACAGGTCAGAATTTTTTTCACCGAAAAAAATTGACATGTTTTAAACTTGATTACAACAATTTTATCATTTTCAAATTCTATTTTTTCATATAAAATTTTTAATTTTTTAAATATTCACATATATATATATGATACACTTTGACGACATTTGTTTTAAGCTATTTTTTAATCACGAATTGTTTTTAAATTAAAAACAATGTGTTTAAAAAATAGCTTAAAACAAATTTCGTCAAAATAACAACATAAGCTTATTAAAGCTTATAAAACATAAGCATAAATATTTAAAAAATTCATAAATTTTATATGAAAAAGATACAATTTAAAAATGATACGTATAACATCAATGATAAGATCAATTTTAAAACATGTCGATTTTTTTTTGGTGAATAATTAAAAATCAGGATGATTTATTATTTATAATGTTAAAATAACTAAGGTACTTATAGAACAACCATGACATTAACTCAATACTGAAATTTGACGAGGTTAAAAGAAAACTTAACTGAAAAAATTCATACTTAAGAAATGAACCAAAAGCTATACGTTTCTCAATAGGTCAATAAACCAGAAGAATAAGATCAATAAACTATAAAACTCATTTAAAATTATGCAAGCATTTCCAAAAGAGTGTTGTTGGCGATATATTGCGAATGTATGACGGAGAAACTCAAAATCTGATATGATGAATGAACAAATCAATGAATACTGACAGTCGTAAAAAAATATAATTATTTTTTAGGAATGAAAAATTCGCTCGATGAATGACATATGTATGGAAAATATGAAAAAAAAAACCCATGCGAATGAACGAATGACTGTTGATTTCGACGAATGATAAATTGACTAAATGCAGAGTTGAGTGAGTAAACGATTGATTTTGACTGAATTGGGACGAGTTGTATGAAAAGATTTAAAATTAAAAGCAGAAAATTATACATTTTTTGGTACAAAATTATATAGAAAACAAAAAGAATTCTTGGAAAAATATTCATCCTAGAATACAAAAGGAAATAAATATTACAAAATACAAAACTCATTTGCAAACAAAATTTAAACAGAAACAGTGTCTAGTGTGAAAATATTAACAAGTTAACATGTTGTGGCTATTTTTTTGGGACAAACGAAAAACAAAATAATATCGAAAAGTTTGCAGCTGTTATAAAAATAAATCAAGATTTAAGCAAAGTGAAAGTGATTCGACATATAGAATGTACAAAGACAAAAAAGCAACGCACAGGCACAAAGAACAATCAAGAGGAATTGACTTCAATATAACTGTGAGTTAAAAAAAAAAAAGTATTAAAACAATCATGTTAAGTGTCGGGGAAAAAATATACATTTTGAAATTAGTGCAGCAAAAACTGTGGGGAAAAATGGGTAATTCCTGAGGCAAATAAAATAACACATCAAGGGGTGAAAAAAAAGAAAACAAAATATTGAGAGTAACACAAGAGTACTTAAGCAAAATAGTTGGTGAATCAAAGACTGGTAAAAATGTTTTTCAAAGCTCGAACATTTTGTGCTTCCGAGTTGATGCGTGATTCTACGGCGTTTTTCTTTTTAACTTGAGATTGCCAGATCGGAAGAATATACGAATAACTCTTAATATGGACTGTAAATTCGCCAACTGATTTGGTACAACTAATATTATGCTCACTTGTGCAAAAAGTGGCATTTCAAAAGCTTATAATGAAATGATTTTGGTCATTTTCAGGCATTTTTGCCATTTGGTCATTAGCAAATTGTTTTTGTATTCGACCTTTTTTACTTTTTCTTAGAGAGAAATGTCCCAGAGTTTAAATCTGTGCTCGGCATCTCGCGGCAGCGCGGGTTAGAGCTTTCTCTGCCGCCACATGAATTTAACCCAAGAATGGTACACATATTTTTTAAGTCTTTAATGGTAAACTTCGCATGTGAGGCGACTTTTATAAAACACCACATTTCAATATTAAAAAAAAAACCAAAATTTGTTAAAACAAAAACATATTTATAACATGTTTGGTAACAAAAATAAAAAAAAAACAATTAATTTTTCAAAATATCTTAAACATATTAAAGGCATATTTGTAGATCACATATTTTAATCAATGGTATGTAGAGAGATCGTCTCAGAGGCGATGTTTACTATTCTAGGGTTAAGACAGTGATCGGCATCTCGTGGCAGTGTAGGTGAAGGGCTTTCTCTCTCGGCACACGTATTTAAGCCATAGATGCCCAAGGTAGTAGCATTGGTGAGAGTAACGAAATAACACTGGAAGAAAACAATTTGCTATTCATTTTATTTAGTCGTCAACGAGATTGCGACGAAAGCACATGTGTGGCGCGTGTTGTAATTTTTTTCTGTTTTCTGCAAGTGTAGTTTGTCTCTCCCACTCAACATGCTGATTTCCTATTGGTTGATTGACGATCAAACAAAAGAGCGTAAGTATACGTGTGAGTTTAATTTGCTGATATCAGCCACTACTGGGCATCATTGATTTAAGCACACATACGCTGCTAGAGCTTTCAAGCAATTTTTTATAAAAGCTTTACGCTGCGCAAAACACTTTGCTTTAACAATACAAAGCTTTTCAATGCACAACTAAGGCTGAGGTTCGGGAATGCAACTAATGCAGCGCACTCAGTAAAAAAAGAGCTGGGTACACTAAGCTCATTAACCTGAATTTCTTTGGCATGTGTAGTGAGGCAAGTGTAGACAGCTCAACACAGCCTACATACGCACAAATGCAAACCCACCCGGCACATATCTCGTATACAGCGAAAGTTCGTTTACAGCAAACTTTTATCGAAAAAAAATTTCGTATTTTTTTCATAAATGCCGATCAAAAAACGGAAGCTGTTTCATACCAGTGTTACTGCTTCACTTTTAATATAAGTAAGTCCGAAAGTGCCAAAAAGTGTATGCGAAAGTAACCACCTTACAGTAAAAAGTTAAAAATATAATTTTCTTTGCGTTTGTTTCGAAGTATTAATCGCTTTGGAATCATTCACTTACGAAGTAACCACTACGTCCGCCAAACGTATCTTTATCGAATCGTCATCGATATCAAATTCGATAGTTATCATAGAGAATTATTCGTAAATTTTTCAATTGTCGATATCGAAGTCGGATTTCGTGCCGGGTAGGAAATTTGCGGTTGTGTAAGAATAACAACCTCTGATTTAAATACTTAAATGATCAAAGTTTGATTGAAGACATAGTTTTTTTAACAAAAAGAATATTATTAAGAGAGTTTTTTGAGCTCCATATAAAGAGAATTTGTCTCTCTCTAACCCATTAACGTCCAATAGGCACAATTTCAAAAAAAAAAATTGTAATAAAAAGTTTAGTTTTTCTTCTATCTTCACGAATTTTGATTTTTTTATTTTTTAATCAAAAATTATTTAAAAAAAATCAAAAACCATATCGAAATATTTAAAAAAAAAGTTGAGATTTTTCTTTAAAAGCTTTAAGTTTTAATTTAAAAATCCAATTTTTTACTTCAGGGAAATCAATTTTTCAGTTTTACAATAATAAAAAACTTTTAAGACAGTTGGTAACTTGATAAAAATGAATAGTTAAAAAAAAAATTATGATTTTCACGGTCATGTACAAAATCTCACATTTTCTTATAAAACATGAAGATTTGATGCATTTTAAACTTATTTGTTCTAAGGAATTCGATGAATTTCAGAGGATTTAAAAAAAAACAAAAATAAGCAATATCGAACATTTTCTTAGAAAAATGAGTCAAACTTATTTCCCAGGGTTGTAAAAACCCCTAAGCCATATCAAGATATAATAAATAAGGTGTGCGAATGGGGGATTGCAAGTGATCGTAGCTGTCAAAACGAAGTTGACGGCTCCTACAAATTCTACAACTGCTCTCGGTTTCATCTGGTTTTTCATTGGCATTCATTCGCAAAATTAGCTGATTTTAACACTATGGTCACTAACAAAGAGAGCACAGGCACAGTCGGTCACAGTATTAATTACACAATGTTTCAAACCTTATTTTGCAAAAATAAGAAATTCGAGTTTTTTAAAATAAAACTCATTATCGATGTTCTCAACAAAGGTTAGCTTAAACAAAGTTTAAAATTCCGTAACCTGAGTTTAAAACGTCACGTCGATCACTCATCTAAAAAAAATCTCGGTTTAACTTTGTGAGGCAGGTTAAAATTTGAGCACAGAAATTCTAGGTTCGAAGAAGTTGAACCTAGAATTTTGACAATTTTTCTCTGAGAAAGAAAAATATTCATATAAAATATGAAAAGTAAAAAAATTTTTTTCAGGGATAAAATTTTTTTTTTTAAAAATTGAGAATGTCTCATTTGAAAGCTTTTTTTTTTTTTGTTAAAAAAAAATTCTATAGTTTATGATATTTCGAAATATAAGCAAATTTGAAGTATAAAAAATACCATCAAAAAAATTTGTCTTGAGTGATAATTAAGTAATTCTTGTCTTCTTCTTCTTAAGGAAATTTTAAACTTCAAGCATTGAACCTACCTTAAAGATTACATAGAAGCTTAACCCTTTGACTGTCCCCGTACAAAATTGTTTTTTTATAGTGTACGTCCACAGTAATTATTTGGTAAAAATGACGTGCATCACATGTGATACACGGAGCAATATTTAAACTATTTATTATTCAAACGTTCTGTGCATCACATATGATTCATGTCATTTTTATTCGTTACTATTTATTTATTTTGCCGTATAGTGTTAGCAACATTGAAATAAATACGTTAGCAACACTGAAATAAACATGTGTGTAGAGTGAAATAAGGGGAATCCCATTTTTTTGTCGGTGGATTGTTGTACAACCATGGTAGGAGCTTCTAGCAGTCAGTATCAATTTATTAGTGAGTATGGATCCATTATCATTTTACGGTCGGATAAGAAAAAATAGTAATTCAGATTTTGATAATAGAACTGGTATAAGTGATGACAGTTCAGATGAAGAGGACTTTTCTTCAGGCAGTGATGACAACTACATTTGCGAAGATGTTAATGATTCATCCGATAGTGAATCTGATAACGAAAACAACTTGTTTGACGAATGGCCGCAGATCGCCTCTACATCAACATCGTCCGTTCGGCAAGAGTGGAGCAATGATATTGCAGAAGCACAAAAGATTCCTTTTATTGCCAAACATGGTCTAAATAAGCGTATTGTAATTGAAGATGGAGTACCTTTGCCAATCAATATATTTGAGCAATTTTTTGACAGCGAAATTGTTGACCTGATGGTCTTAGAAACAAACCAATATGCGGAACAGTTCTTAGAATCCAACCAGGTTCGTCGTAATTCTCGCATGAAAAGGTGGTCAAATACTACACATGCCGAAATGAAAAAGTTTATTGGTGTGATAATTACTACTGGCATTATCAAATATCCTAATATTGAAGACTATTGGAGAATGGAACCGTTATTTTATCATCCGTTGTTTCACAATATTGGTATGAGCTACAATCGATTTTGTCTGATTTTAAAGAATTGGCATGTTGCTGATAACAAAACGGCTAATCCAGGAGATAGATTACATAAAATTTCCAATTTTTTAAATACTTTTATATCAAATATTCAGGAAATATATACCCCAGGTGAAGAAATATCTGTGGATGAAACTATGATTTCGCACAGTGGAAGGCTTTTATTCAAGCAATATAATCCAGGAAAAAGCCACAAATATGGAATAAAATTATTCAAGTTGTGTGATATGACTGGCTATGTTTGGAGTTTCTCCGTATACTGCGGGAAAGGCACCTCTGAAAAATTACCTGGATTAGACCATGCTGGGTCAATCGTTGCCTCATTAGCTGAAGATCTCTTGAATGAAGGAAGATTATTGGTTGCAGATAACTGGTATAGTAGCATTCCTTTAGCTATGTTCTTGAAAAATAAAAATACCGAATTCTGTGGAACATTACGATCAAACAGGGTTGGTTTGCCGAATCTGAAATCTTTCAAATTGACGAGAAACGAAATAGCAGGTGCAATAAACTCAACAGGAATTAGAGTGATGAAATACCAGGACAAGAAAGAAATAAGACTTATTTCAACTTTTCATGGTCTCAATATGCAAGAAACCGGGAAAAAAAATCGTGAAGGAAAAATAGTCAAAAAACCTGTCATAATACTAGACTATAACCGAGTCAAAGGTGGAATTGACCTCTCTGACCAAATGATATCTTACTACAGCCCAGCAAGGAAAAGTGTAAAATGGTATCGAAAAGTACTGTTTGAATGTATTAGTATTGCAATTTTAAATAGTTGGGTTTTGAATAATAAATTTTATTCTAACAAACAAATGAAATTAGAGCAGTTTACAAAGTCAATTGCAAATTCTTTGCTTGGCATTACCGAAGAGCGAACAACTATTAAAAAAACAAAAAACACACCTCACGAACTCAGCGAAATACCTAGAAAAGATGATGGAAAACTTGTGCGTAAAAGATGTCTTGGCTGTTACAAAAAATTAGCCGAAAGCCACAATAGAAATACTGCTTCCACAAAGTCTAAACAAGTTAATACACAGTGTATTGAGTGCCAAAAACCATATTGTTTACCTTGCTTTAATGAAATTCATAACAATTATACTTCCTAAGTTATTTTATAACTAAATAATAAAAAGTATAATGAAATTATCTTTATTTTTATTAATATTTTTATTGTTTTCTTTTGTATTTTTCATTTCTTCAACATGAATAAAGTTTACCTTTTTGTTAAAAAAAGTCATTTTTATCGTTTTATATCTTGGAAATTCTAACTTTTTTCTTATACGTATGTTCAGGTCTTATTTAAAAAAAAACATTCTCTACACGCTCAGAGCATTAGATTACTTTATTTTCCATCAGTTCATACAAAAATTTGTTAAAAGCAATAAGACAAATTGTGTATCACATATGATGCGCAAGCGTACTAATCATAACGTCTGTGCATCATATATGATACATGGGACAGTCAAAGGGTTAAAGAAATATTATAAAGTGAAATTTTCCATTACTTGGCTTATTTTTATACGTTTGCCTCAAAAATATTAATTTAAGGTTTTTGATAGTATCAGAACAAATAAAAATAGTTTTCGAATTTAAACTAAAGTATTGAAATTGTGCCTTTTGGACTTTAATCGGTCAAGAAATACATATTCAGTCTCTAGCGTATAAACAATTTTTGGAATTTGTGTGCTTATACGCAGCATTAGAATGTAATGGGTTATAAATAATTAAGTTTTGCATACTCTGGGTTCAAAAATTAAAGTAAACAAAAAAAAATTTTGAAAAAGCCGGTTTTTATCAAGACTGATTAACCACGCAGAAGTATTATTAAAAAAAAAATTTAAATGTGTGAAAAACAATTTTGAATCATACAAATCTAGTACCACAAACAAACAAAAATTTTGGGAGTAAAAGCAAAAAAGTATTTGCTAAGTAAAACAAAATAAAAAAAATTGCATGTAAATAAAAATAAATAAATTTTGTCTAACAGTGTTAAATTTGCATTAGTAACAATTTTTAAACTCTTGCATATCCAAAGCAGAGAATTTAACTCCGCAAGAGAATGTTTATAAGAAGTGATTAAGTAAGTGAGCAAAAGAGCTTTAGTCGTGTGAGTGGCAATAAAAATTTAATTAGTTTTAGTTTGCTTTTGGAAAAAAAAAATAAATCAAGTATATTAAAAAAAAACGATAATAATGGAGTAAATTAGATAATAATTCAAGAAATTCTGTTTAATTTGTTTTTTTTTTTTGCTTTGACTAAACATTAAAAACAACAGCAAGAACAACAACAACAACAACAACATTTGTATTTACCTTGAGCTCTTCTTCCATTTCGGAAAGTTTTCGTTCCATTGCTCTCCGTTCGCGCTTTTCAATCTCTGAGAGTGAGTTTTTAGTTGTCTGCAAAAATAGATTTGCGATTTTTTTTTCTATGTTTTTCTTCATTGATCGTGGATTTTTAAGGTTAAGTAGGGTAATGGTTGGGAGTGGGAGGAGGCTGAGTGGTGTGGAGTGTGAGTTTGGAGGCTGGTGTTTAGTGAGTACGTGCGTGCGTTGTGGGTGAGCTTGAAGTAGGTAGCAGTTTAATTTTTGTTTTTTTGTTAACAGCAGCAATATTTAACAGAGAGAAATAGAGAGAAAAAGCGCCCTAGTTGTATGTGTGTGTTGTTGTGGACAAATGTTTTAAACTATGTTTTCATATTTATTTATGTTTTTAAGTTATTTTGTTATAAATAATATGCTCAAAAAAAAAAAAAAAATGTTCAATTAAAGCAGTTACATGTAAGAAACTGCAAGATCGCAAGTGACCGTTTATTGTTGAGAGACTATTGTAGAGCGTGAGATATAAAAAAATCTTTGGTTTTTTTAAAAAAAAGTTTTGTTCTTTATGTTTATGCCTGTTATTTCATATTTAATAATAGCTCAAAATTTAATTGGTGTCATTTATTTATTTTTCAAGAATGAGTGATAAGAGGGAGAGAGTGAGAGAGAGAGCAGTAAATTCACACTAATGAATTGCTCAAAATTTGTTTGTTTACAATTTTTTTGTGTTTTTTTTTTTTTGGACAAAAACATGTTAGTCGCACAACTAGTTCAAAGCTTGATACTCACTGCGTTTGTAATTCTTTCAAGTGTTGCTCTGCTCTGAACGACTTCATCATCCTTTTTCTTCAGTTGTGTTTTTAACTTTTCGTTTTCTAATCTGCAAATAGAAGGAAAAGAATGCAAAGCGAAACAATGAGGTTAAAAATATTACTTAGGAAAATTAAAAAAAAAAAGTAGATATTCCGAAGAGCAATAAAATCGTATAAAAACTGCCAAATCACGAAAATCGATAGGTTTTCGAAAACAGAACTGAATCATGATATAATGAACAAGGTAGTTGCAAGGCTGCTTGGGCTCTCTTTTTGTCAACCATAACTGTCAAAATAGTTCAACATTTTTTTAAGTTTGTTAACATTCTGTTTTCTTATTTTTATGAACTTTGAGAGTTTTGAGTCTACGCTATCTCCCTTACATCTACCTGGTTCATTGTATCATGAACTAAATGATAAATTAGTCTGAAAATTTTAGTTCATTCTAGTTAAAAAGATAATACTACACAAATGTGAAAAGGTATTTGCGATTGTGGCGCCATCTCTTCATGATTTATTCATAGATTCACATAAATTCTTCATGATTTATGATATGAAATTACTGTATGAATACAAGACAAACCGAGAGAATCAGGCATGTTCTGAATTCCGACGTGAATCCGATATCAGAACATACTGATTCACGTCTCATTTTATGAGGAATTTTATGGTTCTACATAAAAAAACTTAAAAAAGGTGCAAAAAAATTGTGCAATTATGTTGAATAACCCCGTCTAATAACCTGGAGTTTGAGTATTTTACCGAAAAAACACCCAAAACTTCAAAAATATAAAATTAAAAAAAAAAACAAAAACAATAACATGGATGGCTTAGGCTTAAGCATAGTTTTAGCTATTTTCTGCAAAATAAAAATTATAAAACCAAAACTCGGAAAAAAATTATAACATTTTTTTTTAAAATTTATTAATTACCAAATAATTAGCTAATTTATCGCTCAAATAAAAATTGGCAAGTTAACATGCAAAACTTAGGCATGAAAACTGCCAAAGCCAGCTTATAAATTATACTAGATTTTTTGTTAATTTAACATAAGCTTTTTTCTCGGTGTAGTGATAGATGAGCTTATCGAAATGAGCCATGTTCATTTTCTAGTAGAGCCACCTATTGAAGAAAAAACCCGGAACTTGTCAGCCCATGTTTCTCAAAAAATGCTGATATTCTCTAATGAAGCAAATGATTAACACAAAATGAGCTGTATGTTGACCATAATTTGGATTCTTAACTCATAATTCGCATTAAAAAAAAACCCCTAGGAATCAAATCCAGATTCTTTGAAGTATGCACGTTAGCGACGTCTTTGAAGTAATTTTTTTTTTAATTTAAATTCTTAAAAAATTTACCAAGAAATATTTTGTACTTACTTAACAGCTTCCCACAGAGCCTTGTAATCAATGAGGTCGCCACCATTTTCGGAACGCTCACGTGACTTATTGTCATCAGTGACAGATGCGGCGGTTATGCTACTGGATGTGCTGCCAAGACGTGAGCGTGAAACACGTTCGCTGCCGCTCTAAAAAAGTTAACATGTGAAAAGAAAAAACAAATTAAATAAGTATGCTAAAGAAAAAAAAAAAACAATAGTGTATAGTGTAGAAAAACAAAATAATACACACGAATGCAAATTTCAACAACAACAAATATAATCATACTTCGTAGCCTTCACTCTTTTCCGATGAGGCGCTGAGCGAACGTTGAGCTACGCTGCGTGAACGTGTGCGATTACGTGACTTTCGCTCTTGCTCACGCAATGAGTTGCTACGCGCAACAATTGCAGCTGTCGCTGCGGCAGAAGTTGCACTTGAGGGTGTGACATAAGCGGCATTCAGGCTGGTATTGGATGAGGATAGAGACTTCGATTTAAGTAGAGCTGCTTTAGCACGCGAGGCTGCAGTGGAGTTGTTTAAGTACGAGTTGCTACCTTTAAATGAGTTTGAAGCTGATAGACCCGAACCGCCAGCAGCGCCCATGGCCAGACTGAGCGAAGCGGTTGTGACGCCATTGTCATAACTGCTCGAATATGGGCTGATGTAGCGATCGCTGTGATAAGGATTTGAGGCATAGCGCGAGTCGCTACTGCTGCCGTTGTTAAAAGCTGCAGAAGAATTGTTGCCATAATTGTTGCTATAATTTTTGCCATAACTATTGCTATAATTATTAGCATAAGCTTTTGTATTAGTAGAGCCTGCAGTGTATGAGGATGTATATGATGAAGATGAAGCCGACTTTGCAGTGGATGATGCGTTGGGCGCGGCGTAATCAAAGCTGCGAGTGCTATGAACGTTACCGTTAGAATAGTAGCTGCCAGCATTGCCGCCATTGCGATTAGAGCGCACATTGTAAAGATTGTCGCGTGAGCTGTAGGCGCTGGCGTAAGGACTTTGATAGTAGGAACCGGCGCCGCTTCCGCTGCCACCGCCGCCGCTGTTTTGATAGTAGCCAGTACTCAGAGGACGTGAGCTTGATGCATAGCCATTTGAGGAGGAAACGCCATTGTTGTAGTTGCCACCATTGTAGTCGTAGCCTGAACTGCTGGAGGAAGTCGCGCGTGAACTTGATGCTGAACGGCGGCGTGGAGCGGCCAAGGGCTGCGCTGTTGAGCGAGAGCGCGAACGAAATGACATCGTTTTCAGACGCAGTCGAAACAAAAGTGTTTGTATTTTTTTTTCTTGTCGTAACGAATTTGAAATTCAAAGAAAACTATAAATTTACAAAAGTTTGTAGTTTTTTTTTTTTGTTGTGACGAGTTTTAAATTCAAAGAAAAGTATAAATTAACAAAAATAAAAAAACAATAATGAGGCACACTTAAGGCCCACCCATATATTTGGCAATTTTTAATCGTTTCTGGAAAAGTGAAAAATATAATTATCGGCCATAAATAAGATAAAACAAACTAATTAAATAGCGATGTAAAACAATTAAAAGTTGTAATAAACGGCGTGGCGGCACTTAATGTGGCACAGTTATCTGGCAAAAGTTCAACTGTTACAGCAATCCACAAAAAAAAAAAAAAATCACTTGGTTGGAATAATTTGACGTAGTTGCAAAACTAACGGAATACAAGAGAACAAAGAGGTGTATAAAAGCAGGCAGTAGAATTGAAAGCGCCCACGCAACAAAAACAAAAATTTAAAATAATTGCAATTGTTTTAATTATAAGAAAAAAAAGAGAGAAAATAAAACAAAAACACAAATTAAATAAGGAAAACAAACAACGCAGTTTTCTGATCTTTGGGCCAGCTGAAAATGTCATGTTTTTTCATTTGCACATTATGAAAGATACATTTAAAAATATGACGCAGTTCAAAGTAAAAATCAGATCGGATTAATTTTTATATTTTTTAAATAATCTTTTTATCTATTTCTAAAGCAAGCAAAAAAGAAAAAAAAAATAGACACAAAACATTAGCACAACAGTAAAGAATTAAAAATACACACACATAAAAGAAAAAAAGGAAACAAATAAATATGTCGACCTGTTAAGCAAACAATTCGTTACGTTTACGCACCGCCTACGTTAATGTTAATAATGCATAAAGCCCGAAATTTCCACGGAAGTTAATCTGTGATTTTTTCTCGATTTTTTTTTTTTTTAAACTACATGATTTATGAGTTTTTTGTGTTTCTTATGTAAAAAAATTAATGCAAAAAAAAATTATTTTGTTTAGAATAAACAGATTATTTTATTTTTGCCAAATCAATTGATTATTTATTTTAAGAATTTTCGCTAATATAACAAAATAATTTATTTCTTAATTAAATTGTTTTAAAAATTAAAAAAGATTAATAAGAAAAAAAAAATTTTTCATATGAAAAAGGGATCTTTTTAATTTTTCAGTCAAGTCGGAAACTTTTTTTTTCATATGAAAAAGGGATCTTCGAAGGAAGGTAAGGTACGCTTATTCCGCCTAGTACATACTGGGTCAATGGTGCACCATGAAAACGAGGGTGTCTTTATTTCTATACAGATGGATCAAAATTAAACGACAAAAGGTCGGGTATGGGGTCTACTCAAAAGAGCTTGGGGTATCTCTGGCTCGTAGGCTTCCTGACCACTGTAGTGTGTTTCAAGCCGAATTGATGGCAATAGGGGAGGTTGCATCATAGCTTTCAAAAAACGTTGTCTCTAAATGGGAAATTTATATTCTCTGATAGCCAGGCTGTGATAAAATCGTTGGAACAAGTAGCCACAAACTCTAAAGTAGCCAAAGAATGCCGTGCTTCATTAGGGGAAATGTCGAACTATTTCAGCATCAACATAATATGGGTACCTGGGCATAAAGGCATAAAAGGTAATGAAACGGCAGATGAGCTTGATAGAAATGGGACACAAGCGCCACTATTCATGGTGAACCCACCGGGTATCCCGTTAGCGACTCTTAAGCTGCTAATCAGTAACAATATCATATCGAAAGACAACACTAGGTGGGCTGAGCTTATCTGGCCGACACTAGATCTCGGGCGATCGAGAGCCCTCCTCTCACTGGCAAGACCAGAACTAGCCACAATAGTGGCTGTCATCACAGGGCACTGCTTGATAGGCAGACATGCCTACAGGTTAGGAGTTATCTCGAATGACTTCTGTAGAAGCTGCAGGAACGAGGAAGAGGAAGAAACCATCTCCCATCTTCTATGCTCCTGTCCTGCTCTAGCCAGAAGAAGGCACAAATATTTAGGCTCTTTCTTCTTTTATGAGCTTGACGACCTGTCAACGACTGACGTCAGGCGCCTAAAAAGGTTCATCAGGAGCTCAAGGTGGTTCCATTATTAATAAAAGCCTGTGTGCAGCGGTATCACAATGGACCTATCTGGTCTAAGTGAGCTGCCCTATAGGAACAAACTAACACTTTTTTTTAAAAACAACTAATTAAAAAACTAATTTAAAATAAACCAGTATATGAACTACTTTGAATTATATTAAGGCGCATCCACTTCAATTCTAAATAGTTTTTATTGCATTATATATGAAGTAATTGAAATACTACTTAAAAACAAGTGATTGATAAACTACTTTGAATTATATTAAGGCGGCAACAACTCTGATTTTGACATGTTTTAATTGCAAATTTTTATTAGGTTTCAAGTTTATATATATTTAACCATGTTATTTCATCAAATATTATTAACTTTAGGCCATCAGTAATAGTTTTCAATTGGTCATTTTAAAGTAATTAAAAAAATAGTTTAAATAGAACTAGTTTAACAAGTAGTTGAAAATATATGCAGGCGAAAGTCAATTGACTTATTTAGCGGACATCACCACACAAAATATGTTAGTTCGTTCTATGAAAAAAATTCAGAATTTCAACTAGTTGTGGTTGACAAAAAACTACTTATCAACTACTTTTAAATTAGTTGATTTTCCTACAGGGTGGTGTATGTATTTCATTTACACAGACAAAAAAAAAATAAATACATACGCCTCGTTGTCATTCTCTCAAAAAAAAAAAATTATTAATATGTAATTTGTGTCTGCATTTTTAATAAATTACTTGTTTACGGTCAGTATCCGCTGGGACCACTTTTTCTTTCGTAAACCTTTTTCAATCTGGTCGGCATACTTGCACAATTAGTTTTTGGCAGAACTCCATAGGAATTTTATACCAGAATTTTTCCACAAATTTCTCGATTTCACAAATCGTGCTTGTTAGTGAAACTTTTTTTGTCCAACTTATTTTTCAGCTCACCCCACAAGTTTTCTATCGGTTTCAAGTCCGGGGATTGACTTGGCCATTCAAGAAGATGAACTTGATTCTCATGGAACCAGTACCTTACTAAGCAAGAAGTGTGTTTGGGATCGTTATTTTACTGAAATGTTCATATAATTGGCATAATCAGCCCAATCATGAAACATTTTCTCCCGGGAGTTGTAAAAGGGAGTTTCCATTTTTAAGATGGCAAATAAAGACATCACATTTTTTTTATTTTACACTCATGAATATTGTCGATTGATGAACAAATTTGCATTAAAAATTTCCAAAAAGTTTTTTTTTACTTTATCTTAAAAACGTAAACTCCCTTTCACAACTAACGCGAGCAAAGCATAAGGTAACATTACATTCGTTAATATTTCTTTGTAGCCCTCTGCTGTCATAATATTTTCTATACAGAATATAGCACCGACTCTGAACCAAGAGAAGTAGCTCCAAACTATAATATTTCCGCCTCCATGCTTGACTGTTTTTTTTTGTGTATTGTACATCGAACTCCTTGCATTTTGGACGTCTCACACTTCTTTGAGCATCATTGCCGTACGCATTTATTTTTGTTTAGTCGCTCTAAAGTTGTGATGACCAAACGTACACAGCTTAAAACGCTTACATGTATGTGTAACGTTAAAAGCTTATTACAGAAATAAATTGAGCGTTAAAGCATTGAAAGCTTCGTGAAAGCTTTATGTTAAAAAAGCCATAACAAATCTGCAAGAAGTAAAATATATGCATTTTATGGCTTTATTTAATATACAGGGTGTCCCGCAATTGAGTGCAACTATTTACGGAGGTGAAAGGTTGTGTCGAGCTGAGCAAAAAATCGTACGGGAGGGGGAGGGGGGGGGGGGGTCTATATTCACATTCTTAGGAGCTACAGGGCTAATTAATATTTCACGACTTTGATTCACGTTATTGTTTCTAGCACAAAAACTAAGTTACGGAAAATTTGATAGCTTTTTTGATAGCTCATTGCAAATGCAATAAAATCACATTTTCAACAAACAGCACCGACTTAACCGTTACCAAGCAGTGCTCGTTCAAAGATGAAATCAATCGGTTGAAACTACCAAATTTCAACTTTGAATGCAAATTTCTCAGAATTTCGCGTAATAAATGAAATTTTTTTTATAATCAATTTTGCAATTTATTCAATTTTCTTTGACAATTTACACAATGACACCAAAAACATAAAATTATTTTAAAAAATAATGGTAAATAACGACATAACAATTACTTATGTAGTAGATAATATCGTTGTTCTCCTCCTAAGAATGGGAAAATATACCCCTCCATCCCCCTCCCATTCGATTTTTTTCTCAGCTCGACATAACCTTTCACCTCCGTAAATAGTTGCACTCAATTGCGGGACTCCCTGTATATGGTGCTGTTTAAAAATTTCATTAATATTTTTTTTTCGGCTGCTGCCTGAAAGCTTTTTAGCAGCGCAAGCATTTATATACGTATACATTACTTGTAAAGCTCTTCGCTTCCGAGCCAAATATGGTCGACACTCTAAAGCATATTTCTTTACTTTTTAATACCTTCAGGTCCTGACCAATGACTATGATCCTTAGCAAAAGAAAATCTCGTCTTAAAATTTTTTTTTTTTTTGAAGCAAGGGACCTTTTTTGTCATACGCCGAACAGTTCTAACAATGGCAACGTTTCCAACTCCGCAGAAATTAGTCTGAACGATTTGAATGGGCCTTTTTTTGAAGGAAGCACAATGCAACGATAAGTTGAATTGCTTGTCTTACATGGTCTTCCACGGTTCTCTCTCTCTGAGTTCTGCCGAAAAACGTTTTAAATAAAACCAAGAGACCGTCCCATAATTTCCGCATTCCATCTTAAAGATCCGTTTCGTAGCTACGGAGTCTCAAGGCCAAACTTTGCTCTGCAACACTGCTGTGTGTCGATCTACCCATCTAAATAAGATTTTAATGTCTTTCCTTTATTTATTTGCACTTTTATTGAAAAACGTTTACCCGTATTAAATTAAAATATTGATATAGACTCGGATATAATGATTTTAGTAAAATATTGCAAAGTATTTCAGGTATATTTATTATTTTGTCCAAGCAATTTACTCACTTTTGAGCATTAACACTTTGAATGAGCATTAAAAAGAGTTGCCAAGCCTAGTTCTTTCCAATAAAAAAATATTTCTCCAATAGATATAAAATTTAATGTTTATTTCTACAGAGCGGTGAAGTGTCCATTGGTGTATGTGAGTGGAATATGTGTTTAAAATTTCAGATTGATATATTTATTAATAGCGAATTTATGCATATATTAAATAGATATACATATAAACATCTACTTTACTCTCTGTTTCGCACAATTTCTAGCTGTGTAAATTTTAAAAAAATCTTCACTGACCCTACCTCATTTTTCCACCTCCATCTTTTCACCTTCAACTATCACCCATCTTCCGAATCCGTTCCTAAGCCCGTTGATTTAATCTAAGGGCACGTCCGGGCCGAGCCGAACCGGAAAGGAAAGCTGACATACAATTATACAGAGCTGTGTAAGATTGCAATCATTTAGAGCTGCATTTTTTGAAGTCGCAATCAATGAGTAAAATGTTTGATTGCAATATTTATTGAATTTCGTAAATAAGTCTTAAAAAAAAATTATGTCAAAAATAATTTTGAAATATTTTGATTTATTAGTCATTTTGTGCAATCATAAAACAATAATTTCGATATTCACTCTGCGTTTCACGGGGCCTGGCAAATACATGGCTGCAATTTTTTTGCAATTTTCTTAACAATTGAAATAAAAAACAAAAATTTCAATCAAGTGATTTTAAGTCCCAGCTGACTTGAAGTGACTTGAATGCAATCAATTGCCAAATAAATGAATGCGAGACTGCAATAAAATTATGGCAAATGATTGCGAATTTTAAATGTTCAAGTCAGAAGTACCGACAAAGAATTATGTATTGCAATCAATTTGAACAAAATCAAAAGACTTGAAACGTGAAATGATTGCAATCTTACACAGCTCTGCAATCATATGAAATAAGCTTAAAAAAGCGTATAGTGCCAGCCGAGCAAGCAGCTTAGAGCGAACCTTCGAGGACTGAAATGGCCAATTCGTTTTTAGTTCAATTTTCAAATAGAAAAACAAAATATTAAAAAATATTTGAATCCTCCCTCCTCCCCCTGCTACCTCCACTATATAATTCTATATAACCCACTATGAGTACAACTTCTTCAAGAACCAAATAAAAGGAAATTTCTTTCAAAAAAGCACAGGTGCGTCAAGAACCAAATAAAAGAAAATTTCTTTCAAAAAAGCACAGGTGCGTCGTTGGACACACGAGAGAAACGAAGCTTTTTCGCAGTTTAATAGATTTGGTAAATAATTTACTTACTTACTTACTTAGGTGGCCGTGACAACCCGTGTCCGGATTTCGACCGACCTCATCAGCTCTCGCCAGGCGCCTCTGCTTTGCGCGCGCCTTCTCCAATCGGATACACCAAGTGCGGTTAGGGCTTCCTCAGCCTGGTCCATCCATCGGAGGCATGGTCTCCCTCGTCGTCGTTGACCAGCGACCCTCGCTTCGAGCACCTTTTTCGCTGGAGCTTCGTCGTCCATACGATGGACATGACCCAGCCAGCGTAGTCGCTGCACAGTTATACGCCGAACTACGTCAATGTCTCCGTAGAGCTCATACAGCTCGTGGTTCATTCGGATGCGATAGTCATCGCCGACTCGAACAGGACCGAAGATTTTGCGAAGGACTTTTCTCTCGAACACCCCCAGAGCGGCTGCGTCAGTTTGCGAAACTACCCATGCCTCAGCGCCATAAAGCAGCACAGGTAGAACGAGCGTCTTGTAGAGTGTTAGTTTTGTCGATCGAGAGAGGGCTCTGGAACTTAGTTGCTTACTGAGCCCGTAGTAGCACCTATTAGCAATTATTGTTCTTCGCTTTATCTCCAGGCTGATTTCGTTGTTAGTATTAATGGCGGTGCCAAGGTATACAAACTCCTTGACTACTTCAAAGTTATAGCTGCCGGATGAAACGTGGGAGTCTAAACGCCGAGCTCCCTTGTTTGTAGACAGCATATACTTTGTTTTACCCTCATTTATCGTCAAACCCACTTTGGCTGATTCCTTTTCGATAGCGGCGAAAGCAGCGGTAACATCTCTCTTGGTTCTGCCAACAATATCAATATCATCAGCGTAAGCAAGGAGCTGGACACCTTTATAGAAAATGGTGCCATTACGATGCACACCGGCCTTTCGTACGATCCCCTCCATGATGATGTTGAAGAGATCGCAAGACAGTGGATCGCCTTGCCTGAAACCTCTTTCGGTATTGAAGGTTTCGGAGAGGTCATTTCCTACCTTGACGGAGCTGCGTGTGTTGCTCAACGTCATTCTGCAAAGTCTAATCAACTTTGCAGGTATACCGAACTCAGACATTGTTGCGTATAGGCAATCCCTTCTCGGGCTATCGAACGCAGCTTTAAAGTCGACAAAGAGATGGTGTGTGTCAATTTGATTTTCGTGGGTTTTCTCCAGGATTTGTCGTAGCGTGAAAATCTGGTCTATGGTAGACTTACCAGGTCGAAAGCCACACTGATAAGGTCCAATCAGTGTTTTTGTAATTGGCTTTAATCTTTCACACAGTACGCTTGAGAGAACCTTATATGCGATGGAAATAAGACTGGTAAATAATTTAATGATTTTTTTTTAACAAAATAACTTTTAAATTCAAAAATTTAATCGAAATTTATATACAAATTCTAAATATGTTTAAAGAAAATACTATACTACACTATACTTTATATATATAGTATTCTCAGCAAAATTTTAGAGCAAGTCAATAAGAACTACTTTGCCGAAGGAAGTATGAACCAGTAACAATCTGTATAAAAAAAAAATTTTACTTTAACCCTTAAGAATTTTAAATGCCTATAAAAATAATTTTTAGCTAACTTCACCAAACCTTTCGTCGATTTGAGTACCAACACACGCCTACTTTAGCTGGGTGCTTAAATCATTCTATGCACATTGATCTGGAATTTGTCGCTTAGTGTAATATGATCCACCCACTGTACTTATTCGACCCACTGTACACTGTAATGTTCGACAAATTGTCGAACATTGAAGTTTACAAAATTATAACATGCAGCCGCCGCATTGATTTAAGGAAAAGTTTAAAAAAAAAAAAATTTTATTCGTTTTACAAAAGTTATTCGTTTACTGGAGTCGTCTTTTGATTGGAGGTGACAAAATAGGTTTAATTAGTAGGCAGAAGTGGGATGATGTGTAACACGCTCTGATTTGCTTCAATAAAAGAGTTAAGTAATTGAATTTTTGCTTGGTTTTAAGGCCTATACCTTGCAGAAGAACCAATTCGAAGTGAGTGTTTTCATGGCTGTTAAATATTTTGAGAAATGGAGTAGGACAAAAATTTCAAATATGGTTCTTTTTTTGTCTTTTTCAAATCGGTGGAGTGATGTGTAACAACAACAAAATGTTGGTGTAAAGACCAGGAACTTTACTTTTTTATATTTATTTTGACTTTTTATGTTTAGTAAAAGTATTATGATAAAAACTTAATGAAAACTTCTATAAACATTTGTGTGGCGTTGTTAGAACACAGCTTTTCATTGACTTCCTAAAACGATTGGATTTTGGTCTGGGCCAAACTATCTTTTAATGCCGTTGATGTTATCGTATTTCAGAGTTTGACGTTGTTGCCTCTTTAATGTCAATTATAATGTGTAAGATGTGTTACACATCACCCCACCGTGAGTGTTACACATCAACCGAATGTAAGTCACTTTTTTTTCATTGATGGAATTTGAACACAACGTGAAAAAATGTAAAATCTTTGGTTATATTTTAAGATATTAAACATCTACTCGCTTTTAAAATCTGAAGAAAATTTTATTCAAAGCGCTATTTTTTGTAAATTTTAAAAAACTTTATCAAAGATTTTTCACACTTTTCAAGACCTATAATGAAATGTATATCTGCCTACTTCCAACATTTATGAAAAACTAGATGCGGTCAAAAGAAACACATTTATGTTAACATTTTTTACGAAAAATCGCCATGTTACACATCACCCCATGGTACACATTACCCATCTCACCTTCTTTGTATTAAAGGAGCTTGATAATGGTTCAAATTATTTTGAAAAATGTTGATCTATACGGAGCTTAAAAAACTGTAAAAAATTCTATTTTTTTAATTTATTGAAGCGCGAATTAAAAATATGAATTTAAAATTTTGAAATACTTTCGCCTATTGAAGTCAGATTTGGTTTTAGAACTTCATAGAACTCTAAAATTGGTAATTTTATTTTTTTATGGTTACTTTTTTTTAGTCACGTGAAATTTTAATATCAAATAATTTTGCGCTATAAACGATATTTATAAAAGAAAAACTATTTTAGTGAGAAAAATGACTCAGGGTTGTTTTGTATTTTGGGAATATTTAAATATTCTAAGAAACACATAAAACAGCAAAATCAGGAATTTGTTTTCACAACATTAGCAACAACAAAAAAAAAAAAAAAAAACTTTTTTCTATGCGGCAAAATTTGATAACCCAAAACATGTGTAAAAAATTTTAAAGAGAAAAAATTTTAAATTTCGAAAATTTCGCTTTTTTTAAGCAGCAAAACATATTTTTTTTATAACAATTTGGAATATAACAGGTTTTGTCTTAATCACTGCCTAAAACTAAAATTAAAACTCAAAAATATTACATCACGAGCATAAAAAAAGACACACACAGAAAGTAGACAACAGCAACAATTATTATAATCATATTTCACTCAGTTACTAAATAAAAAAAAAAAAACAAAAATATTTTAAGAAAAAAAATAGCCACAAAAGTGGTTAAGTTAAACTTGAGAACACTGCCAAATATGGGCTCAAATAAAACACGCTGACGGCTTAAGCCCATAACGGCCGATATACGAGATGCTTCAATAAATGCGGTCAAACACAAAAAACAAGCGAAAAAAATTCAAATTTTTTTTTCTTTTACAAGTTTGTGTCTATTGTTGAAATGGCTTTTAAGTGCAACCGATTAAAAGATAAACGAGATAAAACAAAAAAAAACAATGAATAAAAAATAAACAACTACTGCAAACCGCCAACAGTATCTGACAGATAGATTTCAAGCTATGCGTACGTAACGTTTGTCGTCTTAAACAGAACTGAAAAAATATCGGCATGAATTTCTATAGAACACAAAATATTTTCGAAATTCGAAAAATTTTCAAAACTTATAGCAGAAAAAAAAACCGCAGCGCTCTCAATACTTCCACCAAAGTCATCCCTCCCTCTCAACTTGCTGCTATGCGTTGTAGTAACGTAACGTAATGTAACGTAAGAGTTCACACTATATCACGTTAGGTTAAACAGCAACGTAAACTAGCAGGTATAAAATAAAAATAAACAAAAAACAACGAAATAAACAGATGGATGGTCGTACGGCCGGTATTCTCTCTAAGACGTGCATTCAAATATTTTGTTTAAATATATAGGGAATATTTTCAAGATTTAAACAGAAGCAATAGAAACAAATTTTATTGTTTTAACAATTTAAAAATGTTATCTTTTTTTTGCTTTAATTTAATATTTAAGAGGTGACAAAATTAGAAAAATTAATAGAACATTTAAGAGATACAACTTTTATTTTTGTTTTATAATTTTTACTTTAGGGCAGCAACACATAATTTATGAGCGACTACGTGATAATTTATTTTTAGCATTGACTGTATTTTAACACTTTTGTGTATATAAAAAAAAGTGTTTATATACATATATTTAACAGAATTAGTACAATGCGGCAGCATGTCTGACAACGTCAAATTGCAATACATTTGGCTAACAGAGTGTGGATTGAGAGAGGGCGGTGGAGGGCGGAGCGTCCTCTACGCGTTTAGAAGATTTGAGAAAGCTACATTCGGATAGCTTCTGATTTATTTGTTGACACATGTTAGCTAGTTGCTAAGCTTCTAAGCCATAGCAGACTGAGGTCAGCTGTGTCTTTTAAGTAGTCAAGTTTTTTCAACTACACAAGGACAAACAAAAATTGACAATTTTTTTTTTTTTTGTTTAAAGTTTAATGGAAATTGGTTGTTATTTTTTCGAATAAGTTACGATCTGTCTGTTATTTTAAATATCGAATAAGCAAAGTAATAAATAAAAATTTATGTAGTTTTTTAAGGGGTTACATGACATTAGCAGTTTTTTTAAATTGACTTTTTTAATAATTTTGTATTTTAGTAAATATTCTTAAGATTCTAAGAAAAAAAAATGGAAAAATTCCTACGGGTTCAAAAGTTACAGCCGGATTAGTGAGAGCGCATTTTTAATTTTTGCGCTACCTACGTACGGCAGCTGGTATATACTTGTTTTACTTGCTACCTGACTTTTGGTGGTTGTTATTTCCTACCTACTTGAAGGGTGAAGCCCGAATTGCTAAGCGATTGCAAAAAACTATAAGAAACAGCACAACACAAGATAACGAAGGCATACAGTACGAAGTAGGCATGGCAGATTGAAGGTAACCTTTTTTTTCTTTGTTCACAAACTTTGAACGCGTTTATCTCGAAACCATGTTTTTCGTACTGGTTGCGGCACTAGCGGGTTAATTTTTTGACGAAATTTTTCAATATTTTTTTCGAAAAAACACACTTTCAAATTTGGAACATCACCAAAAATTGAAAAAAAAGCTCGTGTCATACGATAACCAATTTTGTTAAGATTTAAAATAGTAATTTTTTTCCAGATCGGACAATTTTTGTACCTCCACCACGAGGCCCCGTTTTTTTCTCTGCCGCCAGTTTGGAGCTCTATAAAACCATGTTGGAGTGAAAAATATATTTTTTTTAATTTTTTTTCTTGTAATTTGTTCAATTCTCTACAATAATAAAAATTTTGTTAAAATGTTTGTTTTTGACTGAGTTATGAATTTTTAAAACAAGGTCTGTTTTCTCTGCCGCGAATGTCATGTCCCGCCTTAACACCCCGAGCAAAAAACGCAGGGTAAAAATAAATATGAACATATTAGATTAAAAACTGGTAGGCTGTCCCAAGGTTTGGCCGCCATTCAACGCACTATTATATTAACCCATCTCAACCTACTCATTAAAAAAAGCTCATTGAGAACTTCATCTGTCGTATCAATAGGCACATTTTTGTCATTAGCCAATTCCAAAATAGCACTACTTGTAAGAAATGAATCATCATCGACTGGGTCGAAGCTAAAATACCCAATAAATAATTTTTCAGCTATAAGTAGACCTCAGACAGCTCTTCTTTTATCAAGGAATAAAAAAAATAATAAAAATTTTAAGCATGAGTTAAAGCTGGCGGAGGTATATATTACTAGCTAAAAAATTATATAATACTACTAGCTGAATACCCGGCCTAACTCGGGAGTTGTTGATATAAATATTTTTCGACTTGACTCGTCGATTTGAAAAAACTTATCACAAATTTTAGAAGGAATTTTGTGTGCATCTTTCAAACCGGTTACTTCGGCGAAATGAGCAAAATGTAGCTTCAACATCTGAAAATTATGAGAAAAAGTTAGGGATATCGTGATTTGTGTGTGTGCCGCCGATCGCTTGCAAAAATATATTTTCAAGTTTTATGTTGTATTCGATAGATTGCATATTTTTGAAAAAAATCTGAGCAAAAACGAGTTTTGAATAAAATTAAATAAGCATTGAAAATAGAAATTGAAATGTCAAAACAACGCCAACTTACGACGCAACTGACTTGCGCATGTGTTGATGCGTACTCAAATACCACAGAATTCAGCATCAGCTGTCTTGATTTGCGAAAAAAGAAAGTGGTATATGAATACACATAAAGAGAAAAGCAGATATTTATCACCCTTCGCGGTTTGCTACGCCTTACTGTATTTTGTTGTACAGCGCCCTCTGGGGTTCAAGATATAGCAAAATACATGGCGCTAAAAGACTCACCGCACCCGAAAACCACTTATAAAAATCATACTTATCGGTTCGTTGTTGCGGTATTTGTACAAAAGCGTCCTCTGGTTTTCGAGATAGAATAAAAAAATAACGCCAAGCCCTTTCCATACTCGACATCAAATCCTATATATCCGATATACAAACTTTTATCTAAATCGGATGAGCAGTTTTTGAGTGTTTCACGATTTCTTAAGTGATTTGTACTACAGCACTATGTGGTGATTAAGATAGCGCAGAAAAAAACCCAGCCACCGTATCCGAAAACTCCTGTGTAAAAATTTTCATGCAAATCGGAAGGACAGCTAGGAGTTTTTCGGCATTTTTAAAACATTTGAACTGCAGTGCCCCGTGGTGTTCAATATAGAACAAAATAGATGTCATAAAAACTACCGTACCCGAAAACCCCTAAATACAAATTTTCATGTAAACCAGTTGAATGGTTTCAAAGATAAACTATAATACCAAAATTCGTGGAACCCGATCGCAGCGCCACCTACCGGGTCCAATTGCGAATCTTAACCATCCAGGGATTCACTTAAACACACACAAAAAATTTCATCAAAATCGGTGCAGCCGTTTAGGAAATTGTACAACAGCGCCCTCTAGTTTTCGAAACAGAGCAAAAGAGATAACGCCAAAACAGTTGCTCTGCACGAAAATCCTTTAGTCAAATTTTTCATCCAAATCGGATGAGCGGCTTTCTACTTTTTCACGATTTCTTAAGCGATTTGTACTAGAGCGCCCTCTGGTGTTCGAGATAGAACAGAGTAGATAAGTCATAAAAACTCACCATATCCGAAAACCTCTACACAAATTTTCATGAAAATCGGATGAACGGTTTCATAGATAAACTATAAAAACAAAATGCCTTAAACACGATCGCAGCGCCATGTACCGGGTCCAATTGCGAATCTGAACCATCCAGGGATTCACTTAAACACACACAAACAATTTCATCAGAGTCAGTACAGCCGTTAAGGAACAGTTTAATAACATACACACGTACAAATTGTATAACAGCGGCTTCTAGTTTCGAGAAAGAGCAAAAAAGATAGCACCACAACCCATGCCGTACTCGAAAATCGCTATTTACAAATTTTCATCCAAGTCGGATGAGCAGTTTTGGAGTTTTTCAAGATTTTCACGATTTCCTAATATTTGCACGGAAGCGCCCTCTGGTGTGCAAGATAGCACAAAAAAGATAAGTCCAAAATACTCACCGTATCAGAAAAGCCCTATTTTCCCATTTTCATGCAATTCGGATGCACGGCTTAGGAGTTTTTTTGAGGTTTTTCAAAATATTTGTACTACAGCGCCCTCTGGTGTTCGAGATGTAAATGAGTAGATAAGTCAAAAAAATTAGCGTATCAGAGAACCTCTCCATACAAATTTTCATGCAAATCGGATTAACGGTTTCGGAGTTAAGCTGAAAAAACGAATGCCTGGAACCCGATCGCTTTCAGCTCTTTCAATGTACTTTCAAACTACAAATATTTTTACAAATATGTGAGTTCCAAAAAGCGATATCAATATCATCGGCATACCCTAGCAGCATAACACAGCAGCTCGAATGATCTTCTCCATGATTAGGTTAAAAAAAGTCGCACGATAAAGAATCACCTTGTCTGAAACCTCGTTTGGTAACAAATGGGGGGGGGGGGGAGAGAGGTCTTTCCCGATTTTTACTGCACTGCTGGTGTTGCTCAGTGTCATCCTGCATAGACGGATTACTTTTGCTGGTATACCAAATTCAGACATGGTGGAGTATAGGTGATTCCTTATTGGACTGTCGAAAGCGGCTTTATAGTCGACAAAAAGGTGGTGAGTGTCGATTTACTTCTCTATGGTCTTTTCCAAAATTTGTCGTAGCGTGAATATCTGGTCGGTGGTAGATTTTCCAGGTCTGAAGCCACACTGATAAGGCCCAATCAGTTGGTTTACGATGGGCTTCAGTCTTTCACATAATACGCTAGACAGAACCTTATAGGCGATATTTAGGAGGCTTATCCCACGGTAGTTGGCGCAAATAGTGGGATCGCCTTTCTTGTGGATTGGGCAGAGTACACTGAGGTTCCAATCTTTTGGAATGCATTCTTCCAACCATATTCTGCATAGAAGCTCGTGAATGCATTTAAATAGAGCTTCGCCTCCGTTCTTAAACAGCTCAGCGGGTAGACCATCGGCTCCCGCGGCTTTGTTGTTCTTAAGCCGTGTTATTGCTGTCAAGACTTCATTATAGTCGGGCAGCGGAACTTCAACGCTGTCATCCATAATTGAGATTTCCGGGATATCATCTCTATTGGCGGGATTGTTGTCGTCATCGCCATTCAGAAGACTAGAGAAGTGTTCCCTCCATAACTTCAGTGTACTCTGGATATCTGTCACTAGGCGTCTTATCTTTTCGGGCCTCATTCCTGTCACCATACATCTCAATCTTCTCACACTCACGCTTTTCTGCCTCTCGTTTTTTCCGCCTGAAAGGCCACTTCCACTTCCGAGTGGCAAAGGCTTCGGCTGTCCGTTTTGACTGCAGCTTGTCGACGTCTAGCTTTCTCTGTGTAGGATTACGCGTATTCTTTGCAGCGCACAGGCGTGTACGAATCTTAGCTGCGACAAGATAATGATCCGAGTCTATGTTAGCACCACGGATCGTGCGTACATCTAGTACACTGGAAGAGTGCCTTCCGTCAATCAAAACGTGATCAATTTGGTTGCGCGTTTTTTGGTCAGGGGACAACCAGGTGGCCTTATGAATATTGAGATGCTTGAATCTAGTGCTACTTATAACCATGTTTCGTGCTGCGGCGAAGGCAATCAGCCTCATTCCGTTATCGGATGTGTTGTCGAGGAGGCTGAACTTTCCGACTGTTGGACCGAAGATGTTTTCCTTGCCCACCTTGGCGTTGAAGTCACCAAGCACAATTTTTATGTCGTGACGGGGGCAGCGCCCGTAAGCGTCTTCAAGGCGCTCGTCTCATCGCTTTGATCTCATCGTCCTTGTCCTCTGTCGGAGCATGCGCACATATTAGGCTTATATGAAAGAATTTAGCCTTGATGCGGATTATGGCAAGTCGTTCGTATCTTTGTAGCTTTCCAAGATATCAATCAGTTGGATAGAGGCACCTTCCCAATTAAGAGTTCGGACATACCAGTTGCATATCCGTAAATCATTATCAGTTTTTCGTTTGCGGTGGTCGTCATCAGATTTGGGGATCATTTTTCTCATATTTCTTTTGTAACTTTTCATTTACAATAAATTCAGAATCACCGACTGCCAGCGCATGTAAAAATGTGTAAAACAAAAAAAAAACGTTTTCAGGATTCACCCCAGTGTCACAAAAAAAATTGAAATTCATTGAAATGGTTTCTTTACGTGGTGGGCTTCAAACTCGACGCACAACCTATGTAAGGCTAGGAGACCCGCCGCTCAAATTAGCCGTCAAACAAAATTTTTACTTTCGGAAATTTAAAGCAGCACCTGAATATATGTAACCAGATTAGAAGTGAGATTCCAATAAAATCTCAATCGTACTTGAGAAATGCTTGATATAGATAACTGAATCTAAAGTATGCTTAAGGCTGTGAACATAGTGAACGCCGGTTCAGACAGGCAGGCAGATCAGATCAGAAAACATCAGAGGAACCGAAAATAATCGTTATTCTATATTTCACAGCAGAAAAAGTTGGGCAATTTTAACCCATAAAAATATACGTTATGAATAACTTTTATTTTTAAGAAACATTTTTTTTTGGTTGCCGCATAACTTTTATTTTTGAGGAGTAAATTTTTAGGTTGATTAATAACAGTTATTTTCTGAAATGAAATTTTTTTCGGTTATAAGTGTCGAAAATCATGAAAAAGTTGACATTTTATTTTGGGTTAGACTCACACAATATGGGGGTGCATGCGCTGGCAGAATCAGAGGATTGCTGATTTAGAATTTGAAAAAATTTTCGGCACTAGGGTGTACCCTGAAAGAGTTTTTGTTTACTACATTTACTACATACATACTGCACATGGCAGTATTAAACAGTCGTTGATTTCGAATTTGATGTTAGAATTCCATAAATTTTATGTGACATTAGGGTGGACCCCGAAAATGTTTAGTTTTTTAAACATTTTGTACATGCGCTGGCAGAATTAGAGGGTCGCTAATTTAGATCCAAAGTAAGAATTTTAAAAATTTTATGTGACACAAGGGTGGACCATGAAAATGTTTTGGCTTACTACATTTTGCACATGGCTGAATTAGTGGAGCGTTGACTTAGAATCTGATGTTGGAATTTTAAAAATTTTATGTGACACTAGGGTGGACCCTGGAAATGGTTTTTTGTTTTACACATTTTGTACTTGCGGTGGCAGAATTAGACAGTAGCTGATTTGACTTTTGAAAGCAGTGGAAGAAAAAGGTACCCCGAAAAGTTTTAAGTTCCACAGTTAAGAACCGTTTTTATTTTTTTGTCGGTTACCACTGAAAGCAGTGGAGAAAAATTGAAAGTTTAGAAGTTGAGGACCGTTTTCTCTTTGCTCATCACTTTTGAAAGGAAATTTTTCGTACATAAAAAGGAAATGCTACCAAAACAAAATATAAAAAAAAAATTAATTTTATTTCCGAGTGAAAACCGGTTTTATTTTTAAAGTACCTACTTTTTTATTTTTCTCCAATGCATCCCTGTAACAGATGGTAGTTGACCGGACCAGTATTGCATTTAAAACCATGTCAAATTGCGCTCGTATACACCCAAATACAATTTACCTTTTTTCTAATACAAAGCTTCTTCACCCGAAATCTTTGGTGATATTTTGGTATATGTATTAAAAAAGAAAAAAACTATAAACACATGTTGCTCGCGTTTTAAATTGAAAAATGCTTCATTTGTAGCGAAAAAACTCGTGGTAGAAAAACTCGTGCAGTAATAAATTAGAAATTATAATTGCAAAAAATTATTGGCAATGAAAATACCGGGTATCTACAACGAAAATGTGACTAAATGTCGCATAAAAATTTGCGCTATTAAAAATATGCCGACGTCATTCAAAATTTTTATACGGCAATAACTAATACCAAACAAACAATACATAGTGAGGTGTAATTTTTCTTTTTAATTTTAAACCATTAAAAATATGAAAATTTTAAGGAAATATTTAAGAGAACGACGACAGCTGTCAGGTAGAACAGCGCCAAATGTTGTTTATAAACAATAAATTTAATTTATAATTATGTAAATAGGAAAAACATGCTACGCTAAAAATACTAGACACAAAAGCAGAACTGCTTCAAAAATAGAAGAATAGTCAGTAAAATGATTGATGAGACAAGTTATAAAATAGGCAAAATAAATCAGTTTTCATCTTTTAGAAGCAAAGTATTATAAAATGAACTAAAATATACTTATAAAACATTAAAAAAAAAAAATGTAAACACAAAGCTAGTAGTAAATTTAAAAATACAGCGAATTTGAGCACCACTGAACCATATACAAAATTTTAAGCAGCAAGAATCAGGGCAAAAGTTGAATAGGGCAACGTCTGTGAGTGGCACGCTGGCAATGGCAGATACAGAAACATCATTCTAGACACTGAACTATATTTAAAATAAACATATACCACTATGTATGTGCGTCGTGCTGGGGCACACGACTATCGTACAAGTGAATGGATGGAGTAAATATTAAGAGAAAACTAAAAAGTATTGAAAATTTAGGCAGAAATGTTTAGGAATATTAAGTGATTAAAAAAAAACTCTTGAGATTACAATAAAAGCTATTTCGACAGAGGTGAACAAAGTTAATGACCAGAGCAAGAAAGTAAGATCTCTAAACTAAAATGAGTTCCAAATCTGACAAACTAAAATAACAATTGTCACGAGATTATGTGAAAATGAAGAATGCGTTCCTCAAGTTGTAGTGTACTTTAGTCAAAATGTATTTTTAACCAACAAAATTATGTTTCATTAATCGTCGCCAGTTGCGCGTGGACAAAAGATGAAAAAAAAAATAAAAACATTTGCCATAAATAAAGCTTCCTCATATGAGATCCAAGAAATTTTCTATTTTAAGAAACATTAAAATACTTCGTATTTTAAGCAAAAAAAAAAAAAAGAAACATATAATGGTATCCCCAAAATAAATGGTTTGGGAATACAACAAATAAGTCCACTGAACTTGTAGCAGAAAATATTAGTGTTAAAACATCATTAAATTTGAAATTAGAACTAAGAATGACTGACTATCGATATATTTCAATAAATAAACGCTTTTTAAATCGCTATATTTGGTAAACAAATAAGTTTTGAGGCTTTTTTCGCAACTTTGAAGCTTTATGTACAGCCGTGGACACATAAATAGCACAAAAATACATGTAGGGTGTTTCACATAAATTTAAGGGGGGCCATGACATTGCAATTTTTTTGAAATCGACTTTTTTTTTAATAATTTTGTATTTTAGTAAATATTCTTAAGATTCTAAGAAAAAAATTCCTACGGGTTCAAAAGTTACAGACGGATTAGTGAGAGCGCATTTTTAATTTTTGTGCTACCTACGTACGGCAACTGGTATATACTTGTTTTACTTGCTACCTGACTTTTGGTGGTTGTTATTTCGTACCCACTTGAAGGGTGAAGCCCGAATTGCTAAACGATTGCAAAAAACTATAAGAAATAGCACAATACAAGATAAGCATAAAGTACGAAGCAGGCATGGCAGATTGAAGGTAACCTTTTTTTTCTTTGTTCACAAACTTTGAACGCGTTTATCTCGAACCCATGTTTTTCATACTGGTTGCGGCACTAGCGGGTTCATTTTTTGACGAATTTTTTTTTGTATATTTTTAAACTTGATTGGCTATCGTATGACACGAGCTTTTTTTAAATTTTTTTATGAATTTTTAAAGTCAATATTTTTTTCGAAAAAACACACTTTCAAATTTGGAACATCACCAAAAATTGAAAAAAAAAAATTAAAAAAAGCTCGTGTCATACGTTAACCAATTTTGTTAAGATTTAAAAAAGTAATTTTTTCCCAGATCGAACAATTTTTGCAACTCCCAGCGCTGCAACCACGAGGCCCCGTTTTTTTCTCTGCCGCCAGTTTGGAGCTCTATAAAACCATGTTGGAGTGAAAAATATATTTTTTTTTAATTTTTTTTTCTTGTTCAATTCTCTACAATAATAAAAAAAATTTTGGAAAAATGTTTGTTTTTGACTGAGTTATGAATTTGTAAAAAAAGGTCTATTTTCTCTGCCGCGAGTGTCATGTCCCTCATTAAAGTAAAAGTATATACATACCTACATATTATTAAAAAAGGCATTGATTTCAAAATAAGTGATTTGAGTATATAAGAAAGTTTAAAAAAAAAATCGATCCAAAAACGATTCGATTATTTACAAAGTCTTGTTTCAAAAACGATCCCATCGTTTCGAAAAATCAAGTTTCGAAAACGATGGGATTATTATAAAAATCTCGTTTCAAGAACGATTCGATCATTCTAAAAATCTCGTTTTGAAAACGAAGTGTGAATTTCTTTCGCTCGCGGATTCGAAAACGAAACTGTAACGACTTTCGTTTTTGAACTAAATACACGAGAGAAAGCTCGAATTCGAAACGAATCCATATGGTTTATTGGGTATAGATTTTCCTAAATATGTAAAATTTTATGTTTTTTGCTAAAAAAAAAAAAATGCGTTTTCATTTAACGCTTAAAAGCCAAACTTTTTATCATTCGATAAAAAAATATATTTGGTGGCTTTTGACATCTTGAACAACGTTTGTTCTACGATTTTGTTCAATTTAGAGTTTTGGACATTTTAGGGATGTTTTTATGGGTTGATTCTGGGTATGGGAACCACCAGGCAGTCATTAGAGAACTAAAATGCATATGGTAAACTTATAAGGAATCTTTATGTTTATGATATTTTATTTAATTTACGATATAAAACAGCGCAATTTCAATGAAATTCATGAAAACAATTTTTTTTCGATTTAAAACAAGTGGTGACCGACATTGTCAAAACACACGTCACGTGGCGGCAATGTTGTACTTCTTAGACGAGCCCGCTTTGGAGGAATGCTTCCAAAGCTTCCAGTACACCTTGGGCGACCTCTTCCCATTTCTTGGCATCCGGATTTCATAAGTATTTTAGAAATGTTCTTGATAAATTCATCCAAACTCAGCATTTTATCCGTACGTGGGCACAGGTTGAAATGGCGTTTGTATAGAATCCAAGCATAGTAATATAGCCATGTCCAGCATATGATATATTAGCCGGTTTGTCCACTTGCGTGACTTTATTCTGATGCTTCTTCTGCCAAAACATAAACAGATGAGGTGCACCCTTTCCACGTTCTTGTTGTACTAGTGGATTATTGCAGGATACTGAATGTTTTCGGTCACTTTAGACTTTTTGTTATATCTGAAGTAAATAAACAAATAAATTTTTAGTCATGTCGATTTCTTGTCATGGTTTCCAAGATAGCCTGATTGCCAAATTCGCCCCAATACATTCTTACACTTGGGTACTTGATGACTGACATAAAGTATATTATGCCCAAAAAATGTTTCAATTTATCTGGCGATGTATTTAGGGGATGCGATGGATCTTTTTGAATTGAATACGTATTGCTTTGCTCGACCATGTTAGAAATTATGTCGTCTGTTACGAAAAAGAAAAAAAAGCTGAAAGGTGTTTCTAACGCCAATATTTCTGGTGTCAAAGCGACATTGTTTTTATGTTCAACCCAACTGGCATGAAGCTAGCTACATAAAAAGTCACATACTCATGCCATTGCCTACTGTCTCCAGCAACAACAATATCATGAATTTATTTTTAAACATTCGCACCAGCAGTTAGTTCCACATGTACTACTAGTTCAGCTACGAATTCATATTCATGTTCAAACAAATCGTCCTCTAATTCATCATTTATATCCTCATTTGCCAGCACGTTGAAATTTGGATCGTCAAGACTGTCGTTCGAAAAGTCACAAATACACTGTGGTGCATAACAATAAGAACAACAATCTTTTTCAATTTTATAGCCATTGAAACAGTTTTTGAAAAAACTACAGATGGGGAAAGAAAGAGGTGGAAGAAATATATTTTTGGAAAAAAACAACAACAACAATAAGAAGTGGCTTTTTCAGTTAGACCGAAATCATTGTATTTTGAATGGTGCATAACTATAAGAACAATATGATATTAGCATAGTAAAAATATTTTAAAGTTATATAAATTAAAATTTTTTGCATTTTAATAATGTGTAGGTCCTCCGCCTTGTCGAGTAAGCTCGAAAATTCGATTGTGCATTGAAATAATTAGATCCCGTAGCTGATTTATTTCAAAAGACTCCCACTCTCGAATGACGGAAACTTTAAGTTCTGTAACACTGTTGTATTGAGTGTTTTCGGCGTAAACACGTTTCACGAGTAATCCCCAAACATTTTCTATGGGGTTCATGTCCGGAGAACAGGCAGGCCAGTCTAAACATTTGACTTTTTTTGTTTGCATCCATTCTCGCGTCTCTTGACTTTTGTGTACGGACGCATTGTCCTGCTGAAAAATCCATTTGGAGCTTCTCTTTCTTTGAAGAAAAAAGATTAATTTGCAACGTCTGAATGTACTCAGCAGAATTCATTCGGGTGCTTGGGAAAGCTAATTCCAGGGTTCCTTCAAAGCTGAAAGCACTCCAAGCCATGAGAGAGCCACCCCCAAAGTTTCGTTTGGAAAAAAATCGCGGCTCTTTACGTAAGTCCCTCCAATAACACTTGAATCCATCAGGGCCATCCAAATTGAATTTTTTTTCATCCGAAAAAATAACCTAAAAAACAAAAGAGGATGTTATAGATTATTGAAATACTTTAAAGAACGCGTCCACCTTTTTCCAGTTCGTTGTCATATTATTTTTTGCGAAATCGAGACGCGCTTTCTTGTGCCGCTGAAGCAACCTTGGTGCTGTCTTGAGAACTTGCCTTATGATAGTTCCAGACTGCTTCAGTGCTCGAGCTACCGTCCAACGTGATACATTTAAGCCTAATTCCTTAGATATTTTGCTAGCGCTCTTCATTGAATTGCTTGCTGATTGTATAATTCGACGCTTATCCCTCGAACTTAGCTTGGGCTTTGGTCCTCCTCTTTTATTTGCACCATATTCTTCTTTTTTTTGCAAAAAATTCCGCACAACTGTTACTGAGCGTAGAACTTTTCTTGGAATTTTTCGTAACGAGTGTCCATCAGCTTGAAAAGCATATATTTGGCCTTTTTCGATTTCAGAAAGGTATTTACCACTTGGCATTATATATATTTTTTATTGTTCCTCAAAAAAACGGTGTTCCTCTTCAGAAAATCGACTACACACAACTGATATAGAATTGTTCTTATAGTTGTGCACCGCTAAAAAAAAACGATTTCGGCTCAACGGTAAACGCCACTTGTTGTTTTTGTTGTTGCTTTTTCCGAAAACATATTTTTGTATTTTCTTTCATTCCCCATTCGTACTTTTTTAAAAAAGTTTTCAAATGGCCGTTAAATTTGAAAAGACAACTGTTCTTATTGTTATGCACCACAGTGTATGGCCAATATCACTTGCAGATCAGTTGAAATCGTGAGGTTGTTTAAGAAAAGCTCAAAAAGCGTATGTTCAGTGCTGTCAGCCACGTTAAAATGTTAACCACTAGATGGAGCACACATCAATAGAAGCAATTAGTACAAATACAATAGAAAAGTAATTCAAAATACTCAAAATACACGCCTCTAAAGGTCCGGTTCCTAGGAGTACCACCAGGTTTTTAGGGGTTGAGTACTTAGTTTCGGTTCCGGTCGTAATTTCGGTTTCGGTCAAAATTTTAGTTACAGTCGGACACTAACCCTTAGGACGCGTATATAGTGAACGTTTATTAACCCATTATGGACTGACCCATGTTCCCGTTGAGCATGGAAACTTTCCAAAAATATTTAGTTTGGTCAAACTTAGAAAAAAAAATAAAAATAAAAAATCGAGTTGCCACCTCGAGATTTTTAATTTTTAAATTGAACAAGAATTTCCACAAAACAACGAAAAATATCCAAAAACGTATTTCGTTAAAGACCAGAATTGTGTCAACCCGCGGGAGCCACGTATGTATGTCAGTCAAACTTCATAAAAATTCACAAAAATCAAATATAAAGAATAAGAAAGAAACTTGGTATAAGAATTATATTTTAATTTATTTTTTTTAGTTTTTCCAGGTTTAAAATTAGAGGTTAAAAAAAATTTTAAATAAGTAAGTTAACGTAATTGTTCGGCCTTGAGCGAAAACAGGTCGATAAGATTAATTCTTAAAATTTTATATTCTTTTCGGAGATCATGAAACTCTATCACTGTATGACCTCCAGGTTAAGAAAAGTATACCGTTGCGTATACGCAACGCTAGACAAAAATGGGTTAAACTTATTCCAGCATACTTTATATCTCTATCTCGCTTGTTTACACAGCGAACAAGCGAGATTGAAATACGCCAGTAAGCCAATAAGCTCAAATAAGCGTTCAGTATAAACGCGACCTTACGCAGTACGCTTGGTCCTCCAAAAGGGCTCATCAGATTAGCATGAAAATTTATTTTCAGGGTTTTTAGAGCTTGCAAAATTTTACCTTCAAATTAGAAAAACTGCACATAACTCAAAGGTATCTAAAGATACCTTAAACATAGAAATCGAAATAGTCTTCATGAATCTATGATTTTTCAGAAGTTAGATAATTTTGCTTTTTCCTACGTTTTGACCAAATTTGAATGGTTCATTAAAAGTTAAAAAAATTTTTTACACAAATTAATTTTTGATTTTGTAAAAGAATTCAATTCTGAAAATTTAAGCAAAATCGGTTGTGGTTGGAATGGCTCCAAAATGGGCCAAAAAAGTGTGACGTATTATATTGATGTCATACACAAATCCTAATCAGTTTTTTTTCCCACAATAACTTTACTTACTACCAGAACTATTTTAAATTTTTTCTGTTTATTTTTAATTGGCTATTTTATTATTTATCCAGCAGCTTTTTCTTTATCGAAACTAATTATATAAAAATTTTACATTTTCAAAAGTTTTATTTTTCCTATAAAATGATTATAATCCATTAACGTAAATTCTTTTTAAATAGCTCAGGGTTATATTTGATCAAAAATTAAGTTTTCAAAATTCTTTAAAAATTTCGATATTTTTTAATATAAATGCAATTACGTTGACACCCTCCTCTACTAAAACTTGAATAAAAGTGAATAGAAGAGAGCAGCAGAGATATTGAAGGGAAAAAAAAATCATAGTCAGCTAAGATTGCGAATTAAATATTCATATTGCTGCCCACATAGCCAAAGTTTAGATGAAGCAAGCTTTTTATAAAATATTTGGACAGTCAATTAATTTGTTTTAATCGGTAATTTGTCACAAAGAAAAAAAAACATCAAAAAGAAATTTATTCTAGTAGTATTTAAAACATTTAAACAGATGTTGCTCGATCTATTGTTTATTTGTTATTCAGCCAAATCCGGCAACAAATGCATTTGACATCGTCAATCATAATCAACATAGTGACAAATTTTGTCCAATTCTTTGCAGTCAGTGTGAACAAGAATGCAAATAGTTTTGGTATTTATAACAATGTCTTAAATGTTCTGAATACTTGAAACTTATGGCTGACGTGAGTTACATTTCAGAAGGAACTGATGATTTATTTAAAAAAAAAAGAAAAAACCAACGAAAGTGTAAAAAAAATAAAAAATTTGTATTCTTGAATGGTTTTAAATATGCTTAAATCTTACATTTTGTGGTGAGCCCGAAATTGTATAATTTTTTTTTTTTTCTAAAATGTCAAATATAATGAGCAATGAAGGCACTAATGAGTATTTAAATTAATTGGCAAAAAACTACAACTTTCTCTTTAAGTAATTTAATTTTTTCCTTAATATTCTTACATCAGTACCAAAATTAGAACAGTAGAAGCAAAATTGCAATATTTCCTACAAAAATATAAAATATTTCTTGCAATTTAAAAGAAGGTACACCAACAAAATATAATGCACTTACTTAATTTAAGTTTATAAAATTTAATAAATATGAAGAAAATTCAAACAATTTTGAAACAATGCAGATTGTCTGACGATAAAAATAGTGCTATGTTAGAACAAAAATTAGTCATTAGAATTTAATCAGCTGAGAAAACGAATTCAGGTCACATTTCAGTTTAAAATGAGTTCAGTTTTGATGGCAGCCATATTTTTTTTTTTTTTTTAAAAAAGGTTATTGCACACATTACCTGTCTTTAGATTTTGAAAAAATTCAAAAATATATATAAACAATTTGAGTAATTAGCTAAAATTTAAAAAATGAAAAAAATTCAAAATACTTATAAACAAAATCGTGTTAATAAAGATGAATTTAGTTTTCTCAAACTCACACGTGAAATTCTTGAACGTAAGTTGCAGCTCATTACTCACAATACTTGCTGCTGCTGCTGCCTCAGCTGCGTGCTAAATTATTTGCAATATTTACCCATACTTTTACTATAAATATCAATTGTTTAAAAGCAACCGCAAATGTTTGAATTGCGTCGTCGTCGTCGTCGTTGTGGTTGCTGTTGTTGTTTTAATACGCAGTCTTATGATTATTTTTCTTTTGTTGTAAACAAGAAATTTGCATTCGTGTGCACAGTTTATGTTTTTTTATTTTCAAAATTACTTAAAATAATTTTCACTACGTGTGTACAAACGAATCACTCACCTCTTTTTCCTCACTTTCAGTATTCGTTTCTTGACGTTCTGGATCAAGATCCTGCAAGTAGAAGACGATAAAATAATGATAATTGTTGTTTTATAAATGAGCAGAAAAGAATATTTTTAATTGCGTGAAGTGAAAATGAAAATATTTATTGCTAATTGATCAATGTCAAGATCAGTTTCTTTTTTTTTTTTTCTATATGTTAGTCTATAATGATATTAATAAATGATGTTATATTGAGTGAACAAAATTTGTTGAAATCCGTTCAATGCCGCCACAAACATGCTTATTAAAAAATTGGATTAATTGTTAATGAAATGTTCAAGAACTTTATTCAATGTTTGAATTTTCAGGGCCATAATAAGATTAAATTTTGTAAAATTCAACAAAGTTTGTGTTAAATATATACTTATTCACAACTATTTTGGTTTTCGAGATAACAATGTTTCTACAAGTTACAAGCTCGTTAAGAGAGTGGAAAGAAAATTTTACCGACTTCATTTGGCTTATGTACAAAATATCAATTCATTAGATCCATTTATGCAGAATTTTAAGATGCATTACCGTTGGCTAAAATGGCCAATAAGGGCGTATTACTATTTCTGTCGACTACCTGGAAAAGACTCGAACGATAACTGGAGGATACTGTTGCAACGTTATTGAAAAAAATGAAAAGCTGTAATCACCGAAAAACGTTCTCATTTGCAAAAGCAAAAAGTACTATTTCAACAGAACAATGCACCGGTTCACAATGCAGGAGTCGGCATGGCTAAAATTCACGAACCGCCCCCTAGAACCACAGTTCTAGCCCCAAGTGAATATGTGGGCCCTAGTGGGCCGGTCTCCATACAAAAAAAAAAAAGTTCGAGAAGTCAACCCCTGATTTGAAAGCTTACCTCAAGAGATTTTCATCGCCATACAAATTTTTTTAGGCACCTGTGTGAACCGCCAAAATCGTTATTTCATAATAACTTTGGATGTTGTGAGAATATGAGCCCGAACAGAACCAAAGCGAGTGGCGGTTGTCGGGCCTCTCAGCGAAATCCGCTGAGAACCCGTCCAGAAAAGGAGCGGTTGTCGAATCAGCGTTGCTTTTCGGTGTGAATGCTTAATTTTGGAGAAAATTATTTCATAATTTGTTTTGAACTTACTTGAATGCTACTCAGACACACAAAACGAAACGTCAGCTCATGATAAAAACTAAGAAAATAACAGTGAACACAGCTAATCCTTAGCAAAAATGCGATAACACTTACGCCACTCAAAGAGAGATCCGACAGCCGTCGGAGAAAAAAAAACTGTCTATAAAATCACTACAAAGTAAAAAATAATTAAAAAATTTTCCTTTTAATTTCTTGGTCATATTTGACAATTTATTTGAACATATTATTACATTGGAAAACTTATTATTTTAATTGTTTTTCTAATTTGTTTTATTATCATATATATAAATTAACTTCTTTATGAATACAAAAATTTTAAAGGTCGGCGCTAATATAATCAGACATTTAATTAAAAGCGCCAACTTTAAAGCTTTTGTATTCATAAAGAAATTAATATTTTTATGATAATAAAACAAATTAGAAAAAAATAAAATAATACGTTTTCCAATGTAATAATATGTTCAAATAAATTGTCAAATATGACCAAGAAATTAAAAGGAAAATTTTAAAATTATTTTTCACTTTGTAGTGATTTTGTAGTCGGTTTTTTAGTTTTTATTTCTTACTTTTTAGAGAATATGATAAATTTTCGATAAAAGTGTATAAACTACAGGGTTGCCCTTATTCGAAGCGCCCATCTGGCAACACTGTAACTTTCCGCAGTGATGCCAAATCGACTAATGACATACCGCGTTTGAAGCGTCATTCCAAGCAAATGTTTACAATGGAACAATACACGCCACGCGAACGCTCTAAAATTGTTCAACTTTACATTCAACAAAACAAGTCAATAGTGAAAACTCAACGTGCTTTCAAAAAAATAAATAAAGTGAAAAGTGCGCCTTCCAAGAAAACAATTTATCGTTTGTATGAAAGATTTACAACTGGTAATACTCTTGGTAACCCAAAGAGGCCAAATTGCAGCCGTACGAGCCAGTATTGAGCAGTCACCAACAACATCCCAAAATCGCCGTTCTCAGCAGCTCGGCATTCCCCGATCCACTTTACAACGCATTTTACGTGTTGATTTGAATTTGTTTCCGTACAAAATTCAATTGGTAAGCAAATTGTTGCCTACCGATAAGCCACGTCGATTGGAATGGGCCCAAAGAGTCATCGAAATGGCTGAAGAAGACGAGCAATTTTGGCATAAAATTATCATGAGCGATGAAGCTCATTTTCAGTTGAACGGAACAGTAAACAAACAAAATTGCCGTATTTATGCCACTGAAAATCCACAAGACATTCAAGAGGTACCTCTTCACGATGCAAAAGTCACTGTTTGGTGCGGCGTTTGTGCTAAAATGCTCATTGGGCCGTTCTTTTTCGAAGATGATAATGGCCACAGAGTTACTGTCAATCAGGAGCGTTATCGCGATATGATAAACAATTTTTTCATGCCAATCGTTCGTCGAAAGCGTATCAGGCACTACTGGTTTCAACAAGACGGCGCGCCACCACACACAAGCCGCACTACAATCGATTTTTTGAAGCAATTGTTCCCTGGCCGTTTGATGTCAAAAAATGGTTTGATGTCAAAACACCTCCAGACTTCTTTTTGTGGGGTTATTTGAAATCAAAGGTTTACGTCAACAAGCCAAAGACCCTAGAAGAGCTGAAAACCAACATCCGTCAAGAAATAACCGCCATTCTCATCGAAATGTTGAAGAAAACAATGGAAAATGCTGCAAAACGAGCACAATATGTCGTAGAGGCCAATGGCGACCATTTACGAGATATCATATTCAAGAAATGATGTAAGCAAATCTACTTGAACCCAATTAAATGATATTCATGACGAACAGACAAAAAATTGTGGTTTCTTTGATTTATTTAAAAATAAAATGGGCGCTTCGAATATGGGCAACCCTGTACATTAACATAATTGTTCTTAACAAATTTGTTCTATTAAATTCTGATAGTTTGTTAGTTATTTCAAATATTTGTCCCTTAAATTTAAATTAGATTTCACGTGTTTTGAAATAATTATACCCATTCTTGTAACGAGTTTTATTACCCTAGTGTCAATATTATTCGAGATAAAGTGTTTTTCTAATATTGCCACGCCCCTTTGTTTAATAAGCGCCCACTTTCTTGAGCGTTATTTGTAATAATTGTGCCTACCCCTTTACTTCATTTCAGTCAGTACCCCAGCGTCAATATTAACTGAGATAGTGTTTATCTAGTATTGCCACGCCCATTTGTCGAATAACGCCTGCTCTATTGTCCGTAACTTTTAACGATTCTGCCTACTATTCTGCCTTGTACTAAAATAAATTTCAGTGCCCTAGTGTCAATATTATTCGAGATACCGTTTTCTAATATTGCCACGCCCATTTGTCGAATAACGCCCACTTTCTTGGACATAATTTGCAATAATAATGCCTACCCCTATACTAAATTGCAGTACTCTAGTCTCAAAATTAATCAAGATACACTGTTTTTCTAATATTGCCACGCCCATTTGTCGAATAACGCCCATTTTCTTGACGGTAATTTGTAATAATTGTGCCTACTCCTACACTAAATTGCAGTACCCTAGTGTTAATACTATTCGAGAAACAGTAGTATCTAGTATTGCCACGCCCAGTTCTCGAATACCGCCCACCTTTGTACGGGCACTTCCGTGTTTATGACATCTATCTGTTCACCAAAAATTATGGCAATCAGGCATATGGTTTAGGAGTTATCGATGTACATACATTTAAAAAAAAAAAAAAGTAAAAAATAAAACAAACCGACGAACTTGAGAACGTCCTCCTTTTTTGAAGTCGGTTAAAAATAGATTCTATTCTGGCGGTTTTCGACGGCAATTTAATTTTTGGCGGCTGTATACATTTGCATGTATTTTGTAGCACGGCGAATCCAACAACCGCTACCCCCTGAATGAGATTTTTTATACTAAAATAGAGCTATCAAAAAACTAATAAAGTTTTGCCTTGAAAGAATTTACATTACTTAATAAACAAAAAAGTTACAGTCGAGCTAATTAAAAAAATGTTCCTAGGCAACCTGAGTGAACCAACAAAATCTAAACGCACCAACTGAGGAACGGCGTCAGCGGCAGAGCTGGGTTGTAATGATTCCTTTTAGAATTAATTCCGCCTTAATTGCAAAATGCAAATTTCTTGGAATTTGGAATTGGTAATTGGTCATCTCAATTTCTCAGGAATGGAATTGGAAAAACATCGTCAATTCCATTACAGAAATTGTAATTGGTGTTTTGAGTTAATGAAAAAGTTATTGAAGTTACAACCTCCAATTACAATTCCTGTAATGATTCCTGAATTTGAATTTTTACCAATTCCATTCCAGAGGAATTGTGATGTTCCATTACCAATTGAAGTTCCTATAATGGAATTGACAATTTTTTGCAATTCCATTCCTGAGGAATTGAAACGTTCAATTACCAATTACAATTCCTGTAATGGAATTGTCGATTTTTTTTTCCATGTCGATATTGTAGTCAATGACACCTATAGAGCAATTGTAGTGCTCATCAATACCTTTTCAACAAAAACAATAAAAGTTAAGATGAACATCTTTTGACGTAAGTTTTCAAATAAGGGGCGGACTTTGCAAACGATCCGGTCTACTGGCCACCCTATTCAATCGTGGGTTCACTTTGCAGTAACATTAATAATAAAATGCACTTTTCTACTACAATCGGTAATAAAGGAACGGTTAAAGTTCCTTAAAATTAGAAATATTTTTAACAAACTGAACTCAGTTGTTAAAAATAACAAATTGCAAGAGAAGTACTTTATAATTCGTTAACTCATTTACTTTAAATTAAATTTAATTTTGATACTTACATCCATATCGAGATGTACCACGCCAGTTGATCTTCGTTTTGGTTTTCGCCTCCTTTGCAGCACTGCTTGTGTAGTCACTGAGCTGCGATTATCATTTTCCTTGTCGTTTTCTAAAAGGATGATTAAATTAAAAAAAATGAACACAATAATTTATTGAGAAGACTCAGGTTACCTTTATCCTCGGCACTCTTGGCAAGCGACGACACTGGTGGTGGCACTATTGTACCAATTGATGTAGAGGCAGTTGTTGTATTTGAAGCTGTTGTCGACGTAGTTGGCATGGATGATGTTGATGTCAAGGCATTCAAACGCCTTGCAGCATATGAACCGATGCTGCTGGAAGAATCGCTGGTTCTGTCATTGATGTGAGCATCGCCAATATTGGTGGTGGAGGAAGCGGCGCTAACATTAATAGGCGCAGAAACTGGGCGGCCAATAGAGTTTAAGGACTGAGTGGATGAATTAACTGCAAAGGAAATTTGATGAGTTTTCAAGATTTTTTTCTTAATAAAATCTTTTAAAAAATTGAGTGTTAAATACTCACTAGCATTGCCGGTGCTGTTAATTCTTCGTTGGGCCACAGATGAGGATAAATTGGCAGCTGCAATAACTGCGGGAGCACTTGGTATGATTGCACTGTTTGTGGGCGAAAAAGTAGTACCACTGGAAACATCTTCCAATTTAAACTAGAATGCGTGGATAAAGCAAAATTATAAAATATGTTTAAATACCTTAAATTTCTTGTATTTTTTTTTTTATATAAAATTATAGAAAGTTTTAATTGAAAAAATATATAACGAGGAGTGTTAAGTTTATGAATATTTTAGATATTGTTTTTTTCTTTATTTGTTTAAAATGTTTGTTTCACGGTTAGCAAGAAATTTTATTGTTAAGTAATGGTGTTTTATTTGCGTTCTTTGGTGTGTTATTAAGTATTTTGGGGTTTTTTTTTTTTAAAGGGAAATAGTGCAGGACTTCAAGCCATTTGAAGTTTATAGGCATTTCAAGTTTTAAACAATTCTAGTTTTAGTGTGAAACATTGTACAGTTATATGTGCAAGGGGAATATTCCAGGAAACACCTATTCCATATATAAAATATAAATTATATTAGAACGGACCACAACCAGTGGGGGAACTTAAACCATAAGATACCAGAAGCAATTATAACTTCATTAGTGGAATTCTTCATTTTTAGTATGAGAGAAATTTTCAAAGAATATCTAACAAGTTTAAATAAGAACTGATTGACTAGAAAAGAAAGCTAGAATATATTTAATAACAGCCTACTCTGATTCTGCCAGATATGAGAACAGAATTGTGATAGCCTGAGCAGTGTTGCCAAGTCAGTGCTTTTAGCACTAGATTTTACCTTTATTTTTTAAAAAAAGCACTAGATTAAAAAAAATAAATTTTGTGCATAATTATAATAATTAGTCCCGAAAACATAACGTTGAGTTAAAAAAAAAACTAAAAATGGTTAAAATGTTTCACGCAATTCATTAATAAATATAAACCTATTCTTTTTTACTAACAAATTATATAATTCGAAAAGTTTTCTAAAAGACATGCTTTTCCATTTCTTTTCAGAATTCCTGCATTATTCAACATAATAAATTTTTATTATTGTTCGTTCGTCTTCAATCCCATATTAGTTTACAAATTTTGGTCTCATCTCGAGAACTGATTTCTCATAAACTTTTTTCTATGCATTTTGGAGCGTGGATTTCAAAAAGACCAACCATTTTTTTGAAATAGGTTTCAAGATATCCTCAAAACAAAAAAAAAAAAAAGTTTTCGGCACCTTTTTTTAGTTATTCGCTTATATTTCCTTTTATTTTCATCCGACCTGCTAAAATTGTGTATCGTTTGAAAAGAAATTTGAAAAATTAGACGGATCAATTTGATTTGATGTAGTTACAGTCGACCGAAATAAAAAAAAAAGAATAGGCAGTGAGGGAACTGCCAACCAAAATGAAAATTTAAAGCTATAAAAAATGTAAAACTATGAAATAGTAATGCTTTTTTTAAAATTTTCAAATTGTCATATCAAATCATTTATATTTTATTATTATTTCATTATATTCTAACAAGGGTGGTAACTAAAGCAAGAAACAAAACTTCTAGGTTGGAACATCTGTAAGCATCGTGTAAAAAATGCATCGATTGTCGTTTTATATTTAGTACCGAGTTTTCGACCAATGGACAAAGTCAAACCAAATGCTTCATTAAAAAATTCAATCATCTGCAAAGTTACTATTGAAGTCTCCACTTGGTATCATAGGTACATGGTAAAATTTTTCGCTAAATCTTTTTTCGAGTATTTTGTGACCTTCTTTTGAATCATCAAATTGTCGAACAAAAAAATCTCTCCCGAATTGACGCCTATATGGGTCACATATATGAGTTGGTCCTATTATTTTTTACCCTTTAACATTTATTCCTGAACACACCTAACCCTTATCTGCCACCCTTCTAGAGGATCCCGTACAAAAACTGTGGATTATAGTCATATCTCTCCCAAATTGATACCTAGAGGCGTCAAATGTATGAGTTGGTCCTATTATTTTTTGCCCTTCATCATATCTTCTCAGTACACCTACCCTATTTACCACCCTTATGGGGGTCCCCATACGAAAAACACAAGAACTATCAATTATAGTTCACATCCCTCCCAAATTGATCCCTAGAGCAGTCAAATAAATGAGCCGAGTCTATTATTTTTTACCCTTGAATATTTCTTCTGAATACACCTAACCCCTATCTGTCACCCTTTTGGGAATCCCCATACAAAAAACACAAAAACTGTCGATTATAGTTGATATCTCTCCCAAATGGATCTTTACTATTATTTTTTAACCCTTCAACAACATTTCTTCTGACCCATACCTGCCACTCTTTTGGTAGTCGCCATAAAGACAAAAAACTCAAAAACTGTCGATTATAGTTCATATCTCTCTCGAATTGACTCCTAGAAGGTTAAAATATATGAGCTGATCCTATTATTTTTTACCCTTCAATATTTATGGGTGTCTCACGAGTTAACGAAAAAAATCTAATTGACCGAATTTTAATCTGCGAATCGCTGTTAAATCACCACAAAATCGACCCATTTCTGAAGCGGATGGTGACTGTTGATGAAAAGTGTTTCACTTATGACAATGTCAAGCGAAAACGGTCGTGGTCGAAACGCGGTTAGCCGGCGCAAACGGTGACCAAGTCAGGAAGTTTTTACTGAGTTTGGTGGAATTGGCACGGAATCATCTACTATGAGATGCTTTCCTATGTCTAAAGTCGTAATTCGGACCTGTACGGTCAACAATTGGACTGTCTGAAGCAAGCAATCGCTCAGAAGCGGTCAGCTTTGGCCAATAGAAGAGGAATTGTGTTCCATCAGGACAACGCCAGAACACACACATCGATAGTGACTCTCCAGAAACTCCGGGAATTTCGTTGGGAGGTTCTTATGCATCCACCTTATAGTGCGGACCAGAGAACTGCAATGAGTCGCTTTTTTAGCACTCAAAGTGTACTCATAAAAAATAAGTATAAATCAATATTCAACCCTGAATACATACTTCTCATATCCCATCCACTCTCATAAGCATGCGTGCAAGGCACATGAAGTACGTGAGAGAATCTAAATCGTTTGAATACTAAATACTTTAAATAGTTTTACTCAATGTGCTCAATGACTCTCTGATACTCATAAAGTACTTAGAGTCATGGATAATATCCACATGACTTAGGTTGCGAACATAGTAAACGCCGGTTCAGACAGGCAGGCGGATCAGATCAGAAAACACATTAGAGCAAAAGAGATGGATTACTTGGTTGCTTTATTACTCCAATGTGAACATTTGATCTGATCTGCCTGACTGTCTTGACCGGCGTCCGCTATGTTCGCAACCTTACGTAGCTGCTAGCGCGATATGTTGTCATATGGAACAACATAAAATCGAAAGATATCGAAAAATCCATGAAAAATCTTCGAAAAAGTGACATTTCTCGAAGGGGAAGCAATATAGGTAAAAATTAACCATTTTTTGGGGATTTATAAAGGGGGGGCGGGAAATTTTTGAGACACACAAATAGAGGAGTATATCATCCCCCCTTTACCACATTTTTAGGGGGGAACGTCGAAACATGTGTTTAACTGTCCACTGTAAGCTAAATTGTAAGCCAAACACGTGTTTTTGCCCCTTCCTAAATATATGGCGAATGGGGGGGCAGATAGACGAGATATGGAACATACAATCGAAAAATCTGCGAAAAAATAAAAAAGTCCCATAGCTCGAAGGGGAAGCAAAATAGGTAAAAATTAGCCATTGTTTGGGCGCTTCCAAGGGGGGAAACAATTCTGAGTCGCACAAATAGAGGGGTCTATCATCCCCCCATTTTCCACATTTTTAGGGGGAAATATTGAAACACGTGCTTAACTGTCCATTGTAAGTGAAATTGTATGCCAAACACGTGTTTTGGCTTCTCTTAAAAATATGGCAAAGGGGGGCAGATATACACCTCTATTTTTGTTTGGATTCGGATTCAGCGACCCATTTTTACCTAGTGTTCGCTTGAACAAAGCTCGAAAAAAAATCGAGAGCCCGAATATATACTTATTATAGAACTATTGGCGGCATTGGCATTATATTAAATTTCCGGCTGGCTACTGCCTCAAACAACGTTGTGCATCATGCCAGCATTGTGCCGCAGCAGCGAAGTCATTAAAAAATCATTTGCATCCAAAGTATTTATGATACTCATACTCTCTAGCACTCTCTTTGCAAGAGTATGCGTATGATGTATGTATATTCAATTCTACGAAAATGAGTTGAGTATTTATGGATATGATGAATATTTTCAAGGGTATGCATGCATATAAGTACAGAGAAATTATGGGTATACGATAAGTATACTCAAAGTATGAATCATTCGTTGCAGATCTCTGGTGCGGACCTGGCACCAACTGATTACCGGACCTGTTCCTATCTATGGCTAATGATTTTGCTGGGAAAACACTCGCCTCAAAAGAAGTTTGTGAAAATCGATTGTCCCAGTTTTTCGCCCATAGAGACAAATGTTTGTATAAGAGGGGCATAATAAATTGCCTTCAAAATTACAACAACAAATCGAACAAATCGAACAAAACATAAAGTATAGAAAATAAATGAGCGAAAAAAATTGAGCAACGTAGACAGACCTCTTCGCTTCGAAGTGTCAGCTCCACTGATTGAGTTACCTTTCCGGGCTCGAAAAATAGTACCTCTATACTAGAATTACGCCTTAAAAGAACATATTGAAGAATCATTATTTATAGATTTGTCAAGTTCACTTTACTTTTTCGATAGCTTTTTACTTTTTCTATTTCAGTTCGAACAATATCAAAAATTTAATAGATGACTAATACAATGGTATCGTAGGAGAAGAAGCTGCCTAGGGGGAAGACATTATTAGAAACGCCTGTAAGATTTCCCATTTCCCATCCCTGTGCTAAATCGGGCTGTATCCAATTTTGCTGTTGAGGCTGATCAGGTAAACTTTTTTGTCATAATCCAATTCTAGTGAATATTTATGAAACTTATTTAATGTACATAAATTTTACATATTAAATCTACATATTAAAGCACAGGCAACAAAAAAAAATATATATTTATGATAAGACTCATCAAATTTTAGGTTAATAACAAAGTACAAATTCAACAGGCGTTAATGGGCGTGGCGAATGTTAAAAAAGCACATTTAAACTACCAGATAAAATGAAATTCACAATGATTGAAATAAGTAGTAAAAGCTATGTTGTTATTATTAAAAATGTTTCTTAAAATACTAAATAAACACAGAAAAAAATGGACTACATATTAAAGGTTAAATCAATTTAAGACTATTAAATTTAAAAATACTACCATGAATAAAAATAAAAGTATGGATGCAGGTTTAATAACAATAAAAATGAACGTAGAAAAAAAAATGTATCTCAAGTCAGTATTATTTACGCAAGTTCGAGTAAAAATACATAATTTGAAAAAAAAAGAAATATTTATAAGTGTGAATATAGTTGTAGTATAGTAATAGTAACAGTAGTAGTAGTAAAAAAAAATAGCAGTAGTAACGGAACGGTTTTAAGGAGCATTTTTTGCTGGTTTTAATTACAAAGTCCATTCAAAAGTATGCGTTTCTCGATAGTATTTTTTATATTTATTCTATGTATTTGGGAATTGTTTTTTTTTTTTTTTGTCTTGGATTAGCATACCTTACATCCGGCGTCGAATTTAAGACGCCACGAAGGACGCCGCTCTGCACCGGTGCCACCAACACCGCCACCAGTGCTGCTCATGTGCAACGGTGACGAGTCCAGACTGCGTCGACTATAGTTGCTGAAGACCGAGTCACGATCACTATCGCTAGCACTTGCAGCCGGATCATTGATAGCCATAAAGCTGCGATCTTCAATGCTATATTTATTCGCTTCGTTACGCAGCTTTTCGGCTAGCGTCAGCGAGCTAGCGTTATCAATATCAAAAAGTGAGCGTTTGTCACGCAAGCGCACCGGACTGTCGAGTATTGGAGTGGGCGTTGAAGTCAACGAGGAGGCGGATGTAGTTGCATGTTGTTGCAGTGGCAGTGGCGCAAATGTGGTAACTTTCGCTGCACCCACTTCACCCGCCTCGAACTTACTAATAGCAGCGGCCATAGTTTTTTGATCATCGGTTTTTTGGCTAACACTCTGCACTGTGGGCGTGGCTGTTTTTAGCAGTGTTGACAGATTTGTAGACTCGTTATTTTTGTTCTCATTTAGGCTTAGCTCTTCGAGATTCGACGCGAGTGATGTAGTAGTGGAGGAGTTGGAAGAGTTGGAGGATGTGGATGAGGAGGAAGGAATACTGTGTTTGTCGTTCTCTTCAACACCCTCGTGAGTTTTTTTAAATTCTACCGGTTCCTCTAAAGACTCTGACTCCTCATAATTTGCGTCCCTTTCTGCTTCTTCTTCTTCTTCTTTTTCTTCGCCTTCTTCTTGAGCTTCATTTATTGTTATCTGTGGCGGTGTCATCACAATTGTTGTTTCCACCATCAATTCGGCATCGCTGGTGGGCGTTGGTGTGCGCGATTCACGCCGCGGGGTCATCGTGAAAGTAGCACTGATCTCTTTTGGATCCTCGGTGGTGCTACCTGACGGAATGCGATGTTTAGCCATCGGTGCAACGATAGTAAATGTTGCAGTGATGTCTTCGTCATCGGCCACATCAGTCTCACTGTCAACTGCATCGTTTTCCGTCTTTGTTTCCGGTTCAGTTATAGTTGTTGCAGTCAATGTTGTTGTTGCGGATGTGTCAATGCAAGTTGTTGTTGTTATTGCTGATGGTGTTGTTAGTGGTGGTGGTGTTGGTGGTGGTGAAGGTGATGATGGTGATGTTGGTGATGTTTGCGGTGGCGGTTGTGGTTCTTGTACTTGTTGCTGTTGTTGTGATGATGTTGTAACCGTTGTTGTTGTAGTTGTTTGCGTCTCATTCTGTTAATTTAGTTTAGTTAACAATATAATTTTTAACGGTGCAGCAATAAATTTTTTAAATATACTCATATTTTATCTAAATACACCCTGGCAGAATATTTAAAAATATCTCATCAATCTTTAAAATAACTACAATATTTAAAAAAGTATGTGTAACTTTAGAATATATCACTCTTATTTGTATATAAATAAAACTGCAATTTTAACTAATTCACAATAGACTAAATCACAGTAGAGTTAAAATTGAAGTTAAAGAAGTGAAGAAGTGGTCTTCAAAATGAAAATTTTTTTTTTAATATTTTCTTATTCATGCTTTTTCAGCTCATATAGAAACAACAACAAATCAGTCTTCAAATACAACAACAATTACATATAAACGTGCATTCATAAATAAATCATTCGCTTCCCATACACAGCTACTTCAAATATCTCATCTGAACTATACCAGAGTATTGTACAAAAAACCACCAACACAAAAACCTACTTTTTTTTGACTAGTTTTTACTAGTTCAATGCTTTTTTTTTTTTTGCTTTAACTTATAACCACTTTTTATTATTTTTCGACTGACCTTAACTCTGAGCAGTTCGTTGAATTGTCATGTTTATTAAGAAACAAATACTTAAGAATTGGTACCAATAACTTGCAACTGAAGATTTATAAAAGCTATGTAAGTCGGTTGAAAATATTTGAATAATGAATAAATTTATTTATTTTTTTTTAAAATGAATGCTTTATCTTATTATATATTTGTTTGTCCATTGAACTAAAGTGAAAAAAGTGTGATGTAGATTTATGTAAGGTGTGTTACAAAATTTCCTAAACTTTTAATATTTATAACAAAAATTAGTGGCGCTATCTGTTAGATCTTTTCTGCCTTAGGACGCGTTTGTAGTGCCGGCTGGTTGCCGTGCCTGACCGAGCTGTCAACTCGTCATGCATAAGGGCGCGTTTATACCCTCGTCTGGTTGCCGTGCCGGACCGAACCGAGAAGGAAAGCTGGAAAACATTGCACATACAATCATATGAAACAAGCTCAAAGTGCGTATAGTGCCAGCCGAACAAGCAGCTTAAAGTTAGTTGTGCGGTGATATCCAGCAAAACGAAATAGCTACATCTGATATTAAATTCAATTTCCATGTGTCGCAACGAACATTTTGGGTTATTTTTGATAAATTCACTCACTTTTTTGATGTTTCTTTCGTTTACGGCTTCTTTGGTGCGACCCACAAGTTCGTCGTCATCCAAAGCTTCCCGACTTCCTTAAAACCGCGTAGAGCAGTCATAAAGTGTTATACGGTATGAACAACCATCACCACAAACATTTTAATCATTTGATGAGTTTCGGTAAGACTTTTAAAAAGTTTAAAATAAAACTAGATATTCGCTTACTGTTCAATGACTATCTATCGATCGGCAATAAAAAATAGGCGAAATATCTTAGCTTATACGTTATTAATTCAAATTTCATGAAATTTTGACAGAACGTCAATGAAAAATATCCCATTCTAAGGGCGCGTTTATAGTGTCGGCTGGTTGCTGTGCTGGACCGAACCGAGAAGGAAAGCTGTTAAACGATGCTCATTATATCATATGAAAAAAAGCTCAAAATGCGTATAGTGCCAGGCAAACAAGCAGCTTAAAGTGACTTGTGCGCTGGTATTCAGCGTGCCGATTGTTGCTTTTTCGCTCGCTCGCACGGCTGGCATGTGTTTTGTTTCATTTTACACATTACTCACTTATTATTTTTTTTAAATATCTTAAAAAAGAAAACCAAAAAACTCCAATAAAATACAAACATATATTTTTTGTTTTTTTTTTTTGCTGTTTTTCCTTATGTGCAAAAGCAAGTGTGTAGAATGAACGCAGTTTTGTATTTTTTCTGTATCTATGCGCAGAAACAAGTTATAAAAAAATAAAAAAAAATCCATGATCTTATGATCAATTGTGTTGTGTGTGTTGTGGAATGTTTGAACACAAATGATAGAGAACTGGACCTACAAGCTTTACGCCGACTCCGAACGGCTCATTTTCTCTCAAGAAGCTTTTCATGGTAGTATTTACTCTCTAAGGTTTACCATTATCTGCAGAGAGGTGACGGCCGAACAGAAAAATTAATTCAATTAAAAAAACATTCTGTGTGAGATGGGATTTGAACCTGGGTTCTATCACATACAAGCCACGCAATACGAAGCGAATATCTGGTATTTCCTTGATCTGCAACAAACGCTAGAAACAAAGAAGAACATACAATTGCGTTCAGTTGCTTTTCTTTTCCTTATCTGTTGCTTAGTGCATCTGAAACAAAGAATCGAAGATTAACAATGATTCTTATGTGCGTTCTTGCTTCACATTGCCGCTTTTTACGCATACTTTTTTTTAGTTTAGTTTTGTATTATTTTGTTGTAAAATCAACAATACAACAAAATCTAAAGAAACAAGTTAAAGCATTTCAAACCAGTTGCAAAATCAAGTGGCTTTATGCGGCTTGAAGTGCGTTCCAGCTGAAACAGAATTAAATTATCGTGGGTCAGCAGCTGATATACGTTTTTTAATGTGAGGTCTTTCTACGTAATTCCGTTTTGTCTAAAAAAAATTCGAAATAAAAACGCAGCAACAAGGCAACAAAAAGACAGCAGCAGAGAATTGCAAAAAAATCTACACAAGCTGAAATAGCAAGTGACTTGAAGCGGCTTAGAGTAGCTGAAAGTGCGTTTCAGCAGCGTTTTTTCGCATTTTTTTCTTTTCAGTTGTTGTTCGCTGGTTTGAGGGAAGCAAAAAGTGTACACAAAATCACATGGCTTTTATGATGATTCGATTGCAAAAATAAAAAATCTTATATATACAAACAAACCCAAAATAGTCAAAAACCAGCTGCAAAAAAGTCAGCGACTGCAAGCGCATATTATATGCGTAAGGCTGCGGCCAGAGTGAAAGCAGATGCAGGCAGGCAAACAGATCAGGTCAGAAAACACATTGGAGCAAAAGAGATGCATGACTTGGTTTCTTTATTATTGCTCTAACGTGAAATCTGCCTGCCTGTCTGCATCTGCATTCACTCTGGCCGCAGCCTCAAGCATGACGTGTTTCCAGCTCGGTACGGCACGGCAACCAGCCGGCACTATAAACGCGTCCTAACGCAGAAAATATCTAACAGAAAGCGCCACCATTTTTTGTTGTCTTAATATATAAAAAATTTTGTGCATATGTTTGATACCGCTAATCTCAGAAATTACTAATCCAAATGCCACCAAATTTTTAACATATGTTAAAACCCTTTATAGCGCAATAACTTATTTTTCGGCGAACACTATACAAATAAATTACGATAAATACCTGCATGTCAAAAAACAAATTAAAAACTTTTTTTCGTATATTCGGGTATTATTCGATAAAAAAACGAGTTACTAAGCAAAATTTCTGAAGTCGCTTTGGACTAAAAACGAGTTGTTTTTTTATAATATATGAACATTCCCGCAACTTCAATCAATTTCCACTTTTTTTTTATTACCTAGAAATCATATTCTTCATTCTGTAACTGTTATGTAATAGTTTTTTATTTGGTCTAATTGGACCATTATGTTGTTTAATAAAAACTTATTCGGATTATTGCAGATCTGCAACAAAATGCAGTAAAGGGTTAATTGAACCCGCCAAGTGGCACCGAGATCAAGATATAGAAAATCTTTTATTTTTCCAGAAACAAAGGACCAAATGACACCAAATTTTGTTCACATGTTAGTCTAGCCCTAATACTACGTTCACACTGAGAGCTTAATGCGCATTTACAAAATGCAAAATATATATTTGGCTCTTTTACTCCTTCAAAAAGCATACGGCCATACATTCTAAATTGCTAATGCGCATTTCGTTAAATGCGCATTTAGCTGTCAGTGTGAACGTAGTATAATACAAATTTTTGTGAATTTTGGACCCATCAGGTGGCGCTGGAATCGTCGACAAATGAGATTAAAAATTATTTATATCGACTTCCGAGTAACGCCTGGTATTCAGGTAGGATATATTTAAAGTTTGGGAACTTTTGAAACACACCTTTTAAATATTTCTCACAATTTTCTTTTCATACTCATGTTGTTATCACCCCAAAATATGGCTGCAGAACAGCAACTTTCTAGTACATAAATACAAACAATAATCAAAACAATTAAATGCATCACTTAAGAATTAAAAATAGATGCTTCTTCAAACATTAAAATACGTTACAAATACGAGTACCGTAAAATGCATTAAAGATACATAAAGTTAACAGTAAGAGTAAAACATAAAATATTGTATAAATCAGTTCAATCAAAAACATTATTTTCAAAGACTAACAAAATATAGCTCGGTCTTCTGATACATAAGAGTTCTGTAGAATGTCCTTTTTTTAAACTTTATTTATTATAGTTTTTATATGGTTTCTTGTTATGATAATAAACTCATGAATACTATGTTAAAAACTGATTTAAAAGTAATACCTCAACTTCATAGATATAAATTAGTACTAGATACCTTGAGTATTTTTTTTTTTTTCTATAACAAGCATGCCTTGATTGCTAAGCAAGCAGCAGCTGGCAGCAATGCGTCTGCTGATTACAAACTACAAAAATGTTTGTTAAATTGGCAAACATTTTAGTAAATTAAACAATAAATACATTAGTTCTACAACGTCGATAAATAATTATATATTTTTTTTTTTAGGATTTTAATTTTTGTGTCTTTTTTAGTCTCTTGTGAATTCCTGAGATTTTACTTAAATTTAAATCTAAATTAATTTTAATTCATTCTGCATTTAATGATGAATGGATGAAGAAGAATTTACGAAAACCGTAACCTTAAAACTAAAACTGGGGATAAGTGGTAATGAGTATGTGTGTGTATTTGTGTGTGTGTGTTTGTGTGTTTTACAATCACAATTACCCAGGTTTTGATAACTATAATAATACTGGGTGTTTGGTGGACAGGACTGGACACGGTGAGAAACACTTGACTTATATTTAAATTACAAAAACAAACCAATAAACAACATGTTTGTTAATCTAACAAAATAAAAACAAAATAAATCCTTTTCCAAAGCAGCTTTTGTTGGTGAACGTGATTCATTATTAATTTGGACTGGGACCAAATTTTCTTTTGGAATTGACTAGATTGGATTGGGCTAGGTTCTTGATGATGTACGCGATGAATATTTAAATTATATGTATTGTTTAGAGAGATGTTTATGGTGACAATTTGGTCAAATAACATGAATTTAGATGAAATGGTTTTTGTTTTTTTATGTGCTACTTACACTGCTGCTGTTATTATTGTTATTGTTGTTATTATTCATGGTAGAATTTTTCTTTTTAACCAGTTCCTCGGCACTCTTAATCTCATCGAGTGTTACACCCTGAGTGGAGCGGCGGGTCTCACGTACGCGTTTAGCATGCGCCTTACGTTGCGTTTCACTTTCTTCGTCGCGCACTGGAGGCACAAAAGATCTGTGGAATGGAAAAAAAAATGTTTAGAAGAGGAGTTTATAAAGTTGTTATTTAAACATATTTTTAATCAAAACCATGAATTTTATTAGAGCGCAAGAGCAAAAAAAAGAAATGCAATTGTTATGAATATATTAACTAGGAATGGAATTCAGTGTTAAGCTTCTAGCGGCGTACTTTAAGGCTGTGTTAAATATTTATGAATTAAAATTAAGCAAAAATATATTTTGAATTTGACAATTAAGTTAAAGTTAAGAAACATAAACGTTTTAGGTATTACTTGCAGCTTACGTTTATTTTTTAAAACAATGTAATTATTCTAAACCGCTTTTGACATTCGTGCATTCAAAATTCATATCAAAAAACAACCATAACTGATGGCTCAAATAAACGTGGTCAGTCAAAGATAACCACTATCAATAACTTATAGTAATTGGTCACGTCCAACTAGTGTTCGACCGAATATTAGGTTTTGGCTTATTACAAAAAGGGCTTAATTTCGATTTCGGTTTTAGTAAAAATTTCGGTTCAGTAAGCAATACTCGTAATCAATTAAAAACAACAAATTCACATATCTGAGCAAATGCTTAACACTTTCATTAAAGAATTAACGCAGAAAGGTGACGAAATTGTCAACAATTATTTAAAGCAAATTGTCATTAATTATTGATCAAAGGTCGCAAAAACTCTCAAGTGAAGACAAAAATTACACTGCTCCTCATCATTATCATTCAATTGACGAACGCTTAACTTTTTTCCTTTCCGTTTTCGTTCATCGATTGTGCTTTAAAAAAAAAACCGAGTTGAACTTCCCGCATACATGCTTTTTTTTTTTTTAAAATGCCAAAAATTGACGGTGTACAGGATATCACCAGTCTAGAACATCAGAGGGGAAAAAAGCCAAATTAATCCTTGTTTAAGGGGCTATCGCCTGAACTAGAATACCTTTTTTCCGCCGAAAAAAAACAACATGGCGGACGATTTTGTAACCTCGATACTCGATTTTTTTCAAATGGCCGCCATATTGTTTTTTCGGCGTTTTTGTATTCTTTAAATGTTAATAAATATGTGTGCAAAATTTGAAAACGATATCTTTTTTCCTTCTATAAAAAAAATCTTTTTTTAAAATTTGTAACCTATATGCCCCCGCCCAAATTTTAAAGTAAAACCTTTTCTTGTTTTATTTTCTGAATAATACAAAATTTGAGACTTAATTAAAATGGTAAGGAGAGTGGCTTAATTTTGCACAATGCTGTAATTGGAAATTCTGAAATTTTTTGTGGTGTGCATGCTTTGTGAATAGCATTCATATAAATAAAATAATTGATTTATTATTCTGAATAACGAAAATGAATAATTAAAATGAATAATTAATCAATTTTCTAAAATTGATTGTGAATTAAAAATTTATTTATGAATCAATTTTGCACTGATTGAATGAATTCGCTTTTTGTTTTTAGGTGATTTTAAGGAGTTACATGACATTGGCAGTTTTTTTGAAAACTTAGGTATGTGTTAATAATTTTGTATTTTAGTAAATATTCTTAAGATTCTAAGAAAAAAAATTTCATGGAAAAATTCCTACGGGTTCAAAAGTTACAGCCGGATTAGTGAGAGCGCATTTTTAATTTTTGCGTTACCTACGTACGGCAGCTGGTATATCTTGTTTTACTTGCTACCTGACTTTTGGTGGTTGTTATTTCGTACCTACTTGAAGGGTGAAGGATGAAGCCCGAATTGCTAAACGATTGCAAAAAACTATAAGAAACAGCACAACACAAGATAACGAAGGCATACAGTACGAAGCAGGCATGGCAGATTGAAGGTAACCTTTTTTTTCTATGTTCACAAACTTTGAACGCGTTTATCTCGAAACCATGTTTTTCGTACTGGTTGCGGCACTAGCGGGTTAAGTTTTTGACGAAATTATTTTTTTTTTTGGTGTATTTTTTTTAAACTTGATTCGCTATCGTATGACACGAGCTTTTTTTTTTGATTTTTTATGAATTTTTAAAGTCAATATTTTTTCGAAAAAACACACTTTCAAATTTGGAACATCACCAAAAATTGAAAAAAGATTTAAAAAAAAGCTCGTGTCATTCGATAACCAATTCTGTTACGATTTAAGTCATTTTTTTCCATATCGGACAATTTTTGCAACTCCCAGCGCTGTAACCACGAGGCCCCGTTTTTTTCTCTGCCGCCAGTTTGGAGCTCTATAAAACCATGTTGGAGTGAAAAATATATTTTTTTGAATTTTTTTTCTTGTAATTTGTTCAATTCTCTACAATAATAAAAAAAATTTTGGAAAAATTTGTTTGTTTGTTGACAGAGTTATGAATTTTTAAAAAAAGTCTGTTTTCTCTGTCACGAATGTCATGTACCTCCTTAAGGTGATTTTTCGTTGTTTTTTTTTTTTTAATTTCGATTTCAATATTTGATAAAAAAAGTCAAACATTTTTAAACATATTTAAATTAAAAGCAGCGGTTGTTCTTTTGTTTTCCTTGTTATTTCGTGTAGTATTGGAGTAATTTTTCTCCTTGTACGAAATGTTTCTATAGATTTTTACGCATGAGATTATTAAAAATTAAAATTTCATAAAATTCACTACGCAAAAAATTGGGAACACAATGCAAAAATGTAGACGATTTTTCATGTTTTTTTTCTGTTATCAATTTTTGTTTTTTGGTAATTTTTCCAAGAATTTTCGGACTTCTTTTTTGTTTTCTTGGGTGAAATTTCGTTTTTTTATTTTGTGACGATTTTTCAATAATTTTTGGGACATTTTTCATGAGTGATTTTTCATTCACTTTTTTTTTGGCTTATTTCATTTTCCATTTGGGTGCTATTTCATAGCATTTTGTTTGGCATTATTTAATTTCAGTAGTTTGGGGGTTTTTTAATTTTCATTGGGGGTTATTTCATTGGGGGTTATTTTATTTGGAGGTTATTTCGTAGTCATTTTTTGTCCTTCAGCAATAGCTTTACAATTATTGGTCATAGCCTGAACTTTAACATCAAATAAAAAACTCAAGCAATGTATTGGAAAAATTGCCTAGAATAAATTCTCAAGTAAAAACATTAGAGGAATTCACGATGTGGTGTATTTGCCCTTGTATTGTGTGTTTTTGATAAATTTCATATTAAATTTATTATTTAAATAGTAAATTTTGTAAGATTAATCAAAATACAACCCTGTAGCAAAAATACAACCACGAATCCCTATTGTATACTTTGTAAATTTCGTTGAGTATGTGTTCAGCTGATTGCAAAAGCATTTCTACCCAACATCGAGGAAGCTACCGGCTGCGATGTGAGTTTATTTAAAAAAATGTAATTTTAGTGTTTCGTTGAAATTTTTTAATTATTTTTTAGGCTTTCAATTCATATTTCCAAACAAAAGTATATACACAAATTATCTGATTTTAAAAATACAAGACTTCATTGAAGGTTCGCTCACAATAAGTTCTAAATTTTGTAAAAATTTATCACAAATACATCAAATCGTGAATACCCCTATTCAATTTAAAAGAGTTTCTGTTCAAACAGGTTAGGTTAAAACAAAGGTTAAGGTTCAAACAAAAGCAGGCTTATTAAAGAAACAAGGCAATAAAAAATATAAAAAAAAAATATCATTAACATGCCAACTTTTTAACAAACGAAGGAAGATAATCTTTTAGTAGCAGTTTGTGACACGAAAAGACAGGCAGGTAGGCAGGCAGCAGCAACACTCAATATATTTACTTGAAGAAATTTTTGAAAATATTTCCAGCTGACTGTTTAGTGGTTTGTTTAGGGGTAGCATCGGTCGTAGGAACGATGGATTGTTTGTTGCCAGTATTGCTGTTACTATTGGCAGTAGTTGTTGTAGAAGTAGTGTTTGTCGATGTTGTTGCTGATGAGCTGACATGACTGTTGTTTGTTTGAGAACTAGTAGTTTGAGTGCTGAATATGAGAATTTTTTTTTTTATGGAGAAAAATAATTTTTTTAAACATAACAGAATTTTTACAATTAAAACAAAAAAAAAAACCAAAGATATTGTAAAAAGTACAGATAGCAACATAATTTGAAGTCACTAAATGTTGAGGTGAAGTCGTGATATAATGAACAAGGTAGAAGCAGGGCTGATTATCTGGTTCATTGTATCCAAAGCTGTAAAGGAGTGCATTCAATTTGATTATATAAGGTGTGTTCATATATATAACGCCACTTCGACATTTGAAATATTTTTGTAATGGCCAGTTTAAACAAGAGAGAATGTTTTGCGAATTTGGTCATCTATGCCAACAACAATAGTGAGCAAGAGCGAAGTCTACTCTAATAACGGTACATTGTTTATTGCTAAATATTACTTTTAATGCTGCTACGTATTTATAACGCCACTTGAAATTATTCCATCTGCTGCGTTTGAAGTGTAGAGGTTAATAAAATTATGTATTCAGTTTTCAAGACCTTAACAATAGAAAAAATTTAAACCGGAATGCCTCGTGCAATCCAACTTACTTGCGAAAAAATGGGAAAAATAAAAATTCTTAAAGAAGATGGCTATGGAATTCGGGAAATCGAAGCCACAGAGTGATTCAAAATTTTTTTAACAATCCTCAAAATTACTGCAAAACAAAATGTTCGGGCCAAAAAAAAAAAAATCCTATGTAACCACGATCAGCGGAAAATAGTCCGTGCTGCGAGCAACACTGCACACAGTTTAAGAGTTGCGGAGTGTTGTTGCTGAAGAAGTTTCCCAAACACCGGTAAGGAGAGTGCTACATCAGTGTAATCATATCCGCTGTGAACTTATGAAGTGTGTTCCTGCTCTTACTAGCAAACATAAGAGAACGAGCTTGCAATTGGCAAGAAGGAACATTGGAACAAATTGACAATCAGTCAGCTTTTCAATAATGTTTCAAAAAGGGTCCCACGTTGAGGTTAATTATTTACGTCATTTTTCCTGATGAGAGAATGAACTCATGATTATCCGGATGAATTTTGGCATTATTAGTACGACATACGCCGCGAACCACTTTCATTTTCAAAAATAAGTTTTGACGGAGATAATGTGATGGTGTGGGGTGCTTTTTATGAAATTGAAAGTTCAAGCATGAAGAGCGCTGACTACACTCGTGTGCTGGAGAGCAGTTTGACTCCACTTTTGGGAAAAAACGGACAGACACAACTAGTTTTCCAGCAAGATAATGAGGCAATCCACGTAAATCGAGATAGTTTCAGGCCAATAACATTAATTTATTGGAGAGGCCGGCGTACTCTTTAGATTGTAATACCATCGAGAATTTATAGGGAGAACTTGTTCACAAGGTGTATTAAAATAATAGACAATTTGGCAACGTGGAATAACGGAAATCAGTTATTCTCGAAGAATGGAGCAAAATTGTTTTTCTTTCTTCGGAAAGCAACATTGACCTTGAGCTCGATAAAATATAACCTTTAATAATTGAAAAATTATTGAAGTTATATAAACACATAACTTAAAACTTATGAAAGAAGGTCGTAATTAATTTACAAATAAATTCTATGGCAGAGCTAAGAATAAGCTAATAAATTCTAAGTTTTCAAAACAAATCTTCATGTCGTCATAGTTTAATATTAGCTAACTGCTGAAGCTAAGATCGACTGTGAAATAGAAGAGCAACAACAATTAGCACGACAAAATCTTTGAGTAGTTAGAAAGCTTTGATCTATCTTCGAATAAAAGAACTTACTTCCCTGAAAGTATGCTTCACAAAGTAGAAGAACTTTAAGCTGCTTTCATATCATTTTGTATTCTCGTTCATGCAATTCAGGGTAATTTACTAATTGCATTCGTGAAACAAGTAGAAAATTAAGAGATTCGTGGATCACAGCAAAAATCACGAAAAAAGGCTACTGATGTGTTGGTGTAGCGGCCAACGAAACAGCTGTCTAGTCTGCTATGTGATTGATACTCTATATAGGGTATTGTTGTTTTTAGTTGTTTTTCCTTCAGTTGTTTTCTTCGGAAAGCAACATTGACCTTGAGCTCGATAAAATATAACCTTTAATAATTGAAAAGTTATTGGAGTTATATAAACACTTAACTTAAAACTTATGAAAGAAGGTCGTAATTAATTTACAAATTGTTTCAAATACTTTAAAAAGTGAATTGCAAGTATGCCAAATTGCATTACCAATATAAGGTATTGGAGCCAATGGAACAGTAATTTAATAATTTTTTTTTTTAAATTCAGTAAAAATCGATTTTTATTAAAAATTTTGAAATGGCGTTATAAATATATGAAACAGCAAAAAAAGTGATATTAAGCAATAAACAATGTAACGTTATTAGAATAGTCTTCACTTTTGCTCACTATTGTTGTTGTGCATAGATGCCTAAATTCGCAAAACATTATATTTTGTTTAAACTGGCCGTTACAAAAATATTTCAAATTTCGAAGTGGCGTTATGTATATGAAACGTACCTTAAACAAAAAGTTGAAACAGTAAATAACGAAATTAGAATCCATTCAATGAATGCCAATTTGATTTATCAATTAAAATTTTTAATTCACATTAAATTTAAAAAAAAATTGATTAATTATTCATTTTCTTTATTCAGAATAATAAGTCAACTTTTTTATTCATATGAATGCTATTCACAAAACATATCAGAATTTTCATTGTTTTTTTTATGCATTATCCTTTTTTTTTGTTTATTATTCATTTGTTATTCTTTATCCATTTTTTATTCATACTTCATTTTTTATTCATTCCCAGCAAACCATATCTAGGTAGACAAATTTTACGATTCTAACGATATCTAAACATAGAAATGCGCGATATCGTCATGATAGTACAGGTAACGATAGCATTTCGATATCATAATGATAATTTTTCTGTTCGACCGTCACCTCTCTGCAGACAATGGCAAACCTCAGAGAGTAAAAACTGGTTATTGATTTTCGATATCATTTACGATATCTATTATATTATATATGTATATTATATTAAATATATATTATATTATATATATATTATATTATATATATATTATATTATATAAATACTAGATAACATTACCATAGTATAATAACGATAGCATAGCTATAGTTTCTTTACCGAGGATTAATATATTTTCGATATCGTTAACGATGTCAATTTTTATCGAGAAATACCTTTTTTCGATATCATTATGATATCGTCTCGTGAAGAGTAAACGATAGAAGTTATCACCTTGCCGATATCATATCGATATTGAAACGATATCGAAATTTCAATGCAGTTTTGATATTGCAATTAATACGTTTTTGATATCGGTAACGATGTGTCAATTTTTATCGAAAACTATTATTAGAACTTTTTCGATATCATAACGGTATCGTCACGTGTATCGTCACCTTTGCGATATTATCTCGATATCGAAACGATATCGTTTGGTTTGCTGGGTAATTCCTTTGTTATTCATTATTAATTTTTTATTCATTATTAATTTTTAATCCATTATTAATTTTTTTATTCATTATTCATTATATATTTGTTATTCATTACTCATTTTTTTGTTCATTATTCATTTTTTATTCGTTATAAATTAATTATTCATTATCTATTTCTGTTCATTATTCATTTTTTATTCATTATTCATTAAACATTTGTTATTATTATTACTTACTTTTTGTTCATTATTGATTTTTTTATTCATTATTGATTTTTTTATTCATTATCAATTTTTTACTCTTTATTCATTTTTTATTCATTATTTACTTTTGTTCATTATTAATTTTTTGGTCATTATTCATTATAAATTTCTAATTCATTACTCTTGTTTTGTTCGTTATTGGTTTTTTATTCATTATTTATTTTTTATTTATTATTTATTTTTGTCCATTATTAATTTTTTATTCATTGTTCATTTTTATTCATTGTTCATTTTTTATACATTATTCATTTTTTTATTCATTATTCATTATACATTTGCTATAATGTACTCCATTACTCATTATTTATTCATTATTAATTTTTTATTGATTATTTATGTTTTATTCATTGTTCATTTTTTATTAATTTTTCATTTGTTATTAATTTATTGTCCATTTAAACCGAAGCCATGAATGAATAATGAATAAAAAGCGAATAATGAATAACAGATGAATAATGAATAAGAAATTAGTAATGCATAACATATGAATGCTGATTAAGAAATGAATAATGAATAAAGAAACTAATGAATAACAAATGAATAATGAATAAAAAATTTACAACGTATAAAAAAGAATAAGTGAAAATTCAGAAATTCTTTGTGATTTACGAAAATTAATAATTAATCAATTTTTTAAAATTGAATGTGAATTAAAAATTGTATTTATGAATCAACTTTGCATTCATTGAATGGATTTTTATGTCGTAATTCAATGGCACTTGAAATTTTGAATATGAATGATTGTTTCAAGGGTCAAATGTGAATAATTTTCTTTATATGAAAAGTTTGTTGAAGTTCTCTATGTCGAGCGCTATTCGCTTTACTTTTTGTAGTGTTTTCTTTTTTCTTACCTTCGCACAGGAGTTGTTGTTGTTGTTGCTACTGTAACAGCATTTGTTGTAGTTGTTGGCGCTGCTGCTGGACTGGCGGTTGTTGGTATTGTTGCAGGTTTCCTGATTTAATAAAAACAAAATAAAAATTGTTTAATCAAGACAAAATATTATTAAGGCAAATAGTATTTTTTTTGTTTAAATTTTTGTGATGCGCATGTTGTCAGAATTTTTTAAGCGATGAATTTTTTTTAGATTTATTTCTTTACAATACAAAAAAGCAGCTAATGAAAATAATAAACAAAATAAAAAAAAAACCAAAAAAATTATAACTAATAAATAAAATTTGCAATTAAAACAAACCTGAAATTTCTTTGATCTTTGAGTGAAGCCGATCTTTGTACGGAATAATTTTGATTTGTTGTGTTAACGGTTCCTAAAACGCTTGGATTGTTATTGGTAAGTGTGGCCGGCAGTATGGGGCATGAGTTAGCTTTGATGCGTGCGCGCAGCTCGTTATATTTTTGATAGAATCTGATTTGATTTGATTATTTTTAGATTTTTAGATTTTTAAATTTCAAATTTAGTTTAATTTTTTGTTTTTTTTTGCATTTATTTTTTTGTTAAAGCGAGCAGCGTTGAGTTGATGATGAGTGGTGATGTTGTGCGTATGAGTATCAATTATTTGTTGTTATTTTATTGACAAGTTTCAAATAGTTGTTGTTGTTGTGAATGGAAAACAAAAAATACGTAGGTTAATAAATATTAATATTAAATAATAATTTTAAAGAAGGCAATAATAAATTAAAAAAGGAGGAAAGAAATAGTGGAAGGAAGATGCTAGTAGAAATAAATTTTAAATGATTGAGGTGCTGATGGAATTGTTTTGCTTGCCCCTTTTGTTGTTGTTTTTTTGTTGTAAGTACTTTGTTGGTCACTACTTTTTAATCGCCGATAACAACTAAAAAAACTAATTGCCTTTCAAACAACTTAGAATGACGAACGTTAATTTAAGAGTGTTAAAATATTATAGCAAATTATTATAGCAGCAAAACTTTTATATGTTATCTTATATCTTATCGTTAAGATAAGCAAAGAAAGCTTTCTGTGAAAACGGCTATTTCGAGCCCACAACTAATGTTTATCGATATGAAATTGATGGACTTAAAATTGATTGGTTTGTCAACAATTGCATGGAAACATCATCGCAAAACTAAAAATTGTTTAGATCTCAAGAACTAATAAAATATCTGCATTGTTGGTAGTGATATGAGAAAAAGATAGAAAATACATGCTGCGCTATATTTTATGTTCGGTATGTAAACCTTGAATATCTTTGACATTTATCAGCTGATTGATTTGAGTAGACAGTTTTTTTAAACGTCAATTCAGTACAATTTTAACCATGAATCGCTTCACACCGAAACAACGCGCCGAAATAGTGACGCTGTACATCGAAAATAGTCGTTCAGTTGTGTTAATTCAACGTGCACATCGTCAAAAATATCTTGGCCAACAAGCACCGTCTGACAACACTCTTCGTCGTTTGGTGTCGATTTTGATGAGCACGGTACGGCACGGTAGATCGTTTACATGCCGTTCATCAACGCCCAAGACGTTGCAATGAACTGGTTAAAGCGGTAATGGAGAGTGTTACCGAGAACCCACATGTGTCGTATCCTCATCGCTCTCAGCATTTTATAAAATATATCATAAACCGTATAAATAGCAACTGACTCAAAGAATATTGCGAACATACCATCCACGTCGCTTGAAATACGGCGAAACAGTCGCTCGAATGGTTGAACCTGATTTTTTAAAACAAATTTTGATGACCGACCAGGTCCATTTCACACTCTTCGCCGTCGTTAACAAGCAAAATTGTCCCGTTTTGAGGCATCATTGCATGCACAAAAAGTGACTGTTTGGGCCGGGGTTTGCGCCAAAATCATCATTGGACAATTTTTCTTCAGAGAAGGCGAAACAGTGGATGGGAATTAATATCAGGTGATCTTCGCTCATTATGTCTGCCCACATATGTGTGAGAAAGTTCTGGAAAGTTTCTGGTTTCAACAAGATGGTGCGCCATATCCCTGAACGTGTGACGATAAAAAATGGCGACATTGACTGGCCACACATATCTCCAGATTTGATCCCTCCAAACTTCTTTTTATGGGGATATTTCAAAAGCACACTGTACGCCAGCAAGTATCAGACCATTGACGAACTCAAGGCAAACATTCGTGCCGAAAGCATCGCTATGTCGCTCGAGATGCTTGAAAAAGTTATGGAAAATGCATCAAAAAAAAGGCACATTTTACTTTGGCCAATGAAGGCGTCCACTTCATTGATGTTTTATTGCAAATCTAGTCCAAATAAATTAAAACGAAGTAAATGAAATAAAAATACCTCATCTATGGAAATATTCACATACCGACATAAAAGATAGTGCACCCTTTAGAAGGATTTTTTATAGAAGTATTTCAAGATTTAATTTTTTTGAATTTTAGTAGTAAATGGCACATGACGTAATCGACTCTTTCTTGAAACGTGAAGATGTAACACAAGGTTCCCAACAACTGTTTATAATTGTTAATGACACTAGTTTACAAATATTGGCCTTATTTTAAGAACAGGTTTGGGGCGGAGATTTTGAAAAATGGCAATAATTTTTTTTTTTAAGAATAATTTTCGAGACATTTTCAAAAAACACGTTTTTGGCACTTTTTTTGTTATTTGCGCATATCTTCATAAATGTACAGCTGATCAGCACAAATTGCATATTTTTCCCAGGATGCTGATTAACCCATTAAGTCCTGACTGGACGCATATTTTAAACTTTTTTCAGTGCTAGTATTTTTCACAAAAACAGGGTCAGAAAAATTACGCACCCATTGTATCCGACGTAAAATTTACTGAACGTTCTGGGTCTTTTATTGGTTTTATTGAAAAATGCGATGCAAATAACCTCTTTGTTCAACTTTTTAACTTTTTTAATTCATAAAATAACAAACATTATTTTTCTTTTATTATTCAAGATATGAAATGTAAAAAATGGTCTTCGAAATTTCAAATTTTTCTAGATATGTTGCAGGCACCTGTTTGTTTGTTGAAGCCTATAGGATTGTACACATCAATATCAGCTCTGTTTGTACATTCGATTACTCTATGTTCGGGAACCCAGCAGAGAGTCACGCTATGGGTAGTGCAGATACAGTTCAGGGCTTGTTAAAAATTTTATACCGTTCAAGTCTTCGTCATAGCGCTTTGATGACCACTTGCTTATCCACAAAAATTACTGCCCTTGGGAAGGTGAGATTTTTCCTGTCTGCCTGAAAAAACGCTACAGTAATCAGTACAGTGTTTCGCAGTATAGGGTTGGAGATTGACCCTATGGGGGTTTCTACCCATTATTGTTTGCTAAGCATAGATGTGGTGTACTTTGTACCGAATCTCACACTGGGTATGATATAATCGGTTGTTTTTTTTTGATTCCTCGGTCCCAAAGAGATTCAAATTAGAGTGTGGCCCATACGCCAGAGAACCCTGGTTCGAATCTCACCTGACACAGAAAGTTTTTTCAATTGAATTAATTTTTCTGTTCGGCTGTCACCTCTCTGCAGACAATGGCAAACCTCAGAGAGTAAAAACTGCCATGAAAAGCTTCTTGAAAACATAAGGCGTTCGGAGTCGGCATAAAGCATATAGGTCCAGTTCTCGATCATTTGTGTTTAAACATTTCATAACACACACAACACAATTGATCACACGAAGCTCGGAAAAAGTCCTTTCAAGGGCTGAAATGGACATTTCGTTTTATTTTTATGTCTGAATGTGTTCTTCGTTGCCGAACACAAGGAACTCTTCTATGGGAAGAAGACTTTGCATTATTTCTAGACCCTACTGTAGCGTAGATCTTATGGCTTTTGTTACTTCTATGCAAGCTAACCTTTGAACTCATGTTAAGGAGCTAAAGTTGCTCTTTTTGTGCACTATCGTCCACCATATGAGAGCTATATGTGAGAATGAGTCTTACGATCGCGAATTATGTGCTGTCGCAGTCCCCATTTCCTGCCAAAGGTTCCCTGGCATGCGTAGAGAGCGCACAGTGCTTTTTTCTGTGTTACCTTTCCAGCTAAGCTTGTTATTTAGAATAATTCCAAAGTATTTAGCTTTAAAGAAAAGCTTCAGAGTTACTTCGTTAAGTTTCGGTAACGTGAAACTTTCTGTTTTTCTTCTTCTTATGAACAGGACGAGTTCGGCCTTTATTGGATTTACACGAAGTCTTTTCGATTCTGCCCACCGCGATAGCTCATTCAATACCAATGTCAACTGTTTGCAGGTATTTGCCGTATTAATATACGCAACGTCATCGACATGGCAACGTCATCGACATGGGTTCAAAGTTCAGGCTATTGAAAATAAAAGGATATCTGTAATATTTTTTCTTCTTTTTAATACTATATTTTGCTTTCATGTCAGTTTTCTATCAAGATTTATACAAGCACTTTAGCATTTTGAGCAGTTGGGTGTCTATTTAGTCAATTTTCTACAGCTCTCAAATGATTTAGCTATTTTTTTATAGATTCTTTTAGCTCAGAGTGGGTTATTTAAACTGTAAACATGCATTAAAAGCAACGAATTCAGTATCACTTTTTAGATTTTCTTAAATAAAAAAATAAATAGTTAACTATACCAAATCTGATATTCCTTTTTTGCGACTTTATATTAAAAACCTCATTGATATATTCCCAAAAACCCTTTAGTTTACTTAAGAAATGCCTAAAATATAAAAGGAACATAGCGTACATACAACAACAGCAAAACATGACATTGGACATACATTTAAATAGACGAATAAGAAACCTCATTGCAAAATAATCATAGCGTATTTGGTGAGACTTATAGAATATCAAATAAGTGTTAACTATTTAGCTTAAATAATAAAGCTTATAATAATAATCATGATGTTGATGATAGTGTTTATATATGAAAAGAGAAGGGGGAAAACAAAATCACTCATGTCTACTTCACTTACTTTTCGTCATTTTCAAAGCTTTGCGTTCGCCTGAGTATAACATCGGATGGTTCAGTAGATGTTGTTGAATTTTTAACATCTTTTTCAGGAACTTCTAAGAAAAATACAACAGAAAAGAGAAGCAATAATCAGTCTGAAAAAAATATATAAAAGAGCAGTTAAAACCTACGATTTTTAGCTGGACTTTCGGTTTGTATGCGAGCACGTGTTGTAGAAGTATTGCGTCGCCATGGCGCTTCCTCATCATTTGCAATCGTTTCTTTATTATGTTGTTGTGTTTGATTATTGTAAGAATCCGTCAAGGGGTTAGGTTTTTCATCTACAAAAAATACCAATTTTATTTGAGTTAACAGAGCAAATAACAACTGTAGGTAGTTATTAAAAAAATTGTTTAGATACAAAAACAAAACGAAAAAAAAAACAATTTGAAGCATAGCTTAAAAATAGAACAGAAATAATAGCAGGGATGTAAAAAAAAAAAGAGAGGTTGACCAGGAATCTTCGGAGTAGAACGTATATTAAGGAACCTTCGTAAAAGTATTAAGAGGTAAAAGGACAGGATTGGAAGCAATAGTGTTTTCATCAAAGATGGATTATTTTGCTTGAAAACAGATAGGTTGGCTAGCAACTCCATAATCACATTTTTTTTTAATGCATGTTTTGATAAATCTTTATTAGATTTTAGATCTTTGAAATCTAATCTAATAGATTAAGTTAGAGTCTACATGTTACTACTTTTTTTTTAATATGCATTTGTAATCTATAAATTATAATTTTTACGAAGACACAAACTTTAACATGCACCACTTGAAACCTTTCAAAATCGACATGTCGAAAGGCTGTTAGAAAATTCAACCGGGTTTTATTTGATTACGAACTATTTTTTTTTTTTATAATCAGCCTATCTTAAAATATCTAGGTACACCCTTCATACAAAAATTTTGGCGAACTTAAAGTAGACGAAAAAGGGATGCAAACGCTTATAAAAAATAGTTATATGACACTATGTAGGTGTCGAATTACAGCATCCGTTATGAAGTGATATATATTCGACTTACTCAGATTGGTATGATATCTTTCGTTATTCAGTGAAAGTTGCGAACGTTCAACTGTGAAAAAATTTATAGAATTTTTAGATTATATCTTCCGTGTTATATACGTATCTTCTTATGTCATTATATTGAAACTTGAGGTAAGAAATGTAAAGTAGATTTTGTTTCTTTTTTTGCGAAATCTGAATTCGGAAATTTATCTCTGCCTGAAAATTTTAGAAACTATCAGGTGACCACCAGATTTTTTTTCCTTTAGTGTGATAATTGGAACAGGGTACAGGGGGCGAACCTTCACATGGCAACGTGACTGACCGCCTCAACCTGGCGAGGCCAGCATTATCCATGTCGAAATCGTCTCAAGTCGACTCAAACCTCCAAGTGGTGTTCCCTGGGCAACGGCAAACTGGCATCCGTCAGTTTGACGGCTAATTTGAGCGGCGGGTCGATCCATAGACCTTAAACATGGAATGTGCGCAGGGTTTGGGTCCCGCCACATTACTACTGCCCAATGAAAACTAAACCAGCCTCGGATAAGAACCCCAATTACGTTGACGACCACCGCAAACGAAAAACGGACAATGATTTACGGATATGCACCTGGAATGTCCGAACCCTTTATAGGGAAGGTGCCATTATCCAACTGTCGGAAGCCCTCAAAACAATACAATCTGACATCACCGCCATCCAGGAAATGCGATGGAAAGGGCAAGGCTGCTCTAAACAAGCACACTGCGATATCTACTACAGCTGCCATGCGGAGAAGCGCGAATTCGGATGTGGATTCGTCGTTAGCCGCAAACTACGCCACCTTGTTCCCGGTTCACACCTGTGAACGAAAGATTGGACACGATCCGCATCAAGGCAAAATTTTTCTACATAAGCCTTATTTGCGCGCACGCCCCGGCGGAGGAAAAGGACAAAGCCGTCAAGGACGCTTTCTACGCTAGTCTTGAGGACGTATATGACCACCTTCCGGTCCATGACGTGAAAATAGTCCTCGGCGATTTTAATGCGAAAGTCGGAAGGGAAGGCATCTTTGGTCCCACTGTCGGTCAGTTCAGTCTTCACGAGACCTCTACGAACAACGGTCTAAGTCTGATCGACTTCGCCGCGGCACGAAACATGGTAGTTAGTAGCACCAGATTTAAGCACCTCGACATCCACAAGGACACCTGGCTGTCCCCTGATCAAAAAACAAGAAACCAAATTGATCATATTGTAATCGACGGAAGGCATGCCTCTAGTGTTCTAGATGTGCGTACATTTCGGGGGGTCAACATTGACTCCGACCATTATCTTGTTGCAGCCAAGATCCGCATGCGATTATGCAATGCGAAGAACATACGCACAGGAATGCAACGAAAGCTAGATGTCGCTAAGCTGCAATTACAACGGACTGCCGAAGCCTACTCCGCTCAACTCTCGGTTAAGCTCAACCAACCAACCTCTGGACCCGACGACGCCGGCGGACTTTGGGCGCATATATCCCACTCCATGCGCGCTGCCGCTGAAGAAGTCATTGGTTTCCGGCGCCCGCAACCTCGGAACCAATGGTACGATCAGGAGTGTCGCATCGCGACAGCAGTAAAAAACGCCGCATACAGAAAAACGCTGCAGTCAGCTGCAACGCGAGCCGTGCTAGAAAACTACCGCGAAAAGAGGAAGGAAGAGAGGGGCCTTTTCAGACGCAAGAAAAGAGAGCAGGAAAAGCGTGAGCGTGAGGAACTAGAGGTATACCAGGGCAAGAAGGATGCACGAAAATTCTATCAACAGGTTAAGCGTCTAACCCAAGGTTTCAAGCCCGGAGCATCCACTTGCAGAGACGAAAATGGAGATCTGAATACGGATACACAGTGTGTGCTTAGATTGTGGAGACAGCACTCCAATTTACTTACTGGCGACGATTCCACCAATGCCGCCCATCGAGAGCGCAGTGCAGTGCCACCAATCGACGATGACGGAGTGGAAGTATCACCACCTAGCCATGAAGAGGTTCGAGTTGCTATACACCGACTCAAAAACAATAAAGCAGCGGGTGCTGCCGGCCTGTCAGCTGAATTGTTTAAAACCGGCGGCGATGAATTGATAAGGCGCATGCATCAGCTCATCAGCAAAATTTGGCTAGCAGAAAGCATGCCCGACGATTGGAACCTCAGTGTACTGTGCCCTATACTTAAGAAAGGAGACCCTACAATCTGCGCTAGTTACAGAGGTATCAGTCTTATTTCCATCGCATATAAGGTTCTCTCAAGCGTACTGTGTGAAAGATTAAAGCCGATTACAAAAACACTGATTGGACCTTATCAGTGTGGCTTTCGACCTGGTAAGTCCACCATAGACCAGATTTTCACGCTACGACAAATCCTGGAGAAAACCCACGAAAATCAAATTGACACACACCATCTCTTTGTCGATTTTAAAGCTGCGTTCGATAGCCCGAGAAGGGATTGCCTATACGCAACAATGTCTGAGTTCGGTATACCTGCAAAGTTGATTAGACTTTGCAGAATGACGTTGAGCAACACACGCAGCTCCGTCAAGATAGGAAATGACCTCTCCGAAACCTTCAATACCGAAAGAGGTTTCAGGCAAGGCGATCCACTGTCTTGCGATCTCTTCAACATCATCATGGAGGGGATCGTACGAAAGACCGGTGTGCATCGTAATGGCACCATTTTCTATAAAGGTGTCCAGCTCCTTGCGTACGCTGATGATATTGATATTGTTGGCAGAACCAAGAGAGATGTTACCGCTGCTTTCGCCGCTATCGAAAAGGAATCAGCCAAAGTGGGTTTGACGATAAATGAGGGTAAAACAAAGTATATGCTGTCTACAAACAAGGGAGCGCGGCGTTTAGACTCCCACGTTTCATCCGGCAGCTATAACTTTGAAGTAGTCAAGGAGTTTGTATACCTTGGCACCGCCATTAATACTAACAACGAAATCAGCCTGGAGATAAAGCGAAGAACAATAATTGCTAATAGGTGCTACTACGGGCTCAGTTAGCAACTAAGTTCCAGAGCCCTCTCTCGATCGACAAAACTAACACTCTACAAGACGCTCGTTCTACCTGTGCTGCTTTATGGCGCTGAGGCATGGGTAGTTTCGCAAACTGACGCAGCCGCTCTGGGGGTGTTCGAGAGAAAAGTTCTTCGCAAAATCTTCGGTCCTGTTCGAGTCGGCGATGACTATCGCATCCGAATGAACCACGAGCTGTATGAGCTCTACGAAGCCATTGACGTAGTTCGGCGTATAACTGTGCAGCGACTACGCTGGCTGGGTCATGTCCATCGTATGAACGACGAAGCTCCAGCGAAAAAGGTGCTCGAGGCGAGGGTCGCTGGTCAACGACGACGAGGGAGACCATGCCTCCGATGGATGGACCAGGCTGAGGAAGCCCTAACCGCACTTGGTGTATCCGATTGGAGAAGGCGCGCGCAAAGCAGAGGCGCCTGGCGAGAGCTGATGATGTCGGTCGAAACCCGGACACGGGTTGTTACGGCCACCTAAGTAAGCAAGTAAGCAAGTAAGTAAATAGTTTCTATATATCTAACCTATAAGATATATTGCTAACAGTCTAAGAAATTTTGTTCATAGACTGAAATAAATAATAATAACCATTTCCAGTGAGCGTTATTTTTATAAAACCTTTTTAGAAAACTAAACTTTATATATTTCGAGAGTAAATGAAACAAGCTTCATTTTGGCATAACATTAGATTTGGTAATAGGGTGGGTGAACATAAGAGGCAATCCTACCCCGGGCACTCAGACTTCAGTGCATTGTATCATTCATTTTGGTTTACTTTGAAATCTTCTTCAGTGCCCATAACTTATGGGTCTACTTTTTTCATTTAAAGTTTTGAAAATGACAGTTATTTTTAGTACCTGGTATATTAAAAAAAAAATATATTTATATGTATTTTATTTAATACTCAAAAGTAATAACTACGTTGAAAATAATTAAAAATTTTAACAAAACTTATAGTAAAGATATAAAAGCAATTTTTAAAAAAAGTTTATAAAACAATTAAAATTGACTAAAAACACTTTTTTTTATTAAAAAAACGAAGAAACAAAAACTCAACAAAAAAAAAAAAAGTCAACTTAATATAACAAAACGCAACAAAATTGGTACAAAACAACCAAAGAACGAACAAGAATTCATCGTCATTTTAGACGAGAAACTGAAACGGAAATCAACGCAAAAGACGACAACAAACGAGAAACAATCGTGTTGCAATGCAGATACCTTCAGCTTCGTCGGAAATACTCGTCGAATGTGAGCTTTCAGTAGAATCGGTTAGCTCAGAGTCGGTCTCATCCGATTCGGTTATCTTAGTTAAGTTGTTATGTTGTTGTGAGCTATAGCTGCCATCACCACCACCACCACCACCATCATCATCAGCGGCACAATCATCACCGACATCATCACAATCATCGCATTCATCAACGCCATCAACATCATCATCGCAAACACCACCATCACCAACTGTGTCATCTTCAAATTCTTGTTCCGAACAACTGTCGTTCTCTCGCTTGATAACATGTTGCGGCGGCACTGTGGTTGGTTGGTTTGTGTGCATAGAAGACAACAACGACAACGAGAGACAAGAGAAAAGCACAAGGACGAACGAGTTGGTTGATGATGGGAGTGAGAGATTTAAGAATAGTGTTTGTTAGTTGGTTTGTTAGTGTTTGTTAGTTAGAGAAAGGAGCACAAAAAATGGCAGTAGCTGGATTTGAAGTTTTAAAATGTTAATAAAACGAAAATTATTTTTAGAAAATTAACGAAAATTACTTAATGAAAAACAATTTTAAATAATGAAGAAATGAATAAGTTTTTGGTGGACAAACTATGAGTTATGAGTAAAGAGTTTGGACAGCTTAGCGCGCATGAGAACCTTTTTTTTTTTTTGAAAAGTGAATGTAAGGTATAGTTTTTGCAAATTAAAATATGTTGGGTGGAACACAAAAAAAAAATAAACAAAACGACAGCGATTGACATTGAAGTGTTTGTATTCGTGTGCGAAAAAAGAAAAATGTGCCAAACGAATTAAAGGAAAAAAAAATCAAAAGTTTTAAATTCGTAGTGATCCATAACTACATACCATTGGCTTGCTCCTTCAAAGGATCCGGTCGCACTTCAACACGCACAAGTTTTGCGGCCGTGTTCTCGATGTGATTCTCTATCGTGTCGGAGATTCGGCTGCTACTAGGTGAGAGAAAAAAAAAGTTAAGTCTCTGACAAGTTATGAAATAAGAAAAATGATATCCAGCAGCTACCTAATTTGACTAGATGGTCTACGTTTCAGGCGTTTGTTATTGGCGCGCAGCTCTTCCAGGAATTTAACCATCTTACGTTCGGCGACATCAATACAAGATTGGCCGGCATAGTTGCGCACATCCATGTCGGCCATAGCATCGACAAGCATTTCGGAGGCTTCTTTTTGACCCCAGTGCGCAGCAGCATGCAGTGGAGTCCAGCCATCGTTGTCCTGTTTATCGACATTAGCACGTCCAGCGAGTAGTAAACTTAAGACCTGTGCAAAGAGTATAAATTGGAGTTTAATATGGGTTTTATATATTCCACACACAATTTCAAAATATTTACCTTTGTGTAACCCTTCGCCGCTGCCACATGCAGCGCTGTTGCACCAGTTTTTGGATGTGGTCGATCCACCTCGGAGGCATCACTGCGTAGCCAACGCTTGGCATCGTTTAGCATCTGTTGCTCTTCAGCTTGGCGCGCCTTCTCGCAGTCAATGTTGTGTTCAGTCACCATCTTCTGCATGAAATCGATCATGCCCAGATGTTGTATGTCGACAGCCAAGTCAACGGCTAAATCACCATCGCTATTCACTGCAGAGACATCAGCGCCATGTTCGACCAGATAGCGCGCTATGCTAACAAAGCTTTTAGACATAAACAAAAAAAAAAAACATATATTTAAATTGTTGCAATGGTCAATGTTTGCAAAAACTTACCCACAGGACGCTGTGGCATGCAGCGGTGTCCAACCTTCGTTGTCTTGTCTGTTGATATCGGCACCATGTTCAACCAGAAATTCAACCATCTCCAGGTTGTCATCAATGCAGGCCTAGAACAAAAATAAGGAAATATTGAATTAGAAAAAAAAAAAAAGATTTTATGCAACGCTTAATGCAAACGAAAAAAAAAGAGGTTTGAAAAAGTTCCAGCAATGTCAGTAGAACGCACAGCTATATGAAACGCTATACGTTATACGGTCGGCTGGTTGTAGGTTCGGTGATTGGTTGCTCGTACGGTTGGATGGATTTCCGGTTAAGACGATGATATCATGAGGCTTTATTTATATTTGAATACACTTTGATATCTTAGAAATTGAGCAATATTACTAAAAAAAACAAAAATGCTACAACAGTATTTCAGCAGATAACGGAAGGAATTTCATTTAAGTATCCATTTTCGATTTGATTTTTCATTTGCTTGTGTTTAGCTTAGTTTTATTTATTTACTTATTTGGTTGCGGTGTGCTTTCAAGATAACGTTTTTAAAGAACGTATTAACGTATTTTAGATAAAAAAGTTAAATGTTTTTTAAATATTATAATTCTATATAGACTCAAAACGTTTATTTTGTGTCAAAAAAACGTGGTCGGTCAACATCAAGATAAAGGAATAAATTGATAAATTATAAAAAAAATGTTCAGCAACAAAATAAAAATTATTGAAAAAAGGCCCCAAAACAAAAACGAAAAAAGGACCCAAAAAGGGGGGCCTTAAATTAAATTAAGCCCAACTAAATGAAATAAAGCCCCAACATAAGAAATGCCCTGCTCGTCTTCTTGGACTCATCCTAATAGCGCTCTAGGAAGTTTGCTGGATGCTCCTCTTTACAAACAAATTGGACCCCATTTTGATTAAAAAGCTCTGAATTGAAGATTGTCGCAGGGCTGATCCGTACTCTCTTCTCAGTAACCATAATTGTCAAATTGAAGTTGACAGCTCATAGAAAATTTGCAAATTCTCTCTTTTTTCACCCGTTTTTCATTCGCAAAATTTCCTGATTTTGACAATATTGGGCACTGAGCGGAGAGTACGGATCTGCCCTGCGACAACCTTCAATTTAACCATTAATTCAATCATGCTCTACGAGTATAGTCGATTTCGCGTAATAGGATGTTGCCAAGTCAGGCCAAAATATTCTTGAATCTTTCAGGTACTCCTGCTAAATTTTATCACTTATTTTGCCTTTTGTAAAAAAGGTTGATGTTTTTAGGCCATAACAAAAATTTCTCCTGTTGGTTGATTTTTGCTAACTCATTGACATTTTGCTCTTTAAGTTTTGTGTAGAATTGTGGACCTGGCAAGGCGTAGAGTCAATTTTTATATATCGCACGCACTCCATCTACAAAACAGGCGCAAGTCAAAATTTACAAATTTTTACTCTTTTTAATGTAAAACTAATCGTAGTAATTACCTCCATCAACTATAAAAATTGTTCACTCCTCTTCTTACCCTTTAATTAAAAAAAAAATCATTTTGTATCCTTGTTTTGTACGGAGTTGAAAAAAAAATTGTTTTTTGCTTTTCCTGAAAATTTTAAAATTTTGAGTTCTGTCTCTTGTGTAGATAGTGTGCGATATGTCTCGTCGTCCATTATAATGCTGTGAAATGTTTCTTTCACTAGACTCTCGTATATCTTATGTAGCCTACGGTTTTGCACGTGACAATTTTTTTTTCCAGTTGTCTGTCTTTTGGCTGGCAGTACACTCATTCCCAAATTTAAGAATAATGATATTTTTTTAAGCATCCTTGCGCATCTGCTGGCCTTCACAACTTTTATGGGACATTTCACATGAACGGGAGAGCCAAAAAATTATAGTCTTTAGATTTGGTTTCTTTGGGTTTTTGCTTGGGTTTCGGTTTGGTCTTGTGTACAAGCATTTGAAACTGTGTGAAACTTAGTTCGAGTTATCGTAAAAGGTCAAAAAATATTACTTTTCTCGAATGTGATTTCGTCGATTTATATCATACTAGTACCGCCTGTGGCCGAAATTCGGCCATATTTACATCGGTTTTTCTTTCGTTTTTTTTTTTTTTTTTTTCTGAATACACCAACCCATAGCCTGAACAGAAATATTGAACAAATTAAATAATTTTTTCATGTGATATATGAAGCAAGCAGCAGTTTAACAGTTTTTTTACGCTGACGCGGTGGAGAGTATTTTTTTATTGAGAGAAATTAAGAGAAAGCACCAACAAAAATAATGACACACAGCTCTTTTCAAGTGTCTGCGACTCGCTCGCATTCTTCACTTGCTCATGTATGCTACAGCAACGATGTTTAGTAGAGCCTTGCCGCTATGTACTTTGTTGTTCTTTCATGGGACAATGACCATTGGGAAAAAGGGTGTTTACATTTGCTTAGTTTTACCTATCTTAATGACAATATATTCGAATAAAAATTATATTGTGCACATCTATTCGAAAATACCTTTCCATCAATATATGTTTTATGTGAATATGTTGAAGTTAACACAGGTAAAAAGGGATCAAAAACTTTTTTGTTTGCGCATAGCTGAATACAAAAGCTTTTAAGGTCGGCGCTAATATAATCAGACTTTTATCAGAAGCACCAACTTCAAAGCATTTGTATTCATGAAGAAATTAATATATTTATGACAATAAAACAAATAAGAAAAAAATTAAAATAATAAGATTTCATATGTAATAATATGTTTAGATAACTTATCAAATATGACCACAAATATGGAAAAGTAATTTTAAAATTATTTTTACTTTGTAGTGATTTTGTAGTCGGTTGTTTTTTTTTTTTAAAAAATGTTTTTATTTCTTCCTTTTTAGAGAATATGATAAATTTTCGAAAAAACTGTAGAAACAACATAAAAACAATTGTTCTGAAAAAATTTTTTCTATTTAATTCTGAAAGTTTGTTGGTTATTTCAAATATCTGTCTGTTAAATTTAAATTAAATGTCACGTGTTTTGAAATAATTATACCCATTTTTTAATATTGCCACGCCCCTTTGTTAAATAAGCACCCACTTTCTTGAGCGTTATTTGTGATTGTGCCTACCCCTGCATTTCATTTCAGTACCCCAGCGTCAATAATATTAACTGAGATAGTGTTTATCTAGTATTGCCACGCCCATTTATCGAACGCCTATTTTATTGACCGTAGTTTTTAATAATTCTGACTACCCCTGTACTAAAATATATTTCAGTGCCCTAGTGTCAATATTATTTCAGATACACTGTTTTTCTAATAATGCCACGCCCAGTAGTCGAACACCGCCCCCTTTATTGACCCCTATACCAAATTTCAGTACCATAGTATCAACATTATTCGAGATATACTCTTTTTCTAATATTGCCACGCCGATTTGTCAAATAACGCCTACTTTCTTGACCATAATTTGTAATAATAATGCCTACCCGTATACTAAATTGCAGCACTCTAGTCTCAAAATTATTCAAGATACACTGTTTTTAATATTGACACGCCCATTTGTCGAATAACGCCCATTTTCTTGAGGGTAATTTGTAATAATTGTGCCTACCCCTACACAAAATTGCAGTACCCTAGTGTCCATATTATTTTTGGAGATAGAGTAGTATCTAGTATTGCGAGATCTAGTATTGCCACGCCCATTTCTCGAATACCGCCAACTTTTTTACGGGCACCTCCGTGTTTATGATATCTATCTGGTCACCAAAAATTATGACAATCAGGCATATGGTTTAGGAGTTATCGGTGTACATAAATTTAAAAAAAAAAAACAGAAACCGACGAACTTGAGAACCTCCTTCTTTTTGAAGTCGGTTAAATATAAATATGAGAAGCCTTTATTATAAAAAAAGACCCTTATGAATATAAAAATTTGAAGGCAGAGACAGAGCTAATTTGTTTTATATATAAAAAAGATATAAATAATGAATAAAATATTTTTGAAGTACTAAGAAACTAATACCCGAACCTCTTCGAGTTCAAAGATAAAGGAGGATAAATGAGGAGGGTTGTTTGTAGGATACGTCCTGCAAACATAAAAACTGATAGGGCCAACCAAGAGCTCGGGGTGGCGCCCATCTTGGTAGCAGATCATATTCGGTATATCGATATGAAACAAGCCTGCGAAGGTATAGCAATTGACCTTAAAACTTGTTAGTACGGGGACAGTCTTTACCCGTCAGATGGGGTAGACCCTATCTATCCACCGCATGGAGACCTTAATTCGGCTGGAAAAACTGGATGTGAAGTGTTGGCATGCGTGCGTCAAAGTGTCAACTCTTCGGCTTTCCGAAGTGTTGCTTGTCAAGAGTTTGACTCGCACCCTCAAACTGGCACGGCAGTCACTGAGGGAAGTGTTGACATTGGTTGTTTAAACTAAGGGTTCTCATACTGAGCACGGCAGTCCCTGAGAACAATGGCCAATACTCTATGTCTGGATGTTGACTTTCCGAACGGCCAGAGTAAGAGTGGCAATTGCAAAGGTCCTCCAAAGTAGGTACCGGTCATGTGCAATAGTTTCCAGCTGAGTCGGCACCTGCAAATTGTTAGACTAGCCCTCTAAGTGCTCATTGAGCACAGTCATGCATAAGAAGGCACTTTTTCATAATTGCATTTGTGTTTCTTGGTCTTTTTGCGGGGATGTTGTGGATCCTCATCTGACGGGATCGAGTTGCCCAGATGACTGTCGTGGGCTGGCCCTTCGGGGAGTCTCGTACTGGTTGTGGTTGTGTGAATGCTACACAGGTCTAGATTGACCGGCGGGGTCGCGCAATAGTACGACCGGGCTGGCATATCTGTCTTAATATGCAAGAGATTGGGTAGGTCTCGTCTCCACCAGTAGATGGATGGAAGCACGTCGCTACGGAAGTCTAAACTGGTACTGCTATTACGGGCAGCATGTAATTATTCATAATGCTCCTAATCAGTAGGGCACTGGGTGATGCTTTGTTTGTGAAACAGCTTCCATGTTCGTGTTGCCACACCGGATGCCCCGTACGTTTTACTTGTTAAAACGTAAATGGGTCCGTGTTGTGGTTCAACAAAGTTCATGGTTGTCTGTTTCATGAACTATTACCCTAGGTTTTGGATAACCCAACTTACTTAAGCCTCACGGCAGGTGTAAGTTGTAAATGCCGAAATCGTCTGTCTGTGCCCTATACTTAAGAAAGGAGACAAAACAATATGCGCCAGCTATCGAGGTATCAGTCTTATTTCCATCGCGTATAAGGTTCTCTCAAGCGTACTGTGTGAAGGATTAAAGCCGATTACAAAAACACTGATTGGACCTTATCAGTGTGGCTTTCGACCTGGTAAGTCCACCATAGACCAGATTTTCACGCTACGACAAATCCTGGAGAAAACCCACGAAAATCAAATTGACACACACCATCTCTTTGTCGATTTTAAAGCTGCGTTCGATAGCCCGAGAAGGGATTGCCTATACGCAACAATGTCTGAGTTCGGTATACCTGCAAAGTTGATTAGACTTTGCAGAATGACGTTGAGCAACACACGTAGCTCCGTCAAGGTAGGAAATGACCTCTCCGAAACCTTCAATACCGAAAGAGGTTTCAGGCAAGGCGATCCACTGTCTTGCGATCTCTTCAACATCATCATGGAGGGGATCGTACGAAAGGCCGGTGTGCATCGTAATGGCACCATTTTCTATAAAGGTGTCCAGCTCCTTGCGTACGCTGATGATATTGATATTGTTCGCTGTGATATTGATATGCTGCTTTCATCGCTATCGAAAAGGAATCAGCTAAAGTGGGTTTGACGATAAATGAGGGTAAAACAAAGTATATGCTGTCTACAAACAAGGGAGCTCGGCGTTTAGACTCCCACGTTTCATCCGGCAGGTATAACTTTGAAGTAGTCAATGAGTTCGTTTACCTTGGCACCGCCATTAATACCAAAAACGAAATCAGCCTGGAGATAAAGCGAAGAACAATAATTGCTAATAGGTGCTACTACGGGCTCAGTAAGCAACTAAGTTCCAGAGCCCTCTCTCGATCGACAAAACTAACACTCTACAAGACGCTAGTTCTACCTGTGCTGCTTTATGGCGCTGAGGCATGGGTAGTTTCGCAAACTGACGCAGCCGCTCTGGGGGTGTTCGAGAGAAAAGTTCTTCGCAAAATCTTCGGTCCTGTTCGAGTCGGTGATGACTATCGCATCCGAATGAACCACGAGCTGTATGAGCTCTACGAAGACATTGACGTAGTTCGGCGTATAACTGTGCAGCGACTACGCTGGCTGGGTCATGTCCATCGTATGGACGACGAAGCTCCAGCGAAAAAGGTGCTCGAGGCGAGGGTCGCTGGTCAACGACGACGAGGGAGACCATGCCTCCGATGGATGGACCAGGCTGAGGAAGCCCTAACCGCACTTGGTGTATCCGATTGGAGAAGGCGCGCGCAAAGCAGAGGCGCCTGGTGAGTGCTGATGAGGTCGGCCGAAACCCGGACACGGGTTGTTACGGCCACCTAAGTAAGTAAGTAAGTAAGTAAGTAAGTAAGTTCAGGAGTTATGCTATTTTAAAGAAAGTGAAAAAATCGTGATAGAAACAAGCGAAAGGCATTATTTTCCCCTACAAATTTTTGTACCTTCGGTTCCACATGAACTATCGGTATGAAATTTGAAAATAAGAAGCCTTATTTCCAAATTCCGTGCCCTCACTTGCGAGTGCGCCCTCTTGCGACGACAGGAGGAACCAAAAGTGCCAAACTTTATTTTTTTAATATTTGATACTTAAAAATGTACAGAAAAGCTTCTTTGAATAAATACCATATACTACTTTTTTCACAATATGAAATTTAAAAACTTTAATTTTTTACGATTTAGAAAGTAAAGACGTTATTGAACAAAATGCGCGATATATTCTTCAGATCTTTTAAGGGCACGTTACCAAGTCAAATAAAAACTAGTATTAATTTTTTATAGTCAAAATTACTTTTTGGAGTCTGTCAAGGTCTATAGAAAAACCGTCACGGTCAAATTTTTATGGGTTTAAAACCAAAGTTCCGCTACTGTCGGCGTATTAATACACAAGTTTTTCTTAGATCAACTAGTGCATAAATTTATATAAGCAATTTATAGATTCATCAATTTATTTATACGTTTAAATGTTAAATAAACGCTCATAAAAACGAACTAATAGCGTTACAGAATAATCGAAAAACGAATAATAAAAACATACACATTAATTCAGCAAGAAATAGAAAAACCAAAAAAAAATAAAAAGATGACCTTTCAGTGTAGAATTTTGAAATTTATTTCAATGCGATGAAATAGCTAAATTGTGTAAAATTTTATTTTGAAAAGAATTGGCGTGAAATGTACATTTTACGAATTTAAAAATTACATCATTTTCGAATTAAACCATGTTTGTAAAAATTATTTTTGAAAATTTCTTGAGAATGAAATTGTTTTTCAATTTTCCAATTGAACGTTGTTTACAATTCAAACGATGTGAAACATATAAACACACACTCAAATATACTAACATACAAACATAATCATTCCTATAGTTGTTGTTGTAGTGATGTGTTTTGTTAAAATTTACGCGATTCTGAATGTAAACAAACACAATTTAAAGCGTGGCGACTCAAAATACGAACGTAAAAATAGCTGCTAGTGTTTAGTTTAAACTAAAGACCAATAATAAAAAGAACAAAATGTGTGTGTATGTGTGTGGAAATAAAAATGGAAAATAGAAAATTAATAAAAACTAATTCCAGCAACATGACGATGGGGGGAATCACCACAAGAGAAGCAGAACCAGAACCACCCACATTATGGTGCAGTTGCAGTCATCAGAAATTTAATCACTTGCACAACAATTGAAAGCGCCCGCCGCAAAAAACAAAACAGAACAAAACAAAAGCAGATAACGGAAACAACAACAACAACAAGTGCTATTATCTGCATCTACTTTATCTGCTGCTTTTTCTACTATGCTTTGCATAATGCAATATTTTTGAAAAAAAAAAAAATATTTAAATACAAATACAATAATCCATAGAAGACGGAGGGCAGAACAGGCCAGAGAAAAAAAGCAGCGTCATTAAGTAGGGGGTTTGTTAAGGGTCGTTGTAGGTCGGTCGGGTGAGCCCTTCGGTATTTAGAAGAAAATAGCTAATGAGGTATAACATTCTGTTGAACTGTTGAATTGACACATAAACTAGCGCACGCGCACTCATCGGCAAAAACTTAGCATATAAATAGAATACCGCGAAAAGACGTTGATGTACTGAAAGATTTTAAAAAGGATTACTAGATTTAAAGAACCGTTTGAATTCTAATATTTTGAACTGTATATGTAATTTACGATAAATTAAAAAACAGTTTTTGGTGTTTTGAATTTGTAAAGTTTACATTACATAACAGCAATTTTTTTCCAGAATTCTTGTTGTTACCGCTTCTTGTCAAGAGTGTTATATTTTATTTGTTCTTATCTGTATTGTAAAGTTACTGACATGCCGCCAAGTGTATAACTGCAAGAAAACACACGATTTATCGATTTCAATTTTACTAATTAAGTGGCATTTTGCAGATTATGGTAAGTACAGATTAATATGTCAAGAGTGTTGTCTATGATTCTACGGTTTTAAGTATTGAAAATAAAAAAAAAAACGTGTTTTATTTGATTGCTTAGTTTTTTAATTATATCTATATTTTGAGATTTTAGTGCAGGATTTTTTTCAACAAAAATATTACAAAATCGTTAAAAGTCCTGAGTGTTGTTTTTGAACACCAACGTCTATGCCGCCGAATCACTTAACATTTTTCTTATTTTTTTTTTTTTTAAATTTTCAGCTTAAGACAGACAAATAAACTATCAAATGCTAAAATTGTGAAATTAAGTAAACTTAAATACTTTTTAGTGGTATAACACTCAAGACAAAAATCGTATGCACTTCTGCAAAAACTTGAAAAAATAAAATTAACAGAATTTTTTAAAGAGCGTAACAGTGACTTTGCCCATATAAAGAGAGGCAGCTTGCTTACATGAAATGGAAGAATACATATGATTGTGATATTTGATTTTTTTTTTTTTTTGATTTTTTAAAAAACATAAAATTTAACAAGATCAACAAGAAATTTATCACCAAATATATCAAACAAAAAATTCTACTTCTACACTTACGATACTATCGAAACTGTGTCTTTTTTTATTTTAATATCGATTTGCACGAAAATTCGTCAAAGATTTTATTTTTTCTAATGTTGCAGTTTGGAGGAACCTCCTATGAGTTGCCTTCAAGCGCCTCGTTGAAAGTTTTCACGTAAAATCAATAACTAACCAGGAATTAATAATTTTTGAAGTGAAAACTTTATATGCGTTGAGAACTCATCACACTGTTAGCGATATCATAACGCTGTTAGCGTAACAGAATTTATTGCAGTACAGCATTCCTCTTTAGGAATTACCCAGCATCGACCAAGCCGAAGACCGAAGCGATTACCGATTACCAGGCCAATTACCGAAGCGATTACCAACCGATTACAAATAACCGAAGCGATTACCGAAGCGATTACCAACCAATTACCGAAGCGATTTCCAACCAATTACCGATAACCGAAGCTATTACCAACACATTACCAATTACCGAAGCGATTATCGGCCGATTGCCAATTACCGAAGTGATTACCAACCGATTACTGAAGCACTTACCAACCGATTACCGAACCAATTACAGATTACCGAAGTGATTACGAACCAACTACCGAACCAATTACCAAAGCTATTACCAACCGATTATCGAGCCAATTACCGAAGCGATTACCAACCCATTACCGATTACCGAAGCAATTACCAACCCATTACCGATTACCGAAGCAATTACCAACCCATTACCGATTACCGAAGCGATTACCAACCGATTACCGAAGCGACAACCAACCTATTACCGATTACAGAAGCGATTACCAACCGATTACCGAAGCGATTACCAACCAATTACCGAGCCAATTACAGATTACCCAACCAAAGTAATAGTGTTATAAATATATTATATATTAACATTAAAAAATAGCAGTTTATACATTCAATAACGCATAAATTGATAAAAAGAGCTCAAAAAGTAGAATGCGTCAGATTTGCCGACTCTAGTTACTTCGGAAATTCATAACAGCTACGTTATTTTATAGCTTTAAGTGTTCACATCGGTCGGCATGTGCCCCCACTGCCTAGTTTTTTTAAAGCATTTATTTGATGCTGTGATCTAACGTAAAAACTGAGTACACCGCAACAATAAAAGCGGTTGCAACAATGAATTTTCTTTTTTTAAGCAAAACAGATAAAAGCTATTATTTTATTGTTTTTAGATTTTACTGATATTAAGAGGGTAGACAGCCTCCCCTCCCCTTTCCCCTCGCTACGACCATGGAAGGGAATGAGAAGGAAATGCTCGGCAATTAACAAAAACAGAGTAGAACAGAAAATTCTACTATTAATTCGAAAGCATTTTTTGCTTAACTGTTTTTGCTGAAATTAAAAAGCAAAAATAAACTCGTACATTAAGACTCAAAATAGAGAATAAAAATGTGGAATTTAGAATACGCTTCTAGCGTAATAAAAAAAGCATGAAAGAGCAAAAGTCATCAGACACAAACGAAACGCACGATGAAAGTCTCAAAGAAGAAAGCATTAAATAATCGCAGCTAAGCTAGAAAGAAAATCGCTGGGGAGAAAAAAAAAAATAAAACAAGGAAGCAAGCATAATTAAACGAGCGATTATGTTAAACGAGCGCGTCAACAGCACAACAATCATTTCAGTTTTGCTTTTTTTGTTTTTTATGCAACAGTTTTGTTTTTTTAATCGATAAATAAAAATGTGCAGACAACATTGTTGCATTGCTCAAGCATTTGAATAATTTTACTGCTGGTAAGTTATTTGAACGGAAACTCACTGAGAAAAAAATAAACATAATGGCTGAAGATAGACATATATCAATTTATAAAAGCGCCACATGAAATGCATGTTTTAAAACTTTTTATTTCAAACGAAAATTTGAGTCAAAAGAAAATTTAACAAAAAATTTAAATATTTTAACAGTGTACATGTAAAGACTTCGGAACATTGCCAGAGTAAAAAAAAAAAAAAAACGCAACTGAATTCAATGCACTGAGACGTATGCGTGATTTTATTTAGTTTTATTTTATTTCACTTTTAATTTTCATCGTGTTTTTGTTTTTTGTAATCATCGGATCAATACTGTTGACTTGCGGGGAATTTACACAAACACACAAATACAAGCACCACAAGCACACACACACATATCTTAAGACATGCATGGGTTTGAAGGTACATTTTCAAGAAGACACATACAAGTTTTCGAACAGAGTTTCTGAATGGGGTGAATAACACTTTATTTGATTAAAAACTATTGTAGTTTATTCCGTAAGTTTTGAGATAAACAATTCAAGTTTTTTTTTGTTTTTTTTTTCATATCAAGCAACAGCGACAACAAAATTAAAAACAACAACAAGATCAACAAGTAACAACAAAGAAGTAGACGTAAACAATAGGCCGCCGTTAGTAAGAATGCACTTCAATGGATGAATATTAAAAAAATAAAAAAAAATGTCGACTATAGTGTGCAATAGCGTTATATTTTGACAAAAAAAATAGTTTTTATTTTTAACTTAAATTCATCTGTTTTTTGAGTGTACCAAAATTTTTTGCATATTCATAGTTTTGTATCGAATGAACGTGGGAGGTCAAGCATTTAAAGTTTTGTTTTCATCTTAAAAATTTTATTAATTGGCAGACATCCAGATTTTATATAGTTTTTGTTTTTTATCTACGTTCATTTGTCTTTCTTTTTTTTATAATTTTCTTTTTAATTTTAATTCTTGCCTTTTTCGTTTTATCCATTCAGCAGCTGTTGATTTTTGTTTTGCTATTTATCTAATTTTTGACTAGAAAATCTTGAAAATTTATTATAATTTGTGCGATTGCAAAATTGATTTAACATTAAATTCATTCAAAAAAATGACGAGATTAATATTTCCGATCAAAATTTAATTACGAGTTCTAAGATAGTCGATCAAAGGGGAAAAAAAACTTGTATGCAAACGTTAATGATAAATAATTTTAAATTTGCTTACATTTCGTGGGAATTTTTAATTGATTTTCAGAGTTATATGTAATAAATTGATAGGAAAAAGTCAGAAAATTACTTATTTAAAAACGAATCATTTTCAGAAAAAAAAAATACAGAAAACAATCACAACAAAGTGTTTAAACACACATGAAAGTAGGAATCCGCACAGCGGTTGCTATTTTGTTATATCTCCTATAAAAATTTTAAGATTATCTACTCGAAATTTATAATTATAGAAATTTTATGACTTTTGGCCTAAATACGGAGCCTACTGTTTATACTGAATATAACCGTATTCTTTACAGTATTCTATTGTATTCAATAAAATGTAAACAAAACCGCAAAGAAAAAACACTTTTTTAACGATTATAACGGTGATTTTTTTAGCGTTTGGTTTCTAATTTATAAAAAAAAATTTCATTTATTTTTTTTTTGGTTTATTTATTTTTACTGGTATCGAAATTTGAACACATAAAAATCGATTTTTGTTCTTTTTTCATTGGAAAACTTTTGACAAAGTTAAAAATAATTAAAGTGAGAAAAACTTTTGGGTAATACAATGAATGCAATTAAAATGAATTGTTATTGAAGTGAATCAAGAATTTGTTTGATTTATTTCGTAAGGATTATATGTGCATGTTTATGTTTCATAGTCTTCTGAATTGGTACCATTTAATTTGTCCAGAAGAATTCGACTTTACAACGCATTTTATTCAAATAATTAATTAATTAATTAATTGCATTGAACTAAAATTCGATATAGAATTAATTCCATAAACATTTGGTATCACTTTTACTTTCCTAATAAATTCGCCACCTGTTCTCTCCCTCAGAAGAGAGAACAATGTGAGCGACAAACTGAAAATAGAAAAGGAGTCTATTTTGGCGAGCTTTCTTTCTCTTCACTTTGTACGGATCAAGGTTGATTTATAAGGTTGTCGCAGGGCTGATCGCACTCTCTTCTCAGTACCCATAATTGTCAAAAACAGCCAATTTTGCGAATGACTACGAAAGAAAAACGGATAATAATAGAGAGCACTTGCAGATTTTCTATGAGCTGTCAACTTCGATTTGACAATTATGGGTACTCGCTCTCTCCCTTGCGACAACCTTATAAATCAACCTTGGTGCGGATCTTCGACGTTTATTTGGAACTTTCTTTGTGTGTACGTTTGGCCGACAAATATACACAGAAAATCGTTCGTATCTGTTTATATTATTCGTTTTTTTTTTCTCTCTTTTTTCGCTCATGTGTTTACGTTCGCACAACTCATAACGCAGTGTAAAAAAAACATCGACAGAAAATATGCCGAACTTTTTTCCTTTCTCTTCTTTTTGTGCGGATCTTCTACGTGGATATGAACCCAAAATGGGTAAAATACATCATATATCATTTCACCTGCTGAAAGCAAGTATATTTCAATAAATATTTGGCGCAAGAGCAAATTAGGTCAGATCCTATCTTTTTTCAAGTAATAGGCGTAATCGGATTTAAGAGTTTTATTTAAACTTGGATAATAAATTTGTAGGTTTATGGAAAATAGATAAAGGTAAAGACAAATGACAAAGACAACGACAACGATAGAGATTATGACAAACCCAAAAATCAAAGAAAAAGATAAAGATACAGACAAAGACAAAGACAAAGGAAAAGATAAAGGCAAACACAAAGACAAAGACAAAGATAAAAGCTAAAAGAAACAAGATACAAGATACAAGATACAAGATACAAGATACAAGATGCAAGATACAAGATACAAGATACAAGATACAAGATACAAGATACAAGATACAAGATACAAGATAAAAGATAAAAGATTAGATAAAAGATAAAGATAGAGATAAAGAAAAGGATAAAGATAAAGAAAAGGATAAAGATAAAGATAAAGATAAATTTAAAGATAAAGATATAGATACAGATAAAGATAAAAATAAAGATAAAGATAAAGATAAAGATAAAGATAAAGATAAAGATAAAGATAAAGATAAAGATAAAGATAAAGATAAAGATAAAGATAAAGATAAAGATAAAGATAAAGATAAAGATAAAGATAAAGATAAAGTTAAAGATAAAGATAAAGGTAAAGGTATATATAAAGATAAAGGTAAAGGTAAAGGTAAAGGTAAAGGTAAAGGTAAAGGTAAAGGTAAAGGTAAAGGTAAAGGTAAAGGTAAAGGTAAATATAAAGATAAAGATAAAGATAAAGATAAGGATAAAGATAAAGATAAAGATAAAGATAAAGATAAAGATAAAGATAAAGATAAAGATAAAGGTAAAGGTATATATAAAGATAAAGGTGTAAAGGTAAAGGTAAAGGTAAAGGTAAATATAAAGATAAAGATAGATAAAGATATAGATAAAAATAAAGATAAAGATAGCTAAAGATAAATGTAAATATACAGATAAATATAAATTTACAGATAAGTATAACGATACAGATAAAGATGAAAATAGACATAACAATAAAGATAAAGATAACAATAAAGATAAAGATAACAATAAAGATAAAGACAAATTCGAGCTAGAGATAAAAATAAAGTTCAGCCTACAAATTTTCAATAATTAACATTCAAAATCAACATCATATGTTCTATATGATAAATAACTCATATTTCGATTTGTAATTCTCTGTACGATTCACATTCGGAATTTGATTCACCCGCTTCCATTCGGCATGAAAACTTGTCTGATATTCAGCAAACCTCTCAGTTCCGCCTCTTAAAAATATAGTATAACGTAAGAGTGCCGAATTCATCTTTAAATCAATGTGAAATGAGAAAAAAAAAATACATTAAACTTACTTACTTACTATATAAAAAAATGTTATTGTATTTTTTTATAATTACCAAGTTATTTTTGGACTTAAATAAAATCCCCGAGGTCCACGAACATAAGGGGAAATTTCCAAAGATGAGCATCGAACAAAGAGCGAATATTAAGTTTTTTTTTTTAATTTGGTAAAAGTTTTACCAAAACTCATCAAATAATAACACAGAATTATGGGCTCTCGTCAAAAAAAAAATAAAAATCACCCAAATGAAAAACGACCGAAAAATGCATAAAAAATTGCCCAAAACGAACAAACGAAAATTACCCAAAAACAAAAACGGAAATTGATCCAAAAAAAATTAAAAATCGTACAATTTTTTCCCTTGTATGAAGAAATGAGCATTTTCAGGGCCCATTTTTATTTTTTAAGTTAATTTTAATTCAATCATTTTAATTTTTAATAATTTCATGCTTAAAACTCAATAAAAACATTTCGTACAAGTGAAAAATTACTCCAATATTACAAGAAATAACAAGAAAAACAAAAGAAGAACCACTACTTTAACTTTAAATACCATTGTATTTAAGAACTGATTGAAGTTTTTTGTCAAATATTTAAAACGAAATATCACCCAAAAAAAACGTCAGTTTCCCCCATAACAAAAAGTGAAATTTCGCCCAAAAGCAAAAAACGAAATTTTACCCAACAAAAATGTATAATTGCCCAATTATTTAGGTGTTTTTTCATATGTAAAATCACCCAAATTCGTATAGAAAAAAATTGAGTGATTTTTAATTTTTTTTTTTTGCGATTTTGCGGAGAGCCAAATTTATAGTGATGATTTTCTATCCCGCAGCACGATTTATTGCTGAATAAAATTCAAACTACTGAGCTATTGAACCCAATTTCTATATAAACAATTTTGCAAATAACAACTTAGTTGATTTTTTTTATTATTTTTTAGGGATTAGAGCAAAGAGGATTCTATTTTTGCCAACTTTGCATTATTGAAACATTTAATCCATGATTTATACAAAAAAAAAATAAATAAAAATACTTAAGACAATAACAATAGAGTACAAATTGACATCATCACAGCACAGAGGCTGCAGCAATAACAGCGAAGACAGCGGGTGCAAAGTCATTCGACTGCTTGACAGTGCATTTTTCAGTCAAGTAGCAGTGTTGAAGAGCATTAAAAAAAAAATAAAAAAAATAAAAATATTTCAATGCGTTTCATGCACAACAAGCTCCAAAATGTGTGCAGTACAATGTTCGGTTGTTGTGGAGCAGTGACAGGAAAGTAGGAGGCGATGCAAGGAGAGAACTATGCAGTTGCATTCATTTAATTGTTGCACTTGTCTGACGATGATGCGTTGCATGAATCGCGCGCTCCTTTTAAGCATTGTGTATACAATTGTTGTGGTCTAGCAGAAGGGGGTGGAGGGAGATTTTCAAGCGAGCACAAAAAAAAAACATAATGAGTTCATATAGAGTTTAAGTTTTGTAAAGCAGGAAAAAGTTGAGTGGGGAATTGATATGTTGGCTGGAATTTGAATTATTTTTCTTTTCGACATCAAACACATCTTAACTCTTTCGAAACAAACAAAAATTACTGAACGTACCGCATGTGCAATAAGTGATCCTTAAACATTTGGATAAATTTAAACATTTAAACACCTCAGTATTTTTTTAAACCAACAGGTATATTAAACATTTTTGGGTTGTATTGTTCCAATCGGTTCGAAAGGCTTGAGAGATAAGATTTATTGTTTCAATGCTCATGCAATGCAAAAAGCAGACATTTACGCATGCTTTTTAGGCTGAACTTATTAAAATTCAAAAGCTCATTATGTGTAGGAATTGTATTGTTGGTTGCGTTTTCTTTTTTAATTGTACAAAATTTATAAACCTAAAACAATTTTATTTTGTTGGATCCATTACAAGACTATAATAATTTTATAATATTCAAATTCAAGACATGAGTTATGCGGTAACAAGACTCAAAACAACGATTGCTAAGAAATATGTTCCATATTTGGTTATTTGTTTTTCTTTTAAATTTGTTTTTTTCGAACACATAACAAAATTATAAATTTTACTCTATCTCATGTTGCATTGGAATTTGCAAAAATATTTTAAGAATGTTGACAAAATATTTATGTTAAAGTTAAATATTGGATTTAACTTTCTGTCATGTTATTTTAAGATAAGCAGAAGAAAACAAGATAATTAATTGCTTGTGTTATGATGAAAATTCGACATTTTTAAGCAATTTTATGTTGATTCAATGTGTGTTGCAACAAATTGCAATTTTGTTAAAAATAATTAAGTTAAATTTTTAAATAATTAAGTTTATTTTTGAAGTGCAAACTTCTTTAGGCACGTTGAACACTTTTTGGTAGCGGTAAAAATTATAAATTCGCGATAGCACTGTTAACGTTAGCAATGTTAACGTCAGCAATGTTAACGTCAGCAATGTTAATGTCAGCAATGTCAACGTCAGCAATGTTATACCGTCACCACTGTTAATATCATCACTGTTAACCTTAGCACTGTTAAGGATTGCACTGTTAATGCCTGCATTTCTGATACAGCTACCAAGGCAAGCAGAAAACATAGCCCAATTTTTTGGTTTTTGTATGGGAACCCAAGAAGGGTGGCAGATAAGGGTTCGGTGTGTTTAGAAGAAATGTTGAAGGGTAAAAAATAAGAAGATCAGCTCATATATTTTACCCATTTATGAGTCAATTCGTGAGAGATATGGACTATTATCAATAGTTTTTGTGTTTTTGTATGGGGACCCTCAGAAGGGTAGCAGATAGGGGTTAGGTGTGTTCAAAAGAAAAGTTGAAAGGCAAAAAATAATAGGACCAGCTCATATATTTCACCCCTCTAGCGGTCAATTCGGGAGAGATATGAACTATAATCGACAGTTCCTGTATTTTTTGTATGAGGACCCCCAGAAAGGTGGTAGTTAGGGGGTAGGTATGTTCAGAAGGAATGTTGAGGGGTAAAAAATAATAGAACCAGCTCATGCATTTTACCCCTCTAGGAGTCAATTCGGGTGAGATATTAACTATAATCGACAGTTCCTGTATTTTTTGTATGAGGACCCCCAGAAAGGTGGTAGTTAGGGGTAGGTATGTTCAGAAGAAATGTTGAGGGGTAAAAAATAATAGAACCAGCTCATACATTTTACCCCTCTAGGAGTCAATTCGGGTGAGATATTAACTATAATCGACAGTTCCTGTATTTTTTGTATGAGGACCCCCAGAAAGGTGGTAGTTAGGGGGTAGGTATGTTCAGAAGAAATGTTGAAGGGTAAAAAATAATAGAACCAGCTCATACATTTTACCCCTCTAGGGGTCAATTCGGGTAAGATATGAACTATAATCGACAATTTTATTGTTTTTGTATGGGGACCCATAGAAGGGTGGCAGATAGGGGGTAGATGTGCTCAAAAGAAATGTTGAAGGTCAAAAATAATAGGACCAACTCATATATTTCACTCCTCTAAAAGTCAATTCGGGAGAGATATGAGCCATGTTCGACTGTTTGTGTGTTTTTGTATGTGGACCCCCAGAAGGGTGGTATATAGGGGGTAGGTGCGTTCAGAAAAAATGTTGAAGGGCAAAAAATAATAGAATCAGCTCACATATTTTACCCATTTAGGAGCCAATTCGTGGGAGATATGAACTATAGTTTTTGTGTTTTTGTATGGGAACCCTCAGAAGGGTAGCATATAGGGGTTAGGTGTATTTAGAAGAAATGTTGTATAATAAAAAATAATAGTACCTGTTCATACATTTGCTTCCTCTAGGGATTAATACGGGAGAGATATAAACTATAATCCACAGTTTTTGTGTTTTTTGTTTGGGGATCCCCAGAAGGGTGGCAGATAGGGGGTAGGTGTGTATGGGGACCCCCAGAAGAGAGCCAGATAGGGAGAAGGTGAGTTCAGTAGAAGTACGTGCACAGAGACCCCCAGAAGGGTGGCAGATAGGGAGTAGGTCAGTTGAAAAGAAGTATTGAAGAGCAAAAAATAATAGGACCAGCTCATATATTTGAGCCCTTTAGGAGTCAATTCGGGAGAGATATCCTTTTTATTTAAATAAACTATAAATAAAATATATCTCAAAAATAATTAAAAAATAATAGAATGTGTGTCTTCTCTTTCAATATTCGTGAAAAAAATTCACCGACTTTAATCAATCGCTAAACAAACAAATGTATAAAATCAGTACCGACAAAGTTCACAAAATATTTTTGTTACGTTTTGTTTCATAATTCGTTTTAAACTGGCTTTTGTTTTTTTTCGAAAACTAACGGTACAACTGCATTGGAAAATGCATGAAGGTGTCGCATGATCAATTCTGCGACTTACGCTGTTGGAGGAAGTTCGTGGCGAAAAAATTATTCTTAAATAAAGAAATACTTTATAATTTAGTGAAAAAATAAATAATAAAAGGTAAGTGATAAAATGAAATGTGATTTTTTTTAAAAAGGTATAAAATTGTTTTTTACCAGACATGAGAGCAGACAACAAAGGCATAAGCGGAGTAATAAAGGCAATGTAGAAAAATTACTGCGTTAAGCTAAGAGTTTCTGTTGGTATAATAAGTAAACTGAGGCAAACATTTAAGGATTTACCCTTAAAAAACGCGAGCGCGAGATTATCAGCGGCATCTGAAGTGGAAAATACAAATATGAAAGTCTTAAAAATTTTGAAAATTTAAGCATCAGTGCAGAGACAGTTCGACGAAATTTGCGAGATGCTCGACTCAAAGGACGAGCAAAAGTAAAAAAGCCATTGCTCACAGAGACACAGATAGTTACGTTTGGAATTTCCAAAAAATTACAAAGACTGGAGCTCAAATGATTGGCAGAAGGACATGGTCAGATGAGACCAAAATAAATCGTTTAGGATCGGTCAGCCGTGAGTGGGTCTGGAGGAGTAAAGGTTCGAAACTTCAGCCATATCACGTTAAGCTCATACTTAAATTTGGAGGAGTATCAGTTATGGAGTGGGGATGTATGACTAACAAAGGTGTTGGCAGAGTGACCAAAATTGATGGTCGAATGACAGCGGAGTCTTATATTGAAATTCTACTAAGTCATTTACTTGGCACTGTGCAAGATTTGGAAGTGAATTCTTCGGACATGGTCTTTCAGCAGGACAATGATCCGAAGCACATCGCAAGGCTGACACGAAAGTGGCTTCTAGATAATGGAATTGCAACATTAACTTGGCCACCGCAATCCCCAGACCTCAATCCAATTAAGCACCTATGGGGGTATACTTAAAAAATAAGTAGTGGGCGAAACTGGTACTATAAATGAGTTGTGGCCTAAGGTGCAAACATGCGTGGAATGCTATTGTTCCAGAAACTTGTGGAAACCTGTTAGAAAGTATGCCTAGGAGAATAAAAGTTGTAATTAATTAAAAAATTAAACGAAGTATTAATATTAGTTAATCTTAGTAAAATCTTTCTTTGTAAAGTCACAAGATTGATCACAATGAATATTGTTTCTTAATTTATATATTTTTTTTTTTTAAGAACAAATTTTGATGAAATTTTTCCCGTGCTTCGTTTCCTTTATTTTTATCTAGTTTCAGCAAAATAAAGACACGGTAAAAATATTAACATATGTCAGAGTTTTTATTGATAGTTGACATACTTAGCAAAAGCGTGATCAATTTCGTGAGTCACTGTAGGTTTAAGGCAGGTGCGCCTAGAGTACACATCTTCAGTACACATCTATTACTCTATTTTTCTAGTATTTAAAATCTAGTATGACCAAGTTTCGTTAAGATCGGCTATCCTTTGTGTGCACCTCCCATACAATTTAATGCATAAAATTAATACATAGGTCCAAAGGTGATACCCCTAGGGACTGACTGATTTCAACTAATTTTGAAATATTTCTTAAGTTATCTAAATTGCTTAGTAGACCAAATTTCATTATTATAGTAGCACTGCTTCTATTTTTGTTCAACTTTTTTATGGGCTCAGGCTACTGTGCGTTAGTTCAATTAATATAAAACGCTATTGTAGCACCATTAATGGCCATGTGGTCTATTCTTCTGCAGGGGTTCAGCAAAGAAAATATGTACGAAAAAGTTTAGACAATTTAAGCTAAATGGAATATCTGAAGGTATCTGAATGTATCTTTGGAATCCTTTTAAAGTTCCTAAATATGCTGCCGGTATGCTAATGGGTTAATAATAGTTTAACTTATTGCCAACTTTGACATGGGCTTATAAACAAATTCTCATGAACCTGACATCGAAATGTTCGGAAATAGAGTCGCGAATATATTGGGAAATCTTTTATATTTTGGGAAATCACTTGAAATTCGTTTTCTAAACTTATTGGCGGTAGTACTAAAGGTAACAAAATTTTATTACTTTTGTTCTGAAAAAATTACATGACCTTATAATTGACCTTTGTTGTTGTTTGTATGTAAAAAAAAACATCACAAATTATATTTTAATTTTTGCATCCATAACATGTTGAATGTTATTTTGATCAGACGTTGACACGCACCGTGGAAAATAACCTTCGCTCTATTCACGGACATGGTCAAAAACGTCCAAAGCACTAATATTCCGAAGAACAAGAAACGAAAATAATGTATTCAACTACTTAAGTGTGAAATAAATGTTCTTAATTTTTCACATGCCAAGGATAATTGTTGTTGCATGCATGGTCAACCAAGAGAAAAAAAATGGCCCGACTGTTCTGAAATTTCTTAAAGCTCAATTTTATTTAACTTCGTAATTATGTATGTTTATATTTTATCTTTGCTTTAACAATAAATCAATTTGTATGCAGTTCTAGTAAATTTATTTTTTAATATTTACTTTAAATTGTTGATATAATTTTTTTATTTTCAGCCGAATTACATCAAACATTATCAGTCTTTATAAATGTTGCACATTGAATCTTTGTATTTTATAAACGTCAGACAGATAGACTGACGAACGGGGACACACACTGGGGCCGTTATATAGTAGCGTTGACCAAAAAAAATTCAATTCTATTACAAACTAACTATTACGAATAGCTATTCAAAAATTTAATTTGTGGTAGAGTTTTATCATTTGCAAAATTAATATTGAAGTACTCGTATACACTTAGTATCATTCTGTATCAAATCTGTTTTAGAGTATTTTAGAATCTTCTTTTGAATAAATCATCAAATTTTCGTATAAAAATAGACGCAAAAAAAAAAAAATATGAATATGAAATACAGTGTCGGACAAAACATATGGGACGGAACACATCTTCAATAAATTATAAACGAAAAAATTAAGTTTCCAATTAACAAAAATAACAAAATTTATTTTATTTTTTCATGATTTTTACTAAAAAATATAAATATGAAGTTATGTCAAAAATCACGCGACAAAACATATTGAACTGATACTGCCCTTGTTTTTTTATCACAACCGCACTACGTTTGGGCATAAAGAAAATGAGGTTGCCTATTGTATTCTGTGGAACTCTCGACCAAGCTTTGTTTAGGGCTTCAAATATTTTATTTCTGTCTCCATCAACACCCTACCCTCTCTATTGATTTTCCTCTTGACAATATCCCACAAGTTCTCAATCAGGTTGACCACTTCATGACATCGAAGTCATGACCTTCCTCCGCAAACCAGTCTTCTACATACTTTAACGTGTGCTTTGGGTCGTTATCCTGTTGGAACTGCCAAGATAGTGGCTGCATGGGGAAGCATCACATTTTGGAGTATGTCTTTGTACATAAACCTATCAGTTATTCCGTCGATTTTGTGAAGAGGTCCTTAGCTTTTCCCAGAAAAAACAACCCCACAACATGACACATCCACCTCCGTGTTAAACAGTGCCCTTACAATATGGGAGATCTAAGCGTTTATTTCTTGGTCTGCGTACACTTTTTATTTCATCGGAATATTTCTAATTAAATTTGAATTCGTTCGACAATTAAACGTTATTCCACTTTTACACTGTCCAACTCAAATAATCTTGTGCGAACTTAATACGGGCTTTGCGATTTTTCTCGGATATAAAAGGTTTTTTTCGCTGCGCAATAACTATTGAGTCCAGCTACGCAAGCTCTTCTTTGCATTGTTCTGCTGCTTGTTTCCAATTTTCGGATCTGCAAAACACTTGGAGCTGATTAATCAGGATATTTTTTAAATTCTCTTACTATTCTAGCATCTTCTTTATGTGTCGTGCATTTTGGACTCCCCCCACTATGATTTGTTTCAACACTTCCCGAAGCAATACATTTTTTTTTATTGCGAAAATAACCGTAGATTTCGACATAGAATATTTTTTAGAAATATCTGCTTGGGAAAAACCCATTTTCAAAGTCTTTTAAAATCAATTTTTTTAAATGTGCATTGTGCTTTGTTCTTGCCATTTTAAATTTTTCAACAAAAATCTTAAAAATATTTAAACACTACTTCATATTTCACCCACATGCTATGAAAACATTTGAATAATGCAAAAATATTCAAATTTTGTTAAAGGTTAACTGTAAATGCACGCTCTCACATCAATTAATGGTGCACTCGCTCTCATCAAAGCATAACGGTTGTACTCAAAGTATTTTTGAGTACTTATTCGACAGTGAGTCCAATGTTTTATCGCGTAAATTTTTGTAAAATATGTAAAATATGAATATTTTTCTATAGAAATTTTAGTGATCATATGAAAAATCAACCAAAAATAGTTGGGCCATTTTGCATTTTTATTGGGTGAAAATTTTTTATTTTTTTTTGCGATTCTTCATTTCTTTTTTTTTGTGAGTTTTTGTTCCTTGTATGAAATGTTTTTAAAGATTTTTTAAGCATGATTCATTGAATTACAATCGGCTTCGAAAAATCGAAAAAGTCGACCCTGAAAATTCTGCTCATTTCGTACAAGGCAAGCTTATCTCCTGGGAACAATGCAAAAAATTAGACGATTTTGAAATTTTTTTTTTTGTGAATTTTTGTTTTTTGGGCAATTTTCCCAAAAGTTGTTGGGCTCTTTTCGTTTTTACTGGGTGAAATTTTGTTTTTTCGTTTTGTATCCGTTTTCATTCAGTTTTGGAGTTTTTTTGCCAAAAAAGCGTCTCTCCGCAAATGATCCGCAAAAACTGAAATATTACCCATATGAAAAATGACCCAAAAATTAATGAAAAATCGCTCAAAACGAAATTACACCCAAGAAAACAAAAAAAAAAAGCCCACAAATTTTTGGAAAAATTGAACAAAAACAAAATTTGGCCCAAAAAAAACTGAATAATCATCCAATTTTTAGCATTGTGTTCCCACACGAGATATGAAATATCCTTGTACGAGCATTTTCAAGGCCAATTTTTTATTTTTTTTAAGTAGATTTTAATTCAATCATTTAATTTTAAAAGTTTAATTCATTTTAATTTTTAATAATCTCATGCTTAAAAATCTATAAACACATTTCGTACAAGGGAAAAATCACTCCAATATTACAAGAAATAACAAGAAAAACAAAAGAAGAGCCACTGCTTTTACTTTAAATACCGTTATCTTTCAGAACTGATTGACGTTTTTTGTCAAATATTAAAAACGAAAGTTCAGACAAAAAAAAAAACGAAAAAATCATCCAAAAACAAAAAGTGAAATTTCGCCCAAAGGCAAAAAAACGAAATTTTACCAAACAAAAATGCAAAATCGCCCAATTTTTTGCGTGTAATTTTTCATATTAAAAAAAGAAGCGTATGGAAAAAATTGGATGATTTTTAATTTTTTTTTTTTTGCGATTTTTCGTAGAGCCAAAAAATCTCTCACGAATTCATCCTTAGTGCGGCCAAACATATAAGCTGGTTCTATTATTTTTTACTCTTCAATACTTCTTTTGAACTCACCTACTCCCTATCTGCTACTGCTCGGGGGTTCCCATACAAAAAACACGAACACTATCGATTATAGTTCATATCTCTCCTGAATTGACCCTCAAAGGGGTCAAATATATGAACTGATCCCAAATTTTTCACTCTTCAACATTTCTTCTAAGCCCACCTAGCCCCTATCTGCCACCCTTCTGGGGGTCCCCATACAAAAAACACAAAAACTATCGACTATAGTTCATATCTCTCGCGAATCGACCCCTGGGGGTCAATTCCTGTTCTGCGTTATCGTCATGTGAAATATGTTTTCACCTTGTGTGCTAAAAGGGCAACAGCTGTTAATTTTTCGCCGAAATGGAAAGAAAGTTAACGCCGTTAGCAAACGCACGTTATGGACAGAAAATGACTTTAAATTAAAAATAAATAATGTAAAAAGAAAAGCAGCTTAGGGAAAAAGGACAAGCGGTACGCAGAAACAGTATCTTATCAACTATTTAAAGGAAAATGTTAATATTGCCAATAACAAGTAAATACTATTTGCTTTACTACTTTTGGCTGTTTTATGCTGTCGCAAAACTTATCTTGCTCATATTTATTTATTTCCAATATCTTCCGCGCAAATGAAATGAAATTAATGATGAAGTCATTTTTGCAAAAGTTTCCTTCTTTCTTATACATTGTTTACATTTTTTCATAAAAGCTTTGTTTAATAGGCATTCAGCAACTCTTATATGCTATTCAGCAACTACTTTCCATTAGACGAACAAGAATCGCGTTTTTGTCCGTAGTGAAGTGAAAAAGTGAAGACGTCCAATGAAAACGATTGTGAAAAGTTTTTTTTCACTTCACTTTAACGCAAAACGGGAATTGACCCCCTGAATCGATCAAATATATGAGATGATCCTATTATTATTTCATAGGAGCCATCTTTCTGAGGGTCCCCATGCAAAAAAACACAAAAGTGCTGTTTTCTGCTTGCCTGGTAATTGTATCAGAAATATAGGCATTTACAGTGCAAGCCTTAACAGTGCTAACGTTAACAGTGATGCTATTAACATTGCTGGCGTTAACAGTGCTGATGAGAATTCTTATAAAAGTTTTCACTTAAAAACCGATTTCTAACGATAATTAAACACTTATTACAATATCACATTCCTAACGGAAAATAAAGACCTTTGAATTTGCATGAATTTTTACGTTGTATAAATAAACGGGCTTAGTTTCCCAAACGGGGAATCAGAGGGGTACAAAATTTCGAAACTGACGTAGATATAACCTTCTTATTAAAACTGCATCACAATTTTTTTCATAAACCTATTTAAAAAAAAAAAACAATTTTGACCAAGCCTCTGATACAAGCGGCTCCAGTGTAGGACAACAGTTCAACTGTGAATTTTGTTTTGTATTTTTTTTTTTGTTTTTGTTTTTGTTGCCTGCCTGTAATGAAACATAAATGTTTATAAGTCTCTGAGTTTCGTTGTTGTTGTTGTTGCTGTTGTCATTGTCGTCGTCTTGCTGCCTCGTCTATCTATCCGTGCGTCTGCCTGCCACATCTGTGTGTCCCTCTGTCTCAGCGTGCGCCACAAATGTTAGCATCAAGACAAAAATCTTCAAAGTTGTGTTGCATTGACGTGTTTTCTAACCTTGGCCCGGTTTTTGTTTCAAAATTTTCAATATGCTCAAACAATATTTCGAATATAGTATACGAATATATTGCCACGGGCAAAAAATGTCCAACAGCGACAGCTCACTGACTGAACTGAACTGATCTATAGATATGTAAAGAAATAAATACATTAAATAATTATTTTTAATTTTTTGCAACAAATTTTAAAATAAATTTTGTTAAAATGTTATTGTTGCAAGTTGAATGACATGCCATGGAGAATATTTTAAAGCAATTTTTGTTTTTTTTTTTTAAAGAAAAAAGATTATACGAGTAGTAGTTTTTTTATCTTGATATTCGGATGAAAGATTGATTGAGTTTTTTTTTCAAAATTTCAAAGAAGAAAATTTTGCGTTGAGCTATTGTGTTGTGTTGTTGTGACATTTTCTGAAGTGATGTTCCTTTTGGATCAACACCTGCCCAACGATTAAATTAACAATAATTGTCATTTTGATACTATGGTAGCCAGCAAAATTTGCAAAATCAAAAAAATGTTCTTAGCATTTCGCCTATTTTCGATTGCCGCCTTTAAATATTGATGACGAAGAAATACAAATATTTTCCCGATTGGTAGTATTGTGGGTGGGTGTTGAATAATTTTTTGTAATCATATGTTTTCAAAAATGCGATTTTATGTGCGCACGTTTTTTTTATATAAAAAAATGGTCAGAAGCACTCAAACTCATGAGAAAACGAAATTAAATGTTGCTACTGGATAGTAACAGGCAGTAGTTTGTTTTGGCGCCATTAGTCTGGACACGTGCGTGTTAAAAGAAATTATTTAACAAAAAATATTGCACCTAAACATATTTCTTCATATTATAAATGAAAATATTAGCAAAAACGTTTTAACAAAATGAGTGTGAGTGTGGTCTGAAAATTTTTTAGCAATTTGCTAAATTTAGAACTTTTGCTTGTAGAATTTACAGATAAATATTTACAGATTTAAATATTATAAATATTACAACCGAAGAAGATTCATACGAAGTGGCTTTATTTTAAACACAAATCTCTTAGAAATCCACAAAAGTTAAAGAAATGTCTTGAAATTTTGCACATAAGCTTTGGTATATTATATGAACCATATCCATATATTCGGCAAAATCGGATAAAAACCACGCCTACCTCCCATAAAAAGTGACGTCATCAAAATAGGAAAACTTTCGTAACTATATAAAAATAAACGTTATCGTGTCTGTTGTGGCTAAAGACTTCTAATATACTTTAATTCGGCCGCGGGGTATTTTAGCATCGGTACCCTGCCGAAGCTCCATTGCTTACAAGTTTTTTTTTATTTATATTTAAAATCTCATACGTATTGAGTCTTATCGATTTATATATTCAGCCTTATCATCGTGCTCGTATTACGTTTACGACCGGCAGTCGTTTTCTGCGTCGTATCGAAATTTGGTCTGGATCATCGTATTATTTCAACCGACAGTATTTTACACGAGGAGTTTTAATTTTTCATTTTAATTTTTATTTCGTAAAGAAAATTAAATACCGCTAAAAAATGTATTTAAAAACAATGAACAGTGTAGCGCATTTCCTTAGCAGCTCTAAAGAGGATGAGGAAATTACAAAACGAAGCTTAATAAAAATTAGACGAAGCATAAGGGAACGTTCAAATCCATTTGACATACCAGACACGCAGTAAGACCCTTAAAAACCAACCTTGCATTTTCCTCATATTTTAAATTTACTAATAAATATAATTGTTTAAGATTTGTGCGCAACTTTAGGTTAAACAAGGAAGCGTTTAGGTATTTGCTCGATCAACTAGAAAGCCAAATGAAAAATTCATTGCGATCATCTTCAGTGCCGATAATCTTAAAGCTGGCAGCTACTTTAAGGTTACTTGCAGAAGGTGGCTATCAACATGGTGCTGGTAAAGACACACTATAATTTAGGTCTGGCACAATCTACAGTCTCCATTGTATTTAAAGAAGATCTAGACGCATTGGAAGTTTCCATATGTCGTACGTAGGTCAGGGTGGATATGACGGTCGAAGAAAAGACTGAAGCAAAGTTGTGGTTTTATAAAAAATTCGGATTCCCCGGTGTAATTGGATGTATTGACGGCACTCACATTCGAATAATTGCACACAAACAAAAGAGGAACAACATTTGTATTTTAATAGAAAGGTATTTTATAGCCTCAATGCGCTAATTGTAAGTTTAATTGCTTCAAATTTGATTTTTGGTTGATAATTTTATTGTAGGTTTGCGATCATAACATGATGATCAGATGTTTTGATGCTCGACACCCTGGATCCAGCCATGACTCTCTTATTTGGATTGCAAGCGAGCTCAAACAGTTCTTAAAATCCAAATTTGAAGGCGGCAAAAAAAAAATACTTGGATACTGGGTACATTATCTTTTAATTAATCTATTAAAAAATTAAATTTTTCAATTTTCAAATATGCATATAGGTGATGCAGGATACCTATTGGAGACATTTTGGATGACTCCATTTAGAAGTGCTGTGGAAGGAAGTCCGCAAAGTATATACAATGGAAAACATACTAAAGCCCGCAACATTGTGGAGAGAACAATTGGTGTCCTCAAGAACCGCTTTCGCTGACTGCTTAGTGCTCGACAGTTGCATTATAGTCCGCAAAAGGTTATTCAAATTGCTAATGTTTGTACTGCTTTGCATAACATATGTATTCACCACCGAATACCAACTATGCCATCTGAAGAAACGATCCAAACCGAGTACAATGCTGCTGAAGGAATGCAAATAGTTAAGAGGATTGAAAGCGCTTTAGCAATTAATATTAGAAATAAAATAATGGACGTATTTCAGCTGCAGAAAATTCATATATTTGACGTTAAATAAATACAGGGTTGTCAATATTCGAAGCGCCCATTTTATTTTTAAATAAATCAAAGAAACCACAATTTTTTGTTTGTTCGTCATGAATATCATTTAATTGGGTTCAAGTAGATTTGCTTACATCATTTCTTGAATATGATATCTCGTAAATGGTCGCCATTGGCCTCTACGACATATTGTGCCCGTTTTGCAGCATTTTCCATGGTTTTCTTCAACATTTCGATGGGAATGGCGGTTATTTCTTGACGGATGTTGGTTTTCAGCTCTTCTAGGGTCTTTGGCTTGTTGACGTAAACCTTTGATTTCAAATAACCCCACAAAAAGAAGTCTGGAGGTGTTTTAACATCAAACCATTTTTTGACATCAAACGGCCAGGGAACATTGCTTCAAAAATTCGATTGTAGTGCGGCTTGTGTATGGTTGCGCGCCGTCTTGTTGAAACCAGTAGTGCCTGATACGCTTTCGACGAACGATTGGCATGAAAAAATTGTTTATCATATCGCGATAACGCTCCTGATTGACAGTAACTCTGTGGCCATTATCATCTTCGAAAAAGAACGGCCCAATGAGCATTTTAGCACAAACGCCGCACCAAACAGTGACTTTTGCATCGTGAAGAGGTACCTCTTGAATCTCTTGTGGATTTTCAGTTTCATACAAACGATAAATTGTTTTCTTGGAAGGCGCACTTTTCACTTTATTTATTTTTTTGAAAGCACGTTGAATTTTCACTATTGACTTGTTTTGTTGAATGTAAATTTCAACAATTTTAGAGCGTTCGCGTGGCGTGTACTGTTCCATTGCAAACATTTGCTTGGAATGACGCTTCAAACGCGGTATGTCATTAGTCGATTTGGCATTACTGCGGAAAGTTACAGTGTTGCCAGATGGGCGCTTCGAATATGGACAACCCTGTACATAGAAATTGATATCTTAAAAAATATGAGAGGTACTTCATTTTTAACACAAGTTAAGAAAATGAATTTTACTTTGTTTATAAAAATAGACAAATGTTGCGCATATACCTATTTCTACTTGCAAGTTTTTAATTCCTTTATTTCTAATTTTCTTTTTTTTTATTTTAATTTCCTGGATTCTTAGTTCATGTTCCTTAATTCTATGATTTTTTTTCCGATCCTAATTTTAAAAATTTAAACTTTTCCTTCTCTCCAATTCGTATCGTTTTTTAACCGACTTCAAAAAGGAGGAGGTTCTCAAGTTCGTCGGTTTCTGTTTTTTTTTTTTTTTTTTTTAAATGTATGTACATCGATAACTCCTAAGCCATATGCCTGATTGCCATAATTTTTGGGGAACAGATAGATATCAAAAGCATGGAGGTGCCCGTAAAAAAGTGGGCGGTATTCGAGAACTGGGCGTGGCAATAATAGATCTCGCAGTACTAGATACTACTGTATCTCGAATAATATTGACACTAGGGTACTGAAATTTAGTGTAGGGGTAGGCACAATTATTACAAATTACGGGCAAGAAAATGGGCGTAATTCGACAAATGGGCGTGGCAATATTAGAAAAACAGTGTTTCTTGAATAATTTTGAGGCTAGAGTACTGCAATTTAGTATAGGGGTAGGCATTATTATTACAAATTATCGTCAATAAAGTGGGCGTTATTCGACACATGGGCGTGGCAGTATTATAAAAACACTGTATCTCGAATAATATAGACACTAGGGTACTGAAATTTAGTGTAGGGGTAGACACAGTTCATACAAATTACGGTCAAGAAAATGGGCGTTATTCGACAAATGGGCGTGGCAATATTGTAAAAACACTGTATTTCGAATAATATGGACACTAGGGTACTGAAATTTAGTGTAGGGGTAAACACAGTTAATACAAATTATGGTCAAGAAAATGGGCTTTATTTGACAAATGGGCGTGGCAATATTAGAAAAAGAGTATGTCTCGAATAATATTGATACTATGGTACTGCAATTTGGTATAGGGGTAGGCATTATTAGTAAATTACGGTGAAGAAAGTGGGCGGATTTCGACTAATGGGCGTGGCAATATTAGAAAAACAGTGTATCTCGAATAATATTGACACTAGGGCACTGAAATTTATTGTAGTACAGGGGTAGGCAGAATTATTAAAAATTATGGTCAATAAAGTAGGCGTTATTCGATAAATGGGCGTGGAAATACTAGATAAACACTATCGCAGTTAATATTGATGCTGGGGTACTGAAATAAAGTACAGGGGTAGGCACAATTATTGGAAATAACGCTCCAGAAAGTGGGCGCTTATTTAACAAAGGGGCGTGGCAATATTTGAAAAACACTTTATCTCGAATAATATTGACACTAGGGTAATAAAACTCGTTACAAGAATGGGTATAATACTTCCAAAACATGTCACATCTAATTTAAATTTAAGAGGCAGATATTTGAAATAACCAACAAACTTTCAGATTTTTTGTTCTTTCAGACACTTTTTTCGAATATTTATCATATTCTCTAAAAAAGAAGAAATAAAAATTTAAAAAAAAAAAAAAAACAACCGACTACAAAATCACTACAAATTAAAAAATAGTTTTAAAAATACTTTTCCTTTTAATTTCTTGGTCATATTTGATCATTTATTTAAACATATTATTATATATGAAATCTTATTATCTTAATTTTTTTCTTATTTGTTTTATTATCATAAATATATTAATTTATTGATGAATACAAATGCTTTGAAGTTGGCGCTTCTGATTAAAAGTCTGATTATATTAGCGCCAACCTTAAAAGCTCTTGTATTCATGAAGAAATTAATATATTTATGATAATAAAACAAATAAGAAAAAAATTAAGATATTTACTAATTTAAATATCTAGAACAATTATTAAAAATATCAATATCGGCTAACAAGAAATTAGTTGTGCGAAGACAATGAGCCAATGGTTCTTGCTGAGCAAAGTTGCTTCTCAGTGTATTGCAACGAAAGTGGGAGCACCGTCTTAGGTTTCTAAGAGGTGAATAAAAATGAATCATAGCTAAGATACATGGACATTGTATATTGCAGTGAATGACATCTCTAATAAAAACAACAGAATACATTATGCGACGACATTCAAGTGAATTCAGACTAAACAAAGCACAACGTGTTTTATAGGAAGGTAAATTGATTTGCCAATTCAACTTTGGGAACAGATATTTAGAAAAAACTTTCTGGACTCTTTCCAGTCTCCGAATATCCGAGGCATATGAGGGATTCCATATGACACAACAGTATTCTAGGTAAGGTCTTACGAGGCTTTCAAATAGTACCGTGATTGTAAAAGGATTTCTAAAATCTTTAGAATTCCTCTTTAAAAATCCTAGCATAGAGTAAGCCTTGGGTATGACATAATCAAAATGATCTTTGAAAGTAAGCCGGCGATCAAAAATTACGCCTAAACCTTTTTTAAGATATACTCTATCAAGAATGAGATTATTAATACTGTAATTATAAAATATAGCTGAACTGCTTCTATAAAAAGAAAACGATTGACATTTCGAAATATTAAGACAAAGATTATTAGAAGTACACCACGCGGCAACTGAGTTTAAATCAGTCTGTAAAAGACTACAATCTTCTACAGACTTAACGGAACGATATAATTTTAAATCATCTGCAAACAACAGACACTGCGAATATTTAATAACACTGGGAAGATCATTGATAAAAAGTAAGAACAACAACGGACCAAGATGACTTCCTTGACGGACACCAGATGACACACTAATAGGATACGAAAAAGAATCGTTTATTTTTACAAGTTGTACACGGTTACATAAATATGAGTTCAACCATTTAATAAACTCACCACGGAATCCTAGACACTCAAGTTTGAATACTAGAGAGGCATGATGTACCTTGTCAAAAGCTTTAGCGAAGTCAGTAAATATGACATCGGTTTGCAAACGACTAACAAATGAATTAACAATATAATTAGAAAACAAAACTAGATTAATAACAGTTGATCTACCAGCACGAAATCCATGTTGACAATCAGATAGAACATTAACAAAACATGGTGTAATTTTTTCACAAACAATTTTTTCAAAAAGCTTAGGAATTGCACAGATAATAGAAATTGGTCTATAGTTGCAAACGTCTTCCTTCGGACCAGACTTATAGATTGGAACAATATGAGAAACTTTCCAAGAATCTAGAAACGCTTTCTAAACAGAAAATCAATATATCTATATACAGATAGAAACAAATTTTTCAAAATAACAAAGTATTTGTTCATACATAAAAAAATTAAACAATATTGCTGTTTCGCAATCAATATGCATATGCAAGCATAAAAAAACGCACAATTTCAGTGTTTAGCTAGTTAAACAGAAATTATTTGCTTAGCGCGTGCCTCTAGAGTTATTTTTTGTTTTCTGCCAGAGTTACGTCAGATTTGTTAATGCATTTCCTAAGCATGCATATTTAAAAAAAAAAAAAAATAAACAAAGATCTTGGCAAAAAAGGCCAAAACTACGAGACAAATTTAAAGCATTTCTTTTCATTTTATTTTGAAATTTTCTTTTCTAATTTCTAAACCGCAAACTGTGTGGCAGCCTTACGAACGCAGAAAAACTCGAAAGTCAAAATAGAAAATTAGCAAATTTTTACTAATGTAGAAAGAAAAAAAAAAAATTAAATTTAGAAAGTGCTATTTTTAGGGATTTTTATTTTCTTTAACATTTTCTTTGGCAAATAGTTTGTCTCATTTGTCTCGTTTTATTATTGCAATGTACGCATGCAACACAGCAGCAATTGACGCTAAAACTTTTTATAGAACATGTTTATAATAAAAATTTTCCCATTTTCATAGCTTTAAAACCTATCTTCTAGAAGCATTCCAGATCAAACTATAAATTGAAATACATAAACTTTAAAGTTTCCATTGATATCCTAAAGAAATGCTAAACGTTCGCCTACATGGCAAGCAGTGTTAAATATTATTTCGTAACATTAAGACGGAGATTCTGAAGTTACGCTGTCTTGACTCGGATATGTTTCTTTAGTTTTCTTATTTTGGATTCCGTCCATTTGTCTTTAATTAGCTACAATGAGAAGCAAGCAATTAGGCAGTATTTTTTGGAGCAATAATTCTCTACTTGGTTCACAGCAGTAAATATCAATTTTAAAATTTTTGGACACAGTCCAAAATGTTTGCAGAGCATTTAAATATTTGTTTAAAAGTACTTTTCTTTTTATACAAACAGATTCCAAGAATCGCTTGAAGCTGTTTATTGAACCCTTTTTAATTTGCTGCAGTTATTCTATATAAAGATTAATTATTATTATTAATTATTTATTTATTTATTCATTCATTCATTCATCAAGCAGAGTGATACTCTTATAGACTGAAACATAAAATTTAAATTCATTTATAACAACGTGTAAAAATATAAACAATGCATTGATTTAAATTACATAAAATTAAAATAAAATTATAATATCAAAGAAAAATGTTTAAACATCACACAGCACGTGCCATAATTATTAGCGTTAGGTTGTCTTTAAAGGATTTACGTGAAATATTTTTAAAGTTATCAGAGATAGATTGGTTTGTTTTGAGCATAATTAAATATATAGACCGCCTCTATTGAGAAAAATAGACTGCGGAGATGACAGAAGGAGAAAAAAAAACCCAACTGGGCTAATAGTTCAAAGCATTTAAGGCGGGACATGACATTCGCGGCAGAGAAAACAGACCTTTTTTAAAAATTCATAACTCAGTCAAAAACAAAAACTTTTCCAAAATTTTTTTTATTATTGTAGACCAACATGGTTTTATAGAGCTCCAAACTGGCGGCAGAGAAAAAAACGGGGCCTCGTAGTTGCAGCGCTGGGAGTTGCAAAAATTGATCGATCTGGAAAAAAAATGACTTTTTTGAATCTTAACAAAATTGGTTATCGTATGACAAGAGCTTTTTTTTTTTAAATTTTTTTTCAATTTTTGGTGATGTTCCAAATTTGAAAGTGTGTTTTTTTCAAAAAAAATATTGACTTTAAAAATTCATAAAAAATCGAAAAAAATAAGCTCGTGTCATACGATAGCGAATCAAGTTTAAATAAATACAAAAACAAAAAAAATTTCGTCAAAAAATGAACCCGCTAGTGCCGCAACCAGTACGAAAAACATGGTTTCGCGCAAAGTTGATTTATAAGGTTGTCGCAAGGGAGAGAGCGAGTACCCATAATTGTCAAATCGAAGTTAACAGTTCATAGAAAATCTGCAAGTGCTCTCTATTATCATCCGTTTTTCTTTCGTAGTCATTCGCAAAATTGGCTGGTTTTAACAATTATGGCTGGTTTTAACAATTATCAGCCCTGCGACAAACTTATAAATCAACCTTGGTTTCGAGATAAACGCGTTCAAAATTTGTGAACAAAGGTTACCTTCAATCTGCCATGCCTGCTTCGTACTGTATGCCTTCGTTATCTTGTGTTGTACTGTTTCTAATAGTTTTTGCAATCGTTTAGCAATTCGGGCTTCACCCTTCACCCTTCAAGTAGGTACGAAATAACAACCACCAAAAGTCAGGTAGCAAGTAAAACCAGTATATACCAGCTGCCGTACGTAGGTAGCGCAAAAATTAAAAATGCGCTCTCACTAATCCGGCTGTAACTTTTCAACCCGTTGGAATTTTTCCATGAAATTCTTAGAATCTTAAGAATATTTACTAAAATACAAAATTATTAAAAAAAAATGTCGATTTCAAAAAACTGCCAATGTCATGTTACCCCTTAATGTTATAGTGTATAAGGTTCCATATAAAAGTGATTGCAAAAATCTTACGTCTTATCGTAAGTGGAGTTAATTTAACAAGTGCGCAACGAGTAGTATATAAAGGCATTTTAGGGACATGCCAGTTAAGTTTATACCACATAAACTTCGTAAAATGTCTCTGAACTGCCTCAATTATTTTAGAGTGAAGCTGGTAGGACGAATTCCAAATAGTAGAACAATACTCTAAATGAGGTCTCACCAGTGATGAATATAGGATTTTAAGAGCACACGGGTCTGAAAAATACCTCGTGTTTCTTTTTAAAAATCCCAACATCAAGTTAACTTTAGAAGTAATTAAATCAATATGATCTTTGAAGTAGAGTCTAGAATCAAGAAGAACACCTAAATCCTTTTTTATGGTAACTCTATCTAAATTAGTTGCATGTATTTTATATTTATAGAAAGGAGACATAGATCTTGAAAAAGTAAGCACCTGACATTTCTTTATATATTAAGTGGAAGGTCACTTAGGATACACCAATTAGCGATAGAGTCAATGTCCATTTGAAGTAGTTTGGAGTGCTTTATGACAAATGGAAGATCATTGATGGAGTGAAAAAAAAGAAGAGGACCTAGGTGACTGCCCTGTGGAACGTCTGACGTAACTAAGATCGAAGACGAAAAGCAATAATTAATTTTAACTTTTTGACGACAATTCAAAAGATAGGATTCAATCCAATCAAGTAGATGAATGTGAAACCCAATTGCAGAAAGTTTATGAAGTATAGATTTATGATTTACTTTATCAAAAGCCTTAGCAAAGTCAGTGAAAATTACTTCTGTATCAAGCTTTTTGCAAAAATTATCTAAAATATGAGTACAAAATATATTTAAATTAGTAGTAGTCGATCTATCGGACATGAAACCATGTTGATTATTGGATATTAAATTACTAACGTAAAAAAATATTTTTTCATATATGATTTTTTTCAAATATTTTAGGAATGTATAAGAGTTTACTTATTGGTCTATAGTTTCAAACATTCTACCACCATCCAAAAAATTTCCAGTCTTAAAGGATTTATTGAATATTTGCGTGAATGGCTGAGAAACCAATATGGGGTGCAAACCATAAGTAAGTAGAATCGGTGCGATTCCATCTGGACCCTCGGTACAAGTTGGTTTAAGGCTCAACAGGGCAGATTCTACATCAGTGACATCCAAACAAAGATCTCCTAAATTCAAACAATACGTTCAGTGTACTATCATTGGCTGATAATGCTACGGAATAAACTGTCGGCGAAAAAAATACAGATAATTAATGAATCATCGGGGCAGAAATTATTCTAATACATAATATTAGGGATGCCACCACTTGAATTTCCTTTGTCATTAATATATGACCAGACAAATTTACTATTTAGTTCAAGTTTTTCCTCGATAGAAATTATGTAGGCTCTGAAAAGAAATTTATTTAGGATATTAAATTCCTTTTCACATTCTAATGAAGAGGAAATGTTGTAGAAAAGCAAAAAAAAGTTGCACCAAAAAGTTGCGCGATGTAGATAAACTAAAATTTATAGTCGATTCTAGCTTTGGTGGATTGGTTGACCCAATCCTTAATACAGAAAGAACTTGATATGAGCATTTTCGCTCAGTCGTCATCCAACCACAACCATAGACAAGAATTGGAAATTTGTATTATTTTTGCTATACAATAAATAACAGTCATGGGTGTAAAAAAAAAACAAAATTTTTTGATTCTCACCTGATGCAGCGCCGTCAGCCCGTCCACATTGGCTGTGTTTATGTCAGCGCCGGTGTCGAGCAATTTGATGACCTCTTCCTTGTCGCCCGACAGGCAAGCAGCGAGGAATACACAGCCTGACGAGAATTTAATTCGGCGTCCCTTCTCTGGGCGCGGTGTTGGTGGTTCACGATTTGTGTCTGATTCTTCCCAGCGCTTGAGCTGCTCGGCGCGTTTCATGACCGCCGAATTATTGCGCACGTCGAGGGATGTCATGATTTGGACGTTTGTTCTGTTTGCTGTTTGTGGTGAAGAATGCTGCGACGTCTGCAACTGTCAAAGTGACAGTACTGCTGCTGCTGCTGCTGCTGATGACGTCGTTAAATGCACACAATATTTTATTGTTGTTGTGAATACTTCTACTTTTTTTATTATAAAGGTAGTAAAAAAACTTTAGTTTTCTTTGCCTCTATTTTATGTTTGCTTTATTATTTGCTTTATGTTTGCTTAATGTTGGCGATTCTGGTAATTTTAGTAAACCGCAAGTCACCACATTGGAAGATCTTAAAGCTAATAATGTTTCTAATCTCAGTAAGGGTATAGGCAATACATAGAGGAAATCGGTAGATGAAGTGTTAAAAGTGAATAGGCATTGATTTTGCAATATATAGTGTTAGAAAATTTAAAGCATCCTAATCGTCCAACGTAAGAGGAAGTTTTTCTTGGAATGCGTTGGACTACTGTAAGGTTATTTATAATTCCTTATTTTCTCTTCCCCTATCCCACTAATATTATATTTTTGAAGTGAAGTATCACTCTGTAAAAGTGTAAGCTTTTCTAACTTTTTGATATAGTATATAAATTATCTCATTCGATGGATTGTTTTTAATAAGACGTTTTAAATGATTTATTTTCTTTCCTGCTTTATCAAAACAATGATCATGCAATTTTTGAAAAATATGACAAAAATTTAAAAACCCATATAATATTTTAGCTAAATGTTTCTGCCTGAAAAGTTCAGTTTTTTCAGTTAAGAAGTGCTTTAAAATAGTTTTCTTTATTAAAACAAAATGCATGAAAACTTTTTAAAATAGAAGAGGCATTATTTCCTGCCATGGATAATATACCAGATAAATCACTTAAATTAAAGTTTGCAATATAGAAATCATCTAAAAATGTTGTTCTTTCTCCTTTATTATTAAAACAAACATTATGAAAATCTGCGAAAATATAACAAACTTTTCCTTCTACTCCTTGTATTATATTACACAAATTACTCAGTGTAAAACCTTCTTTATCATCTAAGAAATGATAAGGATACTTCTTTGTTTCAGCTATAAACAAAACTTTCATGCAAACTTTATAAACCACTTGCAGTTCCGCTCGATAAACTGTGTAAATCACCTGGCTTTAAACTTTTTTATAGAAATCATCTTAAAGTTTGGTTTTCTTTCCTTCATTATTAAAACAAGCAGTGTAGAATTTTTTTAAAATAGCATAAGCACGAATTCCTTCTCTACATTACATGGAGGAAAAATTACTTGGTTTAAAGCCTATATTATAGAAATCATCTAAAAATGTTATTTGCTAAAACAAACATTATGGAATTCTTCAAAAGCATCTGCAGCTTTAGCTCCCGATCCACTTAAAATACCAGATAAGTTATGCATGGTAAAACTCTCCTCCGCATCTTATCCTTTAATAAAATGTTTTAAATGTCGTTTTTTCTTTCCATGTTTATCAAAAAAAGCATTATATAGATCTTTAAAAGCCTTAGGAGCATTGACTCCTGCTCCACTTAAAATACTGGACATATTAGTTTACTCCATCTTTTTCTAGAGTTTTTAAGTATTGTGTTTTCTTTCCTTCCTTAAAGGTTTAAGGAGCATTAGATCCCACACCATGTAAAATACTTGATACATAAGCAATGTTTACTTCTTCTTTTTCAAGAGCTTTTAAGAATTGTGGTTTTCTTTCCTTCTTCATCAAACCAAATGCCAAACAAGTTTTTGAAAGCTTTAGGAGCATGTTCGGCTTTACTTACAATACCGGACATATTAGATAGGTTTATACCTTCAATCTCGAGGTTTTAAATATTTTGTTTTCTTTCCTTTTTCATCAAACCATAGGTTATGTAAGTCTTTAAAGGCTTTTGCAGCATTAGATCCTGCTCCACTTAAAATACTAGATATATTAGCAAGATTTATTTCTTCTTTTTCTTAAGTTTACAAATACTGTGTTCTATTTGTTGCTTGCTCATCGAACAACAAGTCATACAAGTTTTTAAAAGCTTTTGCAGCATTAGACCCAGCCCCATGTAGAATAGCGGATACGCTTGCAAGACTTATGCCTTCTTTTTCTAAAGTTTTAAAACATTTTGTTCTATTGCCTTGTTTATCAAACCACAGTTGATATAAATCTTTAAAAGCTTATGCAGCATTTGATCCTGCCCTGTGTAGGATACTTGATATACTAAGTAAATTTATACCATTTTCCATTTATATTAAGAACTCTAGATCTTAAATATTGTGTTCTATGCCCTCGTTCATCAAAACATAGGTTATACAAGCCTTTAAAAGCCTTCGTGGCATTTGATCCGGCTCCACCTAAAATACTGGATATATTGTTAAGATGTATCCCTTGTTTTTCCAAAGTTTTTACATATTGTTTTATTTCCACGCTCATCGAACCAGATGTCATAAAAGTCTTTAAAAGCTTTTGCAGCATTTGTCTTTGCTCTGCTCACAAATACCGGACACATAAGTTAGATTTATCCCTTCTTTTTCTAAAGTGTTTAAATATCGTGTTTTATTTCCTTGTTCATCAAACCACAGTTCATATAAACCTTTAAAAGCTTTTGCTGAATTTGATCCTGCTCCACTTAAGATACTGGACATATTAGGTAGGTTTATTCCCTCTTTCTCCAGAGTTTTTATATATTGCACCTTATTTCTTTGTACATCAAACCATAGGTCATACAAGTCTTTAAAAGCTTTTGCAGCATTTGATCCTGCTTTACTTAAGATACTAGACATAATAGGTAAATGTATCCCTTTTTCTTCTAGAGTTTTTAAATATTGTTTTATTTCCTTGTTCATCAAACCACAGCTCATATCAGCCTTTAAAAGCATTTGATCCTGCACCACATAAGATACTGGACATACTAGATAAATTTATACCTTGGTTTTCCAAAGTTTTTAAACATTCCCAATATGCAATAAAAATATATTTTTCTAAGAATGTGGAGAAAGTGTTCAACCTCGATTATATCTCAAACCCAATAAACTAAATCAACTCTTTTTTTCCGAACTGGCAATACCGGAGCACCCAAGACCTCTCGGATGAGAGACAGGCACTCTACAGGCAGGCTGTGCCAAGCAAACTGGAGACCGGTTGCAGAAAAGGCAGGAGCTCAAATAAGAGATGAGGCCTTTTCTCCAATCGAGAACTAAGGTCTATTTTGCTGATGATATGCTATGATCTCAAGTTGAGGAGACGTAGAGATCCAGCATGGAAAATGGAGAAAAGGGCTACAGCTCTATTTGAGGTGAAAGCTTTCTCCAATGCAATTGCTTATTGCGATTGTGTTTCGTTTCCTTGTTCATCAAGCCACAGGTCATACAGACATTTAAAGGCTTTGTAGGCATTAGTATTTGCTTTATCCAAAATGCTAGACATACTTGCTGGCTTTATTCCTTTTTCTTTCAGAATTTTTAGTCTTTATTCTTTAATTAAAAAATCAAAGAACTGATTAAATGCGGCTGTTCATTCTTTACCAACTACATTTTTAGCAAATTGCATTTCCTCATTATTATTAATAATGCTTACACCTATGCGTAGTCTTTTTGAGGTTATATTATCTTTATCTATAGTGGAACGCTTTTGTTTGCTAGAACTAGGACCAGCTTCAGGACTTTCCTTTCCTTCTTGATTTCGAGGGCTCCATGATATAATAATAATTACCAGGCAGGAGTGACGGACAGTTCTTTGCTCCAGTTGTCAAGGCTAGAAAATAGCCAGTTGTCAAGGCTACCTGGTATAATTATATCATGAAAGGCTCTTTGCCTGATATAAAAAACACCCCTTGTTTTTGTTATCACTATCTTATTATTATGTGGTATTCAAAAATAAGCAAGTTGAATTTTACTTTTACTTGGATTTTCACTTCTTGTGCTCTGCTTTTTCTGCTGCTTCTTTTTCCTTATTTTCTTCTATTTGAGCTGCACAAATGCAGGCAGCCACACATACACACATTCACAAACACGGTCTTTCGCACTGCTTTAAAAAAATTTTCTTCCACTTCGCTGCACTTTATCGCACGTTTTCTTTGCACACTGTTTCTTTGCCTTACAAAAAATTTTTCCTTCTTTCTTCAACTATTTTTCTTCTTATTCTTCTCTTCACACATATAATTTACAACAAAATTTATACAAAATTGAATTTTTCCAAAATTTTCTTTACACCAGAAATTTCGTTTTATTTCCTTTTCTTTGAAATTTTCTCGGAAACACACATCTTGTTGTTATTTTTTAAGCTACGTTCTTTCTCTATATTTTATTTGTTCCAATTCGACTATTTTTTCAAGGAAATGAAGAGTTAGATAATTTTTGAAATCTTTAAATTGGATAATATTGGGAAAGAAAAGCACAGCAATAAATGGACGGACGCACAGCGCCAGATCTAGATCCACTTCACACTGTTTGATTCAGTTCCAACTCAACGTAAACGACGACTTCACAAAATTTACTGACAGTGGGCCGAAGCAGCAGCGCAGCAGCAGCAAAAATACCGAAAGCAGAATTAATTAAAAGTCAAAAAAAATATGCGAACGATTGAACGAACGAACGTTGCACAAAAGCAAATCTGGAAAAATTCCGATATACGAAACACGACACGATCAGCGAAAACGAAAAAAGTGTTGCCGTATTGTTCAACAAGTGAAGAAGGGATGTTATTTAAGCATTGCCACTTTGGAAGAAAATTACACTTGCATTTGGATACAACTACTGCAGATGCAGTATTGTCAGGTGAAAATACCTCACAAATTCTTATTCTCGCATTGAAGTCTCATAAATTGCCATACACCAAAAATACCACAAATTATCACAATACCGGAATAATTTACTTTTAAATAATCAATAAATTTTTTAAACTTTTTTTTCGTGGAATGTATGAAAGACTTCTAATCCCGAATCTGGAAAAATTAATGGCCGCTCTTATCTGGTTAAGAAGTTATAGGGGTCCAAAAATTAAAGCATGTGCTCGAAAAACTTGCCCTTTTTCTTTTATTTGTTTACAAAATGACAAAATGGATATTAAAGAAAAGGCTATGCAATTACCTATTCATTACGCTATTAACCATAAAATTGTATGCATTATTCTAAAAGATATAACATTTTACATATTATGCACACTTGAGATTTCACCCTTTTATGAAATATGAAATAACAATGAATTATGAAATAACCAAATTTTTCGTCTGCGGCGCCTTTTCCTATTCAATTTTCAATGGGAATAACAAACATTTCAAAGGGGCTTACAAAATTGGTTATACCTCAAATGTTCTGAATACAAAAGCAGTTAAATCTTCAAAAGTAATACATGGATTTTTATGGCTAATGGCAAGTTCATAGGTGATAGAATAACCTTTCTTTTGATATCCATAACACTTACTTTTATAAAAAAACTAAAAAAAATCACGTTATCAGGCCCATTTATCTAACCATATGTAACTTCTTAACTACATGAGAGCGGCCTGAAATTTTTTCACCATTAGCTTCTTTAGCTCCAAATTTAACGTTTACTTCTAAATTTTTAACGTTTTACTTCTAAGCACTGAATAAGCTTTAAACACTAGCACACAGCCATAAGTAAGTGTATTCATTCAGTTAACTTTTTTTTTCAAACATTCTATGTATAAATCTCGTTTTGGTAGTTTGTGCTATTCCCATGCGTGGTAAATAACGCACATGTGGTAAAAATTCACCGCAGCATCTCGCAAGCGCACAAAAAATACCGAAAGTACGATTTATAGGGCAAAGCTGGCTATGCTGTGTAGGTGGCTTCTTACCGAGCGTTTCCACTGGGCGAACGAACGAAAATTCCTTCGTTCATTTAGATTAGGAGTTTTTCGAGGTTTTTCAAAATATTTGTACTACAGCGCCCTCTGATGTTCAAGATAGAACAGAGTAGATAAGTCATAAAAACTCACCGTATCCGGAAACCTCTATATACAAACTTTCATGCAAATCGGAAGAACGGTTTCGGAGATAAGCAAAAAAAAAAGAATGACCGGGTCCAACCTTTTTTAGTGGATAAAAAGTAGTCTATATGTTAACCGGGGATATAAGGAACCTAGATGTCAAATTTCATTTTAATTCATCCAGTGGTTTTCGCGGGATGCTTTAACAGACAGACAGACAAAAATTTTAATAATGCAATTTTCGGACTCAGCGACATTCAAAACGTCCATCGCAAAAATAATTTTAAACAAATATTTCATGTACAGATTTTTTGTTTTACAATTTTATATATTTATATATAGATTTCAAATATAAGTCAATCAGTGTTGGACTATAATCGAAAATAAATAAAAGCGTTTTGTTCTGAAAACACGTTTTTAAGAACAAATTTTAAAATATCCTTTTGATTAAGATGTTATTGTTGAAAATGCACAATTTATCAGCGGATTTTTCTTATTTGATATTTTAACTTTAATTATAAGGCTGCAAAGATCTTAGCGACATTGCTGTTTTGGCGACAATTTGACATGTCTTGCATGCATTCCAATGCCTTCACACGGTTCAATTTGAGGGCACAATCTGGAAGATTCTTAAAAAAGCGGTTGAGCTTCATATAGGTTGCGCTAAAACCAACGAAAAAGCATAAAACGCAATAAAGGAAGAACTTGTCGTAATTGTAGAAAGACTATTCTTCTAATTAATGCAGTTGTATTTGAAACTGCTTGGAACCTTTAATTTACAATTTTCTTAGGCAAATGTATTGTTGAACTGTTTAAACAGTTGGCATAATTGAAAGAGTACAATAATTCGAGTTTTGAATATTTACTGTGGATTTTAAGGCCGCGACTATGACCGCTTATTGAGATCATTTTGAATCTATATTTTACTTGTTCGCTGTCTAAACAGAAGATAAAACTACACCAATAAACTAAAATAAGCGTCCACTGTAAGCGCGGCCTAACAGTTCTGGCAGAATAGGGCCAATTTTTTGAGCAATGTATTCAAAGGTGGCAAGATTACGATTTCCAGGGCGCCGCGATTTAAAAGTGTTTTCTGGTAGATTCTGATTCATTTCATATTAATGTGAAAGCTTTATATATTATCTTTAAAATAATACCTTAATCATCAATATCGGTCATACACTAACAAAAATTTAGCAAGTTTGCTTAGATCTCATAAAAAAAGTTCTGGAAAAAATCGATAACTTCAAAACAAAAAGATAAATCGATTTTTTTTTTCTTCGGGCACTTTTATTTTTATTGAAATTACTCCACGAATTCATTGTCAAATCGCGGCGCACCGGAAATCGTAATCGCCCCCCAAAGGTGAATAAAATTCTATTGATGTAAAAGCAGCCTATACATTTCATTATAAATTTTCAAATTCTTAACCTAATCAAAGCACACTCTAATCGCAACATAGTGGCAATACTTATCAATGCACAAATACGCAACGAAACAAAGCAAAGACGAAACACACGACTGCAGTTCAAATCTGTTTATCTCTTTCTTGCATGAAGAAATTCAATATTAAAATCCAGGCATTACATTCTGAAACAATTTGAAAACAATATTAAAAGAAAACAATTTAAGAGGAAAACATTCTAAATTTTAAAATACACAAAATTTCTAATTTTTTTGCAATTGAACTGTCGATTTCCTTCAAATGATTGAGAAATAAGTTCTAAAGACAGTGCTGTTTTCTTTTTCGCTTTTTTGACATAAATTCAACAGCCGCAAAAATTAGAAGATGGCAAGAAAGAATCGAAGAGAATGAATGGACAGCAAAAAATATGTCACAAGAAAATCTAGTTCATTTTGGGGCTAATTTTTCACAACAGTTATGCATTTAGTATTAGTATCATTCAATTTTTTACATATTAGTTTTTTTTTAACTTTTTACGGTAATAGATTTAAATTTTTCACACTTTATCACTAGCAAACCACGCAACACAATGAATTTTCGCAACACTTGAACTACGATTAAATTTTCAATTTTGTCTTTCTTTTTGGGGACTGGGAGCGGTCGTTCATTCGTTCGCCTTTTCGGCTACTGCTGCGTACGCGCCGCTGCGCTGTTTGTTCGCTACGTTTGGATCTTCGCAGTCAATGCCAATTTTTTTTAATCTATTTCTTTTCTATCGTTTCTATTTTAGCACAACATTTTTTTCACTTTAAGCGCTCATATAATTTGCACAGTACCGTTATAAATTTAACTTTTTACTATAGAAATTTTCACCTTTTCACATGAAATTTGTATCCACAATATATTTGTTCGCGTACACGATTTATGTTTCTATTGCTTTCCGTTTAACTTTTAAAAAAAAAAATCACAATTTATTCCCTTTTCTCAGTTGTCTCTGTTGTTTCGTCACTTCTATTTTTTCTTTTCTTTTTATATTTCTCAAATTTCATCGACGAATGCGAAGAATCATCTTCATTTATTTAAATCTCGCAAACCGTACTGTTCCACTGACACGAAACTGACTGAGTTCGCTGCTTTGTGCGATTCCCCAAACGGCCCCAATCGCGAGTCATCAACACAACGCCATGGATTGTGGAGCTTATTGCTGTTGTTGTTGGTGTTGTCAGTGGCCTCTGCTTTTAGCGCTTCGTATGGCTGAAGTGCTGAATTCGCTCTTGTTGCTTATCTTTAGTCTTGTTTCATCCATATTCAGCAAATATTCTCGGCAGCACTGCCAGGAGTGAGTAATTGTGTAATTCATTCGAGGTAATCTCGCAAGATGGCGCTTCAAAAAGTTTTTATTTTTCTTTTTGCTGTGGTGCTGAACACTAGACACCTTTTCCACACGGCAATTTTTCATGCCAACAAGTCGAGTTTTGATCGCTTGGAACAGGTCGAGAGGGGGCGAGTACAGATTTGCTCGTACCGAAAAGTTTTCTTTTGTGCTGTTTTTCTTTGCTGTTTCGTTTAATTCTGATTCGTCAAGTTAAGATGGCTGAGCATTAGCGGTCAAAGTATTCATATAAAAAAACCATTGATTGTAAATTAATATAATAATATTTCAATGATATGCACATTGAAAAAAAAAGAGAAAGCATAAAAAGTTTGTAGCTGTATTAATTTTTTATTAAATAGTTCCAGCGCTTTCTTCAAAGGAAAATCAGAATTGCTCAAAAATTGCTCAGTATTGCTGTGTGGAAACGCAATTGGCAAGTTCAAAAGGGAATTGAAAACTTGCTGGCAAGAAAAATTGCCGTGTGGAAAAGGGGACTTAGTCCTGGCTTACACTCGTCGAGACTGGTGATCAAGTCTTGAGTTTATTGGTAAGATTTGAACATAACTTTAAAATTCTAACCATTTTTATATCTACCTACTACGTACCATGGTGGAATAATTATAAGGTGTTCTCATCCCATGACATTTTTCAATATATTTTTTGACATGCTGCCTTATTTTGACAAGTCTCATACATGGTTCGATGTTTGATTGTATGAAAATGTCAAAATAAGGCAGTCAATTTTTTTCTGACTTTCCGGATGAGAACACCTTATATTTATTCCACCATGCTACGTACCATTTAATACTACGTTTACATTGCACTTTAAAATCGAGACTTGGCTGAATAAGTGCTCGTAATCTCTAATCTTTTTACACTGTCTGTTGAGGGGTTAAGTCTGACGCTCTCTTAGTCCCGGCTTCCACTTGTCAAGTCTTGACGGTCAAGTTTTTGACATTCCCTTTTAAACTTGCCGATTCAGTTTACACAAGGTTGATTTATAAGGTTGTCGCAGGGTTGATCGCACTCTCTTCTCAGTACCCATAATTGTCAAATCCAGCCAATTTTGCGAATGAATACGAAAGAAAAACGGATGATAAAAGAGAGCACTTGCAGATTTTCTATGAGCTGTCAACTTTGATTTGACAATTATGGGTACTCGCTCTCTGCCTTGCGACAACCTTATAAATGAACCTTGAGTTTACACACATCAAGAGTTGACGACCAAGTCCAAAAGAATAAGAAAGAGTTACACATAAAAAAGATTCATTTGTGCAAGTGAAATAGAACAAAAACTTGAAGGTACATTCAAGTCTGTTCCTTCCCCTTTCCTAATGTTCCGTTATCCCACAAACTCGACTTGATTTCAAGAAAACTTGACGAGTGGAAACCGGGACTTATTGTCGACATTTTCCACATCAATGCATGAGTCCTAAGCTAACCTAACCAATTTTGAACAAGAATGGGTATGACAAAATTATTTATTGGCAGTTAATGAACCTTTATTGTGTTAGTAGGTATCATTGCATAACTTGAATGATATCTACATAAGTGCTCCTTAACGATTCATTTACTTGATATGGACACTATTCAGCATACTACTTTACAAAAGCACAGAATTTTTTTAATTTAGTTTATTTTAAAAAAAATCATATTTTGGTTTTTGGCGATTTTACCTCTATAACTCTCAACTTGTTTGAAAAAAATTTGAAGAAATGAATCACATTTTCAGTCATAGCATCATAAGTAAATTGAACAAATATATAAATCATTACATTTAATTAATTATTTTTAACTTTTCAGGCAGAACTACATAAAGGAGTAAACATAATCACACACTATCAAAAAGGTATTTTTAATAGCTATAATTTGACATAAAATTCATTACTGCCACTTCTTTTCTTTTCCTAGCTAAGCAAACGGTTAATGCACTAGACAAAAGTTTTTGGATTTTTCAAGCTAGTCTCTTAAACTTTTATTAACAATAAATTTATGTTTTACAATTAAGATTTTACATATAAATTTTTATTGCCTCTTTAAGATATATAAGATAACATCAGAAAAAAATTTATTTTAATACTTAATTGATTAAATTGCTCATTTTAAAATCAAATTGTTTTATTACAGTAAAAAATTGTGTTAACAGAATTTGATTTTGGACAGGTACAAAATTATTGCAAATTTTTTTTACATAGCAGTTAACAATGAGATTTGAAAATTTACTTATATTATACAAATCTGTTAACTTTCTTGCGTGTCACTTTTACAATTAAACAAATAAATTAATTAATTGATCATTATATAGATATGGAAATATCAACATAAATGTTTAAAATAACAGTTAACAAACTTAGCTTTAAGGTTACAACTTTTTATATAGGTATTTTTTATACAAATATCTCTATTATTTTCCAAACATGTTCCTAATTGTCTGTCATGCCAGCTGGTCAGGACTAATTGACTGCTTTCGGCCACTGGACAGGAGCGCGTTGGCACTGTCTTCAACTGCGGCATACAGCTTCTAAAAATAAAGAAATAAATTCTAATAAAAAATATTTAAATATTTTTCACTTTACTTATTTAAACATCAAAGAAACTTAAAAATGTTGCTAAAATGTTATACTATACAGTATATACTATACAGCAACTGAACTTGTCACGTAAATAGAGCAAAATAATTAGGCATGAAGTTGGTAGTCTTACTTACAACCATCGTTTTTTTTCAGTAAAATAACCTAATAACTTTGTACATGAATTTACCAACACAAACTTTTTTGTTTGTCCCATGCATAAATTGGTAAACAAAGTTACCAACAGACATAAAATAAAGTTTGTGCAATATAATTGTAACTTAAGTGGCCAAGTTTTTGCATGGAGGCCTTATACAAATATACCGTAGTTGTAAGTATTAAAATAGTTGCCAATCCTTCAAGCTTTTAGCTATAGGTCCAAAAAATTGTCTCCACATGGGGTCCAATGCGCAGATTTTGATACGCAGTCTCTTATAAAGTTGATAAATCAAGTTACCAACTATAATAAGGCAAATTCCAAATTTATGTATAGAAAATCTTGTTTTATTTATTTTTATCAAAAACCTTCAAGACTTTTGTTTATCTACATAATCAGACCTATTCGGCACAATCTGTTATAAAAAAATCCTACAATCGGTTATGATTTCCTATACAGATTTTCTGACAGCTCAAAAATTTGTATTGGAAATCATAACGGAATAACAGAATTTTTTCATAACAGATTGTACCAAATAGGTCTAATTATATATACACAAAAAAGAACGGTTAAAAACTTCTTCTTTTGGCCATTTTTCAATTAAAAATTGTACTGCAATGAAATTAAAATGCACTTTATTTTACCCATTAGGATCTAGTAATTTATGTAAAGTACATGAGCAATACTAGATAGCTTTGAGTTTGAAGTATATTATCGTTAATCTTTTAAAGTAATTTATTCATTAGCTCAAAGTTGTTCTTAATAAAGATTAAAATGACTGGAAATATTATATATAATCTTATCCTAGTTCCACAACCGATAAGTTCTCGAAAAAAGTACGTTTGCTTCTGTTATTATATGCCTTAAGTTCTTCTAATTGTTCTGGTTGAGTATAAAAATACAAGTGTAGTTAACATTAAATAAAAAATTAAATTATATCCTGTATCGAATAGTTGAAAAGCTCAAAATATAATTAACTTAAATATACATTTATATACATAAAATTCTAATATCTGTAGTTTTTTAAGAAGTAGTTTTCCAATTCAATATTGTTGTACAGTTTAAAGTTCATTAACGATATAGTTACAACATTTATAGCACAAGATTTTTTTTAAAACATAATTTTTAAAACTTATCTATGTCTACTCGAATCACAGATTTATATTTTTTTCAAACATAATAAAGTTTTATATACACTTAACCTCAATGGCTTCAATATTTATCTTCGAACTATACATTAATGACATCCACACTCCCTCGCCACACTTTGCGGGTATTTACTAAGATTGACGCTGTCTTCGTTTAAGTAATGGAGAATTGAAATGGCACCAAGTTTTGTGGGTACACAACAGGGTTTTGGTAGATCTGGTTGTCTGAGATGCATCAGCGTTTGTACAATCGCATGGTTTGTTGCATTCATCTTGGATCCCAGTGGAAAGCTGCAGCCACCAGCACAGAAAAATGCTTCAAACTTTTCTGGCGCAATTACCCAATTCTGCATGTGCAGATCGTCTTTGAAATTCAGTGTGAAATTGAGCCGCTGACATGTTTCTGGTTGTTTGTATTGCTCCGGTGGCATTGGTCGTCTGGGCATATAAAAATTAGCATTACGTTTCCGTTTCATGACCTCTCGTTTTAAACGCAATTTTTGTATTTTTATCATGAGTTCGGGTCCATTGAAATAGCCGATGATGAATGGATGTAAGTCTTCAACTTCTGCATTTGCTGCTACCAGGCCAAGATCAGTAGCAACGACTTCAAGGTTCTGCCAAGAATTTGAATCAGTGTCCATTTGCACAGTTACACCAATGAGTAGCTCATTTCCGTTGATGGCATGCTGCATGGTTCGGTATTTCAACCACTTAGAAAGCAATCTAGTCACGTTGAATTCCAGCCAACCTTTAAACATAGTAGTAGCGTTGATCGAGGTAAGTATTTTGAATTCACTCGTTTGTTTTTTACGAATAAAGATTCTTTGATAGATTGAAATGCTTGTGTTTGCCATTTTGAGATGATGAAAGCGACCAAGAACTGGATCTTGATATATGCGAAGTGCAGAATATTTAAGTTGAAGATCGTTCGGAACATTGTTCGTATTGAAATTGATAAACATATTGGAGGAATGAGCGGTAGAGCTTTGGTTGTTTTTTGAATAAACTGAAAACAAAAAAATCGATTTGTGAATTAAACACATTTAGAGTTAAGACTAACAATTTGTTTGTAACAAAACAACTTACATTTACTAGAAAATGAAATAATATTGTTACACTTTTTCATTTCCAGCCGATCTAACTGAGTAATAAAATTATCATCATCATTCAATGCCCTCTTTTGTCGTCTTCTACGATCGAGATGCTCCTCTTCATCATAGCTTAGCTCATTGTAAACATTTAAAAGAAATTTTGATGCAGAGTTTCTGAAACAAAAAAACATAAATTAATTGACTTAATTTGGTAATTTCAATAAAGTGTAGCCAAGAAAGTGTATAACAGAGAGAAAAAATAATGTTGATTAAAAATATAAACTAAAAAGAAGGGTTTAAAAATATTGAATTAATAATTAATCAAACTCCTGTTGTTCTTACTTCAAAGATGGCTGTCTTTTCATGCGAATCGGCCGATCACTCAAGCCCAATAAATCCATCGTTTCGAAGTCGTAACTGTTTTCTGAAAGCGGCGTTGTTTTATAGAGCATGCCTTCATTAAGGCCATTACTTGACAATTGATTGGAAAAGCAGAGCACTGTCCAAAATAATATCGCACTTTGTTGTAACATTTTTAATATTTATACTTTGCACTTCAATTAGCAATGTTGTATTAATGCTTATCATGACTGAGTACCTTAATATATGCAAAACCATAACATTTCCAACGGGTAACAGGTATATTCACTTTGAAATATGCGTAAATAAACTTCTTCGGAATTAGTATTTAATTACAAAGACTCACTGTTTATTACCAAGATTAAAAATACAGTCATTAAGTAGTGGTTCGCAGGTACGAAAGGTTTAAAATTTTTGTATCTATATAAATAAAACTCATTTTCAGTTTGTTTGTTCGACCTTTATATAAATCTAAATGGCTGAAGGGGGTCCTCTGGTAATCTATGCCAAATTTTAGCCTTTTTTCAAAATATTGTGGAAAGAGAACGAGTAAAGATATTTTAGTTCCGTCTTTTGATTTGGGTAGCTTAATTTATTAAAAAAAATACAAAATTTTGAAAAAGTGAATTTATGGACCGTTCAGAAAGTTCTCGGCCTGGTAACGAGGTTCTCCGGAAAAAAGGTGGGTCCAAATTGCGCACGATTCCAAGTGTAAACATCGTCTGAAAAAAAAAAAAAAAATATTCAGTTACTTAGAATGAATGTTTCTATAGCCCCTACCTCGGAAACAAAAATCGAAATTTTTTTAGGGGGGGAGCCGCCACTTTGAAAATGAAAAATCGAATTTCGACCTTTTTTTTGTAGTCTAGTGTAGAAAAAAAATAGTAAACATTATTTTTTCGGCAAGTTTGAGGTAGGGGCTATAGCGGCGTAAATTCTGCGTCGTTTCATGCCTCATATATCAAAATCGGTCAAAAACTGTTTGAGTTATCGTGCGCAAAGTTTTGAAAAACATGGTTTCGAGAAAAACGCGTTTAAAGTTTTGACTTCAATTTTGAGGCACACAAATGACATTAACACATTTTTTTTTAATACAATACTTACGAATATTAATCGGCAATTCCAGCCCCATAAAGTGTGCCTTCCTCCATCTCATAAAACGAGTTTTCCATGGCTTTTTGGGCTCTGCGGGCTGTGCGACCCTCTTTCGATGATGCGTACGTTTTTAGCTCTGAGCGTTGAAGTCGTTTTCCGTCGCGAGATTCAGCATACATCTCGGCTTGTGGGCCGATGACAATACCCATTGTTGACATTATTTTTAAAATACTTGTGAAGCCTTCGTTGAAAATGCAGGTTGCCAGAAAATTTGCGATTTCGACTGTGGTAGCACCACAGTGGATATGTTTCGGCGCAAAGGTCCACAAAAGCGAGTTGAACGATTCGTTACAATTTTGCGTAACGCACTCCTTTTTTGTGACAACGGGGTCGCCGTTATACGGATCAAGGTCTATAATGGCCTTGAAGGTTTTGCTGTCGCCATCGCCAATATATTTTTCATATTTTATGCCATATTTTTCGATCGATGAGGCAAACATTTCCTTCACGGCATCTACCTCCATCTTGTCCGCACTCCCACTGTGGTTGTTTGTGCATGTTTTCTGGTGCGATTCGTACCATTCTTCGAAGTCTGCAGAGTCATTTTTTCCCCCCCACATTTTGCATGCCTGGCAAAGGCTTGATTTGACAACGGAGTCAACCACTTTTTTGGTATGTTTACCGACGAGCGTAGTGACACCAAAAAGAGACGAGAATCCCCGTTTTTTCCAGGTGCCATCCCCTGAAACGGTCAGCAATGAGGAGTCACAGTCAGGATTTTTTTCTTTCTGCTGTTCCTGCTCTTCTTTAACCGCATTCAACAGGCACTGCTTGTAAACTGCTTTAGCAGACACATGCATGTTTTTCAAGGTGCCATAGTACGCATCAAGGCACAATCCTTGGCATATGTCCATTAATCCGCAGAACATATTAATACCTTCTCTCCCTATTCCAAGCAATCTCATGGCAAATATCAACCGGCGATTTACAACAAAAGATTTACCGACCACCGGCGAAGAATTAATATACTGTGTAGCTTTACATTGGCACTGCAGACTCACTTTGAAGCCGACTCCACGCATACATGTTTTTCCAAATCGAATTTTTTGTTTACATTGGGCGCAGATAACCAGAGCAGCAAGCGTTTGGAAAAATGAAAAAAATTCCAAGAAACAGAACTGGAGGTTGTTTTCGATGATGACTTCATTGTCTTGCGTTTTCTTAAATTTTTTGGCCGATGTGCTGGCAAAGTCGGTGTCCTCTACTTGGGAGTGCTGGTTTCCACGGAAATGCCTCTTTTTTGTTCGATACGCGTACTTACGCGGCGCGTTTGGGTGGCTTTTTTTATCCATAGCAAAAAAAAAAACACAAAACGATTTTTCTTTTATTTTACAACAGCAGTTATCGCGCAAGTTACATATACAAACACATATGTCAAAGCAGACAGCAACACTACACCTGATAAATTCGAGGAATTTATAGAACAAATAAAGAATATATAAAATTAAATAAGAACAGTTAAAGCGAAAACCGATACAGCAAAAAACCTAAGTGTGTGAACTGAATTAAACTGCAGTTCACAAAAACTGTATTGCAAAACTAAGAATATAAAAACGCATAATCAGCATTAAGATTTTAAGTACCTACTAAGTTTATTAAATGAAAATTGTTAAGAGTCAGTCTACGTTAAGCAATAAATAAATTCAGTTCAGTCTCTCCGTGAAATCAATTTGTTTCTTTTTTTAAAAACGCATTAAGCCGAACAAATAATAAAACTGGCGCAGTCGGTACTCCTTTAGTAAAACTGAAAGGAGCGTGAAACGAAAACCGTAAAATTATAACACCTAACTAAATTCTGTGATTCCTTAATCAGCCCAGAAAGTTGACGGAGAACCCTCTAGAATATAAATTAAATAAAATTAAATAAGTGCAGTGAATACACACAAAGAAAATTGGTGTATGAACCACAATATTAAATACAAAGCGCAGCTAACAAGTGATAACACTCAACTGAAAATCTGCGAAGTGCAGCAAGTGTGCAAGAAAAAAAAAAAAAAATTTTTTTTTTTGCAGACAAGCCACTATCAAACAACAAGATTCGGCAAGCAAGACAAAGAAGATTTGACGAGAGAAGAATGGAACAAGAAATGGCCCCCGTTGACCTAGTGGAGCAGCTAGCGAGAAGGGAGCAACAACTCGAACAATTAAGGCTAGCTTACGTAGATCTCCAACAGAGACAGCAGCAGGACCAGCACAAACTAGACAGAACATTAAAAAATATCAACCATCTTCCGATATTTACAGGACAAGGAGACGTGTCTATTAACTCATTCTTCAGCAGCATAGAATACTTAATATCAACACTCGAAGACGAAAGGCATAAAAAAGAAGCAGTGAGAAGCATATATTACAAAACCATCCAAGGCGAAGCAAAAAACGCCATAATCAATATTCCCGAACCAGACAATTGGAGACTCATCAAGGAAACACTCAAACTGAGGTACAGACCGGATACACAGCCTCATCAAATCTATAAGCAAATTGCCAACTTAAAAGTAAATACAGTAAGTGAATTAGTTATTACAATACAAAATATTAAGTATAAAACTGACGAATTAATTGTATATTATAATGGTGAACATGGCATAGACTTAACAAACATAGATAGCTTGTTAGTAAACACTATTAAAGAAGTAACACAAGGGACATTACTAGACAAAATTTACGAACATAAACAATTAAAAGACATCTTATTTATAATGAATCAAAGAAGATTTGAAGATACGTGCATAAGACCAGAGTATAAGAGATATATGAAGGAAGAAAGATATAGAAATCAATATCATAATAAACAAAATTTTAATAATCCAAATAGGACATATCACAATAGACAATATCAAGAACAAAATAACGAGAACCCTAGTTTTCATAGACGTGAAGAACAAAACGGTTTAAATAATAATAGGGATCATTTTAATAATTCAGGACGCTACAGATTCCAAAATAATAACCCCTCAGGGCACTCCCAACGGTTACAGCAAACAGGGTATCCTAGACCAAACTCCAACCAAGTTCGTTTGAATCCATTTAGACAAAACCAAGCGGAACCCATGGAGGTTGATAATATTGAAAGAAGTAATAATAATCCTCGAATGGCAGGACACCCTAATCATAGGTTTAGCCAAAATCGCTTAAACTTTGATAGGCAAAGCCCAGAAGGACCTGAAATAAACTATGAGAATGAAATTAATAATACCATTTTTTTTACGAAGCAGCCTCGGAGTGTCTACCGAAAATAAAATTGAATATTGAGGAAAAAATATACGTTGCATTAGTAGACACGGGAGCAAACTTTAGTCTAATAAGTAGTGACATAAACGACTTTACAAAAATTAAATTAAAACAACCAATAACATTTAGTACATTAACAAACAAAAACTCAATTAATTATGAAGTACACACAGAAGGACCTGACGAATTTAATTTACCTGACAATGCAAGGGTTAGATGGAAGGTAACATCATTCAGAGGTAGAATGTATGACTTCATAATAGGCATGGACATATTAAATTTTTTGAATGCTCAAATAAATATTGAAGAAAGAACGATAATGCTTAATAAAAAAGAGTGTAATTTTCTAAATAACCCTTACGATTTTAAACAAATTCATTCTCTAGAAACTAGCGATTTAGATATAGAAAGGTTAAAACTAGACCATTTAAATGCAGAAGAATTTAGAGAAGTAACTAAACTCTTGAAGCGATTTAATAAACTTTTATTTAAAGAAGGTGATAGATTAACAAACACTACTGAAGTCCAACACGAAATAAAAACTTCAACACAACAGCAGATTAATTCAAAATTATACCGATATCCACCCCAACATGAAATGGAGGTTAGGAAACAAATTAAAGAAATGGAAGAACAGGGCATTATTCAAAAAAGCCAATCCAGATACTCAAGCCCATTAATAGTGGTACCGAAAAAGGTGGACAACTCTGGTGAAAAAAAGTATCGGTTAGTTATTGATTACAGAAAACTTAATGAGGTGACAATAGATGATAAATTCCCACTGCCAAATATTGACTCTATATTAGACAAACTAGGTAGAGCTCAGTATTTCACTACGTTAGATCTGGCGAAAGGTTACCATCAGATCTTAGTAAAACAGGAAGATAGAGAAAAAACGGCATTTGTTACACCCCATGGACTGTATGAATTCATAAGAATGCCGTTTGGCCTCAAAAATGCACCAGCCACGTTCCAACGGCTGATGAACGAAATTTTGAGAGATCATATAATCAAGACCTGCGTCGTCTATTTAGATGACATTCTTATATTTAGTACGTCATTAACTGAACACATTAAGGCAATAGGAGATATCTTTAAAGTTCTCGAAAGCAAAAATCTAAAAATACAAATTGATAAGTGTAATTTTTTAAAAAAGGAAACGGAATTTTTTGGGCACATCTTAACAAAAGATGGAATGAAGCCTAACCCGAACAAAATCGAAATTATTCAAAATTTAGAGTTACCAAAAACTGAAAAACAAATAAAGAGCTTTTTGGGTCTAACAGGGTATTATCGAAAATTCGTAAAAGATTATGCCAAAATTGCGCAACCAATTACTAAATATTTGAAAAAGGATACAAAAATCAATGTTAAGGATCCAACTTACATTGAAGCCTTCGAAAAATTAAAAATATTAGTTAGCACACATCCCATTTTACGCTATCCTGATTTTAAAAAACAGTTTACATTAACGACAGATGCATCCAACTACGCGATTGGTGCAGTATTGTCACAAGAAGGGCACCCAGTATGTTATGCCTCGAGAACATTAAACAATCACGAAAAGAACTATTCTGCGACGGATAAAGAATTTTTGGCAATAATGTGGAGCGTAAATTACTTCAGGCCTTACATTTATGGCAGAAAATTTAAAATTTTTACCGATCACCAGCCAATTAAATATTTACATTCGAAATACAGAGGAAAAGATATGTCACCCAGACACCAGAGGTGGTTATTAAAATTAGGCGAGTATCAATTTGAGATTGAATACTTAAAAGGTAAAGAAAACAGGGTGGCAGATTTTTTGAGTAGAATACAAAACAGTGAAGACATAACTCTAGAAAAAGAAGGGGATAAAGACATAGATATTTTATCAGTTAATAATATAGAAGACGACGTATCAATGGCAACGGTACACTCAGCTGAAGAAGATTTAGGCGATCATTTCTTTATAAAAGAAGAAATTGTAAATAAATACAAAACGCAAATAATCCTGACAAATAACAAAATCGAGGAATTTAAACAAAAACATGGAAAAAGAATTATTTTTATCGCAGAAAGGGACTTTGATCAAATGGGAGAAATTTTTAGAAGATATATTTCAAAAGGAAAAATAGGGATATTTTCGGAATTATCTGAGCACAGCTATAATGAAGTACAGGAAAAATTAATTAATATGTATTCAAACGATAAACAAATTTCATTCACTAAATGTACAATGTGGGCACAGGATATGGAGACAGAGGTTGAGGCAGTAAAACAAATAGCATTCTACCATGTTAGAGAAAGTCTACATTCAGGAATCACTGAAACGTACAATAAAATAAAATATAAAATATATTTCCCAAAACTTATGGAATTAATCCAAGTAGTAATAAATCAATGCGACATTTGCCAACAAGTAAAGTATGAAAGGCACCCAATTAAAAATAAATTTTACTTAACAGAAACCCCATCAGACAAAAACCAAGTTATACATATTGATACCTACGTAATCAAAGGATTTCACTTTTTAACAGCAATAGATAAGTTTTCTAAATTTGGAACTGGGTATCCACTGAGTAATAGAAATCACATAACTTTAATAGAAAAATTAGAAGAACATATAACTAAAATTGGAAAACCAGAAAAAATTATAGCAGACAATGAGTTTAACACATTAAGGTTAAAAGAGTTTCTAACAGAGCAAGGGATTGAATTGCATTTAACCAAACCCAACAGTCACACTGGGAATGCCGATATAGAGAGATTTCACAACACACTTGCAGAAAAATTTAGGGTTTTATATCAAATCTACAAAAATTTACCCATACAGCAATTGATCCAACGTGCAATTAGAAACTATAATGAAAGATATCATTCTAGCATAAAATGTACACCAAAAGAAGTTCAAGAAGGACGAAAAGATTTAGAAAAAATTAAACAAAATTTAGAAGAATGCAAAAGAAGAAATATTGATAAACTTAATTTGAACAGAGAAGATTATAGGGAAACAAGAAAGGAAGGATTTATTAAAAACTATAAGGCCGTCAGACATAAAGAACAGCCTAAATACAAAAAAGGACCTTTGAACAACATTCATCCATGTAATATTAAAAGACAATATAAATTTACAGATAATGGCAATCCTTCTACTGATAATGACAAGTACACCGGTAACTGTAGGAGAAATGACAATAACTGAATTAACGGAGCAAACAGGATTTACAGATATTCAACTGGGACTACAGGAAATAGTAAAAGAAACAGACATAATAATTCATATAATCAACGTAGGAGACTTCGAAAATATAGTAAACGAAATGACAGACAACATTATATTAACGAAAACTATGCATAAAGATGTACTTCAGCAAGAACTATTAGAAGTTCGAAATAAAATATTAACACTGGTTCCAAAAACCAACAGAAAAAAACGCGGACTGATAAATGCAATAGGAAGCATGTCAAAATGGCTATTTGGAACGATGGACGACTACGACAGACAGGACATTCATAATCATCTTTTACAAACAAACGAGTCAGTTCACCAACAAATTCAAGTTAACGATTATTTTAATTCAGCTATAAATCAATTAAAAGAAATTGTAAAAAGTGATAGGCAAGAAATAGAGAAAGGCCTAAATTCTATAAATAAATATATTGATAAAGAACATGAGCAAAATATATATCTACAGCATTTATCAAAAATACAATTGTTAAAAAATAAAATTGATCATATACAAGATAATATAGTTTCAGCTAAATATGGAATAATCCATCCAAATATTTTAACAAGTAGAGAAATTTTAAAGTATGACATAGATTATAATAAGCTTAAGTATATTCAATTAGGAACAGCAATTTTTAACGATACATACCTAATATTTGGCATTAAGATACCTAAGCTGTTTGTACATGTAAACATAAGGAATATAATACCAATACCAAATAAAGAGCGTAACGAGATTGATTCTGAAATTGAAAAAATATTCACTTACGAAAATAAAACTTATAGATTCGAGGAAAGCAAACAATTGGGACAATTAAATCCTAGCACTCATTGTATAATAAAAGAAAATTGTAAACTAGTTGAAAGTAAAGATTTTGAAGTAATACCAATAGACATGAATACAGTAATTATAAAGAATGCAATAAACGTATCAGTTCAGCATACCTGTAACAATAATAAAACTGTTGTAAATGGAAATTATATAGTACAATTTAATAACTGCTCAATTCATATTAAAGATTATTATTTTTCTAATTTTATTGAAAAAGATGAAACAAAAGTTCTAACAATTAAATATGAAAATATTAAAAATTTCACAAAAAAGATAACTTTCAGTGACATAATTGAAGAAAACAAAAACAATATTTTGAAAATAAATAAATTGAAATATCATAGTAATGTATCCTATGGATGTAGTTTTATCTTAGCTGTAATAATAAGTATCACTTTAATTATTGTATTAATAAAAAATGAATATGTAACAATAAAACTAAACAAAAGAATTCAGGAGAATTCGAATCTAAAGGGGGGGGTAGTTACATATACAAACACATATGTCAAAGCAGACAGCAACACTACACCTGATAAATTCGAGGAATTTATAGAACAAATAAAGAATATATAAAATTAAATAAGAACAGTTAAAGCGAAAACCGATACAGCAAAAAACCTAAGTGTGTGAACTGAATTAAACTGCAGTTCACAAAAACTGTATTGCAAAACTAAGAATATAAAAACGCATAATCAGCATTAAGATTTTAAGTACCTACTAAGTTTATTAAATGAAAATTGTTAAGAGTCAGTCTACGTTAAGCAATAAATAAATTCAGTTCAGTCTCTCCGTGAAATCAATTTGTTTCTTTTTTTAAAAACGCATTAAGCCGAACAAATAATAAAACTCGCACGCGTAGCTTTCAGCGTTCGAAAATAAACTGAATCTCGTTCGTTTGCTTCTTTCATGTGAACACCTGGGCTCAAAATCATTTCAACCCCTAAATCAAAACATGCATGTATACATACTGCATGTATACATACTGTGTGTGTATATTTTGTAATATCAATACATATTTTGGAAGAATTCCACAGAATTTTCGACTAATGACTGCAGGCAAATAAACAACTTTGCTGATGCGTTGTTTTGACGAAAACATACCTACACAAAAATGCCTGTATCTCCTAAACTATTTCGAATTTTGAAAAATCCTTTTGGGAAAATGTTTTTGAGTATCTGAGCAATAGAAATATGAAAAAAACATCAAAATTAACAATATTTCTTCTTTACTTTTTTCAGAATTCTATGTAAATCTTCCTGGACCAAAATGGCCAATTTCATTACTGCGGTTGTTGGGTACTAGAAGCTATAGGATCGTCTTTGTTTCTACAAGGATCAATCGGGTAAGTATACACCTTCTTGGTAGCACTTTTTGCAAATTTTTAATCTTCAACATTTGTTGATGAACAACAGTTGTTTTTGGATAACAGTTGTTGATGAACAACAGTTGTTGATGAACAATGATGTGTTCAAGGAACAAATTCCGTTGATGGAAAGCAGTTTTTTTCGAACTGAAGTTCTGTGTATACATTAATCAGGTGTTAACTAGGTCTAAATTTTAAATAAATATGAAGAATTGTAAAGTAGTTATTGAACACAAGTTATTAAAAAATAGTATTATTAAAAAATCAAAACAATTTATTTAATTAAAATAATTTTTATATATACACACAAAAGATAAAAAATAAAAACGCTCAGCTAACGATACTGTTAGTACCGTTATAATAATTTTTATAAAGTTCTTTTATCGACATTTAATACAAAAACAGCGTAGATACTTGCATCAAATGTCAAAACTTTGAATATCTGATCGTTTTTTCTCATTCTTAGGGAACGATGTTATATGAAAAAATGCATTGTACTTGGTTTTGTCAAGTAACAGAAATAGTTTCTATTTCGTAAGAACATTTATTTCAAAGAAAGATTTTGCATTTATTTGCATTTTCATTCATTGAAAGGAGGCGGAAAGCTAAAACTAAGCTAAATTTGAGTAAAGTCCATTCAGCCATTTAGATTTATATAAAGGTCGAACAAACAAACTGAAAATGAGTTTTATTTATATAGATACAAAAATTTTAAACCTTTCGTACCTGCGAACCACTACTTAATGACTGTATTTTTAATCTTGGTAATAAACAGTGAGTCTTTGTAATTAAATACTAATTCCGAAGAAGTTTATTTACGCATATTTCAAAGTGAATATACCTGTTACCCGTTGGAAATGTTATGGTTTTGCATATATTAAGGTACTCAGTCATGATAAGCATTAATACAACATTGCTAATTGAAGTGCAAAGTATAAATCTTAAAAATGTTACAACAAAGTGCGATATTATTTTGGACAGTGCTCTGCTTTTCCAATCAATTGTCAAGTAATGGCCTTAATGAAGGCATGCTCTATAAAACAACGCCGCTTTCAGAAAACAGTTACGACTTCGAAACGATGGATTTATTGGGCTTGAGTGATCGGCCGATTCGCATGAAAAGACAGCCATCTTTGAAGTAAGAACAACAGGAGTTTGATTAATTATTAATTCAATATTTTTAAACCCTTCTTTTTAGTTTATATTTTTAATCAACATTATTTTTTCTCTCTGTTATACACTTTCTTGGCTACACTTTATTGAAATTACCAAATTAAGTCAATTAATTTATGTTTTTTTGTTTCAGAAACTCTGCATCAAAATTTCTTTTAAATGTTTACAATGAGCTAAGCTATGATGAAGAGGAGCATCTCGATCGTAGAAGACGACAAAAGAGGGCATTGAATGATGATGATAATTTTATTACTCAGTTAGATCGGCTGGAAATGAAAAAGTGTAACAATATTATTTCATTTTCTAGTAAATGTAAGTTGTTTTGTTACAAACAAATTGTTAGTCTTAACTCTAAATGTGTTTAATTCACAAATCGATTTTTTTGTTTTCAGTTTATTCAAAAAACAACCAAAGCTCTACCGCTCATTCCTCCAATATGTTTATCAATTTCAATACGAACAATGTTCCGAACGATCTTCAACTTAAATATTCTGCACTTCGCATATATCAAGATCCAGTTCTTGGTCGCTTTCATCATCTCAAAATGGCAAACACAAGCATTTCAATCTATCAAAGAATCTTTAATCGTAAAAAACAAACGAGTGAATTCAAAATACTTACCTCGATCAACGCTACTACTATGTTTAAAGGTTGGCTGGAATTCAACGTGACTAGATTGCTTTCTAAGTGGTTAAAATACCGAACCATGCAGCATGCCATCAACGGAAATGAGCTACTCATTGGTGTAACTGTGCAAATGGACACTGATTCAAATTCTTGGCAGAACCTTGAAGTCGTTGCTACTGATCTTGGCCTGGTAGCAGCAAATGCAGAAGTTGAAGACTTACATCCATTCATTATCGGCTATTTCAATGGACCCGAACTCATGATAAAAATACAAAAATTGCGTTTAAAACGAGAGGTCATGAAACGGAAACGTAATGCTAATTTGTATATGCCCAGACGACCAATGCCACCGGAGCAATACAAACAACCAGAAACATGTCAGCGGCTCAATTTCACACTGAATTTCAAAGACGATCTGCACATGCAGAATTGGGTAATTGCGCCAGAAAAGTTTGAAGCATTTTTCTGTGCTGGTGGCTGCAGCTTTCCACTGGGATCCAAGATGAATGCAACAAACCATGCGATTGTACAAACGCTGATGCATCTCAGACAACCAGATCTACCAAAACCCTGTTGTGTACCCACAAAACTTGGTGCCATTTCAATTCTCCATTACTTAAACGAAGACAGCGTCAATCTTAGTAAATACCCGCAAAGTGTGGCGAGGGAGTGTGGATGTCATTAATGTATAGTTCGAAGATAAATATTGAAGCCATTGAGGTTAAGTGTATATAAAACTTTATTATGTTTGAAAAAAATATAAATCTGTGATTCGAGTAGACATAGATAAGTTTTAAAAATTATGTTTTAAAAAAAATCTTGTGCTATAAATGTTGTAACTATATCGTTAATGAACTTTATTGCATGTCTGATTTACGGTTTATTACTAAACTGTACAACAATATTGAATTGGAAAACTACTTCTTAAAAAACTACAGATATTAGAATTTTATGTATATAAATGTATATTTAAGTTAATTATATTTTGAGCTTTTCAACTATTCGATACAGGATATAATTTAATTTTTTATTTAATGTTAACTACACTTGTATTTTTATACTCAACCAGAACAATTAGAAGAACTTAAGGCATATAATAACAGAAGCAAACGTACTTTTTTCGAGAACTTATCGGTTGTGGAACTAGGATAAGATTATATATAATATTTCCAGTCATTTTAATCTTTATTAAGAACAACTTTGAGCTAATGAATAAATTACTTTAAAAGATTAACGATAATATACTTCAAACTCAAAGCTATCTAGTATTGCTCATGTACTTTACATAAATTACTAGATCCTAATGGGTAAAATAAAGTGCATTTTAATTTCATTGCAGTACAATTTTTAATTGAAAAATGGCCAAAAGAAGAAGTTTTTAACCGTTCTTTTTTGTGTATATATAATTAGACCTATTTGGTACAATCTGTTATGAAAAAATTCTGTTATTCCGTTATGATTTCCAATACAAATTTTTGAGCTGTCAGAAAATCTGTATAGGAAATCATAACCGATTGTAGGATTTTTTCATAACAGATTGTGCCGAATAGGTCTGATTATCTAGATAAACAAAAGTCTTGAAGGTTTTTGATACTCGTAAAAATAAATAAAACAAGATTTTCTATACATAAATTTGGAATTTGCCTTATTATAGTTGGTAACTTGATTTACCAACTTTATAAGAGACTGCGTATCAAAATCTGCGCATTGGACCCCATGTGGAGACAATTTTTTGGACCAATAGCTAAAAGCTTGAAGGATTGGCAACTATTTTAATACTTACAACTACGGTATATTTGTATAAGGCCTCCATGCAAAAACTTGGCCACTTAAGTTACAATTATATTGCACAAGCTTTATTTTATGTCTGTTGGTAACTTCGTTTACCAATTTATGCATGGGACAAACAAAAAAGTTTGTGTTGGTAAATTCATGTACAAAGTTATTAGGTTATTTTACTGAAAAAAAACGATGGTTGTAAGTAAGACTACCAACTTCATGCCTAATTATTTTGCTCTATTTACGTGACAAGTTCAGTTGCTGTATAGTATATACTGTATAGTATAACATTTTAGCAACATTTTTAAGTTTCTTTGATGTTTAAATAAGTAAAGTGAAAAATATTTAAATATTTTTTATTAGAATTTATTTCTTTATTTTTAGAAGCTGTATGCCGCAGTTGAAGACAGTGCCAACGCGCTCCTGTCCAGTGGCCGAAAGCAGTCAATTAGTCCTGACCAGCTGGCATGACAGACAATTAGGAACATGTTTGGAAAATAATAGAGATATTTGTATAAAAAATACCTATATAAAAAGTTTTAACCTTAAAGCTAAGTTTGTTAACTGTTATTTTAAACATTTATGTTGATATTTCCATATCTATATAATGATCAATTTATTAATTTATTTGTTTAATTGTAAAAGTGACACGCAAGAAAGTTAACAGATTTGTATAATATAATTAAATTTTCAAATCTCATTGTTAACTGCTATGTAAAAATATTTTGCAATAATTTTGCAATCATTTTGTACCTGTCCAAAATCAAATTCTGTTAACACAATTTTTTACTGTAATAAAACAATTTGATTTTAAAATGAGCAATTTAATCAATTAAGTATTAAAATAAATTTTTTCTGATGTTATCTTATATATCTTAAAGAGACAATAAAAATTTATATGTAAAATCTTAATTGTAAAACATAAATTTATTGTTAATAAAAGTTTAAGAGACTAGCTTGAAAAATCCAAAAACTTTTGTTTAGTGCATTAACCGTTTGCTTAGCTAGGAAATGAAAAGAAGTGGCAGTTATGAATTTTATGTCAAATTATAGCCATTAAAAATACCTTTTTGATGGTGTGTAATTATGTTTACTCCTTTATGTAGTTCTGCCTGAAAAGTTAAAAATAATTAGTTAAATGTAATGATTTATATATTTGTTCAATTTTCTTATGATGCTATGACTGAAAATGTGATTCATTTCTTCAAATTTTTTTCAAACAAGTTGAGAGTTATAGAGGTAAAATCGCCAAAAACCAAAATATGATTTTTTTTTTAAAACGATTCTTAGCTGAATAATTTTTATACAAAGAATTAAACAGTAATTTTTTAGGGAAACCTTGTTAATATGTAGCCATCGATCCAAATTTGAAATTATTGAAAAAAATTTTAATTTTTTGAAAAGTGTTTTTATTGCTCAAGCGATTTTTTTTAAATTGTATTGAAAATTATAACTTTTGCTTTTTCGAAAAAAATTTACATAATTATCTCAATTTTTCTTAAAAAGGAGTTGATTAAAATAAAATCCTTCCGTGGCTACGGACCTGATACTCGTCTTATTGATTTGGGTTAAAATTAAGTGAGTCCTGCAACAACTAATGCCCAACACCACCAACAACGAAGATGTCCATTTTTATCCAGCGTAAAATATCTTAAATCTGAAAAGAAAATATGAAAAAAAGACGCAAGTTTAAATCTCAAAATAAGTGGGATTAAAAAAGTTAATGCTTACTTAATTGATGCTGGTATAAATTAATTTGCTACCTCAACAACAAAAGCTCAACACCTCCAACATCGAAAGTGACCATTTTGATCCAGTAAACATAAGGTAGAAATCTGAACAAATTAAATAGGATGTCGCCTAGTATGGAAAAAAGAAGTTAGTTAAAATCTTAAGATAAATTGCATTGAAAACATTTGTACTTACTTTATTGATGCTGATATAAATAAACTTGCTCCTGCAACAATAAATGTCCAACAACTCCAAAAACGAATTTGACCATTTTGTTCCAGCGAGGGTCAGGTAGATTATTGAATAAAACATAAGTTATTTTTTTGAAAACAATTTCAATAAGAGTTGCTATAGGAACCTTTTGATGATGCATAATATGACAAAGCCGATTATATGATTCCATTCATAATTTAAGAATCGTTCACAATCTGTAAAATAAGTGCTATCAGGAAGATGTATACTTACCCGATTGATCCTTATAGAAACAAAGACGATACTACAGCTTCAAGTACCCAACAACTGCAGAAACGAAGTGGGCCATTTTGGTCCGAATAGGATTAGGTAGAGTTCTGGAATAAGTAAGGAACGAAATTGAATGAATTTGATTTTAAATAAAAGCTTTTATATATATCTTTTTGAAGGCGTATATGATGATGTATATGATGATGCGTATATATGATGATAGATGAAGCCTGGCATAAAATGATGTATATGATGATGCGTATATATGATGATATGATGATAGATGAAGCCTGGCATAAAAAAATGACGATGGTTACAAACTCGAAATAAGTGCTATCAAAAAGTTGTTTATCTACCTGATTGATGCTGGTATAAATTAAGTCGCTCCTGCAACTGCAAGGGTCCAACAACCGCAGTAATGAAATTGGCCATTTTGGTCCAGGAAGGATTACATAGGATTCTGGAAAAAGGAAGGAAAAAATATTAATTAGTTGGATGTCATCATAACACTACAATAAATACCTTTTTGATGGTATATGACTTTTTTTTGTTTTCCATGATGAAGTGTCCAAAATCCTCAGAAATCGTGCGAAATCCATTTTTCCCAAGGATGAAGCCTGCCATGAAAAAACGGTAATGGTTATAAACTCGAAATAAGTAATCGGTTGGTAATCACTTCGGTAATTGGTAATCGGTTGGTAATTGCTTCGGTAATTGGTTGGTAATCAGTTGGTTACCGCTTCGGTAATCGGTTCGTAATCACTACGGTAATTGGTAATCGGCTGGTAATCGGTAATTGGCTCGGTAATCAGTTGGTAACTGCTTCGGTAATCGGTTCGGTGATCGATAATTGGTTCGGTAATCGGTTGGTAATTGCTTCGGTAATCGGTTGGTAATTGCTTCGGTAATCGGTTGGTAATTGCTTCGGTAATCGGTTGGTAATCGCATCTGCAATAAAAAAAAAGTTCCCCAAACATGTTTGCCTAGCATAACCACGGCATAAGCAAAGCTGTACAATGCAACAGAAATGAACAGCTATAAGCGTGATGATACCGCTCACAGTGTGATAATATCGCGAATCTGTAGTTTTGCTCTCTACCAAAAAGTGCTCAAAGCACGTTTTCACTAAAAAAAAACAAATTAGAATTGGTATATATCTGGACAAGAAACAATTTTTCCTGTTAAGTCGGATATTGGACTGTTTTTTTTATTTTTGTTTTTGCAAATTTGCAATGAAGCCCTTGTTCGTTCTTCTGTTTCTCGTTTTCTATGGTGGTCATTTGTCATTGAATCTTGGCATCAAATTTATTGCCCTTTCGCCGAAATGTTTACGACTGTGATGCTTCCCACAATTTCCTCGACGCGCAACTAATATTTATTGGTAAGCAAATGGCTTATACTTACAAGCAAACTTATTTTTGAAATCGTAAGATTTCGTAAGAGTAATAATACATAAAAAAGTCTATAAGAAATCAGATATTTTTTCGTGTAAGCCAGTGTTGTTCATTGAATACCACCTTGTTCAAAAAGAAAGGTTCATTCACACTGTGAACCGGACTTAACTGTCCGATACGAAAATTTTACTAGGTTGCCACATGTGTCTATGATAAGGCTGCCAAATATCAGCGTCTCTCGTTGACATTTGGTAAAGTAACAGTGTTTTGCTTACAACTTTTATCGTCTCTTCGATTTTTACGATGGAGGAAAATTTTAGTCTGATTCACTCGCCAGATGCCTGGTTTGCGTGTCATACTCGTATGTCCCATGTCTCATCCCCAGTAATGATGGATTCGATGAATGATTCGTCGTTTTCGACCATTCCCAGCATGTCTTTCGTGATAGCAACTCGGTTTCTTTTTTGCATGAAATTGAGTTCTTTCGATACCAACTTCGCAGCGACATGTCTCAAGCCCAATTCATTCTTCAAAATGTTCTGAACGGATCCACTTGAAATGCCGATGTCCTCTGCTATCTCTCTAATCGTCAATTTGCGATTTTTGACCAACATTTCCTTTATTTTTTTAACGTTTTCTTCGGTAGTCGAAGACTTCTACTTCGTCTTGGCCACTGACAAATCGGTTAAACCACTAGTTTGACTTCTGATACAATAAAGCAGAGTCACCGCAACATTTCACCCAACATTTTACGCGTATCGGCGCAGTTGAAACCATTTTACACACAAAATTTGATACAAACTCATTGCTCAATTTTTCTCTCATCATAAAAATCGAAGGCACGAAAAAAGTTGTAAGCAAAACACTGTCATTTTACCAAATGTCAACGAGAGATGCTGATATTTGGCAGCCTTGTTATAGACATATGTGGCAATCTACAATGTGATTAAACCTTACCTTTTTGAACGAGCTGGTATTAAAAACATCTTTATACATAAATAAGTTTTGTGTTCAGCGAAAAACTTTGCTCATTCAATATATACTCATTTTTTCTTTTGTTTTCTGATGGCTTCTTCGATGGTTTCTGATAGTTTTAAGATTGAGTCGCGACCCACTTGTAACCCTTCCACGATCCACTGGTTGGGAACCGCTGCTCTAGCGCAAGCAAAAAGTTTTAATTTGTTGCACTGTGTAATCATTTCCTTTTTATAACTAAGCACAATTTTGACATACAAAAAATCTACGCATGTTTCAGTTCATAAAACATTATCAATGAACTCTCTTAACAAGAAAACACAACAAAATTTGCATTGCATCATTATGACGTCATGCATTATTTTTCATAATGACGTCACTAAAAATTATTAGTATTTACAAAAGACTAACACGCGCAACCACCTAAGTCTTATCTGCTAGGGAAAAAACCCTACACAAGATGCATCTCGGCCATTCAGAGAATTGCTAAAAATACGCCGCCATACAATATGTAAGTAAAAACAAAGAATTTTCTTTTATTAGCGTAGACGCGTGCTCTTTGAATATTTTCAAAATATGTCGCAACACCTTCGGAGACTTCGACGTTACACAAATGGGTTGTGTAAGTGCAGCTAGGCTATGATATCAGATGACACAAGTGTGACGGGGGGATAAAACACAAACACGGTATGAAAAACATAATTTACGACAACAGTGCTGCATACCTAAAAAACAAAGAGGGAAAAAGAATTTTTATACCTGCTCTAAAACTTAAACTACATTCATACAAATGTCATACAATATGCCTTTAGAGTTTTGCTCAATTAATGTAAGCTTTTGCAGGGAGTGGAGAAAAAAATGCAACACTGCTCGTCGTTCTAGTTGGTCGGCCCCATTCATGCAGGCCTCATATAAAACTACAAAAACAAGCCGCTGCCGTTGATGTAATTCTAACAATATCACAGCAGTACGAGTCGCAGTTCATCAACAAACGGCGTGTATTGAAGAAGAACCAATTTGAAACTAAATAAAAACTATTATTTCTATGAATTATTTTGCCGCGTAAAATAATTTTTAAAACCAAATCAAATCATGTTGACAAAAGTTAATGTGTAAATAAGAGGTTAAAGAAATGCAGTAAAGTGCTTAAAACCAGCAACCAGTGTAAAACGTATTTAATCAAAAAATTGTGTTTTATTCGTGTGAAACAATAAAAAAATAACATAAATTTTGTTGAAAAAAGGAAGTGCAACTTTCTGAAGCACAGTAGAGTGCATAAAAAAATTTGAAAATGTTTAACTTTTCCGTTGAGTGTTTTGAATCAAGTTGTCAAACTAAATACTTAAAAAATATGACAACAAATTTCTAAAAAGCAACTGTTTTCAGTGTCAAATTTAATAAAAAATAACAACGAAACATTTGTTTATTTTTTTTTGTGCAAACAGACTATTGTGCATTTGGAAAAATTTTAAAACTTATTTAACGAAAAGTAAACTTAAACCCTTAAACACAACTTAAAAGCACTGATTCTCTATTCTTATCAACAACATCATTATTCTCATCATCAACATCAGAGTCTGCAGAGGATTTCATTGAATTTTTGCCAACCGCCTAGAGTGCCAGCCTGTATATTGTTCACTTTACAAACGCAAACATGTCCCGGGTAAGTTTTTCCCCCATTACGACGCATGTACATTTGTAGTTAGTAGTAGTAAATCTCGAATAGCTTCAAGCAACACTCAGTTGACTGGTTTGTAGGTCCTTTTTTTCTAACTATTTTTACTACTTACAATGCCTTTTTTTTACGCTCTCTACTGTCTATGCTTGTCTCTTTTGCTCTTGTAACCGGCCTTATAGACTTGGCATAGGCCTGAGTTTCTATTTTGTTGCTGTCTCAATTTACGATTTTATTCTTTATTTGTAGTACGCTATGCTATTAAAAGGATATTCACATTTTTCACTGCTTATACATGTGCAGAACTTTGAGTTTGTATTGGAATGTATGCACATTTATGTTGGCATTGTTTGTTTGGTCCTGCACCGAAGTTCATTCACATTTTTAAAGTTTTCTTTTTTCATGCTTGTCTATGCTGTTCCGGTAGAAAAGTTTTTATGTTGGGGCAATAGAAAAACTTACAACTTTTTTTTGGTTTGTAAGCCGTTTTTTATGTCTTCCTTATTAATGGCTGTCTGTGTGGAAAACTAACTTCCTGCGAGAACTACCCCATTTTAAGCTACTGCCGCATTGTGAGTTATGTCGTTTTAAATTTAATTGCTAGTAACAAAAGTATTTTGTTAAAATTTGGTCAGTGTGCTTTTAATTTTGGGTTGTATATATTAAACCTCTGCACGGGTAGTCTTAAACCGACTTTCAACACATTCGTTTGGAAACGAGTGATTCGGAAACGTTCGGAACAACTCAAACATAACATAACCGGTAGCATTCGTCAGGCAAACGAATCTAAACCAAACATAACAGAATGAAGGAAATGAAGGATTTGTAAAAAATGAATGCAGCAAAAATATATGAGTCGAATGTTATGTGCACAACAACATAACATTCGGTGCATAAATTGAATTTAAGATATTGAAAATTGGAAATTGGAATTGTACATGCGATGGCAGAATTAGACAGTCGCAATTTAGACTGACAGAATTTTTAAAATCAAGATAGTTAATGGTATTGCCACCTAAAATTTTTTGTATTTTCACGAATTCGGTGCTGGAGTAAACAAGAGGTAAAAATGGATCGCTGAATCCGAATTCGTTGCCAGATTTCCAAAATTGTGTACTTTTAAAATGTATTTTTAAGAGTTTTTAATATCGTTTACAGGCATGCTACACAGGCCAGTACACTGTGTAGTTCGAAAAACTCAATACATTCACACTTTTTTACAAGCACATTCACACTGGATTCACTTTCACGGCACTTTCATCGCTACTAGCAACGAAATTTCAAAGCCAGTGGATTTTGACAACAGCGGCTAGTGTATGTCAAAATGGGGAATATCAGTGTTGTTTTTAATTACTTTTGGTGGATTCATTTCGGCTTTTCCCTCGTATCGTACTTTATTTCGGGTTTTCCTCGATTTCGTATAGGACGCAACACTGATAACTTGTTTACATTTACAAAGCAAATGTAAGAAATGTGAAAAGTTGCAAATAAAAGGGAAAAATATACAATTTTATTACAATAAATATACAAAAAAATATACAATGCAAGAAAATTAGCTCAAAAACAGATCATTAAATTTAATTGATTCAATAGCAGCGAGAACCTTCGCGTACGATGAAATTTTTTTAATGAACTTTCACTAGCCTGTGTAGCACCTCTTGCTCCTCAAAGCTAGCACCTCAAAGCTCGAAATTCTTCGAATCATTCGAACAGTACACGTATTCTTTCGCACTTTCACTGTCACTGGCCTGTGTAGCCGGCCTGTTAACAGTGGTTAGGGGTCGCTGACTTCGAATCTGAGGTCACAATTTTAAAATTCAAGATGGTTAACGGTGTTGACACCTAAATTTCTTTTATTTTCACGAATTCAGTGCTGGAGCAAACACTAGGTATAAATTGGTTTTTGCTTAACACATTTTGTAGATGCGCTGGCAGTATTAGATGGTCGCTAATATCGAAATTGATGTTAGAATTTCAAAAATTTTATGTGACACTAAGGTGGACCCCAAAATTGTTTTCTTTTTTACACAAAATCATACAAGTTCAAAATAAAATCAACAAATTTAAACTTTTCAATAAAATCATGCAGTGAATGACACAAAAATGTCTAAAAAAACAAATTTTATTTAGAATTCAGAGAATTCATTATTTATTATATATACATGCATTAGTAAATGCATTTGGAAGTGGTTGAGCAAACATTTTTTATTTAACAAAAAATCCAAAAAATCCAAATCCAACCATATAAATTTTGTAATAAATAACATTATTGTGATGCACACTCAGCTTTTTCAGTTTTCTAATATTCTTCGACGGTTGATTACAATAAGGTTGGCAAATGTTGTCGGTGATAGTGTTTTTTCTGATATTTGTGTAAGTCTGTGGTAATATGTGTAATGTGTTTATATTAGTTTTATTAAAGTCAGACTAGCTTTTTCATGTATTAATGTATCGTATTTATGGTCTGATTTTACTAATATTCGTGATATATATTGACTAAAGTAAGGGAACTACGTTTGTAAGAAATCGTATCGCTAGGTGGCGCCAAAGTCGAATTATTACCAAAAACCGTCTTTTTGTCCTATTTGGTTCATATCATAGCTTTGGTCCAAAAATTCCGTTTTTTCACATTTTTCCGAGAGGTAGGTCATAAATGCACGAGCTATTCATTTTGTTTATTTTTTTATTTACCTTCCTAAATAACCTAAATTACCTAAATATAAATTATTTAATTAATAATAATCCATTATTTTTATTTGTCTTCTATCTTATTTCTCAAATATTTTATTCTTATATATAAAATATTTAAAAAAATATATAAGAAGAATAAATACTCAAATATTTTATTCTTATATGTATATAAAAAAATTATTATTTGAGGCAAAAAATTAACGAAAAGTACTGTAAAGCATAAACAAAACCTGTAAAACAGAAAACATTTTTGAGGTCCACCCTAGTGTCACATAAAAATTTTTAAATTTTAGCATAAAGTTCGAAATCAGCGACTCTCTAATACTGCCATGTACAAACGTATTAAACAAAAACATGTACAGGGGCCACCCTAGTGTCCCATAAAATTTTTCAAATTCTGACCTAAGATTAAAAATCAGCAACTTTACCCATTTTTACCTCTTGTTCGCCACAACACCGAATGCATAAAAATAAAAAATTTTAGTTGGCAACACCATTAACTATCTTGAATTTTAAAATTATGAAATCAGATTCGAAGTCAGCGATCCCTAAACACTGTTAAACCACGCTAAAAACTCTTATAAATACATTTTAGTAGATGGCAACACTGTTATAAAAAAATTCCTCAATTTTGGAAATCTGGCAACAAATTCGGAATCAGCGACTCATTTTTACCTAGTGTTTGCTCCAGCACCGAATTCGTGAAAATAAAAAAATTTTAGGTGGCAATGCCATTAACCATCTTGAGTTTTACCCCCTTGCCACACGTGCCAGTTCGAAGACAGTAACAGTTCGAAAAACTCAACACACTCTCACTTTTCACTAATACACTCACACCTTGACATCACTGGCAGTCCACTGGCAACAACTTTTACTGACCCTTAGCCACACGTGCCAGTCCGAAGACAGTAGCAGTTCGAAAAACTCAATACACTCTCACTTTTCACTAATACACTCACACCTTGACATCACTGGCAGTCCACTGGCAACAACTTTTACCCCCTAGCCACACGTGCCAGTTCGAAGACAGTAACAGTTCGAAAAACTCAATACACTCTCACTTTTCACTAATGTTTGCTCCAGCACCGAATTCGTGAAAATAAAAAATTTTAGGTGGCAATGCCATTAACCATCTTGAGTTTTACCCCCTAGCCACACGTGCCAGTTCGAAGACAGTAACAGTTCGAAAAACTCAACACACTCTCACTTTTCACTAATACACTCACACCTTGACATCACTGGCAGTCCACTGGCAACAACTTTTACTGACCCTTAGCCACACGTGCCAGTCCGAAGACAGTAGCAGTTCGAAAAACTCAATACACTCTCACTTTTCACTAATACACTCACACCTTGACATCACTGGCAGTCCACTGGCAACAACTTTTACCCCCTAGCCACACGTGCCAGTTCGAAGACAGTAACAGTTCGAAAATCTCAATACACTCTCACTTTTCACTAATACACTCACACCTTGACATCACTGGCAGTACACTGGCAACAACTTTTACTGAGACAGTGAATTTTGACAACCGCAGCCAGTGCGAAATCGATGTAAGGAAAACAGTGTTGTAATTTCTCCCTAAAATATTCGAACTTTAAATATGCACTTTTCTTTCATGTCTTGTAGTGAAATGTATGCAATTATTTTAATTTCCCTTATTTGACACATAAAATATCATATGAATAATTTGCATTTCATTTAAAAAAATATTGATAAACACATTTTACAACATAATTAGTTCCCCATTTTTATCCCGTTTAAGTTTGGTGCTGTGTTGGCATATAAAGCATCACTGAATAAAAGCAAACGGAATAAAAAAGTGCTCGAACCTTTGGCTTTGACGACAGTTTGCAAATGAACATTTACTGTCACGTGTGGCCGCAGCGTAATTTGTTGATTATTTCGGAATATTTTCGAAGTAAATACATATTCTTTAATGGCATGCCAGTACTATCACGTGTGGCTGCAGCGTTACTGACGTGCCAGTTCGAAGACAGTTACAGTTCGAAAAACTCAATACACTCTCACTTTTCACTAATACAAAGTGGATTTTGACAACCGCAGCTAGTGCGAAATCGAAGTAAGGAAAACAGTGTTGTATTTTTTCCCTAAAATATTCGAACTTTAAATATGCACTTTTCTTTCATATCTTGTAGTGAAATATATGCAATTATTTTAATGTCCTTTATTTGATACATAAAATATCATATGAATAAGTTGCATTTCATTTAAAAAAATATGGATAAACACATTTTACAACATAATTAGTTCCCCATTTTTATCCCGTTTAAGTTTCGTGCTGTGTTGGCATATAAAGCATCACTGAATAGAAGCAAACGGAATAAAAAAGTGCTCGAACCTTTGGCTTTGACGACGTTTCTTAAATGAACATTTACTGTCATGTGTGGCCGCAGCCTAATTCGTTGATTATTTCGGAATATTTTCGAAGTAAATACATATTCTTTATTGGCATGCCAGTACTATCATGTGTGGTTGCAGCGTTAAAATTGTGACATCAGATTCGAAGTCAGCGACCCCTAAACACTGTTAAACCATGTTAAAAACTCTTTAGTAGATGGCAATACTGTTATAAAAAAATTACACAATTTTGGAAATCTGGCAATGAATTCGGATTCAGTGACCCATTTTTACCTCGTGTTTGCTCCAACATCGAATTCTTGACTCTCTAGTTTTTAAACGAGCATGTAGAAAAGATTCAAACCAGGATTATATTAAGTACATAAGTCTGAAATAAAATCTGTTGCGAAGATTAAATAATGGACATTATTATAGATAAAATAACAGCACCTTTTAATGATTCAATCGTACCACTATTTTGCTATTCTTATTTTCTTATTCTTATTAAACAACCATGAGAATATAATTCTGTATTTCAATATCAGTAATAGTTGCTAGAATATAGTTTCAGTTCAAAAATTTGCATTATATTATGAAATTTAACTTATTCCTACAACCGTTTTTAAGACACATTTTTCACTTTTCTAAACACCTACAATAAGCGATCTGTCATTCGATCATTTTCTCGTGAAATTTTCACATATGTTGCAATAAATATGACAAAATTCTTGCAATGAGTTTTGTTTTTATCTACAAATGCAACGACGTAATTCACAATTTGTTACAACAACAACAACAACGCCAATGATGGCCTTCTGCTACTGACATCAGATGAGATCATTTAAATACGCCCCCTGCTCTAGTTCACGCTACCCTAAATAAATTTTGTATTGAAGAAAAACAAAATAACAAAAACAAACAAAAATATTTGATTAAATGATGGGAATTTCACGGTTTAACCCGCTAACCCGCGGAGTGGGTAATGTAAGTAAGTAATGAGAAAAACGAGTAGAGTTTTGATTTTCGTTTAATTTTGACAAGAATAAAAATGTAACTCTAGTTTTTAAACGAGCATGTAGAAAAGATTCAAACCAGGATTATATTGTGTGTTGATACACAACGCTTTGTAAAAAGTTTTACGCTTGAAAAATATATAACTGTATTTTTATGTACATTAAAAATATGATTACCTCAGGGCAACCTTGCTAGAGGGTTAAGCAATTTAATCATTGCTTTCAAACAAACATCAGTGAAATTGCGCTACAAAAATGACTCTTTAGAATCTTCTACAAATATTTTTTTTTTTCATTCTAATTTGATGCACAGATTTTATGCAAATTTAAAAGCAATCCAGCAATCCAATCAATCTAATTTCGTTTGTCTAGCACGAAAAATTTGGTACATTAAGTCTAAGAATAAACTTTAAAAAAATAAATTAAAAATAATTAAAATTTAAGTATTATTGTGGAAAAATTCTGATCATTATGCAAAATTTCTACAATTTATGATTGTTCATGTTTTACGGCAGCTAAAATTATACATTTATACAAAAGGTAATTTTATGCGATTACATGATTGCCACTTATATATTTTATATCTTCTCAAACTTGCGTTTCTTTTTCAAGTGATCACTGTAAAAGTTAAGCACGTGGGCAAACAAGTTAACATACTGCATACAATTATAAAAAAAAAGAATAAAAAACAAACACTTGTTTAATAATTAAAAATAAAAATATGTCATCTTTTTTCACATTTTAATACGAAGCAGTTAAGTTTTTGCTACACGTGTTTGCTAGTGGCGTAGATAGTTTTTTTGCAATGAGAGGAGAGGTTAAATTTTAATCGTGATACACAATATTATTAAACAAATATAAAGTATATTTTTTACATTGTTTTAATCTTTGTTAAAGTCGAGAAGGTAAGCTTAGATATGCTTGTGGACACTGGTAGTGTACACTGACAAGAAAAGGTCCCCAGGTGTCGCTCACCGATTTGAATAATTTTTGGATATGTGATAGAGGACAAACATCTAAGGTCGGCGTATTTTTTTTATACGTGCTCAATCGATAGTTTACGGTTACCTTTTTTTGTTTTTTTAAATTTTTAACTTTTTATATTAAAATTTTCTTTATTAAAATATGCATTTATTTTCTTAAAAAAATTTTTTTTAGAGATGAAGAACACAATATGGGTATCAAAAATTTTGTTTTTTCTCCAAATATCCGTACGTGTAAATATTTGATCAGAAAAGTTTATATTTAACAGAGTTTCTATACAACTTTGTGCTTTTAACTTGTTTGCCCGAAGGAATGAGAAAAATCATCGGAAATTTAAAAATATGATTTTCTATGTTAATATCTCCGTTCGTTTTCAACATATTTCACAAAATTTTTTTTTTGTTATAAAGTTTAAGAAAAGTACTTGCCAAAAAATATTTTAAAAATACCACATTTGTATTTTTAATATTTTTTTCAAAAAAAGCCCAAAATATTCATTGCTTCCTCAAAAAATTACGTAAAATTTGTTTTTGTTGTAAAAATAATTTAAATTAAAAATTGCATTTTATACTGCCTCTCACATGGCATGACATTTCACATGACATGACCAAAGAAAAACACCGGTTTTCCCAAACCCCAATTTTTATAAGAGATTTTTAATAAAAAAATACTAAGATTTCTTTAAAGAATTTACTTTTAAAGTTGAGTTAGAAGATTTTTAAAGTTAGTATATTTTTTCATCTGTATTAATTTGAACTAAAATTGTCAAAAATTTAAAAATTTTTTTTTTTGCAAATGTTTAGGAAACCGAATCTATCTATCTATCTATATATATAAAAATTAGTGTGTCTGTTTGTCTGTTTGTGCTTTATAGGAGGCCAAACCACTGGACCGATTTTCCTGAAATTTTCACAGCGTCTTAATATGACTCTGGAAGGAATATTAGGCTATATAAAGTTGTGCTTGGTCAAAGGGGCGTGGCCCCGCCCATATAACCCAAAACTTAAAATCGTCATATCTTCGGCATTTTTGGACCCACGGAAATGATATATAATATTTTGATCAGACGAAGAGGTGGTGCCACGCCTACACAACCGAAAATTTAAAATCCTCACATCTCAGTCAATAATTGGCATAGAATGATGATTTATGCTACATATCATGTTTTCTTAAAAAGGATTATATGCCATGTAAATAGTGGGTGGGCCACGCCCCTTTATTTGCTCTAGAAGCTACACCTCTACACCGACTAAAAACAGTGTATATCCTAAAGCATTGCAATAATTAATTCATAATCAAATAAATAAATTTTTATTAATATCTAAATACTTTTTATTTTATCACTATAGGGGTAGCGAAGCACACCGGGTTCAGCTAGTATTATATAAAAAGAAAATTCAAATAGAATATGCATTCAATATATAGTATACTTCTGGTACTATATAGAACAAATGAAAAAGCTCGTAACAAAAGGTGCGCTTGAGATCATATTAATTTTTAATTAAGAAGCAATTATATTGCTGATAACTGCTTCCACATATATAATAAAAAGGGGCTAAAGCTATACTAATATTTTAGTTTCCAACTGATATAAATAAATCGAATACAAACTGAAATTTTCAATACATAAAAAATACTTTTTTCACTTTTATCAGTAAGTTATCCATATCAAATTTCAATCAGCTTGTGCACATTGTATACCGTTGCCAAGATAACCATGTTTTTTCCATCAGTAAAAAGGGATTCATAAGGGAATACAATAAAATTTGTTGGATCGATCATGCGACCGAATTATAGAAAAAGTGATTTTTTGGCCATTACTAAAAGTTATTGCTTTTAACTTTATTTGGTTTTTGATCGACTATAACTCCATAAAATCTTATTGGATTCTGTTATGAATCACACTGTTGAAAAAAAAACATATGATAAAACTTACTGGTGTGAATATTAACATGTGTTTCTTACAATTACAATTCAATGTTGGCTCTCGCACACGATTTTCTTATTCTTCGTATACAGATATGATTTTGAAGAAACCATTGAAACAATGAAGCTTATTCTCAAAAAATACTTTTTTCAATTCCTTGTTAACAAAGAATTAAATCGTTATAGTAAATATTTTATCTTCACGGCAAAGATTGTTTCATTGATTTAGCTTCAAAGAACTTCAGTCTTTTGTTTCAATAATGCTGCACTTGCATAGATAAAGGATAAATCATTATTGCAACGATTTTTTTCATTGTGGTAAAGATATTTCGGTTACAGTTTTAAATTTTCTCGGTGTATGTAAGCGTATAACGAGGCCGACTTTTTGATATGAAAAAGTTTTTTTTTAGGAAACGTATTTTGAATTTACTTTCTGTTGTTAATACGTCATTTTGCAGAGTATTTTTTCATAAGTTTTTTTATGAAAAACTTTCTTAAAATTGTTTTTATTCTAATATGTTATTTCATGTTAGCTTTTTATATCAATTATTTCACACATAGTTTTTTTCAAGATTTTTGTATGAAAAAGTCTACACAAAAAATTCTCGGATTCGCTAGTTTGGATTTTTGCCCACTCGTTTCGAATTCGTTTAGAATCCGCGATAGCGAATCCGCGATCTCGTTTTAATTTCAAATTCGAAACGAATTCCATTTCGATTTGGAGTTTATTGGGTTTCAGTAAATTTAAAGTTGCCTACAGACTTTATGCTACTATTGTCAGCCAGCAAACAAAAAGGGAAGTTTTATCTGCAAATGCATGATAATAATCATGCATGATGCATGATACAATTATAAGGTAAGATCACATTTAAATGGCAGCTCACACAACAAGTCTTGCAACAAGTTTTGCAACAACAAAGCTGTGAGAACGCTAAACGTTAAATCATAAAGGCAACAACAACAATAAGAAAACTAAAATTCGACCAGCCGATTTTGACGTACAGCTTACTTTTTACTCCAACTTGAGCCTACCTTATAATTCTGCAATGTTTGATGTATGATTGCAAATGTATGATTTTTTATGTCATAATATTTTTACATAATTCAAAATCTACTAAAAATCTACTAGATTCGAAAATCTACAATGGCCGTAAAAAAAATTTACTAAGGCTGTATTTCTTTATTCATTCCAGATTAAGAACGGAAGGAATAGAATAGGCCGATGTTTATCCAGAACAGAATGAGTAAAGAAACAAAATTGGAAAAGAAAGAGCACATTTGTGTTATTGGTGTTATACATCATACATTATGATCGCAAATATGTATGATATATTTTTTGTACATATGCAATTTTGCAATAAATTCAATTAAAAGCTTTAAATTGCAAAAATTTACTAATTTAATTTCATGCTATTTTGCCTTCAATTAAATAACAACATTGGACATAACCTCAAACACAAGGAATATTCTTTTTATTCTACCTCAGTTGACCCTGCACAAAGCCACAAAAAATAAGAATCTAGAAACACCCTGTACTATCGTTATTGCGATCTGTTACGACTTACTTGGTTGGTGTCTTAAATAAAACTTATTAACTCATTGGCAAACTGTAAGCAGGCGCAAGATGTCGCTTTAAACTGCTAAGTGAGCCCACAGAATGGTATTGCCACCTTATTTGAAAAAATTTCAAAAGTGCACAAACTACTAACTTTCAATAATACAATTTTTATAATAGATTTTTTAAATTTTTTTGTAAAAAAAATACATTATTAAATCACTTCTCACAGGTCTCCACATTAAAATATTGATGATAGTTGTAATTTCAAACAAACAAAACTGCAGTACAATAATTAATTTCGTCGCGAAATTAAGTTCGATACGTCATTTTATTAATCATATTTCAGTCGCCAGCTTGGCGACTCAGTTTCTCAATGTTCTTTTATATTTATAAAAACATAGTGTGTATTTTTTTTAGAAGAACAGGAGAAAATATTATGTCATTAAATGTCTCTTTGCAGTTCTCAAGTAAAGCAACATTTTCATAAAAAAAATACAGGTGTGTTGTTGGTCATTCGAGGGAAGCAAACAATTATTCGCAGCTTAATACATACGATAATTAATTTTTTTATAGCTATTTTCAAATTCACTGCGACGCACAGTGAGCTGATTTCATACGAATATGGGTGAAAAATAGAAGCTGTTAGCAGTTGATGAAACTTAATATCTGGAAGTATATTGACACGCTGATTTTTAAAAATGCGTTCGGTTCTTTTGTACCGGTTATTTATTTTCTAAAAAATCTGCTTTTTTATGCTTTGTCACCGAGTTGAATTTTTCAATACGTAAATAAGATATTTTGATTTATTTATGTTTTTTATTTATTTAAAGATTATTTATTTAAAATAATGTTTACATGTAAGACATAGTCTTTTAAATGTAAAAGGAATTAACAAATTTTCCACAAGTTATAGAATAGACAACCGAAAAGAAAATTAATGCTAGCAATTATAATATTTAAAAATAAATGAATTGAATAAGCAACTAATTATAACAACAAAAAACAAATAAGTAACAAATCAGAGCTTTAAAATTAATTATATATGTGATGATAGAAAGACGTAGAGATAATATTAAAAAAAGTATAGAAAAATTTCATGCTTAAGGGTGTGCTTCTGAGGAATACTTTTAATTCTAACAGACAGCGTATTCCACAATCAGATAGCGTTCACAAAAAAAAGTCTGTTGGAGTTCAAATAATTATAAACAGGAATATTGAGGTTCAGATTTCATACAGGTAATTGGGAGTTTTAATGTGTATTAAATTGTGTAAGAATATGCAGTTCCTAGCATCCTTTACTTACTTACTTAGGTGGCCGTAACAACCCGTGTCCGGATTTCGACCGACCTCATCAGCTCTCGCCAGGCGCCTCTGCTTTGCGCGCGCCTTCTCCAATCGGATACACCAAGTGCGGTTAGGGCTTCCTCAGCCTGGTCCATCCATCGGAGGCATGGTCTCCCTTGTCGTCGTTGACCAGCGACCCTCGCCTCAAGCACCTTTTTCGCTGGAGCTTCGTCGTCCATACGATGGATATGACCCAGCCAGCGTAGTCGCTGCACAGTTATACGCCGAACTACGTCAATATCTTCGTCATACAGCTCGTGGTTCATTCGGATGCGATAGTCATCGCCGACTCGAACAGGACCGAAGATTTTGCGAATAACTTTTCTCTCGAACACCCCCAGAGCGGCTGCGTCAGTTTGCGCCATAAAGCAGCACAGGTAGAACGAGCGTCTTGTAGAGTCGATCGAGAGAGGGCTCTGGAACTTAGTTGCTTACTGAGCCCGTAGTAGCACCTATTAGCAATTATTGTTCTTCGCTTTATCTCCAGGCTGATTTCGTTGTTAGTATTAATGGCGGTGCCAAGGTATACAAACTCCTTGACTACTTCAAAGTTATAGCTGCCGGATGTAACGTGGGAGTCTAAACGACGCGCTCCCTTGTTTGTAGACAGCATATACTTTGTTTTACCCTCATTTATCGTCAAACCCACTTTGGCTGATTCCTTTTCGATTGCGGCGAAAGCAGCGGTAACATCTCTCTTGGTTCTGCCAACAATATCAATATCATTAGCGTACGCAAGGACCGGGACACCTTTATAGAAAATGGTGCCATTACGATGCACACCGGCCTTTCGTACGATCCCCTCCATGATGATGTTGAAGAGATCGCAAGACAGTGGATCGCCTTGCCTGAAACCTCTTTCGGTATTGAAGGTTTCGGAGAGGTCATTTCCTACCTTGACGGAGCTGCGTGTGTTGCTCAACGTCATTCTGCAAAGTCTAATCAACTTTGCAGGTATACCGAACTCAGACATTGTTGCGTATAGGCAATCCCTTCTCGGGCTTTCGAACGCAGCTTTAAAATCGACAAAGAGATGGTGTGTGTTAATTTGATTTTCGTGGGTTTTCTCCAGGATTTGTCGTAGCGTGAAGATCTGGTCTATGGTGGACTGACCAGGTCGAAAGCCACACTGATAAGGTCCAATCAGTGTTTTTGTAATCGGCTTTAATCTTTCACACAGTACGCTTGAGAGAACCTTATATGCGATGGAAATAAGACTGATACCTCTATAACTAGCGCAGATTGTAGGGTCTCCTTTCTTAAGTATAGGGCACAGTACACTGAGGTTCCAATCGTCGGGCATGCTTTCTGCTAGCCATATTTTGCTGATGAGCTGATGCATGCGCCTTATCAATTCATCGCCGCCGGTTTTAAACAATTCAGCTGACAGGCTGTCAGCACCCGCTGCTTTATTGTTTTTGAGTCGTTGGATAGCAACTCGAACCTCTTCATGGCTAGGTGGTGATACTTCCACTCCGTCATCGTCGATTGGTGGCACTGAACTGCGCTCTCGATGGGCGGCATTGGTGGTATCCATATTCAGATCTCCATTTTCGTCTCTGCAGTTCCTAGCATCCAGGTATTTAAAAATATTGATTGGCCATGTGACTGATGCGGTCAAACTTCCGAAGGCCATAAACATATCTAACTGCGTTGTTAAAAGCATGTTGTAACTTTAGCTTAGATCTGGAATTAATACTACTATATACAACATCTAAGTAAGATATGATTGGCATAATGAGCTGCTGTACTAAGTTTTTCCTAGTTGCAATCGGAACAAACCAACTCAAGTTCCGCAGAACAAAGTAGACCTTACAACAGAATTAATATGACTTACGCAGTAAAGTGAGGAGTTAATGTGGTAACCAAGATTCGGCACTTTATCAACAAAGTTCAATTCGACACCATTAAGATAAATAACAGGCATTCTAGAGAAAGAGTGACTGGATTTAGAAATCGGCAAGACATATGACATAAGAGGGTTGAGCTTGAGCCTCTTAGATTCAGTCCATACAGCTGTGTTCATTAAATCTTCATTCATCTTACTACATAACAAGGTTAATAGGCCTGGACAAGTACAGTTGGAGATCATCAGCATATGCATGCATGGTGACATACCGACATTTGCTGAATATGTTGCTAATAAATATTGTAAATAGAAGCGGACCAAGTACAGAGCCTTGAGGAACTCCACAGGTTAAATTACGGAAAGCAGACAGACTCTTTGAGACCTTCCAACTAAGTAACTGTATAACAGACGGACAACCATGCCAGAAATATTTAAGTTATTTACCAGTTTCTGACACAATAGAGTATGACCAACAGAGTCAAATGCCTTGGAAAAATCCAACAGGCAGAGTAAATTTATGTGCCCTAAGTCATACATATGTCAACCTTATATGTCATCTAAAATCTTTAAGATCACTGTAGCGCAACTGTGGCCAGGTCGAAAGCCGGACTGAAGTGGAGACATGAGATCATATATTCTAATGTGTTCCGAGATTTGTACCGCCATAAGAGACTCAAGTACTTTAGATAACGATGATAGCAGGCTTACAGGCCGAAAGTCAGATGGATTTTTAGCAATGGAAACAATTGTCGCTGCTTTCCAGACCTCAGGGAAGCTAGAGCTTGTGAAACAGTGATTTAGAATGTGTGTTAATGGACTCAAAATGTGCGGTAATATAATTTTAATGAATTTAATAGATATACCATCTTCACCCACGGCATTTGATTTTATTTTATTAACACAACGAGCAACGTCACTCTCACTACTCAGCAACAAACTCAAAATTAAACAAACTTGCAGAAGGTAAAGTACATGAAAAACTAGTCGACAATTTATTAGAAGACCCTGAACTAACAATAAAATAGTCATTTAGAATGTCAGAATCAATGTCACAAATATCAGTTATAACACTGCATACTCCAGCCTGTCTTAAATTGTTGCAAAGCTTTTTCGAAGGCAATTTAGAATTTAATTTGTTCATAAAATATAGACGTTTAGATGATTTAGCAGTTGAGTTAGCTTCGTTTCGTGCTCTTTTGTACTGCTCCCAATTAGATGTTGTTGGATTTTTTTCCCCAACGATTGTAAATTCTATTTCGAGTTTTAATGGATAACATAACATTTCTGGTAAACCACGGACAACATCTATTAGATACTCGGCGGGTTATTAATAAGGATCCGATATTAGGAATGTATTCGGTTGTTTTATACCGATTACCGGTTTTTAAAATAACCGGTTTCTTGAAAAAAGTTACCTGTGCAAAATAAAAATCGAACTAAATTTTGTATTTACCGTGTCGTAACTGTCCGAGGTATATTACTAGCGGAGGTATATTAGTAATAACATACTATGAGGTATATTATCGTCCCATTTATCCCATTTTTAATTAAAAGTAAAAGTATTTTGTATGTGTTTTGTTGTGTAGTGTAGGCAGTTTTTGAAAAATTCGCTTAAATAGTAAGCATTGATTCTCCAACATAAAATTTTGAGAATGCATTAAGTATGAATGCTTCAATACGGTAATATCACCTTGTTCAAAAAGAAAGGGTTCATTCACGCTATGAATCGGACTAACTGCCAATTCGAAAATTTTTTTTAGTAGGTTGCCACATGTGTCTATGACAAGGCTGCCAAATATCAGCGTCTCTCGTTGACATTTGGTAAAGTGACAGTGTTTTGCTTACAACAACTTTTTTCGTGTCTTCGATTTTTACGATGGAAGAAAAAATTGAGCAACGAGTTTGTATCAAATTTTGTGTGAAAATGGTTTCAACTGTGCCGATACGCGTACAATGTTGGTGAAATAATACGTTGACTCTGCTCTATCGTATCAGAAGGCAAACAAGTGGTTTAACCGATTTGTGATTGGCTAAGACGAAGTAGAAGACGACCCTCCTACCGGGCGGTCATCGTGTTCGACTACCGAAGAAAACGTTAAAAAATAAAAGAAATGTTGGTCAAAAATCGCAAATTGACGATTAGAGAGATAGCAGAGGACATCGGCATTTCAATTGGATCCGTTCAGAACATTTTGAAGAATGAATTTGGCTTGAGACATTTCGCTGCGAAGTTGGTACCGAAAGAACTCAATTTCATGCAAAAAAGAGACCGAGTTGCTATTGCAAAAGACATGCTGGAAATGGTCGAAAACGAAGAATTATTCATCGAATCTATCATTACTGGTGATCAGACATGGTTATACGAGTATGACACGCAAACCAGGCATCAGGCGAGTGAATGGCGGTCGCCAGACGAACCGAGACCGAAGAAACCATGTCGTTTTCAGTCAAAAAAGAAGGTGATTTTCACTGTTTTCATGGACTACAATGGTGTAGTTCACCATGAATTTTTGCCAGATGGTCAAACGGTCAACAAACAATATTATTTGGGCATGAATTCATGTTCATTCATGTTTACGTGAAGCTTTTCGCCAAAAAAGACCGCCGTTGTGGCGGTCTAATATCCACGATAATGCACCATCGCACAATGCTCATCTTATTCCTGACTTTATGGGCAAAAACAACACGATAACCATCCAGCAGCCGGCAAATTTACCTGTCCTGGCTCCGTATGACTTGTTCCTGTTCGAACGTGTCAAAAAACCGCTTTGAGGAACGCGTTTCACCAGCAAAAGAAGAGGCCATGGAAAAATCGGTGAACGCTTTGAAGGCCATACCAAAAACCGTGTTCCAGAAAGGTTTCCGTGACTGGATCAAGCGCTGGCATAAGTGCGTGGCTGCCGACGGGGACTACTTTGAAGGCGACAATATTGATTTGGATGAATAAACTTGTACTATAATTTTTTTCAATAAATAACCTTTCTTTTAGAACAAGGTGGTATTTTCAAAAAGCAAAAATAAAAATTTAAGAACCTTAAAAAATGTGAATGCCAATTTAATGAGCCAAAAAAAAAAAGAATTAAAATTTTTCATACAAATATTGGTCAAACTGTACACCACAAAGATCTTTAAAATATATCCTTAACATTTTCTTGTAGGACTAATTATTTTGAAGATATAGTTGTTTTACTACATGTCCTAATAAGAAATTTTTTATTTTCCACAGTGTTTAACTTGAAAAAAATATGCAAATATTTCTAATTTTTTAAGTACTATCGACTTTTGGCAAAGTACCAAATTTTTACAAATATGTATGTGAGTTTCGAAAAGCGTCCGATTTGACATGGATTCAGCGATATTTATACATGTAAGTCTTGCATACATATTAATAACAACGATTGTATTCACGAAACAGCACAATGTTGCGTTCGTGATTTCGACACGAACTAAAGCAACAAACAGAAGAACGTCAGCCGCAACTGAAGCATCAATCATACAAAAAATGTGAATTTTGCTTCTTTGATTTTGCTATCTTGTGACTGTATTAAAGAAGTGACAAAATCCAAAGTTTGATAATGGCATTTCCATAGTGGCGCACGTAACGTTCGTACGCCTTTCAGCTAAATAAAAAATTAATTCTCCAAGACCTGATGTTAACCTCATTAAGCGCACTTAATATCCTACGAGTACTAGTATGCTCTGATCACCGGGCCTAAAAAATATTCGCCCCTGTTTTTCGGAAATTTATTTTTCTTTATCTTTCCTTCTTAAAATAAAAGAACTTATTAAGTATACGTTGCTTTATAGTTATTTATTATCTCTTCCTTACTTAACTCCTTCAATCACTTATTGCTCTTTGTTTTCAAAAGATTATACAATTAATTGAAACCCCTCTAAATATATGTCATTCAATAATGAAATATCTGTTTCAACAAACAATACGATTTTCCAAAATAAATGCTTATAAATACCATGCAATGAATCAGTGATAAGTATCTCCATTTCAGCTACGAATCAGAATAGTTACATTTATTCGAATCTTTTCAAAAACAATCATGAAGGTTACAATCTTCCTTTTGATTATCCTATCGATAGCAATTTCTTCAATACAGGCACAATGTCGTACACCACGTAAGTAACAACCGATATAACATTTTTGAGAATTGATTTCTTATATATTTTATATGTACGAATAATATCAGCTCAAGAGTTCTGCACTTCACCAAAAGATGAAGGACGAGGCGGTTCAGGATGTAGGTCTGCAACTGCCTGGTACTTTAGTGTCCGAGAACGTAAATGCGTATCGATGACATACAGAGGATGTGGTGGCAATAATAATCGTTACTGTTCACTAGCCGGCTGTCAGCGTAAATGCGGTCGTTGAATATTTGATCAAATAACACTTTAATATTTGATCAAATAAAAAATTAAAAAAAATTTGTTTTTTTTTTTAGTTTTGGGGATATATTCGGTAAAATACTTAAACTCTAGGTTATAAGACGAAGTTATTCAACAGAATTGTAAAATTTTTTGCACCGTTTTTAAGTTTTTTTATATAGAAACAAAAAAATATTCTTTAGGTTTGTCTTGTATAATTATTTATACAGTATTCTCATATCACAAATCATGAAGACTCTACAATCAGTGGTTTACCTACAATATTGGTTAATATATTATACACTTGGCTTAGGTGACTTAAATATTTTATTTTTTTTGCAGGGTATCGATGTATGTGCTTTCAAAGCAATGTATTAAACAATAAATTGCTTGGGTGAATAAGCAAAGTTTATAATTCCCATACAATTCTCTCTAGGCAAGGGAATTTTACGGCAACTTTCTTAAAAATTCACTTACTTTATGCTAACCGAAATGTTTCACTTGCAACATAGTTTCCAATCTGTATTTTTTTTATATATTTGGCATTATCTGTTGAAAAAACTATGGATCTTTCTAGTGGAGTATGAATTAATTAAAGGTGGATTAAAAATTAGTTTTGAGTACGTATATCTTAGTGATTTGATCTATTTTTATTTTAAACATATCTCGAAAGGATTTGACCCAATGTGAGAATTTTCTCAACATGTTTTAGCAAAACTTACATATTCTCGTTCAAAACTTGCCTCAGACTGCAATTACAACGTTTTCTACAATAACGATTATTACAAGCACATTGTTTCTCACAAAATTTACTTTATGAAACAATGTGACTAGCATATATTTCTTGATATTCATAATGTTTTCGTGTTCGTTTTTCATCGAAAAAAGTAGTGTAAGAAAAATTTTTTTTCTTCCGAACTGGTTTCACTTTTAAGTAATTTTTAAAACAGAAAATTTCTTTTTGATTACTTTTCAGTTTTTTTATATGAAAATTATGCTTTGCTTGAGAGCTGGAAACAGACCTTTAAAATGAAATACTATGATAAATTTTGTTTGGTGTATGACATTTATAGCCGTATTCTGGCGATTGACAACTGTAAATTCATTGACAAGCTAGTTTTTTATGTGCTGTTTTTTGGTCCAAGGAGTTAAAAATTTTCAAAATGTTTAGTAAAATGATTTGTTTTGAATATTTTTATAATGATGTTGACAGTTTTGTTATGTTATGAGCTTTTGATTACATTTTAAAATAAGACATTTTTACAGTTGTCAATAAATTTACAATTGTCAACCACCAGAATAAGGCTATTAATGTATATTTGTTGAACGTTAATAGGGAAAAAACTAATTTTAAATAAAATTATACAAGAATTTTATTCAATAGAATGATTAAAAGCTAATTTTCGTGCTTTAGTTTTGTCTGACACTGTATATAAATTCAAAGTACTTGTTTGTATTGCTCATTAAATAACATTGACTTTGAGTTGAAAAAAATAGGCCAATTTGACTATCAAAATTACAAAAAAATTGTACCGTTACTTTTTATTTTTTTGGACACACCTTGATATCGTTTTTTCTGGAATGTGCCTTTAGTAACGCTTACAACATTTAAGATGGCCAAATATCTACTTCACAAGATTTACCTTCAAAACGTATATTCTGTTAAACTTATTTAGAAAGAGAGTTATCAAATAAAAACGCTTATGCCTTTGCTCTAATACTACTGATTATTTTTGCAGCTTTTTGAATTCTTCTAGTAGATTTCAAGGAACTTAACTCTGATTTTGGTATATTTTCTATTTTTACTTTACATTTTTTAATAATATTGATAAGAGTGGAATTCATATCAATTTTCATAAGAAAGTGCAGTCAGTATTTTCAGTTAATACAAATTACGGTCAAGAAAATAGGCATTATTTGACAAATGGGCGTGGCAATATTAGAAAAAGAGTATATCTCGCATAATATTGATACTATGGTACTGCAATTTGGTATAGGGGTAGGCATTATAAGTACAAATTAAGGTCAATAAAGTGGGCGGTATTCGACTACTGGGCGTGGCAATATTAGAAAAACAGTGTATCTCGAATAATATTGACACTAGGGCAGTGAAATTTATTGTAGTACAGGGGTAGGCAAAGTTTTTAAAAATTACGGTCAATAAAGTAGGCATTATTCGATAAATGGGCGTGGCAATACTGAATAAATACTATCTCAGTTAATATTGACGCTGGGTTACTGAAATGAAGTACAGGGGTAGGCACAATTATTGAAAATATCGCTCAAGAAAGTGGCCGCTTATTTAACAAAGGGGCGTGGCAATATTAGAAAAAGACTATATCTCGAATAATATTGAAACTAGGGTAATAAAACTCGTTGCAAGAATGGGTATAATAATTTCAAAACACGTGACATATAATTTGAATTTAAGGGACAAATATTTGAAATAACCAACAAACTTTCAGAATTTAAAAGAACAAGTTTTTTCAGAACAATTGTATTTATGTTGTTTATACACTTTTTTTCGAAAATTTATCATATCCTCTAAAAAGGAAGAAATAAAAACTTTTTAATAAAAAAACAACCGACTACAAAATCACAACAAAGTAACAAATAATTTTAAAATGACTTTTCCTTTTAATTTCATGGTCATATTTGATAATTTATCTAAACATATTATTATATATGAAATCTTATTATTTTAATTTTTCTCTTATTTGTTTTATTATCATAAATATATAAATTTCTTCATGAATACAAATGCTTTGAAGTTGGCGCTTCTGATTAAAATTCTGATTATATTAGAGCCGACCTTAAATGCTTTTGTAATCATAAAGAAATTAATGTATTTATGAAATAAAACAAATAAGAAAAAAAATTAAGATAATATACGTAAGATTTCATATATAATAATATGTTTAAATAAATTATCAAATATGACCAAGAAATTAAAACGAAAAGTATTTTTAAAATAATTTTTTGCTTTGTAGTGATTTTGTAGACTGTTGTTTTTTTTTTTTAATAAGTTTTTCACCGGTGTTTTTCAAAAAATAATTTACATAATCAGTTTAATATGAAAAGTTGGTTTTTCTTTGTTTCTTGTTTCAAAATGTTGTCATGTTTCTTGACAACGTAAACATAACTAAACATAGTTTTATGAGATTTAATAGTATCATTCCCTTAAAGTAGGGTGTTATCAGTGTGAAAAAAAGAACAATGAAAAAAGTAATCAACACATGTTTTCGCTGAATTACTTTTGAGCTGAGCCTGCAGCAGCTGTTGGCACACTTTGCACTCTGTTATCTTCAAGTTTTGTTGTGTCTCTTCCTATTTATCAATAACTTTACTTTTGTTGTTGTTGTTGTTGTTGTTGTTGTTGTTGTTGTTGTTGTTGTTGTTGTTGTTAAATAAATAAAGAACAGCTTAGTTTAAAGATAAAACCAGATTGTACAGGGAAAAACACCGGATATCGAGGCATGCCAAGGATAGTGGAAAAAAGATTCGTTTTCAGACAAAAATATCAAGGATCAAGTACATGCATAGAATGCAGGTACGTACAGCAGCTGCTATTGAACAGCAGCCACAGTATTCGAAGTAATCAAATCAAACAAAGTGAAAATTAATATAGTCATATAAAATTTTGAGAATAGCATTTTATAATCACGCTTTGTAGTGAAATAACTATGCACCACATATTAAAGATTATAAAAAATAATTAAGTTCGATTTTTTTTTTTTGGAAAAATTGCTTTAAGTCAAAAAAGGAAGTGTCCAAAAAAAATAATAACAAAGTTTTTTTTGCAGCATATTCAATTGTTAAATTCAAAGAATCACCAAAAATTTTCTTCTAGACGAGGATATTTAATAAATATGTAATTTACTTACCGAACCCAAAAAGCACAGTTTTTTTTTTATTTTATAAACTAGTGTTATTAAATATATAGCTCATATTTTGACAAAAAAATGTTTGCACTTAAATGCCCTGTAGGAAAATCAACTAATTTAAAAGTAGTTGATAAAGTAGATTTTTGTCAACCACAACTAGTTGAAATTCTGACTTTTTTCCATAGAACGAACTAACATATTTTGTATGGTGATGGCCGCTAAATAAGTCAATTGACTTTCGTCTGCATATATTTTCAACTACTTGCAAAATTAGTTATATTTAAATTATTTTTTTAATTACTTTAAAATAACCAATTGAAAACTATTCTACTGGCCTAAGGTTAAACTACTGATGGCCTAAGTTTAATAATATTTGATGAAATAACATGGTTATTTTATTGGTTATACAAAAATTTGCAATTAAAACATGTCAAAATTAGAGTAGTTGCCGCCTTAATATAATTCAAAGTAGTTCATACACTGCTTTATTTTAAATTAGTTTTTTAATTAGTTGGTTTTAAAAACAAGTTAGTTTGTTCCTATAGGGTAGTTCCGGTAATAATTTTTTTCTGTGAGATGAACAGTTACGGTACGTTATTTGGAAAATATTGCAAAAATTCCGAAAACTTCGATGTGTTTAAGGCAGGGCTGCGCAAAATTATACATCCACATTTTTGTGATTGTATTGCTGCAAAGCTTTTGTTTTAATAGTTTGCACTGAACGCAAAGCACGAGTTTGTTCATTCCTACACTGAAAAAAATCGGCATGTTTTAAAATTGAACACAATGATATTATTTTCAATTTGCATTTTTTCATATAAAATTTGAGATTTTTTTAAATATTCACATTTAAATTAATAAAATTATGTTATTACTTTGACGACAATTGTTTTAAGTTACTTTTTAAACACATTTGTGTTAAAAAAATTGTTTAAAACAAATTTCGTCAAAATAACAACATAATGTTATCAATTTATATGTGAATATTTAAAAAGATCTCAAATTTTATATGAAAAAATACAAATTGAAAATGATTTGAGCATGACGATTTTTTTCAGTGTACGATCACAGCATAACGCGAGAATGATAGCTTGTCGTGTTCTATAAGCTTGCGAAAAACCTAAAAAAAAGATTCGAGCAAAAAAATGCATGACTTGGTTTCTTTATTGCTCCAATGTGTTTTTTGGCTCGACTCAGCAATAAGCGGTCACTATGTTCGCAACCTTAGGCAACGCAGAATAGAGCGGCCGCAACTTAACAGCATGAAGTTCATACAACAACTGATCCATGGCAGAATTATAAGGTAAGGTCATCACGGAGAGGAATGAAGTAGAAAGCAGAATAAAGCTACATTGATGTCAAAATCAGCTGTTCATCGCGAATTTCTTTATGCTCACGTTTCGCAGTTGTTTTTAGGTTAAAACTGTTACAGGTTTTTTTTGCAATTTTAAGACTTCTTTCACATTTAATAGTTTTTATTACACTTTTTATATAATATTTTCACTCAAATTAGCACAAATTTAATACCCGTGACCGCACTGTTTGCAACTTGGAAACATAAAATATTTTCTTCATTTGCAATTTCTACGAAATTCGTCGTTTTGACATTAATGTTGCTTCTCATTATCCACTCTTCGTTGACGCGTGAGAGCACTTAGTATCATGGGCCTACCTTATCATTGTATCATGAACTGATCCAAGGTTGATTTATAAGGTTGTCGCAGGGCTGATCGCACTCTCTTCTCAGTACCCATAATTGTCAAAACCATCCAATTTTGCGAATGACTACGAAAGAAGAACGGATGATAAAAGAGAGCACTTGCAGATTTTCTATGAGCTGTCAACTTCGATTTGACAATTATGGGTACTCGCTCTCTCCCTTGCGACAACCTTATAAATCAACCTTGAACTGATCGTATCGAATGAACAAACAAACGCGCTAATGATATGTTGTCGTATTTAATAAGACAACGCAGAAGCGAGCGGCCGCAACCTTACAGCATAAAGTTCACACAGCGACTGATCGTATTATTTAATTCAGTGTAATAAGCTTTCACCTTGAATAAAAAGCTTTTTCAATTGAAAGCTGTCGTATGCGTGTGAAAGCTATTCGCCCATCGGCAGCGTTTTGCGTACTTCTAGTTTAAAACAGCTACGAACATAATTAGCTCGCGAGCTAAGAGCTTTTTTAAAAATGTATACGGATAGAAATTCTTCCGTTGCAAAAAAGCTTTCAGTCTGCAGACAGACTCGAAGCAAATAGGGTCACGTCACTTTGTTCGTTGAGTTGTGCTTGTACACCGAAAAGAATAAAATAAGGAATCGATGCGTAGTTCTGTTATATTTCGCACACTATATACAAAACACTCGCAACTCAAAATTTGCGAACTCAAAAAAAAAAAAAGGAACTCAATACAAAACAATGAGACAAATCTTTTTTTTTTTAAATTATAGAGAAATAATATGTTTGTACACATCTCCCAATAGGCAATGGAGCTAGGTCTCTTCTAACGAAGGCGTGCATTAACTGCTACTTTTGGCGGTAAGACAAATGACTTCCTCGCTGCTTCTGCGAGCGCTTCTATGAGGCCTAATTTTTCGCTACCTAGGACAGTACAACAATTACATTTTTCCTACAGAAACTGGGTTTGCTTATATTTCAGGGTTACTTTTTCGTTAAAAGTTAAAATATATATTATTTCAAAAATACTGAATAATAATCATGTCATGACTTAGATATATGCATTTTAGATATACGTATATTATTATCTGCCAAAAATATGTATAATAAAATCACAGAATAAATAGGTATACATAAAAAGAAATAAAAAACAAATATTTTTTTAATTGTTTTGCCTAACCTCTTCTTGAAGCCATTCTAAAGGAGTGCATATAGCAGGTCCCTTTAAAGCAGGCAGGGCGGAAGGCCTGAAAAACTTGGCCATTTCATATAAAAAAGTATATGGACTTGGATATGAGTAAGGTAGGCCTCCGATATCCATTTTAAGGCCTGCTAGTAGTCCTTCGAAGGCCTGCCAATGCCTACTGGGCTAGCTTCATCGCCTATTGGGTTTAAACGTTACACATACACGCAAGCAGCTTAAGTTGTGTGCTTTTGGTCATCACTGGCTTAAAGGTTGTTTCGGAACGTACGTTGCTTAGTATTGAAGCTTTTCTTAAGATCAAGTATTCAACAAAAACAGAGTTTTGTACTCTACCATTATCTCTTCAGAACTTTTTCTCTTGAATGAACGTGATTAGGGGGGTTCAAACGATACAGCATGCTGTCGAAACTTGCGTGATGGCCTTGATATCAAAATATTTTGATTTCAAGTTAACATGTTGTCAGTCTGCTGTATCGAGCGTTCGAACGATCCAACATTTTAGTTGCTATGGTGCCGTACGGCAAGGTTTGACAGCATGCTGTATCGTCTGAACCCCCCTATTGGAGTTATTTGAAAAAAAAAAGTAACATGTGACACTTTAAATTGGGCGTGGCACTAAAACTCACTAGGTAGAACGAGAAAAACTTAAAATCCTATCATTTAAGTTCTAATGAAATGATTTAAACTATTTCCAGCTTTTTGCCTGGTGATGAAACTAATGATATAAAAATTATTTTCAGGTATCAATCAAACTGATTGCTTTTTTCTCTTTAAACAAAATATAATCTAATTATCATTAAAAACGCTATTTTTCAAATATTAAAGTTAAGTTTTTCGACTGTATAGGCATTATTATAAAAGTGTTAAATGTCGAGTTCTTATTTTAAATGTTTTATTAAGCTATTTCAATCCGTTTAAGGTTAGCTGTTTTTGACCACTGTGAATATTCTGAAATCGTAAAGCAAAAATAATTCCATTAAAAAACTGCTCACAATTAAAAAGACCCAAAATGAAGTGTTTGCCACAAGCTTTGGCAAGCTTCGAATTGCCAGAGCAAACATTTAACCAGCAGTGCAAACATGTTTAGATCGCTAAAAGACAGTGACACACACCTGTACAATACTCACGATCTTTTGCAGCCGCAACAACAACAACAGCAACTGTACTGAAAAGGCCTTGCAAGGCCGTTAAAAAGTTGTAATGACTATAAAACGTTGCACTCAGCCACGCTTGACAGCAAATCGCAGAAAAACCACAATTTTTTTCTTTCGCATAAAGCTTATAAAAATTCAATACAGAAGTAAAAAAAAAAAAAAAATAGTAATTTAAAATAACCTGTTTATAATATTTTTTTTAATAAAAACTCTGCTATCAAGTTTCTTAACAACACAGCCAAGTCAAGATTTTAATTGTTCCCACTAGCAAAATTAACAGCTGTTCAATGATCAATGATCAATATCTGCTACGAACTAGACATGAACTTGTAGTCCTTAGCGATCGATAAAACTTCGATAAGAATCAAGCTTTAATAGTGAGATATTTTAAACCATATTAAAATTGTTTTTTGGGACACGCCTTAACGACATTCCTGCTGGGAGTGTTCATTGAGTTAGACACAATTATTGCATTGTTTTGTTAAATATTAAAAACAAATATAAAGCGAAAACAAAGCGCTTAAGTATCGCCTCTTTTTAGTATTTTTTATTTACAGATGAAAAATATAATTTTATTCAACATATATATTTATGAAAAAATTTAACAACTACACAGCCCGAAAGCCTAGTCATTGTAGGTTCCTATTCATTGACGTCATCCCTCTCTCCCCTAGAGATTTAAAAAACGTAGACAAATGTAAAGCAACCAAAGTCCCAAGTCCACCCACTTAACTTGCTTGACCGGTAATTCTTCCCGCACGTCGAAACTTGAATGAATTCACTAATTATTCCATTCCAAGTATTCCGTCCGCACTGTGGTAGTCTATTGTTAATGCGGTGTGAAGGGGAGTGGGGGACTGTTCGCGCGTCTGTCATTCATTCGTGCTAGAAATGCGAAAAGTGTAAAGTTAAATCATTAAATTTATAAAAGCAGAAATGGAAAATAACGATTATTTTTTAATTTTAAGAATTTTAAGATTATGAATAAAAAGTTATTGCAAAATAATTTTAAATGTAGCAATATGACGTTAGGGAGTCAGAGATCCCGTTTTTGACATGCTTTTTTTATTATTTTTAAAATAGAAATCACCTTAAACCAATTATTTTTGAACGATTTTATTCGATCATATATAAAAAATTTTTTTATCGTTATTTTTTGATTAGAAATTACAATTACTTTTACTTACTTACTTAGTTGGTCGTAACAATCCGTGTCCGGGTTTCAACCGACCTCATCAGCTCTCGCCAGGCGCCTCTGCTTTGCGCGCGCCTTCTCCAATCGGATACACCAAGTGCGGTTAGGGCTTCCTCAGCCTGGTCCATCCATCGGAGGCATGGTCTCCCTCGTCGTCGTTGACCAGCGACCCTCGCCTCGAGCACTTTTTTCGCTGGAGCTTCGTCGTTCATACGATGGACATGACCCAGCCAGCGTAGTCGCTGCACAGTTATACGCCGAACTACGTCAATGTCATCGTAGAGCTCATACAGCTCGTGGTTCATTCGGATGCGATAGTCATCGCCGACTCGAACAGGACCGAAGATTTTGCGAAGAACTTTTCTCTCGAACACCCCCAGAGCGGCTGCGTCAGTTTGCGAAACTACCCATGCCTCAGCGCCATAAAGCAGCACAGGTAGAACGAGCGTCTTGTAGAGTGTTAGTTTTGTCGATCGAGAGAGGGCTCTGGAACTTAGTTGCTTACTGAGCCCGTAGTAGCACCTATTAGCAATTATTGTTCTTCGCTTTATCTCCAGGCTGATTTCGTTTTTGGTATTAATGGCGGTGCCAAGGTAAACGAACTCCTTGACTACTTCAAAGTTATAGCTGCCGGATGAAACGTGGGAGTCTAAACGCCGAGCTCCCTTGTTTGTAGACAGCATATATTTTGTTTTACCCTCATTTATCGTCAAACCCACTTTGGCTGATTCCTTTTCGATAGCGGCGAAAGCAGCGGTAACATCTCTCTTGGTTCTGCCGACAATTTCAATATCATCAGCGTACGCAAGGAGCTGGACGCCTTTGTAGAAAATGGTGCCATTACGATGCACACCGGCCTTTCGTACGATCCCCTCCATGATGATGTTAAAGAGATCGCAAGACAGTGGATCGCCTTGCCTGAAACCTCTTTCGGTATTGAAGGTTTCGGAGAGGTCATTTCCTACCTTGACGGAGCTGCATGTGTTGCTCAACGTCATTCTGCAAAGTCTGATCAACTTTGCAGGTATACCGAACTCAGACATTGTTGCGTATAGGCAATCCCTTCTCGGGCTATCGAACGCAGCTTTAAAATCGACAAAGAGATGGTGTGTGTCAATTTGATTTTCGTGGGTTTTCTCCAGGATTTGTCGTAGCGTGAAAATCTGGTCTATGGTGGACTTACCAGGTCGAAAGCCACACTGCTAAGGTCCAATCAGTGTTTTTGTTTTTTTTTTTTACAATTACTTTTAGATCATTATATTTTCGATTAGAAATAAAAAATATTTTTGATCGTTATTTTTTCAATCAAAAAAAATTATTTTTTAATCGTTATTTTTTCGATCAGAAATAAAAATCATCTTGTGTTGACTATTTCTTCGATCAGAAATAAAAGTTATATTTTGACCTTTATTTTTCGATCTGAACTAAAAGTTTTTTTTTAACATTATTTTTTCGATTAGAAATGAAAGCTATTTTTTAATCGTTATTTTTACAATCAGAAATAAAAATCATTTTGTAACCGTTATATTTTCTAACAAAAATAAAAGTTATTTGTTGATCGTTATTTTTAGATCTGCAATAAATGTTATTTTTTTATCGTTATTTTTGTCGATCAGCAATAAAAGTTATTATTTTTTGATCGATATTTTTATTAATTAAAAAATTAAAATTAATTAATCAATTTTTAATTAATAATTAATTTTTATTAATTAAAGATTAAAAAATTTTTTTTTGATTGAAATAATATTGACTGGAATTTAAATCAAATCAATATCTATTACTTCTTAACTATTATATAAAATTGAAGTGGAAATTTTGGTTTCCGGGTAAACTACTAAAGTAATGAATCGATTTTTATGAAACAAGTTATAAAAAATGTAATATTTGTGTTACAGCACAGCATAGGGAAACTTTTATTTCGAGATTTTAATAATAAGAATGTTTAGTTAAAGTGTTAAGATTTTTAAGAAATCATACCCGGTCCCACGAATTGCTTGATCGTTTTTTTTTCTCGCGTTTATTGCTGCGAGAATTTCAATAGACTTCATGTTGCTCTCTACTCTTCTATTTTTCTGCTCAGCTAGCACAGCACAACATAAAAAACAGACGAGCCTCGCTCAAAACGAAAAGTGACAAAACAAAAGAATACGTTTTTTAGTTTTGTTTGATATGCATTGCCTTAAGGCAGTGATCGGCACCCATGTAGCACATGCTTTGCTGAGAGACACACATTTTCTTATGCTCCTTCGCTCATTCGACAAACAACCAATGATAAAGCAGTATTGTTTCGGATGATACGTAGTTGATTGGTCTGAAAGTATTTTTCGTAACTTATTATCAGAGAGGATAAAAATATGCACCATAAAACTCGTTTTAAGCGCATACGATATGCTTAAAAAAACCCTTAAATATGCATTTAAATATGCACGAAAAACCAACTTCAAAATCTATTAAAACCTCCGCAATGACCAAAACAAGAGTAAATAGATGTAGGTTTATTTAATCCAATGCATATTTAGTTTATTTTTTATTTTACAGCAGCAAACTTACGTACGAAATTAACAACAGTTTCTTTATTCGTTTACATTTTCCACATTTATGTTTGCATAAACTATCAAATGCTGTTTTAAGTTTTCAAACAAAAAATTGCGACGCTTCACAGATAGTATTGCAATATATTTTGAGAACGAACGTTCTACGTCCGATGAAGTAACGGGACAGTATTTGAAGAGTGCCACCTCGCTAGGCGAATACTGTTTTATAAAGGCACTCTCTGAACCAACACCTTCGTTAAGGATTCGATGGATATCAAAAATTGCACTGTAACCTTTGTTTCGGGCAATGACGTTCTCAAACTTGATACGATAATCCGACTTATTCAAAGAGGCCAATGTTTTGCGTACATTTTCAAAAACGCCTATGCTCTCCTTAAGTTCTAGCCCAGGTGTTTCCAACTTTGTGATGGCTTGAACTATTGCATAAAAATTGCTTTTTATGTAGCTCAGCTCAGCTTTTAAATTTGCAAATTTTAATAGCTTTTTAGCTACTCCGATGGCTTCAGCATCATCTTCATTGAGTTCTCTAAGAGCTGCCTCAATTACGTTAAAATTGTCGCTGTAGTAAACGGCTGCTTTTAGCCAAGTGCCCCATCGTGTAATTATTGGACTTGGAGGCAAAGGTGTGTCGGGAAAAGCATATTTAAAGGCGGCACGACGAGATGGAGCCTAGTGTAAGTATCGAAATTAATGTGGAAATATTTTTAAAAAAATGAAGGTAGAACTTACTTTACTGTAAATTGATTTTACGTTTGAAATCAATGCGTTGACTTCTGCAAACTGAGTTCGCACAAACTCAGCTACTCTATGGAGGCCGTGTGCGAAGCATGTGAGGTGGACCATTTTGGGGTACAAAACTTCTAAGCCTTTTATAGCCTTCAGCATATAGCTGGCTGCGTCTGTCACCACCAACAGCACTTTGCTGTACTGAATACCTAAAAATGATTTTTAGAATAAACCATAAACGAAATTCTAAGAACTTACCATTTGGCCACAGAAGACTTAAACTGTCGTTAAAAAACCCAGCCATGTTACTGGCGTTGGCGGCTTCGACAGTGGCGACATTTAAAAGGTAGCATTTTTGGCGTTCCACAGAATCGGCACGTCCATCAAGGATGCCAAAAATAAAATTTGCCACTAGGCGTTGCTCAACATCGGTAGTCTCGTCAATCGAAACCCATATATAACTGTTTGATGCCTTTTCGATCATATCGTTCATTGCTGTTTTGTACAGTAATGGAACATCAGTGGAATATTTGATTCTAAAAAAGCTTTGCATAAATCCATTGGGTATGTATCTGTTTGCTGCTGTTGATACTCCCCAATCAAAGTTTGCGTCTCGTTTGAAGATGCTTCTGAACTTTTTTGCGCGAGAATTTTGTGCTTGCTAGTCGCAATGTGCTGCGTCACATTAAAATGTTTGATTGTCGTAACAGAACTATTGCAAACTCTACAAAATAATATGCCACCATCTGCTCGGAATGTCTTTGGATATTTTTTGCACATCCGCGAACAAAACTCACGTAAACTTTCTTTAATTTTCGGCATTGTAGGGATAGAAATAAAAATCAACCACCTTTTGCACAACTTGTCAACCAGTTTTGTGTATGTATGTATAGCCAGCGCTCAGCTGACACTAGATCGCCAGAAATCTATTACATTCCGTTTAATGAAAACAAAATGTAAGGAAAAAATTCAATCAGTGTTGCTTTTGTGACAAAAATTTCGCTAGCCGGGCAATTTTATAAAAGATTTAGGAAAAAATGCTCAAATATGCAAAAATATGCAAAATAACCCAAAATATGCATTATAGCAAAAAAAAATGAAAAATATGCAAAATGCTTATAAAGTAAGCAAATATGCATTTATATCCTCTCTGCTTATTATTAGGATTAAAGCGAAGATATAATAAATATGTACAATACGTAATGAAAAAATGTATATGACTCAAATTCTATTTTTTATGACTGAAAAAAATGTATGTCTATAAAATAACTAAAAAACAAACAAAAATTGTTTATGTAGATACTGCGTTTTATTCTGGAATTATACCTAAATTTTGTGAAGATACGACAATTTAGATTAAAAAATTAAGATTTGGGGCCAAAAATTCGGGAAAATACAATAAAATTAATTTTGATGTTCATCCCCATAGGAACAAACTAACTAGTTTTTACAAACAACTAATTAAAAACCTAGTTTAAAATAAACTAGTATATGAAGTACTTTGAATTATATTAAGGCGGGATCCACTTCAATTCTAAATAGTTTTTATTGCATTATATATGAAGTAATTAAAAGACTACTTAAAAACAAGTGGTTGATAAACTACTTTGAATTATATTAAGGCGGCCACTACTCTGATTTGGACATGTTTTAATTGCAAATTTTTATTAGATTACAAGTTTATAAATATTTAACCATGTTATTTCATCAAATATTATTAACTTTAGGCTTCACTTACATTTTATTTCAAAAAGACAGACGTGGTAAACACACTTTAAAACTAATAAACTGCTTCTGAACCATGTAAAACGATTAAAAATTCTTTATTATTTAAGATATTCAAATTACAAATTGGCACTGTTTAGCATACATTGCACAATTTGGACTCTGTACGGCAATTGATGCATTGCTTAACCATTCAGCAAACACCTCATCACTTCAGTAGTAAAGACGCACGCCTTTGCCTACATAGCGTCGAGTCTGCTCCATCACTTCATTGCGATTGACACTTAGAAGAAGCACTAAGCAAAATATCGGTGTGTCCATCGACCATGATTGATGGTTGCAAAGCGTGCAAAATCCCTCTGACACGCTTGTTTAGCTTATATCTTGAAATGAAGCATCAAAAAGCTGGCTCGTGTTAAATAACAGACGCAGTATCCACACAATTCCGATCAATTGGATCGGCACCTTCGCTCATGTACCCAGGCGGTGGCGTGCCCGTTTTTGTAAACTGCTTCCGTGGTAGGCATGCTCACATATAAGCGCAGAGTTCGTCCAGCTTCTTGAACTATCACCTGTTGGAAGCAGAAATAGTCCAATGAAGAAAGGAATAATGAAATTATATCTACCATCGCAGCGTACTTCTGTTGCGCTCCTTGAATGTAATTACTAGTCCTTTTTTGAATTAACAATGAAGCAATGAAGCTTGACATGAATCACTTTTGAATTATTTTAAAATCAATTAAAACACCACAAAGAACGACATTTCACAATTTTCCATTAAAAAACTCTGCATAAATCTTTCCATAAAAATTTTTATGCTTTTAAATTCATCTTCAGTAAGTTGAATATGAAATAGTTTTCAATTGGTTACTTTAAAGTAGTTAAAAAAATAACTTAAATTTAACTAATTTAACAAGTAGTTGAAAATATATGCAGACGAAAGTCAATTCACTTATTTAGCGGACATCACCATACAAAATATGTTAGTTCGTTCTACGGAAAAAAGTCAGAATTTCAAATAGTTGTGGTTGACAGAAAACTACTTTTTCAACTACTTTTATATTAGTTGATTTTCCTACAGGGATGCTAGATGCCGCACTCTTCCTTATGACGGCAGCATAGCTCGTCGTACTGAAGAAAAAAAATTATTTCTTGACTCGGCCAAGGTTTATTAATACAGGTTAAGTCACTTTAGAGAAGCTCGGTCGAACTGTCAGAATGGATAAAAGGAAATCAAGAAAAAAAAAACCTGAATCTGTACAATTTTTAGCTAACAGCTACTTTGACTGTTCGAGGAAAGGCAGAAAAAGAGTGCCTTTCTCTCAAGTGACTTAACCTATATTAATGAACATTGGATTCGGCTATTAAAAACAACTAAGCGAATGTCAATTTTTTCCGATATTTTTCGATGATAGCACCGATCAATGTTCATAAATATAGGTTAAGTCACTTGAGAGAAAAGCACTCTTTTTCTGCCTTTGCTCGAACTGTCAAAGTAGCTGTTAGCTAAAAATTGTACAGATTCAGGTTTTTTTTTCTTGATTTCCTTTTATCCATTCTGACAGTTCGACCGAGCTTCTCTCAAGTGACTTAACCTGTATTAATGAACCTTGGCACCGATATAAATGGCCGATTTAAAGTACAAAATTTTTTCAATGCAGCTTCTCTTCTCTCACCAATACAGTCTCACTTTTAATTTGCCCACCATTGCCTTAAGGGCTGAGGTCACCGGTGATCGTTTGAATGACATTCAAAAGTTTTTGTTGTTGCTTTTAATGGAAACTGTCATAAAACAGTGATAGTGAGACATTAGGTGTGTTTCCGTACTCACACTGTGTAACTTGTGGGGACACTATTTTCTGTTTCCGTACTTTCTGTGCTTAAAATGGGAGAAGAAGAACAAGCATAAAACCGCTCTCTCGAGCACACAAAGTGCATAGAGAGTGCTAGAACTCAAGACTCCGCATCAACTTCACAAACAAATTTACGATAATTTTAATTGGCGCAATTTACGTTTGACATGTCTGCAGTCAAAATCAGCTGTTTTGTGCTTCAAACTTACTAGAAGATGTTTCCGTACTTTTGCAACTATTCTCACATTTCATTTTTACTCTCTCAGTTTGAACTTACACAAATCTTACATAGTGTAGAGTACGGAAACACACCTATTGTATCACCTTTAGCGTGTTTAGGTTTTTTTTTTTATATTAACTTTTTGCGTTATAATAAAAAAAAAGTAAGAGGCCTGCTAGTTTACATATAAAACTGTTATTGAGTTCAAATTAAAAAGTTATTGAGAATACTATATAAAACATTAAGTTCATACGTACCACCCTTCGAATCGATGTTTCTTAGGTCATACAAGCGTAAGCATGTTTACTATTTGACAAGGATAAAGACTAGTTTTTAGATATGAACTTGGAAAAATATTTTGAAAAGCATTTTGTCAAGGATTAGGACATGTATTTGGACGGACAAGGACTTAGGTAAGGATTTGGATAAGGACTAGGACGTAGAAGAAGTTCTAGGAAGGAGCATACGAAATGCCGATAGTTATATCGTTTCAGTTATCGATAAATTGTCTAACGACGACATCGATGACAATAATTTTTGATAATTTCTCGATCATTTTATGTTTTTAATCATTCAAAAACTATCGTTAATGATATCGAGAACGGTAATTTTATCATTGTAACTATTGAGAACGAATCAAAAACGATTATTTGTCTATAATAAAAATTCTAGTGACCCACCTTGGACTCACAGAGTGTAAACTACGCTAAGAGTTACCGTATGCCTTTTTGGTTGAGTACTTGCTACGCAATGTTTGTGTTGATTTTTTACACGAATTTAGTATAGTGTATGTGTTTGCGTTTGCGTTTGTGTACATAAACATATACTATATATAATGAAGTGTGCACAAAAAAATCGCAACGTTTATTTTTGTTCACTGATATAGATACATGAAATATGGGCACGCAAAAAGAAAAAACCAAGCTAAACGAAAATTAAGAATTGTAAAAAGTTCTTCATATTCCCACTGTGTTTGTCATTTACGTTCTTATAGCACTATTCTGTAGAACCATGATACAATAATTTAGAAGGTAGCCTTGACAACTACCTTTTTTCTCACGTGCTGCGATCGGGAGTTGTCAAATCAATACAAAGTTTAACTTTTCAACTGTTTTGCTGCTTCTTCGTTTTCTCTTTTCAATGTGTTTTTGACAACTCCAAATCGCCAACAAAACTGTCACTCCTACCTTGTTCATCATTATACCATGTGTAGAACTAAAAATTACTGTAATAACATGAAAATCTTCATAATATAAGAATAATTTTGTCACTTTGTCACTTGAATTTTAATAACATGCTCTTTGAATTGCTATATGAATTTTAGTATTAAGTTAAAAAATTAACTGAAATATAGATATTTTTTTTTTGCAATAAAAGTTTTAATATACTTATATAGGGGGAAGTAATTTTTGTGTTTAACAAATATACATTTATATATCTATTGAGACGTATTTCTCAAATAATCACTTCATTATTATATACATTTCTGCTTTTACGCTGCTGTTTAAATAATTGTTGTAGCTTTCTTTGGGCGTATCATTGAAGAGTGCATGTTGATTGAATGAATCATATTGAAGCGATAATATTTAAATTAACATTTAGTACTTGAACTGCTTGAATGAGTGACGAGCATTTATTTAAATGCATACAAATGCTCGCTAATTTCTCACAATCAGCGAAGCAAAATAAATACAAAAATTAAAAAACATTCCTCCCTCAGCCTGACTAATGTTGCCGTATCGTAATTTACGATATTCGAACATATGAAGTAATGAAATCTAGTTTTTGTAGTCTTAAAGATGTCACTTAATTTATTTTCTCTAAAAAAATTGCATGATAATAATTAACCTATCATGTACGACGCTTAAATTATTAAAAATCATATGGAAAGTGAGTGTAGAAGTCGAGTTATCCATTCCAAAAATAGCCTATATAAGCTTTCAAAAATACGCTAAAAGTTTTGTTGAGATCGGATAAAGTCTGCAATAGAGTATTATTAGGTGCATACAAAATATCAATGGGATCTCTTTCGATATACAAATGTATGTATATGAAGACAACTAATTAAATTCAAAATAAATTTGTGACTATGTAGATGCGATGGAAAATAATTTAAAATTGTGAACAAAATGCTATTTTAGTAGAATTATTTGCACTTGTCTAGACTTGAAGACTATGGCAGTTCATTAGCCAGACGCTTGTCTAACACGTATGGAGTCAGCTATTTTTATCAGGAAATTTTCATCTAGAAAATGATTTTGTTTGGTTATGAAATAGTGCACATCGAACAGATTAAGAAAAAAGTAACAACTATCAAATCACCACTTCAGTCTTCAAATCAAAAATGCATTGAAAAATGAGAATTTCAAGATTTTAGCATAACAACATAATTAAAATTTTTCGAAATTATGCGGAAAAATCAAAAAAAAAAAAAATAAAACAAATAGAAGCTGATTTATAGATTTACTTTCCTATTTCCGAAAGATTTTCTCTTTTTCGCAAATGATTTCAAAAAGTTAAAACAATTTTATCTCTCAATAAAAATAAAAATCAGTAAAATCGATATATTAATTTACTTTCAGGTTTTCAATTTTCAAATTTATTTTCTAAGCCTTCGTTTCGTGGTCAAAAGCTCTGGCCTTATGGTACCGTGCATACTTGTGACGATATTTAATGCTAAATGATGCAGACATTTATATATGTTATATAGAAGAAGCTCTAACATTATCACAATAAATGTGTTATTTCCCACACGGCACAAAATTCAACTTCGATATCGAAAATTTAAAAATTTACGAATAGTTCGCGATGATAACAATTGAATTCGATATCGATTACGATTCGAAAAATATACGTTTGGCGGACGTAACGGTAATTTCGTAAACGAATATTCGCTTATGTTTCGAAAAATTATTCGTTTACAATTCCAAAGTGATTAATTCTTTAACACAAATGCGAAGATAATAATATTTCCTACTTTTTTACTGTAAGGTGGATACTTTCGGATAACTTTTTTGGCACTTTCAGAATTTCTTTTATTATTACAGACGCGATAACACTGGTATGAAATAACTTTCGATTTTTGATCGCCAATTAGGGAAAAATAAGAAATTTTTCTTCGATAAAAGTTCATTGCAAACGAACTTTCGGCGGATGGGTTACATACACGCTGAAAAATAATAGGCCTCCCCAAACATAATTTACAGGAAGTATAATCAGGCCGATCGTGAGTAATTTTTTCCCCCGGAATCGAAAAAGGGAATTTCCGCTTTTAAGATATCAGGTAAGACTTCACTTTTTCATTTTTTACACTCATGAATATTGACGGTTGATGAACAAATTTGCATTCAAAATTTCCAAAATTTCTTGAGCTTTATCTTAAAAAACGGAAATTCCCTTTTTAGATTCCGGGGGAAAATATTACTCACGATCGGCCTGAATATGTTTCTACATGTTTCTTGGAAACAACTAATCATAATTAATTCCACATATAATATGATTAATTAATGCAATTTTTATTTATATACATATATTGGCATCTTAACATTATTTAATTGTACCTTAGCACTTCCTGTTTGAATTTAAAAACAATATAATTTGTTTTAAATAAAATATGTTTTCATATAAATATATTGTAATTATAAATGGACTGAGAACACTTTTAGTATATCACTATTTGTTTGCTTGGAAATATAATTTAGTCAAGAATAACATTGAATATTCACGAACAAATATATATTAATTGGAGAATACATAACTTAATTGCAGTCAAGCAATTATTTTCCAAACGATAATTAAGAACAACATAATATATTTACCGATGATTACACTATATTTACTTGGAAACATGTTTTAGCGAAAGAAATGCCAAAAGTTTTTCACTGTTATTACAAAATATTTGCTTAGAAGTAATTGTTGGTTTGTAGCAAACAAAATATGTTTAGAAAACAGTAAATAAGTTTTTCTCGAATTTAATTATGTTGAGAAGTAACCATATTATGTTTATCCGACATTACAATAATTGCCAGCGAGCACCCGCTTTATCAGCAAAATTGCTTCAAAACTCACCTATTTTTACTGCTGAACCGCCTTAATTTTCTTTTATTTTGTTTTTTATTTTATTAATTTGAAAACACAAACACTTTTAATTTAAACAAACATTTTCAGTAACACTTTTCACAAGAGCTAAACTTTTCAACACGTTTGGCGCGGCTGCTTGAAACTTAAAATGACGCCAAGACTTGGCTGCTGTTAAAAGCAAGCGGATAAAGCAACAAGGTTTTTGCTATTTTTCGTGCAAGTGCAAAAGAAACAGATATATGTATGTCTAGGCGAAACACATAAAAGAAAGGAGTTCTGTTCGTTTTAAATTTGCAGAGTTCTGTTCTTTTTGAGTTAAACAGTGATGCAAATATATTTTTATTGGGTAGAAACACACAATTCTATTTTGTCACAAGCGTATTAATGTAAACGTTAGTTTTTTAGCTAAGGCAATTATATTAATGTTAGACACAACTAATATCTTCTTATATCGAAAAATAATGCTATTGAAGGAAAGTTCTTAATCATTAGGTGGTTCCCTCTGAATATTTTGTTTTTGAAACGAAACATATATAAACATATTTTTTCTCTGCGTGTATGCATTGACAAGTGTTAATTTGCGGCACAATATTTTAGTAACGATGCAGCCACACGTGATAGTACTGGCAGGCCAGCAAAGGATATGTATTAACTACGAAAATGTTTCAAATAATCTACAAATCTACGCTGCGGCCACACGTGATAGTAAATGTTCATTTGCAAAATGTCGTCGAAGGCAAAGGTTCGACCACTTTATTATTTCGGCCGCTTTTATTCAGTGTTGCCTTACATGCCAACACAGCACGAAACTTTAATGGGATAAAAATGGGGAACTAATTATTTTGTAAAATCTGTTTATCAATATTTTACAAAATGAAATACAACTTATTCATATGATATTTTATGTGTCAAATAAGGGCAATTAAAATAATTGCATATATTTCACTACAAGACATGAAAGAAAGTGCATATTTAAAGTTCGAATATTTTAGGGAGGAAATACAACAATGTTTCCTTACTTCGATTTCGCACTGGCTGTGGTTGTCAAAATGCACTGTCTCAGTAAAAGTTGTTGCCAGTGGACTGCCAGTGATGTCAAGGTGTGAGCAAGGTTCATTAATGCAGGTTAAGTCACTTGAGAGAAGCTCGGTCGAACTGTCAGAATGGATAAAAGGAAATCAAGAAAAAAAAAAACTGAATCTGTACAATTTTTAGCTAACAGCTACTTTGACAGTTCGAGCAAAGGCAGAAAAAGAGTGATTTTCTCTCAAGTGACTTAACCTATATTAATGAACATTGGGTGTGAGTGTATTAGTGAAAAGTGAGAGTGTATTGAGTTTTTCGAACTGTTACTGTCTTCGAACTGGCACGCGTGGCTAGGGGGTTAGTTTCGACCAACATATCGTAAGTAATCTGACAGCTCAGTTAGTAATGGAAAAAACTTGTAACCAGTATTTTGGGTGCTAAAATATCGCAGCATGCGCATATTTTTTATTTCGATATAAATGTGAGTTAAAAACTTTATTTGAATTATATGAAAGATACGACATTATATGGAAATTCACAGATCTAAGAATAAAAGAAATTTTCGATTCAAAGTTGCATTCGTTAATATTGCAGCATGTACTGTTTCCAAATCAATCAATACAATCAATTATTAAAGCTCAATTTAAAAAATGCCTAAAAGTATGCTAATGTTGTGAAAAATAGCTACGTTCAGATTCAAGTTTTTAGACCGTACTGTGCTTTCAGAGTACTGAACGAAAGACTCAATTCAATCTTAAACGAAAGAGAGAACTACTGATTGTTGATTTAACATAAGTATGAGCTACTTAACTAAATATGCCTACGTGGCCGAGTAGTAAAAAAAAAAAAAAAAAAAAAAAAAAAAAAAAAAAAAAAATTCACTTCAAAAACATAAATAGTAGCTGATTTAAAGATTTAACTTTCTACATGTCTGTTGATAAATTCACGTCATAGATCCATGAATATATTCTCGAAATCATGTTCAAAATTTCATCATTATTATTAGGCTTACACTCCAAAATGGCTCAAGCCTTGTGAAACATGCGTAGATTTGGCGAAAAGTTATAGTTTTGCAAGCATTTTCATGTTGAAACTATTTTTTGAAGCGAAGCGTTTTACGCCTCGTTTTGTAATTTGCTTGGAGTGAAATCTGAAAAATTTTCGACAGAGCTTTTCTTAGAATTTTATGGTTTCTTCATTGCTTGCATTTATTACAACAAGAAAATTTAATACTTTAATATTAAATACTAAAATATTTCTTTGCCCCCGTGTGGATTTGAACACGGACTCAATTGATTACGAGCTCTATACGCTATACACCAGGCCACCAAGCTGTGATGGAAATAGTTGTTGATGCAATATTAAGTGCAACTGAAGCTATGTTTTGCAGCACATCCAATAATCTATTAACATGTTTTTGTGGTTCGGGTAGCTGCTACAAGATTTTTGTGGTTTGGGTAGATGCTGCAGCAAGTGGTTTGCTAAAAGAATCATCAGAGTTGTCACTTTTCCACAATTGTGGTAAATCCACCACTTTTTGGTTTCTACCACTTTTATCACCCACTATATGCATTTTTCCAAAATGTACCACTTTTTTATATTTTTATATAAAAATTACTGATGATTTTATTTCTTTTGGTATATAAAGAGTGGAATACAGTACTGTTTTAAGAACATTATATGAGAATTATTTGCAATAAAACTAATTAAGCGGGGAAAAAATTACTTTATGGTATATTTTTTATGATTTGCTTATGTAGGGCTCCAGTCGAATTTTTTCTTAACAAGAAAAATATATTCCAACTTTTTTTAAAATCTATTACCCATTTTAGACTCAATCTACCACTTATTACCACTTGTGTATCCAACGACGCAACTGTGTTTTTTTATAAATTTTTATCTTCGAACTTGGTTTGTGACAAAAAAATAAATTTTTGGAAAAAAATGATTCATGAAATTCATTTAAATGTGCCGATGGTGAAAAAAGTGCCTACCAGAAAAAAATCATAAATGACTTAAAAAAAGAAACTTTTCGTTCACTGTTTGTTTTTGAACTTGGTTTGTGTCAAGAAAATAAGTTTTCGAAAAAAAAATTAATCATGAAATTCATTTAAAATTACCGAAAGCGCACATTAAAAAATACTTTATTTAAACATGTCCGCCTATCTGTCCGTCTGCCCATCTGTTATCACGATTACAGCCTTAATTTTAAAGCTATCGTGATGAAATTCGAAATATAAAAAATATATTTATATATTATTGGGTGTTTTTATTACCAGAAATAATCACTAAAAAATATATGGCTGTACCTGTAAAATATTGCTGGCTGTACCATGTTCCACACATTCTGTGATGATCTATGATTCATCATAGATTCTATGATCATTCATAGATCATTCTATGATTCATCACAAATCTGTGATGAACCCTGCCAGACCTCGCTCCAGTAACATAGATACTATTCTCGTCTAACTGAGTTTTTTGACTTACCAAAAAATATGAACTTTGTTTTATATAAGCTTTAAAGTTCTGATAGTCCATTAATACTAACCTTAAATATTAGCCAAAAAAAAAAAAATAAAGCATAAAAATTTCAAAAGGTTGGCTAAGGGTTAAATTAAATTAAAGTAATGAATGTTTTTAAAGCATTCGAATATACTTAAATATGGTCGCGGTGAGGTTTAGCTTCCACCCTGTCCAAGATCAATTGCTTACTAATTTTTTTAATCATTTTGCAGCTAAAAAAAACACTGAATATTATTGTTTTGATTGAATTCATATAAGGCTGGCGTTGAGCGAACGTGCTGGAATTTCAACTTATTTACTTATGCAGCGATTCCAGTACTCGATGCGTAATAAAATTTCAATATAACCAAGATACCAAAAAAGGTGTAGTTATTTGTCTTAGTTTTATTCCGTTTTGAAAAATAACTCTGATGCAAAGTATTTTGCTCAGTGACCAGCTACTGCTGATCAAAATCTGTAAAATTTTTCAAAAAAAGTCCGCTAAAATATGATATTTTTTTTAATTCTGTTAACTGTATATTAATACAGGGTGTCCCGCAATTGAGTGCAACTATACGTATTTACGTAGGTGAAAGGTTATGTCGAGCTGAGAAAAAAATCGTAAGGGAGGGGGGGGATCTATTTTTACATTCTTAGGAGCTACAGGGTTAATTAATATTTCACGACATATGTTCTGGCTAAATAAATTTCAAAAGAGAAAAAATAGATATTATTATAAATAAATAATAAATATTATTATAAATTATATAAATAAAATAAAATAAATATAAATAGCCATTTCGCTGATTTTTTCATGTGAAGTGCCAAAACTGGTGATTTTTTGAAATGTTTGTATGGGGAACCCCACAGGGGGGTTATAGGGGGTGTGCCACTGGCATGGGTGGGTCAAGCCTCCAAAGTTAGTGGGGGTCGGTCATACATTTGGACTCGATTGGAGCACTCTAAATGGGTCAAAGTGGGATTTTTCAAAATTTGCCCCTACCCAAAAGTTCGACCCAAATTGGGGGACATCAGAATTCGTTTTAGAGGTATGGTTCCTTCGGCAAAGTTTCTTATTTTGATCCCTAGAATACGATTTTCACAGAGCATTGAGCGATTCTTAAATCGACCCGCCCTATTGTGCATGCCACTTTCATAGAAAGTTTCAGTTTTCGCTAGTAAATGACAGCAAAAGTCGTCATTAAGGCGTTTGGGAATCCCACAACAAGTTTACAAACTGGGCTTGATGATACGTATATAGTATCATCTACACATTTTAAAAACTATTTAAAACATTACACAAAAAAATTTTACTTTATATTAACCGGAAATGAGTTATTTTCGAATAATTCGTTGGACTTAAAAGCTTCTCAAAAACGATTTTCTCTTTTTGTAAATGATTTCAAAATGTTAGAAAAATTTTAATCGTTGTCGGGTTGATTTTAACCATAGAAATTAGAGATAAGGAAGAGGTGTTCTGGACTAAAAGTGAGGCATTTTTGTATGTTCAGACTATTCCACAAATATTCACTCCGGATTGTATTCGGTTGTATTCGGCGCAATTTTTTGATTGGAATAGTTAAAATGTTAAGTCAATGATTTATGATATATAAATTTATTACATAATAAATATATATTACAAAAATAATTCTTTGATGTAAAATTATATAAAAAATTGTGTATGCATGCAACTACTTATATCATGAACTAAATATATACATGTGAGTTCATTTTTAATTTTTACATTTGAATTCCTTTGAAAATAATGGTTCTATGTAGTTTTTGCCTTACTGTTGGCTTCTCATTATTTTTTTTTTTGTAATATAAAAATATCTTGTTCTTAAAAATACTTCAATAAAGTTTTCAGCACTATGTTATAATGACCGGACGACTTAATATGGCTTTAATATAGTGTTTAAAAGTTCTAAGTTCCTTTTCCGCAATTGTGCAAACATCTTCAACCGATTTAAATGAAATTTTTAATTAACCCTTTGATTTAAATTTAATTAAAGATTGGTGATTCATTTCACCATCCAAATCTACTTTGCATTCATTGCATTTCAAAAATGAATATTTTCGCTTCAATATGAGCGAACTGAGCTAAAAAATAATTATTTATGGTATATATCAATCCAATAAAAAACAATAAACAAACAAAACGTATTAATATTAAGTTACTCCAGTGACAACAAAGGCGCCCTGAAAATATATGACACCATGAAAAATTAATTCGCCCCTGAAATCGTGCTTGTGCTTCGACAGATACGATAGCTTAGTTATTTTTTTTTTTGTTTTGCTCTTCTAGCGCAAATGTCAAAAATTTCGATCACTGACATCTGAAAAAATGCCGCAGTATACGTACAGTGTATGTGAGCAGCAGCACAACACGATTACACGATTTAAACGAAAAGGTGGCAGGCTTTTTTACATCTGACATTTATCTACAATCGTTTCAGTTGACAGCTCAGACAATGGAACAGACTGAATTGAAACACAATAGCAAACAACTGCGTACAAATAAAGAGTGCTTGGTTAAGTGAATTGTTTTAACGATTTTTGCAAAGAAAAACTAATTAACAAATATAGTACTGCTTATTTATAAAAATATAAACCATAAAATGTCGCTTGGACTTGATTGCGCGAGTGCTGCCCCAGCTGTTGACCAGGGTTACGTTGGCATACGTTTCTGTCAGGAATGCAACAACATGTTATATCCAAAGGCGGACCACGATGTCAACGTGCTGCTCTATGCTTGCCGGAATTGCGATTATCGCCAGGAAGCTGATTCCCAGTGTATTTATGTCAACAAAATTATGCACGAAATTGATGAGTTGACACACATTAATCCAGACGTTATAGCTGATCCCACACTGCCACGCACAGAGGACCATGCATGTCCGAAATGCTCACACAGTGAGTCGGTATTCTTTCAAGCGCAGACACGTCGCGCTGAAGAGGAGATGCGTCTATACTATGTGTGCACAAATCAAAATTGTACCCATCGTTGGACTGAGTAAGGCGATTACATCCATTATAAATATGTAACTATGTATGTAGCTTGACAATATATATATATACTTTCATTTTATGTATTTAACATATAGAAATAAATGACATTTCAAATTAATTAAAATCTATCAATAAAATCGAAATTTGTTATCATGGCATACTGTGGAGCTAATTGTTTTTACTTCGGCATACTTTTTTGTGTTTAAAATTTTTCAAAAATTCTGGATCAGATTCCAATTGATAATTTTTAAATAATTTTAAGTTATAAAAGTATACATTAAAAATTGTTGTAATTGTTATTAAATTAATATAATTAAGTTATTTCAACAAATAACTATAAACTAATAATTTTCAAAATATCTGTCAAAATCAAATGTTTTTTACATTTACATTTGATACAAATGTACATTGGCTGCATTCCGCCAAGGCGAGCGCTATTGTAGCGATGGATCATTTTACGCTGGATTTCTCAGAATGCGTTGCTACGTCGAACGTCAGATCTGTTGACAACTGACGTTTGACGTAGCTTGTTCGCTTTTTTTGTTGAATTTAAAACCTAATTTCTTTCTGCTAAGAGGTTTACTTAATGCAAAACGTAGTGCTAGAGATGCTAATGGATGATGGTGTTGATATGGCTATTAAGGAGCACATTTCGGACCTCATTCAAACATTGCAAGGGGCAAAGCATAGTTAAAAACATTAACAATAGCACAAGCCACGAAAATTTGCATTTATTTTAAGCGTTTCATTTGAGTGTTTGCAAATTGGCGCGCAAAAAGCGGTTAAATGACATAATTTGCAACTGTTGAGTAAAAGTAGCGTAATTTATTTCGCTAGGTAAAATTCACATCGCTCGAGAGTATACAGCTGCCGGCGCTGTCAAGTGTGAGCCATTCACCCGAATTTTCTTGAGCGCTAGTGTTGGCAGAATGCAGCCAATGTTGTAAACCAAAGTAATTTCGGCATAATTGAAGATGAATGGAAACTCAAATTAACCTTTTTTTTTTGTTGGATTGTTGGATTGTTGGAATTAAAGATATGTGTCGCAACGAGTAGACGTGTTTTCATTTGCTCGACAATAGTTTTAATTTTAAAGTGTTTAATTAAACCTTATATCTTAAAGCCGGTGAACTACGTGTGTTTGATCGCCATCCTCTTGATTCGTTTGAACGGGAGTATGGATTTTTAACTGATATTAATAATTATTAAAACTTTTGTGCAATTATAATTGCTACATTAAGTCGAGGTTAATCGTTGTTTCCCGCTTTTTTAAAACCAACAATATAAAAAAAAAAAAAGTAAATAAATAAACACAAACACAATGTCAACTAGAGCTAAAGCTTTAAGTGCAAAAAATCTGCCATCAACTCCCACGCAAGGTGCCTCTCCCGCTGCCAACAGTGCCAATAACTCAGCTCTTACCCTTGATCAGCTGGATGACCGCCTAAAAAAACAAAGTGAGATGCTCATTCTCAGTTTTCAAACGGAACTAAGCCAACTCCGCAATGAGCTCAACGCAAGAATGAAAGAGATGGAAAGAATGTGGCTTGAAAAAGTAAACAACATCAACGCTACTCTTACTCACGTCGTTGAGCGTGTCGAAAAACTTGAGTCGGATGCTGTAAACTCTGAAGTAGCTATGATTGAGCGTGTCGAAAAACTTGAGTCGGATGCTGTAAACTCTGAAGTAGCTTTGATCAAAGAAGAAGTTTATAGTATGCACAAGCTGGTTGCTGATCTTGACCGGAGAGAAGTTGCAGCTGATGCTGTTCTTTTTGGAGTCCCGGAGAACTGTGAAGAGAACTTATCTCTCTTATTCAACAAGCTTTGCTTCACAATCGGCTGCAGACCTACTCCGCTTAAGAGTGTGTTTCGCGTGAGAAACAATGCACGCAATGCCAAAAGCACTCCAATCATTATGAAGTTCTCTAGCTCGTATGAGAGGGATACTGTTCTCCGATCTGCAGCGGCTTATCGTAGATCTAATGGGAAAAACCTATCGCTGAATGACTTAGGACTCAGCTCTAACACAAGCATTTATTTAAATGAGAGCTTGACTAAGCGCAGCCATCAACTTCTGCAGAGTGCAATCAGACTGAAGCGTCGCAAACTGCTGTTCTCTGCGTATGCGAAGAAGGGGCTCATCTATGTGAAAATGATGGAGAATGGTGAGAGCTTACTAGTTGAAAGCTGTAACCAACTTTCTGCTATTGTTGCGGGTGAGCAGGATGACATTTATCGGAAATGAGCTTTTATGTTAATAATATTTTAGTAATTATAACTTATGCAAAGATTTTTCTGTTTTCTTTCTTATGTATTTTCTCCTCTGTTTATCTCTTAATTTTAGCGAGTTTTGAGAGAAAACTCATCTGTTTTTTATTTGATACTATTTTCTTTAATCTCCTTTTTATGAATCCAATACCCGTCTTTACTCTACTTAGCCTACCTAATGTTTCTGAGTGCTACCTGCAATTTAATGATTGCATCTAACAACTATTGCAGTGGCGGTAATGAAAACAGTAAAATCTTAATAAATGTTTTATGTAGAAGATATTCGGGCCTTAAAATTGTACATTTTAATGCTAGAAGCCTAAATGCGCATAAATTAGACTATTTAAAGTTTGTATTTGAAGATTCGTCTGTCGATATCATATGTGTTTCGGAAACATGGTTTTGTTCAGATATTAACAACACTGTGCTTAACATTAATAATTTCAATCTGTTTAGAAATGACAGAACTGACAAAAGAGGAGGTGGAGTTGCAATTTACTGTCGAAAAAACCTGAATGCTGTGATAGTAGGTAAGTCCACTGGTGACACTGCTGAATTTCTAAATCTTTGTGTATCTGACAAAAATACAAAAATCCTTCTGTCGTGTGTTTACAATTCTAACAAATGTAATAGTTTGAATAACTTTTTTTCTGAACTCTCTGATATAGCAATTGACTTCGACTATTTTGTTGTATGTGGGGATTTCAATGTCAATCTGTTATGTAATGATAACATCGCAAAGTCTATGTATGAAAATGTTTCGTCTGTCGGTCTGTCTATTGTGAATGATACGATGCCTACCCGTTTTTCAAATATTAGTAATCCTAGTCTTTTGGATTATTTCATAGTCTCTGATTTATCGTCCGTTCTTTTGTTTGACCAGATTTACTTCATCTCTGACCATGATTTAATCTTTTGTACACTTGACATTCACCTAACTCGTGCCAATTACTCAAAAACTATATCATACCCAGATTTTAAAGCCATAAATTATCATGCCCTCTTCAATGATGTCAGTATAGTGCCCTGGGCCGATATTTGGTTTCTGTCAAGTATTGATGAAAAGGTAGAACTTTTTTCTAATATGCTTAATAATCTTTTTGTTAATCATGTTCCTACTCGTACCATGGTCATAAAAAATGTTTGCTGTCCATGGTTTAATAGTTATGTCAAAAATGCAATAAAAAAACGTAATAAAATGCATAACAAGTGGAAAAAGAATCCATCACAAGAAAATTGGGAGATTTTCAGAGTCGCCAGAAATGCTTCAGTCTTAATAACGAAACAAGCTAAAATGAACTATTGCTCTGCTAAACTGAATACCGCACTTCCATCTAAAGTGTTGTGGAGAAATCTAAAAAACCTAGGAATTGGAAACAAGCCTACTGCTGACTGTAACGTGGATCCTGACATTCTTAACAATTTTTTCCTCAATAATAATTGTGGTTTAGTAAATCAAATGATTGACGATGTACTGGTTGCACCAAATTTTCAATTTTCTGCCGTAAGGGAAAGTGATGTTAACAAGTCCATAATGAAAGTGAAATCAAATGCTGTTGGTGAGGATGGTATTTCAATAAAATTTTTAAAAATTATTTTACCCCACGTACTACACTCGCTAACGCATATCATTAATCACTGTTTTACAACGTCTTGTTTCCCTCAATCCTGGAAAATTGCAAAAGTATTGCCTGTTGCCAAAAAATCATCAGCGCTTGAAGCAAACGATTTTAGGCCTATAAGTATTTTGCCCTCCCTGTCGAAAGTGTGCGAAGCTTTAATGGCTGATCAAATTTCAGAATTTCTGAACAGAAATAACTTGCTATCCCCTTTACAATCCGGTTTCCGTGCGGGCCATAGTTGCACAACTGCTACTTTAAAAATATTAGATGATATACGAAAATCCTACGATGAAGACCAAATTACTTTGCTATGCTTGCTGGATTTCTCCAAAGCATTTGACACCGTAAATCATTCATTACTTTGTCAAAAGCTGAAATGCTTCTTTGGTTTTCAAGCTAGTGCCGTAAGCCTTTTAAGAAGCTACTTGTCAGACAGATTTCAGAGAGTTAGAGTAGGTGTGAAGTGTTCTCAATTTAAGTTAGTACGCAGTGGAGTGCCCCAAGGATCTATTCTTGGTCCACTACTCTTTTCAATGTTTATAAATGACATCTTCTCCATCTGTAGAAATGCGTCCATGCATGGTTATGCGGATGATGTTCAATTGCATCTCTCCCGTAGAACGGGTCTTGTCGAAGACCTATGTTGTAGACTAAATGAGGATCTCTGTAATATTTATAAATGGGCCATTAGTAACGGTCTGCAGCTAAATGCGCTTAAATCATATGTGCTTCCGATTTCAGCCTCAAAAATCTTTACTGAAAATATCCCACAGCTGTTTATAAATGATAAAAAACTCAAACTTGTGACAAATGTTGTAAGTCTAGGTTATCACATAAACTCAGTATTAACCTCTGCCGATCATGTGAACAGCATAATACGTAAAATATATTGTGTTTTGAGAAATCTACGAATGTCTGCTGATTTTACACCTGTAGAAACTAGACGTAAACTCGTGATACAGCTAATATTACCAATTGTTACTTACTCGGAACTCGTTTACGGCAAATTAGATTCGCGATCTGAACATAAACTACAGGTAGCATTCAATCATGCAACGAGATATGTCTATGGTATTCGAAAATTTGATCACTTATCGCAGTTCAGGAATGCTATTCTTGGCTGCAGCATAACTAACTACATTAAAGCCAGAAACTGTATTTTTCTCCATAAGCTTATGCATACAAAGACTCCAATGTACCTCTTTGATAAATTGCAATTTTGCCAGTCAACTCGAAGTAAAATGCTTTTAGTGCCTCATTTCAAATTTTTAAACTCAACCAGACTTTTCTTCATTAACGCCGTAAGATTGTGGAATTCCTTACCGAACCACTTAAAATCAATTGATGGAATTGGAAGCTTTAGGCAGGCTATATATAAATATTTTACCTAGCCACACGTATTGGAACTATCTCACTACATTAAATTTTATTTTCTTTGTTTTTATTTTTTCCTTTTATTTATTTTTTCTTTCCTTGTCTCTTGCATCTATTCTGAACAATTTTCTATACACCTTTTGTTTTAATATGTTATTTTTAATTGTGTAAGCTAAATAATTCTTCTTGTTTTATATAGACTCAGAAATAATTTTACTGTAATATTCTAATATTTTACTCCTAAGTTATTACTTTGTATATTAAAAGAACTTGTTCTTATTATACTTAAATCATAAATAAAATTGAATTGAATTGAATTGAATTGAATTATATGTATTAAGACCTTCTGAGTCCGAATCTGAAAAAATGTTAAACTTTCCCGAATTGAATCATAGAGGGGCCAAATATAGGAGTTGGTCCTGTTTTTTACCTGTTAACATTTTGTCTCAACACACCTAGCCCCCATCTGTGCCACCCTTCTGTGGGTCCCCATATAAAAACCACAAAAAAGCGATAATAGTCACGCCTAAATACGCCTAAAGGGGTCAAATATATGAATTGGTCCTATTATTTTTTGCCCTTTAAATTTTCTTCTCAAAGCACCTACCCCCCATCTGCTACCCTTCTGTGAGTCCCCATATAGAAAACACAAAAACTTGATTATAGTTCATAACTCTCTCGAATTGACCCCTAAACGGGTCATATATATGCAATGGTCCTATAATTTTTTCCCCTTCAAAATTTTGTCTGAACAAACCTACCCTCTATCTGCCACCCTTCTGGGGGTCCCAATACAAAAAACACATAATTTGTCGATTAAAGTTCATATCTCTCCCGAATCCCTATGCCCTAATGCCCTAGACCACACTTAGCCCCTATCTGCCACCCTTCTGTGGGTCGCCACACAAAAAACACAAAAACTGTCGATTATAGTTTATATCTCTCCCAAATTGATGCATGAGGGGTCAAATATATGAACTGGTCCTATTATTTTTCCCCTTTAACATTTCTTCTCAACTTGCCTACTCCCCATCTGCCACCCTTCTGTGTGGGTACCCATATAAAAAACACAAAAACTCGATTATAGTTCATATCTCTCTCGAATTGATCTCTAGAGGGGTCATATATATGAGCTGTTCCTATTATTTTCCGCCCTTTAAATTTTCTTCTCAAAGCACCTACCCCCCATCTACAACCCTTCCGTAAGTTTCCATATAAAAAACACAAAAACTCAAAAAAAAGAGGAGTCAAATATATGAGTTGGTCTAATTATAATTGCCCTTCAAAATTTATTCTGACCACACCTACCCCCTATCTGCCACCCTTCTGTAGGTCTCCATACAAAAAGCACAAAAACATTGCTGTGTTCTGCTTGCCTGGTAGCTGAATCAAATATACACGCATTAACACTGAGGACAGTAACAGTGATGACGATAAAATTTGAGTGACGTTAACATTGCTGACGCGAATTCATAACTTTTACCCCTACCAAAAGTGCTCAACGCGCCTAAAATAATTTACACTTCAAAAATTAATATTTTTCGGTGAAAGAAGGAAAAATTTTCCGGTAGAAAGTAGTTTTCATTGTGACAATTTTAGAATTTTTCAATTTTTGTCTTATTTTTGAGATTTGGATAGAAACCAATTAAAAAAAAGCAAATTGGCCATTTCAGCCCTTGAAAGAACTTTGACCCAGCTTCTTTAACCGATACAAAAAATAAATAAAAAATTTTTTATTTTTTTTTAAATTAAAATTTAGAATTAATAGAAGAAATGAAATGACGGGGTCTAAATTAAATTTGTTTTATTCTTAAAATAGGTAATAATAAATCCTTAAATTTACAAATTGTTATTTATATTCTACGAGAAAAGAAATAATTAAGCTAATTTTTTTTATTCGCTACAGTAGATTTCCCCCTAAGGATCACTTAGGGAAAATTCTTGATAGAGGGGGTGAGGTTTTTTTATGAATATTTTGTCTAAATGAAGTAGTATTGTCCATTCAATATCATCATTAATGTTTTTCTAAATCATTTGTTTATATCATAAACATATTTTTGAAATACCTAATTAGTTCTTAATTACTCTTCGAGTCCCTAGCAATATTTGGCTTAATTTTAAATGGGACAGATGTTACTGCATGACACTCCGCCGAAGTGTGGCAAGTCAGCCGACATAAAAATTAAAAAGAATCGAGTTATAAACCTAAGACAGACAGACAGACAGGCCCGCAGTTCCACCAGCCATCATTATTAAAACAGACAACAATTCAAATTGAGCTCAGGTTAAGTCGTATTTTTTATACACGTTCTAAAAGAAACCTGAAAGTAGTAAAAAGCATGAAACGTAAAACATCTGTTGCAGATGTTTTTGGCAGACACGCATGCAGGCAGGCAGGAGCATATTTTCGGTGATAATCAATCGAAACTAGTTGCCTAAAACGGTAATGCGTTGACGAGTTCTTTAAACATAGAAGTAGTATTGGGCAGAGTGGGATGGACGTATCGCAAGCAACACGGTCCTACCACGACAAAAAACAGCATGCAATACGTTCCAGACCCTCTTCATTGTCTACTGTCGCATGCAACCCTTATTGCAATGTTTTTTTTTTAAGTTCTCGTAGGTTCGGTGCAATGACTTGGTTATCTTGCAGTTGGCATGCGCCAGAAATTATGCTACATTGTTTGTTGTTGCTTTTCATGTTTGTTGTTGCTCTTCGTGCTGGCTGCATCCAGGTGCAAAAAGGATTAGCAACAACACAAGTAGGTAGGATAGGCTGACAGCAGCAGACTGCAGCATTTGGATGAATGCATTCGTAAGAGGATCCTTTGGGTATTTTTGCAGCAGTATTGGTAATGATTGTACTCCAAGTTGTCTGCGTATAGGAGCCTGGTTGTAGACTCGTAGTAGTATTCGTATTTTGCTTATATTACCAGAAGAAGCCTGTGTGCTGTATGCACTATTGGGGTATGAATTAAACCAACATCTGCCTGCAGCAACCACACAATTGCGTTTTACTGCTGCATTTGCACTGTGTCGCAAATCGTGAAAAAAACGAATACAAACTGTTCACAAAATTTTATTTAATTCAAGTTTCATAATCATAACACATTGGAGGCAACAGCAGCATAACGACATCTGTCGCAAATTTTTTCCATTAATTTTTTATAACAAACTTTTTGTGATATTTTAGTAACGACATAGCTCGACGAAAAGACAACAACAATTAAAATCTATCTTCTACATACAGGGTGTCCCGCAATTGAGAGCAATTATTTACGGAGGTGAAAGGTTATGTCGACCTGAGAAAAACCTATGGGAGTAGATAGATCCCCCTATTTGCACATTCTTAGGAGCTACAGGGTTAATTAATATTTCACGAATTTGATTCACGTTATTGTTTCAAGAAGAAAAACTTATTTACAGAAAACTGCAAATAGCTCAATGCAAAGGCAATGAAATCACCTTTCCAACGGTATATCAAAAACTCCACCAACTTAACCGTTATCGAGCTGTTCTCGTGTGAAGATGCAATCAATCGATTAGCACAGTTCATATTATCAAACTCCATGGAATTCCATGGAATTTTCACGTTGTTCTATTGTGTTTGACCAATTATTTGATGAAAAATTTGATAATGTGAATTGTGCTATTCATTCCATACGTGCGGAATGACTTTTTGTTTCTTTATTCATGCTTGTTTATCCGGAACGTTCCTTTTTGTGTTTCTTTACTCATACGGCATATTCCGAACGCATTCTTTTTGTACCATCAACTCATGACCACCAACTGAGGTAGAATAGAAAGAATATTCCTTGTGTTTTAGGTTATGTTCAATGTTATTGTTTAATTGAAGGCAAAATGGCATAAAATTATAGTGGTAAATTTTTGCAATTTAAAGCTTTTAATTGAGTTTATTGCAAAATTGCATATATACAAAAAAATATACATATTTGTATTCATAAAGTTTGCTGGTTACCAATAACAGAAATGTGTTCTTTTCTTTCCAATTTTGTTTCTTTTTTCAGTCTGTTCTGGATAAACAACGGCCTATTCTATTCCTTCCGTTCTTTATCTGGAATGAATAAAGAAATACCGCTACAATTAGTTATGCAGTAGATTATACCATTATTTTCTAATAAGTATAGTTTTTTTAGTACAGTCAACTTTTTTATTTTTTAAGATATGTTTATGTTTTTGGGGTCATTAAAAAAAAAATTTAATAAATTACAAAATTGATCATGAAAAAATTTAATTTATTGCCCAAACTTCTGAGAAATTTGCACTCAAATTTGAAATTTGGTAGTTTCATCCGATTGATTTAATTTTCGCACGAGCTCAGCTCGGTAACGGTTAAGAAGATGGGGTTTGTTGGTATACCGTTGGAAAGGTGATTTTATTACCTTTGCAATGAGTTATCAAAATAAGTTTCCTTTAAGTTAGTTTTTCTGCAAGAATCAATAACGTGAATCAAAGTCGTGAAATAATAATAAACCCTGTGTAAGTCGTGTAATAAATAACCCTGCGTGACACCCTGTATATATAAAAATGAATGCAATTATGGGGGTCTGTGGATATGCATATGTGTATATCACGTATAGACTCCAAAACCGCCGAACCAATCTTTACGAAATTTTCAGGTAGACTGAAACAACATTTTGAGAGTGTTCCTGTGAAATTTGATGTTGATTAGACAAGGGGGCGTGGTACCTCCTCTACAATCCAAATTTGCTCTATAGCTCACAAACCAAAAAAAAAAAATGCTATATGTATATCAGACGGTTTTAATCGTAAAAAACTAAAATGTAGTAATTTTGTTCATATGGTTACTGTCGACAAATGTAAAAAAATGGGCGTGGTCGCACTATATATAAGCCCACTTTTCAGAAATCATTTGATTCCTGAGATGTTCATGTTTTGATAGTGAATCTTGGTATGCAGGTGCTATGGGGCCAAGTGACAGTCACTATGTATATAAAAATGTTGTCACATCCACTTTTTCCGCCCAGAAATTAGCAAAAATGCTTTATATCAGTCTAAGATTTGGTAATTTAGTTTATATTATTACTGTCAGCAATAAAAAATGGACGTTATCGCAATATATCTAGTCCTTTTTTTTTTAAATCATGCTTATTCCTAAGTAATAGGTTGTCAAAATTGGTACAAAGTAGAAAACGAAAACAGTGAGAAAAAAAAGTAAAGAGTTAAATATACAGGCAATTGACAACCTATGATCACCGTTTGTGTGAATGTAGCCAGCTGTCACTACTACATTGTTAGTTGCTTCATGTAGATTCCATGCGATTCCATGAAAACGTAGTAATAATCGATGCATGCTTGCTATGTGGGTTTATGAAGCATGTGTGTTTATGTAGAAGAAAGCATGGCAGAATTATAAAGCGTGAAACAGATTGCGATGTAGTTGTAGCGGTTCCATGTAGTAACCTCATCAGCTGTTCAGTGTGCAGCACGCTACGCCAAAAAATATGTCCACAGTGGCATGAGCGCCTCAGAGAACACTTATTTATAATTTTTTTTGATTTTACAAATATTGTTAATTCCGAACACTTATTTCGGTACCGAAAACGTTTGCAGTATCGATTTGGTACGCTCAATCCTAAAAAAGTATCATTAATACAATTTTCAGAGCAGCGTAGTACTCAAAAGTTAAAGTTAGCTTAACTTGCGCTACAACTACAGCTACGAGCCACAGACGTACCACGCATTCTGTGTGATTCCGTGCATTAAGCATATATTTAGTTTTGTCAGGTCATACAACGTAATACAAGCTACACCATTCTGGTTCCCACTTAAGGTAAGCTCAAGTTGGAGTAAAAAGGAAGCTGTATGTCAAAGTCAGCTTTTCGAATCAAAGTTTCCCATGGCGACATGTTATAACTTCACTTTCAAAGCGAACATCGAAGCGAATTATCGAAGTGGCAGCATGTTTAATAAAAAGCAACAAAATTGTATGAAAAAATGAAAGCAATGTGATATTTTATCGAAATTATCGCCTGTCAAAAGTGCTGCAGCATACCTATTTCGACAAATTGTCGAACATCGAAATTTACGAAGTTATAACATTTCGCCACTGATTGTTGTAGTTGTTGCCTTTATCATTTGATGTTTATGGTCCTCACAACATTGTTGGCCCTCACAACAAAACGGTATCATAACAAAAAGCAAGGCAGCACTGACAGTTCTTTAGGTGATCAAAATTTGTCAAAAATAGTTAAAGTAAAGAACGCAAAAAGTAAAAAAAAAATTTAAAATACATAGGCAAATGACAAGGTATAATCGCCATTATTGAGAAAATAGCAAGCTGTCAGGGCTACCTTGTTTTTTGTATCATGCCTCCTTTTGTAATGTCATGTTTTGGGCTTATGATTATGCATGTAGCATTTTTCAGCAGCAGTTTTCCGCTTCAGCACGGACTATAAACGCGGCCTAAAAAAGTTAAGATTTAAAAATTTGTTTTCAACATAGCTGGCATTTATGGGTGCATGCTCCACTACCGACACCAACAATATCTTTTGTTGTTTTCAAATATTCAGCCTTTTCGTATATTCATACCGTGGACAAACAATGGTCGATGCAAAAACGATGGCGAAACTTCTAAAATTTGGCTAACATGTATCCGATGTGAGACATGCGGCATGGCAATACAGCTGGCAATGCTGAACACTGGAACCAGTCTTGCCAGGTATCGGAAAAATAAAGTCCACGTTTTTGCTCACAAACGAATTATTTTCTCTTTTCTCGGCAAAAAACAAAAAAAGAAGTGTGCGTGCCAGCTCCGACGCGCGACTGGAGTTTACTCCTCTAGATCGATTACCTTGGAATTTGAGATGTATATTAAAGGTAATGGGGGTGAATGAAGGCATCTCTTACTTATTAGTAACAGGATTGTATACTTTTTAAATTTTGAAATATATTTATTACATATATTCATTATGAGGTAAATTGATGAATTCATTAATAGTAACGTCATTATTAAATACTGTAATATTAGATTCATGGTAATCGTGAAAACACAGCATCAATGGTTGTACCATATCTAGTCGTTCCCATTGTTCTTCCAGAAACTAAATCTAAATTAACTTCTTCTCTCAAAAATTGTATCAAGCGCAATCCTTCATCTGTATATTGAAAAATTTCCTTAAAGTTTTTGTGATTTTTGTTATAATTGTTACTTTGGTAACAATTGTTATGATATAAGAATACGACTATAGTGGAAGCCACTGATTAATTCTTTAATCCACTAATTAAGCCACTAATTAAATCTTTTTTTTTTAAACAAAGCTTCAAAATTAATGAAGTTTTAAACTTTTTATCAAAAGTCCTGAACAGTTTCTAAAAGTCGATTTGAAAAGTTAAATATATTTTTAGAGTTTTTTATTCTATATCAAAATTTTTTTATTTGGATTGAAAAATAATGTTTACGAAAAATATGCCCATTTGAATCAAAGAAAAAAATAAAAACTTGTTTCGTTCTATGGTATTTTTTTTTCTGGGAAAAAATTCAGCAGTTTTTTTTGTACCTCTTCGAGAAGTCTACATTTTTGTCGTTCATTCTCAAAAAAAAAAAAAAAAGGTTTTGACCTCCTACATTGAATAGTGTTCTATTATCGAAAATGTTGATCTCAAAATAAAAAAAATGCAGAATTTTTGCACTCAAGATGGACGGTTCAATAATAATGCACTCAAATGTTACTAATTGTATAAAAAAAGTGACTTGTATGAAAAACATTTAACATTTTCTTAAAATTTGAGCTTGTCAAGAATGACTCAAATAATTTTTGCTAAATATTTCAGTAAATTGTTTACTAGGTATAGACATAAAATTTCTTAAGAATTAATAGTATTAATTCCTTCATACTATTAATAAAATTTAAGCCGAACGAATTTCAAGTTTTAAAAAACAACAGGCAACAACACAACATAATTCAAAAAAATATTGCATTTTTGTCTGAACTTTTCTCGGCTAATAACAGGTCAATATATTTTGAGTTCGGGTAAAAATGTAAAAAATTCTGCTCTCAGAGGGCAGTATTTTTGCCGAAAATATTAAGCCATTAAGTCGAAAATCCCGACAGGAAAAATCGCGTCATCTGGCAAGGCCAACTGGAACACTGAATTATGAGAAACAACGAGAAACTTCGTATATTTGTGATGTGCAAAAGTTTAGTCGTTAACGTTCATCCGATGTATTCCGACCAGTGAAATATAAGTTAAGTAGGAGTTAAAGTTTAAATTATCTGTTACATCTATTTCTATTTTAAAACATTTTCACTTAATAAAATATAAAATCGATTTCTAAACTCGTGCAAAGAACTTCTCAATATCAATGAAATAATTGTGAATGATAGAAAAAACGCGACAAATTTTCTTATGTTTTAATTTCGCTGTGTTCCATTAAATGTATAGTAGAAAGAACAAAAAAAAAAAAGATCGATTAACATAAAAAACCAAGTGAAACCTAAACTATCTAACTACACAAACAAAAGTAAATTTATTTGTGTTAATTTAGCTTAATTTACATAAATTACTAAATCAAGAGGAGGAGGAAAAACTTTACTTTTACATCTCAGAAGACTTGTGGATATTAATACTTGGAATTTTCATACCAAGAGAAAATTTCTCAAGGTATGTTTTTGTATGATTTGTCGTATGATATTAAATAATTTTGCAAGCTAAATGTTTCCATTGCTTAATTTATTTTTATTGTTGCCGTAGCTTGTTTTTGATATTTTTAGTAGTGTGAGTGCTTTTGTTATAATAAGCGAACGAAGTAAGGTCGTTTGTTGAATATAAAAAAATGGCTGCCAAATAATTGCCACATTGTCTTTGAGTTGGTACCCCCCTGCATTTTTTTGTAATTCCAACGTACTGCTTTATTTAAACTAATATATGCCGAAAATATATAAAATACAAAATGATTAGCATTTTACGTCAGCATTGTTTTTCTGGAAATTCTATGGAAATTCGATATCAGTCTGGGCTTTTTTTTTGCCATGAACTTCCAGAGTTTCATTTAGTAGTAGTAAAATTAATACTTTTTTACTTCAGTTCGTTTTAGCATTTGGCAACTAACTCAAACTATTGGCGTTTTCGACACGATTACGATTTCCTGGGCGCCGCGATTTGAAAGTGTTTTCTTGTTCAAAACAACAAAAAAATAGGTTTTGTCGAAAAAAAAAATCGATACCAAAACTAGTTATCGATTTTTGAAAACTTTTTCCTTGCTAAATAACAACATTCCGTGCACGGGTAAATTATTACATCTTAAAGAAAACACCATAAAATATCAAAAAAGTCATATGCATTACGAGTATATACCAAATGAAAGATACAATTTAAGGCTTCAATAATGTATTCATCATAATATGTACATAGTAATAACGATACTTTTTGAGAAAATTACGGTAATGTAAGCAAATTTTTTACAAATATTTACAATACAAATAGCAAATATTTTACTTTTACCTACAAGCAGCTATAAAATGTGAAATACTGAAAGAATTGGGTTTATTTAAATCTTTTCGGAAAACTTATTATATCGTCATATGAAATCAAAAAAGGCGTAAGTTATATTTCAAAAATTTTACAGGAGAAGCAAACACTTTTTAAGTATCATATCATCAATTTCGGATCTATGACTGTTTTATTGATCCTCAGTTATGTTTTTTCTTCCTATAGTACACAAGTGTCACACATATCATTCCTTGGTTTAAATTAGGGCAAATAATAAGACGAATTACATTAATAAAAAATAAAAGGTGCACTTCACTTACGGCTTTTAGAATGTTGTTAATCAAAACGCCGTTTTTAGATGTAGGAGTGTTAAATTTTGCAGGAACGTGTATTTTGATATGGTGCATCATAATCAATCATAAAGTCAATTTTGATTTTTTGGTAACTTACGGCTTTTTTGATTTCATGTAACGATATTGTCTTTAAAATGTTACCCTAATCATCAATTTTGGTTGTATACTAAGAAAAATATTGACGCCTTTCTTAGAAAATCATATAAAAATTAAATTATTTTAAAAAATTGATAACTCGATAAATCAATTTTTCCTTTGGCTATTCTTATTTATATTGAATACATTGTCAAATTGCGGTGCCCAGGAAATCTCAATATCCGCGTTTTCTTTTCTCGCAAATACTGAATTTTTTGTGTTCTCTTTGGGAATTCTGAATTTTTTCCGTTATTTATTCAAGCAAGAAAAAAATTCTGACCTCTATTGAATTGAATCGTTTGCTTTTTCGAACATGTTGACCTCAAAAGTAATGAAAAAACCAGACTTTTTGCACTCACGATCCATGACACAAGTAACAAGAAAGTATTGTCAGCTGGCTATTTTCTCAGAAACGGCGAATATAAATGCCACCTCCGTTTTTAGTTTACTTTTTATATATTTTTTTTTTAATTTTTCAACCTATATTTTATACCATTTTTGACGTTTATATTCGTTAAAGAACTGTCACTACTATCTTGTTTCGTCAATCAAAATCGACGGTTCGAAAAATCTGCCGTTATATGCTTGCTGAATGTAAAAAAAAAACCAGGAAAAATATCAAACATTATACTTGTAATTCCATTAAAATTTGAGCTCTTTTCTGGGAAACGTCAAGGTTGACTTTTGATTCGACTGAAAAGTCGAATGATTTTGCAGTTCCCAAAACAATGTCATTGGAAAAATGTTGCATTTTTGTGAGAATTTTTCAATTTAAAAAAGGCCAACCATCCTTTTTTAACTTAGGTCAAAACGTTAAACATTTTACACTCTCAGAGAACTCTTTCTTTTTGCCGAGAAAAAAAATATATGACTACGAAATTCGCTTATGCCTTGGGTCTTGATAGAAATCCTTAGTTTTAGAGTTTGATCCAAAATCTTTATCGTTTGGCTTTTCTGCAATAATGTGACCTTACGTTAAGATTTTTAATTATTTATCAGAGTTATCAGAGTTATACAGAGTTATCAGGAGAAATATGTATACGTATACAACTTAGGGCAGTTGAGTCTATCGTTCATATACGGAGTCATAAATCCTGTTGAGTAGCGGAGTTAAAAATAAAATGTGTATAATTTAAGAAATATAACTTAGTACCATCTATCTTTGATGGTTAGTAGACAATTGTAATTTTACCAACAACAGTTCCAAAATACAATTATAACTTGGAAATTGATTTAAATTCATTTGTGTTCAAATGAGTTAAAAGTTAATTAAATAACTTTTTACAGTCAATCTAATAGATCTAATTTCTCGGTCCAATGATAATATTAAGCCTTTAAATTTGAAGCCATTATTTAAACCTAAAAAAATACTTTTGTACTTAAATCATTGGATTTTCGTTGAACTCGGAGTACCATCAATAAAATCAAAACATTTTTCGGTTACATATTAATTTAACATTTTATATAAATAAAAGTCAATATGAGTTTTTTGTACTTCGAAGATATAAATAACAATAATCGCTTCTAAAAGCGTGGATAACACGAGTTTTGAAACTTAACGACTTATATGTACGTATTATCGGTGCACAAATACTTTGTTAATTGTACAAAGTTGTAACAGACCGACCACCTCATAAATATTTTAAAGAATTTTGTTAAAATATCGGACTGCCAAGTGGCGAGATTTTTCAGTTTTTCATGATTTGCGACTAAAACAGGATGGAGAAAAAATATTGATCCAAACGTAGAGTTAGTAAAAAACCTTTTTCTTTAAATGCTTGGAACCACCTTGTCGGTCCAAAATATATAATTTTAAATGCATTTCATGTCAGGGAAGTCTTAAAACGATTAACTTTTATAGAGACAATCTGGTTATCAAAAAAAAAAAAAAAGTTTTGATTTCTCATTCCAAATTTTGGGTTGGTTTAGAATATAAATTTACAAAAAATTTCAGAAAGCGGACATGAACTACCCAATTGAAGCTTAACAACTCTGCTATGTAAAGTAGTTGGAATAGTAATTTTTTTGTTGATTCAGAGAGATTTTGATAAGAATGAAAATGGAAAACTATTTATAACTAATTCATCAAAATGATCAACTTCACCCTAACTTCAAACTTTATAATAGTTCCCGACCTGTTATAATTTAATCATCTTTTTACTACTATTAAGAAAACACGACCACACTTTTCACTGAACATTGGTGAGCTCACTATAAATGAGTGAATGGCTTTGTTGTTGTTTTATTTTTGCTGTTTTATACAATTTTTTAGTAAATAATGCCCCCTCCCCACTGATGATATCATTACCTTTTTGAGAATTGTTTACATGGCAAAGCCAGTTTCCGATGCTTCCTCCCCGCAACCATAAGCTAGCTTCTCTCACAGTGAGAGTGATTATAATTTTTTCAGCTGAAAATAATGAGATAACTTATTTATTTTGTTGTATTGCTTAATTAATTACAGACGCTCGAAATGGGTGAGGTCACATGGTGATCGTGTGAACGCTCTCTTTTATATTTTGTTCGTTGGTAGTTCACACGATGATTGCCAATAATGTTGGGTATTTCAATTTATTATTTTCTTCCTAGCAACACTGTTTTGATCGCTGATTTCAGTACTGCACAGTGTTCAAAAATTAACAAAATTTGATCGCTCTACAGTAAGTGATGATAACTCAGTGGCGGCTATCCAGCTACGACTAGATATAGTTATTTTCCAACATTGCCTAGGGCGAAAATTTTAAATTTTCCGGTTAACCAGGAATCAAGAGTTTTTATTGATTTTTCGAAATTACTATCGAATTTGAGAATACACAAGTATGTAAGTTTACAAGCTTACAAAATCCGACCATTGAATTCGAATACTTGATACGTTTATCAAGATTAACTCTAGTTTTCAAAATAAAGAGTGCTTTTAATTTTTCATGTTTTGGAGTAATTTTTTTTCTACAAAATCATCGCTTTTTAACAAATTACTGCAGTAATTTAAAACTCATCTTAATTAACAAGCCTTCCAATACTGTATCAATAACTTCTATATCCGTTTTAGTTTTTGAGATATGGGTAGTTAAACTGAAAATTTATGATTTTTTTTTTAAATTGAAATTTGTATCCAATTTTCTCGAGATTTGTTGTCAATGTATGTATACAATGTTTGATTAGGATGAATTATTGCGATGATTTTTTCAAAGAAATTATTTTTGAAGCTTGACTATTTTTCAAAAATAATTAAAAAAGATTTAAAAAAAAATACATTAGTTTTGAAGCTTGACTATTTTCCAAAAATAATTAAAAAAGATTTTAAAAAAATTAATTTCTTAAAAAAAAAAATCAAAGACAAACAGTTCATTAATATTTTTGTTAAACTGAAATAATATTGTTAATAAATGTTTTGTCTCATGAAGGGAAATTAAAAATGCGACTTTGAATTTACATATTTTATTTATGTTTTACATCAAAACCAATTTTTGTGCGATTTTTTTTCGACCACATTAACTGTTTTTGACCTTTTTTGGAAAAAGTTTTTAGAAATAAAAATGTCCACCTAACGGCACTGTTGAAATGCTATAAAAATAAAATAGCTTTTATTAAGCTATTAGACGAAAAGAATTTAATGAAATATAATAAAAAACAACAGATATTTGCATGGAAAATCAATATATTAATTTCCAATAGTTTTTTTGTCATTAAAGAGAGTTGAAATACAAAAGGTTGAATTAAAAAATAAATAAAAAATAACAAATAGAATTCGCTTTATTTAGGTTTGCGGTGTATGGAAATTTATATTGAAGCTTTATTAAATAAAAACTTTTCCCATCAAATATATACAAATAGGGAAAGATAAAACATTTTTATTTTGATACACATTTTGTGTACTTTTTTCTATAAAAATCTTTGTGTAAATAAGTGAATTTTTAAATTAATTTAAATTAACTTTTTATATTTTCTTAAATCAAAAATAAGTAAAATTGACCAAGTTGTGCCAACGGACTACTCACAGTATCGTCTAAGTGCTGTTAAAAAACACAACAAAAAAAAAAAAATTACAATAGAATTTGCTTGTGCACTTATCTGACGCCATCATATGTGGCTTTCATATCATATGTACCTTCCGTTTGTTACCAAATTAATGTTTGTTTCCATGAAAAATAGTGATGTTATTTTGCAAAAATAAAGTTTCCGTTGATTTTGAAATACCATTTTGAAATCCTTAGTTATCGATTGAGCACATATAAAAAAATTGGTCAACCTTAGATCTTTATCCCCTATCACACCAGATTGACACCTGGCCATCTTTCTTCCTTGTCAGTATAGAGTCAGTTTGAAGAGATTCTTGAATTCCACAGTTATTAGAATGCATTTAAATATAATCAATTTGCGTCATATTCGCTTTGTTTTCATTTTCGTACTGTCATGTAATGCACATTTTGCAAATTACATGGATTTAAAATTACAGTTTAAAATTACATTTTAAACTTTTTATCTGTCAAATAAGAAATGGTTAACTTTTATAGTACAGTACATTTTGAAATTCACAAAAAGTTTTTTCGGAATTCTATTAGTAAAGCAAACAATTTTTAAAGATGTTTAAATAAAATTGTTTAACTTTTTTTCTTACATAATATATGACAAATTGGATTTAGTTCATATTTTATTATTTAGATGAAGCGCTTTGTGGTTTAGAAATTTTAAAAATTTTTTAATCGTATTTTTTCTATGTTAATGTCACTGTCTGTGAACATCGTTCTCTATCTGTTTCTCTCGTTCAAATACGTTTTTATTTTCTGCTACACATACGGTGACCATATTTCTTTAATCAAAATACGGAACACAAAACTTTGATAGAACTCAATATAATAAAAAATCTAAGGTTTATATAAATAAAATTAAGTGCATTTAAAAAAAGATTTAACATGGTTAAGTTAATTTTTTTTTACTCTTTTTCGCTTGCCATTATCTACAAAGAGGTGACGACCGATCATAAAAAATATTTCTATTAAAAAAAATTTGCTGTTAGATAGGATTTGAACCGGTGTTCTTTGGCGCACGGGCAATGCACTTTTACCATTACGCCATCGTTGCCAATGTTTATTTGATATTAAAGCTTTTACGACCAAAAATATCCTATCTCCAAAAACTTTCTTTTCTAAAAATGTTACTTCTTTAAATCTATTTCTCAAAACCTTATAGACGGGGAGCCAGCAATCCCGAAAGTGCACTTGTATGGATTTAAAAATTTTTTGTACTATGAGATAGTAAATAGCAATTCAAATAAAATGAGCCAAGTATGACGGGTCTATCCTGGCACCAGTATTTTTTTAAGGATTTTTTATTATTAACAAACAGTAAAAATTTGCACTTATCGTGGAAATTAATTTTAAAAAGCTCACTTTATTGTAAATTTTAATGGCTTTTAGCAAAAAATGTTATGACAGCTTTCATTGTGGCGAAAAAATTGTACCACTTATATGTTTTAAAGCTACAATAGAGCTGTCATACCATACGCTTCGACGTTCGCTTCGAAAGTAAAGTTATTAAATGTAGCTACTGGCAAACGGGCCAGTTATGTTATATATATATATAATTAATTTAAAATTATGTCAAAAAGAATTTCTGCAATCTGTCATAAAGCGTGAAACAAAGAAAACTTAAGTTAAAAGATCCAACAGATTAAATAAAAAGACTTGAAAGATGAAATTAAAGCAATGTGTCAATTTTCAAAAACCAATTTTTCATTTATGTTCAACAGTTTCTCCGTCAGACGGTATATATTACATTTATAAATTATAATATATGAAATTTTGATAATGCAAATTAGAATAAAAAGTGTATATAAGAAATTAAGAACACAAAATGCTAAAATAAAACTAATATGCAATAATAATTTTCTGAAAACAAAGATTTAAAATCACAAAACAACGATTTATAATTTCATTGTTAGATTTGTCAGAATTTATCCTATTTATTGTACAAATAATTTCCTTTCTTATTATTTGTCCTACATTTCTCAATTATACATAAAAGTGGCAATGCTAAAATACATTTTTACATTCGAGGTCGTTGTGGTGAATCTCCTTACCTTACCCTACCTTATAATTGTATCATGTGCGTATGCTCTAAAAAGCGTAAAAACGCTCTATATCCGTCAGTATTTTCTGATTGACTTGAAAATTTAACACAATAATCTTGAAATGTTGTACTTACATCTGATAAATATTGAAAAAATCGGAAAAATCGAAAAAATAAAAAAATAAACAAATAAAAAAATAAAAAAGTAAAAAAATAAAAAAGTAAAAAATAAAAAAAGTAAAATAAAAAAAAAATAAAATAAGAATATAAAAAAATAAATAAAAAAATAAAATAAAAAAAAAAAAATAAAATAAAAAAAAAAAAATAAAATAAAAAATTAAAAAAAAATAAAAAAATAAAAAAATAAAAAAATAAAAAAAAATAAAAAATAAAAAAAATAAAAAAAATAAAAAAAAAATAAAATAATAAAAAAGTAAAAACAAAATAAAAAAAAATAAGTAAAGAAAATAAAAAAAAAATAAAAAAAAAAAATAAAAAAAAATAAAATAAAAAATACTTTACCCCCTCCTTAAATATTTATGTGAATAAATTAAATATTTTCCTTACAACACGTTATTTTTGCGTATTAAAATTTGCGTAAGTTATTAAAATCAAAATTGTTCAATTGAGTTGTCGCATTCTGATTAAGGTTGCTTGCCTTGCCTTTTATTAATTAACCTGTTATTATAAGCAAAATTTTACAACTAAATTGTGGTGGTCGTGGCATAATGGTTAAGGTCCTTGCCTTTTAAGCGAGGAAGCCCAGGTTCGAGTACGCGGCTGGCGCATTGTTTTTCGTTTTTTTTTTTTGTTTTGTTTTAAAAATTTTAAATATTTACGTATTTGTTTTATGCAAATGCTTTGATGGTTCAAAAACGACATTGTTTTTGGGAAAATTGAGAAAAACGCTTTTGGATAAATTTAATACTTTTACCCTTAGTGTGTAAATAATATGTTTTTCAAGACAATCTTTAATGAAATGTCAAGGATACTTTATATTAATATATTTTCATAATTAACGTTTGCATTAACTTAACCATTAAAGTTGAGCCGCATAATTTCTGCAATTTTTTCTACTTTAAGCATAGTACTCTGTTCGTTTGCGTGAAGTTTCGCTGGCAACATCTATTTATATGTTGCGTGAAAATTTTGACAGCAGAAAATGTTGCGAACGAACAGCTGATGTTTAGCTTAAAAATTTTGACCAAACCATTAAAAAAAAACAACAATTTATAGCAGAAAATCAGAAAATTAGGAAAGTTCTTTTATTTTTTTAATTTTTGGATATATAAATGTAAAAAAACCTGGACAAGTGCAGCTGGAAGTCGTCAACCTATTGCTGCCAGCTGCAGGTTTATGCGAGCACAAGCACCGAGAAAAGATGCGAGAGAAGATAGAGCAGCATGTTGGGCAAATCAGCTATACACTGCAATTATTAATATGGAAAATTGAAAAATAAAACAAAAATTATATTAATCTAATTAAAAACATACTTTTTATTTTGCTTGCACTTCCTTTGCCAACTTGAATGTAACTTTTTTTTTTAACTTTGACAACAACTGTCACTATTCACGGCAAAATAAATGGTCGGTTGAATTAAATTGTCACGAAAAGGATGGTGCTAGATGCATGTTGCGGAATATAGTACTAGATTTTCCGCAGCGAAACATAGTACTACTTTAACGAAAATGTTCTGAAATTTTCACGCTTGTTTCACAGCTGTCAAATTTTATATGGAGATTTGCGTGGAATTTCACGTGAAACCGAACAGAGTACTATGCTTTAGAGGTTAATATTTTTGAGAAAAAAACACGATTCAATTTCTGAGAAAAATCTTTAGAAAAGAATGAAAAAAATGCTGATTTTTTTTTTTTCGAGAACAGAAAACGTTTACTACATCATTTTTTTTATGTTTGTAAATTTTTTACTACATAATTTTACTACCATATAAATTTATTCAGAGCAAGATTTCACATCGGAAAAGTGAAATACAGAAAAATACTGAAGAATCATTTAGCTCGAATTTGAAAAAAAAATTCCTTCAAAACATGCTTCAAATACAGAACGGCTGGTCACCGTAGCTGTACGTTCATACATTTTAACTAATAACCTTCGACTATTTCTTGGAATTTTTGAGTAATTCAGATGAGTGCGAAGATGTTGATGCTCAAAGTAAACATTCGTTATGGCGTCGCTTTGTATTAAATCGAATTTTTTTTGTATTAAAACTAGTTCCTCTCCGAAGACGATGATTCTTATGTATTTGCTATGTTTTAGTTTACTACGTTTTAAATTTACCCAATTTTTTATTAATGCGTTTCTTTTTTATTTTTAATTTGATGATTTCTTGGGTTTGAGACTTTTTTTACCAACCATGAGAAATCATAAAAATGTTAAACTGGGGATTGTTTGTTTTTTTACTTCCGTTCTGAGCGGAAGACATGCAGCGAAGTATTCCATTAGCAACAATAATAATAACGAAAACAACAGAAAAAAAAAACGACTACATGTATTATTTCGCCCTATCAAGTCATGACGGAAACGTGTAGCAAAAAAAAAAAAAATAAAAATGTGTGCTTTCTATATATAAAAAATTCAACCCAAAGCGTTGCCACCTTTTAAAAATTATATTCTTCACAATCTATCTAAATTCAAATTTCTAGCTTAAAATTTATGATTCATCAATTATTTAGGTGTACAATTTAGTTGGAGAACCAAAAATGATGCCATTTTTTTTGTAGCGTTACCACCTAATATGCCAAACTATTGTTAAATTAAATTGCTTTGTTACTATCGCTGCCTGATTGTATGAAAATGTTTATTTTTATTTTCCTTCTGCTTTCTGCCTTCAGAAACTATATCAGCTCCATTCAGTTTTGCCATGTTCATTGTTTTAAGTATGGTCATATTTTTGTTTTTTATTTTTATTTTTATTCATATTCATTTCCTATTCAATATAATTTTACCTGAAGGCTTGTCATGTACAATTTTTCAGGCTGACTGCCTGCTTGCCTGCACTTTTGAACTCATTATTTTTTTTCTTCCTCGCTTATTTTATTTTTTTTTATTTTGCAATGCTTTCAAGAGAAAGTCTGCAGCTGTTGCATGCTGCATTAAGCTTTGCTGTGCTTTATGCAGTTTTGCAGCCAGATCCGTTAAAAAACTACTTTCGCAATCGAACCAATGCACAACGGTGCCGAACAATTGTTGCCACTAACACTAGATTGCAATATTAACGGTGGTCGGTACATGTAGTGAGATTGCTTATATTATGTTTTACAGTATCTAGAAAAAACATAAAACTAGCATTAAGGGGGGACATGACATTGGCAGTTTTTTAAAAACGTTTTTTTAAACGATTTTTTTTAATAATTTTGTATTTTAGTAAATATTCTTAAGATTCTAAGAAAAAAAATTTCATGGAAAAATGGCTGTAACGGGTTCGAAAGTTACAGCCGGATTAGTGAGAGCGCATTTTTAATTTTTGCGCTTCCTACATACGGCAGCTGTATGTAGGTAGCTGGTTTTACTTGCTACCTGACTTTTGGTGGTTGTTATTTCGTACCTATTTGAAGGGTGGGCTTTAGTTATTTGCAAATGTTTCAACTACTTGGTATCACCAGAGTTGCTACACCCGAATTGCTAAACGATTGCAAAAAACTATAAGAAACAGCACAACACAAGATAACGAAGGCATACAGTACGAAGCAGGCATGGCAGATTGAAGGTAACCTTTTTTTTCTTTGTTCACAAACTTTGAACGCGTTTATCTCGAAACCATGTTTTTCGTACTGGTTGCGGCACTAGCGGGTTCCTTTTTATGACGAAATTTTTTTTTTTATTTTTTTAAACTTGACTTATGACATGAGCTTTTTTTTTTTAATTTTTTTTTTCGATTTTTTATGAATTTTTAAAGTCAATATTTTTTTCGAAAAAAACACACTTTCAAATTTGGAACATCACCAAAAATTTAAAAAAATGAAAAAAAAGCTCGTGTCATACGATAACCAATTTTGTTAAGATTTAAAAAAGTAGTTTTTTTTCCAGATAGGACAATTTTTGCAACTCCCAGCGCTGCAACCACGAGGCCCCGTTTTTTCTCTGCCGCCAGTTTGGAGCTCTATAAAGCCATGTTGGAGTCAAAAATATATTTTTTTTAATTTTTTTCTTGTAATTTGTTCAATTCTCTACAATAATAAAAAAAATTTTGGAAAAATGTTTGTTTTTGACTGAGTTATGAATTTTTAAAACACGGTCTGTTTTCTCTGCCGCGAATGTCGTGTTCCTCCTTAAGGTGTTAGGTACTTTTACAAAAACTTATAAATTTTCTATCAATATTAAGGGCAGGGGCTCAGCTAGAGCTCATATTTTTTTTTCATAGAGGGATGTAAATGAACTTGAGCTTTTTGGCAGTTATTTATTGATTCTCTTAAACTGTAGAAAAACTGTTTGTTTTGGTGAATAAAAGTGTAATGTGAAGTGTCAATACGCCGACCAACATCACTTTGAAAACTAAAGAACTCAAACGGTCTCCATCACGATCCATCACGACAGCACGATCATGTCATCAAAAATTAAAAAAATAAAAAAATTTATAAATTATATTATTATTACTGAAGCTTATACCTTATTATTCAGTCTTAAATGAAAACGGATTTGCTTACAAATTTTCATAAATTTTCTTTCAGTTATTACTGGTATCTACTTAGATTTTTTGTCAAAACTCCCCTGCCCCCTAAGGTAAATCCTGGCTACGGGCCTGATGCTATATTTTATAAACTATCGAAAAATTAAAAAAAAACACTTGAGTTTCCTGGTCGAGTTTTATGAGAATCTACCCTTAAATGTTATTTCTGAAGCGAAAACTCTTTATTAAGTTAGCCTAAATTTTTGATAAAATTATAAAAATATTTGCAAAAGCGATATAAAAATAGACGAAATAAATAATTTTCAATGCGGTATTGTAAGCAATGGGTTAAGTAAGTTTTATAATACGCTTGCTGCTGAGCTGAGCCTAAAAACACATTGGAGCAAAATAGAAGCACGACTTGGTTTCTTTATTGCTCCAAAGTGTTTTTCGGCTCGGCTCAGCAACAAGCATTCACTGTGTTCGCAACCTAAGGTCGGTTTTCAGCCTCCCCTGAAAATTAATTAAAATGCATGGAATTCATTAATTAGAACAGTGGTGTCCAACCGGTAGTTCGCGGGCGCCTGGTAGCCCGCGACCCTATTTTTAGGCGCCCGCAAACAAAACGATACACAGAAGAATACGCACTTACCATAGAATCGGCGATTTCTACAAGCATGCTTATAACATGTTCAAGCCGACTATGTTTAACATGTTAAACAAAAATGAGCATTTCATTTAACAGGATCGTTCACACTGCCTTAACTCATTTCAAATTGACAGCGACAGTAACTTTGTAGTTGCAGAGTTATTTGTTTGCAGACGCTACCATTTCTTTCTGTGCCACTTATGCCGTCAATAAATTCTTCAGATACTTGCACAATTGTGTGCTCATTTGAAAGAGAACAGAACATCTTGCTGTTCTCTTTTTCGTTTTTATGAATTTTTATTTTGCTTCAAACTCTAAAAATTAACAATATTTCACTACGGGCTGCATTTATGGAAATACTTTGTTATATCAATACAGCGGAAGCCGTACTTGAGTTTATAACACTTCGCAGTGATATCGCATGTAAGAAATAGTTTGATTTTAGCATGCACAACAAAGCAATACAAACCAGATTTTAAGAAGTTATCTGAAAATGTGCAGAGTCAAGTATCACATTAAAATTATTTCTCTCACAATTAAACGAATGTGTCTGTATGTAGTTTACTTAACTTATCTGTATAAATTTTATAATAAATAGGTTGAAGTGGGTTGATGTGTAACACGTTTTTAATTGCTCCAATAAAAGTGTTAAGAAATTTAACTTTTGATTAATAATAAAATAAAAATCTTAATAAATTAAATTTCTTTTAATATGATCTCATAACATTATCTTTTAATGATTAGGTATTATGTTATTTTAATTTTTATTGTAATATTAAATATCGTACAGCTTCAAATTGTTAAATGCTATGAAAACCGCCTTTGTACAACAAAAAGAAGTTATTCTTATTGTACTAATGTATTAAATAAATAAATAAATATAAATATAAATAAATATAAATAAATTAATTTAAAGGCCTATTCCTTGCAGAAGAACCAATTCGAAGGTTTCATGGCTGTTGACTATTTTGGGAAACGGAGGATGTAGAGCAAAATGTTAAAATAAGGCTTTTTTAGTCTTTTTCAAATCGGTAGGGCGATGTGTAACACCGACAAAATTTTAGTTTACTAACCTGGAACTTTAATTTTGTATGCTCATTTTGACATTTTACATTTAGTAAAAGTATTATGATAAAAACTTAATGAAATAATAACAATAACTCGTAAATCAATCTGAATCTCATTGCCCACACACATACGTTACATTAAAAAAAAAAACTGATCGTTCACTTCAATAGAATATATAAATATTATTAATTGTAAAAAAAAGTAATATCAAATGCAAAATGAATAATCGTGGGAAACTTCCATATCGGAGTGACAATTCGCACAAATAAAATGGCTGGTGCGGTACTTCAGATAGCTTACAAGAAATAGGCGCTTGCATTTGTTGCATTCAAGTTCAATAATCTCGATCTTCTTCGGATTCATCTTTGATGTTTGTTTGGTTTTCTGTGACGTTTTTAGAGCACAGCTTTCAACAGATGCCGTTGATGTGGATGACATATCAGAGTTTTACGCTATTGCCTCTTTAATGGCAATTATAATGTGTGACACCAACCCACCGTGTGTGTTACACATCACCCCAATATAAACCACTTTTTGTTATTGATAGTATTTTACCACAATGTAAAAAAATTGCAAGATCTTTACTTATGTATAAATATATTAAACATTCCAACATTTTACATTTAACGAAAAAAAAACGAAAATGCCCATTTCAGCCCTTGAAAGGACTTTGACCGAGCTTCTTATGATCATTTGTGATGTTTTACTCCGACTCCGAATGGCTTATGTTCTCAAGAGGCTTTTCATGGCAGTTTTTACTCTCTGAGGTTTGCCATTGTCTGCAGAGAGGTGACGGTCGAACAGAAAAATGAATTCAATTGAAAAAACTTTCTGTGTCGGATGGAGGATTCGAACCTGAGTTCTCTGGCGTAAGAGTCACACACTCTACCCACTACGCCACGGCCACCACACACATTTTACATTTACTCACTTTTAAAATTTGGTGAACATTTTATCCAAATGCTATTTTTTGTAACATAAAAAAAAACTTTTTGACAAGTATTTTTCACACTTTTTAAGAACTCTAACTCTTGATGTTGTCAAAAGAAATATATCACAGTTGTTCATTCACTCATATGTCAACATTTTGTAAAAAAATTGCCGTGTTACACATCACCCCACGGTACACATTACCCCACCTCACCCTACATATTTTTATGAGGATGGGTGACCGGTACACCACTGAATAAGAATGATTCAAGCAGTATTAAGTCAATTTCAGGCTTAACGAATACACTCCATCCTCCTTCACCCAACCTCTTTTAGAAGTTATGGTTTTATACAAATTGATTTACAGTCCATAAATTATTATTTATCCATAGTTATTTTATCGAAACATGATCACGTTCCACACTATATTTTTATCCATTTATACATATCGCACTCCAACTACAAAACAGGCACAACTCAAAATTTACAAATGTTTACTTTTTATTGTTATTACCTCCATCAACTAACAAAATCGTTCACTCCTCTTCTTACTCTTTAATAAAAAAAAATCATTTTGTCATCATATATATTTTTAATGTTTCGGACACCAAGGCGGGTGGATTATATCCGTTTAGCCTAAAATTGATATAGTATTGTTTAAATGGGTCTTATTAATAAATACCAAGCATTTTGAACTCTTTTCAGAGTGTATCGAAAACGTCCTTATAGACACCCCTTCTTCACAAAAAGATTACAAACCAAGAATTTTGGAATGCTTCCCAGTGAACCAAAATTGCCGTTTTCGAATTCATTTATGAGCCTTTACAGGGAGAAACGTTCATTTTCTGCACTCATAAATGAACCGTTTTTGTATCATTCGTCGGACTATAATGCGTCTGAAAAGATAACCTTATTTTGTTTGGAAATGAGTTAAGAAATGGATTATTTTGATATTGGCATTTCAAAGGAGAAAACTCGTGATTGTTTTCCAATTTAACAAACTTTCAAATTATGTGTGAAATATAAACATAGTAAAGTTATTAATTGGGGAAGTTATTTGATTACTTTTTTGCATATAATGTTGTCGTGGTTTTCTTTCTATTTGGGCTTGATCATATTTTTTGATAGAAATCTTGAAATGTTATGATAGACTTGTTGATAGATGAAAAGGGAAATAGTTTTTTATACGTGTAGCAACGAGAATCAATTCGCACTAATGAAAAAGTTCATATTACATTTATATGAAGGTTAACATGTATGAAGGTTTAAATTATTTCTTTTTTTAGCTCGTTTTAGAACATAAAAAAGTAACATTTATGATTCATTTCTGAACTCATTTATGAACAAAAAATGGTTGGCTTATAAGAAATTGTTTCCAACTGATATGTTAAGAAAATTATTCTTTTTTGAAATAATTTAAGAACTCAAAAAAGAAACATTTATGATTCATTTCTGAACTCATTTAATGAACAAAAAATGGGTTCATTTACTACGAGGAATTTTTACCTACTAAAATGATAAAAAATTCATTCTTTTTCGACTCAAAATAAGTTTTTTATGAATTTCGCAAAAGAAGTACAATTTTTTAATACGTGAAAAAGTTTTCACGAATTTAATCTTCTATAGCGCAAGCTCTTTTAAGCGAAAAAATAAAAAATCAAAAACAACCTACCCAAAAACGTTCGCAAAACTCGTACCTTACGCAAAACCTCCGCTTATGGTTCAGTGGGTTGTACTTAATTATGCAGCACAGTTGTGTTCTCCATAATTAGAAAATTCCCCACTGAAAATTTATGTGTAAGTGTGTGGCTAATTTTTTGGGAAAAATTTTATATACCAATATAATCAAATTTTTATCTCTGAGGCACATGGTTGGCTTATAATTCCGCTATACTTTAAGTTAACTCACAAACAAAAAAGAAAAAAATTTGTTCGGAATTTTTTTCATTACAAAATTGAAAAAGTGAAGTTGTTTTTTGTTGAATAAAATGTTTAACCCTCCGATGAGTGAGAGGTCCCTAGGGACCTTTTTGCCTTTTCAAACTGAAATTACTCCTACTTCGGCCACTACAACCCCCCAAAGTTACTCTGTATTCCAAGAGTATTTTGTTGCGCATATTTTGGAAAAAAAATCAAGCCGATCGGATCATTACTTTAGGAGTTATTGAGGTTTTAGTGAGAATAGTACGCGGACGTGTGAAAAGGTCCGTATGGACCTTGTACTGAATTTCACTAATAAATGCATGTTTTTGGGCATCATTATAATTTTTTTATTGTTTCAACACATAATTTACTTGTTCTGAACACAAAGACCTAAACTCAAAGACATTAGGGATGATGGTAAAAACAAAAAATTCTAAGAAAAATTCGAAGACATGAACTTTATTGCTTTCAAGGAAAGGCACAATATTCTAATTTTATACTACTAGCAATAAACCAGTTCTTAAAATTTTTTGTTCTTAGTATTTTGTTCTTAGTATTTTTTGTTCTTAGTACTTTTGTTCTTAGAATTTTTTCTTAGAATTTTTTGTTTTTATCATCATCCCTAATGTCTTTGAGTTTAGGTAGACGTACGAAAGAGTATAAAAGAAGTTGTAGTTTCGTAAGCCAAATCAGTCAAAGTTTAGACAATGAAGAGTAAAATCGTGTGTGATAGAAACAAAAATATAAATATGGCAGATGCAAGTAATTTGGACGTTGCTGAAATTGTTGTACGCCGTAGTACACGTTACCAGCAAATGACTGCGGATGAAAGGCGTGCAGCTGATAGTAGATTTGCTGATTTGATGGACGAAGACATGGATGAAGAAATTGATATTGCTGCAATTGATAATTATGAAGTTGAGGATGATGAAGATCGCACATACCAACCTGCTGAAGAGTCAGATGCCGAAACTGAAGGATACGTCGAGCTAAATGAAGATACTGATGACGACGATGATGATGAGGAAGAAAATGATGGACAGGAAACGAATGAAAGTTACTATATTGGTAAAGATGGCACCCAATGGAGTAAAAAATCACCACCAACATCACGCACTCGTAATCATAACGTGGGCGACTTCACAAGAAAGAAACCAGGACCAACAGGAAATATACACGACCCCTATACAATAATGCGTTCAATCATGACAGAGGAAATAATACACATAGTGCTACGTGAAACAAATCGTAAAGGCAGGGAGGTTACAGCTGCATGGAATTTGGCGAATCCCACGAAGAAAAAGGAGTGGAAGCCAGTGGCAGTGAAAGAGTTTGACGCCTTTGTAGCTATTCTTTTGTATGCTGGACTCACAAGATCAAACCATGAACCAGCTATGGAATTATGGGGCGCGACGCGTTGCCCAATATACAAAGCTGCGTTGTCGTACGATCGCTTCATGTGTATAAAGCAATTTATTCGATTCGACAATGGAAATACTCGACAACAGCGACTCATCAACAGCAAAACTGCGGCTATTGACGATATTTGGCAAATGTTGCAACATAACTTGGCAGCAGCTTACACTCCTCATGAAGCACTAACAGTTGATGAGCAGTTGTTCCCTTACAGAGGCCGCACCCGATTCACACAATATATTCCGTCAAAGCCAGCTAAGTATGGTTTGAAAGTATGGTGGTTATGCGACTCACAGAGTTATTATCCTGTGAAGGGAATGGTATATTCTGGAAAACTGCCAAACCAACAACGGGAGATAAACCAAGGGCAGAACGTAGTGCTGGATCTTGTGGAAAAATATTTAGATGCTGGCCGTACTATATACAACAACAAAAAATGCGGCGTTGATATCATGGATCAAATGCTATGCACTTACAGCTGCAAAAGAGCAACACAACGATGGCCGTTGGCCATGTTTTATAATATGCTGGACGTCGCTGCATTTGCTGCTTTTACGATTTACAACGAAATGAAGCCTATAAAAAGGAGTGACAGACGGCGGTCGTTCTTGTTACTGCTAACGAAACAATTGGCCACACCAAATATCGAAGAACGTGCCCTGAACAACCATATAACCTCAAATCCAAGGATACGCAATGCGATGGAAGCATTCGATGTCAGGGTAAGAAAAACATCTTCAAATTCAAGAATAGAATACATATTTATTTGTTTTTTATTTATCTTTTCATTTCAGGTATTACCAAGACCGATGGAAGGCAATGCACCGTCGTTTGCGGCTAGGTCAAGTAGACCGTCATGTCGCCTTTGCCGTTCTGAGTACGGGCGGCAGCGGAAAACGCGGGCACACTGCTTCGGCTGCGGCAACGCTGTTTGCGGAGAACATAGCACACTTTTACATGACTGCAACACTTGCGCACAGGGCGAGGGAAGAGAAGTACACGCTCAACAACAATAATTTTTAAACTTTTTTATAATAGTCTTAAGAAAATTCAAGCAAAAAAAAAAAAAAAAAAATTAAAAAAATTTAAAAAATTATTTTTGTATGTAGAATTTAGTTATAAACAATAAAAACAAAAAAAAATTAAAAAAAAAATTTTTTATATGAAAAAAACATGATTTACAAAAAAGGTCCGTAGGGACCTTTTCACACGGCCGTGAAGTTCAGAACTGTCACTCATCGGAGGGTTAAACATAAAAAAGAATAATAAAAATGTATACCAATAACACAAAATATCAGCAAAGTATTATTGTATACTATCATGTGGCCAATGTTGGTGGTCTTGCCTGTTAGCTTAAAAATCTATGTTGATCATTGATCTCACGCTCCTCGTCGTACCTTTTATACACTCTCCACTGATTTCCTATTCCTTTAGGACCTTAACAATAACTGGAACAACAACAACAGCAGCAGCTTTAGTTTCAGCTGGACCCGCACATAAGAAATCTCTTCACACGAAGTTCAGTTTGTCTGTGTTTGTGTAGGTGCCTCCTCTGACAGGCACTTTTTTTTCATCCTGTCTACCAATATCGGCTCGTTTGCCGATGAACACGAATGCAGGGAGGTACTGAAGTACTGTATTGTATGCTTCGTTATCGTCTGTCGCGACTGCCATCACGTTGGCCTTTTTATGCTTGGGCAGAGCTGCGGCATCGGCGGCAGCTTGTGTCTAAATCTCAAGTATGGAATTCCCAGAATTGTAGTGATTATTATGTGCATTAATATGTTGTATTATATATAAGAATTCCTTGGATTTCAACGACCTTAACATAAGTCGCGAAGAGGCATGCTTTATGTGCTCGTTTGTAAGTTCGATGGTTTAGCTGGAGATTTCGCTGACTCAATCTCGAGCTACAGTTCCTGTGGTGGTGTTGTTGTTGTTTAAAAACTGAAACTAGTTCGTTTTTCGACTCATTGGTTAATGTTTGACTTGTACTGGCCTGATCTGGGCTTGTTGCCCAAAATTATGATGCCTATTTTGCGATAAGCGGAAAATAACCACTTTGCCCTGCGGCGGTGGTGGCGGCGGTGCCGACCACAAAGCTGACGCTCTCCTATTCTCATCTTGCATGTTTCTCTCCTCTCTCTAACGTCTACAGATTTTGTTTCTTTTAATTTGCTGCCTTCTCTATTAGCTATTTTTATTTCGTTTTTTTTTCTATTGACTATCATCCAATTTGGTGATTTTCTTAGATTTTCATTGATCTTTGCCGCCTACTTTAACCGTGGGCCATAACGTTAAATGATCGATTGCACCGCACGATCGATTTGAGCTCGATATCTGTCTGTACTGCAAAGTGTTGCCAGCTATTGCTGATTAAAATAAGCTAAATTGCATAAGAGAATCCCCTAAAATTCTAAAAACCCGCTATCATCCGCTTCATCCTTTTTTAATTATTATTAATGTAGCAAGAGATTAATTTTAGAATTATTATTAAACAAATATCAAAAAGAAAGAACAAATAAAAAAGGTGCAAAGTGTATATTTTAGTTTAAGACAACTAATTCATCATTAACACTTTCAGCTGTTGCCACAATATATAATTTTGAAAATATTTTTAAATAAACTGGCTCAAAAAAGAAAAAATCGGGCAATTATGAAGTGAGCATATAAATTATGTTTTTGAAAAACAAATTTTCTTTTATTTTTGTTTTCAATTATTTAAGTCTACTTTTAAAAACAACGATAACAACAATTGTATCTGACTATACATAAAAGGCAAGCACAATGCTCTGCACCTAATATCGCTCAAACTGTAATTATTTTTTGTGATTTTTAAAGTTTCTTTCCAAGTTGTAGTGTTCGGAAAAATGTTCAGCCTGAAAGTATGCACAGAAAATTAATTTGACACTTATCTGTGACATGCTTGCCTTTTATGTGTGTGTGCATACTTTCAGGCTGAACATTTTTCAACTAAAATTTTAGAATTTTTTATCATAGGATTGCCACTTCATTTTTTTTTTTATTTTTGCGAATTCGCTGGTGAAAGACAAAACACCAAAATTCTTTACAATTATTAAAAAAAGCACTATCGCTTCAAATGATATAAATAGACTTAAACCAGCTTTTCTGATTACAGAAATTTTTTAGACACTGCCCTCTACATATGTAAGCCTATTAAAAAAAGTGCTTGCCGAAGCGGGCGGGGTTCAGTTAGTTTCTTTATAAAAAATTAAAATGTTTACGATCAAAATTCATATCAAAAAACAACTCCAACGCAACGTTTGCTGTTTTGCATTTAAAAAAAAAGGAATCGAGAACTTAATTAAGGAAAATCACTTTTTTTACAGTAATTAAAACAATGACAGTAATTAATGTGCACCATGGGCGTAGCGAGTGACTTAGGAGGAACAGCTGTCCCCCGAAATATCAGAAAAACTATTATTTAGAACTATAACTAAAAGTATAACATCAGAAACACTATAATTGAAAACTACATATAACTACATATTCAAGTTTTTCCACTTCATATTCAAATTCCAGCTAAAAACTTTTTATAAATCAAACTTCAAACTAATAAAAAAATTGCTACGCCGATGATGTACACGCTTAGGTTCCGCAACATTTAACTTAAAAAAATAAAAATGGGTAGACAATAGGGCGAGTCAGATTGTTTATCGGCTAAGCGTATAGCAGAAACGTAAAAAAAACGATATGGCTATTTCAGCCCTTGAAACGGAGCTTCTTATGATCAATTGTGTTGTGAACACAAATGATCGAGAACTGGACCTACAAGCTTTATGCCGACTCCGAATGTCATATGTTCTCAAGAAGCTTTTCATGCCAGTTTTTACTCTCTGAGGTTTGCCATTGTCTACAGAAACGTAATCTACGATCAATTCTAAGAAAATTTCTCCACGAAATCATAGGTCTAAAATCAATCCCTATATTGCGCCTAACGAGGTCAAAATTTGCATAAAATGGTCAATAATTTCCTTGATATATCTTTACTCAGTCCGAAATTTGCATGAATTTGTATATTCATATGAACTGAATATATAAAATAGGCGGCTAGATCGGCCAATAATCACGCCATCTCCCATATAACATCCGTTTATAAAAAAATATTGAAAAAGTCCTAAGCTTTCGGCCCTAACATTACATTTTGATGATATTTGGAGAGTACTTTTTTTAATAGCGTTATCTAACATCGTTTTAAAAAAGAGTGGTGAACTGTGGCCCACTTTAATATATGCCACAAAAATAATCACCATTTCCTAATAAAAATTTCACATTAAGTTTTCAATAAGCATTATAAAACATGTCAAATATGGGCGTGATCCGCCCACTTTTATAAAAATAACCCATATGGCAAATTGTACGGTAGAAACAGCAACATCGGGGGTGAAATCGGCTAAGGTGATAGTTGACAGTAGCTATTTTGATTGTCGTTTTTGAAAACGACACCTAAATACCTATCGCATGAAATCAATAGGAAAAAGTGATTGCCAATTTGATAATCACCTTACATGGAGCAAAAGCGACGATTTTGATTGTCAACTATCAATTATCACTTTAGCCGATACCACCCCAGTATCACCCACCCCAGTGTGGCGACTTCAATCTTGCTTAAACAAGAAACGTATGTGCAAATTTTTACAATTTTTACCTTGCCAGGCGCGATATTAGACTTGATTTTAGACCTATGGTTTCTTTGGGAAATTTTCTTAGAATTGAACGTAGATTATGCTTCTGCTATATGTTATGCTTTCCCAATTTTTTCACATCCGAACAATTTGACTCACCCTAGTAGACAACGCTCAATTGAAGTAAGAAATCTTATTATTAATTCCCACAAGAAAAAAAAAAAACTATTCGGGAGATCAATGTTATAGCTAATAGATCACCTTCATCAAGCGCTTCAAACTAACTACATCAGTTGTAAATAGAAATAAATCCGGAAGACCAAAATTGCTTTCCATAGCAGTTGTAAGGTGAATGGGGCAGCAAATCAAGAAAACTTCTATACTTAGCGATCCAAAGCTAACAGCGGAAGAAGTTTCAAAACATCTAAACTTCGACTGCAGCCCTGAAACTATAAAAAAACTTCTTCTTCTGAAACTATAAAAAAGGAGAGAATACGTTTTACAAAAACTTTTGGAAATAAAAATTTCGGGCATTGGAGCAAATGTTTATTTTCGGATGAGAGTAAATATAATAAATTTCGATCGGATAGGCAATCTTTTGTATGGAGAAGCCTTATCTATGAGGAGCTGAAGGAGAAGAACTTGGGCCCGACTATTAAACTCGGGCCCGTAAACTTTTGCTTTGTAGACAGCATTATGAACCACAAGCAAGACATAATCATGTTAAAAGAAAATTTGGTCCAAATTGCTGAGAAGTTGACTATAATAGACAGTTTTCACTTCTATCAAGATAACGATCTTGAGCACGATGCACTTAATGTGCGCTTATGGCTTATGTATAATTGCGCAAAAGTGCTTAAAACTCCACAACTACCCGATATAACCATAATTGAATATTTGTGGAATCAGCTCATTTGGGGAATTAGCTTAAAAAATCTTACCATTACAACAAAAAGGACGTGAGAGTGGTCTAAAATTGATCCCCTGATCTGCAGAAAATTAATGCAGTCAATGCCAAACTGTATGAAAGTTGTAAAGAATAAAGAAGCCTTGGCGATAACTACAATTAAATATTAATGTCCGAGTTATTTTTTGGATATGCATTTTTTTCGTGAACTATATTTTGATTTTTTAAAATGCAGGGAAATACATTTAATGGGTTTTATTTGATTTTTTAAAAGTATAAATTAATAAAATATTTGTTTTCCCTTAACATAATTTTTATACCCCAACGCGTACTGCGTAAGGGTATATTAACTTTGTCATTCCGTTTGTAACGTCAAGAAGGAGGCGTGCCAGGTATAGAAAAATATATATGTTTTTGATCAGCATCATCTCCTGAGTCGATTTCCGTGTGCCCGTCTGTCTGTCCGTCTGTCGACACGATTACAGCCGCAATTTTAAAGCAATCGATATGAAATTCAAAATATAAGTTTATTTTTAAAAAAGGAAGATCAAGTTCGAAAATGGGCCAAATCGGATGAAAACCACGCCTACCTCCCATACAAAGTGACTTTATATTTACCGTAAAATGTCTTTAAAATCCACAAAAATTAAAGAAATGCCTTGAATTTAGCAGGTGAGCTTTGCTCTTGAGTCTTAATCCTGGCTATGAAATTTGGAAAAATCGGATGAAAACCACGTCTACCTCCCATACAAAAAAGTGGCTTTATTTTATAAATAAAATCTCTTAAAAATCTACTCAAATTAAAGAAATGTCTTGAAATTTTGCATATATTCTTTGATATATAACATAGACCACCACTATGATATTTGGCAAAATCGAATGAAAACCACGCCTACCTCCCATACAAATTGGATTTATTTTAAACGTTAAATCTCTTAAAAATCCACAAAAATTAATGAAATGTCTTGAAATTTTGCACTTTAGCTTTGATATATAATATGAACCATCTTTATGATATATGGCAAAATCAGATCAAAGCCACGCCTACTTCCCATACAAAGTGACGTCATCAAAATAGGAAAACTTTCGTCAATATATAAAACTGAATGTCATCGTGTATGTCGTGGCTAAAGACTTCGAATATACTTCAATATGGCCGCGGGGGGTATTTTAGCTTCGGTACTTTTTATTTGAGTCGCTGTTACTAATAGTCGAATATTTTCGAGGCAGCCCTATATAATGGAACTATGTTGAAATTTTAGAAATGCATTTTCAATCACGTGTTTTATGATTTAAAAATGGTATCGAATATTTTGAGCTGTTTTTTTGTGAAAAATTAAAATTTTCTTTTTAGATATTGATATAATAAAAAATTCATTGTACTGAGAATTTCTATAGTCTTAAAGATATGTGTTAATGCTTTTAGTGTTAAAATAACGTCAATTTTTTGAAATTAATTATCCTTAAGAAATTTTGAAAAGTTTGTATACATTAACATATATTTTATAGAAAAATGCATGTTGTAGGGCGCATGTCAGAGATAGGCAAAAATCGTATAGGTTGTTATTTTAATAGTCAAAAATTCTACCATACACTTTTTCACCATTTTTCTTGTCAATTTTTTTGCAAATAAGTTTTGTGAATATGTTGACCAGCGACATAAGGAACCTATCTGTCAAGTTTTATTTAAATTCATCTGCTGCTTTAACAAAGACAGACAAAAATTTAAGACATGGTATTTTGGAATTCTGTGTTATTTGAAATGCCCAGCGCAATAAGAATTTAAAAATTATAATCTTTCATGTATAGATTATGTTCATATTTTGACGTACACAAAAAATCCATATTAAAATCCGCAAATTTGACGGGAAATCTGTTGCCTCTGAACTGGCAACAGTGGTACTGCTGCGCTTTTGTTTCTCTTTCTCTCTCTCTGACTCCTTCTTAGGTACGACCTCAAAGATGCTGTAAGTGCATTTATAATCTTTCTTTTTTGTTGTTTTTGTAATGTACTTCTTAAGTACACAACACGATCATCGTCTGCATTTCTTGGAAGGACAGCAGAAAATGTTATTGTTTTTTTCTCTTGTTACTTTTTTTCTTTTTCGTCTTCCTCATATTGTTGCTTCTTGGGTTTATTTATTTTTAGTTATCGTTGTTGTATTTCTTTTTTTTTTGCTTCCATGTTGCATTCGTAAAACGCATGATCACTTCACTCGCTCGCTCACGACTTGGTTTGAATGTACTCTAGGGTTTCCAACTTATTCTTGAGGGCCCCTGAAGCGTACAAATTGAGCTTTTGTTGTTGTTGTTCTTATGTTCTATGTTGTAAATTGAGCTCTTCTTCTTGTTCGCTTCGTTGTCGACAACTCGTATCACCGCATTCCAATCTCAGAATGAAGCTAAAAGGCATGAATAGAATTGAAAATTCCCACAAAAATGTGTTCGAGAGTTCTTGAATAAGTAGTAGTGAGTGGTGGCGGCAGTTCTTGTATTTCTTGTTGGTGTTTTTTTTTAACTGCGATCACTTGAGATCGGTTGAGGTTTTCCGCCTTTCTTTATTCTCTTCCTACACATGGGCTGATGAGTACCTTAGGTTCCCTACCTTTTATCAACCTTACCGCTTTCAGTGAGTTACCTTTATGCAGTGAGTGCAACCAACCTTCACATTAATACCCGTCCAGTACAGGCATAAAACCAACCGAGCAAAGTTGTCTAACTGCATTCCAATGTATTCATATGCTGCAATTGATTTTTTTCTCTAATTTTTTTTTTTACCATTCTTATTTTGGTGTCTTGCTGCTGCACCACTACAGTCTCTCATTCTTTGACTTGGTCTGCTTTTCCATCGCAGACTTTGCCTCACTAGTGCATTAAGTCTGTTGGTGCTAAGACGCACGTAGTCAAGAAAATAGATTCGTTTTCGTGAATAATCCATTGTGGATTAAGTTATGTTTTTATTTTATTTTTTGTCGTGTTTATTAAGTATATAGTTTGGTTTCACACTTGTATTTAAATTTGTTGAAATTCTCAAAAAAAGAAACATTCCGAAAATTAACTGTGTCCTAATTAGGTAAGTTGTCTTTGTGATTTTTTTTTTATCTAACACATTAATATAAAAATTTTACAAAAGTCAATGTTTTGCATAAGAGTTTTTTTTTAATATAAGTTTCTTTGTTCAGCATATTGTCGAAAATAACTTTATACGAGCATATATTTGTCACAAAAATATTTCATTTTTATTTTTATTACAAAGCTTTCCTTGAAGACTTTCAGCTGTTATAAAACTATTCATTTTTTGCATGTTTAGCTGTGTGTTACCATTCATTTCAAAGAAATGCTTCCAAGAATCTCCAAAGTTTTAAGTAGATTCTTTTATTCGTGATAAGAAACTGGTAACAATACAAAAACTCAAACTAGAACTAGAAATATTTTCTATCTCGTGTCTGAATATTACTCTTTACTTTGATCTTAACTTGAATGTCAATAGCTTTCTATCTTTCTCTTACTCTTCCTCTACAAATTAGTTTTAATCTCAATCTTTCTGTATTCTTTTTATTTAAATATCTCTTCCTCTACCTCTATATCTACCTCTGCCTCTCCCCCTACATCTACCTATATCCTTTACTTCTACCTCTATCTTTTCCTTTGCCTCTTCCTCTGCCTCTACCTCTATCTTTATCACTACCTCTTCCTCTATCTCTACCTCTATCTCTATCTCTACCTCTACATCTCTTTGTTTTAAAATAAATAAATATTGTTTTAAATGATCACACAAATTTAGTGTAAGGATGGAATGCTTAGGGAACATTTTCTTTCAAATAGTAATTGTTTACTTCCATATATTATTTGCGTGCAGAAAGAGAGTGTGAAAGAGAAATATAGAATGTGAGAAAGAAGAAAAGAAAGAGGGAAAGAAGAAAATAAAGAAATAGAAGGAAAAAAGGGAAAGAAGAAAAGTAAGAGAGAAAGAAAAAAAGAAAGAGAGAAAGAAGAAAGAAAAAGATAAAGAAGAAAAGAAAGAAGAAGTAAGAAAGAGAGAATGAAAGATAAAGAAAGAAAGAAAAGAAAGAAAGAGAAAGGGAGAAAGAAAGGGAAAGAAAAAAATGAAAGAGATAAAGAAAGAGCAAAAGAGAGTGTGGGAGGGGGAGAAAGACAGAAAGTCAAAGAGAAAGAGAGAAAGAAAGAAAGAGAGAAAAAAAGAAAGAAAGAGAGAAAAAGAAAAAAGAGAGGGAGAGAAAGAAAAAGATTGAGAAAGAGAGAGAGGGAAAACAGTGTGAGAGAGAAGGAGAGTGAAAGAGAAATTTATAAAGAGAAAAAGAAAGGAAAAGAAAGATAAATAAATAGATATAGAAAGAGAAAGAGAGAGGAAGCGATCAAGAGAAAGAGAGAGAAAAAGAGGAGGAGAGAAAAAATGAAATAAAAGAAAAAGATAGAGAGAAAAAAATAGAAAGAGAGAGAAAAAAAGAGAAAGAGAGAGAGAAAAAAGAGAAAGAGAGAGAGAAAAAAGAGAAAGAGATAGAGAAAAAAATGGAGAGGGGGATAGAGAGAAAAAGAGAGAAAGAAAGAGAGAGAGAGATAGAAAAAAGGAGAGAGATAGAAAGAGAGAGAGATAGAGAAAAAGAGAGAGATAGAGAAAAAGAGAGAGATAGAAAGAGAGAGAGAGATAAAGAGAGAGAAAAAGGGAGAGAGAAGGAGAGAAATAGGGAGAGAGAAAGAAAGAATGAGATAGTGAGAAAAAGAGTGAGAGAGGAGAGAAAGAGGGAGATAGAAAGAGAGAGAGAGAGGGAGATAAAAAGAGAGAGAGAGAGGGATATTAAGCCAATAACCAGACAAAACAACAGTTTTGAGTCATTCATAATGATAATAGTTCAGATCTAGTTAAAAATAAGAGCCCTTAGGGACTTTTTGTTTTATTCATTGGACAACAATTAGTTAAAAGCTTGGAGAACATTGGTACTAGTACCAGTTTGATTTGGAACTTCAAGATATTTAAAATTTAGGGCACTTTTTTATAAGTCATGGTATAAATATTGGTTCGATCAAAGTGAAAGAAACAACTTAAAGTTGATTTGAAATTTATCGATTAATTTAAATATATTAGTTTTTAATCTTATCGATAAATTGCTTTTTTTTCATATTCGACTTCATATTAAATGAAACAGCTCTCGGTAAATATCTTTAATTTGAGCTTTGAGATATGTTTAACTTGAGCCTAGAAGTTTTTCGATAAATTTAATTTAAGTTATAATTTTATCGTTATATTAAAGCACTGATATTTATCGATTACTTTTTGTCGGCTTATCGATCAATTCACTTTGATTAGTTCATGAGTATAAACTGTGAATTATTTCGGCAATTGGTTAAACTATGAAATTTATCGACCCATTAACTTATCGTTTTTAATTTTTAGCTTTTATTTTTCGTTAAAAAGAATTTTTGTAATGAAATTTATTTAATGCCTGCATTTAATCGGTTCCTAATTATAATTAGTGACTAGTTTCGGCACATTCAAACCAACTTGTCCTTGACAATTTCCATATATCGCACACTAAATACAAATCAGTGCAACTCAAAATTTACAAATTTTTACTTTTTTATGTAAAACTATTCGTAGTTATAAAAAGGTGAGGATTCCTTTGACTGTCAAAATTTTGTACACATCTTCTTTCTATATAATTTTTGAAAAAAGGTTTTGATTGCTTCTCCTAGAAGTTTAAAATTTTGAGTTGTTGTGACTGTTTTGTATTTAGTGTGCGATATGTTTTGACCTTAACCAATACATACATTTTATTGAAACAGAGTTTTAATTTCAAATTCAACATTTTTCATTTACATTTCAAATCAACAAAATTAAACTTTTTGCATGTCACATTCAACTTTCTATCTAGTGTTTTGACTTGTAAAAAGTTGAATTTTAAGTTTCCAAAGTTGAATTTGCTTATAAAAAGTTGCACTTTAAAAGTAAAAACATGACTTTAAAGTTTAAAAAGTTGACTTTAATTTGTATAAAGTTGAATTAGAATTTAAAAACCTGTAAATTGAATAAATTTAATATTACAATCGGTTATTTATCAACCCATTTTATTTTTATCGACAATTTTATTCATAAATTGTATGAATGTATTTATCGATAAAATTTCATTTATCAGTTTATGATAAATGTTTTATGTTAAAAATTATGTTTTTATTTTAAATTTATCGATATATTTCAATGTATTTATAAAATAAAATTAAGCGTTGACTGAATTTGGTCACTGCTTTCAATAATAAGTAAATAAATTCGATAATTTTTTCTTATTTTATCGATTAATTTTATTTTATTGAAATAGTAAAATCAGCAAACTTACTTTGTAAAGAGCTTTGTAAACGAATAGTTCGTTTAACCCTTTAGTCACTTATTTATACATATTTGCAATGATTCGGATTTTGGTTCCATTCACACATTTCTGCTTTGTAGCTGGCAATCATTTTTGTAAAATTTAAGACAAATTCATGGAATATGTATTAGTTTTAATACGCCAAATGCTTGCCATAGTGTAACTTGAGCTCACCTCGGTGATGACTGAGGGTAAAAAAAAACCATTGTCGATTTCTGGAAACAATAACATTAACATCAATAAAAACAACAACAACAAAAATAATTTTTAATAAAACACAAGCAATTGCAACGGATTTTGTGAGATTTCATAAACTTCGAAGCAATTCCATGCAGCCCACAGCTAGCCGGTCATTTAATTCCATTCCTGCCTCAAATCATTCACAAGTTGTACTTTGAACGCTAGAATTTTTTTGTTTGTTTTTGCTTTTGATGCAAATGGTTTTATTTAATTTTTGCTCGATGAAGTTTTGCGATGCTTCATCTATTTAGTCTAGCATCCCTGGATGCACAGTCAACCTCGCTCCGAATTCAGTCCATCGTTCATTTGTGAGCCGCACAAATGTGTAAAAGCATCATTCTCATGCTTCTCTAGTAAATCCTTGCCTTCGTTCGTTCCCTATGTACCCTTGCTCCACCCTTGTACAGATCATCTGGATAGCAGCGTGCCTGTCCTCTTCTGACTTCCAAGCCACTCTGCATCTTGGCTGCTGTGCTTCCTACGGCCCTCCCGTGTCTTCTTCTCCGTCATGTAGTTAGCCTTCATCATCGTCGTTACATTGGTTCATTCCGTCATATCCGTCTTTTGGATCATTTTGGAGTATGCTTATTTTGTTGTTTTTCTTTCTTCGGGTTTTCTTGTGTTTTACTTCGCTCTTGCTTCCTGCTCCTCTTTCGCCTTCCTTTTACAAGAAGCTTACGTTGGCGACTGGTTGGATCCACAGCAATGAATGTGCATTGAGCTCCTCAGTCAGCCAGTCAGCCAGCCTCAGCTGCTGCTCTGTTCGCCTAGCAGTCTATTCGACTGGCCGCCTGTCTGTCCGACTGTCTGAGCTGGCGTTATTTCCATTGATGGTTTTTGCTGCTCTGCTGTTGTTACCTTTTTTGTCTTCCTACTCTGTCTCTCTCCCTCGCTCTCTCACATACTTCATATTTGTACTTCTCTCTTTCTCTCTCTCTCTTTCCCACTCACACTTAAGCTGACAGCATTTGTTGCTGCGGTTTCTTTGCTATGTTGCATTATTTTTTATGTTGCCTTTATGTTTTTTATGTAGTTGGTTTTTTTTCTGTTGCAGCTTCAATGAGCTGTTTGACTGCATTCCATTGAAACTTTCTCACAGTCTTAAAAACCCCCAGTTGTTGTTTGTTGTTGTTGTTGTTGGTATTGTTGTTGTAATTTATGTTGGTGTTGCTGTTGGAGCATTTTTACATTTGCTGGTGGGAACGGTGGGCTTCGATGCACTTTGATCGAAAACCATGTTGAGCGTGTTTTAGCAGCCAAACGATGCCCAGCTTGTTAGCCAGTCGGCTTGCATGCTAGTTGGTCTGTAGTCTTGACTTGGCCTAACTCGACTCTTGGCTTACAGCCTAATTTTCCGTCCGTCCGCTCGCCTAGCTTCTTGCCTTCTGGCCAAGTAAATGCTATAAACATAAAATACAATCTCCTTTCTGAAAAGACCACCATGCCGCCACCAACCGTCACAGTGGCCATTCAATTGCACTGAGCTGTCATAAAAGCATAAATGCTGTAGCGCTTTTAATGTAGCTATTTAAATTTTTTAAGCCCCTTATGCCGTGGTTATGCAAGGCAAACATGTTAGGTAAGCTTTTTTTTGTTGTTTGTGTTATACGTATACGAGAGAAAAGCTTATTTCTCATTTTACGCGTAAAATACTAACAAAAAAGCTCAGCAAACATATTTGCTTAACATAACCACAGCATTTGCTTTATAAAGCTTGTTTTTTATAATCCTTTATTTTTTAATTTTTCTTATGCCGTGGTTATGCTAGGCAAATGTGTTTTACGCAATTTTACGCAAAAAATGAGAAAGAAGCTTTTCTCTCTTATGTGTATAACACTAACAACAAAAAAGCTCACCAAACATGTTTGCCTAGCCTAAAACCTAAAAAAACAAGTTTTTGCTCTTTATTTTTACTTAGTCCTGGTTTACACTCGTCAAGAATTGACGGTCAAGTTTTGTGCTCGATGGCTAGCGGATCGTAACAGAGGGGAAAGAAAAAATTCATTATACGTTAAATTTTTCGGCAATTTGCTTTTGTTCTTTCGTTGTTTCTGATAGCTTGCAAGTTGGGCACAAGACATGGTTGAATTTCTGGAATCCTTAATAATCATTCGCTTATCACGCTCCTAAAGTTAAGCTTAACGACCTGTTTTGTATTTTTTGTCGTAAATTTTCGGGTTTTGTAAAAAGGAGGCAATAACACAACAAATATGACCAATTTTTTCTTAAATTTGTGAAAAATTTAGCACATGGTCATTATATGCTAAAATTTTGCCCCTTTTTCTTTGAATAGCAAAGTTCCGCACGGGGTTTTAATCAACAAGTTCTGGGAATCACAATTAATGATAAAGTAGTTGTTTAAAGTAGTACAGTTTGTTCTTTCCTTCTGTGTTTGAGCTTTCTTCTAACATAGATTTGCCGAGAATGTTTAATAAAATTTATTTGGTGTCGTATAGTTTTCATAAGCATCTTACCTTGCAATTATTGTATCATGAACTATATTATCAAATAAAAAATTTTTAAAAGACTCTGAACTTGAGACTTGAAATTTAAATAAAATTTCTACCCTCATCAAGCTATTTCCATGATGTAAACAATAGTGTTGCCAGAATTTAAAAAAAAAGAAGTTTTAGGAAATCAGAGCTTAAAAAAAGTTTTAAATGATCACAGCATGGTAGAATGAATAATCAAGGTAGGAGCAATAAGGAGAGTCGCTAACCGCTAATGTCAAATTACATGGTTCACAAAATACGATAAACACCAAAACTTAACTAGCTTGCTTTGGACTTTGACAATCATGGTCAGACCAAAGAGAGCACTGTCAAATTTGCTCCTACCTAGATTATTCTACAATGGGTCAGTTTTCTTGGCGCAGAACGACAGCTCTGACAAATGAATTAAAAAAAGTATGTTTCGGCACCTTATTTGCATTTTGGATGAACAAAATTGCGTCTTACGACCTAAGGACATTGATTGCGACTGCAACGACAAGCTGTCAATTAAGGAATGATTCTATATTGACGACAAAGCCGCTGCGGCATTACACCAGTTTCTCTTCATAAGAAATACATATAAAAAAATTTGACAGATGCTGCACGGCTGCAGCCGTCGTCAATGTGTTGAGGCTATTACACTTGCCAAGAGTTGACGAAAATTTTTATTTATTTTTCCATTTAAAATGGTCAATGAGGTTTATACAGATAAAGAGTTGATAATCAAGTGTTTCTTATTTTCGTACCAAATATAATGAAAAAAAAAAAAAAAATAACGTGACACCGAAAGAAAAAAGTTTGTCATAAAATTGACGGTCCTTCCATGATACAATAACAAGGTAAGGTAAGTAGTTTTACTCACCTATCGTGAATTTAAAAATGTATAGTAGTGTTGCCACACTCGTGATTAAAAGTGGCAACGCTACAATTTTGTGCAAAAAGTTTTTTAAAAAAAAAAAGCTTTTGAGTTCAGTTATGGCTCTTTGGCGAATTTTAATGTTAATGTCATGGTTAAATTATAAAGTTGTCGCAAGGGTAGGAGCGAGTACTCATAGAACTCAACTCATAGAAAATCTGCAAATGCTCTTTTTTCACTTGACTTTCTTTCATATTCATTCGCAAAATTTGCTGATTTTGACCAAGGTTGATTTATAAGGCAGGGCTGATCGCACTCTCTTCTCAGTATCCATAATTGTCAAAACCGGCCAATTTTGCGAATGACTACGAAAGAAATACGGATGATAAAAAATAGCGCTTGCAGATTTTCTATGAGCTATCAACTTCGATTTGACAATTACTCGCTCTCTCCCTTGCGACAACCTTATAAATCAACCTTGATTTTGACAATTATGGGTATGTACCGAGAAGAGAGTGCGATCAGCCCTGCGACAACCTTATAATTCAACCACGGTTAATGTTTAACTAATACCTAATGAACAAGCTCCTTATGCCGTGTTATGTTCGGCAAACATGTTTGGTGAGCTTTTTTTTCCCGCCTGAGAAACTAGACGAGAGATGTAAGACGAGAATGTACCATTATCGCTCCAGCTTGTGCCCAGCACTTTGACTAAGAAACTTAATCAGCAAAGCTCTGCTTGGTACATTATATAAAATTTAGACTTTGCCCCGTTGATGTTTTTAGTGTGTGGGTTTCAGTTGATTATGCTTTGTTTGTGCGCAAATGTTTTTTTTTTCTGTTCATTTTGTTTATTTTTGCTTTGCCAGCTTTATGGCAAGTTTCGAGAAGTTGCTGCAGTCAGCAGAAGCAACGGCAGAAGCAAAAAAAAAAGCACTGGAATTTTTATAAATCTCCAAGTGAACAAACAAAAAGAGCAGTATGTAGTTAGCAGTCGCCAAGCAAAATGGGCTTGATTTGGCTTTGTCGCAGTGGCGTCGACAGCCTCCTGCTGCAACATTTGCACGGCCACGCACAAGCTGCATGCAACTTTTAAGTGCAAACTCGGTACATTTGCACTCGATCGATCCCATGAACTACTACTCGGTTCGATTGCACTTAGGTGGTGGTATTTCTGTGTCGTAGATGTGGTACGTGTTTGAAGGTGTCGGCCGGCTGGTTGGTCGGTAAGTTGGCTGTGGTTCTAAAGCTGCATTCTTTCTACTTTACAGCTTTTTTAATTTTGTTTTATTTTTTTCTGATTTTTTTTTTTGCTGCAAACAAATACCAAGAAATGCGTTGACGTAGCAACATTTCAGTTCTGTTTTTTTCTTTCCTCCACTCACACCCAGCCCAGTGCTGCACACCCAACCCAAACAGCCATTCATATTGGTTTCAAACGTAGTCTGTTTTTATAGTTTTTTTTTCATGATGCGGATTTTATTTAATTTTTTTTTTTTCTACAAAGCTAGACGCCAACTTAATGGCGTCAGCCGCCTCCACATTATTTTCTATATTCTGTTGCTTTTCTTGCTCTTCATTGATTATTATTTGTTTTTCTTTATGCCGCACATGACGCCATTACAAAAAATTCTTAATGCAACAGCGGCTCTTTTTTAAGCTGCGCATGCGTCACACTTATTTATGCAAAGTTTTCGACGGCAACAACACAATAATTGCAATATTATCTTTTTTTTGTTCTTTTTCGCTTTGAAAAATCATCCCTTACTAAAGCTACGTACTTTACGCTCACTTGCGCAGCCTATTACTATTTTAGTAGTAAAAATAGTAGTGCGTACAACACTCATTTTTCTGCTGCGCCGGCGTGAGTTTTTCTCCCTAAAATTACTCAAAGTTTTGAATTTTTTTTACTCCAACTTTACTATGGAGCAGTAGTAGTTAGTTGAATAAATTTCGTAGTAGTCGTCAAACTCAGTGACAGCAGCTGTCATTTAGTGAGTGAGCGCAAAACGAGAGCTTAAAATTTTATATATTCCAGTGTCCCCTCTCTCGTATGCTTTAAGGTGCTGGATATTAAAGAGAATTCACATCAAGTTTTTCGTTTAATAGAAAAGTAGTATTTAGCTTTGGAAAGATTTTAAATTAAAGGGCGTATCGTTCTTAGGTGACTTTCTTTTAAAACTTGAGAAAAAGAAAAAAATGCTATAGTGAAGTATAGTTAGCGAAAAAGCTAAACTTGTATTGCAGTTTTTTTTTTTTTAAGTTATTGCTCCCAGACAGCCTTAAAAACTCCTCGTGTCAGATAAGCAACTCAATTTATCTGACTTCAATTAATTTGATATATATTCAACTAAAGCGTGCGCCCATTATCTACCAAAATAATCTTAAACCTCATAAAAAAACATATTTTTCACGTTATTATTATAAAATATCTGAAAACTGATAGGTTTTCGAAAAATCAGTCTCTTATACTGATTTTATTAAATGATAAGTAAACATTTTTTCCCCCATCTCATACCATCGCAGACATTTCTAAACACTCCACTTTAAATAGAAGAAAATTTCTCAGCCTAAGCCATATTCTAGTAATTTTTGCATAATATTCACCCAAATGGTAGGTTAAGAGTGTGAAAAGGTAGTCAAATAATGCCACGTAGTTGAATGAGAACCCTTAAAAACTACCCCTGTTAACTAAACAGTGTGTAAATTTTTACATTCGCTGTCTTTGTCTTTTATAAATACACTTAAATGTTCTAGAATGTGCGAGCAGTATAGCTCTATCTACTTTGTTTGCTTTACGCTATACGCACTCACAATTTTATTGATTTTTTGAAGGTTGTTGTTGTTGTTGTTGTTGTTGTTGTTGCAACAAGGGTGCAAGAAACTTGGTGGTCTTCATAGCGTAGTCGTCGGCCAGAAAAATACAAGCAATCGAAAACGCAATAATTTAGTTTCATTGCCCGTCTGTGTAGGAAAAGTTCATCATCTGTCGTCTAGTAAAGTTTGTAGAGTGCAAAAACTATTTAATTGGTGTGTTTATCAATACATACTTACTTTTATACATACTATGGTGAAAAAAATGGCGCTCTAGTATATTCATTTATTGTCGAGTTTACTCAATGGTAAATTGTTTATTTGTACGCTTGTGTGTGATTATTTTTAAAACATTTTATTTGTTTATTGTACTTTGAGCTAAATAACTATTTCAGAGCGATTTTTCAGCAATCTACTGCGCTTATATCTAATGAAAAGTTTTTTAATCGCGTAATTTTTACTTAATAACTACTCTGATTGTCTCAATAAGAGGCCTGCCCTACCCTGTCCAAAGTGAAAAAGTGAAACATTTTGTGTTTTATTGAAAAAAAATTAATATTTCTGTTTTATAAACAAATATGTTGTTTTTGAAAAAAAAAATATCCGAAAGTTGATTCGAAAGGTTTATTTCTTGACTACTATTTTGCTCTCAAAAAATCCATAACGTATAGGGACTTTTTTAAGAACTTATTCAATCTGTGCTTATATAAAACTCTGTATCCCAACAAAATCCGTGAAAACGGGAGAAATATATTGCATACTCTTAGGAAATATCTAATTTTTTTTATATGTCGTGCTTTGTGTACCAGATTTCTTTTCCCACAAAACGAGGCAAAAGCAAAGTTCTTATGGCAAAAAACGGGATTTTTAAAAATTTAACGGGACAATTGAAAAGCGTTAATATTATTAAAAACAAATTATTTGTAAGAAATAAATATTTGACAAGGATGCACGAATTTTGGCATGCTAACGATTTCTGGGGTGCCACAGTTTGAAAGTGTTATATTGTAAAGAACAAAAAATAAAATTGTTTTCTAAACAAGAAATCGATATCTCGATTAGTTATAGAATTATCGATTTTTATTTGTTTTGTTTCAAAAAATACCTCTATTTTAAACATTATATTACCGATCTGAGAACTAACATATTATATGAAAGCTAATTTAATTGTCGTTCGTATGAAATAAAAATAAATATTTTATTAATAACACTGTACAACATGAAAAAAATCCCGCCCACTTTCTAAAGGGTTTCTCATATTTTTGTGTACGTAGATCACGAATATGCAATAATTTTTTTCGGGACACCTCTCGTTTGGCCTCCACAGGACAAAATCATATAAAAAATTCACTCCACAAACTGAAAAACAAAAAACCGAAATATTTCAAATGTGATTTTTTTAAAAAAGAAATTTGCCAAATCTGTATTATTAGGCTAGATTCACTGACCACCTTCAGAAAGTTTTTGCGAAAATTAAAATAATGTTAATCAAGTTGAAGAGCGTGCAGCAAGTCTCTCTCACTGAGCGGAGAGTGCAAAAACTTCATACAAAAAAAAAAAAAAATTGCAAAACTTGCTGAAGGTGGTCAGTGAATCCAGCCTTAGTATGTGAACTCAAGAATTTAACTCCCTTCGTAACAATTTTAAAAACAACACATTCGAATGATACTTTTATCATTTGAAAGCTCTGGTTCATTAAGATAGGTAAAAACTTGATATTAAAAACACCTTTTTTCTCCCATCCCATATTAAAGAAACAACAACAAAATACAAACAGCTCTGTTGAAGAGAGTTTCTGTGGGAGAGTAAAATGCAAGAGTGAAACAAAAGCCAAAAGCTTCAACAGAGCAAGGCAGAATTATAAGGTAGGACCGACTCGGAGAAGAATGAAGTAGACAGCAGAGAAAATGCCGGCTAGTTGTCAAAATCAGCTGTTCATCTCGAGTTTCTTTGTGTTCACGTTTCGCAGTTGATTTTAGGTTAGAATTGCTACAAGTTTTCTTGCAAATTTAACACTTCTTCCACACTTTATAGTGTTTATTACATTGTTTTTATAATATTTTCACTCAAATTATCACAAATTTAACACACGCGACAGCACTGTTTACAACTTGGAAACATTTTGTATTTACTTCGTTTGTAATTTCTACGAAATTCGTCGTTTTGACAACTAGCCGGCATTCTCATTATTCACTATTCGTTGACGCGTGAGGGCACTAAGCGACTCGGCCCTACCTTGTAATTCTGCCATGCAACAGAGCTACTAGGTTGTTGTTACTTTTTCTTTCCTATCTTCTCGGACACACTCAATCAGTGTTGTGCTGAAACAAAACAAAATAAAGGTTGCCTTAAATAATAATCTATACATATACATGTTCCGATTAAATATTAATCTATATATTAATACGCTAACAAACAATTTTGTGCTAAAGTTTTACCTGTGTTAACGTCAACATATTCACATAAAACTTATATCGATGAAAATTTTTTTTTTCAAGTAGATTTGCAGAATATAATTTTTATTCGAATTAAATGTAAGAGCTTTTTTCCCTAAAGGGATAATAAGAAACAACAACAAAATACAAAGCGACACAGCTCTGTTCAACATCGTTACTGTAGCATAGTTTCACATAGCTGTGTGGCATTGTTTTTTCTTAACTTCTCTCTTCTCGAACACACTGATAGCCTGATAGTGGATGAATTTGCCGCCGCGTCAGCGTAAAAAAAACTATATAAAAAAGTATGGAATACCCCAACCGTTTGCCGCTAGCAGCTTGACCCCAACAAAATAGAATTTGCTTCATATAACATACAAAGACATATTTAATTCAATAGAATTTTTTTTAAAGGGCCACAAGTCCATAAAAAAGGATTTCGAGATAAGCAAAAAAACCGTTTTATGGTTGGCAACTAAGTAATTGCGGATTTTTTTAGAAAATAAAAGACAATTTTTTCATGGAACGAAATAACTTTATTCTGTAATGTAATGCCCATTTTGAGCAATGACCTTTTGCCATCTTTCAGGCAGCATCATAATTCCACGTTCATAAAACTTCTGGTTTTTATCAGCAAAAAAACTGAAAAACCGTACGATTTGACATCATCATTATTATTGAAATTTTTACCATTCAAGGAGTTTTGCAAAGATTGAAATAAAAAGTAATCAGATGGTGGAAGCTCAGGATTATATGGTGGATGTGGCAAAACATCCCAACCAAGCTCCAAGAATTTCCGCCGAGTGACCAAAGATGTGTGTGGCCTTGCAGTGTCTTGGTGGAATACAATACCTTTTCGATTTGTCAATTCGGGCCGCTTTTCTTCAGACATCTGAATTGATCGTTCGGTTGGGTGGTAAAAGTTCAAAGTAGACAATTCCTTTGTAATCCCACCAAACTGATAACATAACTTTCTTTTGATGATTATCAGCTTTTGATGTTGTTTGAGCTGGTTCACCTGGCTTGCTCCACGATCATTTCCGATTAACATTGTTGTAAAAACCCATTTTTCATCACCAGTTATCAATCGTTTTAAAAATGGATCATTTTCATTACGTTTCTTTAACAAATCGTAGATATTAATGCGTTGTGTTAAATGATTTTCTTTCAGTTCATGAGGAACCCATATATCGAGTTTTCGTACATAGCAAAGTTGTTTTAAGCGATTTTCGATGCATGTATGTGATACATGAAGCTTCTCTGCAATCTCACGTGTTGTACTGTGACGATCCGAATCGATTATTGCTTTGATTTGGTCGTCATCAACTTCAACTGGACGACCAGAGCGTTTTTCATCTTTGAGTGAAAAACCACCAGAACGAAATTTGGCAAACCAATTTTGACACTGCCGTTCTTTTAAAGCTTCGTCACCATAAACATCACATAACTTTTTGTGAGCTTGCGATGCGTTTTTTCCTTTCCGGAAATAAAAAAGCAAAATATGACGAAAATGTTATTTTTGATTTTCCATTTTTCAACAGACGCCATACAAAAACTACACAACCGATCAAAAAAATTTTTTTTACTGATTGACAGTTGAAGTACCAACTATCAAATAACAAAATGTGTTTGACATTTCGATTACGTCAGCAAACCTTAAAATTCAACTAAAGCCATCTATGAGTGAAATCCGCAATTACTTAGTTCATATTTTCGAAGAGCTTGATACTTACATGAGCTTTTTTCAAACCGATGGCTTTTTCACTTTGCAGTCAAGGCCCGGGTATGTCAGGGCATGTCATACATGAATAAATATTAGCTGTATTTCAAAATAAGTTACTACAGAAATCGTTATAGTCATAAACATAGTATTATCTAACAACAGTTTTAAAAATAATTGGGTCCATACTCGGGGTCTGTACTTTTAGTTTAAAAATTTTTTCTCCAGCTTTGAATTTGGATACTTCTAAAAAGTACAAATTTCATTTATAATCAAGTTATAAGATGTACCGTCTTTTTCAAATTCCTAAACCTTGACCCGGGACAACTTCTTTGAATTATAAAATTTGAAAAAGTCGGTTGTAACTGGCAATCTTGTAACGTAACGTTTCATAAATATAAGTCCACACTAGTTCAAAAAATACACAAAATGCCCTACAAGCTCAACTTTGTTCTATGTCTTTTTGTCAAATAATGATTTTATTGTCTATTAATAACGGTAAAAACGTTTACTCTATATCAAACAATGACGTTGGACTTTTCTCCATAACAAACAATGACGTCGTAGTTGCATTACTAAAACATATTTAAACGTATTATAAGACGTAAAATCTATAATTAGCAGACTCTCATGAATGACTGATCAAAATCGGCGACTTTAATCGATTATTTCCTGCACTCTGAGTATATCTTGCTTTTGTTATCGTTATTTCAATATATGTCTTGCCGCTCCAAACAAACTTTATCACATTGTTTTTTTTTTTTTTTTTTTAATTAAGGGTTGCCAGTTGTCGTCGGTTTACACACTGCCTTATCTATTTCTATAAATATAGCTGTTTTTACTGAATGTGGTTTCAGTTCTGTTCCAAAAACTGTTGAAATAACTTTCAAACAAATTGCGATACAATTATTGCAAAGCATTGGTGATTAATTCCTTTATTTTTTCTAAAAACCGGTATGTGCAGTGAAAATTTCTCAGTAATTATTTCTCTTAACAAGAAATATCTTGAGAACTTATTTTTTTTTTTTGTAACGTGAAACTCTTGAGAAGTTTTTAAGTGATTGTTACTTGATTTATACTATCTTAATAATTTACATTAAGCATCTACTATTAAGAACTATCAAACATGTTTATTCTGAGTTGTTTTTATTTTGAATCAAACTTGTATTGCTGATCAAATATTGTTTTAGTTATAACGGAGAATTACTACATACTACACTCTTATTTAAAAAGGGACACAACTCGACATTGCTACTATATAACTTTTAACTGTTAATATTTTTTATTTTTCTTTTCTTTCGCTTTATATAACATAAATATGAATTTGAATTTCAATACGTTTTCAATAACAGTATTTTTCCCTATTCTGGAAATACTCGTATATATATATTGTTTTTGATTTGTGCCTTTTACGATACTGACTACTTCTACTTCACTTATAATGAGTGGAAGATGTAAACAATCAATAATCTTTAATTTAATAAACAATCAGTCTTTGTTTTCATATGAGAACAGATACAAGAGTTCTCGAAAAAATATCGAAAGCCTGCGAAATACTTGAGATTTTGAGTCTTCAGTCAACTTGAAACCGATTGAGAGAAATGGAGATATACAAGTACTCAAAGAAAATAAAAACTTACAGCCGTATTCATAAAAATATTTTAAAACAGCTTTCAAACGTTCGTTAGTTAAAACGCTTTTTAAAGTTAAAATATTCTTTAAAAGCGTTGTATTCATGAACGAATTTTAAGAGTGTTATAGCTAAAGTGAGAATATTGATGCTTTAAAATAGGAACAGTTGTAATTTTCGTTTGTGACTCTGATAAATATAATGACATTTGTTTAAAAATTAAAAAACATATACCATATATATGTTTGGTGAATTTGATATACTGACAGGCATTTGTTTAAGGCCCAGCTTAAATTTTTTGAGTAAAAATGTGGACTTTTTTTAATGACTTAATTTTTTTATTTTATTAAATTTCAAAATAATTTGTTTTCATTTTTAGGTAAGTCTTAAATTAACAATTTTATTTTTATTTTTTTGCATCGATAGTTATGGTTATACAGCGTGTAAAAGTTGAGGTCGCGAACGAAAGGTCTCTTGTTGTTTTAAGAAAAGTTTTGCCTTCTGAGGGAAGCGACAAAAAGTTTAAAAAATGCCGCATAAATTAAAAAAAACCCAATTTATCGAGCACGAAATCGGACTATAAGGACCGGACTATAATCGAACTATAATAAATACTAAGCAAAAAAAGATATGTTTTATTTGATTTTGTCGGTTCACTCAAAGCGTATTTAATTTTTAAAAATAATAAAACTAGATTTGAGTTAATCGGACGCATACTTTTCGAGTTAAAGTGCAAGCCGTTTCAAAAAATGTCGTTTCGAAAAAACCACGTTTAAAGTTTTTGTTTACCTTACTTTATGAGCGTTTACTACTCATAAAAACTTAAACATCTTTTAAAAGGCTTCGAAATTTATTCTGAAATTTTTACACATTCTTAAGAAATTTTTCAAAACAATAAAATAAAAAAAAAAAATCGAAAATTTTTCTAAAAAAAATTTAACTGGGCCTTAAAATTTTGTTTACCTTTAAAAAATACAACTGCCCATAGCAACTGCCAAACAAACACAATTATTTTTATTTATTTACTTTTTTTGATTTTTGCTTGACACAAAATGAGGTGATTGTTCTCAATTGAGAACATTAAAATTAAAAATAGCTTTGTAGGAGGTTTACAGAGGGTTTGTTCCTATTTTTAAATTTTCTCATTTGTGAAGCTGTTACAAGAGGTTTTTTCGTTATTGAACGTTTATGAATAACGTGTTTAGGCATGTGTCTTATAAAGGGTTTATAAGAGGTTTGTAACTTTTTATGAAAACGGCTGTTAGTATTTGCAAAATTTTCTGGGTAGATTTTTTTAACATCTACAATGATCGGGTCATTTACCGAACCTTTGTTTTTTACTTATTTATTTAGTTTTTATATTTTAATATTAGTGACAAAAAAGTACTTATTTCCTATAAATGTTTTTATAATTGTACAAAAAATTATATTAGAGTATATTTTGACTTTGATTTAGAGTTCGAATTGAGATTTTTGAATTGAATTTGAGTAAAATTTAGAGCGCTAGAGTTATTTAAAATAAGAGTTGGTTAGATTTTAAGTTCCAAATAACGTAAAATTAACTGCACCTTTATGTATAACGAAACGAACGTTGAACGTCGTGCGAGACGCAATAAGCAATACATTTTTTTCTGCTAAAAAAATATTGTTGCTCCTTTCTTTCAGAACGTTCGATGGTCGTTTCGTTATACATCAAGATGCAATAAGTGTTATAGTAAGAGTGCGAGTAAAAGTACTAGCTTGAGTTGAAGTTAGATTTAGAGTTAAAGTTCGAGCTTAAGTTTAGAGTTAGAATAAGACTTAGAATAACAATTAAAGTTATAGTTACAGTTTCAGTTATTTCCTACTTGACTTCTATTGAATTAAGTTGTAGGCTTTTGAATATAAAGTGGGGGATAATTTTTTAAATTTACTTTCATGAGCTATATATACTATTAATAACCTATCGATATCATTTAGTGGCATCATCATCTATCATCTCTAGCAAATTGCTATACACCTCTTTATAATTGGAGCGGAGCAAGCAAATAAGAGCAATGGTGCAACTCATTTGAAGAATGTTTAAATGATCAGATCTCAGCAATGCGTTGGCCGATTTTAAAATTATTTTCCCTGAAAAGTGCATCACTTCTAAAATAAGGTCGTGATGAAGCCCAAAGTATTTAAAAAATTTTACTAAAAAAATAATTTACAATGCTAATAATTACAATAACTTCGATATTTTTATGTGTGTTGTAATTCGCCGAATTTAGTGTATTTGCCAGTATGCGCATTGTTATATTTTTATCAGACCAATTCTGAATGAAATCTCCCTGGGAATTGAAAAAGGGAATTTTCGTATTTTTAACAATGTTCACAGAATTTTTGAAAAATTTGAACGCAAATATTTGCATTAAGATTAAAAGAAAAAAAAAACTTTAAAAGCATTCTACCCTATCTAAAAAATGAAAAGTCCCTTTTTCAATTCCCGGGAAGATTTCATTCAGAATTGGACTGTTTACCTTTTTATTTGCTTGCAATTCTTCATCTGTCACGTATTCAACGAATTGTTGTTGTTTTTGACTTTTTGTTGTGTGTTCAAGCAATAACTCATACCGTCAAACACAAACAAAATGGTGTATGAGGGCATGGGCGTAGCAAGGGTATGGCAGGGGGAAGTTACCCTGCCCTGAACAATAGAAAAATAAAAATTTTAGTCTTAAATTTAGAAATTCAAAACATTTTTTCTTATAATTAAAAAGCATAGAATTTATTAATATATATTAAAGCTGAATTTATTGTTTATTACAAACTTACGGCTCACATTTTTTTATTTATTTATCAGTCACATTAAAATAAAATAATTTAAATATATTATGTTTTTTATATGTTATATTATGTTTTTTAATAAATACAACAGCAAGTATATTTTTAAATATGAAATACTTAAATAATATATAAATTATATATAAAATCTTAGAAAAACAATTTTATCTAGAATTTTATGACAGCGCTTTATTTTTGTTAACAATAGACTAGAAAAAAACATCAACTGGCAATTTCAGCTCCGAAAGGACTCTGACCGAGTTTCTATTGATCAAATTGTATTAAGCGTGTTTATAAAATGTTTGTACACATGCCGACTCTAAACGGGGCTCATGTTCTCAAGAAGCTTTCCATGACATTTTTTTCTCTCTAAGGTTTGCTATTGTCTGTAGTGTACGATAATATTTTCACACAAAATATATCGGTATTATCGATAGCAAATCCCCAATGAAATCATTTTGCGTTGCTCAAATGAAATCATCTTGGAAACTTTTGAAAATATTTTTGAACACTGTTTAAGGTGTCTAAAACTGTTAGTGTTGATCGACTATTCTTATCACTAACCTATTTCCGCTCTTTATATTATTGTAATATATTATATACTGTATTGTATTGTATTGCAAACACTTGATAAGATTGTGTGTTCCCAGAACTTGTAATAGTTTTGAAAGCGTACAACAACAAAAGAAATAATCTAAGTGAATCATTTTTATCTCTGTCTGCATTGATGACGTTGCAATTGTACTGGCGCCAAGATGTGCACACGACAAAATTACTTATAAAAAATTTCTACACTTTAGCGGCGGCGAGTATTACGTACTAATTAAGCTATATTAAGCTATTTTCAAAAACAATTTGTTTTTAATTATAAACATGCGCTCTCCGCGAAAGAAATCTTATCGTTTACTTTTTTATAAAGAAAAACAAAAATGCAAGCTGATTAGATAATTTGTAAGCTTAAGTTATTAAAACAAAAAGCTTTTCTACAAACCGATACCACTTGTAAGTATTGTTTTGTTCCAAAATAGCCAATTCAGCCAGTTAGTTTTGGCCAAAGCAATTGTAAGCAACAATATCCGCGAGTGAATTTTTATTCTAAGCTATGGTATTAAAATAACTAAAATGTTTTTAGTAAAAAAATGTTATAAAACTCCTTACCATGCTTTATTCAAAGCTATTATGTGAATTAAAATGTCCAAAGCATATAGTATGTGCGAAATTTTTGTCCTAACATTGAGCATTAAATAAGTGTTTGTAGAGAGAGCGCAAACATTGTTTTTTTTTTAATGAGACATGGTAATTAAAAAAAAAAAAACGCAAATATTTATCACTCAAAAACAATATCAATTTTCTAAATTTATTTTCTTAAAACAGTAATTTTTTTTCATCTTTAGCTTTTGTACTGATAACTCAAAAACAATATCAATTTTCTAAATTTATTTTCTTAAAACAGTAATTTTTTTTCATCTTTAGCTTTTGTACTGATAACTCAAATTTAACTCTATGTGCAGGTCCAAAATGTAAAAAAAGCATGAAGGCGCGCTTATAGTAAACGCTTGTGCCGAAGCTTATTAACGCCTAAAGTAGCTTTTTTGAGCTTATTGTGTTCGTAGTGCGCGCTCGTTGCTTACAGATTAAAGTAGCTTACTTGAGCTTATTGGTGCTTATAGTGAGCTTTTATTGCTTGCATATTAAAGTTTAAATCATACTTACATGCATTTACTGACGTACATTTGAGATTATCTGAAGTGCATTTGAAATTTTCTGAAGTTCATATTGAAAGTTTCTAAAGTAAAAATAAAAAATCGATATGGTGTTTTCTAAAATTAAATTCAGAAGTACAATTGTAAATATTCTGAAGTAAATATTCTGAAGTACAATTGGAATAGTCCGAAATCAATTTGAAGAACTCTTGAATCAGTTTTTTGTATTTTCTGAAATTCAATTGGATATTCTGAAGCACAATTCTAATATTCTGAAATTCATTTGTATAATTCTGAAACTAATTTGGTGTATTTCTGAAATTCAACTGGTTTTTCTGAAGTAGGTACAAATAAAACAATCTGAAATAAATTTGTAATTTTCGAAAATAAACTTAAAATTTCGGAACAAGTCTAGTTTAATGAATCCGCTTAAATTTCAAAAAATTGCTTAGTTCAAGGCATGGCAGAATTATAATTGTATCATGCGTACAAGGTAGCATTTTTTTCATAGATTATAATGTTATTGAAAAAAAGTCCACTATCCCCCCTGTGGCTCAAGCAACTCCTTGAAATTCCTCAGGTTCATTAAAGTAGACTTAAGCCTTGTTTTTTTCCGGGTTGATTGCTTTTTTAATTTTCTGAAGACTTTAAATTCAAATTTTTTCACTTCAAAATCAATTTTTTCCATTTAAAGAAACTTTTAACAAATCAATCTTCAAACTTATAAAAAAAATGACTGCCCTTTGACTAATATTCTGACTACGCCCATGTCTGTACCTATATGTTTTTGATTATCAAAACTCTTCCAAGGAAAATCTTGACTACGCGCCTATTTCTGTGTAGTTTTGTTTGCATTACATGAAGTCTTATCCTAGATAAGTTTAGGTATTAAAGTTTTGTTTAAGCCAGTGGTGATCACAATATGGTTTCCCATAACACGCGAGCGTCGCGACGCGTCGTGTGTTTTTGTGCTTTTTGTATGAAGTAGCAATCAGTTCGCTGTGTTCGTACACTGAGTAAAAGTTTGTTTTTTCTGCTGTGCTTTAAATTTCAAGTCAGTATGCTTTGAGCGTTCATGCGATGAGGATAATTTATGAATTAAATATTTTGCAATGTTCAAGGAAAGTTGGTGTGTACAATTTTTATTTTTGGAAAATTTTTATTGTGAATCACAAGGCATGGATTGCTTTCGTGCAGTAACTACAGTCAAACAGAGAAATCAACGAACTTGATAACCTCGTCGGTTAAAAATTTTGAAAGTCGGTTAAAAAAAAACATTAATACATTCTATTCATCACTTCTACCTTTTATTGATCTTTTCTATGTTAAAAGAGCGAAAAAAAAGCGAAAAACACAAAAATAAAACTATATTGAAAATACAACACTCGACAATATTTCGTTGCACCAAATGTTGTGAAAACTTTTAACAACTTCTTGTTTCAGTGTAAAGCTGTGCATTCGGAAAGCTCTCTGTGTTGTTGTTTGGACCGTGTGTTGATCACCACTGGTTTAAGCATACATTTTTGTACTGTTACCTCAAGAGCTTAAATTTTGTTAAGTTATTTTTGTTAGTAACTCAATTTTAATTGTTGCTATAGACTTGACATTGGATTAAAAGAATCAGAAGTTTAAAAATTGTTAACGAATCTAAAACAACTGTCGTCTATTCCCATAAATGTAAAATTTTTCAATCCTTCAAATTTTTGAAAAAGAGAATTATTGTACACTTTTAGGCTAGTAGTTAAAAAAAGAAACAATGTTTTCTAACCCACCAAAAAAAAAAACAAAATTATCAAATTCGTGGGAATTTTTAAACCACATCAGTACCGCAACATCTTATTTCTTTGCTTGTTTTACTTCTTGCAATAAGCTTGCGCAAATGTAGTCCAAAATGTTTTGGGCTTCGTTCCAAACAATTGCCACTCGAAATCTATACCGTCATTGATGTTATTCGTTTTGATGCAATTGCTTTGTTGCTCAACTTTCAAATTTATTGTCTCGCGCTATTTATGGCTTTTAGCGTTATAAACAGTTAGTGCAACATATTAGAAGTAACATAATAACAACAGCAACTATTTCTATGGCTTAAACTAACAACTCGGCATTTGTTGCAAGTTTCATAAAGCCTTCCCCTCCCCTCTCCTCTTCAGCCTGCTCGTTTCCTTTCAAATGCGTTTTTGTTAAACAACCAACGTCATCTTGATTTGGCTTAGTGTTAGGCAAGCTCTCTATGCTATGTCTAGAACTAAGCTGAATGTAGTTTTAAGCCTGACTTTGGTGATTGCATAAGTTGTCAATTTAGTTGTTTGTTGAACTTCAGAACGTCGGTTTGTTGTTCGAAACTGTTGTTCGATTGAACAGCTTTAATATTTATTTAAAATTTTAAGTTAGCTTTAAATGTGTGTGTCATTTCATCAACTTCATACAATGGTGCGCTTTTGTTATAGAATAGTATAACTTTTTGTGAACAATATTCTTTCGCTTCACCAAATATCCACAAAATAAACTTATAAAACTCACATTTTTTTATTATCGGTGTTTAGAAGTGTATAAAATGTATGAAAAGTGTAAAAAATATCTCAAAAAAGAAGTGGTTTGCACGCTCAAAATGTTCACAAAGTGTTTTCCCAAGAACATAGAGTTTAGCTCCTCTTAGCTGTGGTTTGATTTATAACTAAAAAAAACAAACATGTGCTGTAATGTGAACAATTTGTGCTACCGTGTGCTGCATTCAAAAAATAGAAAATAAATATTTTCAATAAATTTTATTTATTAAATAAGTAAATAGCGCATAGTTTGTGTGAGTTTTTTTAATTAAAGATAGCCCCGCACTGATTATTTTTTAAGAATTTCAGAACTGTAATGTAATGTGCGCAAGTTGTGCGTACATGTGCCATGGAAAGAAATGAAAAAAAAATAAGCATCAAGATATATTTTAAGACGCAAGACCTACTTGTTTCTCAAAAACTCAACACTTTATTGCACAATTTTCCTTTACAAGTACGAAAAATGCAAAACTAACTAACTAAAAAAAAAAAAAATGCGTATTTGGCTTCTAAATGCTCATTATACTTAAACATGCTCGTTATTTTTTTTTCGTCTATGGCAAATGACAGCACAATACGAGCACATTACAGCACAATATTCGAATTCCTGAAAAAAGGTGAGAAATAGCTTGAAAAAAGCACATACAAATTACATACTAAGAAAATCTTTTTTTAAATGTGGCACAAGACACTACACAAAGGGCACATTGCAGCACATGTTATTTTTTTTTTACTTATTAAATGTCATTCTTAGTTTACCTACTTTTGCAGGGACCGCAAATAATGATGATCGCTATCAATCAATCATTTTATAGCAATTATTTTTTGATCAATATTTTTCGATCTGAAATAAGCTATTTTTTATCGTTGTTTTATCGATCAGAAATAAGTTATTTATTATCGTTATTTTTCGATCAGAAATATAAAAGTTATTCTTAGATCGTTTTTTTTCGATCAGAAATAAAAATTATTTGTGATCGTTATTTTTTCAATCAGAAATTAAAGTTTTTTTTTTTAATAGTTATTTTTTCGATCAGAAATAAAAAGCAGTCATTGATCGATATTTTTTCAATCAGATTAAAAAAACTATTTTTTGGTCAAAATTATATTGATGTATGAATATGACGGTGGTGGCCTAAAACGATTTTCTACTATTATATTCTATTCCATTTATGTTCTGTTATTTTATCCTACTATTTTCTACCACTATTTTCTACTACTATTTTCTACTACTATTTTCTACTACTATTTTCAACTACTATTTTCTACTACTATTTTCTGTTAGTATTTCTACTTCCATATCTACTACTATTTGATGCTACTATTTTCGACTACTACTACTATTTTCTACCTTTTCCTTATTTAAATCCTTGCCCAAGTCCTTATCCAAATCCTTGCCCAAACCTTTGTCCAAAACCTTGTGCAACTCCCTGTCCAAATCTTTGCCCAAATCCTTGTCCAGATACTTGTCCAAACACTTGTCCTAATCCTTGTCCAAATACTTTACCAAATCCATGCCTAAAATCTTGTCCTTATTCTTGTCAAAATTGTTGTTCAAATCCTTGCCCAAGACATTTTGCTTGCTGTTATATGGTCAATAACTTTTTTAATTTGAACTCAATAACAGTTTTATTCGCAAATATTGATTAGATTTAAATTTTAGTCGATATTATTTCAATCAAAGACTAATTTTTTTAATCTGATCGGAAAAATATCGATCAATAATTGGTTTCTTTTTCTGATCTAAAAAATATCATTAAAAAATAACTTTTACTGATTAAAAAAGTAGCGATCACAAAATGATTTTGATTTCTGATCAAAAAATATCGATTAAAAATTACTTTTATTTCAGATTGGAAAAATAACGATCAAAAATAAATTTTATTTCTGATTGGAAAAAAATAACGATCACAAAATCATTTTTATTTCTGATCGAAAAAAATAACGATTAACAAATAAATTTTATTTCCGATCGAAAAAATAACGATCACAAAATAATTTTTATTTCGGATCGAAAAAATAACGATCAAAAACTAATTGTTATATTTAATCGAAAAAAATCGATCAAAAACAATTGGTGATTTCTATCCTAAAAATCATAAAAAAAAAGTATGTCAAAAACGGTATCTCGGACTCCCTAACATCATATTGCTACATTTAAAACTATTTTACAATAACTTTTAATACATGATCCGTTGTTTTAAAAAGTTAAGAAACAATCGTTATTTTCCATTCCTGATTTTGAAAGCTTTTTTGTCATTGAACACTTAATTTAAAGTTACAACTTGCGTCACCCATTTTTTTCAGCCAGGGCAATAATAAGTTCATCTACCTATTGCTTCAGTCTACAAGGTCAAAAAAATGTTATTAAGAAATTCTCCCTTATCTTAACTTATCTTATCTTGTTCTATTGACACTTTATAATTGCCTAAGTATTTCCTTTGTTTTTACCTCAATTTTATAATCAGTTATAAAGCTTTATCTCACCTGCTTCTACTCTTTTTTTTACAGTTTGTATCAACTTTATCTACAACAACTGCAACAACAGGAAGAAACACAAAAACACTTGCTCCAAAAACAGCAACAGCAACAGCTCTACACAAACAACAACAGAATAATAATCAAAATGTCTGGAACTGTAACTTTAGAAACACTTGCGCCGCGCATGGAGCGAATTGCAGGTTCGAATGTTGTTAATGGTTGGTCACTTTACGCTTCCAGGCCAACCTATCAACCTACCATCTACTCTTATACTACGAAGCAACCCATAAACAATAACAACACTAGAAGTAGCAACAGCAACAGCAACAACAACAACACAAGCAGCTCTCAATACAACGACGAACCCGATAATAAAACCAACGAGCAGCAACTGCTGTTCCCTAAACTCATACACAGAATGAATGACATCTTCCATCGCGAGGATGAACGTCTCAAAACCTTCGATCACTGGCCACTGGAGTGGTTGGACAAAAATGAGCTAGCACGAACTGGCATGTTTTACACTGGTGATGCCGACAAGGTTAAATGCTATTTTTGTGAAGTCGAAATTGGACGCTGGGAAGAGCAAGATCTACCCTTGCCGGAACACTTACGCTGGTCACCCAATTGTCCGCTGCTACGTCGACGCACCACTAATAATGTGCCTATAGACATTGAGGCGCTTGATCGCATTTTACCTCCCATCAGCTATGATCTATGTGGAGCCAATGATCCTATTGAAGTGCGTCCATTTGCCTATGCTGAGGGCACCATCACCATGACGTCGCGTCTTGGTAATGTCAATTCCGTCAACACAAATGCAGCAATGGCCTCAGCAAGTTGCACACCTACAGCAACATATTATCCCGAATATCCAGAATATGCGATAGAGGCGGCACGTGTGCGCTCCTTTGCTGAGTGGCCGCGTCACATGAAACAAAGACCCGAACAGCTGAGTGAGGCGGGTTTCTTCTATACTGGCAGTGGTGATCGTGTCAAGTGCTTTAGTTGTGGCGGTGGTCTGAAGGACTGGGATGAGCACGATGATCCCTGGGAGCAGCATGCTTTGTGGTTGAATAAATGTCGTTTTTTGAATTTGATTAAGGGCCAGAGCTATGTTGAGGGCGTGTTGGCCAAGCAAAAGGCACAGGAAACTGAGGCAGTGATGAAGCCCATGGATACAGTCTCGCACAAACCCAATCATAATACACTGATGCCAGCATGTGGCGCAGCAGCAGCAGCTGCAGCAGAAACAACTACAACAACAACAACAACATTGAATTGCGATGTAGCGCCCATGGCGCAAAAGTCGCATGAATGTCTACCAGGCAACAGACAGCTGGCAGCAAAAGAAATTTTATCGGCTGCCACTGCCACAGTCGCCACTGCAGCCGCTAGCAGCACAACAAACATACCCGAGGAGAAACTTTGCAAGATCTGCTATGCTGGCGAATACAATACGGCGTTTTTACCCTGCGGCCATGTGGTGGCCTGCGCCAAGTGCGCTTCGTCGGTGACCAAGTGTCCGCTGTGTCGAAAGCCCTTTACGGATGTTATGCGTGTATATTTCTCTTAGAACTAAGCTATAGAGTGTTGCAAATAGGTTGCAAAATAGGTTTTTACTGGTCACGTTCAGCGAACACAACTGTTGCAGTAGCGTGCAATAAAAAAAAAATTCGCAGAATGCAGGCGCCATTTAATCGAACGGTTCGCCGCTCACCCATGAAAAAACAAAAAGTGCATGGGACCAAAAAAAATTTGTGAAAAAGCTACTCAGCGCTCACCGAGTAAGCGCTACTTTAACAGTTGTGTTCGCTGAACGTAGCCATTGTTTCATCGCCGATAACGCCGAAGATGCCGAAGATGAAGCTGCTTGCCTGCAGAGGCTGCTGCTTTGCACATGTTAATTGCTGATCTCACACCCTGTAAATACAAGGCCATGCGAAATAGTTTGGCTATATTTTAAAGAGATGTTAGTGTTAGTGGCCAGTTTAAGCTGTTTGTTTTTTTTCCTTTTCTTCTTTTTTATCTGTGTTTAGAGTTTAATAAAAATTTTACAGGGTGTGTGGTTGTGCAAATAAGCAAAAAATTAAGGCTTAAAAATAATTGGCGGATATGTAGTTGACTGACTAAAAATAATAGATACACAGGTTACGTCTTGGGGCGCATGTGCTGCAACGTCACAATAGACCCACGTATTATTATCAACTATTTTTTTGGTTTGCATCAATAGTTTGGCGTTCAAACCTAAAAAAGTGTTTGTTTGACACAAAATTTTGCTATAATTGTCACTTCTGGAAATATTATTTTAACCACCAAACATTAAAGTGACAGCTTGGTTGGTCTACCGTGACGTAGATGCAACTCAATTTATTCTGCTCACTTGTCGTAATCTGGCGTTTTATTATTTTTGGTTGACCGATGTGCAAAAAAATCCTACAAATGCATTCCTCCAGCAGCTAATTTGAAATTATTTTATGCAGGTCTATCATGAGTAATTTTTGTGCACGGAATCGGGAAAGGGAGTTTTCGGTTTTTTCAAGATAAAGCTCAAGAACTTTTGAAAATTTCCAATGCAAATTAGTTCATCAACCGTCTTTATATTTATAAGTGTAAAAAATTAAAAAGGTGAAGTTTTACCTGCTATATCAGTGGCGAAAAGGAATAACGACTTAACTCAAAATATCGTAAAAAGCGATATATTTTTTTTATCGCTAATCTTTGGATGGAGGGAGAAATCCATTTTTAGCACAGAATAGATAACCTGCACATAATTCGTTGGTTTAACGGTTGATATATTTCAGAAAAAATGTCGTAGTTAGTGCAATTAAAATATCGTTTTTTGCGATATTTTGAGCTTAGTCGTTATTCCTTGTTTCCGCCACAGATATTAAAAACGGAAATTACTTTTTCCGATTCCGGGCGAAAAAATTACTCATGATAGGCCTGTTGGAAATATATTTGTGTTTCGCACTGTGCATAAATATCACTTGGTTTGTGGTTCATAATCATAACTAATTGTTTTTGTTTCAAATACATATTTTGTTTTTCTAAATTTTGTTTTTTATCTTTTTTTTTCAATTAAAACCAAACCATGGTTATTTATGCACAATACTTTTAATGCATAAACTGCTCTCGCTGCAAGACCCTGTAAATAATTATATACGTAATTATCATGTTCTTATACAAAAAGTTTAGCCTGGCAAATCATGTTAAAAAATAACTTCAATTAAGACTTGGCAACTTTTCAATATTGCAATTATTGCCGTATCTAAAATGGGTTTAATTTTCAAAAAGAAAAACAAAAAGTAATAAAAACCGAAAGCTCCAGCTGGCCGCTAATTAACCGCTTATAATTAGCCGCTAGTTTAATTTACATATAAGTTATTTCCTAATTTTTTTAAAAAAACAACAGGAAAAAGTTATACAAAAAAACTAATATATTAATGAGAAAATTTTGCAAAAACGACAAAAATTCAAATTTATGTAACAGTTATTATATATTGTTTCTTATAACTAATATGTAAGGCAAATATTATTGTCACATTTTTCAAATAAAATATTAGTTCTATGCTAAAAATGTCTAAAATAAAGTATTATTTATAACTAAATTTAATATTTTGCATTTTTGTGTAACTTAAAATTTGAAAACTAATAAAATAAATTAAAAAAAAAACTGTTTTAAAAATAAACTGTAATAGTTATTTAAGAAAAAAATTTACACTGGTCTTAGTAGTCAATGAGTCAGATGAATAAAAACCAAGCATTTGCATTTAAGATATATATGAAGAAAAATTTAAGGAATTGCTTCTGCTTCAAAAAATAGATATACACACATCAATAGAATTAATCTATTGCTTGGCTATTTTAATTTTTGGCAATTGTTTCATTTGTATTCATCAGAGTCATTGCGCCGGGTGAGTAACAACAAAGCCACTGCTTTTTCTTGAAATGTTTATGAATATTGATTGAAATGTTTATTGATTGTTCTTCAACAACTAGCTGTCTACACATGAAAATAGTTAATATGCAATAACTTAAATGTTGCTATGCGTGTATATCTATTTCTTGAAGAACAAGCAATTGCTGCAGTCTCTTTAATGCATATACATTTTAAGCAAAAGCAATTGCTTAGTTTTTATTCATCTAGCTGAGTATTACTATTGCCAGTATTAGGCATTTATGAAATAATATTAATTTAAGTTTTAAACTGACTTTACACAAGTTATAGACACTAACTGTTGAAAATAAGAATTAAAAAAAAAAATTAAAAAAAATATTCACTTATATCATCATCAGTTCAAGTTTTCTCTACAATAACAATATTTAATATTGAATATTAATCATTAAAATAGTTCTTTTTTCCAAATTTATGCATGCATAACTATTTTGGTTCGAATAATGACAAAGGAAATACAAATATTTGTAAATAAACACTCCTCCGACACATGTCCACTAAAAAAAAAACCGTTTGTTTTATTGTAACTTTAAACATTAGAAGGATTATTAGATGTAATCTTAGGGATTCAAGCAAATGTTGTCCTGTTGTCTCAAACTTATCTGGCTACTTTGTCTGAGGTGGAAGATGCTAAGAAATATGAAATTAGTGACGGAACACAATTTGAGAGAACTAACTAATTAATGCGCCTTCTGGTAAGTATGGAACTGTGTGAATTTAAAATTGAATTCTATAAAAATAGTTTCTTTTCCAGACAATTTCAGTTCTTTAGAAATCACATCCTCCTATCATTTGCATATGCTTACACCGTTAAAAATCTTCGAGTAATTTTTAAACAAGTGGTTTGAATAATGTATTTTTTATTTTTTCAAAATACTAAGAATTTTTTTAGTAGTACCTATGCTTTAAAATTAATACAAAATAACTAAAAAGTAATACAATAGGTTTCAAAAACCAGTGCAATTGATATAGATTTTGATTTAATACAGCCATGATATTAGATTTAATACAACATGTATTGTATTCTAAACCATGCTGTATTGTATTTCAATACTTTCCGTCTTCATTTTCAGATTGTTAAGATTCAAAAGACTTAGAATTCAGAGTTACTTTTTCGGTTAACAAAGCTTTTTAATGCAATTTTTGTAAAACATTTTTTATTTGATTTTATTTTATTTGATTACTACTTTAATTTCAATGATGACGTGAGTTCGTAATCTACGTAGGGTGCCTTTTATATTTCGGGATTTGGCAACCCTGGTGTTGCAATCTGTCAACTGAAAGCTCTATCGCAAAGTTTGACATTTGTTGGCTTATACGTACTCAGAACGTTTTGACATACGAGCGCTATTTGTGTTGTTTATAGTAACTTAAAAGATCCATCTCGGTCTAAAAATGGAATTAAATCGTGAACATTTTCGTGCGATTATTTTTTACAACTTTCGACGTGAATTAACACAGCAACAGTGCATGGATGAACTTAATTCAATTTTTGGCGATGAAGCTCCATCAAGGACCAGTGTTTATCGATGGTATGGTGAATTCAATCGTGGTCGTAGTTCACTCCAAGACGAATTTCGTGAAGGTCGTCCGAAATCAGCTGTTGTTCCGAAAACCATTGATGCTGTGCGCGAACTGATATTGCAAGATCGTCATGTTACCTATCGTGAGATTGAGGCAACCTTAGGCATAAGTGGGACCAGCATACATTCAATATTGCATAAACATTTGACTGTCAAAAAAATTTGTTCGCGTTGGATCCCACACAATTTGTCAATCGCTCAAAAAAAGGCTCGTGTCGATTGGTCGAAGGAAATTCTCAAAAAATACGATCGCGGTGCTTCGAAACACGTCTATGACATCGTGACAGGTGATGAATCGTGGATTTACGCGTATGAGCCCGAAAGTAAACAGCAGTCGACTGTATGGGTGTTTCAAGATGAGCCAAATCCAACAAAAGTTGTTCGCGCACGAAGCACTTCCAAGCAAATGGTCGCCTGTTTTTTCGGAAAATATGGACATGTCGCAACCGTACCACTAGAACAACGCAGAACAGTCAACTCTGAGTGGTACACAACTATTTGTTTGCCAGTTGTCTTCCAAGAAATCAGGAAAACCAACCGCCGAAGACGGATCACTCTTCACCACAACAATGCGAGCTCTCACACATCGGCTCAAACAACTGCATTTTTGAGCACCCAAAACATCGATTTGATGGGTCATCCGCCGTATAGTCCTGACTTGGCACCGAATGACTTCTTTTTATTCCCAACCGTGAAGAATAAACTGCGTGGACAACGATTTTCGACGCCCGAAGAAGCGGTTGCGGCATTCAGAATGCATGTTTTGGAGATACCTCAATCAGAGTGGCAAAAGTGCTTCGACAATTGGTTCAAACGCATGCAAAAGTGTATAGATCTTAATGGAGAATATTTTGAAAAACAATAAAGTGATTTTCGATGATTAATATTTGTTTTTGTTCTCTAATCCCGAAATATAAAAGGCACCCCTCGTACAATAGGAGTTAGTTTAAAAATTATATTATAAAAAAAAAAAAAAAGAAAAATTGTGTAATTTTGTACAATTAATTGTGTTTAGTCCCAGCGGCAAATTTACGGAGTACCCCAATATTTCATATATGAATAGCAGTACACTTGTGTTATATTATCCATATATGAATTTTTACGTGAAGTTGTATATGGGAGAAGGAAGCACGACTATTTGTTTGCATACTTTGTAATCGAAAATGTAGCCTGTGTGCTTGACTAGGTAGCTTGACTACTCGTTAGCATATTTTGTAATCGAAAATGTAGCCCGTCTGCCTACAAGGCGGCCATTGTCTTCTAGAAGAAAGTTAAAAGTGGATGCGAACATGTGTACATTACCGCCTACGAGTATATTGCCTTTCATCGATGAAGTGTATTGCCCATTTGCCGCTGGGACATGTAAAGACATTTATAATTGTTTATTTTGTTCAATACTTCTGTTCAGGCTATGGGTTGGTGAGTTTAGTAAAAAAACAAAAGAAAAACCGATTTTGATATGGCCGAATTTCAGCCGCCAGGCGATACTAGTTTTTATAATAATGCATTATTTATCACAATAAAAAGGCTTTTTCATTAATTTTCCCTAGAAATGGTGGATTTTTCCGTCAAGTTATTTTGATAAACTTGTCGATTTTGATTTTTGGATTATATAATTATATCATACTACATTTGAATTTAAATTTGAATAACTTTTGAACGAGCAGATTAATCAGGAAAATGATGAGAGACATTTTTGTAGAACGTTTTCTATAGAAATAATTTCCTATTTATCACAGAAGGGATTAGGCAAGAGGGCGTGTTACTTTAATTTTAATCGAACTCCTTCTATACCGTTTATCCGGGTTCAACTAAATTTTGCTCATATTATTGGTTTAATGAGCAGTCCATATTGAAGGAAATTGGTCAAAATTAAACAAGGGGGCGTGCAAATTAAATTTGAATGCTCTATTTCAGTAAATATCCACATAATGGCATTGATATTTGACATAGAGGTAGGTAGGGTCTGTTTTTTATTAACATGCAAAAAGTGGGCGAGACTAGAAAAGGGGCATTACAATTTTTTAAAATATAACCTATATATCAGTCTTAAAATTCATAATTCGAGTTTGATCATACATCTTAAAAGCTTAAAGGGAAAAATAGTTTTTTTTTTTTTTTAACTTTCCTGGTCAAGGATCATCTTCATAGTAGATGTAAACAATTGATATCTTTCCAGCAAGCAACTCTGTGGCGACAAGGAATAACGACTAAACTCAAAATATCGTAAAAAACGATATTTTAAATGCACTAACTACGACCTTTTTTATGAAATATATTAACCGTTAAGCCAACGAAATATGTGCAGACATAAGTGGTTATCTATTCTGTGCACACAAAATTCACATTTCTCTATCCTTCAAAAGATTGGCAATAAAGAAAATGCCATATCGCATTTTTACGATATTTTGAGTTTAGTCGTTATTCCTTGTGGCCACATGGCCACTTGTGCCATGTGTATTTAAATTTACTTACTTACTTAGGTTGTCGTAACAACCCGTGTCCGGGTTTCAGCCGACCTCATCAGCTCGCGCCAGGCGCCTCTGCTTTGCGCGCGCCTTCACCAAACGGATACACCAAGTGGGGAACAGGGGGCGAACCTTCACATGGCAACGTGTCTGACCGCCTCAACCTGGCGAGGCCAGCATTATCCATGTGGAAATCGTCTCAAGTCGACTCAAACCTCCACGTGGTGTTCCCTGGGCAACGGCAAACTGGCATCCGTCAGTTTGACGGCTAAAGGTTGCTGCCCACTGACGGCACGTAAGGAAACGAAACGACAAGCCGGTCAGAATTGTTTGGTTTTATAGCCACCGACTTTTTCGTTGGTCGTTGCCGTTTCGTCGTCGTTAGTGTGCATGAATGCATAAGAACGCAGTGTAGTTATATTTTGTAGTTTCGTTACGTGCCGTAAGTGGGCAGCAACCTTAATTTGCTGACCCAGGGATTGGGTCCCGCCACATTACTACTGCCCAATGAAAACTAAACTAGCCTCGGTATTTAAATTTAAACATTTTAAAAATTTGGACCGGGAATTTTGTGAGATGAGATCTAAGTGACAAATGACAAAAAAGCTTTAATAGACAATTTTAACTGAATTAAGGAGCTACTTTTTTCTCAAGGCTGAAATATATCAAAAGCACTTGCAATATATAATTATAGCAACAGAATTTTTTTCTACCTACAATATATTCACAAAACATGCTATAAACACAATGCACTATGGGTCAGATATTCTAGAAATTGTTCAAGTCATATCTTGAATAATCATACTCAGCATTGCATACAACTTCTTGATACAAATAAGAATCAGGGATCGCTTATTCCAGAAGGAATATCAAAAAAATGGTGAGAAAATGGTGCACCAGGGTGAATCAAAATAAATTTCGATAGATTTTTGCCATCATATTTGTATTTAACTAGATGGAATACCCGGCAACGCTCGAGGGTGGTGTAGCATTCAAGATGATGTATGACAATGCACAATGATCAATGGGTTCAATTTTAACCACATATTTTTTGACATTATGTCTGATTATAATTTTTCCAATTTTAAGACTTATGGCCGTTTTTTGTAAAACGCAACGATCACGTCACTTGGGGGTTTAACGTAGAATTACGTCTTACAGCGCGGTTTGTATGGGGGTATTTTCACAAATTTTTTCAAGGTCAGGCTAACGTTTTTGGGGGGATACTCTAGGGTATAATACAGCCTTTAATATTCATCGCACAAAGATAAAATTTATGCCAAAATATGAGTTATTTTGTGCATAAAAGGAATATCTAACTTTGGGTTTTGTCACTTCTTTAATAAACCCACACGATGGCAAAAGAAAAGTAGAGAAATTCACATTTTTGTATGAGAAAAATGTAGTGATTCACTTGCTGCTTACGTTCTTATGCTTGTTGCTTTAGTTCGTGGCGAAATCTCGAACGCAACATCGTGTTGTTTGCTGAATAGAATCGTTTTATGAATTTCTCAGAGCTTTAGAAGCAATGTTTTCGCGCAGACTCCAATTAGTTAGGGCAGCGCCGCTTTAGTCGCCTGATATAAAATTAGTTTATATTTGATATTTCAAAAACGCAGTGCTACTACATATAAGCCATTATATAAATCAAGAATCGTTTTACGAATATTTTTCAGTAATTGCTTGTGTTGTTGTTGTTAACATATATAACTGAATTACACTTTTCTTAATAAAATGACAGCAAAAAATACCTTTGCTCTAAATTGCTCGTATAAGAATATCAAGTACAACGTTTCGCACAGTACTAAAAGAGAAATAACAACAGAAAGGTCAGCAAATCATTGAAAATAAACAAATATTTAAAAAAAAAAAAAGTTTTGCCAGATGCATTCATCAAATTCACAGCAAAAATTATGCAAAGGAAGGTTGTCAATACCTATACCAAAAATTGAGGGTGTCAATAATTATATCGCTTACCCTATTCCATCTGGAATAAACGACCCCTGATACTCATTTGTATCAAGCTGTATGCAATGCTGAGTATGATTATTCAAGATATTACTTAACCAATTTCTAGTATTTCGAGCCCATAGTGCATTGTGTTTATAGCATGGTGTGTTGATATATTGTAGGTAGATAAAATTTCTGTTGCAATAATTATATATTGCAAACGCTTTTGAAATTTAATTGAACATCAATAAAAATTCGCCGAACTCCTACGACTGCCATTTCAACTTAGCATAAAATTAATAAAAACAAATAAGAATGAAGTATATTTCGACTGATTACAAGAAGTTAAGGAAGTTTTTATAAAAATATAATAGGTATGAATCTAGCTTGTAGAGAAAATATGACTGAAAATTAAAAAGAAAACTGAAATATGAGTATTTGGATTAGTTTTACAATTCTAGGAATAACCTTTTATTCATTAAAATAAAATTTAACCAATATTAAGAAATTGATTGATACTTTTTGATGTTTTTTAATGAAAATTGTTGATGAAGATGGTTGTAAACTAAAAAAGCTTTTAAAACGCCTTTAACAGCCTTTAAAAGCTCCCAAAACTTTTTCAATAGGCAAAAGTTATTGCGGAAGATTTTTCAAAAATTATGTTAAAATAAACTTAAATAATTTGGAAAGTGACTTTTTAGATAAATACAAGTTAAAAAAGAAAAATTTAAATAAAACGCTTTAACTAGTTATGGACAGAAATAAAAGAAATTTTTCTGAATTTCATTTAAATTCATTTAAAGAAAATTTATTATCTTTTATAAGGCACTTCCAATACCGTTAATTAGTAATTGACATTGGAGAGGAGTTAAGTTATTTCTAGATTATAATTGGCAAATGTCAAAAAACTTTAATTGTCGAATTTCACTTCTTTAAAGAGGCTGACAAATAGAATAACTATAAAATGCAGCGTATACAGAGCTTCGGATAGATCAGACAAAAAAAAAAAAATGAATAAATAATATTTGTTTATAGCAAAGAATAATCAGAACGTGATTAAATTTAATTATTCATAAAAATCTATCATACTATATTACGCTATCGTCATTGGAATTTTTTTTTATAATATCAGTTATATCTTGTTATTGTTGAAATTATTGCAATTTTGATGTGGGCTTTGATCTTTGCGTCACGCCACACAGTGAATTGTCTTCATATTCAGCGATGGACAAAAATAGAAGAAGCTGTTGCATATCGATAAAATGTTTTACTTAGTAGATACATAAATACTGTAACACACATTTTATGCTATAAGATGAGAGAACGAAACTAGACTCTAAACGTAGCCTACTGTAGCGTTCACTTAGAGAACAGTACATGAACGTTGTGTAGCGTTGGTAACTTCACTCATTATTTTGTAGCGTTATAGTTTGTGTGCTTGAAAGCAAACACAAACAATACTCTAATTTTGCAAAAAATTAGCAATAATTATTATCACTAGTATCGCCTGTGGCCGAAATTCGGCCATATCAAAATCGGGTTTTCTTTTGTTTTTTTGCTAAACTCACCAACCCATAGCCTGAAGAGAAATATTGAACAAAATAAACAAGTATAAATGTCTTTGCATGTCCCAGCGGCAAATGGGCAATACACATCATCGATGAAAGGCAATATACTTTTAGGCGGTAATGTACACATGTTCGTATCCACTTTTAACTTACGCTTAGAAGACAATGGCCGCTTTGTAGGCAGACGGGCTACATTTTCGATTACAAAATAACAGGTCATTCAATAAGTCCGTAGGAGAAGTAAGAAAAAAACGAAATTTTGATGAAACTCGATTATATTATTAAACATAGTTGCCTGCCTTCAAGAGCGATACAATGAGTATAGCGATTTTCCAAATTTTCGATACCACTTTTATAGTACGATTTCTCTTTCTCGTCAAAATAGACCTCAGTTTCAGCGATTACTTCATCACTGGACTTGAATTTCTTTGCAGCAAGCATTCTCTTGAGATCTGAAAACAGGAAAAAGTCACTGGGGCCTAAATCTGGAGAATACGGTGTGTGGGCTTGCAATTCGAAGCCTAATTCATTAAATTTTGCCATAGTTTTCATCGATTTGTGACATGGTGCATTGTCTTGGTGAAACAACACTTATTTCTTTTGCAAATGTGGCCGTTTCTTGGCGATTTCAGCTTTCAATCGATCCAAAAGTGCACAGAAATAGTCGCTGTTGATGGTGGTTCCTTTTTGGAGATAGTCGATGAATATTATTCCTTTCGCATCCCAAAATACAGACGCCATCACCTTACAAGCCGACTGTTGGGTCTTTGCCCGCTTTGGAATCGGTTCGTCGACTGCTGTCCACTCAGCTGACTGTCTTTTGGATTCTGGTGTCTAATAGTGAAGCCTTGTTTCATCCATTGTCACATTTCGACGAAAGAATTCGATTTTATTGCGGTTTAACAGCCGCAACTTTTCTACATTTTCTACAAACGGGAGCATACGAAGCATAGAAAATAATATTTATTTATTTATTTAGCCAAACAAGGCAATATACTTATTCTAACTTATTTTTCTAACAGGTTGTTGTTGTATTTATTTTTTTATTTTTTGTTTTTCTCTCCTCTTTCCTTGTTTTAGGTGTAGAAGATATGCAATTCTCAGTGGGCGTAATCCGCCCACATGAATCGACACATTTTCAAAAACACGTCAAAAAGAAAAGACAAGAAGAAGAACGAAGGGGGAACTTATATACTAAGCTTACATACTAACAGATTTTATACACATAGTAAAAATATGTACTAATTTTTAATACTATGCTAAAATATTATTAAGATGGAAAGCTGAGTGGGAGAACAACTAAATTTTGTTTAGGTATGGGTGGTAGACGGCAATGTAAGAAGAGGCATTTGGATATGGGAGAATAGAGTTAATATTACAATGCGGTGTTTTACTTATTTAACATTCAAATTTTTGATTTACAATTTTTCTACAAATGCTAGATCAAGGAAATAGAAAAGGGGTCAGAATGGTGAAAAGGAATTGGAGAAGATTCTGAAGTAGTTATGTAAAGGAAAGTGATTTGGAAAGAGAACGCTTGATTCTGAATTTCGATATTGGCGGTGTATAATGCTCGCTGATATTATTAAATATTTTGCAACATCTATTCAAGGGCTCGTTCAATGCGTAAATAGTGTTGCGATGCGATTCTTTTAACAATTTTGTATACCTTGTTCGCCTTATTGGTTCATTAAATAGTACCTTGCTCGAGATGTATTCGCTATCGATGTTACCAGTAATAACATCGAATGTAAAGCATGAGCAAAGTAATATTCTCCTTGATGACAGCGACATTAAATTGAGGATTTTAAGTCTACTCTCGTATGGTGGTAAATTTGTATAGTCACGAGGATCGTATAGGTCTCTCAATGCAAAAAGCAAGAATTGTCTTTGAATAGATTCTAGCCTTTCACTATGCACTACAAAAGCTGGGTTCCAAATTATGCAACAGTATTCTAAGATTGGTCGTACTAATGTGCAGTATAAGGTTTTAGTTACCCAAAGGTTTTTGAATTCTTTTGCACGTCTTTTTATGAATCCGAGCATTTTGTTTGCCCTGGATATGATACGATCGTAGTGAAGGTTTAAGCGCATCTTACTATCAAGAATTATTCCAAGATCTGCTATGTGGTTGACCCTTTTAAGTTCTACCTTATTTAGAATGTATCTGCTATATGTGATTACGTTTTTACGGGCAAAACTTATAACGTAGCACTTATATTTAAATAAAGTTTATTTTTACTACACCACTGTTCCAGAGAAAAAAGCTTTTTCTGTAAGAATACTGAATCCACTTCTGATCTAATGTTATAGTATAATTTTAAGTCATCTGCATATAAGAGATGGGGGACATCATGCAAAACTTCAGATATGTCTGCAATAAATATGTTGAAGAGAAGTGGGCCAATATGGCTACCTTGAGGTACACCCGACGAGACAACAATCTTTTTAGACAAAGTACCCTGAAATTTTACATATTGGGATCTTTCACAGAGATAAGACTTGAGCCATTTCAGCACAGTACCTGATATACCAAATTTTTCTAGTTTCTTAGCTAGGATTTCGTGATCAACACGATCAAAGGCTTTACTAAAATCTGTATAGACTGCATCTATTTGGTGGCCCTTTTCCATTTTAGTAAGAATGTCTGATGCCATGATTGCAAGATTTGTGGTTGTTGATCGTCCTTTACGAAAACCATGTTGCTGCTCGTTTAAACACGGATTAATTATGCTCGTGAGTTTGGAACATATAATTTTTTCAAATAGCTTTGGAATTGCTGACAATATTGCAATACCTCTATAATTTTCAACTGATCTCTTGTCGCCATTTTTATAAATTGGCGTAAGATGACAAGATTTCCAAAAAGTTGGGAATATACCTGTATGCAAGGATTTGTTAAAAATCATATGTAACGGCGTAATTAATTGGTCTAAACATTGAACAAGTGAAATTGGTGGTATAAGGTCTGGACCTGGAGATTTATTTGAATCTAATTCTTTAATGGAATTGGTTATGTCACTCCATGTAATATTTATTTCACAAACCAATGTCCGTCTACTAGTTATACTGGCAAATGTAGGTTGATTTTGGGAAGTAGTTGAACAAAAGACTTCTTTAAAATGATCCGCAAAGAGATTACAAATTTCCTGTGAGTTATATGAAGTAACATTGCCTTTAAACATGAAGTTTGGGTATCCGGTCGATTTCCGTTTTACATTTACAAAATCGAAGAATTTTTTCGGGTCTTCAATAATCCTTTCTCCAATTAAATTGGTGTAAAGCCTATAAGCCTCTTCGGACTTAATGGAAAACTCCTTAGACAGCTCTTCGTATCTAACCTTTACCTCATCACTTACAATGACGCAATTTTTAATGACTCTGTAAAGTTTATTTCTTTGATTTCTCAAATTTCTAAGATTTGAATCAAGCCACGGTTCCGATAGTTTATTTTTTTTCTTTATTTTTGGAACATGAGTATCAAATACAGAAAAGACTTTTTGATAGAAAGACGATACAGCATCGTCCAATTCTAGTGCAGACAAGTGGTTCCAGTCCAAACAATTTAAGTCATTTTTAATGTTATTGTAATCGGCATTGAGGAAATCGTATACAATAGAATTATTGAATGACTGTATAAAAGTTATGTTGTTGGTACATAACTCAGTAGTAAAAGCAGTATGGTGGAGGGTATTGGAAAATATCTGCTCAGCCTCACAGGTTGGACTAACCTTTACTTCGTCATATGAGTTAGTAAAAATCAAATCTAGCCAGCGATTGTTTCGGTTTGGAGCAGGAGCAACTTGCTGACAATCATTACTATAAAAAGTACTTAATAAATCGAAGTCGACCACATTGGACAGGTTAATTGGAAGGAGATGGTTGTCATCATCATCGTGCACAAAAGTTATATTGGGACGGTTGAAGTCTCCAAAAATAATAATTCTATCATCTTCGTTTAACGCAGCTGTTATTGACGTTATGATTTCACATAATTCATTGTAGGAATTGTGGGTTGAATTCGGAGGAATATAAATAACACCTATGTATACGGAAGCTTTTTGATCTAGCCTTATTTTGATTATTTTGTGCTCAAAGCATTTGGAGGAGCAGGTTACAATCAATTCACTAGATAAGGAGTTATGTGTGGCAATTAAGACACCGCCTCCTCGAGACAGGCCGCAGCTTGCATAGTTTCTGTCATTCCGGTATATTGTCCAGTTGCTATCTAGAATTTCTTCATTTTTGATAGCGTCATTCAACCACGTTTCGATACACTTGTGATATGATATGTGAAATAAATTAACAAAAACCTGAGCAGCGTGGACCCCTCCGCTTGAAGTCTCAGCGCCAACTAAATAAGAGAACTTCGTGCGTGTAATATACGAATTTGAACTCGAGTACGCGTGCTATGAAATGGAGACCACTGCATTAAATCCAAAGTAAGTTTATTAAAAAAACACGGCTGCGTCGTTGGACACACGAGAGAAGCGAAGCTTTTTCGCAGTTACATAGATTTGATAGCTTAATACTTTTTTCTTGTTAATAAATTAACTTTTAAATTCCAAAATTTAAAATAACATAAAAGAAATTACATAGATACACAAAACATACTTACTGCTTATTTTTTTTATTGTTGAATGTCAAATTTCCACGCCAATTACATATGCGGGCTTATAATGTCAACGACTCTCCATTTTAACTCTCCACACATGGTTGTGAACTTGGCTGCACAAAACAAATTTTTTCCTTCAACAGCGTACTAACTAGCGAAAAAGAATTCCGCTGCCTGTTCGCTGTCAAAAAACCCAATGTACTTCTTAAAGGAATTTTGTTTTCGTTTTTACAACAAATTTGCTTCTACTTGCTACAAGATGACACCAGCACCGGTGTTTTGTGGCTGCACTGCATTTATCGATATGGCGATAATGGCGAGAGAGAAGAGAATGGATAGAGAGACGAAAAGCAATAGTGTTTTTTAACGGCTGCCTTCCGCACTTTATCTTGACAGGTAATCTATTTGTCCCGGTTTCCACTCGTCAAGTCTTGACTGTCAAGTTTTTGACATTCCCTTTTAAACTTCACGATTCAGTTAACACACATCAAGAGTTGACGATCAAGTCCGAAAGAATAAGAAAGAGTTGCACATAAAAAAGATTATGTGTGCAAGTGAAATAGAACAAAAACTTGAAGGTACATTCAAGTCTGTTCCTTCCACTTTCCTTATGTTCCGTTATCCCACAAACTCGACTTGCTTTCAAGAAAACTTGACGTGTGAAAATGGGGACTTTGCAGTGCAGTTTGTAATCTAAAATTTAGTTACAAAGAGATATATCACGAAGTAACAACGCTATGTGGACAAAAAAATAGGTACACTTTCAGAAAAAAGTAAATTAAGTGCATTTAAAGAGTTTTTCTTCGTGTTTTTTTTATTCAAAAGTGTAGTTTTGGAATTTTTCTTTAAAGGTTTGTAAAATAATTTAAAATTTTGAAGCCTTCATAAAAGATTTTGGTATCTAGATGGGTCGCGATGATTATTGTACACACGAAGAAAAGCGGATTGCTATTGAGATGCGTGCTGGAGGAAATGTATATGGAACGATTGCCAAAATTCTTGGACGTTCTCGAAATTTTGTCGTGAATGCTTTAAAGAAAAAAAAAAAGTTGGAGAAAAACGTGGAAGAAAACAGAAAACCACACTAAACGATGACCTTCGCATTAATACAATGGCGAAAAAAGACCCTTTCATAGCTTCAAGAACAATAGCAGCAGAATTAGGCAACAAAGTATCTTCACGGGCTATTCGACGAAGGTTAATGGACTCAAATCTCCATGGTAGAATAGCCCGTAAGGTTCCACTCCTTCGTAAGAAAAACTTACACGCGAGGAAAGAATTTGCCAAATTTCATGCCTCATGGTCCGGAGATGAAGGAGTCAAAAAGTCAAACAACATCGTATGGAGCGACGAGACCAAAATAAATTAGTTTTCTAATGATGCCGCAAGGAATGCTCGTCGCCCAAAAGGTAAAGATTTCGATCCGCGGTACACTAGGAAAACGGTCAAAGATGGTGGCGGAAACATAATGGTCTGGGGATGGATGCTTTTCCCACTATGGCATAGGCCCAATATTTCGTATTCAGGACATTATGACCCGATTCGAATATGTGGAAATATTACAAGGACTAATGCTGCCTAACGCAAGTGAAGAAATACCCTTACCTGGAATTCAAATTGTTTTTCTTATTTTTAATATATTGAACTCTAAAATTATAAATTACTTTTTTACAAAAAAAATAAAAAAACTCACTAAAGCCCTGGTGTACCTATTTTTTTGTCCAGATGTGTCTGTAATTTATTTTATGTTATTTTAAATTTTTGAATTTTTGAAGTTAATTTAATAAAAAGAAAAAATTATTAAGCTACCAAATCTATGTAACTGCGAAAAAGCTTCGCTTCTCTCGTGTGTCCAACGACGCACCTGTGCTTTTATTAATACTAACTTTACACTTTTATTCTTGTTGCAAAAATCAATAAAAAATATGGTTGAAGAAATATGCGCAATTTTGCTTATTGTGCATTAGGCCGGGTCGATTTGTGGGGAGGCAAAAAAATCGCCCATTGCTCTGTGAAAATCGTATTCTAGGGATCAAAATAAGAAACTTTGCCGAAGGAACCATACCTCTAAAACGAATTCTGATGTCCCCCAATTTGGGTCGAACTTTTGGGTAGGGGCAAATTTTGAAAAATCCCACTTTGACCCATTTAGAGTGCTCCAATCGAGTCCAAATGTATGACCGACCCCCACTAACTTTGGAGGCTTGACCCACCCATGCCAGTGGCACACCCCCTGGAACCCCCCTGTGGGGTTCCCCATACAAGCATTTCAAAAAATCACCAGTTTTGGCACTTTACATGAAAAAATCAGCGAAATGACTATGTTTTTTTCTTTTTGGAGTTTTTTTTCTCTTTAGAAATTTATTCAACCCTTTTAAAAAATGAAGGTATCACTGTGACACAATTGCAAATCGCAAAATTGCTTGTGTGCGTTTTTTAAGGCACCACAAGACACAGCTGCATGTCGTAAACTTACTTGTGTAGTTTTTTTATAGCACCTACTTAAGAAATGAATGTTGTTTTTACAACCCTTTTTGTGGGTATTTTATGGCACCTTCTTAAGAAATGCGCGTTTTATGCAACCATTTCAACAATTAAGGCATCACTGAAATGCACCGCAACCCTTTTAAAAAATTAAGGTATCACTGTGACACAATTGCAGATCCTAAAATTGCTTGTGTGCGTTTTTAAGCCACCACAAGACACAGCAGGTAGAATTGAAATTACCATTTCATTCTTATTATCTCGTCTCGTAGACCATATATAACGCAACAGTTTTTGTGAATGCATTAAGTCGTTGTGAAGAACTCAAAGTGTGAAGTGCTAATTTCAGATAAAAAAATATTTGAAAAAAAAATATTTAAAAAGTTGCCCATTCCAAATCAAAAAGTTTACAATGAATCCACCATCCTCTACACCGCAAGATGAAGCAACAACAACTATCGAAAACCCAATGAGTCATATACCCAAGCACGATGTTACTGTTTTTGGTGTGTCTACTGATTTGACTGATCTTAATTTACCAACCCATCTGGATATCTTGAGATATTATTTTTACTTAAGCGAACGTGCTAAAACAGAACAAAAAAGTTTTCCCATAAATCATTCACTATTCAAGTACAAGATAAGTTGAATGGAATTTGGGAAAAACTTGGTATGGAAATAATGCTGAAAAAAGTGTATTTAATAAATTGCTTGACAAGTATCAAGAGCAAATCAAGAGAAGAAACAAAACCCAACAATATACAGAGTATGTAAAATCTCTGGAAACAATTTTTTACATTGGAACATGTAAATGCGATTTGAAGGCAGTTCCATGTGTATGCGGCTTGGTTCCCGAACGCCTCAAAGAGTTCATGCACGATCAACATAATCAGAGAAGATTAACAATGGATGCAGTTGTGATGGAAACTGAAGAGCAAGGAGCAACGTCTATGTCATCAATGCCAACATGCCAAGATCCCGATGATTCAACATACGCACTGCCACCGGTTCAAGAAGATATGGATAGAAGCACAAGTTCACAATACACAGAGAGATACGATTGTTTTAACTTTGCCTTGATATGTGACACATTTGGTGTGCCTGATAGAGTAGCATCGGCATTGGGAACCGCTCTTTTCCAAGATTTTAAAATGAAAGATAAGCATGGCAAACCTCTCATCATGGATAAATCAAAAGTTCGCTGAGAAAAAGAGAAATGCAGACAAGAAGTGGTTCGCAAACGGTTAGATCATACCAATTTGTTAGCGTTTTCATTCGATGGCTGAAAAGATGATACTTTAACGTCAGCTAAAGTTGATGAGAAGTATCATACTAGGATGGTAAAAGAACCTCATCTTGTTATTTTGAGAGAACCTAATTCTGAATTGATTGGTTACGTAAGACTGGAACATGAAACCGCTGAATACAAAACAACCAAATTAAATGATTTTTTCAACGATAAAAATATATCACTGGATGCATTAATTGGAATATGCACTGACGGTGAGCCAACAAACACTGGCCCCCAGGGTGGAATTATACGACGATTCGAATTGCTGTTAAAAAAACCATTGCATTGGTTCGTTTACCTTCTACACTTCAACGAACTTCCGTTTCGGCATTTGTTTGAAGCTTTGGATAAATCAACCAGCACTGGACCAAGATCGGCAACCGGAAAACTGAGCCATCAAATCGAAACTTGTGAAACTCTTCCGGTAAGTTATTGCTATCACTCATTTATTATAATTGTCAACCATTTTTAATTATTTTATTATTATATATTTTCAGGTGTTGAACGGCTTGAGTTGCAAAATATGCCCCCGCTCCAGAAAAAAATTGAATTTTCCACCGATTCGAAGTACTTATACGACATGGCCCATGCAATTTCTAGCGGCGTGGTTTCGGTGGAACTGGCTAACATCAAACCAGGGAAAATTGTACATTCTCGGTGGCTCACCAAGGCCGCTAGATAATTACGATTATATGTGACAACGGAAAATCCAGATGCAAATTTAAGAATTCTGTATTACAGATACTTGATATTTTTCAATATCAAGTATTACAGCTCTGTCGTTTACGGCAGTGCATTATTTTTCAACTTCATTAGTTGGTCACGATTTCTAGAACCTCGTTTACGCAAAATTGTCAATCAAGTATTTACAGATAATTCATATTATGCGCATTCGGAAAATATCTTGTTATCAATGTTGTTTGATGATAGCAAAGAAAAGCGCGACTGTGCTATCAACATAATTCTACGCTATCGAACAGATGTTGACGACCCAACCTCACAGGGAGGTTCCAGGGGATGTGCCACTGGCATGGGTGGGTCAAGCCTCCAAAGTTAGTGGGGGAAGGTCATACATTTGGACTCGATTGGAGCACTCTAAATGGGTCAAAGTGGGATTTTTCAAAATTTGCCCCTACCCAAAAGTTCGACCCAAATTGGGGGACATCAGAATTCGTTTTAGAGGTATGGTTCCTTCGGCAAAGTTTCTTATTTTGATCCCTAGAATACGATTTTCACAGAGCATTGAGCGATTTTTAAATCGACCCGCCCTATTGTGCATACTGTACATTTCAAAAATTCTAGTTCGAAGTGAATACCAAATCAAAAATTACTAAATTTTTTCTGTTTAGATGATTCGTTACAGAAAATTCGATAACGAAAGTCATTTGCACTATCAGAACCCGGAAATTGGATTAAAGTCCACTCTTACCGTATAGAATAAATTTTTACCGTATATCCCAGAAGGAATGACCCTTAGTGATCCTTAGAATGGATTTTTTATAACTGGAAGATTATTTTCAAGATAATCATCAAGATTCGATATCAATCAATTGGACTCTCATTTTGACTTACCCAATTTGCGTGTCGTTAAATCAAAAGTTGTTTACCTTTGCAGCTCGAATTACCAATAAAGTTATACGTAGAGCATTTAACGTAACCAGTTTTTAAATGCAATCCAATGATTCACTAAAGAATTTGCATTTTTAGACAGGCTGGCCCACTAATAAATACGTATATAATTACAGTATAAAATAGTCCGACAAACCAACCGCTCGCCTGCTACCTTCATATATGTACCCGCACCCTCATAAAGTCAAGTGACTAGACATAAATTATTCATAGACACTTAACGTGCGTTGTTGTAAGTGAATTATGCGAGGTATTCCAATGCTACTCTATATCAATAACTAGATTGGAATGTAGAATGTGATAATAAGGTGACTAGCAGTTATTTGTGATATTCGAAAAATATACATTTATCCCAAACAAAAAAAAGAAATTACAAATTTGGAGGAAAAATTGATAAAAACTAGCCAAAATTTACACGTTCTCATATACGTAATATATTTAGTATATGGATTATGTGAATAATGCTTAAAATTTCTTATTTTACTTTGTAGCAATTTCAAAATACATTAAATCATTGTATTTCATTTGATAGGCTTTGTTGAGATTTGCATATAATGCTATATCTATAAGGTCGGTATTGGTAAAATAGTCCAAGGCAACAACATTTGCCGTAGCACTCCATGGACCATAGAGCCAGCTATTTAGCTTTGGATTTATGGTACAAGCACGTTCTCGAGATGTTTGCAATTTTTCATGAGAGTTCTGGAAAAGATGATAAGGTTTGTGTTTACACAAAATATAGTATATATATTTTTATAGGGCCCACTCATGCCATGAGTTATAATTGGAAAGTTTTTCTCACCAAAGACAACTCCATGCCCCGTACGGCGTGAAAGATCCAACCTTCGTCCTGTACCGGCGATGTGGGACGTTTGCTGAAAAGCAAACGCATATAATCCAAGGTTTGTGAGGTATTCATGAAGCTAGTGGTGAAACGTTTCCAAGTGGGACACAAAATGTTTGACTCTAAAATTTGGAATAAAATTTATATAAATGAATATACAAATTGGTCAAACTTTCAATAATTCTTAAAAACAAATAAAAGTCAGATATATGTTGCAGGAAGACACACGATTTGTTGCCATAGAATACTGTAGTGCTCTCCGACCTTTTTCAAAAAAGTCGTATTAACTATTAAAATTTAGTTCTAATTAGAATTACTCGGTCTACTTTCTCGCTCTAAAGATGTTTTATCCTTAAAAAAACGAAACTATTGCTTCTGTGCGTCTGGTTTGAGAATTTTTTATAATATTGTATATTTTACCATTTTCTGGATAGGGCAATTCTTCCGGTGGATATATGAGTAAAATGTATTTTCCCGTACTGGTTATGTTGTTTATAGAGAGTTCATAACAATGTGGCAGTTTGCCCTTTTCATCGGGCATCCGCTGATAGACCAGATCCCCGATTTCATCACGTATCACACGAAATAAATCACTGTGACGTTCCGGATGTTTATAGAAGCCTGGAATTGAAGGTACAAATAATGATTAAGTATGTTTTAATTAAACAAATAAAACATACCCATGGGAAATGAGCTAAAGTCCACAATAACAAGTTCATGCGATAGGGTGACAAAACGTCGCACATCTCTAAGAATGTCCTTTAGTGGATTTATGAATTTATGCTCGTTGACAATCCAAAAGTTTTTGTCACTATGCGGATTCAATTTGTAGCTTATGTCATAGCTGTAAAGAAGATATGTATAAAAATATATTAAGAGATTTAAATGAGTATAATTATAGTTTCTTTAAGTCACTTATCAGTATCTATATTTAAAGCAATTAATAAATATTTTTTGTTTCTTGTGGGAGCGAGAGTCAATAAAACTCACCCAATACTAAGATCCAGAAAACGTATGCCAAAGATTAATTGTGACCAAACGTCAAAGTACTGCGTTGCGGCATAGTCGCGAATAAGCAACGACTTGTTTTTGCCTCTATTATGGTAATAAGCACCGGATGCATGGGTACCTGTAGTGAATGAGATATAAGTATGAAAATAGCTAGGTAGGTTGAAGCGGCCTGCATCTCTTATGAAACAAACTTAGGCCAATAAGGCACGTTGTGATATTACGGGTTAATTTTCCTTTAATTTCCTAGCTATTTAAACCAGTTCGAGCTACTCACAAAGCTAAGGGTTCGGTAGACCGAAGATTCTAAGAGACCGTCTAGGTCAATATACGAGCTCATCGTCAGAATAGTACGGCCACCTTAATTTCTGTCTTTACTTGCACAAAGAAGCGCCGAAAAATTATTGAATGAGGTTGAATTAAAAAAAACTTCTAGTACAATAACATTTAAGAACAGAACTTAACAAAGTAAAAATATAAAAAATTGCATTTAACAGAAACTCTCAAAAAGCTCGGCCACCTGAATATTGAGTAATAATAGTTCGGCCTATTCCTTTTACTATTGTGTAGTGTCCCATTTCTGACCTATGAATGCTGCGGTAAGAAGAGTTAGGGCTTCCCCCTAAACTACGTTACCATTTTTTTTTGCTTTTTTACCCTCCCCCCCTCTCCCCTCTCATTACTTTTCGTGCTAGATTTTAAACCACCTCCGTTACCTATGGTAGTGATTTTCAAAACCACTCCCCCCTCCGCCCCCCACTAACTGGGTAACATATTTTATGAATGATCCCTTATTGTATCCACAAGTTTCTGTTAATGCTCTGGAGAAATTGATTGCCAAATATCCAAATATTTTATAAACGAAAAAAAACGCAATGGTCATTTCAGCCCTGGAAACAACTTTGACCGGAGCTTCTTATGTTAAATTGTGTTGTGCGTGTTGTGAAAATGTTTCAACACAAATGATCGAGAAATGGACCTACAAGTTTTATGCCGACTCCGAACGGCTTATATTCTCAAGTAACTTTTCATGGCAGTTTTTACTCTCTGAGGTTTGCCATTGTCTGCAAGAGGTGACGGCCGAACAGAAAAATTAATTCAATTGAAAAAACTTTCTGCGCCAGATAGGAATGGAACCAAGACTCTCTCGCGTATTAGCCAAGCACTTTACCCACTCTGCCACGGCCGCCACAAATATTTAATTTTGTCTTTAAGTCTCGTATACTCCTTGCAGAACTGCGTCTCAATTCCCACTTAATTTTTATCCACAAGGAATCTATTTTTTTATTTTTCTGTATTTTTCCGGAGTTGGGTCCGTACAACAGGAAGATAAGGGAATAACGCGATGATGGATGATGATGATGGTAAGGGTGATTGTTGTATGGTTGTTGGCTCTTCTAGGGAGAGCTCATTTGTTAGTAGCTTATGTGTGGTGAGAGGTATTCACTTTCCTTCTATGTCGAGAGTTTTTTTGGTTGTGCCGGTGATAGCGAGTTCATCTGCTTTGTAGTTTTCTAGAAAATCTGTGTTCGAAAATCTGCCACAGGCAGATTTTAAGCTGCTCTGCCATCTTCTTTAGGGATCTACGTCAGCAAAGCACTGTTTAAGATGTTGTTCCAATAGATTTTAGGGCTTTCAAAGGGGCTTAGCTGTCAGATAGTATGAAGATATCTATGGAGGATATTTCATTTATCTGAAGTCAAATTACTGCTTTATATATTGCGAAAACTTCCGTTTGGAAGACACTGCATTGGTCAGGGAGCTTGAAGGCAAGATTAATGTTTAGTGTGCCAGAGTAGATACACCAACTTTACCGACTTGCTTTGCAACCTGCTCCAATTTTACCATCTAATTTTAACCCCTCAGTGTTGATTCTGATGACATTGTTTGGTAGAAGGTTTCCAATCTCCCACTCTCCACAGGAGGGTCATTTTCTGTCAAAGAAAATTTTTTGTGTGATGTAGTCTATGGATCTTGGTATAGGAGGAAGGATCTTCCTAATGCTCGACTTTCCTAATGTGCCCTCCCTCGATTAAGAAGTGGCCTCTAGATGGTCTAGATGGATGGCTTTATTAAAATCCATCTGTTTTTCTGGAATATCAAGTATGTAATATAAGGTGGAGCATAATGTCTATTGCGTCTGTAGGAGTGGTTCTGAGTGCTCCACTAATGCACAGCTCAGCTGATATTTGAACTTTGGGAAGTATGTTGAGCTGTGTTTGTTTGTGTAGTCTCTGCTGCATTTTACAACTGCCGTGTAAAACCAATGACTAGCACTAGGTTGTAATCCCTATTTATTAGGTTAGGATAGGTAAGTAGGGTCGTGCACCGTCACCGGAGCTTCCGCTGGGGCCTTTTTATTGTTTGTGGTGCCATGTTAACCATTGCTCCAATTTATTCCCCAAACCATTCTGTGCTTTTTATGAACCTTCAGATGTCTAGCAGTGTTGTGCTCACTAACTCATAACTCACCATATATCAGAGTCGACGATTCTGTAGATTTTGACACTCTAAGAAGTCTGGCGCTGTTATGTCCATTCTATTGGTCATTACCCCAATAAGGCAATGACATTCGGATTCTGTATTAACGAGTGCACCTGCCGAAAGGCTTAATCACTCGGGTCTACAGACCAAGGGTAATAGTTCATGAAGCAGATAACCAGAATTACTGTGTATACTACAACACGAACCCGTTTATGCTTTAACTCGTAAATCATACGGGGCATCCGGTGCATGCTGATTAGGAGCATGATGCAATAATTATATTCTGCCCGTAAAAGCAGTACCAGTTTAGATTCCATTAGTGACGTACCTTCTTCGAAGACGAGACCTACCCAATCTCTTGCATATTAAGACAGATATTCCAGCCCGGTCGTACCACTCAGCGACCCTGCCAGTCAATCTAGACCTGTGTAGCATTCACACAACAACAACCAGTACGAGCCTCCCCGAAGATCCAGCCGACGACAGTCATTTGGCAACTCGCTCCCGTCAATGAGAGTCCACAACATCCCCGCAAAGAGACTAAAAATCCACTCATGCAATTATGAAAGAGTGAATATTTGCATCTGGCTGTGCTCAATAAGTACTGAAAAGACCATTTTAATTAATCACAAACTGCCGGTTCAGTTATGTGAAACAATTACACCTGATTGGTACCTTCACATAACAGGAGGACCTGTTCTTGTCACTTTTCTTCTGGCTGTCCGGGTTGATCCAAAGATCTCTAATACCCAGATAGAGTATTGACCACGCTCTCAGGGATTGCCGTGCTAAGTATGAGAACTCCCAAAATTACACCACTTTATCACCGTCCTCAGTGACCGCCGTGCCAGTTTAAGGAACCAATTCAAACCATGACGGGCAACCTCGAAAGAGGGCCCACGAGTCAACATTTTATAGCACCATGTTATACCCTCTAGAACGCCCATTTCAACACCCCATTCTTAGTCTCAGTGCAGTGGATAGATAGGGTCGTCCCCATTTGACTGGTAAGACTGTCCCCGTACTAACAAGTTCTTAAAGGACAATTGCTATTCCCTCGCAGGCTTGTTTCAAAACGATATCCGTTTTGACCTGCTACCAAGATGGACATCATTCCGAGCTCTTGGTGGGCCCTGTCAGTTTTACGTGATAGGACGTTTCCTAAACACAATCATCCTCTTTTATCCTGGCTTTGGACAGGCAGGCGCAACTAAGTTGCTAATCTGTCGGAGTTAGGGCAATGACTTGTTAGAACTCTAACAAGAATCCATATTTCTCGTTTGAGCAAAAGCAGAAGGCTTTTAGCTCTCTTCTCATTTAGCTCCAGCCAGAGCCTTCGAGATATGTTGCAGTCACCTATGGAAGCGCTATTTATGTTAGCAGTATCTATGGTTTTAAGGTCTATACTCCTTTTGACGACGCCTATGCACATCTGTATCAGCTCTGTTTGTACTTGCGGCTACTCCACGCCTCATCAGCTTATCCGCTGTGTCGTTTCCTTCGATATTGTTATGTCCGAAAACCCAGAGAGAGTAATGTTATGGGTATTGTAGATACTGTTCAGTGCAAGTCAACAGGTTTGTACCATTCGAACCTTTGATGGCCGCTTGACTATCCACAAAAAAAAGTACTACTCAATCTCTTGCATTGGGGGTAAAATTTTTCCTGTGAGTGGCCTGTGCAGTTTTTTCAATAGCATACATTTCTGCTAGTATGTAGAACTCTTTGATTTGCAGCGTTTTACAGTATTCACCCAATTCAGTTCCATTTTCCATTTTGGAACTTTCAGTATACAATATAATTGGAAATTGCCATAGGATTCTATATCCGTTTCGTTCCACTCTTGTTTGCTGGTGATGGAGGAGGTGTATTCTGTACCGAATCTCACACTGGGTATGATATAGTAGGTTGCTCTTTTTGATTCCTCGGTTCCAAAGAGATTTAGAATAGATGCATGTCCGAATGTGTTGTTGGCGTTGAGGCGAATCGCGCTCTTGAACGCCAAACACTTAAGGAACTCTTCTATGGGGAAAAGATTAAGCCTTATTTCCAGACACGCTTGTCGCGTAGATCTCATGGCTCCTGTAACTTCTATCCACGCTAACCTTTGGACTCCTTTCGGAGAGCTAAGCCAGCTAAGGAGCTAAGGTAGCCCATTTGCTACTCACTGCCTTTTTGCAGGAGAAGGGGGCTATATTGACTTTTTAGGCTCTTCTGAGCAGATTGGATTTCCAGTTTAGTTTTCTTTTCAGGCTAAGGCCCAAGGTATTTCGCTTATTCTGAGAAGCTTGGTCTTATGTTTCCCAGTTTGGGATGACTGATTGTTGGTAGATTGTGTTTTTTTGTGAAAATCACAAATTCTCTTTAACCCATTGGACAAGAGTATTAAGGCCGGTTTGCATTATGTTCCGACGTTTAGATACATATTTTCCAGAAGTAACAATAGCAATGTCATCTGCATAAGTTATCACTCTGTACTCCCACCCTTCCAGCATAACTAGCAGTTAATTTGCCACTAGGTTCCAGAGTAGAGACCAGATTTGGCGAGATTTGAATATCAAAGCTTATGTATGTACAAAATTTTAAAACATTTCCTTAATTTCTGGCGACTTTTAAAAAATTTTACGGTTAAAATAAAGTCGCATTGCATGAGAAGTACACTGAGGGAACAAATTAGTTACGGCAACAAAAAAAAGTTACAGGAACCTCAAATTTGTAGTTTTTTGAACATACTTTTCGATTGTCGTGAACGAATTTGATGTTGTTAGAACTAACTATTGGTAATCGTAAGCAAATCATATTCTTCTCCTCACTGAATATAGAAACATAAAACCAACCACTCGCTTAGCATGATAAATAATTTATTATCACAATAGACATTAAAATTTTATTTTGAATTTTTATTTTCATTTCTCGACTAAGAACAGGTCAACAGGTTTAAAAAATTTGTTTTAATCATATTTCCAATCAAAACGATGTTAAATTTAAAATGTATCCTTTTAATGCTTAATATTATTAACCTTGGATTGGTTTGTAATTACATCAGAAAAGTGCAAAATATAAATTTAAAATTTTTCAAACGAGTTTTCAAATATTCCATTAATCGAACGTAATTTATTAGAACTTGTAGATACGAAGATAGTTAACGGAACAACCGAACATGAAACTTGTAGATACATGAATTTCTCTTCATTTTGCACAAATACCAGATCGTTTTTTTACGATATTTTGAGTTAGGTTGTTATGACTTGTGACCGACGATACATTCTCTAATTTATTTGTGTATGTAAGTTTTATCAATATTTAAAGCAAATACTTTAATTAATCTGTTGTAAATATATTGTACCATATGCACATAGAAAATTTTCTTTCCAATCTTTTTCTCGATCGCATTCTTGTCTCTCTCATCGTTTTTCTGAAAAACCACGGTCATTATAACTAAGCTAAGTATGTACAGCAAAAAATTCGTTTATTTCGCTAAAAATATCTTTTAAATTTAACCAAAGCAACGTTTGTATTTATTAATAGGGGGCCGGGAATAGAAAAAGGCAATTCGCTTCAATTCAAGCTTGTCTGTCGAATAAAAAAAAAAAAAAACTAAAGGATGGAGCTTTGGCAGGGTACCGAAGCTAAAATACCCCCCTGCAGCCGTATTAAAGTATATTCGAAGTCTTTAGCCACGACAGACACGATGACATTCAGTTTTATATATTTACGAAAGTTTTCCTATTTTGATGACGTCACTTTGTACGGGAGATAGGCGTAGTTTTCATCCGATTTTGCCAAATATCATAGAGATGGTTCATATTATATATCAAAGCTAATGTGCAAAATGTCAAGACATATCTTTAATTTTTGTGGATTTTTTAAAGATTTTTCGTTTTAAATAAAGCCACTTTGTATGGAAATTTCAATTATTTTCATGCGATTTTACCAAATATCATTGAGATGGTTTATTTTAAATATCAAAGGTTATGTGCAAACTTTTAGGATATATTTTTTTTTTTTGCAGATTTTTAAGAGATTTTACGTTTAAAAAAAAAAGCCAATTTGTATGGGAGGTACTATAGTCGGGGCATATATTTAAAATCAAAGCTTACGTGCATAATTTAAAGTTTTGTCTTGTTGAAAGACCCTATACTATGAAAGTAGGGGAAACAAAGGAATAATGTACAACTACTGCTGGATTTCGAAAACAGAATAATACTTTTTTAATCATTCTTATTTCCTTGTCTTTGTTTCTTAAAATATAAAAGCTCATTTAGTATACATCCCATTAAAGTTATTTTTTGTCTCTTTCTTATTTTAATTTCGAAAGTTTTGTTTTCTGTTTTTCATTGTTTTTTTTTTCTGTTTTCAACAGATTATATAATTAATTGTATAAGCAGTAAGTATGTCATACAACATCTGTTTCAATATGCAGTAAAATTTCGCTAAATATTTCGACACATCTTTATAAAACTTTGCAACAACACAATTGTAAAATATCACCATTTCAGCTAAGAATAAAAATAGTACTGAAAAAGATTTCCTTTTTGTTATCCTGTCAATAGCTCTAATACAACAACATTGTCGAGTACGACGTGAGTACCAACCGGAATACGATTTTTGAGGGTTCATTTTGTTATAATATATACTAGGCCGGGTCGATTTGTGGGGAGGCAAAAAAAATCGCCCATTGCTCTGTGAAAATCGTATTCTAGGGATCAAAATAAGAAACTTTGCCGAAGGAACCATACCTCTAAAACGAATTCTGATGTCCCCCAATTTGGGTCGAACTTTTGGGTAGGGGCAAATTTTGAAAAATCCCACTTTGACCCATTTAGAGTGCTCCAATCGAGTCCAAATGTATGACCGACCCCCACTAAATTTGGAGGCTTGACCCACCCATGCCAGTGGCATACCCCCTGGAACCCCCTGTGGGGTTCCCCATGCAAACATTTCAAAAAATCACCAGTTTTGGCACTTTACATAAAAAAATCAGCGAAATGCCTATGTTTTTTTCTTTTTGGAGTTTTTTTCTCTTTAGAAATTTATTCAACCCTTTTAAAAAATGAAGGTATCACTGTGACACAATTGCAAATCGGAAAATTGCTTGTGTGCGTTTTTTAAGGCACCACAAGACACAGCTGCATGTCGTAAACTTACTTGTGTAGTTTTTTTATAGCACCTACTTAAGAAATGAAGGTTGTTTTTACAACCCTTTTTGTGGGTATTTTATGGCACCTTCTTAAGAAATGCGCGTTTTATGCAACCATTTTAACAATTAAGGTATCACTGGAATGCACCGCAACCCTTTTAAAAAATTAAGGTATCACTGTGACACAATTGCAGATCCTAAAATTGCTTGTGTGCGTTTTTAAGCCACCACAAGACACAGCAGGTAGAATTGAAATTACCATTTCATTCTTATTATCTCGTCTCGTGTGAAGAACTCAAAGTGTGAAGTGCTAATTTCAGATAAAAAAATATTTAAAAAAAAAATATTTAAAAATTTGCCCATTCCAAATCAAAAAGTGTACAATGAATCCACCATCCTCTACACCGCAAGATGAAGCAACAACAACTATCGAAAACCCAATGAGTCATATACCCAAGCACGATGTTACTGTTTTTGGTGTGTCTACTGATTTGACTGATCTTAATTTACCAACCCATCTGGATATCTTGAGATATTATTTTTACTTAAGCGAACGTGCTATAACAGAACAAAAAAAGTTTTCCCATAAATCATTCACTATTCAAGTACAAGATAAGTTGAATGGAATTTGGGAAAAACTTGGTATGGAAATAATGCTGAAAAAAGTGTATTTAATAAATTGAATAAATTGCTTGACAAGTATCAAGAGCAAATCAAGAGAAGAAACAAAACCCAACAATTTACAGAGTATGTAAAATCTCTGGAAACAATTTTTTACATTGGAACATGTAAATGCGATTTGAAGGCAGCTCCATGTGCATGCGGCTGGGTTTCCGAACGCCTCAAAGAGTTCATGCACGATCAACATAATCAGAGAAGACTAACAATGGATGCAGTTGTGATGGAATTGAAGAGCAAGGAGCAACGTCTATGTCATCAATGCCAACATACCAAGATCCCGATGATTCAACATACGCACTGCCACCGGTTCAAGAAGATATGGATAGAAGCACAAGTTCACAATACACAGAGAGATATGATTGTTTTAACTTTGCCTTGGTATGTGACAGATTTGGTGTGCCTGATAGAGTAGCATCGGAAGGGGGAACCGTTTTCCAAGATTTGAAAATGAAAGATAAGCATGGCAAACCTCTCATCATGGATAAATCGAAAGTTTGCTGAGAAAAAGAGAAATGCAGACAAGAAGTGGTTCGCAAACGGTTAGATCATACCAATTTGTTAGCGTTTTCATTCGATGGCTGAAAAGATGATACTTTAACGTCAGCTAAAGTTGATGAGAAGTATCATACTAGGATGGTAAAAGAACCTCATCTTGTTATTTTAAGAGAACCCAATTCTGAATTGATTGGTTACGTAAGACTGGAACATGAAACCGCTGAATACAAAACAACCAAATTAAATGATTTTTTCAACGATAAAAATATATCACTGGATGCATTAATTGGAATATGCACTGACGGTGAGCCAACAAACACTGGCCCCCAGGGTGGAATTATACGACGATTCGAATTGCTGTTAAAAAGACCATTGCATTGGTTCGTTTACCTTCTACACTTCAACGAACTTCCGTTTCGGCATTTGTTTGAAGCTTTGGATAAATCAACCAGCACTGGACCAAGATCGGCAACCGGAAAACTGAGCCGTCAAATCGAAACTTGTGAAACTCTTCCGGTAAGTTATTGCTATCACTCATTTATTATAATTGTCAACCATTTTTAATTATTTTATTATTATATATTTTCAGGTGTTGAACGGCTTCCAGAAAATTGAGTTGCAAAATATGCCCCCGCTCCAGAAAAAAATTGAATTTTCCACCGATTCGAAGTACTTATACGACATGGCCCATGCAATTTCTAGCGGCGTGGCTTCGGTGGAACTGGCTAACATAAAACCAGGGAAAATTGTACATTCTCGGTGGCTCACCAAGGCCGCTAGATTATTACGATTATATGTGACAACGGAAAATCCAGATGCAAATTTAAGAATTCTGGTTGAATTTATAATTAAATGTTATGTGCCAATGTACTTCAATATCAAGTATTACAGCTCTGTCGTGTACGGCAGTGCATTATTTTTCAACTTCATTAGTTGGTCACGATTTCTAGAACCTCGTTTACGCAAAATTTTCAATCAAGTATTTACAGATAATTCATATTATGCGCATTCGATGTTTGATGGCTTGATGATAGCAAAGAAAAGCGCGACTGTGCTATCAACATAATTCTACGCTATCGAACAGATGTTGACGACCCAACCCCACAGGGAGGTTCCAGGGCGTGTGCCACTGGCATGGGTGGGTCAAGCCTCCAAAGTTAGTGGGGGTCGGTCATACATTTGGACTCGATTGGAGCACTCTAAATGGGTCAAAGTGGGATTTTTCAAAATTTGCCCCTACCCAAAAGTTCGACCCAAATTGGGGGACATCAGAAATCGTTTTAGAGGTATGGTTCCTTCGGCAAAGTTTCTTATTTTGATCCCTAGAATACGATTTTCACAGAGCATTGAGCGATTTTTAAATCGACCCGCCCTAATATATACATATCAGGCCCGTAGTCACGTTTTCCTCCATGGGCGGGGGAGTGGAGGTTTTGATAAAAAATTAAAAACAGAGATATAGAAATATTGTCCAAGCAAAATCTTTTACTGTTTAAATCATTCTAGAATGTAGGACATAAACTCAAAAGAGGCATCACCAGCGTTTATTGAATTTTTTTATCGAATTCATATTGAGAAATAAGTTTTTGATATTTGCCTAAAATTTTTTTTAAATCGTCCAAATTGTATTTTAAAAAATATAATTGCGAAAACTAACGCATGAAGTTAGAAATCACGAATATACATTTATGGGCTGCTATTTATATTTCTGGCCTAATAATGAAAAAAAATTGTTTATAATCATAAGTGGTTTAATTGTTTTTGAAAATATTCTCCATGAAGATCAATACACTATTGCATGCGTTTGAACTAATTTTGGAAGCCCTTTTTCTACTCCGATTGTGTGAACTCCAAAAGTTGCTTTTTGAATGAAACAACCGCTTCTTCGTATGTCGAAAATCGTTGACCATGTAATTTTTTTTTTTTAGAATTAATAAAAAATTCATTGGGTGTCAAATCGGGGCTGTACGGGACCGACAAAACGATTTTTTGGCTGGTCAAAAAGATCTTTGTTTGAGCAGATGTGTGAGAGCTCGTATTGTCATGATGCAGAATAATTCGCCTCTTCTTCTACTTTTTTCAAATTTCTCCGATGACCTGTGGTAATCAAATGATCGTGTACCATTAAAAAATTACCGTTCTACGTTGCTCTAACGCCACTCTCGCAGCATGATTGGTAATGCCGCAGAAACGGGCAACCATTTGCTTCGATGTGCTTCTTCCGCGAACAACTTTTGTTGGATTAAGCTTGTTTTGGAAGACCCATACAGTCGATTGCTGTTTTGTTTCGGGCTAATATTCATAAGTCCATGACTTGTCAGCTGTGTAGATGTTACACACAGTCTTTGATGTACCATGATGAACATTTCCTTGCTTCAATCGACATGAGCCTTTATTTGATCGTTTGCCAGACTATGTGGGTCCCAACACGAACAAATCTTTTTAACGGCTTTTTAAATGATCATACAATACCTTATTGATGCTAGATGATGGTACATCAAGCGATTTTGGATGATCATCACGGAATTCATTCTGGACCGAACGTCGGTCACGATTGCATTTTTTATGCCAGTTTCTTACAGTGCTGAAGGATGGTCATCGATGCATACTTGGTTGATAAACCACTTCGAAAGTTATGAAAAATAATCAAAAATGTTTACGAGATAGTTAAATTTTTGCCGGAAATTAAATTTTCAAGTTAATGTAAATAACTTAAATCGCGCTATAATGACAAATTGTTCTGAAGAAGGTTCAGAATGTTCAACAAAGGCAAGTTAACAATGGAAATGTCAGATGGTAAGTGCTGCCATTTACTGTTGCCAATGCTAGAAAAATAAATACTTAGCACATTTCTTCATGATTTTGAGTTTTTTGAATTTTGTTCATCCAAACATGTTCAGTGAAAAATCTATATATATATAAAATTGTAAAAAAAAAAATCTGTACATTGAAAATTTTTTTGAAATTCTTTTTGCGATGGACGTTTTGAATGACGCTGAGTCCGAAAATTGCATTTTTAAAATTTTTGTCTGTCTGTCTGTCTGTCTGTTAAAGCATCATGCGAAAACCACTGGATGGATTTAAATGAAACTTGGGATCTAGGTTCCTTATATCCTCGGTCATAGCATAGGCTACTTTTTATCCAGTTAAAAAGGTTGGACCCGGTAGGGGGCGCTGCAATCGAATTCCAGGCATTCGTTTTTTCAGCTTATCTCCGAAACCGTTCATCCGATTTGCATGAAAATCTGTATGTAGAGGTTCTCGGATACGCTGAGTTTTTTTGACTTATCTACTCTCTTTCATCTCGAACACCAGAGGGCGCTGCAGTACAAATATTTTGAAAAACCTCGACAAACTCCTAAGCCGTGCATCCGATTTGCATGAAAATTGGAATATAGGGGTCTTATGATACAGTGAGTGTTTTGAACTTATCGTTTTTGTGCTATCTTGAACACCTGTGTACAGGTCGCTGTAGTACAAATTTTTTAAAAAACGTCGTAAAACTCCTAAGCCATTTATCCTAATTAACATGAAAATTGGTATATAGATGTTTTCGGATACGGTGAGTTTTCATGACTTATCTATTCTGTTCTATCTTGAACACCAGAGGGCGCTGTAGTACAAATATTTTCAAAAACCTCAAAAAACTTCCAAGTTGGTTATACGATTTGCATGAAAGTTGGTATATAGAGGTTTTCGGAAACGGTAAGTTTTTATGATTTATAAACTAGGTTCTATCTTGAACACAAGAGGGCGCTGTAGTACAAAAATTTCAAAAAAGTCGACAAAGTCCAAAACCGCGCATCCGATTTGCATGAAATTTTGTATGTAGAGGTTCTGGGAGACGCTGAGTTTTTTGACTTATCTACTCTATTCTCTCTTGAACACCAGAGGGCGCTGTAGTACAAATATTTTGAAAAACTCCTAAACCGTGCATCCGAATTGATGAAAATTGGAAAATGGGGGTCTTCTGATACGATGAGTGTTTTTGATGAAATTTTTTGTGTGTGTTTGAGTGGATCCCTGGATGGTTCAGATTCGCAATTGGACGCGGTAGGTAGCGCTGCGATCAGGTTCCACAAATTTTGTTATTATAGCTTATCTCCATTACCATTCATCCGATTATCATGAAAATCTGTGTTTAGGAGTTTTTGGGTACGGTAGTTTTTATGACTTATCTATTTTGTATCTATTGTATCTGTTTTACAAATGTTTTAAAAATCTCGAAAAACTCCTAGCTGTACATCCGATTTGCGTGAACATTTTTACATAGGAGTTTTCGGGTACGGTGGGTATCTTAGACTTTCTTTTCTGCGTTATCTTACCAACACCAGATGGTGCTGTAGTGCAAATCACTTAAGAAATCGTGAAACACTCAAAAACCGCTCATCCGATTTAGATAAAAATTTGTATATCGGATATATATGATTTGATTATCGAGTATGGAAAGGGCTTTGGCGTTATTTTTTCATTCTCTCTGGAAAACCAGAGGGCGCTGTTGTACAAATACCGCAAAAAAGATAAAATAACTCATCCGATAAGAATGATTTTTATAAGTGGTTTTCGGGTGCGGTGAGTCTTTTGGCGCTATGTCTTGAATCTCAGAGGGCGCTGTACAACAAAATACAGTAAGGCGGAGCAAAGCTCGGAGGGTGATAAATATTATAATTTTTTTCTTCTTTATGTGTATTTATATTCCATTTTTTTTTTTTTTTGCAAATCAGGACAGATGATGCTGAATTCTATGGTATCGTCGTAAGTTGGCGTTGTTTTGACATTTCAATTTCTATTTTCAATGCTTATTTAATTTTTATCCAGTTTCCTCGCGAATCGCCAAAAATTCGTTTTTGCTCTGATTTGTTTTCAAAAATGTGGAATCGGCACGCACACACAAATCACGATTTCCCTAACTTTTTCTCATAATTTTTAGGTGTTGAATCTACATTTTGCTTATTTCGCCGAAGTTACCGGTTTGAAAGATGGACACTAAACTCCTACAATAGTTTGTGAAAAGTTTTTTCAAATCGATGAATGAAATCGAAAATTATTTATATCAACTCCCGAGCTAAGCCGGTATTCAGCTAGTATACGATATAAAAAATGTGATACTGATATACCTCAGGGTTCGTTCGTAAGCTACGTTGCCAGTTTCTTTGTTTTTTACCCCCTCCTTTGCACTCCGTTACTTTTCGTTGTTCATTTCAAGTCCCCCCCACTACCCTATAAAGTAACGTTACCTATGAAAAACAATGCGCTTACACTCGTCAATAGTTAACCGTCAATTTAGATGGTCAAACATGAAGATGTACGGATGCCAATGTTTTCAAATGATGGGGTATTTTTAATAAGAATTTTTTTTCAACTTTTTTCCCCCTTAATTGGTAACGTAGTTTATGAACGACTCCTTACTTTACTGAGTCATAATTTGAGAACCAGACCTTTAATGGTTTTAAGTTGTTTTGACACCTATAATATTTTTCTATAGTGAAAATTTCTTTTAAAGGCTCTTTGACAGGATTCCAACTTCTCCTCTAAAAAACCGGGCTTTAATTAGATCAATCTATCTAAAACTTTTAAAAAATACCATTTATTAGAAGAGATGCAAGTTCGTTGTATTCATCAATAATATGCCTCAGAATTTTATCTAAAATTGATACTCAGTCCTTAAATTCGTAGGATCTGACATCAGATTTGAAATCAGCGACCCTCTAAAACTGTTAAATGATGTTTTAATTTCTTAAAAATACATTTTAATAGGGGGCAGTGCTGTGGTAAAAATTTAGGTGGCCGTGCTATCGTCATCTTGAATTTTAAAATTTAACACATGAGATTCGAAATCAGCGACGCCCTAAAACTCTTACAAGATGTTTATAATAATAATATATTGGATTGAGAAAAAAGTATGCATTTTCGAGTTCGCTTGATTTCAAAGTGTCATAACATTGAAACAGTAAGCTGCATCTGGGAACTACTTTTTTTTTTCTCTTAACAGAAGACAAATCAGCTGATTATTTGTGATCATTTTAATGATATTGGTGCATCATGTTAAAAATGATTGCAAAGTAAAGATGAGTGAAATTTCAGAAAAAAAATACGTTATACGAGTATCTTACTACGATAAAGGGAAAAATTCGTCACAGACATGTGAAAAGATTTGTGAGGTTTATGGTGAAGGTACTCTGTCCCAATTACTGCCAGGAAATGGTTCGCTCGATTTCGTTCTGGAAATTTTGAAGTCAAAGATGCTCCTCGCTCTGGTCGACCCATCACTGAAAAAGTCGATGAAATAATAGGTAAGGTAGAAGAAAATTGTCATGTGAGCAGCCACGACATCGTTAAGGAACTGAAGATCGACCACTAAACAGTTTTAAACCATTTGAAGAAAGTTGGTTTTAAAAAAAAGCTTGATGTTTGGGTGCCTTATGAACTTACTGCAAAAATTTTAATGGACCGAATTTCTATCTGCGATTCGCTACTAAAACGAAATGAAATCGAGCCATTTTTTAAACGTATGGTAACAGGTGATGAAAAGTGGATCACGTACGATAATATTGTGCGAAAACGGTCTTGGTCGAAAAAAGGTGAAGCTCCAAGAACGGTGTCAAAGCCGGGATTGATGACAAGAAAGGTGATGCTGTGCGTTTGGTGGGACTATAAGGGTATCATACATTATGAGCTTCTACCGCCTGGCCAAATGATTGATTCGAATCTCTACTGCCAGCAATTAATGCGATTGAAGCAAGAAATTGAAAAAAAGAGGCCGGAGTTGATTAACAGGAAAGGTGGTGATGACAACGTAAGGCCACACACATCTTTATTGACCCGAGAAAAACTTAAAGAATTTAACTGGGAAGTTTTGATGCATCCACCGTACATTCCTGACATTCCACCGTCAGATTATCATTTGTTCCGATCTCTTCAACACTCCCTTGCTGGGAAGAAATTAACCTCAAAAGATGACTGCGAAAACCACCTACGTCAGTTTTTCAACGATAAAAGCCCGGAATTTTACAATAAGGGAATCATGGTCTTAACCCAAAAATGGCAGAAGGTAGTTGAAAAGAATGGACAATATTTGGATTAATAAAATCTTTTTTGTTTAAAAATAAAATGTTTATTTTTAGTAAAAAGACGCCGAATACTTTTTCCCCAACCTAATATATATATATAAAAATGGCCATTTCAGCCCTTCAAAGGACTTTCACCGAGCTTCTTATGATCAATTGCGTTGTGCGTGTTGTGAAATGTCTGAACACAAATGATCAAGAACTGGACCAGGGATGTTAACAATACAGTTATTACTGTTTTCTACCGTAATTTGTCTGCTCATACAGAAGGACAGTAATTTTTTTAAAATTATTAAGTAATTTCAATGGTTGGCCAAAAAATAAGTTTTTTTTTAGAATAAATTTATTTTAATCAAATTTTCAACATCTCTGATTATCCACCACCCCTGGAATACAGTGCAAAACGAAACGATGCAATGAATATTTGTAATTGGTTTGATGACCCCTTAACGAAAGTGTACTTAGAAAAAATGGAAAAAATGAATTTCGAGTTTTGATAAAGCATTGCTTTTTGATGAAAAAAAATACAGTCGAAACCAAACAATGGCTTGATAAACATTATCCGGACGAAATGGCCATTTCAGCCCTTGAAGCGACTTTGTCCGAGCTTCGTGTGATCAATTGTGTTGTGTGTGTTGTGAAATGTTTAAACAAAAATGATCAAGAGCTGGACTTACAAGTTTTATGCCGACTCCGAACGGCTTATGTTCTCAAAAAGCTTTTCATGGCAGTTTTTACTCTCTGAGGTTTGTCATTGTCTGCAGAGAGGTGACGGCCGAACAGAAAAATTAATAAAATTGAAAAAATTTTTTGCTTCAGATGGGAATATAACCAGGGTTCTCTGGCGTATGAGCCACACACTCTACCCACTGCGCCACGGCCGTCACTGAGCTTAAGACTCTTAAAAAACATATTATTACGTAGCAGCCCTATCCACCATTTTAAATTTTAAAACTGTGATATCAGATTTGAAATCAAATCCGTTGCCAGAATGTGAGATTTACAAGTATTCGCAAAAATAAAAAAAATCTCGAGGTAGCAATACAATCTGCCATCTTGAATGTTTTAAGTCCTGACATCAGATTCGAAACCACCACGTTTCACTTTTTTGTTACATGTTTATAAACGTGTATACGTATTTTTTGAAATTTTTCCCACAATAAAAATCGTCACCTCACCGCTTAAGAAGTTTCACTTCAAAAACAGTTGCTGCCTTGACGCCCTCTGATTTTTGCGATATAGTAATTTGTTTCATTCCATGCTTATTCTGTCCTTGAAATTTAGAAAAAATTTTAACAAATATTTGCCATAACATACCAGGTATAAAAAGATTCTTCAATGGTATCCATGGCATATGTTTATCGAATTTAGACATCCAGTTTGGTTTGATCTTCAAACATTCCACAGATAGCAGCTCTGTGCCATTAAATGCAGCCACATAGAAGGGCAAACATTTACCCTTTGGATAATCGACTGGCACTACATTTGAATCGTTGCGATTCCATCCACTGGGAAAACGTATTTTACCTATTTTAACAGTAGTAACGATTTTTCCCGAAGTATTTTGTAGCTCAGCAGTGTAGCTAACGTCGGGCTGTATGTGTGAGACGGATGGATCATCGCGATAGACACCAACCCAGGCAGGCAATTGGCGGCAATAGGGTCCCCAGTTTATTTCCAAGTTTGAGTCCTCCAAAGTTTTGCCAGTCAGTGCAATAGTTAGGTAGATGCGACAAGCTAAAATAAAAAATAACCGGAATTCAGTGCTTTATTATTATTCTATACAATAGAAAATACCATATATCATTACCTCGAGTGAAAACTGTGAAATTAATTAAATAGAGCAGCAATACTGGAAAAATCTGCATCTTATTCTTATAAAACACCTCCAAGCGCGCACTTGTGTCTGAGACTTTGAGATCAGCTAAAACTTTGGCAATGTTTTAGTTGCTTCAAGCATCTATATTAGTTTAGTGAGATGAAATCGTAGTAATAAAGCTAATAAATTGAATTGCGGCTTGAGTTTGAGTGTTATTCTAGCAAATGTCTTCAAAATGTAGAGCTTTCTTGACAGGGTGTTGTATAATATTTCTCTAGAATTAAGTATGATAGATAAGCTCAGCTATGATGTAGAAGATATGCATGTATTGCTTAGAATAAGAAAAAATCTATTCCACTTTCAGCTTTTAATAAAGATATTTCAAAAAAATCATTTCATGACAAGGGAAGTTAAATATATTAAGGTGTCAAATCCAATTAGAAAGGAAAGAAAGTTCTTGTTTTGTAGATCAGATTTAAGGTAGAAGTAATTAATTTTTGTTTAGTTTTTAGCAATTCTTAAAAAAATTAATTTTCAAGAATTACATTTAGAGCTTTATGCCAAGTAATTTCATGAAGCAACAGGTTGCCACAACGACAATATTCTTTACAGAACAACCACCAGCAGACTAGACAGCTGTTTCGTTGGTCGCTACACCAACTCATCAGTAATCTTCTGTGGTTCATGCAGTTCATTAACTTTGAAAATCTTATAAGCACACCTTATGCTAAAACCAAAGCGGAATTGCAGTTGTGTGCTTTCCAATTTAAAAAGCAATGTTTTTCTACTTCTTAGCACGAAGCAAAGGTTCAAAAAATTGACTACATTAATTCTGCAAAGACTTGTTGTTGCGCTCTTTGTTTACTTCTTTTCACGATTCCATTCTTTGGCACCAACAATTCGTTGATATTAAACCATAGAAGGCGTGAGAAGTTTTTTTCAAAAAAAGATGACTCATCTTATTTTCTGAGGTCGGGCTCGTACCAGTTTTTACATGAAAAATAAATTGTGGCATTTTTAATTTATATTTAGTTTTTAGCAAAGTTTAAGCAATTCTTTTTTAAGAATTGCTAAAAACTAAATATAAATTAAAAATGCCACAATTTATTTTTCATGTAATTAATTTTTATTGTTCAAAATTTGTAGTTTATTAAAATATTAATTAATATACATGAAAAAATTTTATTTTTTTTCAAAATGGAAAGGCTCTTTGAAGTTAGTTCTCATTTTTCATTGGTGGAACATAGCAGCCACCGCATTCACCTGAAACAGGTCAAAATTAAAAAATTATATTTTATATGTTTTTTTTTCCATAATGATGTCTTCGAATTACGAAACAAATAAAAATTAAGAAAATTATTTAAATTTCCAAAAAAAAAGGCCATTTTTTGCACACGTTTTTCTTGCAATAAATCAATTTTGGCACATTATTTTGAAAATTAATTATATCAATATGCAAGATATATATATATATAAATATACAATATACTATAAGCTATACTATACGCAAACTCAAAAAAACGTAGTTTCTAGAAAAATGCATTTAAAGTTTTGATAAATGAAACTTAAAGAAAATTCTAACTTACCATTTGACTACCATAGCTATGAAAGTTTTAGTATCGCCATCTCCAATATAGTATTCGTTTTGCACGCCTAATTTATCCATAGATCTAATAAACATTTCAATCCCCGAGTACCCTTCTTGATTTCAAGCGGTATCTTGCTTACTCTTCGAAAAAGGGCTGTAACTTTCTTATTATTAAGGATATATTTATAAAACATTTTTTCTACATTCTTGAGATGTTTTTAAAGCAAATATAAAATTAATAAAAAAAATCGATTTTTTAAGGATTGCAATTTGATTTGCCACCTTAATTCTTAAACGCTTTTTACAGCGTGTCATGAATTTTACAACTTACGATGGCCACTTGATAATTCAGTGAAAAATTAAACAATGAACAAATGAATAATTTTTATGGTAAAAGAACATTTTATTTCTCAATATAGTCTACTTTTAACTCGATACACTTCGTCCAACGTACCTCCAATTTTTGGATCCCATCCGAAAAATACGTTTTCGGAAGGTCCTCAAAATAGGCCTCTGTTACGGCGATGAGCTCTCCTCTGGTGGTGAATCTCTTGCTGCCTAGCCATTTCTTCAGGTTTGGAATCAGAAAATAGTAGCTGGTGGCCAAATTTGGAGAATATGCTGAATAAGGAAGCAATTCGTACTTCAATTCATGGAATTTTGCCATGGGAGCTGGGCATGTGTTCACGCGCGCATTGTCTTGATGGAAGAGCACTTGTTTCCTCGCCAAATGGGGACGTTTCTCTTTCAAAGAGTCGTTGAAACAGTCCAATTCATCTGCATAGTATTCGCCATTGATCGTTCTTTTCGGTGGTAGGTAATCAATGTTGATTGTACCGCGTTCATCCCAAAATTCTGTCACCATAAACTTTCCGGCCGATAGCACCGTCTTCATCTTCTTCGGAGCATGTTGGGTCGGGGAAGTCCTCAGTTTCGACTGTTCCTTTGCCTCTAGTGTGTGGTGATGGATGCATTTTTCGTCCACTGTTACTATTCTTTATCTTTTATCTTTGTTCAACATCACCAAACACGCCTTTGAATCAGTCACACGATCGCGTTTATGATTGAGAGTGAGCAAACGCGGCACCCATCTTGCGGATAATTTTTTCATATCCAAATGAATTCGCAAAATGTTCAACACCCGCTCGTCTGAGATACCTACGGCCTCAACAATCTCGCGCACTTTAACTCTGCGATCAGCCAAGACGATGTCGTGAATTTTTGTGACCATTTCTGGTGCGGTGACCTGGCGGCCGTGGCGCAGTTGGTAGAGTTTGTGGCCCATATGCCAAAGAACCCTGGTTCAATTCCTCCCACCTGACACAGAAAGTTTTTTCAATTGAATTAAGTTTTCTGTTTGGCCGTCATCTCTCTGCAGTTAATGGCAAACCTCAGAGAGTAAATGAAATGAAAAGCTTATTGAGAACATAAGCTGTGCGGAGTTGGCATGAAACTTGTAGGTCAACGCACAACAAAAGTTCTTTCAAGGGCTGAAACAGCCATTTCGTTATTTTTACACCTATAATATCAACAAATAGTTGAAAATTACAAAAATGGCGGACATCTGAATTTTAAGAACCGTTTTTGTACATTTTTTGCTCTCTAACTCTTTCCGGGCCATTATAAGTAATCGGTTAGAATTACACATAATTTTGATTTCCTTTTATTTATTTTTGTTAACCATTGGAAAAAACGTAAAAAAACAAAAATTATACTTGTAAGATCTTGTGTAAGGATGTGGTACAATAATCATACCACTGCGCATAATTTACAAGTTTTATTTTTGAAATTCATTGAAACAGGATTTCGATTTACTGAGACAAATTGGCACATTCCAAGTAGAGCACATCCACTGAGTTCTTCTTTGGTGTTTCGCCTTGCTGCAGTGGGCACATCTTCTTATTGTGGTTCTGACTGGTTAGTGAAATGATGAGGCTTGTGTGTTTGGATCTACGAATGGATTATTTTTATTTTTGTTTGCAGAAGTTGGTGGAAATATGATTGACATAGGGTTGGAACTAGTTTGAAGTCCTTTAGTTTTAATTGGTACCCTATATTTTTGGAAATAAGAAAAACATTCACGACTGCCACATCAAGAAAGTGGAAAAATTATACGACGCCAACATTTGCGGCTTTTCCTATTCAGTGCGTAGTATTCCTCTAGCTGATCTAATTTGTTAACGTTATTTATGTGCATGTTGAAGTCGTGTATCTTATGAGTTATGAGTTCCACTACACTCTGGTTCATTACTTTCAACAATACGCCTTGCTTTCTCATTTTTGCCATCCAATGATGTAATTAACAACTTTCTGAATATGGTTTTCGTCATCGGAAACCTCACCGTAATCGTTAATTGAATCATTGTCTGATGGAGCCTCTGCTAAATCAAGTTCATCGTCGATCGTTTCCACTATATAGCAAATATCACTGTCTTTAAGATTTTTAGGTATAATGTATACATGAGGCGCGGTGGTATGATTTTTATACCACAAACTTTAACCACTCGCCAAAAGAACGCTTCTAAATTTTTTTTTTAATGGGACTAAAACACATTTAGTTATATCTTATTTATTCAATATTATAGAAATCCAAAGTTGCACGCACATTTGTTGATGAAATATACTAAATAGCTGGAAACAATTTTGTCACTCAGATGGATAACACTTTTTAAGCTTAAAAAAAATCTATATTTGTTTCTTTCTCACACTTGAAGAATTTTTTTTGAGAAATATAAGCTTAAATTTACCTACAAAACTGGTATTTGAAATATACCAATGCATACAAAATGTAGGAAACATGTTTAAATAAGTGGTATAGTTTTCATACCAGCAGCCCGGAAAGAGTTAAAATGAAAAAAAAAATAAAAAAACAGGCAAATATTATTTTAATTTAGGTTTAGGATCCAGTTAATTTGATCATAAAGTAGTTCTTGAGCTATCGTGGAGACCAGTTTAGAAAACATGGTTTTTCATAAAACGCGTTTTAAGATTTGGTTAACGATTTTTTTCGAGTAATCAGCTTTCCGTTATTTCAACGCCACAGCGCATCTAGCGACATCTGGTGGTGCCTGAAGTAACTATTCTTACCATAGTATGGTAAGGGAATACAAGCGTGGATTTCAAAAAGATTAATGTGAGATACTCATGTTTTGTGAGATACTCTTGATAAGATACTCATAATTTTCGTGAAAAAGATGGATTCATTTCTTATGTGATAACTTTTTTATGCAATCGTTATCGGCCAAACCGCTTTGGGAATATGTTCTACATATCATAAACTATCGAAAAATAAAAAAAAATAACAGTTAAGTTTCTTGGTCGAGCTACATGAGAACCTCCCCTTAATTTGAAAATTAAAAAAAGCAATGTTATTTTATAGCTTTAAGGTTTCACTTCGGTCAGCAGTCCATCCACTGTCTATTTTATTTTTTTTTAAAGTGAAATAGACTCACTACATTTCTAAATCTGACATACGCGTATCTAGCAAAGAAAATTAAGATCTCACAGCACTATATAAGAATCACCTTGTATAAAACTTTACCGCGCAAGCGTAATTTTCGCCACTTGCGGCTTAATTTAAATTCACTCAAATGCTTGTTTAGTTTGAGCTTGAGCATGATGATATCAAGGTTGGGTCAAATTTAAAATTTCATTATTATCTTATTCTCTTTCAATCACCAGATTAAAAGTATCACTGCAGCGGGGGTTCTCTTATATTAGTTTTTCATTTTAAATTTTTCCAGCGAAAAAAAGAAATTCAGTAGCGTTTTGTAATTGAAACGTATGCTTAATAATGTTCATTACCTACTGCAAAAATTAATAAATAATTTTTTCAGCTATTTTCAAAACTTTTTAAATCAAATTTTTAAGAACTTTAAGAGTTGTTTTATGGAATTGTAAAATTTGTCGTTCATATATATATATATGGGTAAGCTTTTAAATCCAACGGCTTTTCTCTGTCCCTGCTTCCAGTCCAGTTTTCTCTCTCAAAAAATAAAAAAAAAAAAAAATACTATTGTGAAGCTAAAACATTATATTTAAATTAGGCATTTGGAGTGAAGGCGATTTGCATCGTTTAACATTTACAAGCGATTATTTTCTCCCCTTTCTTACCTACAATATACAAAAAAGAAAGAAAACTAAGGGACGTATTATTCACTATTATAACTAGGGAGTTATCAATAACTTTGCAATTTTTGTATGGAAAACTTAAAAGTTTTTCAAAACTTTCGAGTTATAAAAGTGAATAAAACGGTCCTAAAAAGAATATACATTGATTTGCAATGCCAGTTTGAATTCCAAGGAGTTTTTGGTGCTTTTAGTTTCTAAAGTTTATATAAAAGTAATTTTTTTTTGCAGAATTTTAGTTGTCACAGTTCCGAGTCAGAAGTGTTATGTTTTACTTTATTTGCAGAACTTAGTACATAACTGCAAGAAAAACACGATTTATCGATTTCAGTTTTATTAAATAAATGAAATTTTAAAGTAAAGTATACGTTAAGTATAGATTAAAATGTCAAGAGCGTTGTCTATGATTTTGCAATTTTAAATATTGAAAATAAAAAACACGTGTTTGTATTTAATTGCTAAGTTTTTAACTGTTGCTCAAAATTTGAGATTAAGTGCAGATTTTTTTTTTTCAACAAAAACATTAGAGAATCGTTAAAAGTCCTGAGTGTTGTTTCAACACCAACGTCTAACACGCCGAATTACTAAACCTTGTTTTTATTTTTTCTTAATTTTCAGCTTAAGCCAATTAAATTATCAAATGCTAAGAGTCAGAAATTTTTAGTAGACTTTTGTGGTACAACACTCAAGACCAAAATCGTACTCACTTCTGCAAAAAAAAAAAAAAAATTAATTTAACAGAATTTTTTAAAGAGCATCACAATAATTTGGGATGCTATAGTAATTTTCACAACAGCGGCCATGTTTAAAGTTGAACGATATGAAAATTGAAAAAATCGAAAAATTTCTCTGTCATATCCATATTTTTTTTTTTTAAATTTACCAATTAAATAAAGGTTGTCTGTAAAAAAAAACTCCCACAAATCATTTATTTTTGACGTTAAAATTAAGAACAATGCCAACAATTTTTTTAAATAATTTTTAAATTATTTAAGCACTAAAGCATTGTTTAAAACTAAAAAGGCTAAATAAATCTATATAATTGAATTGTATATGCGTTTAATAGGACACCCAACAATGAAACATCTGTTTTGCTTATCATCAAGCAATAAGTTTTCTCCGATATTCTGACTATAAATACCAAGCAGTCAGTCAGTGTTAAGCATCTTCATTTCAACTACGAATCGTTGAGGTCTGATATATATTTAAACTTTTGCAAGCAATCATGAAAGCTCAATTATTCCTTTTGGTTATCCTGTCCATCGTCATTTCGTCAACCTATGCACAATGTCGTCAACCAGGTGAGCATCAAATAAAATAAACTTCTTCAAATTTTCTAGAATTTTATAAAATGTTTACAAATTTCAGCACGACAAATCTGTACTGGACCTAGAGATGATGGCATTCAAGGGCCTCAATGCAGGCTCACAACTACCTGGTGGTACAATTCTCAACAAAGGCGATGCCTTAGCATGGCCTATAGGGGGTGTGGTGGCAACAGTAATCGTTACTGTTCACTGGCCGATTGTCAGCGCAGATGCGCCCAAGGTTCAGGTTAATCTGGAAGCATTTGTTTATTAGCTTGGAAAATATTTTCTTTTAATTCAAAATAGAAATGATTATTACAAAAATAATTTAACTTGAATTTTCCTAATCGGTTGGTTATAATAACTAACTATTCCTTACTTAATACATTTGAATACAAATACTTTTGATGAATTTAAGCTAGATTTTCAACAAAAGAAATATGCTAGAGGTAAAATTTCAGTGCGGCAAACGCCGTTGAATGCTTTAAGTTTTGTGGACCATTCAATTTTATATGTGTATGTGAGCAAATTATTTATATTAATTTTATCTATTAATTGAAATGGACATCGCGATTGCCTCGAAGAAACCTGTTAGCCTAATATTCGATCACGTCTTGGAACAGTTGAACAACATTTATAATGTTATGAATAAAAGCTAACATTGTTTTTGTAAAAATGAGTTCAAAAAGGTAGAAATTTAGATCAATAAATAGTATTAAAATAATTAAATTAAATAATTAAATTAAATAATATAACTATTTTACTTCATTTTTTAATTTAACTACTATAAATTAAATAACTATTTAATCTAATTTTTTAATTCAATAAATAATATTTGTATTTTGCCAATACACTTGCTGAACAAATACAATATGTTTAAAAGTAAACAAGAAACGTTTCTGCAACAGGAAAAAAGTTGGGATCGAAAGGGTTAAAGGGTATTTTCTTAACTTAACCCTCTACTGCACCCAAAGCCATATATGGCTTTCGATTTTGAAATTCGAATTTTCAAGGGATATTAGCAGCTACGAACAAGAAAAATTATTAAAATTCATTAGTAGACGATTGTGATTGTGTAAAAAATGTTTTTGTAGTTTTTTTTACACGGCTGCAGAGAAAATCTCAGTTAAGTATATCAGTTGTCACTAGGTGACTGGAGATTTCAGAAAATAAAACATTTATTTTTTTTAGTTACGTGTTTGTACGTTTACTTATATAATTTTTTTTTAAGAATTTATAGCCTAGTGATTGATGTTTGTGTGATTGTTTTTCAATTGTACATGTAAAACTCTTGAAATCACGCATTTCTTCGAACAGCCATATATGGCTTTTAGCACATTCAAAGAAATATTCGAACAATTTTTTTTGTTTGTCATATTTGGTCATATTTGGAGGATATATGTCCTCAGTTGGCAAAACCCTAACCAAATAGAAGGGTCGACATGCTTCAACGCGAAATACTCCAGCAAATAGGAAAGAGGTTCAGATCAATGTGCTTCAATCCCGACTTTAAATTATATGCAGCCAAAGTAATCTAAAAAAACATAGCTCGCCACCCAGACTTTCCCCTAAATTGAGTCAGACTGGATTCTACCGATCATCTTCCAGAAAGGAATGGTGCTAGACAGCTAGGGGCTGCTCATAAATTACGTAACATGTTTTTGGTCAATTTTTGACACACCCCTTCCCGCTCCGTCTTTGTTACACTTCGTCACAAATGCTCGACCTACTCCCCTCCTCCCTTAGCGTTTCTTTTACTTTTCAGTTGAGGGGTTTCATTTCACTTTTTTTGTTTTTCATTAATAACTTCTATATAATAACCATTGAAGTCTTTTTGTATTTTTTTTTTATTTTTATTTTATTTTTTTATTATATTATTTTATTTTAAACATTTTAAGTAAAATATAAACATATGAGCTTAAAATTCTATGGAAATTATGGAAAAATGGAAATTATCTTTGCTGCATAGAACGGTATATATGACATTTATTTTTTAGGTTGAAAAAGCTATGAGGGCATAAGAAGCCATATATGGCAAAAAAAAATTTTCAGAAAAATCACCTACTTTTCTGAAAAAACAGGTTTGTATATCTAATTATTCCATTTGAAATAGAAATCCAACAAAAAAAATTTTTCTAGCTGGATCATAATGCGTGCAGTAGAGGGTTAACTCAATAAAAAGTGCTTTAGTCAGAGGTTTGTTTTTCAAATTGGCAACACTTTTTCCAAACACAGTTTATTTGACAGCTGAATAGACTCACTTGAATATCAGATAAGAATAGGTATCCGACATACGAATATACGGCCATAACTGTTGCAAAATGTAGTCGAAAATTGGACTTCTAGGTTGAGCTCTCTTCAAGGTAGTCGTGGTGTCCATTTTATTGCCCATTTCAGAAATAACTGATATCTTAGCTTCAACTTTTGGATAGCCTTTTACTTTAGAATTTAATATTAATACTTCGCTCACACACACAAATAATATTGATTGGTCCACAAACCTTAAAGTTGCCACTACTGATATTTGACCTCAAGCATACTACTTGTGAAACTGTAGAATATGGTATCTAGCCAAAATTTATTAAAAGTACTTTTATTCGAATGTATTTAATAAGGAAAAGCTGTGTCTTATGTCCAACCGATTAAAAAAAGTCAAGAAAAACTATTTTTGTAATGTGCATTTTTATTTCGTATCAAAAGATTATATTTTTCCAAAGTAACGAATAAATGTTAACCTGATTTATTAACCACATTAACCTGACCATCCGCTGCATCTGCGCTGACAATCGGCCAGTGAACAGTAACGATTATTGTTGCCACCACATCCCTTATACGTCATCCTAAGGCATTGCCTTTGTTGAGAATTGTACCACCAGGTAGTTGTGGGTGCGCAACGCCATCCGCTTACGCCTTCATGTTTACCTCCAGTACAGACTTGAGGTGCTGAAATTTGAAAACATTTTATAAAATTCACTAAAACTCTCAAAAAGGATCTTTTAGTTGGTACTCACATGGTTGACGACATTGTGCATAGGTTGACGAAATTACGATGGACAGGATAACAAAAAGGAATAATTGAGCTTTCATGATTGCTTGCAAAAGTTTAAATATATCAGAACTCAACGATTCGTAGTTAAAATGAAGATGCTTAACACTGACTGGCATGGCATGGTATTTATAGTCAGAATATCAGAGAAAACTTATTACTTGATAATGAACAAAACAGATGTTTCATTGTCGGGTGTGCTATTGAAAGCCTATACAATTCAATAATATTTATTTAACTCTTTTAGTTTTAAACAATACGTATATACTTTAAATAAATTATACAATAATAAATTATGCATTAAATAAATTATAAATAAATGATTATAATTACACATAAGCTTAAGGGATATTTTTCAATTGAAAACGATTTCTTTTCGATTTTATTTTGTGTGTAGAATACGTGCTTAAAAATTCCGATTGATGTCTTTAATAATAGCAAATATATATACATAAACAAATATATACTATAAGAAAATAAAATTAATGTTTGTCCTTAAAAGCGATTTTCTCAAAACAGCATTTTTTTAACGCTGACAGAGATTAAAACTTTTTGTACTAAATAAATTTTATAACTAATTATATAATTGTACTACATTACTTTTGATTTTGCCCTTCTATGTGCTCTTGAGAGCCTTTCGCAGCTTAAACTTAATTTTTGTACTAAAAAACCATGACAATGAAAGCTTCTAAATGAGATAATTGAAAAAAAAAATCTTTGTTCATATCAATCATGCGGGGGAAAAAACGAGGTTACGTGGAAAATTTTCCTGGAGTTTTAAAAATGGGTGCATTTTATAAATTTCGATGTGCTCTTTCCGAATTTCAACTTTGCCACCTCTCGTGTCGCCATATTGGCAAAATGGTGGCTATGAACGTGTCATTCACTGACACGTGATCTAGTACGAGGAGGACTTACTGTAGATGTACTGGCTTTTTCTTCTTCGCGTTGTTTTTTATTAGCTGCAGCAATAGAAGACTTTCGAGTATAACTTTTACGGCAAAATTCATCTGCTCTTTCGATTCTTGCATTAATTAATGTCTTCATACCACGTTCAACAGTAACAACTTCACCTTCAGTTAAAAGTTTAGCACAAATAAAACAATATTCTGACATTTTTGTTATAAAACTCAAAACAGCACGATATAAGTTTGAATAAACACGTGTTTTCACTACGGAGTGGCATTCAAGACTAACAGTATTTCATTTATTGGGCACACTGACATCCCTGTAGGAAAATCAACTAATTTAAAAGTAGTTGATAAAGTAGTTTTTTGTCAACCACAACTAGTTGAAATTCTGACTTTTTTCCATAGAACGAACTAACTTATTTTGTATGGTGATGTCCGCTAAATAAGTCAATTGACTGTCTCTGCATATATTTTCAACTACTTGTTAAATTAGTTACATACAAATTATTTTTTTAATTGCTTTAAAATAAGCAATTGAAAACTATTACTGATGGCCAAAAGTTAATAATATTTGATGAAATAACATGGTTAAATATATATAAGCTTGTAATCTAATAAAAATTTTCAATTAAAACATGCCAACATCAGAGTAGTTGCCGCCTTAATATAATTCAAAGTAGTTTATCAATCACTGGTTTTTAAGTAGTATTTCAATTACTTCATATATTGAAGTGGATGCCGCCTTAATATAAATAAAAGTAGTTCATATACTGGTTTATTTTAAACTAGTTTTTTAATTAGTTGTTTTTAAAAACAAGTTAGTTTGTTTCTAAAGGGATAAAGCAGGTATAAGACCCTAGCCACACATACAATTGAACAGGAGACAGATGCTGTCTCTAGGTTACACTGGCGTATAAATTAAGGGACTGGGTTTAATTTTACCTGTTATTGTTGTAGTTATACTTATTATGTGTATTTTATATTTTAAGTGTAAGTTGCAATCACCGATAGAAAATTTCCAGGATGTATATACGTGGCAAACTCATGCACGTATATACAACTTTACAACTTTTTGAATAGTTATATCTCAGAAACGGTGGCTCTTAGGGAAAAAAGTATTGATACATATTTTATAGATAATTTTATGATCTACAATTTTTGTCTGGGGTCCTGACCTTTGACCTTGAGTAAAATTTTTTCCAGAGGAATGATGGGGAACTTTGAAATTTTATTTATAATTATGTTTTTAACAATTTTTCTAACTTTCAGCTTGTTGGGAATTTATGTACTTTCACTATTGTTTTTTGGTCTAAATTGACCGGGCTACAGTTGCCGATAGTAAACATACAAACTAAATTACCTAATCTTGGTCTTATACGACCAAAACTGTTTGAAATATATGGCAAGTTTTATTAAGCATATGTGGAATGAGATTAAGCAGATGTGGAATGTGAATTGAGACCAAGCAAATCGGATGCTTCGTTCTTGAGTTATGGAATTAGCAACACATTTCAAGACTTTGTATAACATATATATAGATTTTTATAATCAATAACAAAATTAAAAAAAATTTATCATGCCTAGTTTTTGGCATAAACTGTGAACATATTTATATGTGAATAGGATATTTTGGGATGGTTTCGAGCTATATTGAGCTCAGTTCTAGAAATTTAATTTAAGAACGTTTTCGGCTTGATTTTAGCACATTTTCTTCTATTTGTGTATTCGCGCCGCACGTGGAGTGGTGCAGCACTCGTCGGCTACTTAACTGCACGAGAGAATTGTTACCCTTTGATACTTGGCACCCGGGGCAGACCGCCCCCACCGCGTCCCGCTTACGCCGCCACTGGAAATGCCCATATCTATAACGCTTTCTTTTCTAGGAAAACTAAAAAATAAATCACAAGCTTTTAGACTCATATCACCAACTCTAACCACCAACTCTAATATCTATAACTTCTAAACTACATGAGAGCGGCCTGAAATTTTTTTCACCATAAGCTTTTTTAGCTCCAAGTGCACATTAAAAAAAAAATGCCATTTAAACTAAAAATAACCTGGTCCTACGAAATGATATTATAGATTTTTAAGCATGATTCATGGAACTAAACTTGGCCTTGAAAAAAAGGGCCTTGAAGACTCTGCTCATTTCGTACAAGGCAAACATATCTCCTAAGAGCTATGCTGAAAAATGGGCAATATTGCATTTTTATACCCCAACGCGTCCTGCGTAAGGTGTATATTAACTTTGTCATTCCCTTTGTAACGCCAAGAAGGAGGCGTGGCAGGTACAGAAAAATATATATAGTTTTGATCAGCATCATTTCCTGAGTCGATTTCTGTGTGTCCGTGTGTCTGTCCGTCTGTCGACACGATTACAGCCGCAATTTTAAAGCTATCGCGATGAAATTCAAAATATAAAATTTTATTTTTAAAAAAGGAAGATGAATTTCGAAAATGGGCCAAATCGAATGAAAACCACGCCTACCTCCCATACAAAGTGACTTTATTTTAACCGTAAAATGTCTTTAAAGTCCACAAAAATTAAAGAAATGCCTTCAAATTTTGCACATAAGCTTTGATCTTCAATGTCAATCCTGACTATGAAATTTTAAAAAATCGGATGAAAACCACGCCTACCTCCTATGCAAAGTGGCCTTTTTATTAACGTAAAATCTGTTAAAAATTAAAAAAATTAAGGAAATGTCTTGGAATTTTGCACATGTGCTTTGATAATTAATATAAACCATTTCTATAATAGTTGCCAATATCTGATGAAAACCACGCGTACTTCTCATACAAAGTGGCTTTATTTTAAAATAAGATCTCTTAGAAATCCAAGATCTCTTAGAAAATCAGAGATAAAGAAATATCTTGAAATTTTGCACATGAGCTTTGGTATATAATATGAACCATATCTATGATATTCGGCAAAATCGGACGAAAATCACGCATACCTCCCCTACAAAGTGACGCCAGCAAAATAGGAAAACTCTCGTAAATATATAAAACTGAATGCCATCGTGTCTGTCGTGGATAAAGACTACGAATATACTTGAATTCGGCCTCGGGGGGGTATTTTAGCTTCGGTACTCTGCCGAAGCTCCATTCCTTACTAGTTTTTTCTGCGATTTGTCAAAGCGCCAAATGGATATACGTCCCCTTAAGTTGAAGTCACAAAAAATTATGGAGTTCATCAGAGTTTACTATCCCGATTTCAGCTGCGAATATTTATCCCTTTGCAAATCATGAAAGGAACAATATTTCTGATGATAAACGTTGTTTGTGATGACAATCGGAAAAGTAACTGAACACTGGCCAAAATTCGGTCATCCGCATAAAAACAAAAAAAAAAAAAAAAAAATAAATTTTCACTTCAACTTCAGAAGTAAATAAGTTCTGTTTTTATATATATTTTCTATTCAAATATTTTTTAAATATTTATTTTCCCAATTGTTATAATTAAATAATTTAACAAATAAAATTTTTTAATATAAATAACTAGACTATACTTAAACTTAACTTATTTTCAATCAATTACTTTAACTAACAACTATTTACAATTAAATATAAAATTAAGTACTTACAAATAAAAATATAATTTTTTTATAAATTAAGTATATTAACACTTTCACATATTATTGTTGCGAAAATATTCGAGTTTGCATTGGAATAAATTAAGTATTAAAAAATGAACGGAATGTAAATACAATTGATAAATGTTAAAAATTAATAATAAAAAAACACTACCAAATAAAACAGGTACTAATTATTTGTTTATTATTGTGACGGTAAAGGTATTATTAACCCATTAGTGCTCAGTGGCAACTTAAATTTAACTCTATCGTGTACACTAAGAGCGATATAAAAATTAAAATATTAAAATTAAAAAATAAAGTTTTGGGCACTAATGAGTTAATAAAAAAAAAATAAAAAATATTTTTTTTTTGCATTGTTTTAATGAGGTAGAAATTCAATTGAAAGTTCATATTTAACAATGAATTGATTGAAAACGGATTAAAGTAAGAAAACAAAAATAATATAAAAGATTTGATAAATTTAATTTTTTTTTCTTATAGCTTTTAATGTAATGTTTTGCTTAATGTATATAAAGTAATTAAAAATATTTGACAGTCTTGTTGTTGCATTTGTAAGTGTGAATGTGTGCTTTTGTGAAGTTAGTAGAAGTGTTTGTTTAAGTGGCTCTGTTTGTGGATTTTTATATTTTTTACTTTTAACTTTTTGTGAATAAATTTTTAAGTTTTTAATAATGTGTCTAACAAAAATAAACATATACTATAAACATATATTATATTATCTTGAACGATTTTATTATGTCTTTTAATTTGGCACGGAACTACTATTAAGCTATTCTTATAATTATAATATGGGTATTCATGATATTTCTTTTACTTTGTCTTTTTGTGTTTAGTTTTTTGTATACATATTTTTAGTAAGGTTTTTCATAAAAGAAAATACGTAATAGGGATTTTTTTTTTTTATTTTACTAAACAGAATGTTATAATTTTCAAATATTGTCTTTGTTAATATCGATATATTGAGTATTAAATTATTCTACTCAAGTTATAATTCTTAAGAAAAATAAATTTTTAGGCTTAAGTAACAAGTTTCTAGAAACAATCATAAATTTAATTTCACTAAAACAGTTGAGAAAAGTATTAGTAGTAAATGGAAATGTTTTTATTTTTTTTTTATATATAAAATTAACTGGGCTTGGATTTTTCTGTACATATTTACAATCTTTAATTTTTCTCTCTCTATCTCTTTGTTTTCTTCTTACAAACGACTTAAGTATTTGGTTTACTTAAAAAATAAATTTGAACTTTCTTTTTAATTAAAATATTTACAAAAAGTTATTATTAGTTTTCTTCAAGAGACATTTACTGTTTGAGATTCTGATGGCTGATGTCTACTTCAGTTGATATCTTTAACTCATTGAGCTAGGATACATTAGTCAAAATGATATAATGACCAAGGTAGCTGCAGGGCTGCTTCAGCACTTTTTTTGCCAATATTGACTGTCAATATAGTTGAATATTTTTTTCAGTTTGTATTCACTCTGTTTTCTTGTTTTCTCGAGAGCTTTGACAGTTTTGAGTCTACGATCTGTACCTCTTGCTTAATTTAATCATGATGTGACCTAGCTCTTTGTATTGTATTTAAAAAGAGCTTAAGAGAGCATTTGGATCTTTTCCTGAGTGTATCTGTTACTTAGTCTCAGTTTCATTAATTTTCAGCCGGTTACGCATTGATCCTAAGCTCTCTCTCTCTCTCTCTCATCTACTTTTCATGACTTTTATTGCGATAAACTTTGAAAGCTTTTCTCCCTGCTTTATTTTCATTCTAGACCAGTGGTCGGTATTCTAACACAACCGCAAGCTTGGCGTTTATGTGTTTTTTTTGTGAGTTCAAAAGCTTAGTGCTGTTAAAAAAAGTATGTTGCGCAGTGTTAAGCTTTTATATAAAAATGGCAGCGTAAGTGTTTTTGAATACTTGTGGAGAAAATGCCCTTCGACACCCTACTCCAAAGGAATTTTTAAACCACACTGATTGCTCTAGCAGCTAAACAGTGCGCTTAAACACGTGTGGCAGCAAAGAGAGCTCTTTAACCGCGCTGCCGCAAGATGCCGAGCACTGTTCTAGAGACTCATCTGTTTTCCCCAAGATTCTTCTGAATTGATCTTTATTGCTGTGAATTTGGCTCGTGCATCTGCTTATACTGTAATTATCAGCTCACTTGTTGCGTCAATAGATTCACCAACTCAGCGCGATCCATATTGTTGAGCGTGTGCATATCGACGCCTAGTGCCGCTGCCACAGCCTCGATGTCCAGGCCGAATGAGGTGAGCAACTCTAGAAAGCGCATCTCTTCGCCTGTGAGTGGATTTGTGAGACTAGGGCAGGACTGATTGCATTGCGGCCAACTACAGCGTTCCAGCAAACGCAGAGCGCAACGCTTTGGCAAGTTCGGCACACGTTCACTGCGTCGCTTTGCTACGCTGTTGTTCGGCAGTTTCTTAGGCTGCTCCGCGGGTTGCTCCTTCTGGTATTCATTTTGGAGTTCGTGATCAATTTCGTCTTGCGTTGCAATCAGCTGCTGATGCTGCTGCTGTTGTGCCTTTCGACGACTTTGCTTGTTGCCCAAACCATGTTTTGGAGCATTGACGTTGAAGTTGTTCTTATTGTGGTTGGTGTTGTGGCTGTTTTTGCGCTGGGCTCTACGATTTTTGCGCTCCTCGTTGCTTAAGCCATGTTCGGATCCGGCAATGTTGCGGTTTCTCTCATTGGTTTTGCGATTGTGTCGCCTGCGTTCTTGCCGTCTTTGCTGATTTTCATGACGTCGACGCTTGCGTTCTTCACGCTGCTCCTTGGTAAGCCGCGGCTTAGGATGCTCCAAGTTGTTTTCCTTCTCTGTTGCTTCTCTGTGCCGCTGATGCCTTTGATTGTTCTTACGCTGCTTCCTTTCATTCACCGTTGGCTCGGTAGAACGCTTTAGCTTGTTGTTGCTGTGACGCTTACGTCTGGGACGAGTCGAGTGTTCCCAGCAACGCAGCGCACTAGGCAGTGATATATCGTCGATCTTAATATTGACCCAGTCACGTTTTGAGAGCACAGCATGACCGATACACGATGGCGCAAAAACTGCTGTCACATTATCCAGTGAGGAACGCAGTGCTCCGCCCATTTCGTGTATATAGTTCCATTGCTGCGGTGTCACCGGAGCACCAACATTATCAGCGCGCATTTGAGCCTCATCGAAGAGCCATTGAAAGATGAAGAGTGGAGCTGAGGATGGAAGAAGAGTCATTATAAATAAAAAAAAAAATAAAAATTAACCCATTTTACTACTCACATTTCAAGGTAGGATACAGACGATAGCCGAAATAACAGCGCCAAGGTTCTTCGATGTGCTGCTCAACACAGCGTTCCGGTAGCTGTCCGCCCCACAACTTCCAGCCCTGATGCACTGCTTCACTCGAGGCCACAGCTGCGGGCGTAAAAGGTTTGCGATCAATAAACCAGCCCGAGTCGCTTATGCCGCGTACGGTCACCTTTAAATTGCGTTCTTGTTGCAGATATTTTGTAATGCTATCTAAATTCAGCATAACGCCTAGTCCGCCCGCCGATGAGCCCACCAACAAGAGCTCAGCGCCTGATGTACGACCCAAACCTAGCGGTATTAGATCAGCAATCACTTGACGCAATATCAACGAACCCATGAAACGCCAACTATTTTCACTGGACTCTGGGGTGGTGCGTGTACCCGACCAAGAGTCGCTGCTGCAGTAGGGCACGAGAACATGATTGGCTTTGTGCCAGTATGGGTTCTCATCGTGTAGTGGTGATAGTATGCCGCCAACTAAAAAATGTGAAAGGAAATTGTTTGAAAATGAAAAGCTTTTATTACTACATTGAAAGAGAGGGACTAGAAGCTTACCATCACGTGTCTCCGGCCATTGAGCAGAGGTCATAAGGTGCCTCAGTTTCAACCAGCGCGCCTTGCATGACTTAGTATCGAAGCAGTGCCAACCGCCCTCAAGAAATACGATCCACTTCTTGGAACTTGGATTCTTGCGCAAATAAAAACCCGCTTGTGAGTTGTCGTTGCAGACAACGGTGCGATTCGAGAGAAAAACACGTTTGAGCGCTCTACTATGGTCACCTGTGCTTGGATTCACCGTCACAAAGTGGCGCTGTACGCTGTTTGTTTCTATCGCCAAATTCTGTCGTGTTGTGGAAGCTACAGTTGAGTTAAGCAACAAACCGGAAGTAATGACATTGCCTAATAATGGCGTGGCTATTGGAATTGTTGGAATGGTGGTGTGTGCTTGTGAGAAATTCGTGTTCGAAAGTATCACAGTTAGGCAGATAAGCAGCGGCATTGAAGTTGTTGCAGAGCTGTTGTGGCTGGTATTTGTGGAATGTTGCTGAGGTTTGTGGCTGCGATAAGGCGCATTGCTTCGACTAAAGGTTTGTGTCTGAAAAAAATAATAACAAAATTCATGTAGAGTTTGTATATATGAGAAAGAGATAGCTATAAGAGCATAAAATACATAAAAGAGTATGTGGCTTTGTGTGCGTGTGTGTTAATATAGATTTCTGTGGAGAACCTGTTCAGCAGCTCAATGTTTTGTTATTGTTTTGAGTAACTTACACGGAAAAAAGAGCGGGTATTAAAAAATATCAATGAAATTCAATGAAGTCAACATCGTCATCATCAGCGTCTTCGTCACCACAATCAACGCATCGTAAACTATAAACGTAAATACGCTAGCTCAAGCAGACGAAGAAAATAAAAATGTTCGTTGATCGGCCGTTGTAGTAAGTCAGTCGTTTGTTTGTATGGCCCGACGGTTGGTCAGTCGGTGAGATCGATTGATCGTTCGTTTAGAGCTGTGCTCTTCTTTTGGGTTTCGTTTCGTTTTGTTTGTTTCTTTGTTTTACTTCGCGTCGCTTTACCATGCCATGCTTTGCTTTACTTTGGCGGCGGAAAATTGCTTTGATCAAAATGCGAGCAAGGAGCTCTGGCGATAAGATCAAAGCTGCTATGCCGACGCCAAAGAGATACTAACACAACAACAACAACAACAGAAAAATAAAAGAAATTAAAAATAAAAACAATAACAACAAATTGTTGAAGAGTAATGACAAGAATAACAACAACCACAACGGCAACTACTAATAAAACAATTCATTGAGTCTTAATGTTTAAGTTATTTATAAAAGAATTTAATAGCTTTTCAATAATAACGGTAAGCTTCATACTTAAATCGTATTGCTTGAGAGAGATAAAATGACAGACACTGACAGTGACAGTGACAAAGAGTTATAGATAGTGGGGAGAAAGAAGGGGTTCAACACAAGAGATAAACGGTTAATATAATTAAATAGAATGTAATCTAGTTGATGGTAGAGGAAATGATTGTAATAATCCAGAAAGAGACATCAGTATTAATGTGATAATTTAAGCCAGTTTGGAAAAATAATCTTTGTGGAGTGTACACTACAGTTGAGTTGCTGGAAAACTTAGTCTCTTCATTTTTATCTACACTCAAAAAAGTATGCACTGGACATGAAATCATTAAATCTGTTCTTGGAATGGTACTTCTTTAACGAAGCCAGAGCTGCCGAGTGACGAAGGGGACGTGGTATTTCTCTAAGAGCCCGGAGGGCATAATAGGAGCCTAGGATTTGTGGAGAGTTTCAGTTATCAGAATACAAGATAATAAAATTACAATAAAAGACATTGTTATCGAAATAAGAGCAGAACAAAGCTTTTGCCATTTGACACTCTATTGTCAAAAGTTTGCATTGGTGCATGCTTCACTTTCGGACATAGACAAAATTTGTTCTTGTATTCGCTTTCTTTAAAATTAAAAGCTTTTTAAGAAAATTTATTATTTATGCTATTATAGCTATTATTTATGATCAAAAGTAAAAGTTATTAAATAATAATTATTTATAACTCTTAATTTTATCTCTTATTGGATAACTCTGGAGTTATTTTTAAACTCTTATGAATAAAAGTCGGACATAAGAGCTAGCAAAGACTTTGAAAGCAAGACGATGAAAAATATTTTATTAAAGCCTTTGAATACTTTTATTTCAAAAAGTCGATTTATTTAAGTTTATTTAACTTAAAATATTATTAAATTAAATGTAAAAGTCTCAAATAACTCTAATTACTGACTTGACTGAATTACTGAATTACTGAAACGGATAAGAAATTTTAGTAACTTTGAATGCAACATTGATCTTGTCAACAATCATCTGTAAATAGACCACTGTCAAAATTTCAGCTCGCTGCGACGCTTAGTTTGTGTTTGGCAGCCATTGACAGCAGACAATATTGTGAGTTTTGGCGAAAATGTGAAAAAAGTGAATTTCGTGTGTTTATCAAGCATTATTTTTTGCGCAAAAAAAACATCAGCCTAGCCAAGGAAAGGCTTTAATAAATACTATGGAGACTCTGCACCATCCATTGATGCGGTCGTACAAGCACAAGTGACGCCGAGCGTTCTGGACGCCCAAATGAGGTCACCACACCAGAAATGGTCACTAAAATCCACGATATCGTGTTGGTCGATCGCAGAGTTAAAATGCGAGAGATTGTTGAGGCCGTGGCAAATGGGTGTGGAACATTTTGCGAAATCATTTGAATATGAAAAAATTATCCGCAAGATGGGTGCCGCGTTTGCTCACTCTCGACCACAAATGCGATCGTGTGATTGATTGAAAGGAGTGTTTGGCGATGTTGAAGAAAGATAAGAAGGATTTTTTTTCATTTATTAGTAACCGTGGAAGAAACATGGATCTATCACTACACACCAGAGACAAAGGGACAGTCGAAACAGTGGACTTCACTGACCGAACGTGCTCCGAAGAAGGCAAAGACGGCGCTATGGGCCGGATAGGTTCTGGCAACAATATTTTGGGATGACGCGGCATAATCTACATCGATTACCTTCCACCGAAAATAACGATCAATAGCGAATACTATGCAGCCAATTTGGACCGTTTCAACGACGCTTTGAAAGAGAAACGTCCCCATTTGGCAAGAAAAAAAGTGCTCTTCTATCAAGACGTTCATACATGCCCAGCTCTCATGGCAATATTCCATGAATTGAAGTACGAATTGCTTTCTCATCCAGCATATTCTCCAGATTTGGACCCCAGCGACTATTTTCTGTTTCCAAACTTGAAGAAATAGCTCGGCGCAAAGAGATTCACCACCAGAGAGGAGTTTATCACCGTAACAAAGGCCTATCTTGAGGACCTCCCGAAAACGTATTTTTCGGATGCGATAAAAAAATTGAAAAAAGTGTATCGAGCTAAAAGAAGACTATCACCCTAATTATCATTTTTCATACTAAGTACGTTCAAAAAGATCATAGGATGACACATAGATGGCGTTACTAGATTTTTATTTTTATTTAGTACCAACCTTCAAACGATATAAGAATTTGTTAACAATCTGACTATTGATTCGTGAGTTATAGCATTTTGTGTGCAACTATTGTTATTAGAAAAAAAATGGGAAAAAGTGAATTTGATAAAGCATTGCTTTTTGATGAAAAAGAAATATAGTGGAAACCAAACAATGGCTTGATAAACATTGTCCGGACTCTGCTCCATCGAGACAAATGGTAGAAAAGTGGATTGCTGAATTTAAACGTGGTCGTACCAGCACAAATGATGCAGAGCGCAATGGACGCCCAAATCAGACTGTTATTGCACAAAACATCAAAAAAATCCACAAATTGGTTATGAACGATCACAAATTGAAGGTGCACAAGCCTAGCTGATATTGCAAAGATATCAGTTGGTAGTATTTTTACCATTTTACATGAGCATTTGTGTATGCGAAAGCTCTGTGAAATGTGGGTGCCACGTGAGCTCACAGTTGACCAAAAACCACAACGAATTGATGCTTCAGAGGAGTGTTTGGCGATGTTAAACCGCAATAAAATCGAATTCTAAAGTCGATATGTTACAATAGATGAAACATGGCTTAACTATACACACCAGAACCCAAAAGACAGTCAGCTGAGTGGACAGCAGTCGACGAACCGAATCCAAAGTGAGCAAAGACAAAACAGTCGGCTTGTAAGGTGATGGCGTCTGTATTTTGGGATGCGAAAGGAATAATATTCATCGACTATCTCCAAAAAGGAACCACCATCAACAGCGACTATTACTGTGCACTTTCGGATCGATTGATGGCTGAAATCGCCAAGAAACGGCCACCTTTGCAAAAGAAAAAAGTCTTGTTTCACCAAGCCAATGCGCCGTGTCACAAATCGATGAAAACGATAGCAAAATTGAATGAATTGGGCTTTGAATTGCTTACCCACCCACCGTATTCTCAAGATTTAGCCCCCAGCGATATTTTCCTGTTTTCAGATCTCAAGGGAATGCTTGCTGGAAAGAAATTCAAGTCCAATGATGAAGTAATCGCTGGAACTGAGGCCTATTTTGACGAGAAAGAGAAATCGTACTATAAAAGTGGTATCGAAAATTTGGAAAATGGCTATACTCGTTGTATCGCTCTCGAAGGCAACTATGTTGAATAATATAATCGAGTTTTATCAAAATTTTGTTTTTTTCTTACTTTTCCTACGGACTTATTGAATGACCTGTTATACACGATAGACGCTTGCAAGCGTATCGTGAAAAATAAGCTTTCTTACTATCTCGTTCATGCGCCCGATACTCAATACTTTCATAGATCAAAAAAGATGAATATCTTAAAATTATATTTTAGCTATCGGACAATAATACTCAGCCGCTTCCAAGCGCATGAAATTTAACAGCTGATCCAATACGTATCGTTTCACAATACCAATTTTTTCCGATAAACTATAAACGCTAACTGTCGGATTTAATACGACAAACGTAAGTTCGTAATACCGCATAAAAGAATAAAAATCATTTCTTATTTCATTGTACCTTTCCTTTCCATTTTCCATTCCTTATTTCATTTGTGACGACCGTGGCGTAGTGGGTAGAGTGTGTGACTCTTCTCTGCCAGAGAACCCAGGTTCGAATCCTCCATCTGATACAGACAATTTTTTCAATTCAATTAATTTTTCTGTTCGGCCGTCACCTCTCTGCAGACAATAACAAACCTCAGAGAGTAAAAATCGTCATGAAAAGCTTCTAGAGAACATAAGCCGTTCGGAGTCGGCGTAAAACATGTAGGTCCAGTTCTTGATCATTTGTGTGCAAACATTTCACATCACACGCAACACAATCATAAGAAGCTCGGTCAAAGGGCTGAGACGGCCATTTCGTTTTTTTTTTTTTTTTATTTAATTTTTCATTGAATTATCAAAAGGCCCGCTTAAAGAGGTTGAGTAAAATTGATCATAAAACCTTTTTGTATGGAATTAATTGAATTTTAGCATAAAATTAATTTTTTTTTAAGCCTAGATATACGCTTAACTACTTTTGTAACTCTATAATTTGGCGGCTTACAGTGATTCAAATGCATATTTTTTTGTTTTTTTATTGCATCAATATAATTGCAAGCGCCAGTTAGCCGCCATCTAAGCTATTAATATCGGGTGACAATTTAATAACCATGACAAAAAACCGCTTTGAATGTCTAATAATAAATGTTGCCGCTCTATGGGAAAATAAAAAAAAAAAAAGAAAAATGGCAAAGAAAAAACAGGTTAAAAGAAGCGGCGGCGCTTCGAGTGAAAAAATCCGACAAATTTTAAAAAACCGCAGGCAATAATTATTGCATTAGTAGCAATTTTCTCACAACAACAGCAGCAACAATAACCACCACGGATACAGCTCTCATAGATCGACTGATAGCTGTTGCTTTTGCCAGCGTGCACATTCTTTGAAACAAGCTTCTTTTAACCCCACCTCCATCCAAGCTCCAAACCATACTCGACGCAGTGTGACGCTCGTTTGGCGCGTTGCACAGCACTTCAGGTTTTACTGGCGCGCTTTTGATACTGAATGAAATGGTTTACATTTGTTTATTTACTACCAGTTCCAAAACAAACTAGGTTGTTGTTGTTGTTGGTATGTTATTGTGTATCTACTACCCAATTGGCGCCACTTGCAGCATGTTTACTCAACTGTTTTACCTCCCCAACTGCGTGCCCAACACAGATTGTCTGTCACGATCACTTAATCGTTGAACTTCGTATTTGTTTCGGTTTTGTTGCGTGTAGAAATAAAAAAACAAAAACAAATGCGGTCTGTTTCTTCTTCTATTTTCAACTTTTAAGTATGCGCCGCTATCTTGAATCAATTATCTATTAACAATCGATCGTTCGTTCGTGCCATAATTATAGTTATTTGTTTTTATCTAAAACCTGGCAATCCTGCACCGATGCTGCTGCTGCTACTACGTTTATCTTAATTAGTGGCGGTCGTTAGTGTTCGGCCTCTCAATTTTTATAGACCTCGTATTATAATTATAACCGCATTAGCACGATACAATCAGTTCTCGTTTTGTTGTTTTTTTTTTTTTGTGATGTTTTTTATTGTATGTAACTCATAACGTCTGCACTGAAAGTCTAAGGCATGCCAGTGAAAATCCATCGTCATCGTTGTTTGTCTAACAACAACCAATCCGAGCCGCATTTTGTTACGTTGCGCGGCAAACTTCAGAGAAAAATCATAACGATGGTAAAAATATGCGATACTCTGATTTGTTTGGCGCTCAACCTAGTGATATTTTTTTTTTATAGTTTTCAAAACCATCAATTTGATTTCTTTTTTCATTTCTTGTACTGGCATTATTTAGAGGGCAATAACTGCTATATGTATCAGGGACGCATCGGAGAAAAATAAAAACGTACTTCAAAAATAATATTGTTTCCCCTCGAAAATAAAATAAATTTCTTTTTCAAACATTTGAGCAAAAAAAAAAAACGCTTATCAACTTTCCCGTGCCTTTCAAAAGTGCTGACCAAAACAAAAAACGGTGCTCAACTCTTTCCACTAAACATTTTCGAGAACCTTTTCCTTCCACTGTTCTTAAAAGTGGTGACTAAAAATGGAAAAAAACTTCTACAAACTTAAATTACCCAAGAGCACAATAGTATTCATATCTTTACTTACATCGTTACCAAAAAAATAAAAACGTCCCCAAAAATAAAAGCGTCCCCAAAAAATAAAAACTTACCAAAAATAGTACAAAAGTACGTTCTGGTGCAACTTTGATATATTCAGTTCAATTGCCAGATTGTTGTTGCTTAGAAACTGAATTGGTGAATGGAGTTTGGTTTTCTTATTGAAATTTTTGAAATGTCTACGTTTAATAAGTTCCATGCAGTAATCGGTTCAGAAATAAAAAAAAAAAAAATATGTAGCGAAAAACATTGTTTCTACCGATTATATTATTTCCACCAATATTGTTTGATCTATTGACGGTACTAACAAATAATTTTTTGGAATTCCATTGAATATGGATCTTTCGGAAACTATCCTAAATGGGGTTTGGCAGTAATTCAGCGGATCATAGGTGGTAGATAGTAAGTCCATGTTTTCAATTCTTGCCCTGAACCAGTACTCGAGGGAGAACTTGATAGTCCTTTTCCCTTCCCTTAAGCTTAAATTCTAATTACTCCGCACCATGAATCATACTAGTGTGGGTTTTAGTACTATGCAGGTCGACCACATATCGTCCCATAAGGCCAACTCTCAGTTCTGCAGCCTTATCTGGTAAATAAGATACAAAAATAGCACTCTGTTTAGCCTTGCGATCTTGGTGACAACAGTCAAGCCAGGTGATATATTGTGCATTGTCAGTCAGGTGATATATTGTTTGAGGCTGTAAAAAATGCAACGAAAATTAAATAGACAGAAAGCAAGATAGATAACCGGGCTTCTTACTTAGCGATTAACAACGAAGGCTGTATATGCCTTAAAAGTTAGTGATCTCTTAATCTGTAATCTACATCAGGCTGGACCGATGCTATATGGATTTTTTTGTTTGTTTTTCCGAAACACAATAGGAACTTAAAGTTGCGTATTTTTACGTAGTTTCAAAATAAACTAACCATCTTTTTATTCCATATAGCTTTTGGCCCTCTACCAGAGCTCTTATGACTTAAACTATTTGAACTGCCACTCTTATTTGCACTGCCTTTCTAAATAATAACAGAGGTATACAGCAATTCTATTAAAGTTCTGTCTGCTTGCGAACTTTTGTCTTAATACTTTTAGATCGCTTAGCCCAAAAATCATCATTAAATTTATCTTTAATTAAAATTAAACACAATAAACAAAATAATTATACAAAATAGACAACGATATGAAAAAAAAACTTATACGCCTTGAAAACAAAACATATCGGATTCTGCAAAAACTGTGCTTTTTATGTAGATTATTGAATTTTGTGGCTGAAATTAGATAGATGGTTGCAAATATGGGCGATACTTTCTTTACAAAATTCCTGATAAAAAGTGGACAAATTTCAGTCAGAAAAGCTCTGGTAGAGGTCCAAAAGAAATATTAAGTTCAAAAATGGTAAGCATATTTTAAATCAGCGCAAAAATACGCAACATTTGATATCAATTGCGTATTAAAATTAAAAAAAAAAAAATCGGCCCAGCTAAAACTTCAGTCAGAAAAGCTCTTGTAGAGGGCCAAAAGTTATATTAATTTCAAAACTGGTAAGCGTATTTTAAATCAGTGCAAAAATTCGCCACTCTTAATAAGTATTGCGTATTAATATTAAAAAAAATAAAATGTTGGTTCAGCCTAATTTACGCCTATAATTATTGTAACTGGTTGCATAATCCGTAATTTGAAATCAATTGCTTGCCAACGAATTGATTTTTAAAGGCAGAAACGGGAAAGAAAAATGTACCCCAACAGTGGCAATTTCTTTAAATAAGCTCGGAGATAAATACCTGATTTTGGTAAAGAATGGGACTGTAGGAAATAGGACAGAATGAGCAACGTAGAGACTACGGCAAGTTATCTTTCAGTAGAAATTTGCTCTGACAATGGAAATGTTGAACTGTCTTCGGTGAAGTGTAGTTATGCTAACGACTTCCTCCGATTATTGTCACAGACCCCTAAGAGTCGAGGGCATAATGTGTGTGAAATACTAAATTAACATGATGGCTTGGTTAATTTAGTAGGTGGGTAGGTTGAAGGGGATGTCTCTTTTCTTTTGAGACACATTTAGGTCAATAAGGCCCGTCGTGATACCATGGGTTGATTTTTCTCTCTATTTAAACCAGTTCAAGCTGTTGAAAAAGCTAAGGCTTTGGTTGACCGAAGATTCTCAGAGACCGTCTAGGTCACTGTTGAACTAGTTACCTAAATGAAGGTCGCAATTTTTAGCTAGGGCTGGGCAAGTGCAGAGAAGATGTGTTCTAGATTCCTCCTCCTCTTCATTTCTGCAGCTTCTGCAGAAGTCGTTGTGAAGGATGTTAAATCTTTGTGCGTGATTACCTAAAGGGTATGCTGTCTACAAACAGGGGAACGCGGAGTCTAGACTCCCACGTTTCATCCGTCAGCTATAACTTTGAAGTAGTCAAGGATTTTAAATACCTTGGCACCGCCATTAATAATAACAATCATGTCAGTCTGGAGATATGGCGAAGAGCAACAATTATTAATAGGAGATACTTCGGGCCCAGTAAGGAACTAATTTCCAGAGCATTCTCTCAATCGACAAAACTAACACTCTACAAGACGCTCGATCTACCTGTCCTACTTTATTTCGCTGAGGCATGGTTAGTTTCGCAAACTGCTCTCGGGGTGTTCGAGAGAAAAGTTCTTCGCAAAATTTTCGGTCCTGTTCGAGACTATCCTGTTTCTGACTATCGCATCCGAATGAACCACGAGCTGTATGAGCTCAACGAAGACATTGACGTAGTTCAGCATGTATTTGTATAGCGACTAAGCGAGCTGGCTCATGTTCATCGCATGTACGACGAAGCTCCAGCAAAAAAGGTGCTCGAAGCGAGGGTCGTTGGTCGACGACGACGAGGAAGACCATGCCTCTGATAATTGGTCCAAACAGTCCAAACAAGCCTTAACCGCACTTGGTGTATCCGATTGGAGAAGGCGCGCGCAACGCAGAGGTGCCTGGCGAGAGCTGATGAGGTAGGCAGAAACCCGAACACGGGTTGTTATAGGCACCTAAGTAAGTAAGATTACCTTTTAAGCAGTGTCCTCTTCATACACCTATCATAGTACTGAATTGATCCCTTCTCAGGGAAATCAGTTCTTAAGGCATTTCAAGGTGATTTTTGGCCAAACCTGATGCGCTGTATGACATATGCTTCCCGGTGACCGTCTATTGTTGGCTCTTTTTAGGGATAGCTCATTTGTGAGTAGTTTACATGTGGTGACGGGTATATCAATACTTTCCTTCTCTATCGAGACTTGTTTGGTTGTACCGGTGCTAGCGAGTTCATCTGCGAGTTCATCTGAGTTCATCTTAGGGATCTGCGGCAGCGAAAATCTGTTTAAAATGTTGTTTTAACAGATTCTAGGACTTTCAAGGCGGTTTGACTGTCAGATAGTATGTAGATATGCCATGTTACTGCTTCATGCATTGCGACAACTTCAGCTTGGAATATACTGCAATGGTCAGGAAGCCTGAAGACCAGATTAATATTTAGTGTATCAGTCTAAACACCTCCTCCAACTTTGCCATCTAATTTTGATCCATCAGTGTAGATGACATTGTTTGGTAGAAGGTTTTCAATCTTCAACTCTTCACGGGAGGGAATGGATAAATTAAATTTCTTGTCAAAGAAAAGTTTTTTGTGATATAGCCAACGAATTTAGGTATAAGAGGAAGGAACTTCCTGGTTGGTTAGTTGGTTTGAGTGGTGATACTACTGCAGGCAGTATCCAATTAGCTCTATTGAACCGTTTTTGTGCCACAACCTCTTATTTTGTGCGTTGAAGTGTGTAGTGCTGGATGGCTAAGATGCAAGCCATTATAGCCATCCAGTACGATTTAGAAATGTAAGGAGGTTGTTGACTCTTAGAGTTGAGAGTTCCTCTAGGTTGCCGAAGATGGGTTTACCTAGTGTGATTAATCTACATCTTACCAATGCCGTACAAGAGCATAGAAAATTATGCAATGTTTCCTTTTTTTTAGGATCATTGCAACAGCGACAGTGGGAGTTGAGTGGAATTCCAATTCTTTCTGCGTGCATGCCAATGTACCAGTGCCTCGTACTAATTGCCGTGATTCTCGCTATATCAGACCGGGGTCTTGTTATCAGTTCAGGTTTTTTCCAGATTGCATGAGAGCCACTTGTCACTTGCTGTAGAACAGGTTATCAAATTCATCCATTTGCGATTAGCTATGTCAAGGTAGTTCCCCCTTTACTGTATTCACGGCACGGTGTTGGCACGTCTAATAGCGGGGCAAGCTTCTCTTATCGCTAGAAGCTCTGCTTGGATAGCACTGGCTGAGTCCGGCAGACGGAAGGAGTTGCCAACACCCAGTTTCTCTGAGTATATCCGCAACACATATTGGACCGATCGGTGCAGAAGGGCACATAGGGCACTTGCTGGTAAATGTTTCATGATTGGGTCAATCAATTGAGTCAAGATTGGGAATTACATAGTCTGTGCTAGTATTTGCCAATTCCGGTGGTAATAGGCTGAGGACTTCCCGTGTTCATAAAGTTTGTGTCTTCAGTTGCCAAACTTCTTTAGTCGGAAAATTTTTTAAACGTGTTATTTCTTGAAATGGAGATATAGATTATTGGAACTGTTATCTCAACTTTCATTTCGTTACAATCTGGCGAATAATGTACTGTCTCCGTTATTTCAAAATCTGCTCGCATCGTTTTTTAACAAATCCAGACTCATAATTCAAATTAACTGTTAAATTAAATTTATTATGTCTACTAAGTTATAGTTAAATTATCAACGGCACAAAAGGCGCTCAAGGTTTCCTATAGTTTATAACTCTAAATTAATCTAATTTCCCCCAGCATCATTACTGGTAAAATTTCAAACAAGCAAAGTGATCAGAATGAAAATCCACCCAATTCGATGTAATTATCACTGAATAAACTAAATGATCAACTTTCACTAAAGATGCCCTCACAAACACGACAAAGGTCTCTACTCTGCTCAAAAGTAACGCAATCTTGAGCCTAGTGTGACAAATTAATTTCCAACAATTTATCACTTATCTACAAATCTTTGTCTATAACGATCACTGGTAACAACGACTTGAATGACGGTGCAGTGACTGACATAATGCCATGTCGGTGAAACACTTTGGTGTGATCGAGTAATTTATTGATGTACGCTATGATTAAAGAGTACAGAACTGGAACCAGCAGGTTTTGCTACTCTATGCCAACCAATGCTGAGGCTAAACAGCAGACATACATTTATTAGGGATGCAGCAGCAACAGTTGACTTGAAAATAAAGCACAATAACGATCGTCACGATCGTTTGTTTTGCTTTTTCTTTTGTCTTAAGTAATACGCGTCGTTGCAGGCAGTGAGTAAGAGAATGAATGGTTGGGTGGTGTGCGGGGTATAACTCACAATGCTGTTGAGTTGCGATTCGCGTGCGCGTGCCACATGCCATAAATTATGAAGAAGCAGAAATGTGATCGGGCGGCAAGAATTAAGTACAGAGTTAAAACGCAAGCGAAACAGTCTGGAAATATGGCATAATTTAGTTCAGTTCTGTGAATGCACACACACATACACACACACACACACACACATAGACATACACTGGAAAATTATGGCTGCACATACGACTATTTACGGTTTAACAAGCTACGTATGGGTTGTCATGAGTGATCTTGTTGCCTGTTGTTGATTGTTTTCAGCGTGTGTCGCGCACGGGTCTTGGCACTGGGTATACCATAACTAACTAACCGATTGACTGACTGATTCACTTGATTACTGCTTGTTTCCGTGGAATAACACAGCAATGAGCCTTAATAATACGCTTAATTTAGCGTTATCTCACTAACTTGGTCGCAAACAGCAGGGTATCGCTGCGTCACTTTGGCATCAACAATGCCGACAAAGCCTGGGCGGCACTTTGTTGTTACTGCTTTTGTTGTTTCTGTTAATACTTTGGATGGATTTACATTTGCTTGAAAACGATTTTTCATCCGTGCTCAGCATGTGCTCGATCCGCAGTTCAATCGATCGATCGTTGATACTTTGCCGAGTACTTAAAACGTAGTGGTTGCGGTTTTGAACAATTAGCCAAAAAGTCGTAACAGCGTGAAACAAGTGCTAACAAATGGTACGAAATAATAAGGTATTTATAGCAGCTATTGTCCAGTTGAATTGAAGCGGCTAAATTGAAGGCCAAAACTGAAAAGCTTTTGTTTGAAACGACAAACGAATGAACTGTGCGGAGCAAAATGGCAAATGACACTAAAGTGAAAATGCCGCACAAAAAAAAAAAAACCCAACTAGCGGCATGGCAATGAGTGAGGAACTCTGAGCGGTTTGGTCAACATAGGCGGCAAATAAAAAAAAAAAAAAAATAACAGAAAACCTGCTCCCAAATGAACAACAGCGTTTTATCTTCCTGTTTGTTATTAGGTTCATTTGGTTTATTTCGTTCACACTATTAATGTCGTTTGGTGTAACAAAGATGATTTCCTATGTATATCTAGTGTATCCGCAATATTAAGATAGGCATATAGAAGGAGGGAGATGGTTTCTTCCTCTTCCTCGTCCCTGCAGATTCTACAGACGCCATTTGAAGTAACCCCTACTCTGTCGGCATGTCTACGTATCTGGCAGTGCCCTGTGGTGACAGCCACTAGCGGGGCTAGATCGGATCTTCACAGCGAGATAAGGGCTCTTGATCGTCTGGGATCTTGAGTCAGCCAAATAAACCTTGATGCTCTAAATGTTGCGAGCTCAGCCCACCTAATGTTGGCTTTTGATGTAATGTTATTGATGATCAGCAGCTAAAGAGTCGCTAACGGGATACCCGATACCCTTTTTCATTTACTTTCATGCCTTTATGTCCTGGTACCGTTTTGAGACAACGTTATTTGAAAGCCATGATGCAACCTCCCTTATAGAGATCATTTCGTTCTGAAACACCACGCGTCAGGAAGCTTACGTGCCAGAGATGCCCCGACCTCTTTTGAATAGACCCTGTACCTGACCTAGTTTTGACTATGTGATCATGAACCGTATATAGAACCGAAATCTCTTTGTGGACTTATAGGACAATTTGCGGAAAAAATTGGAGTCGAAGCCGTAAGATGATGAGACCATACATACGTCAACTTTCATCGTCAGAACTACCCTGACCTAGTCTTATATACCTACTCTGGATTATGTCAGTACCTCAAACTTAGAAATAACGATTCTTAAGTGACTACAACTGGTGCTTAGAATTGCGATGTTATGTATTATATCCGATTGCGTAAAATTCGCTTCAACTGCAGCAAGCAAAAAATACTAAGTGTAGTTAATGGATGGATGCAAATTGTGGAAGGCACTAGAGCAAAATATATCTACAATAAACTATTAAGAACTACTAGCGAAAACATTTGCCATACTTAGATGTTTCCGACTAAATGATCTTAGTCACTGTGTGTGCAAAAGTGTTTCTTAACCTCTTATTATCCAATCATACCATCAGGATCACCACAGTTCTCTAGCATGGGAAATAATTTTTCTAATACAATGAAATCTAATCAAGTAAGAGCGTTGTTTGAATGAAGCGCCCACATTAGAAATAAAAATAACCAGAATTTTTTGAGTCCATCGTTAGATGATGTCAGGAGCAATAACTGGATATTTGTAAGTTGGAAAAAAAAAAATTAAAAATTAATATTTATTTTGTAGATTCTGCTTCGAAAATAAAAATTAATCTCTAAGCACATTCTGAATGCTAAGTACTACTTAAGTTTTGAAAAGAGTCCTAAGATATAAGACCCTAGATCTCTCAAGACTAATTTCAATGATTTGTTTGTTTGACCCAAAATGGATAAAAAATCAGGTGCAATAACTAGCTTAAATAAAAATTCCTGTATTTGATGAGATTCTGAAGAAGATTTAAATAAAATTTTAAGAGAAATAAAAAAAAAAGTAAAGTAGTTGAATGCAAGGTTGATTTATAAGGTTGTCGCAGGGCTGATCGCACTCTCTTCTCAGTACCCATAATTGTCAAAGCCCACCAATCATGCGAATGACTTCGAAAGAAAAACGGATGATAAAAGAGAGCACTTGCAGATTTTCTATGAGCTGTCAACTTCGATTTGACAATTATGGGTACTCGCTCTCTCCCTTGCGACAACCTTATAAATCAACCTTGGTTGAATGGTAGATAATGATTCACAAAAATAAAAGTTCAAATTACTGAAGAGATTATGAAGTGAAAGCTATGGTATAACTTGGAGGAGGGCGAATAGAAGGCAATTTTTAGTAACTAGTCACTTAAATCAACAAACAGAATCAATAAGAATTTTAAGCTCGATCATCGCCACAAGAATTTTTGGTTTTGAGAATATCTTCTTCAACATGCTGTATAATGACAAGTATACATTATAACATACAAGTATAATGAGCCATACCTTCAATAAATTCAGTTAAAAGTCAGACCTCTGAACAATTTTTTGTTAGTCCATAATAGGCACCAATTACACCAAAGACACTTCGGCACCAGGGGATTCTGACTGATTATGAGCAGAAACGAACCAAGTCATGTCCTGGCTTATCGAAATCTTTACTACTAGTCTTCTGTAGAGAAATGAGAGTCACTTTCAATCATCCCCAAAGCAAAGAAACTGACTCTCACAGCAATAAAAGATTAAAGGCCTATTACTATAATCTTTAATATACCTTAAACTAAGAGAACCCTGAACGAGTCAACCTTTCTTTCAACAGTTAACATGCCAACCTCGATGGTTAGTCTGGACAAACAGTACTACATGTTGTGGTTTTGGCCGTAGAAAAGACCCTTTATGAAAAAGAGTACACTCTAGTATATAAATATGATTTACTACCCCGATTTTAATCAAATTTCACACTTATATTCTTAAGCATAATGAGATGTCTTAAGTCTACAAAAGTGGATGGTATTGGACAAGAGACGCGTCCATTTAATTCTAATCGAACTCCCTCTACACCGTTTGTCCTACTTAAACCCAATTTTGCACACATATTATTTGGCATAGGGATCAGTCGTAAGTTTATAAAAGTTTATAAAACAAAATTTCCCATCACTTTATCGAGCATTTCGGACGGTATAGCGATGATTTCGGCACAAATGTTTGCCTTGGGCTCGACAATGGTCTGATGCTTGCTGGCGTATACTTCCCTTTTCACATACTTACTTAGGTGGCCATAACAATCCGTGTTCGGGTTTTAACCGACCTCATCAGCTCTTGCCAGGCGCCTCTACTTTGCCCTCGCCTTCTCCAATCGGATACACCAAATGCGGTTAGGGCTTCCTCGGCCTGGCCCATCCATCGCAGGCATGGTCGCCCTTGTCGTCGTTGACAAACGACCCTCCCTTTTCACATATCCTTACAAAAAAGAAGTACGAAGGGGTTAAGTATGAAGATCTGTATGGCGAGTCAATGTGACATAATTTTTTGACATCACACGTTGACATGGCGCACCGTTTTGTTGAAGAAATCAATAACCAAAGACCTTTTTTAGACATTTGTGGGAAGACATAATGAGCTGACATAATGACTGATATCGATTCCCATAGACTGTTTTGCCTTCTCTGAAGATAAATGGCCCAATGATAGTTTTGGTTCAAACAATCACTTTTTGGTCATGCAATGCTGTTTCATCTCGAGTATTCTTCGATCCCGTAAAGTGGCAACTTTGCTTGTTAACGGCGCTAGTCACTGTGAAATGAGCCTCGTGGGTCATAACAATTTGCATCCAAAAATCAGGTTCAGTGCTAACCGACGTGGACAGTTTGTCTGCAAAATTTTTTGAGTCAGTTGTACTTTTTACAGAAACAAATGCAAATTATTCTTCAAAATGCGACGTAAAGTGGGTTGTCGGCAACACTATCTCTTACCACTTCAACCAGTTCATTGGAATGTCTTGGGCGTTGATGAAAGGCAAGTGAACGATCTCCCACTGACCCGTGCTCAGTGAAATTCGATTCCAAACGTAGAATAATATTGTCAGATGGTGCTGGTTAGCTCTCAGCCGATATTTTCGACGATATGCACGTGGCGGCCGTGGCTTAGTGGGTAGAGTGTGTGGCCCATACGCCAGAGAACCCAGGTTCGAGTGCCCATCTGACACAGAAAGTTTTTTCAATTGAATTTATTTTCTGTTCGGCCGTCACCTCTCTGCAGACAATGGCAAACCTCAGTGAGAAAAAACTGCCATGAAAAGCTTCTTGAGAGCACATAAGCCGTTCGGAGTCGGCATAAAGCTGGTAGGTCCAGTTCTCGATCATTTGTGTTCAAACATTTCAAAGCACACACAACACAATTGCTCATAAGAAGCTCGGTCAAAGTTCTTTCAAGGGCTGAAATCTTTCAATTCAGTTTCTTTCAAAGGCTGAAATGGCCATTTCGTTTTTTTTGTATGCACGTTGAGGTAACACACAACTGAATGACTATTTTCAATGTACAGCGTCATGATTTTCGCGCGTTGTTCCGGTGTGAAGCGATTCATGATTAAAACTGTACTGCATTGACGTTTCAAAAAACTCAAATTTTTCGAGTGATATGGGGGAAATATTTTTGATTTTTATTTAATACTAGTATGAAAGCCCGTCCTACGACGGGTTGCAAGCATTAACGCTCAATCTGTGATTATTTTTTGTCCATTATTACAGTGCTATTACAGCATACTGTTCTGAAAAAATTTTCAGCCTGAAAGTATGCACTTACATAAAAGCAAGCATGTCACTGATAAGTACCAAATGAAATTTCTATGCATACTTTCAGGCTGAATATTTTTCAGGACAGTACATGTTGGGAAGAAACTGTAATAACCACAAAAAATAATTACAGTTTGAGCGATAGTGGGTGTAGAGCATTGTGCTTGCCTTTTATATATTAAGATGACACCTTTTATTTTGTTACAACCTCTGTATGGAATGAAACCACTGTGTCTCGTACTATCTCAATCTTTCGCAATACCTGCCATCATTCCCCGTATATCCAACAGCAGAGATGTTAAGCTTTACAAATGCTATTTCGTTTATTTATTTTCTCTTCGAAACCCTCCATGACCAATTCTCGCATTTCTTGTTTTCCCGTTGTAATTGTTTTTCCCCAAATGCACCTGTTCTCTCACAACGTAGTCGTTTATTTACCCGACTACCGACACATTAAAGGAAATTCCCTCAAGGTAGGCAGCGACATCAAAAGAAACCACAACACAACACAACACAACACAACACAGACCGAGTCCAACTTTAGCCTGCTGCTTTGGCCGTCTTTGTTTGCTTGGCTTTCATTAGAAAAATATGCAAGCGTAAAGCTCAAATAAGAAATGGAGCAAGACAAAGAAGTGGAAATGGAGAAAAAAATACGTAAAACGAGGAAATTAAAACCACTTCAGTCGGTAAACAGATATGTAATTCGGAAGCTACACATATAGAACAACAACAACAACAAGAAACTTGCTTCGGTCCATCCAAATACATTTGCCGTTTCTGTTTACCACTCTGCCGCTCTGTCTTTCTCGCTCGCTCTCTTTATTGCTCATTCGCTCCTTTTAAGCGCGCTAAGCCCGTGCCATTTTTTACTTTGTTCTTTGCCGCCACTTGGCTGGCTATGGTGGCGGCATGTTGCAAAGACACGCAGGTAGCAGCATGTAGATAGTTAGTTATATATATGTATGTAGCTATGTTTGCATGCATGTATGTCTAAAGTAGAATACGATCTGGACGCTGGAGTTATTTAGCCGCTTGCCTGAACTGCCACAACGCGCATTGATCTTAACTCAAATCAACTTAACTGAGCGACGACGAAGACGACGACGACGACGCAATCCAACTCGAGAGTTTAAGCGTAGAGAAAACAGTAGCCAACGCATATGTTGGGACTTTTCGAACTTGGGCTCGATCTGTGTCGATGATTATTAAGTCGCCGCCGCCACTAACTTTATAGAGAAGATACGCGTATCTGTGGTGGACGTTTGGACGCTTGGACGCACTGCAACATTTTATTGCCATATGATACAATTGATGAGGGCTTTTGTCGGCACGATTGCCTTAGCCTTACTTATGGTCGGCCTTCTTGCTACTTCATTCAACTACTTGGACCTGGTTTGGGATTTCTTGTTGTTTAGTTGTTGTTGTTGTTGTTGTTGTTGTTTTTAATATGATCATGTATTAATGTTGGATGTGCACACGCAAGATTTATGCTTCGATTTGAATTGATTTTGGGTGAGATTTCTTTGTGATGTTAAACGGCGGCCTGTGGTTCGCTCGGATTAACATAAAAGTTGACTTAAGTGAACATGGAAGAAGAAAAAGACGAAGACTGCAAAGCAGCAGTGACCGCTAAAACGTTCCTAAACAAAAGGCAGTAGCATGAAAGGCAATAACTAATAATAACTCAATCTAAAAACGATTTGCTGTGTCGCGTAGTTCTTCTGTGAATTTAGTAGAGAGTTATAAAAGTTAAGGGCTATATTTAAAGGATAACAGGTGCTGAAATTGAGGTTTACTATATTTGAAAATGAAACCAATATTTTAGAAAAAAATTTAGATTGAGTTGAAACGTTACTAATCATGTCAATATTTTGATCCTTCTGAATTACTTTCTTACTAAACAGTCTTTATGTCAAAATTTTGATCTTACAAGAGTGATCGAGCTAAAGTTTAGCAAATTTTTGCGCTCAAAAAGAATTTGCTTGAGTAAAATTTTCTCGCAATTTAGTTTTTAGACGCTCAATTTTTATAATAATTGTGTGAATGACTGAAGCCTCATATCGATCGTTTGATTCTTATGAAATGTTTTTTTATTGAACGGTCCTTATGCCAAAATTTTGAACTTTTAAGAGTAATGGAGTTAAATTTTCACAAATGTCCCCTAAAAAAAAAAGGTTTCCTTAAATAAGCTTTTTTCATGTCAAGTTTCTAGATGACCAATCCTAGTTACAACAGCGTAAATGAACGTTTTAATGTCAATATTTTGATCCTCATGTATTCCCTCCTTTTTATTAAACGGTCCAAATGTCAAAACTTTGTTGTTTTTTTATAAATATTTTGCTCTAGAATCGCACCTTCTTGTTTAAAATAAAATACTCACCATATTTATTATGCTTTGATTAATCCTTGTATCTGACGTTTTTGTGTGTGTAACAGCAGTCATTCCGACTTCTTTCTTTAGCAACATTTTCCCTAATTTAATTTGATTTGTTTTCAACTTTTTGTTATGCAGTTAGTATATATTTCACAAAATTTCAACAGTTATAAATTTCTTTTTTTAACTTCTCAAAACACTTACAATGCTGTAACCGAGCATATTGATTGATAACCTCATTGATTACAAAACAATCTTATATTTTCAATTTCAAACACTTAAAATTTTTTTTTTGGCTTACAACAACAACAATACGCACGAAACCGTTGCTTTTGAAAATTTTTCTTTGAAATTATTTTCAAATAATTGTTCACTTAACGCACGTCTTAACACGTTGAATGCTCGTTGCGGAATGAAAGATACGCTCGTCTCCGATCTTGTGTTTACTTCTGTTGATCGCGCACACTACGTCGATCTTAACGAACAATATCGACGTTTTACGACGTCATGATGGCGCTGTTAAAGGTTCTCTTAACTACAGGTAAAAAATGCGTCATGAGAGCAAGAATGCAACTGTTGTGTGAAACAATGTGGAATTGAAACACATTGCGAGTAGGTTGAAAAATGAGCACAGCACCATTTGTTTAGAATATGAAAAATAATAACAAAACTAATAATTACGATCGCGAGATGTAACGAACGACATAGACAATAACAACAACAACAACAGTACTGCAAAAATGCGCACATAAAAGTAATTTTCAATGTTTGGAAAAAGAGTTGGAGATATCAGATTTTGAATTATTAGATATACATATTCGTACAGCACAGTTTCTTTAAGGTTTTCTATAAAATGGCACCCAAGTGTTTATTGTCAAAACCCGTTTAAAGAATTGGCATACGAAAAACAAAATTCAAATCAAGGTTGACTCGTTATTAGCTTGCTATTCAAATGATCCAGTTTGAACGACCCTTGTTCCCTTTCTTCAGAAAAAATTCATATGCAGGTACAGGGTTATTTAAAACGGCTTTTGACTTTTTTCGTAACAAATGTGCAAGAATCTGTTTTAACTGTCATGTAGCGGAATTTCCAAATAATAAATGATAAACAATAATTATCGATAATTTATGGGTCGCAAATTCTTAGTAAATAACAATTCTCAATACTATTTAGTCATAGTAAAATATTTTGGGAATACCTCTTTTTATGTATATCATAAGAAATGTTTATATTTTAATTAACGAAATAGAAAATTAAGGATGCTTCAGAACTGTAGAAAAGATTTTTTAAAAACACTCCAAAAAATCTTAGTACGAGTAGCGATTAGATTTGCAGAGTTCTATGGAGTGTTTCAAATTTGTCTCGATACTAATTTTTGAGCTGTGGATTTGACACTTCTAATGTTTTATTTTTTTTTTAATATATTTTTAGTTAACTAGAACCAAGGAGATAATACTCATTGATGCAATTATTTTCATAATGTTTTAAGATGACATTAGGGGCTGTTCATAAATTATGTAAAATTCACCCTCCCCCATCCCTTCCCTCCTCCCGATGTACCGTCGCACTTTTACTTTTTTAAATTGTTTGAGTTCTTCTTTATAATTTAGCAGCTTGTTATGAAAAAAAGCATAGACCACGTTATATTTATAATAAGTTTGATTTTTATGGCAATTACATGGGAACTTCACGTTGTTCTGTTGTGTTTGACCAACAATTTTATGAAAAATTTGACCATGTCAACATCGCTAAGCACAATTGTAAGCTTTTCTGACGTTAACAAGAACTCCAACCATTGGCGATTGTGAAAATTGTTGTTTGTTTTAGTTTTCTTATAACAATTTTATGTTCGCTTTGAACGTAAAGTTATAACAGCCATTTTCGATGACTACTTTAGAGTAAGAATTCACACTTCAGTTTAACAAAAAAACTGTTATTTGAAGCTGCTACACTCAAGGCCGTCTTATGCTATGATGGCGCCCTTTTGGAAAGTATAGAAAGCGATTTATACTAACATTTTTCTACTATGATCATTTATTATGGGTAATCAAATATAAAATATAATGTGTCATTAATGATATTCCTATGATGCTGCTTTTTTGGTCACAATGGTTTCTTTCGGGATTTCTGTTGAGCAAAATTTTCTATTGTAGGTATATATCATAAAAGTCAATTTTTTGAAAGATATCACTTTCTATGCACATAACACACATTCATGCAACATAATTCATCATAAATTGTCTGTGCTGGAAACTGTTCTCATGATCCATCAATAAGTTAGGGGAGAGTGGGGAATTGTGAGACACTTTTTTATATTGCTCGATATCTTTAACAAATATCAGAAAGTTTACAAATTGTAATAAATGAAATGGCCATCTCAGCCCTTGAAAGGACTTTGACCGAGCTTCTTATGATCAATTGTGTTGTGTGTGATGTGAAATGTTTGCACACAATTGATCGAGACTCCGACGGCTTATGTTCTCAAGAAGCTTTTCATGGCAGTTTTTACTCTCTGAGGTTTGCCATTGTCTGCAGAGAGTTGACGGCCGAACAGAAAAATTAATGCAATTGAAAAACTTTTCTGTGTTAGATGGAGGATTCGAACCTGGGCTCTCTGTCGTAAGAGTCACACACTCTACCAACTACGCCACGGCCGCCACTTTCTAATAAGGTATGTTATTCAACGTGGAAAAATGTAAATTTTCACCATTACAGTTTTTTTATCCTTTTTGGTTTTATTTTTGGTTTTGTTTGCGGCAAAAAATCTCCGTTTTAGCGATTTCCAAAAATGATGGGGAATCGTGAGCCACCGCCTTAATTTAGTCAAAACCAAAAAATTACAATGCAAAACTTTTTGAAATAACTGGAAATGACAAAAAAAGTAATTTCAATTCAGAAAATGACAAAAAAAAATTTTAAGCACGATCAATCAGATACCCAATTTGGGCACGTAAAAAAAAAATCAGTCTTTATACCCCAACGCGTACTGCGTAAGGGGTATATTAACTTTGTCATTACGTTTGTAACGCCAATAAGGAGGCGTGGCAGGTAAAGAAAAGTATATACAATTTTTGATCAGCATCACTTCCTGAGTCGATTTCCGAGTGTCCGTCTGTCTGTCCGTCTGGACTTTGATATATAATATAAACCATCTCTATGCTATTTGGCAAAATCAGATGAAAACCACGCCTACTTCCCATACAAAGTGGCTTTATTCTAAACGTCAAATCTCTTAAAAATCCACAAAAATTAAAGAAATATTATGAAATTTTGCACAGTAGCTTTGATATATAAATATCTCTATGATATTTGGCAAGATCGGATGAAAGCTACGCCTACCTCCCATATAAAATTACGGCATCAAAATAGAAAAACTTTCGTAAATGTATAAAACTGAATGCCATCGGGTTTGTATGTACCCAAATTGCGCCCACGTCGTTTATCCAACCCATACATATATGCTTCGGTATAATGTGGAGTCTTTACATTAGAAAAGTGGGTGTGGCAGTTTACTTTAAGATTATCGATTGTCAACAGAAAAATGACGACCGCACAGAAAATTGTATTTTATTGTAATTTGTCAGATAAAATACAATAATTAGAGTTCGTACTTATGTTGGTCACGTGGGACGAAATTTTGCGAACCTTCCGAAAAGTCAGCACGGTATTATAATGACCGGAAGTCACTCAAAAGACGTGCGCCAAACTTTACAAATCACTCGTCGATTTTGTAGAAATATTTCCAGGCGATTTCAAGGATAATTTCGGAGACAGTGCCAAAGAAAAGCTACCAGATGTGGATTTTAAAGATACCCGTCAAATATGAAGGGGGAAAAAATACCCAACGACGGTCCAGTTCATGAAGTCTCAGCCCGAGAGAATAATTTAAAGTCGTGAGTTTTTATGGAGTCATTGATAAATTGAACTCATGTTTCTCACTTATGCTGACAAGTTCGGCCATCTGAGAGTTCAGTTAATTTTGGACAGCTGCTTTGCTTGCACATGTTTTGGCTCGACTTTGATTTTTGCTGAAAATGCATAGCGACACAAAAATACTTATTGAACAGACCTCGTACATTAAAATAGCAGACGAATTCTCATTCCTGGGTAAAAGACTTGATGCCGATAAAATGATCTGGGTGCAGACATCAGAATACAGCCAGCATTGTAGAAATTTAGTAGACACATATCCACAAGACCTTACGAGAAATACCAATTAAGAAACTGAAATGCAGCAGTTTCATTCATATATCATAAATAAAATAAGTGATTTGCCTCGCACAAGTTCACATCAAACTCACGCGCAGTTGTACAAAACAATATACTATGATAAAATTGAATCAGCGTTCTGAAATCTGGACACACCCCTGCGTATATTTTTATGTCTGATGGTATCAAACTGTACAGCGGAACGATCTTTTTCGAAATTGAAAATAATAAAAGATGAGAAAAGAACGACGAAGCTGTAGAAAAGGCTCTATGCTTTATCAATATTATAACTATATAGAGGCAGATATGCTAAAAACGTAAAACTTAAAAATTATTGTCCGCCAATTTAATGCCCGCAAAAGTCGCAAGTCTCATTTCAATAAATAAAAAAATGTATGATACTCCACGTATCTATTCTGTCTTTCCTACATATTTTAAGATACGTAATGATCTATCTCGTTGTAAAAAATACGTTAAAAAATTTCTAAAGACCATTATCAGTTTACTAGAGGATATATAGGGGCCTACAGGCTTGGATTGCTTAGGGCATCAAGTAGTATAAATCCGACACTTATAATCACTGAGTGAAATCAAGTACCTTGTTTAAAATGCGTGAAATAACGGAAACGTTTTTTTTGAATAATAATGATAACTTTTCTCATCATAAGCCACGCCCCTAAAAGTTAACAAAGTTAAGAGTTTCGGTGCTGTGACGAATTTTATAAACTCATTAGAGCAACATAAAAATCCCATTTAAATTTTTCATTCGAATAAATATTAACAACATTAAAATATTTAAGTGACATTTTTAAAAAACTAACGCATAAAATAAAAAATTAACAAAAAGGCCCAAATTGCTTAAACCATGGATATAGCTGCCGCGGCATTTAAGTAAAAATAAAATTTTTAGAACTTCAAAGCCAAGGCTAACAGCTAAAACCATTCATTATCAGTTTGAGTTGCAAATTCAATATTAAACTATAAAAAAATACAAAACAAAAAAAAAACTTATAACGATACAGTCGCACAGTTTAGGGTTCATAAAATCAGCTACATAAAAGTTGCATAAATCTACTCTAGCTAAGGGTTTAACCTACCAACACACCAGTTCTTACCTTAATACGGCAAACATCAAAGTTGAAATCTTTTTAATGTCTTGTCATTAATTGAATTTTTACAACAAAAGCTTTGAATCGAAAACAGAGATACATATAAATATTCAAAGGTTGAAAATGAAAATAAGTTAAGTTGTGATCGCATAAAAAAGGTAGCAGCAGCAAAAGCAGAAGCAGTAGCCGTTATGGATTGAAGATAAGTTGATGTTATTTTGCATACCACTAAAGGTCAGGTAAAAATTGTCATGAAAATTTCTCTCACAGCTATTAATAAGCCAGAAAGCTTATCTTACATAGGACCTCCTCTTTTCGACACTAACTTCGGCTTACCTGATATTGCAAAACTGGCCAAATATGTTCGAAAGCGAGCAACACTTGCTTCGAATTCATACCAACCACAAACCGCAAAATTAGCCTAAATCAGGCTTAACATCAGCAAGCCAACAAAGGCTTCATCAAATGCTGCGTTACCGCATCTTAACAGCTTTCAGAGATAGTGCAAAAGTAAAAAAACTGAACAATAACAGCAACAACATCATCTGAACCCTATAAAATTCCAACAAGTAAATAAGTTGAAGAAGCAAAAAAAAAACCCCAAATAAATAACATAAAAGAATCGAAATTTAATCGGCAAAAACCAGAAGCACTTTCGGCATTCGATAAAGAAGATCAGAAGAAGAGATAACATGGCTAATTCGGTTATTAACAAGTAGCCAAAGAGCAGGATTATGGCTTTTATTGAGAACATGGGTTTTATATTTTTTCATTTTAAAATATGCCGAAGAATTAACTCTTTGTCCAACTGCAATGCCGGAAGCACTGCCGAGTAGCTCCTGCATAAGTGCTGGCAGAGCGGCACTCTGAAGGCACAAAAGGAATAACAACAGATATTTTGCCAGAGAAAAAAAAAAAAACGACGCGTAGCATCAAAATTACTGCCTTTTCGTATTCAACGTATTTTCGAAAATGTGTGATCATCAACATTTGTTGTTGTTGTTATTGTTATTATTGTTTTTGTCTTAATGAGCCACAAACAACTAAAAAATTGCGTATCCGGCAATTTTTTGGTAAACAAGTCAATTGGACTGGATAAAGAACTAAATTGTAGGGCTTAACTTTCGTTTGGAAGAATCAACAATAATGAAAGAATTTTATTTTTTCAACTTCAGTATTGTTATTCTCTCAATCACATTCATTTTTGTTTTTTTATTTGTTGAGCAAAACTTTTGCCAATAATAATCAAAAGTTTATCTCCGAGCTTAATATTCAATTCGCAAATCTAGAGAGTGTTAGGATCAGCCATGAAGCCATGAAGAGGCCATGAAGCCATGAAGCCATGAAGAGTTGTGAGGGCAGTCCGCCCCAGGCGGCACTATTTCAAGGGCGGCATTTAAGCTACAATTACACAACAAAAAAAGATTGGTATCAAAATACTATTTGTTTATGATAGCTCAATAATAAGAAAAAGTTAATAAAATAACATTCTTCATTATTATTAGCATTAATAAGACATATAAGCATTAATTGGATACACGTAAGCAAGCTTCGCACGATTTTATCAAACCATTGTACCATTCATTAATCCAGAAATGACACAATACACACTAGAACTTATATGGCATGTCATGAAAAAACTGGACAAAGTCGAGTAAAAAGTTGTCAGTTGTAATAAGAGGCCAGTTCCCAAGTCACCCCTTTGGGAACTAGAGGTGAAAACTGATAAATGAAGAAGTTTTTCCGTTTCACTCTATAACTAACACATATCTTAACTGATTTTTAAATTGGTTAACTTTTTGGAGAGAAAGTAAAAATATCGGCATGAAGTTACAACAAGAAACTTAAGATGCTCATCTTAACACATGGTCCAATAAGTCCCGAGACTGACTACTAGGTGGCACCTCTAACGAAATATCAATAAAATATATTTCGATAGTTCCAATCTTCAAACAACTCGTGTGAAAATTTCATGACAATCTAATGTTTAGTTCAGAAGTTACAGTGATTTAAGTGACGCTACTTTTGATATTTTAAAAGTAATGGATTCAAAGAAATTCCGTTTATTGATTTATCACTGTTTTTTGATGTGAAAAAATACCGTTCAAGCTGAGCAATGGCTTCGAAAGTATTATTCGGACTCTGCTCCGTCAAAAGCAACCATTTGTCGATGGAATGCTGAGTTTAAACTTGGCCGTACAGACACAAATGATGCTGAACATTCAGGACGGCCAAATGAGGCAGTTGTTCTAAAAAACATAAAAAAAGTACACAAAATGGTATTGGCCGAATGTAAAGTGAAAGTGCGCCAGTTAGCTGAGGCTGTGAAAATATCGAAAGTCAGTGTGGGAACAATATTACACGAACATTTGTGGAACGTGTCCATGATTTGGAGATCTGTTTTGCACTGTTTACAAAGAATAAACATGAATTTTTGTGTCGGTATGTCACAATGGATGAAACAACATGAATCCACCATTACACACGGGAATCAAAACGGTAGTCAGCTGAGTGGAGAGCAACCGATAAAAGCAGACCAAAGCGACCAAAAACGCAACAGACGGCTATAAAGATTATGGCATCTGTATTTTGGAATGCGCATGGAATTTTGTTCATCGACTATCTCGAAAAAGGAAAAACAATCAACAGCGATTATTATATAGCGTTGTTAGAGCGTTTGAAGGATGAAATCGCGAAAATTCGGCTACATTTGAAGAAGAAAAAATTTGTTTTCACCAAGACAATGCACCGTGTCACAAATCGATGGCGAAAATCCACGAATTGGGCTTCGAATTGCTTCTTCATCTACCGTATTCGCCAGATTTGGCCACCAGCGACTACTGGCTCTTTACTAACCTTAAAAAAATGCTTGCCGGCTAAACTAAAGCGTATTTTGAGGCGAAGCACAAATCGTTCTTCAAAACCGGTATTGAAAAGTTAGATGTTGATGAATAAAGAAGAATATTTGGAAAAAAGAGTTTTTTTATTACTTAGTCTCGGGTATATTGGTCTAAAAACATGCCTTTTCTGTAAATTCCACGTTGAATCCAAGTTTCTTTGAAAACAAACGAAATTTTTATAGTTCTTGTGACGTCTTTTTTTCTAGGTTGCATTGTTTTTTTAAGAAAAGCTTCTTTGACCTTTCCGTGATTTATAATTTTTTCTTTAATTGTAACTTAAAACACTCTTGAGCCATTGAACCATACGACATCTTTTTAAAAAATCATAGCTAGATTAGATTCAGTAAAAGATATCGGCCATCTTATTTTTGCATCAAGGAGCAGAGGGATGAAACTTTTTTTAGACTCTTGACATATTTTGTCACAAGATGTCGTCTACCTATCTTTACCTGAAGTCAAAAGTTGTGAATTCCCATTACAAAAAACAAAATGTTTTTTTTAATATTTAAAAATATGCATACAAAACCAAAAACAAAAAAAAGTGATGAGGATCTATACTAATAGTAGTCTTCTTTATTCTTTAAAAATTTTCGTACGATACCATAGCTTACCAGGCCACAGGACACCGTGGTGCGTTTTCGCATCTTTATGTGAGCTTTTGTGAGTTCCCAATTAGTATTGTTCTTAACATTAATTTTTTATTTATTTTCTGGAATGTTTTATTCTATTCAACGCAATTTTTCCAGAAGAAATTTAGAACAGATTGAAGCCTATGGGTCCGAAAAGGCATCTTCGCTTGTCTAATAGAGGGTTTTGTGGGCGTGACAAATGGCTGATTCAGACTGTGCGACAACATGGTCATTTAATGTGTGGCAACAATTGTTCATTTTCATGTTAATTGAAAAATAGTTCACATTGTGTGTCCTAAAATGACATCAAAACAGTGTGATAGTGATTGCCAAATGAATAGTCACAATCTCATGTCCATTTTGTGTGACAATCGTTCACACTCTCGTTTGAAAATATTGTATTTTGAAGTTCGACAACGATATTTTAAAAACAGTTTGTTCAAATCAACTTTGATGAAAATTTATTTAACAAGTAGTGGACAAGTATTTTGGTAATGTTTCTTGACAATAATATTACATTTTTTTAAAAAAATCCACTTAAAAAAAAATATTGTACAAAAACTAAATGGAAAATTTCACCATATCATTTCAGTCGATTTTTGAGTGCTACTTGAAACATGTATTATTAATTTAAAAACTAAGTTTACGAAGTTTTTCTTTATCACTTCGAATTGTAGTACCAGTTTCAGAGGCAATGAACTTTCATTAAAAAAATTTAAAATAAGTTGTTATGGTTTGAAAATATTATTTCATTAAAATTCAACTAAAATGTTTACTTTTATACAAATCAGACTCAGAAATACTGACTGATAAAATTATTTGCTTACTTCGTCCATATAATGGTAAAAAGTAAAAATTTTTCATAAATGGAACTTTTTCTTGTTTAACTCTTTATAGAACTTGTTTTTTTTTTTGTCATAAAGGGCATTACTTTCCAAACTTATGTTTCTATACTAGAATCTAGAATAGGCCAATAAATCTAGAATAGAGAACCATTAGAAAACTAAGTCCATAAATAATGCCACTGGATTCCCATAATAATCCATATAAGTCCCAATAAAAACACTGCATTAAATGCGATGGGTTAACATGAAATATTTTGTCTAATGAAATCTTCACTCATGTCCTAAAAACCTAAGCTAAGGAACTCACAAATGTCGAATAGACAAACCATGCACATGTATTCCTCAGTACTATGCCAAAATTTTACTCCTTAGGGCAACGATAGGGCACATAACATATATCTAGGGCTTAAATGTTATTGGAAAGTTTGTTTCTGGAATTTAAATCACATAACTATTTTATGTCAAAACTAGTAATCCGAAAATCAAGTCCATATTTATAAGTTAAGAGGATATAAATATAAAAAGATTTATAAATCTTCTTTAACCATCCAAACCATCAATTAACTGACGTAGAAATTAATTTACGGACACTGTGGTATATTTTTATAATATTGTCTTACATGTACTATAGTTATCTAGAACAAGTACTCTTCAACTAGTCTTTTTAAACCCTTTATTTGGAAATATTCTTGAAAATCCGTAGTGCTTCTAAGTCAGTAGTTTGTCAACTGCGATCACAGATATATAACCAGATATATAACCATAACGATGTTGACATCTTGTTTAATAAGCCACCAGCAGTTTTTTGCCCCTTTTTTCTGCTTCTCAGAAGCTATCACGAATGCCACGTAAAAATTGCTTTAACCTTTTAATAAAAGCAGAATTTATCCGCCACTTGAGAGAAATTGCCTGCCATGCAGAACATACCGATATACTTTTTTGATATTCATTATTTCATAACATACTTGTTTTGATTTATAAATAGTTTAACAAAATTCTATGTCACATCGTCACACAAAAGCCAGAATGTTGGCTTTTAATTTTATGTATGTCATTGCGTCACTCAACTAGTCACACAAAATTTTCATCGTTCACATCAACATGCCATTGTTGAAGTCTAATTTGTGACACAGATCGCCATCGAATTGTTGTGACAATCGTTCAGACAGTGTGATTACGAATGACGTTGATGACTTAAAAATGACAGTTTTGTCACACAGTCTGAACTAGGCAAAAGAGTGTTTTCGCACTATGATTGACTTAAGTACTCCACACAAAAAGTTTTAAATTTCTGCGCCCACGGGCTTGAGAGCCGGGCTTAATGGGTTAATAAGATTTTTTTTTCTCTGTCAGACATTTTGCTTTTAGTGCGAGTTTTTCCATCAACATAGAAAACTTTTCCTCGATTTTCTTAGCATAAAAATCTTATAATATGTAAAATACTCTTCGAGTATAAAAATTTTCTTTAAATGACGAAACTGTAAAAAGAATAACAAAACATTACTCCTTGAACGTATTAGCTGGAAATAAATGTGTACGCACATGGCAGTCCACAGAGGGTAATGGAGCACTTACCCCTTCCCCATAAAAAACAAACGACCGATGGCCATTTAAGTCCTTGAAAGGACTTCGACCGAGCTTCTTATGACTAGTTGTGTTGTTCGTGCTGTGAAGTGTTTGTTCACCCCATAGAATGGAAAAAGGAGAAATTCCTATAAAACTATAGGAACTATTCCTATATTGTCCAAAAAATTTAAATTTGTACCTCTTCTTCAAAAAATAAGTTCAAAGGAAACTAGATTTAAAGATAAAAAAAAATAAAAGTTGCGGTAGCTGATTACCAGCATTTTTTTTTTCATAAATTTGCATTTATTCTATTGTTGGATACAAATGCCAAAGGACTGAGGTTAATATCCATAAAAAATTATAGCTTAATCATGCTTAATTCATAAACATAAACACTATTATATAAGATTTTGATCTAAATTAATGTTCAAATAGGCTCCATAAAAACCTTTTCAAAATACACTAGGAAAGCCGAAAACAATTTAATTATATTTAGTGGTACAGTTCTAACCTTTCACCTCCATAATTAATAGTTTTTTTTCATATTTTTTACGCACAAAAGCAATCTAATTGTTAAAAAAAAACTTTGCTGCAATCACGGCGAAAACAAAGATACGACTGACTTCCAATGCGCAGTGTAACAAAAAGAAAAAACGGAGGGGATCTCCCGGACTGCCACTAGACGGGCTGGTTAACCTACTTGAAGAAAAACAATTCTAAGAGGGTTTTTTCACAACTTCAGTTTTTTTACTTATGTCCAGTTTTTTCATTCAATTGTCACTCCTACCTTAGAATATATAATACAGGACTAAAGACCTGTCACTCCTACCTTATAATTCTCATGCTTTGAGGCGTGTGAATATAATATTTTTTTATAGAATGTGAGTGTCAATAAGATTTTTTTGAAGTTGAGTGTGAATAAGCTTGTCAATAAGCTTCTAATAATCAATAAGACTTTCTTTATGGAATCAAAAATATAGCTCTGTGGAAAGTTCTTACTATTTGGTAGTACACTCTAAAAATTATTTGCTGAAATTTACTACAATACTTGTAGGCAATAAGTACTATATAGTAGTACAATATACAATATAGTACTATGTACAGGCAATAGGTACTATAAATGTGGTAAATACACACATTAAATAGAATTCAACATGAGTTTTATTTTATATTGTAGTAAAATTCAACATAATCTTTACTCTAGATGTTATAGTGAAATTAAACGTAACTTGTAGAATTTCACTTTAAAAAGTGTAGTAATATATAAAAATTACTATTTTCTTAATAGTAAAATTCCACAACTGTTGAGTAATAATAACATCATAAGTAGTAAAATTCAACAAAAGTTGTTTGATTTTACTTCAAATGATATAGTAATTTGGGTACAGCATTTGGGAAATAGACAATTAAATTCATTGCACTTCTCTTCTTTATGCATATATAAATAAAAGTTGTAATATTTTAAATACATAAACATCTTTCCGCATATACTTTACTGATTCATATTATTTAGTTGACCAGAAATACTTATTATTTAATTAGTTTTTTTATTTAATTTGAATAAAAGCAAGCCGCACAAATAACACCTCACACGATTATAAGCAGACTCGAATGACAATATATATGTATACACACATGTAAGCACACATATTTGTTGATTTTTATTACAGTTGATGTCGTTGAATAAAGTTTAACTATTGATTTTGTAGGAAAATTCAACATCTGGTGTTTAATTTTACTAACATTTATGCTTAAATTTAAACATTCGAAGATTACTTCAAAAATTTTAGTAAAATTACACTTCAGTTGAATATTCAACAAATTATTACTATCATAAATATATTAAAATTAAACATATTATTAAAAGTGTAGTAATGAGAAGATCTAATAAAATAGCTAATAAAATACGAGTAATGCGATCTAATTGATTTTATGTACTTATTTTTGGCTCTGTGTATTAACCAATAATTAGCGTCCTCCGTCAACATCCGATGGATATACAAATTAAAAAAAAAAAATTATTACTATCCGAATAATATACAAGAATAACAACATAAATAGCACCAAGAACAAATAGTTGCCGGCATAGTTCAAACAAGCCAAACATAACAATTAATTATTACTGCTTACTGCAAGAAGAATAAATATTTGTTGTTAACTAACAGCAGCCAGGCACGATCATCGGCGATAGACGTTGCGATGTGATCGTTGCAGCTAGAACAAAAACTAGGAAAAAAAAAATGAAACACCAGAAAGGAAAAACAAAGCACGGACGAAGAGATCAACACAAAAGGCAATCGCACGTCGATGTTTGCTGATGAAACTAATTATTTCCAAGCTGATCGTGTTTTGTCAACATATTTATGAGGCACAAACATCATTTACCAAATAAGGTATTTAAAGCGATTCAGAGCGCAAACAAAAAGAAAAAAACGAAAGAGAAAACTGTATTTTTAATTGATAATTATTATACATTCCTAAACCAATATGTGATGTTACTCTTATGCAGCCAAAAACAGTTCTTTCGCTATGATTTCATCTGTTTTTCCATGGAGATTGTGTGGCATTTTTTCAACGAATATTACCCCAGCATGCAGCTGCTTATGCTCCAAAACCAACTCTTTTGCCACATTGTTTCTATTTCCCGCTCACTGAGTTTGCTACGCTTTGGCTTTGCGACTAATGCACCTGCTCTATCGCCAACACTTTCATCAAAGATACCCACAACGCAAAACTTCTTCTACATGCGGTATTTCCATGATGACCTTCTCAATCTTCGAAGGCCAAAAATAAACACCATTGTACTTCGAAATATCCTTGATACGATCAACAATGTAGAGCAAATTTTCAGCATCGAAGTACCCCAGATATCCCGTATCCCTTGGGATATCAGATGTTCCGTTTCTTTCGGATTATTGTAATAACCAAGCCAAGGATGTCCATGATCCACATATATTTCGTCCATCTCTGTGGTACCAAGAATCTTCCCGAACTTATTCACCACACGTGCACGCATGCCTGACACTAGTTTGCCCACAGACGTTAATTTGTCCATATCAAAGTTCGACGTTACTGAGTCCACCTTAGTTGAATCGTAACCGAAATCGATAACAGCTTTTTTAACCATGACCTTCAGGCGCTTCATGGTGGCCAACGCAATACCTTTAGCACCCGGGCCGAAATTTTGCAAAGATGTCGAACTTTCAGCAACTGCTGTGGAACATTTGAGCAATGCGACAAAGTGACGAGAGGACAAAACGACCGTTTTTATTTTGTACTTGTGCACAATTTCCACAAAATAGTCCGCTGCAAATGGTTTACAATGGATGTTTACAAAAGACGTTTCCACTGTTTTGTTACCTGTTTGTAAACAAAAACGTTTCACTTTTTTGTTACATGTCTATAAACATGGACACGTGTTTTTTCTCTCAACAAAAATCGTCACATCGCCGCTTAAGAAGTTTCACTTCAAAAAATACATGAATTACAACAAAACAACTTAACAAGCACACAGCTAAGCAAATAAAACTACAATCAGACAGACAAACAATCATAGGAACGCGGTAACAGAAACTACTTGCGGCATCCTCGACTCATCATCCACTGGGAACTCGAATCGTTCGCATGCGTCTCGTAATTAAAATCTAACCATTCTTGTTGCCGCAACTGACGTAGTTCTTAAGGCTATGTCTATGACTACAACTATAGCTGCTGCTGGTGCTGCTGTTGTTGTGGCTGTTGCTGCAGTTGACGCCGTTATAATCTACAAAGATTTACTTTGTAATTTTTTATAGAACTCAGCGTCCTGCGGGCATTTCTTTGGCGGTTTACCGCCGTGTTGCACGTTGCGCATGCGTTGCCGCAGTCATCGCGTGCACTTTGCGCATAAATATTATTAAAACTAGAAGCGTTGCAATGCAACGCAAAGGCCAGATTTTTGTTATTGTATATCTATTTCTTGCTTGCTCCCTAATCTAAGTTAGAGCTGCGTACCATTTTTATTTATTTAATATTGTCAAAACGTACCTACTTAGAAGTTGTGCCGCCACTTCATGTGCGATACGATATGCGATCTGATTGCTGTGACGGCATTTAGCGGTGGCCAAATGTTGAAGATATCACTGCTGAAAATGTGATAGTTAGGTGCTGGTCAGAACAAGGAAATATATAATAATCCGAAGCTCGATAAAATAAGTACTTTTTTAACTCTTATGGCTTTATACGTACTTCACTCGTTTTGAAATAGCTGTGCTTTCCAGCAAAACGATATTCAACCAACCAATTTCTCAAATTCGCCCGATTTCAAACCGGAATAGTAAATCGTACTATTTGTTATTGGGTGTTCATAGAAACCATATGATTTGGTTAAATTCGGAATTTTCTTCGAAACAACTGTTTCAAACTATTGTGAATAGGTTTTTAAAATGTTTACAATTCCTTAAAAATTAAAAAACCGGGGTGCAGTCGTAAGGACTGCCGATAGCAAGAAAGTTGATGGCAAACAAATTAGGAATTTTGGTGATGGACAGTGAAGGACAAAAATCTACATACATCAACGTATTTTTGATTTTCGCAAAACTTATGGATTTTAATGAAAAGTTAAGTATGCATTTAAGCATATGCATATAAACCATTTGCTCATAATGGAACACCACCGTTCACCACCGTCCAAAATGTCCAGGTACCAAACCAACAATTTGTAGGGCATTTTTTCGTCATCAATTTTTTCGTCAACTGGCCATTTCAGCCCTTGAAAGGACTTTGGCCGAGCTTCTAATGACCATTAGTGTTGCGCGTGTTGTGAAATGTTTGACACAAATGATCGAGAACCTCAAAGCTTTATGCCCACTCAGAACGGCTTATGTAGCTTTTAATGGCAGTTTTTATTCTCTGAGGTTTGTCATTGTTTGCAGAGATGTGACGGCCGAACAGAAAAATTTATTCAATTGAAAAACTTTCTGTGTCAGATGGGATCCGAACCTGGGTTCTATCGCATACCAGCCACACATCTTAACCAGTTTGACTTTGATATAATTGGCAGTCTATGGTTCAGAAAAGTAGTCGTTATAATACTGAGCGGTATAAACCATGCTATTAATTGTAATCTAACTTATTTTAAGTGGTGGCCGTGGCGTAGTGGGTAGAGTGTGTGACTCTTACGCCAGGTTCGAATCCTCCATCTGACACGGAAAATTTTTTCAATTGAACTAATTTTTCTGTTCGGCAGTCACCTCTCTGCAGACAAAGCCAAACCTCAGAGAGTAAAAACTGCCATGAAAAGCTTCTTGAGAACGTAAGCCGTTCGGAGTCGGCGTAAAACTTGTAGGTCCAGTTTTCGAACATTTGTGTGCAAACATTTCACATCACACACAACACAATTTGATCATAAGAAGCTCGGTCAAAGTCCTTTCGAGGACTGCGATGGCCATTTCGTTTTTTTTTTATTTTTTTATTTTTTTTTTTTTTTATTTTAAGCCGACTTCAATCAAATTTTAGAATTTCTTTTGTATTTTGGACAGTCCGCAGAATAAAAAAAAGCAATTACACTAGGGGATCCGTCACTTTTTGATCGAACTTCTTCTACACCGTTTGTTCGATTACAACTAAATTTTGCATATATATATATTCTTGGAAGCAGTCCGTAGTCTAGAAAATTGATAGGGATTAGACAAGCGGGCGTGACAATTTAATTTAAATTCAAATTTAAATTTAAATTTCAGTAAATATCTATACGATGGTAAATATGTGTGCGAAATTTGTTTAAAGTCGAATAAAATTAAGTGCAACGCCCCTTGTGTAATCCCGCTCACTGTTCTTAGCTATGGACTGCTCATTATTTTCCAAAGAATTCATGTGCAAAGTTTTGTTGAAGTCGGACAAACGGTGTAGGTGCAGTTGGGATACATACGGACACGATGGTATTTATATAAGATGGTAGGTAGAAGTAGGCGTAGAAACATTAATTTATATAGTATCCGTATTCACACACCCCATTTCCCCTCCACCCCCCAAAGAATTGTTTCCAACTATACTTTTGAAACTCACAGAACTCACTGGTTATGGAAAATATCAATGAAGCAAAGCTGAACTCATTATGGAGCTTATGCACGGTGTGCATTGTTATACCCGGCAACTATATTGGAAAATAATAAATATATTCAAAACTTTTATTTGACCCTTTGTTTGACACCAAGCTCATTGTCCAATGCCCATCACCAAATAGCAGGACATCACCAAATAGTAACTCCATTCTGAGTTTCAATGTTCTGTGATTTTTACTTCTAAAGCCATTCGATACCAAAAATATTTGCTTATATGGGCGTAGTGTAACGTGGTTTTATCTATGGCTGAGGTAAAACTCAGTCGTCCCAGAATTTTCTGAAAGACCCACTTAATCTACAGCAAATAAAAATGCAGTTTGAATTTATTTTATCAATATTTATTGAACAATTTCAATTCCTTATCATAGTTCTTATTATAATTTACAAAATATTTGCAGTACAGCCTATGTCGAAAGTTATGGTATGTAACAGGTACTTGGTTCTTATGATGGGTAATTGGTTGTTGTCACGGGTAATCGGTTATTATGATATTAAATCTGTTCTTATTAATTTAATTGTTTCGAGTGATCGGTTCTTATAACAGCTGATCTGTTCTTATTACATCTAATTGGTTCTTATGATATTTTCGAGGTTAGGGAGATCTGTTCTAATGACGGGTAATCGGTTCTTATGGCATAAATTCAGTTCTTATTTAATAGGTTCATGTGATCGGTTCTTATAACAGGTGATCGGTTCTTATGACATCTAATCTTTTCTTAGGATATTTACTCGGTTCGGGAGATATATTCTTATAGATATATAGCTCAGCGAGCAATATCCGAAGAATTTACAAGGGCAGACTACCGTAAGACGATTTTAAGATTTTCAAGCTGCCGCAAGGCTTAAGCAACTTGGGTTATCCAAAACCTAGGGTAATAGTTCATGAAACAGACAACCATGAACTTTGTGTTGTACCACAACACGGACCCGTTTATGTTTTAAAACAAGTAAAACATACGGGGCATCCGGTGAGGCAACACGAACATGGAAGCTGCTTCACAAACACAAAGTATGTAATAAATTACATACTGCCCGTAATAGCAGTACCAGTTTAGACTTCCGTAGCGACGTACTTCCATCCATCTACTGGTGGAGACGAGACCTACCCAATCTCTTGCATATTAAGACAGATATGCCAGACCGGTCGTGACCGCGCGACCCCGCCGGTCAATCTAGACCTGTGTAGCATTCATACAACCACAACCAGTACGAGACTCCCCGAAGGGCCAGCCCACGACAGTCATCTGGGCAACTCGATCCCGTCAAATGAGGATCCACAACATCCCCGCAAAAAGACCAAGAATACACAAATGCAATTACGAAAAAGTGCATTCTTATACATGACTGTGCTCAATGAGCACTTAAGGGCTAGTCTAACAATATGCAGTTGCCGACTCAGTTGGAAACTATTGCACATGACTGGTACCTACTCTGGAGGACCTTTGCAATTGCCACTCTTACTCTGGCCGTTCGGATTTCAACATCCAGACTTAGAGTATTGGCCATTGACCTCAGGGACTGCCGTGCTCAGTATGAGAACCCTTAGTTATCACAACCAATGTCAACACTTCCCTCAGTGACTGCCGTGCCAGTTTGAGGGTGCGAGTCAAAATCTTGACAAGCAACACTTCGGAAAGCCGAAGTGTTGACACTTTTATGCACGCATGCCAACACTTCACAACTATTGTTTCCAGCCAAATTAGGTCTCCATGCGGAGGATAGATAGGGTCTACCCCATCTGACGGGTAAAGACTGTCCCCGTACTAACAAGTTTTAAGGTCAATTGCTATACCTTCGCAGGCTTGTTTCATATCGATATACCGAAAACTTGAGATCTGGTGCAAGGGCCGTCGAAATAGAGCAGCGAACAGAATTTGAAGAGTTTACGAGGGCAGACACCGCAAGGTTCGACTGCGACGCTTGACCTCTGTTGCAAGGGTAGAATTCACGCGAAATTGCATTTAAAACAGCCCTCTCTGGTGAATAGGCATGGACCAATCCTGTTACACGATAACTCACCACCGCATGTATCCCGTTTGACCGTGCAAAAACTACAAGAGTTGTAGTACGAAGCTTCGGCTCACCTTCCATATTTTCCAGACCTGTCACCAACAGATTATAATCTTTTCCGGAGTCTGGGAAACTATTTACAAGAACATCGTACTCCCACTAGAACATTGTAATTGCGTCCCTTAAAGAATTTCTGGGGCAAAATAATACGAGTTTTTTTCAAAATGGAATTTTTTTTTTGTTTTTTTCAAAATGGATGTAAACGGTGAACATTTTAACGTAAAGGAATAAACACATGTCGTTTGAAAATAACCGAGTTTATCATAACCCTTTAAAAAACGACATTTCGTATGAAACTACCTGATACTATCAGAGAAAATCGGCTGAACAGATAGCCTGCACTTAATATCCATTGGAACTTTGAAGTTAATGTGGATGCAGTATTGAACGATTTTTTCTGTACCCCGACGTTTTAATTTATTAAGAGAATAGTTCTTTTCTCGGAAAACTAAAAAAACGGAAAATGTATGTAACTAGAATCTTATATATTTTGTATTTTCTGTAAACCCAATTTTTGATAGCAGCAACACACCAAGTTTCACTATCAAAAAATGTTCATTAGGCTGGGCTGATTTGCAAACCTTTGTTGCCTGGGCGATTTTCGGATCGGGCATGAAAAGTTAAAAAAAAAACCAACAAAAAAGGGGAATGATAGGGGTGCACTTTACCCTATCACATCTTCAATATTCTGAATTCTTTCTTTAGGAATTTTTTAAAAAAATTTTTTGTACATTAACGTGCACAAGTAGAGCAAAACTAGTGCAAAAAATGAAATCCGATTCAACCTAAAATTGGTCTCATATTTATTTGTTTTTATACAAATATTTATCGTAGAAAATTCCTAAAGAAAAAAATTCAACCAATTCAAGGTATAATATTTTTTAGATTTCGTGATATTAATTAATATTTTTGATATTGATGATCCGAATTTAATCTTATTTTTTTGGTTTAAAATTTTTTTGGTTTAAAATTTAAAAAATCGACTACAGTGCCACCTAAAGGGATCTAAAAACACAAAAAAACATTTTGGAGGACCACGCGAACACATGTTGTGAATATAAGGTGAAAAGCTTCAGTGTTTCCTTCAGCGGTGATGGTCAAAAATTCATATGCAACGTTAAGATTATAACTTGAATTTTATGAATATTTTACTTTATGAATTTTTTACGATCAATTTTTGTATAAAAACGTATTAATGTGAGACTGGTTTTAGGTTAAATTGGGCTCGAAAATTTATTTTCTGGCATCAGTTTTGTTTTAGCTGTACGCGTTTATATACAAACATTTTTTCAAAAAAAAAATCCTGAGGAAAAAATTCACAAAATTGAAGATGTCCCCCTTTTTTTTGTTTTTTTAATAACTGCCCAATCATGCCCAATCCGAAAATTGCCCAGACAACATCAATTTTTTTTAACTCTATTCAAATCGACCCAGCCAAATGTTCATTGTACTACTCAGGAATGATAACGAATTATGAAGAGAAGTGCGTAATTATTGTGCGACTACGCCCATTTTTAATGCAGTTGCCATATTTCAGTCTAAAATAACCGAAATCGTTTGAAATATAGCATTTTTATTGATTTGTGGGCGGTAAAAGGGGGTGTGCCAATATTTTGTTTTTTATAAACCAAAATATTAAGCTGAGTAGCATATCTTGTAAATTTAGTGGACTTAGGTGTTACCGTTCCTGAGATCTTAAGAGACGGGTTAGTGTGTAGGTAGGTACGATTTTATTGAGATTAAATAATATTGATCTCAATGTATCATGGCAGCCGTCGCATACTGGTTGAGGTGCGTGCCTTGTATGCGATAGAACCCAGGTTCGAATCCCATCTGACACAGAATGTTTTTTCAATTGAATTAATTTTTTGTTCGGCCGCCACTTCTCTGCAGACAATGGCAAGCCTCATAGAGTAAAAACTGCCATGAAAAGCTTCTTGAGAACATGAGCGATTCGGAGTCAGCTTTAAGCTTGTAGGTCCAGTTCTCGATCATTTGTGTTCAAATATTTTACAACACGCACAACACAATTGATCATTAGAAGCTCGGTCAAAGTCCTTTCAAGGGCTGAAATGGCCATTTGGTTCTTTTTTTGTTTATTTTCTATTCTCAATTTATTTTTATTTTTTACTTTAATATTAATTGAGTTTTTCAGGGGATTTCAAATAGACAGATCATTAGTGAGAAAAGGTCCAAGTTATATAATAGACCGTTTAACGAAAGCGATCGATATCAATCTCCAAAGGTTTTCTTGTATAGCAGACCACTGTGACCTCTCTTTACTTCTTCTCGGTGTTGTTGTTTTCCTAAATTAGCTAGAAGTCTTGAATGATTCCAAGCTATTTGGCTGCAAAGAGTTTTGTCTTTGATTATTTGATTATTGTTTAAAAATAAACTACATATAGTCAGAAATCCTTTGGAGTGGTGCACATTGTTTGCAGTTTTAAGATTTCTAAAATTTATTCTCGTTGCCTAACTGGATTGATCCCGAATAAGATTCTCTTTATATTTTCGAAACTATATTATTACTTGGCTAAACATTTTAGTCTCTTCATTAAGTAAACAGCCAACTTAAAACATATAATTTTCCATAATCAAAAAAAAATGGATAAATTCTCAGCAACTAAAACTAGGCCTCCTAACAAAATCCGGCCTCCTCTTAAACTCATCTGCACAGCTTAACATGCTTTGTCTTGTATTGGTAACACTTGGACATCAAATAGTTAAGACAACCCAGCTAGTCTTCTGGCTAACCCACGGTAATTGTCCGTAAGTGGTGCGACAGAATTCCATATGTGACATAGCAATGAAACCTATCAAGCGAATTGCAGCACGCGATGAATGCCAACCGCATTTAGACAGCAGCCGAGCATCGAACAGTGAACTGACTGATGAAGACGCCATGGTAAACGGCACTTTTCGCGGACGGACTAAAAAAGCGACAATTCGATCAAATGACAGCAGACGTTAGATTGGCGCACAGCTGTTGCATGCTGAGATATAAATAATGCGCAAAAGAAGCAGCCCTGCGCGCAGAATCTTAAAAAAACAAAAAACAAAAAAGAAAAAATGTTAAAAAAAATGTTAAAAAAGGTAGAAACGTATGATGAGCACAAAAGCCAGAGTAATTGATGATACGCTGCTGCGCAGCACACAGACAACGATGACGACGTTGAAGATTGGCTTCGGCTTCAGCTTCGGCTGCCGTTTCATCAGTCGGCATTCTTTGATCCTGGCATTCTATTGTGTTCCGTTTCAAAGGCCACTATTATGTAAACAATCGGTGCCTTTGATCTCGATCGCATCAAAGTAATGCCGACACGACTCATCTCACCGCTGAACGCTGCTACAGCGCCAACGATCCTCAGCCAGCGACTCAGCCAAGCCTCACTTCGATCCTCTAGCATACTGTGCCGCATCGGCAACAACAACAGAGCTGGTAGCAGCTATCTTCTTCTTGCTCTTCGCACGCTAAGCTTACGAACGTCAGGAATTGGCGATCATTTCTGATACGCTGCTGATCTTGCTCTCACGCACGTCAGGCAAGATCATTAAAAAGCGTTAGTTATACGACCGCAGTGATCATTTTTCGTTCAACTATAATAGGCCAAAAGCTAGAGCCGACACAGCTTTCAATCTTGCCATGCATCTATGTATGTATGTATGTCGTAAGCCAACCATCCAAGCAGTCAGCCATCCATCCATCTAACCTTCCAGCCAGCCGTCCATGCAATGATCCATTCAACAATTCAAACGAAACGAAAGCTTATTTGAGGCGGCTAACTGGGCGCCTCATAGAAGTCCAAACGTTGTTTTGTAATTTAGCAGTAAATTTATAACATACCAGAAAGCGTTGCCACTGGCATAGTTACGATGGAATTGTTGGTTGCTTTGGCCATCATTTGAAATATGTATGTGCGGCTAAGGAAGAAAGAAGTATGTCCAAGTGGAAGAAGAGAGTTTCATAAAAAATACTGGTCATGCCAGATGCCAGTTGAAGAGGAAGAGGGAGAGCGCGAAAGTCTTTATTCTGAAGCATAAAATTATCTTTAATTATGGTAACATAGTTGTGGATTATCGTAGGGCATGGCAATTATTAATGTGGTTTTTGATGAAAAGAAGCCGGTTGGAGTTGAAAAAATTTAACGTGTTTTGAGTTAAAGCCTTATAAAATAAAGACTGAAGTTTGGTAAGCTTATAAGAGAGGAAAGAGTCTTGGAAGAATCTACGCGTACTTTTATAAATCAAAAAGCCCCATTAATGGATACTAACTTTTCATCAAACGGAACTTTTATGTCATCAAGGCATGCCTAATACTTTAATGATTTTCGAGAAAGTCTCCGCAGAAAGTTATGGGTACACACATATTCTTATATGATCAAGCGGCGATTAAATGAAAGGTCAGTTGGCGATGACAAAAGTGGAGCAATTTCCTAACATATGAAATTCGATTAGGTTACAAAATTTCAATATTCGGCAGTTGGAACTTCGAGTGATTTTCTCGATTTAAAACTTGCTATTAGAAGTTTATTTGGAATCGAAGTTAAAGTTGATATAATAGCTGTTGTAAAGTAGTTCCGAAGTTAAAATAGAAGTTTTATAGAGACTTAACCCTAAGTTTATAATATGTTAAAAATGGGGATAACTTCAAAATAGTTTCGGTAAAAAGAACAAATGAAACTGCTGCCTCTAAGCCTGCAAAGGATTTAAATTAATATTTTCCAGAAGCATGATTGAAGTTACGTCAAATTTATTTACGTATCGCTGAATTTTATTATTCTTGGCTTTAGAAAAGAGATCAATTCAAAGCTGGCATAACTTATCTAACCGAAGCTGTAGGAAGCTGTTTTCCAACTAACACACAAGCTTCTATAAGGCCTTTGACAAGTTATTAAGAAGCTAGAAATGAAAAAGGTGAACTTTTTATTGTTTTATAGAAGCTATTTGAATCAATTTATGCTTATGGAAACTGTGGGCTTCTGCAGTTATTATAACCCAATTCTTCAATCAGGAAGTCCTTTCAGGTCGAAATAAGGGAAGCAGAAGTGCGAGAAGATTGAGATGTATGGCGACAGGCATTAGGCCCAACAATTTTTCGAAAATATAAGACGCCTAGCCGATGGCTTTAGAACCGGGGCCTCGTCCTGTAAGGACGAAAACGGGAATCTAGTGACAGAGTATCCAGAGTACACTGACGTTATGGAGGGAACACTTCTCTAATCTTCTGTATAGCGATGATGACAATGATCTCGCCAATAGAGATGATATCCCGGAAACCCAAATTATGGATGACAGCGTTGAAGTTCCGCTGACCGACTATAATGATGTCTTGACAGCCATAACACGGCTTAAGAACAACAAAGCCGAGGGAGCCGATGGTCTACCCGCTGAGCTATTTAAGAGATGAAGGGGAAGCTCTTCCCACCTATACTCCACCATGTCTGAATTTGGTATAACTGCAACACAAGTAGCGCAAAGACAAAGACAAAGACAAAGACAAAGACAAAGACAAAGACAAAGACAAAGACAAAGACAAAGACAAAGACAAAGACAAAGACAAAGACAAAGACAAAGACAAAGACAAAGACAAAGACAAAGACAAAGACAAAGACAAAGACAAAGACAAAGACAAAGACAAAGACAAAGACAAAGACAAAGACAAAGACAAAGACAAAGACAAAGACAAAGACAAAGACAAAGACAAAGACAAAGACAAAGACAAAGACAAAGACAAAGACAAAGACAAAGACAAAGACAAAGACAAAGACAAAGACAAAGACAAAGACAAAGACAAAGACAAAGACAAAGACAAAGACAAAGACAAAGACAAAGACAAAGACAAAGACAAAGACAAAGACAAAGACAAAGACAAAGACAAAGACAAAGACAAAGACAAAGACAAAGACAAAGACAAAGACAAAGACAAAGACAAAGACAAAGACAAAGACAAAGACAAAGACAAAGACAAAGACAAAGACAAAGACAAAGACAAAGACAAAGACAAAGACAAAGACAAAGACAAAGACAAAGACAAAGACAAAGACAAAGACAAAGACAAAGACAAAGACAAAGACAAAGACAAAGACAAAGACAAAGACAAAGACAAAGACAAAGACAAAGACAAAGACAAAGACAAAGACAAAGACAAAGACAAAGACAAAGACAAAGACAAAGACAAAGACAAAGACAAAGACAAAGACAAAGACAAAGACAAAGACAAAGACAAAGACAAAGACAAAGACAAAGACAAAGACAAAGACAAAGACAAAGACAAAGACAAAGACAAAGACAAAGACAAAGACAAAGACAAAGACAAAGACAAAGACAAAGACAAAGACAAAGACAAAGACAAAGACAAAGACAAAGACAAAGACAAAGACAAAGACAAAGACAAAGACAAAGACAAAGACAAAGACAAAGACAAAGACAAAGACAAAGACAAAGACAAAGACAAAGACAAAGACAAAGACAAAGACAAAGACAAAGACAAAGACAAAGACAAAGACAAAGACAAAGACAAAGACAAAGACAAAGACAAAGACAAAGACAAAGACAAAGACAAAGACAAAGACAAAGACAAAGACAAAGACAAAGACAAAGACAAAGACAAAGACAAAGACAAAGACAAAGACAAAGACAAAGACAAAGACAAAGACAAAGACAAAGACAAAGACAAAGACAAAGACAAAGACAAAGACAAAGACAAAGACAAAGACAAAGACAAAGACAAAGACAAAGACAAAGACAAAGACAAAGACAAAGACAAAGACAAAGACAAAGACAAAGACAAAGACAAAGACAAAGACAAAGACAAAGACAAAGACAAAGACAAAGACAAAGACAAAGACAAAGACAAAGACAAAGACAAAGACAAAGACAAAGACAAAGACAAAGACAAAGACAAAGACAAAGACAAAGACAAAGACAAAGACAAAGACAAAGACAAAGACAAAGACAAAGACAAAGACAAAGACAAAGACAAAGACAAAGACAAAGACAAAGACAAAGACAAAGACAAAGACAAAGACAAAGACAAAGACAAAGACAAAGACAAAGACAAAGACAAAGACAAAGACAAAGACAAAGACAAAGACAAAGACAAAGACAAAGACAAAGACAAAGACAAAGACAAAGACAAAGACAAAGACAAAGACAAAGACAAAGACAAAGACAAAGACAAAGACAAAGACAAAGACAAAGACAAAGACAAAGACAAAGACAAAGACAAAGACAAAGACAAAGACAAAGACAAAGACAAAGACAAAGACAAAGACAAAGACAAAGACAAAGACAAAGACAAAGACAAAGACAAAGACAAAGACAAAGACAAAGACAAAGACAAAGACAAAGACAAAGACAAAGACAAAGACAAAGACAAAGACAAAGACAAAGACAAAGACAAAGACAAAGACAAAGACAAAGACAAAGACAAAGACAAAGACAAAGACAAAGACAAAGACAAAGACAAAGACAAAGACAAAGACAAAGACAAAGACAAAGACAAAGACAAAGACAAAGACAAAGACAAAGACAAAGACAAAGACAAAGACAAAGACAAAGACAAAGACAAAGACAAAGACAAAGACAAAGACAAAGACAAAGACAAAGACAAAGACAAAGACAAAGACAAAGACAAAGACAAAGACAAAGACAAAGACAAAGACAAAGACAAAGACAAAGACAAAGACAAAGACAAAGACAAAGACAAAGACAAAGACAAAGACAAAGACAAAGACAAAGACAAAGACAAAGACAAAGACAAAGACAAAGACAAAGACAAAGACAAAGACAAAGACAAAGACAACGACAAAGACAAAGACAAAGACAAAGACAAAGACAAAGACAAAGACAAAGACAAAGACAAAGACAAAGACAAAGACAAAGACAAAGACAAAGACAAAGACAAAGACAAAGACAAAGACAAAGACAAAGACAAAGACAAAGACAAAGACAAAGACAAAGACAAAGACAAAGACAAAGACAAAGACAAAGACAAAGACAAAGACAAAGACAAAGACAAAGACAAAGACAAAGACAAAGACAAAGACAAAGACAAAGACAAAGACAAAGACAAAGACAAAGACAAAGACAAAGACAAAGACAAAGACAAAGACAAAGACAAAGACAAAGACAAAGACAAAGACAAAGACAAAGACAAAGACAAAGACAAAGACAAAGACAAAGACAAAGACAAAGACAAAGACAAAGATAAAGACAAAGGCTCGTTTCGAACAACGAGCCTAGAATTTAAATAGAAATTCACGTGGAACCGTTACTAAAAATATTTTTTTATTATTTTGATTTGGGTTTGAATTGAAACAATTCTATGGGGTCCATTCGCAAAAATTTGACTTTTAGACTTGAAGTGAATAATGCCTTTCTTCAAATTTTGTTCAACATATGTGAGTACGTCTTATATTTAGTTAAAAGCAAACTTTTTCAACGAAAATTTTTATTGGGCTCACGGTATTCAAACCTATATTAAAGATTGTTGAAAGAAATGCTTTGAAATTTTCTATGTGGAATTCCAAAAATTAGTTTTTACTTTGTCATCTTCGTAGCCCTAGTTATAGATAATCAAGATCTCTGTGGCTACGAAGATAACAAAGTGAAGATTATTTTATGGAATTCCATATAAAAATGCTATGGATGTTATGACATAGATGCTATAACAATGAAATTTGGTATGAGTGTGCTATTCTAAAGACTTTTTGGTTATTTTGTTTTTGAAAAAAAAGTATTAATTCGGAGTTAAAATAAGCAACTTTCGCGTTGTTTTCGACAATGAGAATTGTAAGGAGTTTTCTTATTTATTCAAATACCAACGAAGACAGAAGATTTATTAAATATTCCCTCAGAACCTTGCAGAATCGAGCAAAACTGAATGTAATATTTATTAAAAGAAATTTATTTAAATTACAAAATAACATTTATAATACACTGAACGTTTTAAAGTAACTTTAAAGATTTTCTAAGATTAAACCTAAATGTTCGATTACTCATTTTATAAGATCGTCTTTTGTCTTCACACTGAATACAACCGTATATAACTTAAATTTCATCTAAGACTTAGAAGCAGGTGTCATAACTTCTTCCCCTCCTACCAATACTTCTCAAACGAGCCGACATCTACAAAAGTCATTAGCCCAACTTGCCGAGCAGAAAGAATAATTCTGTACCATGCAATCGTAAAAATTATCCATAGCAGACAATGACTGCAGATCATGCTCTCAACACATCCTTTTATGGATCATTAAAAATCATTATGAAGATCAGTTTAAGACACATTAAAAAAGTGAATGTAAAATCGAAATAAAAAAACAACAACAATATAAGTATGTGACCAATGAACCACACCACCACTAAAACCGTTCCATAATCGAAATGAAAATAATTATCCAAAAATTTTTGGTCACCTTTTTGAGGCTCTTAAAGGATTTCTTATATTTTGGCAGATGGCGATTTGCGAACTTCAGTGATCTTAAACCGTATTGGACAAAAGTAAAGTAAAGATCAACTAAAAGACGTTCGGCGAACACAACCGCAGGATACGAAACAGGATTAAAGGTTGCTGTTGTTTTTTTTCTCTGTCAATGTTGTTGTTGTTTTATTTTTGCAGTTGGTGTCTGGACTTGTAGTGGCTGGAGAGAACTGTGGGAAAATCAACAGGTGGATTTTTATGTTTTCGACTTCGCTTAGATGATGTTCGTTTATGTATATAGCGTAGGGCAGGAATACAGCGAATTTTAATTGAGTAATTTTATTGCGTAAATTTTATAAAGTATTTTTGTTGGGGGAAAAAAAATATTGGTCACGGCAACTCAAAGAAAAGAGAGCGTAAAGAGCAGCTGTTGTTTGTTAAAGTGTAAACCATGTTACAAGAAACAAGTTACTAGTGACAGTTCTTTTGACGAACATTAGTGTCAAAAATAATGTAAAGTAAATAGAGTTGTAAAATTGGAATAATTTTTTCATTGCAATGAGTGACTTCATAGACAGTGACTTCAAGTTATGATTGCCATCTTTAAATCATTTTTGATTGCAATGACTACAACACAAGAAGTTCTAAAATAATTTTTGAGTTATTAAATGTATAAAAAAAACTGAAGTCATTGCTGACTTCATAAAAATAAAAATCGCAGTCATGACTGCAAGACTAAAATGATTGCATTCCTTAGTTCTTTTGAAAAGATTGCAATCATTGTTGAAGTTTTTGAAGTTCTTTAAGTCAAATGATTGAATTCTTAAAAAAAAATTAAATTTGGACCGAGGATAAGCATTTAAGTCACGATAATTTTCGCTTGATTAGGTAAAATTTGTACTAGATACTCTTTGATTAAGCACACATTTATTCTGCATACAAAATAATTTCAAAAACTTTTGAATGCAATCAAAAGACTTTAGGTTATTTCTGAATTTCAGGGACTTAAAATATGATTTCAACTGACTTCTTATATTTTCATTGACTTCAAATTGATTAGAATTGAATGCAATCATTGACTACAAGGAGCAGGACTTCAATTCAAGTGAATGAGTCAAAAGACTTCCACAGAAATTTTTACCAATGGATTTCAAAATAATCACTTCATAATGATTGCTGATTTTAAATTTGAAGTCATGAAATCAAAAAATTATTGAAAGACCTAAATAATTTCTTTGGCATTCAGTGCCAGTTTTTTGTTGCATGAATGCATTTTTCTTCAACTCTGAAAGTGGTAAAAAAAAATAAAAAGTAAAATGGCAAATGACAGCTTGGTTAGACTTTTGTAAGCAAATAGCCGGCTGTCACTACTATTTGTTTCCTGCATCATGGTCTAAACATGATCTCCAATGGGTACTATGCGAACTCATGGAAACTTATTAACGAGGTTTAAGTCGGGCACAAAACAGTTATTGGGCTTTTTTGTAATTGGTTAAAATTAATTAAAATGCATTTCTGGTATAAATAACTTTTATTTTTAAGAACTTTTTTTTTTGGATGCCTTAAAACTTTGGATAAACTTTATTTTTAAGAGATAATTCAAGGTTGACTGATTACAGTTATTTCTGAAATCAATTTTTCTTTTTTGACTAACTTACTTAAAATTACTAATTAGTAATTAGTGGCTTAAAATTATCAAATTCACTTTATGCAGAGTTCAGCTTTCTATTTGTATCGTCATCCAAGTCTTTTTCCCTTGGATTTAAAAGAATTTCATTTTTTTTTTAAAGACTCACTAAGCCAAAATGGAGAACTTTGGTTTGTTGACTCTTGAATTTGAAAATTGAGAATTGAAGTTTCCTGACTAGAACCTGCAGCAAAATCGGTCAACCCTAAAAACCGATTCCTCAAAAATAAAAGTTATGGGGTAACCAAAAAAAGAAATTACTTTTAAGGAGAAAAACTATAAGTATAAATCGATGGTTAAGCGCACAAAAGTGATAAGCGCTGTTTTGACGAAAATGGTTTAATTTCATTTTCCAACACATCAAGTTATAATTTATATTGCGTAAAATTATTGTAAGTGAATTCTCATCGGAAGCTGATCAGTACAAGGCTAAAATTTGTGTTTTGTACTTAAATGCATTGAAATCAGCGTTCCTGAACATTTCAAAATGTTCACTTATCACTTTTGTGAGCTTAACCATCGAAATAATAGTTATTCATAAGGGACCTTTATGGTTTGAAATTTCTCAACCTTTTGTCCCATGAAATATAAAATAAAAAATATTTTCGATACCTGCTTTAAGAGATATTTTAAAAATAACAAGTTTTCAGGTAAATATGATAAATTCATTTGTTAACTAGGTTATATACTCTCTTGCGCTCTCTTAAGCGTAACATTTCTTTTGTGGTTTTAGACTCGGCTCCAGTTCAGTAACCATCAAATGGTCAAAATCTGTATTTAATGCTGACTAAACGCACCAGCTTCGAAAGAAGATCACTCTGCCAAGCCATGAACAACGACGTCATCGTCGTTGAGTGCTGTAATCAAACCGTAATCTCTGCATTAAGGCACACGCCATTTTCAACATCAAAGTAAGCCGACAAATTTTCTGTGGTTGCGCGCAAAGAAGATCAAGCAATGCCGCCTCTGCTGACGCAGACTGCAGAAAATAATGTACCTGAGCTGAGCTCCGTCTTGCTGCGGCAGATATAAACAGAGAGGAAAATTAATGAGGTGAACGTAAGAGCTTGGTAGAGTGGGGAACGTCCATGTATTGAAACAGTATTAAAGAGAGTATCATAATAATAAAATGCATTTGTTGTTGTTATGGGAGAATATTCTTTAAGTACTATCATTTTATACAATTGATACGTTTGATAAAAGAATCGTGGTTGGACATTTATATTTAACATTCACTGGAATACTTGATGCGACCATGGGGGTGGTGTAGCATTCAGGGTGTATATAATGTGTGGAACATGGTGCAACAAACAATGCACTGTGATCAATGGGTCCACTCACAACCTTATATGTTTTGGTCATTATTTCTGATAACAAAAAGCCCCGATTTTAGTATATAAAAGGAAGCTATATTAAATATGTATATTATTATTTTTTGTAAATTTATTTATTCAGTGCTAATAAACAGTGACTCAAAAAAGTTTAGGTACTGAGCTATTCTCAAAGTTTGTATCTAAATAATCTTTTTCCACCTAACGAAAAAAAAACATTATGGCATCATTTGAAAATTGAAAGTTTTTTTTATTATTCACTGCAAAAATATTTAATTTTTCATTTTTGTTTTATGTATTATGTTATTCAAAAACAAAATAAGTTACAATTTTACATAAAAAAAGTTTAGGCACATGTGTAAAAATTTTTATTTATTTTTGGTTCTCATACATTTCGTTTTTTGTTAGGCCTCCTTTGGCTTGAATAACTGCCTGTAAGCACCTTTGCATACTCCCAACTAGGTTTGATGTCTGTTCGGGTGTTATATTTTCCCATTCTTGGCGAAGGGCCTCCTTTAGTGAATTTTTTGATGATATGCGATGGCTCCGAATTTTTTTCTCCAATAATTGCCAAATATGTTCAAAAGCATTCATATCTGGCGACTGTGGAGGTGTTTTGAGCTGTCGGCAATGGTAAATAAGTCATTCCGGCACGAGGTACGAAGCATGTTTCGGGTCGTTATCTTGCTGGAACAAAAATGGCTTCCATTCATGTCCAACTTTTCAACACTAACAAACTAATTTTCTTTCAAAATATTCAAATAAGATCATTTATTAATTTTTCATCTATATAGACAAGATTTCCCACTCCAGAAGCCACCATACACCCCCACACCATGACATTACCACCGCCGTGCTTGACTGTTTTAATTACGTTTTTTTCTTGGAGCTCATTGTTTGGTTTCCGCCAAACTTTTTGTGCACCATCAGATCCAAAAAGGTTGAACTTCGATTCATCTCTAAATAATTCACTGTTCCAGAATGATTCTATGCTCTATGTAGAGTATTGCGAACTGTTTGGAGATCGAAGTTTTTATTGAAACTTGGCTGTATTTCATTGAATAATTTTAGAGCCGAAATCTTAGGATTTTGGGCCACTTCAGCTACTGTTAATATTTTTGGACGTCCAGATCTGCTTTCACGGTCTAATTTTCCCGTATTTATGTAATGTTTTATAAAGTTGCGCACATTTGTATAGGGCCTCTGCACTATATCACCAATTTCGCTATAAGATTTAAGCTGCACATGAAGGTTTATAATATCTTTTCGAACATCTACCGGAATTTCTGTACGACTGCTCATTTTGCTCATTCAATCGAGACATCAAGATCACCACTAACTTAAATCAGTTGACATTTGGATGGCTGTGCAATAATCATGTGCACAAAACGAAATCGATCAAAGAGAACTTATAGATTACCGTTATATTTGCAAAAACAAGATACACATACAGCCTGTGCCTAAAATTTTTTCATATGCATGTTTTGTTCTTCCGTTTATATTTTGAGTAGTATTTGAGTGTATAGTATAAAGGATTTTTGTGTATTTCAATTAAAATTCACCTAATGATACTAACTGCATCAAAAAGTTGGAAAAAGTAGTGGCTTTTAAATATTAAAGCAAAGCTCTTCTCAGAAAAATTGACTGTGCGTAAACTTTTTTGATTCACTGTATATAGCTAAATCTCATTGTATCTGTGTGTACTAGAAATCTGTAACGTATAGCTTTTTGCGACTCTGAGTATATAAAAAAAAAACAAGTACAAAAACCTACTTGACCCTTAGCGCACGCAACTCGACTGATACTTCCTTTTACGAAGCTACAATGCGCGGCTCAAATAAATATGAGTTTCCTAAATCATGAGTCGGATCAGGTAAAGGTCGAGTTCCTTCGGTTCATAAATACTTATGGTTATTGTCGTCTTGCTGATACTCATACTACTTACCAAGGTTGATTTACAAGGTTCTTGTAAGGGAGAGAGCGAGTACCCATAATTGTTAAATCGAAGTTGACAGCTCATAGAAAATCTGCAATTGCTCTCTTTTATCATTCGTTTTTCTATCTTAGTCATTAGCAAAATTGGCTGGTTTTCAATCAGCCCTGCGACAACCTTATTAATCACACTAGCTACTTACCAAAGTACTCATAATCGACACAAACACCCGAATCATTCGCCTGTTTCTGCCACAAATAATGAAACATAGCGCAGTAGAGCGCAGCAGTGAAAAATGAGCGAGTTAATTAATCGTATTTGTTTTGTGCTATTTTTTCCTGATCACTTAGATAGCAACAGAAAAACACGTGTTCTTTGTTTTTATCTTGAGCTGTGCAAATTACGCACAAGCAAACGTAATAAGCAAACGTTGGTGTAATGAGCAGTCTTTAGTCTACTTCTTACTACTACTTTAGTTTACTTCAACCAAACTATGCACTAAGCCAGTGGTGTCCAACCGGTAGTTCACGGGCGCCTGGTAGCTCGCGACCGTATTTTTAGGCGCCCGCAAACAAAATGATACGCAGAAGAATATTAACCATAGATATGGCGATTTGTACAAGCATGCTTATAACATGCTCAAACCGACTAAGTTTAACATGTTAAACAAAAATGAGATTTTAATTTAACACGATCGTTCACAATGCCTGAACTAGTATCAAATTGACAGCGACAGAAACATGTCATGCACGACAGAGCAATACAAACCAGATTTTAAGAAGTTATCTGAAAATGTGTAGTGTCAAGTATCACATCAAATATAATTCTGTATTCGCTTTTATTAAGCGAATGTGCTTTATATGTGTCTGTATGTAGTTTACTTTATTTATCTGTAAACATTTTATAATAAATAGGCTGAAGTGGGGTGATGTGTAACACGTTTTTATTTACCCCAATAAAAGCGTTAAGAAATTTAATTATTGATTGATTTAAAGGCTTATTTCTTGCAGAATAACGAATTCGAAGATTTTTATGGTTGTTGAATATTTTGGGAAACGGATGAAGTAGAACAAAAAGTTAAAATATTGCTTTTTAGCCCTTTTTCAAATAGGTGGGGTGATGTGTAACAGCAATAAATTTTTTGCTTACATGGAACTTTAATATTTTATGTTTATTTTGATTTTTTATGTTTAGTAAAAGTATTATGATAAAAACTTATTGAAATAATAGCAATATCTCGTTAATCGGTCTTAATCTCAATTTACACACACATACGTATATGAATATTATTAATTGTAAAAAAAATTTTATATCAAATGCAAAATGAATAAATGTGGGAAACATCTATGCATATCGGAGTGACAATTTGCACAATTAAAATGGCTGGTTCGGTGCTTCAGACAGCTGATATGATACGCTTACATTTGTTGCATTCAAGTTCAAAAATCTCGATCTTCTTCGGATGACGACGAAAAGCGTCGGATTTGCAACCGAGCACCTGGACCTTTCTTTGTTGTTTCTTTGAATTTTGGTCTTGGCTGAATAGTATGAACTGGGCCGATTTCGTTTTATTTTGCATGAACAGATGCCGTTGATGTGGATGGCATTTCAGAATTTTACGTTGTTACCTCTTCAATGGCAATTATAATGTGTGTAATGTGTTACACATCACCCCACTGTGAGTGTTACACATCATCCCAATGAAAACTTTTTTATCAATGGTACTTTAACACAATGTGAAAAATTGCAAGATAATTTTTTCTTATATTTAAAGATATTAAACACTAGAATATTTAACATTTACTCACTTTTAAAATCTGGTGAAAATTTTATCCAAACACTATTTTTAGTTAATTAAAAAACAAAAGCTTTTCGCCAAATATTTGTTAAAGTTTATTAAGAACTCTAATCAAATGTATGTCTGCATACTTCCAACACTTACGATAAACTTGATGCTGTCAAAAGGAATATATCACAGTTATTCATTCACTCATATGTCAACATTTTGTACTAAAAATTGCAGTGTTAAACATCACCCTACGATACACATTAACCCACATCACACTACATATTTTTTTAAGAATCGGTGACCGCGAAGCATGGTCATGGTTTCAAAGTAGCCCTTAGTACAAATTCGGTTGGACACCACTGCACTAAACCAAAGAATTTGGTTAAATGAGCAGCTTAGAAGAGCTTTTGGTATTAAACAAGAGGGCGTGGCACTTTAGTATCATTCAAACTCCTACATCGTTTGTCCGACTTCAACCAAATTTTTCATGTATATTCCTTTGAATAGTGAACAGTCTGTAGTTGAAAAAAGTGGGATCCATTAAATTAGAAGGCATGCCACTTTAATTTAAACTGAACTCCTTCTACACTGACTTTACCAGACTTTAACCAGATTTTGCAGATATATTCTTTGGAATAATGAACAGTACGTAGTCTAGTAAAGTGGGTTGGGATAAGTAAGGAGCGTGTCATTTAAATTTTAATTGAACTCATTCTACCTCTTTTGTCCGATTTCAACCAAGCTTTGCACATGCTATAGTTATTCTTTAGTATAATGAGCAAATGCAAGCTGGGGTAGACAAAAAAGAGAGGCACTTTTATTTTAAAATTTCATCTCAATAAATATCGACACCACGCTAATAATATTTGGCATAGAGGTAATAAGGGTATCTTCCAATTACCCGAGATTGCTGTACCGGATATTTTCGTGAAAAATGGAAAACTTATCGGTATATGTAAAGATAACTAATTAAATTAGGGAAAGAATATAAATTTTTAAGAACTATTTGGGTCAAATTATATAAATTCAAGAGGTCTGATCAACCTAACTTTATGGTTATGAAGTGTTCATTGTGTGTCCACTCTAAAATAACGATAGAGGACATGGCTATTTATTTTGCGTGTAGGCTGGGTATGGCCCACAAAAGATTAAAAACTGGATACTTATATCTGACCATGAAATCACACTAGCTCTTCAAGTTGGTGGTTCCACAAAGGGTAATATTTCAATAGGTAATATCATGTGGAGAACTATCCTCTTTTTATTCTTCTTTATATCCTTTCGATTAGGTTGGTTAAAAGTCGTTGAAATTTTTGACTTGCTTACTGTGCCGCGAAGCAAGATTTTATAATTCCTTTACTTATCCAGCTGGTTCGAACAAGATTATTTTCCAAAAATACTATATTTTTGGTTAATCTTTTAAGCCAACCGCTGTGATTGGCTAAACTTTTTGTCAATTTTTGATCTTCCTCATTATGTACATTGAAAGAAAACCACTGGAACTAAAGAACTCTTTCAAGTGATCTAAATATTTACCTCACCTGAATCCATAGCACATCCTTGAAAAAACGCTCTCAGGAAGTTATACAAAAAATTGCTGTTTTTCTTTATAGGAATGTATATCTTACCGTTCCAGAAGTACTTGACCCACAAATAGAGAAAAAAAAATCTCTCAGTCTCTTAAAATTAGAAATCGGCTCTTGGTGGCGGCTAGCTTCAAAAGGAACCAGAGCACCACCACCATATTTTGTATGACAACAATTCCAAGTGTTAAGTGGACTGTGAATATGAAATGAAGTAAAAGTAAAGACAGTAAAAGAAAAGCATGAAGCAAGAAAAGAGGTTTGCCGTCAAATGATTGCTGTTTGTGAGCAACAAGCAGGCTGCACAGCCGCCAAGTACCAGACACAGACAAGCTGTTCGAACGTTGGTATGGAAAAAAAACTAAATCAACACAACAACATCGATGAGTGTCTTCGTCCCGCACTCATAATCAATGCATGAACGGCAGCGTATTACGGTAGCAAGTTAAACGTAAATTGCTTTTAACATGGTTTTTACAACCTTAACATCTTCGAGTCCAACTTCGTTTGGTATACGTATATTAGCTGGTAGCCCCGCTATGGAGGCAGCAGCTGAAAAATCATCATGATCAGCAACAACAACATTTTGAACAGTAGCAGCAGGAAAACTACATTGTTGTTGTTTAACTACAGGTAGATCAATTCACCATGCCATGCCGTTATATGCACAGACAGCGCGCGAAAACAACTGATTTGCCGATTTAAGTTAGTCAGTCAGTCAGTCAGTCAGTCAGTTAGTTAGTTAGTCGATTAGGTAGTCGGTGGTGGTACAGTGTGGTGTTTGCCGCCTCTCGTCCACTGCGAATTGGTTCCACTCATATTTTAAATTTAACACGCTGTTGCATGGAAATTGATTACTTTTGAGCGTGCTGGTTGTCGTATTTTCGTCCTCCTCATCATCATCATCAGCACCATCATCACCATCATCATCACCACCATCAACATTTAAAGCCTGTCCAGCCCTACTCAAAGCGGAGAATATGAACGATGCGGAACAGTAGCGTAGCGTAGTTCTTTTTTTTTGTTCTTCTTACGAATAAGTTAACGTTGATAGTTATTCTGCCATTCGAGGTTTATATTCTTTCCTTACGATCAACTTCATTGTTGAGCGTGAAATTTGAAGGAAACAAATTGTTGCTACTGAGTTGCAGGGTAGCTACTAAGGGAATCAATCCACTTTGGTTGTTTCAGGGTTTTTTTTTTTACTATGGATTACTTAAATTTAGGGAAATTAGTATAGTTTCCAGGAAGCAACAAGAATTCAACCGTAGAAAATAAAAACGGGTGAAGTAAATATTTTACTGTATTGAGTCTAACATTCCTAAATGAGCCTAAGTTCCTTCTTAGCTGTTGAAAAAAATTTTCGTAGCCTACTCCATACAAAGTGACTTTATTTAAACGGTAGTTTCTTAAAATTCTACAAAAATTTTTGTAATAACCTAAAATTTTGCACGTAGATTACATGCAGATTTTAAATTAAAACTCAGACTACGAAATTGTGCAAAATCTACTGAAAACAACGCCTACCTACCATATGAAATGACGTCATCCAAACTAAAGAATCTCTTAAATTTCCACAAAAGTGAATTTTGCTGAATTGGTATATAGTATATAAGAACTGATTTTTAATATGAACTTGGACTATGAAACCTGACAAAATCGAATGCAAACCACGCTTTACTTCCATACAAAGCGAAGTCATCAAAACGTTAAAATTTCCTAAAATTCCACATAAGTGAATTTATTGTTTTGAAAGGCAGCATATACGTATAAGCTCCGATTTTTAATATGAACTCTGACTATAAAGTTTGGCCAAATCTAATGAAAACTCCCCCTACCTCCCGAAATAGAAAAACCTTCATAAGCATCATGAACATTTATGTATGGACTTGCTTTTTTTTTATATAAGCTACAGACCCATTGACAAGGGGAGATTTTAGGTGTTCAAACCACCCTCCCCTCCCCCTCTTAGAGTCCAGAAAGTATAAAGAATTAACACAAATGAGACTTTAAATTCAAAATGTGATTTTTTTAAATAAACTGTGATAATGATGTTAATTTTCTTGAAAACTTCACTTAATTATTGAAAAATGTATTTGGCCAAGTGAAAGATTAACTTTGCTTATAAGAGTCATTATCAATATATTGGAATTCATCTCCATTATAATGTATATAATGTATAATGTATATAATGTATAATGTTTGTATATTAAAAAATCAGTTTCAATGCTTAAAAAGTCCCTGATATTCAGTAAAATATATATATGAAATTATAACTAGAACGAATATAATTTTGTAAATTGAAGAAAATTAACTTGACATTTTTTATGTCATATCAACGCAGCAAACCATAGTTGACGACTATGTCGAAATTCCGACTAATTCGTAACTATTTCGAGCTGCCTTAAAGAAATCGTTACAATTTCGTTACGCAAATATCGGAACAGTTTCACTTTTTATACGAATTTATACAGAATTTCGTTATGCGACTGTTTTTGTACAACATATTAAAATGCTAACAGAGTAAAATTTCCTTTCTTTCGAACTGTCTGAACGACATCGCAACATTTTCGTTAAGACTCGTTACGAAATCGTTACGATATTTCTTTACAAAGCCGTGGCAACTCCATCATACGATTTTTGTTACGATTTCGCAACGAAATCGGAAAGATTTCGAAATATTCTTAACGAAATCGTAACAAACATTTTGCAATCTTTCGTAAAACAGCTTCACCAGGTGAACTTATTAAAAAATGTTTGCATTTTTCATAGCTGATTTTAATTTTGATTTTAATAAAATGCAAGAAATCTGACCTATTTTTACCGTTCACACTAAAATTGTTGATCTAGTAAAATTTAGTCACACACATTTTCACTTTTTGTGCTGATTTTCGGAATAATACTTTTTAAAAGAAATTAAAAATTCTCAATTTGAACCATTTTTCAACAAACCATAGGCAAAAATCAACAAAGTTAGTATTCAAAATTGGTTTGTACAAAAAAATTAAATAAACTCTTCTCATCTCTCTTATAGTCATTTAAAAACAGGCATTAAAAAAAAAAAAAAAAAAAAAAACGAAATGGCCATTTCAGCCCTTGAAAGGACTTTTACCGAGCTTCTTATGATCAATTGTGTTGTGTGTGATGTGAAAAATGTTTGCACACAAATGATCGAGAACTGGACCTACATGTTTTACGCCGACTCCGAACGGCTTATGTTCTCAAGAAGCTTTTCATGGCAGTTTTTACTCTCTGAGGTTTTTGCCATTGTCTGCAGAGAGGTGACGGCTGAACAGAAAAATTAATTCAATTGAAAAATATTCTGTGTCAGATGGAGGATTCGAACCTGGGTTCTTTGGCGTAAGAGTCACACACTCTACCCACTACGCCACGGCCGCCACTAACAGGCATATTCAGTCTTAAAAGAAAACGGATTTGCTTAAAAATTTTCATAAATTTTCTTTCAGTTATTACTAGTATCTTCTTATAGTTTTATTTTAAAAAACCCCCCTTCCCCCCCTAGGATAAATCCTTACTACGTTCCAGATAAGCTACATTAAATAATATAAGCTTATCAGAAAACTATTTTTGTTGATTGTACATAAACATTTAAAGGCTCCGAATATACTTCAATACGCCCGTGTTGGGGTATTTTAGCTTCGACTCTATCAAAGATCATTGCATATAATGCATTTAGTTTTTGTTAATCGAACAAGATTAATCGAGGATATTATTGTCGTTAAAAAAACAAAAATGTTTTTTTTTTTTGGTTCTGAACACTGATTTTGTTCGCAAATTGGAAAAATCTAAGTATACAGCCATAATATCCTCAACTCCCTAATAGCACCCGTTCCATGTTTTTCACCATGTTTTTTTGTGATTTTGTTATACAGTGCTATCAAAGATCATCTCATTGTCGGTAGGATCAATGCAATTCTTTGACACAATTGTACAAATTGTTTCATAAAGAATGGTATAAAATTACACTTGAGTCGTCGTCATACATGCCGTGTATTTCCTTTGAACTGCCATCAGACTGAGCAACAAATATCTTACACCTTAACACATGAAAATATTTTCGAGTTGAAAAGAATTTTGAAAATGCAAATCCGTTGCCTTGTCACACCTTTGCGAAAGCATACAAGTTGCCGCCGTTGCTGCTGGTGCCGCTTTGTCATCCAAAGCAACATGTCACTTGATCGCTTGATCACATGATCACAGAACCAAATGCCGATGATCTACTGAGGATTAATTGTTGTTGTTGAGTTTTTTGTTCGTTTTTTTTGTTTGTTTCATTGTGCTCAAATGAGGTCCTGTCAGAGCGCTCCAAGTACAACATATTTACGTACCTAGACTGTAGCACTATGTACGCTGTACGTTTCTTTGGATCCTCTCAATCACAGTTGAGGATCAATAAAGCTGAGCTTCATTCGTCGTTCGCTTCTTTTGTAGTGCAAAATTAATTTCTGCAGCAGTTGCGACAAGATCGATTGTGAGGAATTCTCGGCATTTGAATGAAATTCATTGTGTTCAGCATGTCACCCTATGCGGCTGATGAAGATGAGGATGTGAATGATTCGATGAGTTCATTTCGAGGAACTACCATATAACTAAGCTGGTGATGATGACGATGTTGGTGGTGGAAATAGTAGTGGTAGCGGTGTTGGCGGCGGCATATATCCTTCAAAAGAAATCGTTTGTGTGTGTTAGCAAAGAGCTTACCACTGCCTCTGTTGTTGTTGTTATTGTTGTTGTTAAGGTGTCACGCAGTGCCACAAACTACATGTGAAATATCGCCGCTCGTTGTTAGTTGTTTTTTTTTGTTTTTTTTGTTTTTGTGATTTTCGTGGGCATTTGTTCAAAAGTGTTGTTCTGTCAAAACATCAACGTCCACTGCCACACACTAACATTCCATTGTTGTTGCACCTTGTTGACTGTCTTGCTAGTTGCCGCCTGTCCGCTCTGACTGCACCCCATGCAGATTTCAACTTGTTTTTATGTGTTTCCATCATGTGGGTCGATGAGTTGCAGTTTTATAAATTGTTTGCTTTTTAATTCGGACAGTGGGACAAATAAGATTGAAGCTTTTGCTTGATACAAGGTTCTGATAATCACGGATCCTGATTAGGGATGGCGATACAAAGATATGGCTCAAAATTGTATCCCAAACTCTTGAAATTTCACTGGAGTACTAAAAAAAGTTAATTATTGCTTAGAGCATAAATTTTAATATATCAGAAATGAAGAGCATTCTGATTTAACTTGTTAAAAATTTATGTTTTTCAAACCTTTTTTTTATTGCGTATGAAAAATAATGGAAAAAATAAGTTTAAGTGTAAAATCAGACCATACAAGAGAGTCTGATCAATAAGAAAGTAAAAAAAAATTTTAAAGTTAATCATGTACAATAGATATTTAGACGATTTCTAAGGTCAAAAGGTCGGAACCAAGTTATCGAATGTCTTCCAATTGTGTTAAAATGGCTTTTGAGAGCCATTTACACACTCTTACTACCCAGCAGTTATTTTGGAGGCAATTGAAAAAGTGGACTAGTTTATTTCTAGGGCAGTTCGAAGTTGCTCTGAGGGCGTTTAGTGTAGAACAGTTCCATTTGCTTTTGCTTTCAAAAGTATTGCTGAAATAAATTGAATGGAATCTGATCACACGTTGTGGTAGAAAACGCGTTGGAGTTGAACAACGTATTGAAAATATGTGTTGGAGTTGAAAACACGTTCTGGCTATTTATTCAAATTTGCTATTTATTAATATTAACAAAAAAGAAATAATCGATAAATTTCTTCTTTAATAAATCTTGTGGATGGAAAAGATCATTCAAACCAGATTTTCAAGACCTTTGCTCCAGAACACTAAATTTTTACTCTTTTAAATAGTTCACTTTAAAACAAGTTAAAAAATAAACACTTTTAGGCTACTACGAAATGTTCCTAATGCAACTAGTTCAAATATGGGGAAAAAGACGTATTTATGGTTAGTATTGTCTTTTATATGACATCAATCTTTAAAAAGCGTCAGTTCATTTAATGTTAAGGATATCGTAGCGGAACTAGTACTGGTCCTCTTTGGAACTAGTTCAAAGCTGTTTAAAATCTGCTGGGTAGTTTTTCAATTTCTAGATTGGTAACTTTGGAGTAACCAGCGCTGGGTTGTAATGATTTCTTTTGGAATTAATTCCGCCTTAATTCCAATTGCTTGGAATTAGGAATTGGTAATTTGTCATCTCAATTCCTCAGGATTGGAATTAGAAAAAAATTGTCAACTCCACTCCAGGAATTGTAATTGGTAAGTGAACATCTCAATTCCTCAGGAATGGAATTGGAAAAAAAATCGTCATTTCCATTACGGAATTATAACTGGTAATTGAATTTATCAATTCCACAGGAATGGAATTGGAAAAAATAGTCAATTCCATTATGGAATTGTAATTGGTAATTGAACATCTGAATTCCTCAATGGAATTCCGTAATGGAATTGACCATTTTTTACAATTTTATTTCTGTGGTATTGAAAAATTCAATTACCAATTACAATTCCGTAGTGGAATTGACCATTTTTTCCAATTCCATTCCTGAAGAATTGAAAAATTCAATTGCCAATTACAATGCCTGTAATGGAATTGACGATTTTTTGAAATTTGAAATTTTTAAATTGAGTTGACCAATTACCAATTCCTAATTCCAAGGAATTGGAATTGAAAAGTAATGAATACTTTTTGGCCCAGCTCTGGGAGTAACATATAAAATATATCCAATCAGATTAGTATTTCAGATCAATATGTAATCATTATTCAATAGTCGTTTTTTTCCGAACTCAAAAATATTCAATAACTACAAATCAAAATAAATCAAAATTACTTACAAAAATGAGAAACTTCCTTTCATACGTCCGCCCCCAAGTACAGGGAGGCTCCTCGTTAGAGGAGCGAAGTGCTTCGAAAAAACTTTTAACAAGGCAAACAACACAAGTTAGCACACAATAATGTGAAATATATCTTCACAAGTATACCCTTTGAAGTATTACCCAGGGAGAAGAGAATAATATGTCCGTTCGTAAATTCAGAGAGGCTCCTCATTAAGATGCTTTAGGAAAACTTCTAGCAAGGCAAGCTAGAGTAACACAAGAGTATGTGTTATACTCGCCCAAATACAATTTGAAACTTGCTTTCACACGTATCATGGTTGAATTATAAAGATGTCGCAAGGGTAAGAACGAGTATTCATAATTGTTAAATCGAAGTTAACAGCTCATAGAAAATCTGCGGCTGATTTTGACAATTATAGGTACTGAGTAGAGAGTGCGATCAGCCCTGCGGCAACCTTATAATTCAACCATGACACCTATAGTGCAAAAATTATTGAGGGAGAATAATATTTCTGCTCACAAGCTCAGAGAGACTCTTCATTAAGATGCTTCCAGGAGATTGTTGCGAGGCAAGCAACAAATTCTCGTGTACAAAAATTTTAAACTTGACTTCACAAGCTCTGTCGATGTCTCATCGAAGAAGGAAATTTAAAACCTGTATTCGCTTAGTTATAAGTTATAACGAAACATGCCTTCACAAGTATCTTTGAAGAACTTTCGAGGGAGAAGAGAATGTCCGCTCACAAGTTAAGAGAGGCTCCTCGTTAATGTGCTTCCGAAAAACTTCTAGCAAGGCCACCAACACAAGCTCATTCACAAAAATTTGAAACTTGCTCTCATAAGTACAGTCGAAGTATTATCGAGTGAGTATAATATTTTCGCTTACAAGCTTAAAACTCCTCGTTGAGGTGCTTTCAGAAGCGTGTTGCGAAGCAAGCAACTAAACTTTGCTTATAAAAATTTTAAACTTGCCTTTACTAGAATTTTCGAAGTTTAGTCGAGGGCAAAAATGTTCTTAGAAGAAACACAAAATTCTTAGAATTTATATAGAGGTGCAATTCTCTAAGAATATCGAAAATGGAACCTGTTGGAAAGAAAGAGTGGAGGGAGGGGGGGGAGGGATATAGGTTTCAAATTTTCAAAAATCGATATTTTTTTTTGTCTTTTGTTATAGTTAAGCATGTAAAGATTATAGTCCCAAAATTTAAAGCGAATCAGAGATTAAAAATCTCAAAACTATTGAATAACTAGTCCCCTATGCTGTACCTCCGAAAGCTGCGGGCTTTTTAAAAAAAAAAATTTAAACGAGTTTTTCTCAAAACCAGTTTTTAAAAGACCGTGCTCACTGCCATTAAAAAATTACATTACTTATTAATTTTGTACTTGGTACATGCTTTCTTTATATCTTCCTCAACAAAAAATTAAAAAATTTTTTTTTTAAATTAAGAGGTTTTCACTTACTATTGTGGATTTTTTCGTCAAAAATAGGAATTTTGATTTCAAATGACCACCAAACAAATATAAAAATGAAAGAAATAATAATCAGGGAAAGTTAAGCCGGTATGATACTTCATTTTTTCTGCTCAATTTTTGTCATTGAAAATGAAAACTAGATCAGTTCAAATAGTACGAATGCATGGATTCAATTGGTGTGAGTGAGTACGCATATAATACGAGTTGGAGAAAAATTTGTAGGACGGACTGTATTCTTTTTTGCATTTTTTTTTTGACATTTCTTTCAATTCGTTCTTCGTTAAGTTTCGATCAAATATTTACTGTGCTGTTAATAGTTAATTTGACATTTTTAGAGTAAATAAAACTATTTAAGATAAATGTATGCAGCATTGAAAATGATGTGTGTAGCTAATATTAATTTATTAAATGCAGCTGCTCTTAAAAACACCAGAAATAAAAAAGTAACAATGTTTATCCTTTTCTTAGAAATTTTGTCTGTCCTGCCCACGCGGCACTTGTTTTCAGATTTTAAAATTGGACAAAAAAAAAACGAAGTATCATACGGGCTTTAGGAGGAGGATTTGATAGTACTTCGATTAAATTTGAATGTTCTTTGATTTCAGATAATTTTCAGCTGAGATACAGTGAACACCGCAAATTGTCTTTATCAAGAATAAAAGTCAAAAACAATTTTTGTTACAGGCTAGTTTGAAAAATATCATTTCATTTCAAAACAAAACATTTATAAAGTTGTTATTTTATCTAAGGCATATAAAGATATATATATATACAACAATATCCGAAGTCAAGCCGCAAGGCTTTGAATGCACTATTTAAGTAAATATCTCCAAAAATCAGCAAAATAACAACGCTACTCAACGTTAAAAAATATATTTATTATATATTAAAATGATATTCTACTTAAATAACATAAAATCTAGGCACACTTATTTGTAAATAAATTGTATTTTTTATATCTTTTAGAATTTTCTCTATATCTTTACGATACTTACTATCTCTTTTTTATAATTTTACTATCTTTACAAAAGATTTTTTTCGTCGAAAGCTCCAGGGCCACACGTTTTATCGTGGTCTGATTGAAAACAATTTTATATATCACTCTTGCTGGTAAATTAAAAAAAAAATGGCGAGGCTTTCATATTTGAAACTTCAGAAATAACTTTTAGCTTAATATAGAGTTTATATTAAAGATTCATCCATTTTAATTCAATTCAATTTTATAAATTCATAAATTTATTTTTTACTACAGTTTGATCAATTTGCTCCACAGTTTTTGTCGTATGCAGCAGTTAAATACGTTAAAATTCTGTTATCGTTTCTAGCGAAATCTCGGTTGTTATCAATACGTAGTCAGACACAAGCCTGATGAGTCTACCACAAGCAGCATTTTCGATCTGATTGGGCGGCAAATGATGATGTCTCCATGATGAAGAATTTCACAGAATTAGGCCTACTTCACTACAGCACTTTGTGGACTGGTGGCAAAGATTTTTAAACGGAAATCGTTGAACAATAAATTGGAGACACAAAAGAGCTACGCTGCAGCAGATATGAAAAAATTTCAAACTAAATCCAAGCTTGTACTGGAGATCAAAGCAACCACTCTGATCGATCCTGCCAAGTGATTTCCGCCCAGCCTAAAGAGATTCTTAGCGCATGATTTACGATCGTGTGTTATTCGTGCTTATGTGAGATCGCACAATATCCCGTCGTGATTTGTTTACATTGAATGAAATAAATTTTCATTCAGCAATGTAGCGCGTACGCATGCGTGTTATATGTGGAGGAGCGGCAAAACATTTGATATGTCTTAACGAGGCTCGAACTGCAAGAAAAAAGACGGCAAGAATCGCAATCAATTTTAATATTTATAGTATTTTTGGACTTTATTTTTGTAATTTGTGACAGTTCCCTATAAAGCAAAGATCGTGGCGACCACCGACGTTGCAGATAGGCCAAAGAAAATAGCAAGGTTTTTGTAAAAATGGGCAATGCTATTGCAAGTTATTTCTCAAAGAAATTAACTAATTTATAGTTAAGTTCAAATTCATTCAATAACTGTCATTAATAAAACGAATGCCTATAATTGTTGTTATTATTGTTTGCTCTAATTGCTCCGATTCTGATCAAAAGCACCGCCGCACCGATTGCATCGTTTTATTTTGCCAAACTGACTAAACAAACCGGACTTCCAATAGCTTCACGTTCGTTGGCTTTTTTAAAATTTTGTCACAGACAGTTTTTTAATTAAATGAAAATTAAAACAACATCTTAATACCGGTTAACGGCTTTCGTTTGACTCTATGATATGATTAAAAAAAATCGTATTTTTTATTTATTTCGACTACTGGTCTTACTCGCATTTCGTATTTTGCATATTTAATAAATTGTAAATTTGAATTAATTTTTTATGCAAATATTTATGAAGCCTTAAGTTTGGCCAAAAAAATATGGAAATATTTTTTGGAGATCTACTCGTATGTTTCTGATTTCGTTGCGGCTAAATCGATTGATCGGCAGACACGAAAGATGTCATTAGGCGATAGTTTTGTTGTGATTACAAAAAGTTGACGCTAAAAAGATATCTTGTAAGGGTTTCGTTAAGGAACATTTTTAACATTCTAACAAGCAACAGTCTTTTTCAATGTAATTTTGATGTTTTAATTTTTTCCGAAACCGATGTTCTTGAGTTATTTGATTACTCCCAATGAAAAAACTAAAAAAAAAAAACAAAATGAATTAACTCCCAAAAATGTTTCATACATTTTTCGGAGTTATTTAATTTTCAATAACTTCCAAAAAATTTTGGAGTTATATCGTTTTTATTAGGAATTGTTTCACTTTCTTATGAAATAACTCCTTACATAATAATTATGTAATAACTCAAAAAAAAAAAAAATGAATGAAATAAGTTCTAAAATATTTGGTTGAGAATTGTTTCATTTAACTTGGGAGTTATTTCATTTCTTTTGGGAATTGTTTTATTTCTCTTGGGAGTTATTTCATTTAAGTTGGGAGCTATTTTACTTGCTTGATGAATGTTAACATACATTCAAGGTTAAAACTGCAACCAGTGCTGCCGAGCGTGCTACAATAACAGTAATTTCGTAAACAGTAAACAGTAATCGCGTGATTTTAAATAACAATTTTTAATTTTCAAAACTTTTTTCGGTAGGTTTATAGGGAAAAAGCACCGCAGTTGAAAAATTCCAAACATAAATTGCGATAAATGAACGTATATGTTGAATTTTTATTTTTACTTATGTTGCCAGAAAGAGATTTTTGAGAGATTGAGAAACGCAGCTAACAATAAACATAGAGTTCGACTAAAATCAAAATCAAATTGAAAATAACTTCGAATAATTATTGAATTAATTACATACTATTTTTTTACATATTTTATTTAAGACGATATTTTTTTATGAAGATCAAAAGCGACTGGCTAGTTAACTAGAAATTATGCAACTAGTTCTCTTTATACTAGTAAAACAACTGGTCTACAGATAACAACTTATCTAGTAACTCTTTGCCTAGTAAGTTTTGACTAGGTAAGCATCTAGTATTTTTTGTAACTAGTTTTGTTTTAACTAGTGAGTTAACTAGTTAAATTCAAGACTAATATGATTTCCGCTGCAGGAAAGCGTTTAAATGGCTAAAAGACTTAATACACAAACTCACTTTAATGTGAATGCTAAGGTGTGATTACGAAAGCGAAATAGGTAGTCTAAGCCAGCTACGAACATAATTAGCTCGCGAGCTAAAAGCTTTTTCAAAAATGTATACGTATATAAATTCTTCCGCTGCAAAAAAGCTTTCAGTCTTCAGGCAGATAAGGTCACGTCGCTTTGTTCGCTGGTTTTCAAAATAATTACGTTATGTTTGTACACCGAAAAGAATAAAATAAGGAAGCGATGCGTAGTACTGTTATATTTGTTTACATTTGATACTTAAGAAACGCAGCGTTTTATATTCATCTATGAAAGCATTTTTTATAGTCTGCGAGCTTAAATAGTTTATTTTATTTATATTTTGCTTACAGTAAATTTTCTCTAATGCCCGTATGATACTTAATTTTTTTGTCCCATTTTAAAATCTGAAAACAAGTGGCGCGTAGGCAGGAGAGACATATTTTGTAAGAAAAGGATAAACGTTGCTCCTTTTTTATATCTGGTGTTTTTAAGAGCAGCTGCATTAAATGAATTACTATTAGCTACACACATCACTTCCAATTCAGCATACATTTGTATTAAATAGTTTTGTTTACTCTAAAAATGTAAGAAACGGCAAAAAAAAATGCAAAGAAAATACAGTCCGTCCTACAACTTTTTCTCCAATTCGTACCATATCCGTACCCACTCACACCAATTGAATCTATGCATTCGTGCTATTTGAACTGCTCTAGTTATAATTTTCAATGATCAATTTAATTAAGTATCATACGGGCATAAAGAAGGCTTTATTAAAAATGCCGAAAAAATGTTACTAGGTAAAAATTATGAAATAACAATCTAAGTTTCTTATTATTGCTTTTATATATTATTATTATTATTATATGTTTATTATATATTATTATATTATTATTGCAAATAATATTTTATTTATTATTATCTATATTGTGTAAACATATAAATCAGAGCTACACTTCATTAATAAATTACTAAATTATAAAGTGAATTCATGTCACTACAAAATCTATATTCCCAATGCCATAATTATTTTAGAAAAACCTATACAGCGTATACCATTTATAAGGATTTTTCCGGTTTACATGAAACTCCTTAATATCTTACACAATGTGTCAAGAAAAGTTCAAAAAAAGGCGACCTTCATCTTTGAATTATAAAAACTTTCATACTTCGAAATGAAGATCCACCTATGCGATCCTCTTCGACAAGCAAACATTTTCATTTAAAAAATTAATTTAGAAAAAATAGACATTATTATTTATTACATTTGTGAATTATACTTACCTTATTCCTGCCCCTTTTTTTCATTTAACATCAACAAAATTTAAATTTGTATATGGAGGTTTTTGGATATGGTTATTATTTTGGATTTATCTATTCTGATCTATCTTGAACACCAGAGTGGACTGTAGTATAAACTTCTTGAAGAAATAGCGAGAAACTACAAAACCTCTCATTTTCGAGTTCGGCAATTGTTTTGGCGCTATCTCTTTTGCACTATTTCGAAAGCCAGAAAGCACTGCTGTACAAATACTGGCAAAAACTAGAATTTTTTCGATTTGGGGACGATTCACTTTAGTTTTAATACTTTATTTTAGTAAATATATATAAATATATATATATATAAATATGATATTTTTCATAGAGTGAGTAGGTTATTTTCCAAGCATCCTACAAAATGTGGGTACTGGCCCAAATTATATCAGGTTAAAAATTCATAATTCGACTATGCTTTAAACATTTTAAGCATTTTAAGCAAACAATTCCGTATTAAGTTCCACATATTTTACTCGCCCTGAATGCTACACACCCCCGGACGGCACCGGGTATTCCAGCTAGTACTAAATATATATATGTACCTAGTAACATTTTTTCGGCATTTTTAATAAAGTCTTGTTTAGAGAAAATTATCGTAAGACAAAATCCATATAAAATAAACTATTCTAAACATGCAAACTATGAAAGCAACGCTGGCTTACATGAATAAAAAACGCTGTGTTTCTGAAGTATCAAATGTTAATAGATATAACAGAACTACGCATCGCTTCTTTATTTTATTCTTTTCGGCGTACAAACACAATTTGCTTCGATCCTATTTGCTTCGAGTCTGCCTGCAGACTGGAAGCTTTTTTGCAGCGGAATTATTTATATACGTATACATTTTTGAAAAAGCTCTTAGCTCGCGAGCTAATCATGTTCGTAGCTGGTCTTAACACATTTAACACTACAGGAATATTACGGCACAAGGCCAAAAGAGCGCATTTATATATAAGAAAATTTTCATAAATGTTTGCAAGAAAAAATGTTTTTGGATGATTTATACGAAATTTTTCCAAAACGAGTAAAATCATCATCATTTGGAGTAAAAGATCAAATATAAAAATATTTTTTTTTTAATCTATCGGCACGAATATATTTCTTAAGATTTTCTTAACTTTTTCTCATAAACTTTAGATTTTGATGCAAAAGCTTATTCCGTCGAAGTTGTCGGTTTGATTTCAGTTGTATGTATGAGAAAAAGATACGCACAATATTCCTTCTTCAATTTTTGAAAACCTTTTCCAATAAGATTAAAGGCTACTTTTAAAAGTGAAATACCCTTTCACTTTTACCTGTATTCTATCTGATACAAACATATATAAGCTTTGTTAAATAAATTTGCGGCGTCATATTTGTTGATACGCACATAATTAACGACGTGCCACAATTTGAGTAATCGTCTTACGCAACGTTGCGCTACGATTTTTGCTCTACCTTAAGCTGCGTTACCTTTGCATAGCTGGGCTTTTAATTTATAACACTGAATTAAATCTAGCCCATTCGGAAGTGTATCTTCATCACTTGTAAGAGCCTCGTTGTACACCGAGAAAAAAGTTTCTGTTAAATTAACAAAAAATCTAGTATAATTTATAAACTAACTTTGGCAGTTTTCAGCCTACCAAGTTGTTCATTAAAACGCCTAAAGTTTACATGTTTACTGCCAATTTTTATTTGGGCGATAAATTTCCTAAATATTTGGTAATTTATACATTATTTTAGAAAAAAGTTAAGTTTCAACAGGTTTAACTTATTTCCGAGTTTTGCTTTTTTATTTTAATTTTTTTTTTTGGCAGCGAAGCTTTTTACGCCTTGTTTTGTGATTTGCTTGAGTGAAATCGACACGACACTTCTGTTTTCCACACCATTTTTTTTAGAAATTTATAGCTTCTATTGTTGCTTGCGTTTTTTACCACAAAAACATTTAATATAAAATATAAAAATCAATCCATCGCCAACCGTGGGGATTGAACCCACACTCACCGATCAAGAGTTCACTACCATACCCATCGACCCAAACACCTTCGCTACGCAGAGTCATCGATTCAATATTAATTGCAACTGAAGCTATGCTGCAGCACAACACAATAATCTATTAATAGATTTTTGTTGTATGGCTATCAACAGATTATTGTGTATACTGCATCTGTGAATATAACATCTGTTAACATAGTTGCAGTTATATCTAATATTAAATCAATGACCGTGCGTAACAAGGCTGTTTGAATTGCTGTGGGTTAGAGCGATGGGCTATGAGGCTATGAATCGAAATGTCCAAGATTGATTCACACGCCTGGAATGTTAACTTGTTCGAATGCAATCAATGTCAACAAAAACATTAATGAAGACTGGATTGATTTAAATTAGTATATATTTTTTCAGTTTATTTTAATTAGAATTTTAGTTGATAATTTTGTGGTTTTTTATTTTTTTGTACCTTATTATTTTAACATGGATCTCCTTATATTAATGATATTAGTATCTATAATTATATTAATATTTTGTTATATTTTATATTAACAATATTTAAAAAAAAAGTAGTTAGCCGACCTTAGCGTATTTTTTGGACAAATTTTGGGGTTTTTGATCAGCTGTAGTTGACAACACTGGCATACATATGCTATGAATAATCCATTGTGTCTTTTTTTCTTTTAAAGTAAGCTCTCATTAGTTATGAAGAAAGCGGCGCCAAAAAGTAATAAAATTTGCATTTTTGTTATCTTAATTTCAGATGATTTTTACAAAATGTATTAAATGTCGAAAAAGCGAAACATTTCAAGTTTTTATGTTAATTTTATGTTTTTTTTATCGTTTCAAACAAATCAATTAAATATTTGACTTAGTTGACTAAGAAATAAAAAAAAAAATATATATCTTTGGAATTAACTCCAATGTGTCACATCTTCATAATGATTGGTTGACTATTCGATCTTATCAAGTTAAAAAAAAAAACACTCAAATTAGCAGTTATACGTATTTTATCCAAAATGTGCTAATTAGAATATAAAATAAGTTGAACTGTTTATTAGAGATGCGGCTGTTATTGATGATATAATTTTAATAGGCAATTCCGTGGAACAGCGGTGAACTAGTTGATAAGATCGGAGTTCGGGGAAAAGTCATGATTTGGTTTAACGTATTGTTACAATTAAAGTGATCTCTCCAGATAATCTATGAAATAGTATTGGTAGAATCATTTAAATCCTTACCTAGCGCATTGATCGTTCTCTAACAAAAATGTCCTGGTTCATCAAAGTCAATGCAATGTTTATTGTTCTGTTCTCTGCGAGGGGCGAATTGTTCTCTCGAAATTAAACACAGCCATCAACAAAGCTGATCTAATGCTACGCTTCAGTCATGCATCCATCAATTTTGTACGAAATTTTGACGCTGTAGCACTTAAAGCTGCTTATTTCAATCGCCACATATTCCCTGCTCATTACTTTGCGGTGTGACCAAAGCGATTTGTTGCGCCTTGGCAAGGTTAGCGCTGCCTTTGAAGTATGTGGGCACTTTACTGCGGCCAAGATGCGAAAACCCGAATATTATCAAACAGCTAGAATTTTACTCTAAATCTGTCGTCGGTCTTTTACTTTGATCAGCGTCAGAGTCACAGTGCCACAAAATAATCCTCCTGATCCTGCCGCGCGATCCATCTTTCAATCTTTCAATCTTTCACTCTCTTTTGCCCTCTTTGTGTAGCCCTACACCGATGATGAACGATGTCAAGGGACTTTTCTTTGTTCATACAATTAAAATGAAGCGTATAATTCTTGAGCTGAACCTACTTTGCGTTCGGCACTTTGAGGCCGATTGTCGGCGGCGGCAGCGTTGGCTTATATTTAGTCACCTGCACTCTACTCAAGAGTCGGCAGGAACTTGTGATCTGCATACCTTTAATTTGTATGCTCTGTCATTGTTTCTCTTCTCTAAAAAATATCTCTTTCTCAATTTTTGTGCTTCTTTGTTACGCATCGAAGGCGTAGATGGTTTCCTTGCCTCACCGTAGTAACGTAACTGAATCCTATCGGAGGATTTCTTTTGTCACACTTCGCGCTTTTGTCACACGCTGTCAATGGCATTCGGAACAATGTTTTCGGCAAAATCCTTTGTTGGTGCGCACAGGTGGTGCTCATTCGATCCGCTGCGGTTGACAAGTTATGCTTTTTGGTTCTCGATGCGGTTTTTTCTTAAGATCATTTCTACGGACTTGGATTGTGTTTGCATTGTTATCGTGATGGGACTATAAAGTGATGTTTAAACAAAGAAATAGGATTGAGGATTTAGCAAACAAAGAAAAAAAAACCAAAAAAAAAAAGCAGATAACTGTTCCTTTCATCTGAGACAAATTGTAGTTAAATAAACTTATTTTCGGCTTTTGAAAAAAAAAAGAATAATACTCATTATAATAAAATATAATAGGGTAATGCTGAAAAACCTGTAAAAGAACCAGATGAGAAATATTGCAAGCTGGTTTTGGTGAACATATAGAATCGAAAAAAAGAAAGCGAAATGGCCATTTCAGCCATTGGAAAGGACCTTGACAGTTTAAATAAAGTCACTTTGTATGGGAGCTAGGCGTGGTTTTCATGCGATTTGGCTAATTTTCAAACTTGATTTTTATTTTTAAGATAGAAGCTTATATTAAGAATTTCATCATGATAGCCAGGGGCGTACCGAGACTATGTTGGTTGGTGTAAGAAAATAAGGTGATTGTGTATTTTTCACCTCTCTTACAAAAATTTTTCCTCTAATTGGTTTTTGTGAAATTTGTTTTTTTTTTGGGATTTTTTTTTATAAAATATTTAATAGAAAAGTGCATAAACAATGGAAAACCATAACAAACAGATAAGGCACTGTGCACTGTGTAATATGCACTGCAGTGACGCCACTTTTTGAATGACCAACTAGGTGAATGGGCGGATAGCTCCCCAGATAGAACTTTCCAATAAGTTTTCCATAACACGTCGCTGCGGTTGAAGTACATAACAGAGACCTGCATCAAGTACTTGAAAAATCAAGCTTTTTCAAGTACTTGAAAAATCGAGCTTCTTCAAGTACTTGAAAATTCACTTGGTTTGAACTTGAAAAAACCAAGCTAAGCAAGCTTCGTATCAAACTAATTAATCGCAAACTGTACTGGTCTGCTGCGCACAAAAACTTGAAGCGCTTGAAATTTTCGAGAAAATACTTGAAAAGATTGATATGTTCGGCAAAAGCTTATAAGCTTGCAAGTATCCAAATAGTTCAAATAGTTCAAATTGAGAAAGCTTGTTGTCTTGGAGATCGCTGATTGCGATTCTGATGTCAGAATAGAAACAAGTGTTTGGACACTAGGGTGGACCGTAACAATACATTTTTTTTGATTTTGACAGATTTTGCCCTTTTTTGCAATCTAAGTCGGATCAATTATTTGGATTCTGATGTTATGAAGATGATGTTCTGAGATAATAATGTTCCATATCGCAAAGGGGAAGCAAAATAGGTAAAATTTAATAATTTTTTGGGAGTTACTATAGGAGGAAGCATTTTTGAGACACACAAATAGAGGGGTTACTATAGGAGGAAGCATTTCTGAGACACACAAATAGAGGGTTCTATCAATCCCCCATTTTGCACATTTTTAGGGGGGGACGTCGAAACACGTGTTTAACTGCCCACTGAAAGTCAAATTGGTTTCTCCCTAAAAATATATCGAATAGGGGTTTAAAATACCCCCAATTTGTGTGTCTCATAAATGCTTCCTTAAATAGGAACCCCCAAAAATTGGTTAGATTTTACCTATTTTGCTTCCCCTTCGAGATATGGAGCAACATAAAATCGAAAGATATCGAAAAATCCTCGAAAAATTCTCGAAAAATCTTCGAAAAAATAGAAAAAGTGCCATATCTCGAAGGTGAAGCAAAATAGGTAAAAATTAACCATTTTTTGGGGCTTTTATGGGGAGAAGCATTTCTGAGACGCACAATTAGAGGGGTATCGCTGCCCCGCTCCCCCATTTTCCACATTTTTATAGGGGAAGTTGAAACACGTGTTTTACTGTCCACTGAAAGTCAAATTGTAAGTCATATACGTGTTTTGGTTTCTCCCTAAAAATATATCGAATAGGGGGGTTAAAAGACCCCCTATTTGTGTGTCTCATAAATGCTTCCTTAAATAGGAACCCCCAAAATTTGGCTAGATTTTACATACATCGATTTATAAGATAATCGAAGATAAATAGATTTTACCGAATCTTCGAAAAAATAGAAAAAGTGCCATATCTCGAAGGGGAAGCAAAAGCAAAATCGAAACACATCAGATTCCAAATAATTGGCCCGATTAACAGCACAATATATTTAAAAACAGAACCACGAAGAAAACATTTTTGAGGACCACCCATATCAGCTACCCATATTTTTCACAAACTATTTTTAAAACTATTTATTTGGGTACACCCTTGTGCCCAACAAATTTTTCTTTAACTATACTTTTCTTAAGCAAGTAAGTTGAGTTAGTTGAAAATTCACAAACAAATTCAAGCTTTTCAATCTCTATGACGTACGTTTCAAGTCTGCTGCCGCTTGTTTTTATCATACTTCGTGTCGTAGATCACGCGTTTATAAATTCGGGCAACAAGCTGACGCCGACGACTTGACTAATTTCAAGTATACTTGAACTTGATTGAAAATTATCAAGTTCAAGCGCGCTTGTATTCATAAACTTAGCAAGTACTTGAAATTGCAAATGAATAGGCTTGTGCAGTTCTCTGGTACATAACACTTAATTCTCAAATTATCACACATTTAATTTGTTATGACTTCACAATTTTGCATCCCCCCTGCGAAAGTTAGATTAAAAAGTTAAAAAAAAGAGATAGATTTTCACGCTCTATTTTGCCTATAAAAAAATATTAGGTTTTTAAATTCAGAGAGATGTTTAAAGGACGAAATTCCGAACAACAAAATGCACTAAGATTCATTGAGATTGAACCAATAAATTTCGAGTTATCCATCGAATCGTTTTAAAAAACTGGTTCGAGGAAATCGCGTTTAAGGTTTTTTGATTTCGAAATTTTGCATATAATTTTAACATTATCGGTTAAAAACACTTACTATTATTTAATCTGCAATGACAGATATCGATTTAAAAACATGTATGTAGGCTATATTCCAGAAACTATAAAACACGCATTAAACAAACAAAAAAATTTGTTTATGAAAACTTTATACGTATATTACACGTTAATAGCCTTAAAAAAATATTAATAAACTTAAAAGTGTGTGCATGTTTATTCTTTTAATTAATACTATATTTAATTTTACATCTACAAAACGATTCTGTGCGTTACCGGTAATAATAATCTTGTTACCAAAATTCGTTACCGGTCTTAATAATCGGTATTCTGTGTAAAGTTCTTTTCTTGCCCGGGATTACTCCAGGGATTTATTTATAAGCCCTGAAAATGCCAGTATTGGAAAAACGCAAATATTGCCATCCCTGTACAATATGTTATCTTGCCGAAAATGTTAAGCGGCCTTAAATGAGTACTAAAGTCTTGATGGGCTTAATGTTATTTAACCTAAACAAGTAAATGTTATTAAGGCATGATTTTAGTGTTATTAACGGACAGCTTTAAAGTTGCTCATTCTGCACATTACACATTTAAAATCTTCTCCATTTAACGGACACTGTAAACTGTGCATTACTGTAAACTGTAAAGTTATAACAGACAGCACAATTTTACTGGTAACTTTATTATGCACTGTCTTACCGACAAGCTGCAAAATTCTTGTTGAAGTTCGTAATGTTGTGTAGCTGTAACTAGTCGACACTAGCTGGCGCTGAAAAGAAATTCCTTTTAAACAGGCAGACTTGGGTGCGACTTCGTTGAGAAAATAGTAGGAAATGAAAGATGTTCTGTTAAACTTAACAGCACATATAAAAAGTGTTGTCAAGAGAATGAAAATAAAGCAGTGGTTCAGAGCCTTGCACGAACATATTCTTAACCGACTTCAAAAAGGATGAGCTTCTCAAGTTCGTCGGTTTCTCTGTTTTTTTTCATATATTTTTTTTTTTTTTAAATGTATGTACATCGGTAACTCCTAAACCATATGCCAGATTGCCATAATTTTTGGTGAGCAGATAGATATCATAAGCATGGAGGTGTCCGTAAAAAAGTGGGCGGTATTCGAGAACTGGGCGTGGCAATACTAGATCTCGCAATACTAGATACTACTGTCTCGAATAATATTGACACTAGGGTACTGCAAGTTAGTGTAGGGGTAGGCACAGTTATTAAAAATTACCGTCAAGAAAATGGGTGTTATTCGACAAATGGGCGTGGCAATATTAGAAAAACAGTGTATCTTGAATAATTTTGAGACTAGTGTATTGCACTTTAGTATAGGGGTAGGCATTATTATTACAAACTATGGTCAAGAAAGTGGGCGTTATTCGACAAATGGGCGTGGCAATATTAGAAAAACACTGTATATCAAATAATATTGACACAAGGGCACTGCAATTTAGTGTAGAGGAAGACACAGTTAATACAAATTACGGTCAAGAAAATGGACGTTATTTGATAAATGGGCGTGGAAATATTAGAAAAAGAGTGTATCTCGATTAATATTGACACTATGGTACTGCAATTTCGTATAGGGGTAGACATTATTAGTACAAATTACGGTCAATAAAGTGGGCGGTATTCGACAACTGGGCGTGGCAATATTAGAAAAACACTATATCTCGAAGAATATTGACCCTAGGGTAATAAAACTCGTTACAAGAATAGGTATAATAATTTCAAAACACGTGACATCTAATTTAAATTTAAGAGACAGATATTTGAAATAACCAACAAACTTTCAGAATTTAATAGAACAATTTTTTTAAGGACAATTGTATTTATGTAGTTTATACACTTTTCCGAAAATGTATCATATTCTCTTAAAAGAAAGAAATAAAAACTTTTTTAAAAAAAAAATGAAACCGACTGCAAAATCAGTACAAAGTAAAAAATAATTTTAAAATATTCCCTTTAATTTCTTGGTCATATTTGACAAATTTATTTAAACATATAACATTGGAAAACTTTTTATTTTAATTTTTTTCTAATTTGTTTTATTATCATAAAAATATTAATTTCTTTATGAATACAAGTTGAAGTTGGTGCTTCTGATAAAAAGTCTGATTATATTAGCGCCGACCTTAAAAGCTTTTGTAATCATAAAGAAATTAATATTTTTATGATAATAAAACAAATTAGAAAAGAATTAAAATAAAAAGTTTTCCAATATAATAATATGTTTAAATAAATGGTCAAATATGACCAAGAAATTGCAGGGAAAATTTTAAAGTTATTTTTGCTTTGAAGTGATTTTGTAGTCGGTTTTATTTCTTTTTTTCAAATGTTTTTTTATTTGTTCGTTCGGTACGAAGGAACAAAATTTTAATTTCGATTTTCTGCGAACGAACAAACTATTTTCTACGAACGAACATTAATTTTCTGCCAACGAACGAACGAACATTAATTTCTACGAACGAACGAACGAACATAAATTTTCTACGAACAAATGAACGAGCATCAATTTTCTACGAACGAACGAACGAACATCTATTTTCTACGGACGAACGAATATATTAAAAAAACTGACGAAAATAGTTAATTTTGGCCGTAGATGGACTCCTAGAGGGGCTTAATATATGAGCTGGTCCTATTATTTTTTGCCTCTCAACATTTCTTCCGAACACACCTACTCCCTATCTGCCACCCTTCTTTGGGTCTCAATACAAAAAACACAAAAACTGTCGAAAAAAGTTTATATTGACCGTAGACGAGCTCCTAGAGGCGTCAAATATATGAACTGGTCCTATTATTTTTAGCCTCTCAACATTTCTTTCAAGCGCACCTACCCTCTATCTGCCACCCTTCTTTGGGTTTCCATACAAAAAACACAAAAACTGTCGAAAATAGTTTATAACGGCCGTAGCTGGACTCCTAGAGAGGTCAAATATATAAACTGGTCCTATTATTTTTTGCCTATCAACATATCTTTTGAAGACACTTAACCCCTATCTGCTACCCTTCTTCGGGTCACCATACAAAAAATAACAAAAACTGTCGAAAATAGTTTATATCGGCCGTAGATGAACTCCTAGAGGGGTCAAATATATGAGCTAGTCCTATTATTTTTAGACTTTCAACATTTCTTTCCAGCACACCTAGCCTCTATCTACCACCCTTCTTTGGGTTCACATACAAAAAATACAAAAACTGTCGAAAATAGTTTATATCGGCCGAAGCTGGACTCCTAGAGAGGTAAAATATATAAACTGGTCCTATTATTTTTGCCTCTCAGCATATCTTTTGAAGACACTTAACCCCTATCTTCTACCCTTCTTTGGGTCCCCATACAAAAATCACAAAAACTGTCGAAAATAGTTTTTATCGGCCGTAGCTGGACTCCTAGAGAGGTCTAATATATGAGCTGGTTCTATTATTTTTTGCTCCTCAACATTTCCACACCCTTCTTTGGGTCCCCATACAAAAAACATATAACGAACGAACAAACATAAAATTTCTAAGAAAGAACGAACGAACATCTATTTTCTACGATCGAACGAACATCTATTTTCCACGAACAAACGAACAAATTATTTATTTTATTTCTCTACGAACGAACTAACGAACAAATTACTATTATGTTTTTCTACGAACGAATGAACGAACGTTCGTGCAAGGCTCTGCAGGGTCTTAACTGCATCTTTGGCAAAAAAAAAAAAAAAATTATCAAGTGTGATATACTATTTAAAAGCTTGGTCCTTCAGCTTACAGACATTTTTCCAGAAATAACAGAAATATCAAAAATGTTGGGCTTAAACCGGTCAACTCAAGTTAAGACAAGAATAAACTACAAACATGCACATTTTTTATGTCAAAATTTAATATTAAATTAGGTTATGAAGTGATGTTAACTTTTAAAAAGAACGCTATGTTAAAAGTTACAGAACTTTAGAACTTAAAAGTTTAACTGAACCCTTTCCCCCTACCGCATTACTAATATCTTTTCGTGATTTTTTAACATCCCGCCAATATTGAAAAATTTCTTTAATATTGAAAAATTTCTTTAATTTTTCAATTAAAAAAAAAAATTATAACTGTTATATATATTTAGTTTTTATAAATATTTAATTTTCGAAAAGCATCCAATTTGACATGGAATCACTGATATACAAGTCTTGTTTATAAAAACGTATGCTCTTAAATTTTAGTTTATACTGCGAATTTTTGTTGTTATTTGTTATTATTTAAACCTTTCTGTGCGTCTGTTTTACTTCCCAACTCGTTCGCTGTGCTTATATGTGTCTATATTAAATCCTCGAAAAACCATATTAAATATAACTCAGACATAAAATCTTAAAACGCCGATAAACGTGTATCCAAAATCCATTGATAGAAGTCTGTGATAGTATAATGAATTGTATTGTATGACACTTGCTTAACGTTAAGATAGCGTTGAATTTCTGAAAAAGTGATGTGGTGAAAGGACCTTGATGCCATACATCAAAGTCCAAATATAACCTTGTGTCAGGCCCGTAGACAAGGGAGGTGTTTTGGGTGTTAAAACCCTCCTTCCCCCTCCCCTTAGGGTCCAGAAAGTATAAAAAAATAAAATATAATCATTAATATGCCATTTCTTATATGAGCATACTTAATGCTCCTACGTCTCTTTTCAGTACCAGTATTAACAGCAACAGCAACGAGCTTCATATATGGAATAAAGTTCGATACATTCAATTGAGCCTTGTCCATCACTAGTGATTAAAGAATCTATTGCGCTGGAAAGTATTTAATGAAAGTGAGGAAAAAATGTACCTTTTACAATTGTTTTAATTGTGGTTTTCTAAAATTTAAACCATTTGTGTTGCGTTATTCTATTGATTATTTTATTATGCCAAAATACTAAAACGTTGCCACTTAATTAGCTGCAGAAACCGCCATTAAAAAAGGCCAGAAAGGAGGAAAGTAAATCTTTGTTTTTAAGGAATTTTTTCCTTTTATCAATTTCCGTCCTTATTATGGCGCCTTCTTGATATTCTTTAATACTTTGATTCAATGTTACAAAATTAAATGCGAGTAATTATAAAAAGAAGATGACACCGCCGAAGTCGAAGCGGCATTAGAACTACTTTGCTGATGTACCAACCGAGTGCAGCGCTGCCAGAATAGTATAGTGATCAATGTTTGCGGTGTCCATTCTATATTACAATTATTTTATGGTTACAATTTTAGCTAAATCATAATAATGTAATATTTCGTTTGCATTGTACAAAGCGGTCCAATTTCATTTCATTTCAAGTTTTCAAAACATTTAAAATCTATCACCTCTTTCCCTCCCCCCTAATTTTTAATTTTCCTGTTGGTGGTTCGCGTAATCTACGATTTAAGCAGTCTTAGTTGAGCCGTTGGCATTAGTTAGCTTACTTCAAATTGAAAAACGGAGCTTATTGTAAGTTTTGCGTTGTTTAAGCTCTGACGCGGGATCTCAATCTCTTGGGACAACAAAAATTTTTAAAAATAAAATTTTCAAACCTTTTGAATGTTGTCGAAAAAGTCAATTAAAATTAAAAATTTTGCTAAGTGATCTGTTAAAGTTTAGGAGTTGGTTACGGATTTACTTATAAGAAAATGTTAGTCTTCTTATCGTGGAGATTTTTCTAGCAGTTTCTAGAAAATAACGTTTGAAAGGAGTTTGCATTGTAGGTTACATTTCTAATGGTGTGGAAAATTTTTACAAAATTACTGTTTATATACCTTTCCTTGGTGCAAAAATTTACAACATGGGAGTACTACGAGGGGTGCCTTTTATATTTCGGGATTAGAGAACAAAAACAAATATTAATCATCGAAAATCACTTTATTGTTTTTCAAAATATTCTCCATTAAGATCTATACACTTTTGTATGCGTTTGAACCAATTGTCGAAGCACTTTTGCCACTCTGATTGAGGTATCTCCAAAACATGCATTCTGAATGCCGCAACCGCTTCTTCGGGCGTCGAAAATCGTTGTCCACGCAGTTTATTCTTCACGGTTGGGAATAAAAATAAGTCATTCGGTGCCAAGTCAGGACTATACGGCGGATGACCCATCAAACCGAAGTTTTGGGTGCTCAAAAATGCAGTTGTTTGAGCCGATGTGTGAGAGCTCGCATTGTCGTGGTGAAGAGTGATCCGTCTTCGGCGGTTGGTTTTCCTGATTTCTTGGACGACAACTGGCAAACAAATGGTTGTGTACCACTCAGAGTTGACTGTTCTGCGTTGTTCTAGTGGTACGGTTGCGACATGTCCATATTTTCCGAAAAAACAGGCGACCATTTGCTTGAAAGTGCTTCGTGCGCGAACAATTTTTGTTGGATTTGGCTCATCTTGAAACACCCATACAGTCGACTGCTGTTTACTTTCGGGCTCATACGCGTAAATCCACGATTCATCACCTGTCACGATGTCATAGACGTGTTTCGAAGCACCGCGATCGTATTTTTTGAGCATTTCCTTCGACCAATCGACACGAGCCTTTTTTTGAGCGATTGACAAATTGTGTGGGATCCAACGCGAACAAATTTTTTTGACAGTCAAATGTTTATGCAATATTGAATGTATGCTGGTCCCACTTATGCCTAAGGTTGCCTCAATCTCACGATAGGTAACATGACGATCTTGCAATATCAGTTCGCGCACAGCATCAATGGTTTTCGGAACAACAGCTGATTTCGGACGACCTTCACGAAATTCGTCTTGGAGTGAACTACGACCACGATTGAATTCACCATACCATCGATAAACACTGGTCCTTGATGGAGCTTCATCGCCAAAAATTGAATTAAGTTCATCCATGCACTGTTGCTGTGTTAATTCACTTCGAAAGTTGTAAAAAATAATCGCAGGCGATTTAATTCCATTTTTAGACCGAGATGAATCTTTTAAGTTACTATAAACAACACAAATAGCGCTCGTATGCCAAAACGTTCTGAGTACGTATAAGCCAACAAATGTCAAACTTTGCGATAGAGCTTTCAGTTGATAGATTGCAACACCAGGGTTGCCAAATCCCGAAATATAAAAGGCACCCTACGTATTTACAAAGCACAACTGGCTTTTGTCATCGTTCAACTTGATTTTGATGACATCCGAAAACGAGGAACGATCAACATTTTTAATTAAGCAATATGCAAGAGTTTTACCTTGCTTTGGTAATACTACCATACGAATAAATTAAGGCGGTCTTCTCATTCAAAACCCGTTTTTTGGACCCTTTTTAAAAAAATTCTTATTTGAAAACGCAAAGAATAATTGAAAACTTTTTTTATTTATTGTATGACAAAAGGTTCAAAGTAAATAAAAAATTTTTTTTTTGCCTCGATACGTGGGCTGTTCAAAAAGTACTGAGACTTCAAATTTGGTGGTGAAAAAAAAAGGTGTCGTCACGGTGACCACGATTCCGGGTCTCCGGAGCGTCTGAAATGAAAAAAAAAAACGGGGTTATGATCAGTATAGATGTAATTCTCGGGTGAACCTCAAGCTTAATTTTGTGATTTTTTTTGACAAAATGGCGGCCATTCAAAAAAAAAATTTCAATTTCGGGTTTTTTTTTTTTAGTTTAGTGTAAAAAAAAAAATAGTAAAAAATTTTTTAAAATTATGGTCGAGGTTCACCCGAGAATGGTGACAATTCTGCGTCGATTCCATTTTGTTTCATGAAAATCGGTTCAGTTGAACTGGAGATATCATGGCCGCCAGTTCGAAAAACGTGGGTTCGAGATAAACGCGTTTAAAGTTTGAAGTAATTTTTTTGGGAAAAAAAAAAAAAAATCAAAAATGTTTAAATGCAGTTTTAAAAAGCGCTCACAATTTTTACTTACAAATATTAGTCGGCGATGCCAGCTCCATACAGGCCACCTTCCTCTTTTTCGTAGAAACTGCTTTCTGCTGCCCTCTCTGCTCTGCAAGCCGTTCTGCCAGCTTTTGATGATGCCGCAGCTCGAGTCTCTGATCGGTTCAATCTGTCTTCATTGCGAGATAGTATCAAAAAAATATCGATATATTTTTTATGAACCCCCCCCCCGCCCCCCAGCCCCCCTTGGGTAAATCCTGGTTACGGGCCTGCCTTGTGTAACTATACTGAAGTAGATATTGTTTTCATTAAAGATTTATTTATTTTGTCATTCCTTATTTATGAATAAGCTTTCCATACTCGAAATGCCGACTATTATCCAACTAAAATAATATCATAAAAATATGCCCATAAAAATGATACACTTATGCATGTGTTTGTATATTTTCTTAGAAATTTGCAAGTACTTAACCTGCGTTCTACTGCCACTTTATGCATTGGCCTCTTATCGTAAATTTCATCCTTTGTTTATCACACTCTCAGTACTAAGTTCGGAACAATGGTACTTTATGAGATATCCATACAATTTAAAGTTTTGTGTTTTGCTCTCTTTCTCTTATTTGCAAAAATATTAACTGTGAAACTTTGATAAATAATAAAATGGTACTATTTATGTTTGCATGTGTGTCCTTGAATGCATATATACATACATACATACATACATACATACATACATACATACATACATACATACATATTTAAACAATGAAGGGGTTAAAAACAGATGCTGTTCCAGTTTTGTGTATCGAACAAAAGCTTTTTCCAAGTATAAATAAAAACATACACAAGTTTCTGACTTCATCGAATTGTTTTAAGATTTTAGAAAAACTTTGCTTGTTTGTTTAATATGGGACAGATAAAACAAGCTAGAAGCTGTATACAGCAAAGCCTCGGTAGAAGAAACTAAAATTGTGACACACCAATAAGATGTGTTAAATTGCAAAACTTTTTCAGAACCGTGCAATCGATAGCAAATATGAAGGAGATTTTTATCAAGTTTTAATAGTGTAGAGGTAAAGGTATTATTATTTAACTTTTTTAATTTGTATCAAATTGTGAACATAAACTAATAAAATTAAGTCTTACTGAAATTAAGTAGTCAATAAGAGAAAGAAGCTCTGTTTGATGAATTAATAAAATAATAATTATAAAAAATATAATAGTAAAAATTTACATTATCTAATACCAAGCCAAGAAGAGTAATTTTCATAGGAAGTTCAAAATGATGTTAAGGGACTGAATTTTACACTACCCTATAGGAACAAACTAACTTGTTTTTAAAAACAACTAATTAAAAAACTAGTTTAAAATAAACTAGTATATGAACTACTTTAAATTATATTAAGGCGGCATCCACTTCAATTCTAAATAGTTTTATATAGTTTTATAGCATTAAGACAGACGTGGTAACACACTTTAAAACTGATAAACTGCCTCAAAACCCTGTGAAACGATGAAAAATTCTTTATTATTTAAAATATTCAAATTAAAAACTGGTAGTGTTTAGCAAACATTGCACAATTTGGACTCTGTACGGAAATTGATGCATTGCTTAACCATTCAGCAAACACCTCATCACTTCAGAGAGTAAAGACGCACGCTCACATATAAGCGCAGAGTTCCTCCAATTTCTAGAACCTGTTGGAAGTAGAAATAGTCCAATGACAAAAGGAATAATGAAATTATATCTACCATCGCAGTGTACTTCTGTTGCGCTCCTTGAATGTAATTATTAGTCCTTTTTTGAATTAACTGGCAATGAAGCTTGGCATGAATCACTTTTGAATTATTTTAATCTCTATTTTAATTTTAATTATTTTAATATTATTTTAATCAATTAAAACACCACAAAGAACGACATTTCACAATTTTCCATTAAATAACTCTGATCACATTTAAATTTGCTTACATTTTGCTTTCAGATTTTATATTTCAGATTTTATTTGTGTCCACCAGAGAAATTTAAAATTTTTATGCTCTTAAATTCATCTTCAGTAAGTGGAATATTAAATAGCTTTCAATTGGTTATTTTAAAGTAATTAAAAAAATAATTTAAATTTAACTAATTCAACAAGTAGTTGAAAGTATATGCGGACGAAAGTCAATTGACTTATTTAGCGGACACCATCATACAAAATATGTTAGTTCGTTCTATGGAAAAAAGTCAGAATTTCAACTAGTTGTGATTGACAAAAAACTACTTTTTCAACTACTTTTAAATTAGTTGATTTTCCTACAGGGTATCGAGTGTGATACACTTTTAAGCTGTCACCGATTTTTTTCAACTAATATCCTTGAGTTGTACTTTCCGAGTTTGCATTGTACTATTTTTATATTGAGCAGCATGCATGATGAAGTAGGAATAAGTAATGATTAAGGATGCAGATAAAATGTCAAACATGAACAAACCATTCTTCATGTCATGCACTCAAATAATAATAATCCATACACACACACACACTCACGCAATCAACATAACTATCAATAACATCTTAAGAGTCATCCTTGTGCAACATTTTCGTGTCAGTCGCTGCACACGTAAGATGTGCAAAAACAACAAACACAACAACAATACACAACAAACAAAACAAATAGTAGAAAAAAAAAACTAAGAACAACAAGCTACTGCATCGTTTCCTTAATATGTTAAAATTGCTTGAACTAAATAGCTGTAAACTTATGTATGTGTTGTGCTTGTATGTTTTCTTATGCGGAAAGGGATTATAATGAACATGTTTTATTTCCGGTTAAGTACTTGACATTGTTGCAGTCAAGCGGAAGTGCTTCTATATTGTTTGCATTATTTTTGAATGCAGTAATTTTTGATTTTATTTTATCCTATTGAAAGTTTCATCCAATGTTTATGCCTGTACATACGATAATATAGGTATAAATTAATTTTCTAATCAACTTAAATTGTTCTAAATAAAAATTATTGAATATTTAATATGTATACATACGTTGTAGTATGGTTTGTGTAAAGCTTTTATTTCGTTAGACAAAAGCTTTTAGTGTTCACCTGAAAATCGCATTAAATTCATATCAAAATGTAACATTGACAGGTTCGCTCAAGGGCCTGCTCTAATAAACCTAATATGTAGGCATGTTTTCACTAGATTTTGTTTGTGTAACTGAACAGTGTTGGGAAACGAAATATTCAGTTTTCTTTTTACAATTGCATATTTTTAACTTTTAACCTGCTGCAGTATTTTGACATTCTAGCAGTGTAGTAAACTAAACTCCGACTGACTGACATCGAAGTTAAAAGAGTAGTTGTCACTTCTAATCAACTTTTGAAGCAGACAGACGCAGTAACACACTGTCTGCTTAAGAAAGTTTAAAATTTATTTTGTAAATTAATTACGACCTTCTTTCTTAAGTTTTAAGTTATTTGTTTATATAACTCCAATAATTTTTCAATTATTAAAGGTTATATTTTGATCGAGCTCAAGGTCAATGTTGCTTACCGAAGAAAACAACTGAAGGAAAAACAACCAATAACAACAATACCCTATAGAGTATCAATCACATAGCAGACTAGACTTCTTTGGCCGCTACACCAACTCATCAGTAGCCGTTATCGTGATTCTTGCTGTGATCCACTAAGCTCTTAATTTTCTACTTGTTTCACGAATGCAATTAGTAAATTACCCTGAATTGCATGTACGAGAATACAAATGATATGAAAGCAGCTTAAAGTTCTTCTAATTTGTGAAGCATACTTTCAGGGAAAGTAAACCAAACTCTTTTCATCAGAGCTGCTCAACGTTTAGGTTTGTGCTGCATATAACAGGACGGGCATGATAAGTGACTTATAGAGTGAGACTCTTGCTCGTCGAGAGAGGGCTCTGCTTCTCAATTGCTTACTGAGCCCAAAATAATACTTGCTGCCAAGAGTTATCCCTCGTTTTCTCTCTCTATTGATATCGTTAAAGGAGTTAATGCTGAATCCCAGGTAGACGAAATCCTTCACACCTTCGAAGGAGGTGTTGCTAACAGTGACGTGGGTACAAATACGCTGGGATTGTTTTGTTTGTTGGTACGAGATATTTCGTCTTATTTGCGTTCACTGCAAGATTCATGCGACTCGATTATTTTTCTAATTTGGAGAATGCTGCACTGACTGTGCGTGTGTTATGGCCAATGATATCAATATCATCAGCATACGCTAGCAGCATAACACTCTTATAGAATATTGTGCCGCTTTGTATCAGATCAGCAGCTCGAATGATCTCTTCTCCATAATTAATTTGCAAAAGTCGCACGATAAGGAATCAACATGTCTGAAAGCTCGTTTGGTACCAAATGGGGGGAGGGAGGGAGAGAGAGAGAGAGAGGTCCTTGGAATTGGAAATGGTCGAACACGACTAATCATTCATCGAATCCATCATTACTGGTGATGAGACATGAGTATACGATTATGACACGCAAACCGGGCATCAGGCGAGTGAATGGCGGTCGCCAGACGATCCGAGACCGAAGAAACCACGTCGTTTTCAATCAAAAAAGAAGGCGATGCTCAATGTTTTCATAGACTACAATGGTGTAGTTCACCATGAATTTTTGCCAGATGGTCAAACGGTCAATAAACAGTATTATTTAGGCGTTATGAGACGTTTACGTGAAGCAATTCTCTAAAAAAGACCGCAGTTGTGGCAAAACAAATTATGGATTTTGCACCATGATAATGCACCATCGCTCAATGCTCATCTTATTCTTGACTTTTTGGCTAAAAACAACACGATAACCTGGCTCCGTGTGATTTTTTCCTGTCTTCGATAGAGTCAAAAAACCGCTGCGAGGAACGCGTTTCACCAGCAAAGAAGCGGTCATGGAAAAATCGGTGGACGCTCTGAAGTCCATACCAAAAACCGTATTCCAGAAAAGTTTCCGTGACTGGATCAAGCGCTGGCATAAGTGCGTTGCAGCCAACGGGGACTACTTTGAAAGCTACAATATTGATTTGGATGAATAAACTTGTACTTTAATTTGTTGCAATAAATGAACCTTTCTTTTTGAACAAGGTGGTATGCGATATTTAAGAGGCTTATCCTACGGTAATTAACACAAATGGTGAAATCGCCTTTCTTATGGATTGGTACACTGATGTTCCAATCGTTTGGAATGCATCCTTCCGATCATATGGTATTCTCCATAGAAGCTCCTGAATGCATTTAAACAGAGCTTCGCTTCCGTTCTCAAACAGCTCAGCGGGTAGACTTATCGGCTTCCGCGGCTTTGTTTTTCTTAAGCCGTGTTATGGCTGTCAAGACTTCAGTATAGTCGGACAGTGGAATTTCAACGCTGTCATCCCTAATTGGGGTTTCCGGAATATCATCTCTATTGGCGGGATTGTTGTAATCGTCGCCATTCAGAAGACTATAGAAGTGTTCACTCCATAACGTCAGTGTACTCTGAATATCTAATATCGGTACTAAAGCCTGAAAAGACGTCCCTCCTCTTTTCTCTGTATCCCTCTCCACTGCGGGATGGATTTGTGGGCGGAGTTTTTTTTTTTGCTGTGGCGTCGCGTCACTCTTGATTGTGTCACTTGTTTCGGCGGGGGCGGTGGTGTCCATTAACCTCTTCGGCAGCCGCACGCATATAGTGAGAGATATGTGTCCACCGCACGCATATATCGTCGATCGGAGGAGTGCTTTCTTGAAGCAGAAGTGAGAGTCGAGTGAAGAAAGCTTCGGCTGTCCGTTTTGATTGCAGCTTGTCAACGTCTAGCATTCTCTGTGTAGGTTTGGGCGTATACTTTGCTGCGCACAGACGTGTAAGTATCTTAGGTGCGACAAGATAATGATCCAAGTCTATGTTAGCACCACGGATCGTGCTTCATATTATACACTGGAAGAGTGCCTTCCGTCAATCAAAACGTGATCAATTTGGTTGCGTCTTTTTTGGTCAGGGGACAGCCCCTGAATATTATAAATATTGAGATGCTTGAATCTAGTGCTAATTACGACCATGTTTCATGCTGTGGTGAAGTCAATTGAATGAAGTCTCATTCCGCTATCGGATGTATTGTCATAGAGGCTGAACTTTCCAACTTTTGGGCGAAAGATGTTTTCCTTGCCCACCTTAGCGTTGAAGTCAGCAAGCACAATTTTTACGTCACGTGACAGGGGCATCACTCGTAAGCGTCTTCAAGGCGCTCGTAAAAAGTATCTTTGATCTCACTGTCCGTGTCCTCTGTCGGAGCATGCGCACATATTAGGCTTATATGAAAGAATTTAATATTGGTGCGGATTATGGCAAGTCGTTTGTTCACAGGTGTGAATCGCAAGACGTGATGCTATAATCTCTTGCCAACTACAAATCCGCACCCAAACTCGTGCTTTCCCGCATGGCCGCTGTAGTAGATATCACAAGATGCTTGCCGAGAGCAATCCTGTCCCTTCCATCGCATTTCTTGGATTGCAGTGATTTCAGCTTTGTATCTTTCCAAGATATCAATTAATTGGATAGAGGCAACTTCCCAATTCAGAGTTTGCGTAAAATAGTCTTCGTTTATTCTGCTACACTTTATTAATTATTTTGTAAATTTTTTATATAGACCTTCGAGCTCCTCTCCCCTCCCCCTCTACTACTAAAATCCTGGCGACATCCCTAGTCTAGGTCACAACAAAGATCTTTTACATTGGCTTTAAATTTACGAACAAAAAAACATTTAAAGTTTTATTTCACTCTTGAATAATCGTCAGCAGCAGCATTAAACCGACAAATCTGTATTAACAATGCTCAGATTTAAATGTCATTTGGTGGAAACTCTTGAGTTTATAAACTCTAGGATTAAGTTATTAAATTCCAATAACTGCTTTAATCCTTTGAATTGAATCCGAAGTTATGGCCTAACCTCCGTTCAAATCTTTTGCTGAGTACTTCATATTAAAGCAATTTAATTCTGACAGAAGCATTTTTAAAGTTTTTTGATTCTTACTGTAAATAAAGTATAAAGTAAAGTAAATATAAAGTAGTAATAATTGCTTGCATTTCAATAAATTAGTCAATGAAAATTTTAAATTTTGTGTAGCTTTTGGATGATAATTTGCGTAACTTTACAACACTGAAATTGAATCATCAACGACAATGTTGCATATCAGCTATTATGCTGGTATTTACTGCTATTTGTTGTTATATTTCTTGTTGTTGCTATTGTTGTTGTTGTTGTGTATAGCGTACCATAGCGTTCTGTCATATGTTTTAACTTGAACAGGAAAACAATTGCAGATGTTGGCCAAACGATGTAAACAATTGATTTCGAATTTATCACGCACGAAACACTCATTCCTAACGAACAAACGCAAGGATGAATAGCAGAACGATAGGACGAATGGACAAACGACTGGACATATACAGGCTATTGGGCAGCGGGTTAGTGGGTAGACGCATGAACTAACAACATACGTTTAAAGGCAACAACATATTGAAGTCACCGAACGGACAGACATCCCTACTAACACTTTCAATACGCTGGCAGCACACAGGAATGTATTTGTTGGTTACATTTATGGTTATTGTTGTTGTTGGTGTTGCAGTTTGTTGTATGGCCAACATAAAAGAGAATATTCAATACTACCATATTTCGTTTTATCGCAAAAATGTTTCATTATTAAACTTTAATTTGAGCATTTGTTGCAAAATCCGACCGACATATTCGTAAAATTCAATTCAATAGAATCGAAATTCGCATAAAATCCACGGAATTCCGCATGCACTGATTTTTTATTGAAACTAAGGCGCGAAGCTTATGTTTAAAACGCATTTAAATGTAACATAAATTTGTACAAATTGATTCGCAGCTTTTTTATTGATTTGTTATAAAATTGAATTGAATTGAAAGACAAATGAAAGGTATTAAATTAAATGTAAATATTTTTAAGCTGTTAATCTTTTATAGCTTAGCTTGAGGTTGATACGTATTAGGCACAGTTTTCTTTTTAAGTTCAAACTTTTAGGGTAGGGGTAAAAGTAAAAAATTCGCATGAGCACTGTAAATGCCAGCAATGTGAACGTTAGCAATGTTAACGTCAGCAATGTAGCCGTCAGCAATGTTGGCGTCAGCAATGTAAGCGTCAGAAATGTTATAACATCACAACTAATAATGTAAACATCAGCACAGTTGAGAACATAAAGAATGCGATTTAGGCCTAACGGGCCTTAATTGGGCCCGATTTTCGGTCGGAAAATAGTTTATAAACATAAGGTGTCTTCTTGGGTTGTATCAAAAACGGTTCGTGTATGTTTTTTTTTTAAGATTTAACCAGCACTCAAGGGATGTCCCCTTTAAATGTAAAAGCGTTGTGTTGGTTCGGAAGACGGGTGATAGTTAGTTAGAGGGTGAAAAGATGGCATAGTGTCGGTGATGGCTTGATTTAAATTTACACAGCTTGATGCTGCCGGGGAACACGTTCGGAAGGAGATTGTTCCACAATTTTACTGAGTGCCAGAAGAATGAATTATCTCAGCTATGCGATGTTCTATTGGGCAAAGAGGCAATGTTATAGGGATGAGCTTGGATAGCTGCCCGAGTGGACCTAGGAAACACACGGGCTGTTGGCGTTAGTCCAAGTGTCTCGAAAACGAAAAATTCAGCTTCTTTAGTTTCATGGCCATCGTACTAAGCAAAGGCTTATGGCTTCATTTTGTATTCCTATCCGATCAATCGTTTCGTTCAAAACAGTGTTCGTTCGTGTTTTTGAAATTTGTAATTCGAACAGAATCAAACAACGATAACAGCTGATCAGCCAACGAACGATGCCGTAGTACAGTTACATATTTGCAATATGTATTTCTAACGATCACTGAAACCACGAATCCAAACGTCAAAATCAAACGAACACTTTGATGCTATCGTTGTGGTCGCAAACTTTAAAAGAATGGTTAAAAAATTAAAGATTCTGAACCTAAAGGTAAATAAATTATGAAATATTTAAATATATACAGTGTTTGAAGGCTGTGAAGCACTTGAAATACATAAAATAAAAATAAAAACTGCAATAGCTACATACATTTTATATTGTTATGTCAAAAACAAACACACAATCACTGAAAACAATAATAATGAAAAGCAAGTCCACAAACCACTTAATTACTCAAAGTTTATTTATTTAATACACAAACCAGACAAAACCAAAAAGCACTGCCAACATATAAGAAACGAAGCAACATATTAAAAACATCTTTGAAGTAAGTAGACAAAATACAGAAAACTTCCCTAGTGTTTGATATGGCAGTGCCACATTTGACAACTGCTTGTGTATAACAGTTTGAGTGTGCATATCAAACAAAAGCTTGACGAATGAGCCAACGATAAGCTTCGTTCGAAATACATATTTCCGCTTGAATTCAACATCGTTCGCATAGCCATCGTTCGTTGAATGCTTCGTTAGGAATACAAAATAAGGCTATTAATTTCTAAATTTATTTAAAATCCATCACCATGCACAGCAACAAAGACGTGCAGAATTCAAGATGAAATTCGGTCGACCTCAAGTGGTATGAGAGGCAGGCTTTTGAAGACGTTTTTTGTATGAATCTATAACTATATTTTTTTTTTTTTTTGCCGAGTTTTGTTAATATTGGTCAACTTTTGTATGTACCTCCCATACAAAATCATGTAAAAAATTAATGTAGGTCCAGGGAAGGGTATCGTTAGGGTCTTACCGATTTCGATTGATTTTGGTACGCATCTATAACTTTATTTTTTTAGTATTTTGGCAGAATTCGTTAAGATCAGGCAATTTTTATATATACCTTCCATTCAAAATCATTGAAAAAAATTATATAGGTCCAAGAGATGTACCTCTAGGACAACCTTTTGATCAAGTTCCGTTAAGTTCGGCCAAGTTTAATTTGTACCTCCCATACAAAATAATGTAAGAAATTAATGAAGGTCCAGGGGAGGTACCGTTAGGGTCTCACCGATATCAACCGTTCTTTGTTGCTTCCTATTTTGTTTTCAAAATAAAATGCATAAAAATCAATGTTTTGATGCAAATCTTTATTTGGAATGATAGTTCGGTTCCTTCAACTCAATGCTTAAAAATTATTTCCTTCAAATGTTAACCACGAGTAACTCTTAAATGGACCATTCTGTGAGTCCAATTTTCGATAACTCTTTCGAGAGGTATTCCTTGAATAACATCAGCTATGGTCGTTTCCAAAGCGTCAGTAGTTTCGGGTTTGTCGACATAAACAAGTGATTTAACATATCCCCAAAGAAAGTAATCGAATGGCGTCAATTCACATGATCTTGCTGGCCAATTAACAGAACCATTTCTTGAGATGATCTAACGTCATCTAACGTTTCCCTCAATAAATCAATTGTTTCTCGATTGTGACTGATTTTGGTAGTAAATTTTCACAATTAATAAGCGTTGAATACGTAAGTAAATTTCCCCCAAACAATAAACGCATTGATTACTGAACACAAACGTCATATGGACAAGCCATTTGTCACATAACAGCTGTCAAAACAAGCCAAAAAATCATCGCTGACGCCAGCTGCATCTACAGTAAAAATTTAATTTAAAAAACTTAATTTTTAGTCCTATACTAGTAGTCCTATATATCCTGTACTTTATCATATTTTTATCTACAAAGATACTTATTTACGAATGCAAAACTGCCTATCTACTAAACAGCTGCACAAGCACCGTACAAATGACTTGCAACTCATCAGCTCTGCTTTCAACTACTCTCGCTCACCTACTCTCTGATATCAAAACAAGCGCTTCAGTGAAGAAAGGTTTTGATATAGAAACAAACATTGTACGAAGAGACAGTAGAATACTCAAGCAACAGAACAATAGAACAAAACTGAAGTAGAACTACTGCACTGTCACTGAAGTACTTACAGATAAAACGAATACTTTGTTTTTCTATGTTATAATTTGTTCAGCACGATTCGAGTATATTAAAGCGTTCTTTCGGTAAAAGTTTTGTTTTTATTACGTTTTATTCATAGATTCCTACCAAAAAAGTCTTGAAATATTTTAGCACAAACAAAATTACTACAAATAGACAAAGTTTACAAAGGTCGACACTGAATCAAGCACTCGCTATGCTTGCTATGATTTACTGTTACTTCACTGTAGTGTCGCTTTATGTTTTGATATGCTGCTCTGAATCATAACATAAGCACTGTCTGTTATTGTAGCGAAAAGTATTTCAACTGATGAAGTGTTTGTTTCGTTTGCTCAGCTGTAGCATAGAACTAGTGAATGCAATGTCAACGCTACAGTGAAATGCAATGCACTGAAGTACTGTATAGTAGTGAAGTGTCGCAAATATAATGTTTTTAGCAGCTCTTTACTATCATATAATTGTGACTTATGTACCATATATAAGGATGTCTCAAAAAAAAAACAAGACAAGTTGCCATTGCCACCGACTAAAACTGAGCCTTGATCTATATTATTACCATTCCAAACACACTTTGACTGCCACGATAACCGCCAGTGAGCTACACCATTTTTAAATAACCTCCAAAATATCAGTTTTTTCGTAAAATCTCGGCTGATGTGGTTGTTAAAAAGAAACAAACAGTCAGCATAATAGTACTGGAAAAGTTTTCAAGACTGCATCAAAAAATTTAAAATCTGTACCGTTGAACCAAAAATATTGCTGATTTTCATAGTTATCATCATTTTCACTCATTGGTGGTTATCATGACAGCCAAATTAAATTGGGAATTATCATAAAATAGACCAAAGTTCATTTTTAGTCGGTGGCATCGACAATTTTTTTTTTCTGTGGAGGTCGAGGCAACTTAATGCAGGTATATGCATGCTTTTTAATTTGAGGCTGCTTCTAGAAAGTTATAGAAAACAACAAAATCATTAAACATAAATACTTAGAGAAAGGACACACACAAATTGAGTGGCTCAGTGCTCATGCAAATATAGAGGCAAAGTTGGAAAACCAGACTATATACCATATTTGCCATAAGACTATTTCAGGGTAACCAAATATGCCTGAAAAACGATCAAAATTAACAACAAAATTATTAAAAAGCCATTTGATGTTTAAGTTATGATTTTTGAGTATTAGACCTGGTCGAGCAAAACCTGATCCGACAGTATCCCAACTTAAATCTCGTTTATATATACCAAGTGGTACCATTAAGTTTAAAGCGGATTTTGATAATGATTGCACTGAGTACCTACTAGAATTAGCAATATTCAGGCTATATAGAACCAAAGCTCATGCGAGCTGGTTGACTTCCAATCCAGCAAAACATAGGGAAACATTTAAAAGATATAAATGGGGTAATTTCACCTGAGTATCATTATTTTGACTATAATCTTAGCCAGGCGAAGTAAAAGTTCTGCAAAAGTACTGTAGTGCTTCAATTATTTAATTTTTTATCTCTTGCTTCTAAAATTTGTACTAAATTTTCATATGAGATTCTCAAACATTAAAAAAAACAACGTCCTTGAAAAAAAAAATGGTTAAAAATGATTTAAAGCATAAATTTGTTCTTAAAAAGCTTATTTTTAATATAGTGCTAAAGTGGCTATATGCACATTTTATCATACAGAAAGATTTAATGTTCAATCTAATACTGTGTATCTACACCGAGAAAAAAGCTCATGTTAAATTGAAAAAAAACCTAGAATAATTTATAAGATGGCTTTGGCAGTTTTCAGCCACCCAAGTAATTTATCAAAACGCCTAAGTTTTACATGTTGACGTGCCAATTTTTAATGGGTGATAAATTAACCAAGTATTTGGTAATTTTTTATACACTACTTTAAAAAAAAATTGAATTTCAAATATATAATTTTTTTTCGAGTTTTGGCTTTTTTTATTTTCATTTTTTTTTGAAGCTGCCGCCTCTCGTTCTGTGATTTACTTGACTAAAATCGGCAACAACACAAATTTTTCTTTTATCAACACCGTTTTTTTCTTAGAAATTAATGACTTGTCGGCTTTTCTTGCTGATTGACGTCTATTAAATTATTATTATTATTTATAACAAGAACATTTTATTAAATTAAATTAAATATCAAATACAAAAATTTTACCTCCCATGCCGTTGAGGTTCGAACCCACACCAACCCGATACCACTGTGTATGAAGACACTACTTTATGCATTGAGCCAAACTCCTTCGCTACGCGGAGTGATTTATTCAATATTAATTACAGCTTAAGCTATGCTGCAGCTACCAACAGAATACTGCGACATACTGCATCTGTTAATACAGCATCTGTGAATCAAATATTTTTTTTGGTATGGTATCGAAGTATGTGCTTTTAAAGCAATGCATTAAACAATAAATTGCTTAGGTGAATTAACGCAGCTGCAGTTACGTCAGCAAACAGTAGCAAGGCAGCTTAGATCAGTTGGTAGAGCGATGGACTGGTACCAACATTTCCAGGTTCGATTCCGCCGGGCAGGCAAATAAATTTTTTTTCTTTTTTTTTTTTTTTTTTTGTTGATGAAATGTAATAAAATTTACTGGTATGAATATTAAAGTGTGTTTTTCAATTTACTTTATGTTATTTTTGAATTAAAAAGTGGTTTTATTACAAAAAAAAAAAAAAGCATTAAATTATCAAATCTATCCTTCTCTCGTGTGTCTAATAACACAGTTGGGGCTTTTTTTGCGGAAAAAAGCTCAAAACAATGCTTAAGCCATCCATGCTAGTTGTTTTTTAATTTTGTATTTTTGGATTTTGGGCTGAGGTGAATTAAATATTTTTTTTTTTTTGGCAAGGTATCGAAGTATGTGCTTTGAAATTGCTTAGGTGAATAAGCATAAGTTTATAATTCCCATACAATTCTCTTCACCCAAGCCGACTTAGGTGATTTACCTATAGCTTTTTTCTCGGTGTATCATATAGCTAAAATAACGCGAAGTATAAACAACTTTTTATTTGTGTCGTTTAACAGACACTTTTTGTTAAAATTGTAGAAGATGGGTTCATCAAAATTGTTACGAATTAACGAATAAAACAGTTTCTTCGCTTTCCTGAAAAATTGTGTTTTTGTAGATATAAAGTTTTGAATATATTAAATAAATCACTTCGATTTTTTGATTTCATATAACACTGTGAGTCCAAGTTTTACGTACGACACGACTCCTTTTTTTGAAGCGCCTCCTTTCTACCGACACCACGGGATAAATAATATTTTTTTTTTTTATAAGAAATCCTACATACAAAGATAGCTCTTTAATGTTTAAAAAAAAAAATTGGGTAATTTTATTCACTCTGAACTGAGGAAAAATTTTATAATCTGTTTTTTTCAGCCTCGGAAACTATCTTGTCTTATAACGTTTTGATGGCATCACTTTGTATGAAAGGTAGACGTGGTTTTCAGTAAATTTTGTCTTATTTCATATAAAGGCTTATATTACAAATCAGGGATTAAATGCTTTATTTCTAATTATTAAATTTTCTTAGTAATAACTTAGCTAATATTCTCCAGAATTTTCAAGTTATTTAAGGGGTTACATGACATTGGCAGTTTTTTGAAATCGATTTTTTAATAATTTTGTATTTTAGTAAATATTATTAAGATTCTAAGAAAAAAAATTTCATGGAAGAATTCTAACGGGTTCAAAATTTACAGCCGGATTAGGTAGAGCGCATTTTTAATATTTGCGCTACCTACGTACGGCAGCTGGTATATACTTGTTTTACTTGCTACCTGACTTTTGGTGGTTGTTATTTCTTACCTACTTGAAGGGTGAAGCCCGAATTGCTAAACGATTGCAAAAAACTATAAGAAACAGCACAACACAAGATAGCGAAGGCATACAGTACGAAGCAGGCATGGCAGATTGAAGGTAACCTTTTTTTCTTTGTTCACAAACTTTGAACGAGCTTATCTCGAAACCCTGTTTTTCGTACTGGTTGCGGCACTAGCAGGTTAATTTTTTGACGAAATTTTGTTTTTTTTTTTTGTATTTTTTAAACTTGATTCGCTATCGTATGACACAATCTTTTTTTTTATGAATTTTTAAAGTCAATAATTTTTTCGAAAAAACACACTTTTGGAAATTTGGAACATAACCAAAAATTGAAAAAAAATTTTAAAAAATAGCTCGTGTCATACGATAACCAATTTTGTTAAGATTTAAAAAAGTCATTTTTTTCCAGATCGGACAATTTTTGCAACTCCCAGCGCTGCAACCACGAGGCCCCGTTTTTTTCTCTGCCGCCAGTTTGGAGCTCTATAAAACCATGTTGGAGTGAAAAACATATTTTTTTCTTGTAATTTGTTCAATTCTCTACAATAATAAAAAAAATTTTGGAAAAATGTTTGTTTTTGACTGAGCTATGAATTTTTAAAACAAGGTCTGTTTTCTCTGCCGTGAATGTCATGTCCCGCCTTAATATTGTGTTATATTAGCCTCGCCTGGCTCTAAAACTTTTTTTTAAGAAATCCTTCAACTATATTGAAACTGAGTAACTTCATGATTTATGGATGAACTCTACATAAAGTCTTATTTTAGAATTTCTATAATGTACTATAATGTAAAAGCCTCTGCTAAGTAAAGTTGTTGATTCAATATTAAGTATGTATTACTACAGCTATGTTGCAGTAGATCATAATAATCTCTTAATAGATAGAGGATTGTGTATTGGCTATTCTACATATAAAAACATTCCACATAAAATGTTCTACTTGCTACTACTTGCTACAAGATGTCCCTAGCATTGGTGTTTTAATAAAGTACAACTTAAGCTATGTTGCATCATATTGAAGAATCTATACATTAAAAGGGTTGCTCACTGGCTTTCTACATACCCAGCATATTTAGCAGCTATCTAAATATAACAAAAAGTTGCTTCTACTTGTTACATACAAGATGCCAGAGTTGAAATAACAATAAATGTAGCACGTTATAAAATAAATAAAATAATCATTATTATTCTGTAATGAAATTAGCTAGTGTGATTACTCACGTGTATTTTTTTATTTTCTTGATGTTATTTTACATTTTTTAATTTAAGAGCTATTTTATTAAAAAGATAACCACTAAATTATTAAATCTATGAAACTGCAAAAAAAAAAACTTCGCTTCTCTCGTGCGTCCAACGACTCAGCTGTGTTTTTTATTCTACCCCCCTTTTGTACATTTATATTTATTTCATACATGTAAATATAATATTATTTACAGCTCGAGTTATATTTGTACTCAAAGTCAGACGGCAACATTATTATTAGAGGTCTGATTTTATTTGTTTGATTAAAAAAAATTTTATTTTATTATAAAAATTTATAAAAATATATAAATAAAGTTGTAATTTATTTCCAATAATGAGCTTGATTTTATTTACCTCAAATAATGATTTGCTAAATGTATTAATTATGCAACATGCATGCATAAATATGCACATACATGCATACATATGTACATAGGCATATATTCAAATTTAATCATTTAAATTGAATTTGCGTTTGTAGCAAATGCAGCATTTTAAATAAAATGCAAAAATTAAATATGAAAGAATTCAATATAACAACAACAAAGTATTTTTAATTAAATTTACAAAAATGTTGCATTAAGCGGATTAAGGCACAGCAATTCGTTAACTTCAAAATGTCAACACAATTGCATATCCTTGCAAAGTAAAATCTATACCAGCGGAAAAAAATTAGCTTAAAGTCACAGTTTAGCGGCTTTGCTATATTAAATATTGTAAATGTTTTATTATTTTGAAAATGTTGTGCAGTGGATTGGAAAATCAATTCCAACGGTGTTTTTTGTGTGTTGCTGCTTTCTGCAATTTTGTTATTTTATAGGCCAACCTCTTAAGCAATCCTGTTAATGTCCTTGAATATTAAAGTAGGGCTTGTTGTTTATGTGTTTTGTTTTTCTGTCTGCTTTTGGTTTGGCTGTTTTATAACATAATTTATCGCAGACATAAATTTAAATCATATAATTAAGTGAAGTCATAAATTAAAAAAAAAAAAAAAATAAAAACAAAAATGCAGTAACAGTGCAGCCAAATAGTATTTGTGATTATTACTCAATAATTTATATTTTTAAACAAGTTTTATATTGTTTAAAAAAATTAAAAATAATTACTTTATAACCGTTGCTGAAAGCATAAACATTGTTTACAACAAAACATGGAAGAGCATGAAAGCAAACCAACAACAAATTTGCTAAGTATTTGATGATAATATTTTTTTATTGAATTTTTTTTCTGATTTACGAGTGTTGTTAATGGCCCATCTGTTAGCCCGAAAACAGTTCAGAGCATATTGTTTGGTTGGCTTTAAAAGCCTGATTTTAAAAAGTAATTTTTTATTAACCATGAATATAATTAAGTGCATAAAAAGTTTTTACACAGTGTTGAAAATGTCTATGTTGAAATTGAGTTGGTTTGGTTTTTGCGGTTTTTTGATAAATGTATTTTAAAATACTATAGCATGGAAAAAAATGATTTTTAGCATTAATTGTGGAGCAAGTTTGGCTATTCTATAGTAAATTTAGTATCTTCAATAAAAATTCTTTACTCTGCAATGAAATATTATAATATTCCGTTGCGAGTGTTTGTTCTTCAAAATTTACTTTTTCTGCAGTGTCTGTTATGCTTGGGTGTATACTTTCCTGTTGGACAATATTGTTATTAGCGCCAAGCAAACTCTGACTGTTTTTCTATGGGTATACTGTAGACATGGGTAACGCAGCGCTGCTTTGCGTTATTGAGTTGAAGTATTTAACTGAGTTGTTGCGCTGATACTCTTATTATATTAAAACAAATTATATCGGAGGCGTTCTTTTTTCTTCGTTTATTCGAATGTGTTGAATTTCAAAAGCAGAATCCAAAAGCATTGAATCAAAAACTTGAGTCCATCTTCAATACAATATGCATTTCATATAATGACCTTCTTAAGACTATGATTTGTTGTATTTGTTCTAGGTGAAACTAAACTGTGCTATCTTTACCACATATTTCAATTCGCTATCCAACTCACCACACTCCATAAGTTTACCTTATTATTCTCAACGCAATATTCAATACAAAATCCCACTGTGCTAATTAAAGTTTTGTTAAAACAGGAATATAACAGGAATAACAGACGTTACAAATTACGTCATGACACAACTGCACAATTGTTAATGCATACCGCTGATACAGTAACCTGAAGCTCGTTCCTGTAACTCATACCGATCAGAGTTACCTACTCATATTACCGATTTGACGTCACTCTGACATCACTCTCACCTGCAATGTTTCTGTACGAATCTGTATCGATTTATGTTCAATTCGGTCGTTTCAAATCGATAAGCTGTCACCTGTTCCGATTTCATTTCAATGGAATCTTTCAAAAAAGTGTTTCTGTACAAAAAGTGAATCGATAAAAATGTGTCATTTTTCTCACTGGCTTTGCGGCAAGTGAGAAATCTACCGATTTATCTAATGTCAGTAATTTTGTGTATTATTAAGTCATAAATACTTGAAATATACCTTAAAAAATGGTTGCTTTCATTTAAGTTGAATTTTTTATATTTGTATATATCATATTACTAATATGTATATATATAACTAATAAAATATATTTGAAGAGCAAATACAGTCCGAACGAGTTTTGAAACTGCAGCGACGTAGGCTGTTGGACTTAATGCAGCAGCACCAGCACGTCGGAAAGTGTAAATTTTTTAATGCATTTTAATGTTACTGAAACAAAAATCCATTAAATAATTGATTTCCTAATACTTCTAACTCACTTCACTGTTCACTGAAACACTTTTGATTAACAATTTATTATAAAACTATAGCGCACATAAAATAAAAAAAAAACTACCTTTAAACAGCTGCTTGTCATTTGACTCAATTTCTCAGCGTTTTTTCTCGATTTGTGTTCTTTTTCATCACGGTCCGAATTTTTACCGATTTAAGGCGGTCTTCTCATTCAAAACCCGTTTTTTGGACCCTTTTTAAAAAAATTCTTATTTGAAAACGCAAAGAATAATTGAAAACTTTTTTTATTTATTGTATTACAAAAGGTTCAAAGTAAATAAAAAAATTTTTTATTTTTAAGGCGGTCTTCTCATTCAAAACCCGTTTTTTGGACCCTTTTTAAAAAAATTCTTATTTGAAAACGCAAAGAATAATTGAAAACTTTTTTTATTTATTGTATTACAAAAGGTTCAAAGTAAATAAAAAAATTTTTTTTGCCTCGATACGTGGGCTGTTCAAAAAGTAATGAGACTTCAAAGTTGGTGGTGAAAAAAAAGGTGTCGTCACGGCGGCCACTATTCCGGGTCTCCGGAGCGTCTGAAATGAAAAAAAAAGGGGTTATAATCAGTATAGATGTAATTCTCGGGTGAACCTCAAGCTTAATTTTGTGATTTTTTTTTGACAAAATGTCGGCCATTCAAAAAAAAAATTTCAATTTCGGGTTTTTTTTTTGTAGCTTAGTGTAAAAAAAAAAATAGTAAAAAATTTTTTAAAATTATGGTCGAGGTTCACCCGAGAATGGTGACAATTCTGCGTCGATTCCATTTTGTTTCATGAAAATCGGTTCAGTTGAACTGGAGATATCATGGCCGCCAGTTCGAAAAACGTGGGTTCGAGATAAACGCGTTTAAAGTTTGAAGTAATTTTTTTGGGAAAAAAAAAAATTCAAAAATGTTTAAATGCAGTTTTAAAGAGCTGACAATTTTTACTTACAAATATTAGTCGGCGATGCCAGCTCCATACAGGCCACCTTCCTCTTTTTCGTAGAAACTGCTTTCTGCTGCCCTCTCTGCTCTGCGAGCCGTTCTGCCAGCTTTTGATGATGCCGCAGCTCGAGTCTCTGATCGGTTCAATCTGTCTTCATTGCGAGATAGTGCGTATTCGTATGCGTTTTTGCCAATCGCAATACCCATCAAACCCATAATTTTAAGTATGGGTATAAAACCGTCGTTGAAGAGGCACGTTGCAATGAAATTGGCCACTTCGATGGTGCGTGCGCCTGAGTTGATGTGTTTGGGCGAAAGTGACCAAAGAACAGAATTGTAGGACTCATTGGAATTCTGAGTTTCAGATCCAAGGCATCTTTCAAGCAAATTATCTGCCGACAGCGCTTCGTAAGCTGGTTTTATTACCTCCATCACCTTCTTGTCCATCAGACCTTGCTTCACAAAAAAAGCTGTATCTTCTAAAGTATTTCGAATTTCTAAAAATCCTTTTAGGGGCATATTCACAACTACCCAAGCTATAAATAAATGCAAAAAAAAAAGTTGAAAAAAAAGTTGCTCAATGAGAAGACCCCCTTAAACGTACAGAAACATTAGTTGTCACGAAATCGGTAACTAGGGATCGATAGCGCATGACGTCACACAAATCGGTAACTTACCGATTTTGTTACAGGAACGAGCTACTGCACTTGGGTTGGTGTATCAGCGCGGCATTTTTTGCTGCGTTACCCTTGTATAGCATACTAGTAACTCTAAAAGATGGCGTGAGTATGCACTAATGTAAACCATTCATATTAAGTTTTATCCTTCTTTAGACGTCTGCAGAAATTTCAGCCAATTATGCTTACGCATTTAAAAGTTACGCATTTAAAAGTTCGTCAATATGAAAAACATTACTCGTATCATTATTGTAACATGAATTTCATTTCTATAAAATACTTACAAATTTATTGAAATTGGTTAATTGACTCTAGAGAAAAGCAATTTAGAAAATACGTGCTAAGCATGTAAAATACTAATTAAATTAATAGCATACTATTAATAAATAGTATACTTCCAACCAAACTTAATATATTTAGTATTGCCAAAATATGGTGAATTTTATAAAACCTCAATACTCCATGGAATTTGGTTTAATTTGTCATTCGTAAACCTAATTCTTGCAATGACAACAAAGCGCAAGCGCTTAAATTTGGCGCCTGCAGTTAACGCAATTTCTGCAAATGACGGCTTACCCACAAGTCCCACAGCAATACCGCAATCCCAAAATAATACCGAAGGATCACCAACTTATGTCATCCATCCCTATGCAGCAAAATACATTCTACCATCATTGTTCCAATGGCAGCTGACCTGAGCGGGGCTACTCTGCTTAATAATCAATTATGAAAAGTTTTGTCTGCGTTGTCCAAACCACGCAACATGTCGCGTTTTATGTATCTGTAACATGTATCTATATATTGTACATTTTTGTATGTAGCTGCTAAGCTTGTGCTTAGCATATGCTTAGCACTGCAAAACTATTGAAAACAACTATGTACAACATGATTGTTTATGTTGATTAGCCATGGTTTTACACACACTAATTCGCTTATAAGTTGGCTAAAATTTTGAAATTACAAATAAATGCATTGGTGCGATTTTCGCTAATGCAATGTTAAACAAACAATGTGGTTACCTGATTGTAATATTGAATTTTAATTTGTTCTTTTTTTTTAATTTTGCCACAGTTGCTGTTTTATTACTATTATGAATATTTTTATTATTATTATTAGTATTTTCAACTGAAATAACAACTTGTAAAGATTGATGTTTGTTTAAAAACGAGCTAATGTTGCTAAATATTAATCATAATTAGTTTATATGCGGTAATAATCTGGATGCGATATTAATTCATTATGTGGTGGACTTAAGCGAATTCACTGTTATCCACTGCCCCACAAATATATAGACATACAGATATACCATACATACAAAATTTATATAAATATAAACTGCAAATTATGTACATCAACAGACATTCATTCATTCATACATAATTAATGCAACTGCCGCAACGTATTACATTTACTCGTATTTGCATAAAACAAAAAATAAACAAAACCTCAAAATTTGTTGGCAGAAATTCTATTTCACTACATTCAGCGTTCTGTCAGGTAGTAGATGTGTGTGTGTATGTATTTTAATATTGTGCATGTTTTTGTGGTACCGTTAAGAGAATTAATATTCACCGTTTAAACCATTATCATCATTTGCCTAAATAGGCACATTTTCTTAACTGATAATTTAGCCCAACAAGACCATTCAAAAGCCACGCCTCTAGGTCCTTAAATTTTTAGAAGAACGCTGGTAGCTAAATATTGTCTAAATAAGGTTTTTAGTTCTATGACGCAACTGGTTTCCAAAGCAGTCAAGAATTTTGGATATCTTCAATTTATATTTCTATAGCAAGCTATTTTTTTTTTCTATCGTAAGTTTATAAAGATAATTTTACACAATCTTTTTTTTTTTGTCGGTGTTTCCGAGGTTTCATTAAAAATTGATATGTAGTTTATAATTATGTACGTGTATTATAGCAATGTTAATTACTTTCCGTTCAATCACTTAGTAATATACAAACATATATAATTCGAAATATGTGGTAAAGTTTGATTTTGTTATTATTTTAATTATATATTTATTAAGTTAACCAAGGCAAATTTCAACTGATATTTTTAACTGATATATTTATTTTTTCTTCTATTTTCTCTCCTCCTTGTTTTTGGTCATTGAAGGTATTTTATTCGTTGCGGGTGTGACCCGGCGGTTGCCTTATTATAAACCGATTATAAGATTTTCTGTATATACTGAGCTTCTATTGGAAAGTGAATGCCTCATTACACGCCTGTGATTTTAAGAAATTTACATTTTTAAGAGAATTAAATTTTGTTTCTCACAATATTAACACACAATTTATATTTGCAAAATTTTTTTTCCTAATATAAACTATTGTTACACTTTTCCTTTCCAGGTTTCAAAAGAACATAATTTTGGAAATCAAGAACTAGTTTCATGGAATGATTGAAATCATAAGAGGATAAGAAGAAGTCTAAATATACTTGTCCCTTGTGTTTTAAGATAATGTGTAAACGATGTGCAAAATTTCTAATAACCATTTTTTTACGAACATATCCATTTTATTCACGCATCAGATTTGACTTTTATTCTATCAAATTCTGAAAATCACAGAGGCTTTTTATGGAACTTCCACAAAAAAAGGAACGTATCCATAAAAGTGAACAACATCGTGAAAAATATTTCAGATAAGAGTTGCAAGTTTTCAAGGAGGTCAAATTAAGTTTAACCTTGAGGCAAACTTTCAAAGTCAACTTTAATGTCAACTCCTATTTTATATTGCAGAATACCAACACCCATAGCAAATTGTAAGAATATAGATTTTCATTAAAATGTTTAGATATTTCCATAATATGCATAAATGGAAATTGTGTTGGAAAAACTTTGCAATTACATACATCTAATTTGGAACGTCACATCAAAGCTAAGCATTCAGAGCAAGGAATAAGGTAGCGCCAATAACAATAGCAATAACATTCCTAAACGAACAACGAACAACTATGATTTTAGAAACGAACTGGAACTTGGTACGGTTTAGGTTTACGATGGCGAGCAAAAATCACAACATAGTAAAGTAAAGTAAAGTAAAGTAAATTTATTGAGACTTCCTTTCGTTTCTTTTACAATTATACTTATGTACATTTCATACATACAATGAAAAGTTCAATTACATGTCAAAACTAGAAGCTATTGTTGTGTTGCTCTAATGGAATAAAAAGATAAAAGCTACATGCTTAAGAATGACAAGGACAAATACATATGGTAGAATGGTTTTGCTGATAATACAGTGCTTGCTTAAATCACAACACAGTAAATTATATTTTATGCTCGTACAACACAACGTTATCATTCTGTTCCGATCACTCATTTTTGCAGGATGGTGGTAATGCTTATGTTTGAATCGAAGAGCTTCAAACGGAATGGAGAGAGAACATGTTTTTGATCGCTTATGTAGCGCTACGCATTAGGTACGGTTTTTTCCACTCTCTGGTTGCATCCCACGTACAGCGTGGCATGCGAAGCCTTAGGTCTTCTCTTAAGGGGGTCCTCTGGTAATCTATGCCAAATTTTAGCCTTTTTTCAAAATATTGTGGAAAGAGAACGAGTAAAGATATTTTAGTTCCGTTTTTTGATTTGGGTAGCTTAATTTATTGAAAAAAATACAAAATTTTGAAAAAGTGAATTTATGGACCGTTCAGAAAGTTCTCGGCCTGGTAACGAGGTTCTCCGGAAAAAAGGTGGGTCCAAATTGCGCACGATTCCAAGTGTAAACATCGTCTGAAAAAAAAAAAAAATATTCAGTTACTTAGAATGAATGTCCCTATAGCCCCTACCTCGGAAACAAAAATCGAAATTTTTTTAGGGGGGGAGCCGCCACTTTGAAAATGAAAAATCAAATTTCGACCTTTTTTTTTGTAGTCTAGTGTAGAAAAAAAATAGTAAACATTATTTTTTCGGCAAGTTTGAGGTAGGGGCTATAGCGGCGTAAATTCTGCGTCGTTTCATGCCTCATATATCAAAATCGGTCAAAAACTGTTTGAGTTATCGTGCGCAAAGTTTTGAAAAACATGGTTTCGAGAAAAACGCGTTTAAAGTTTTGACTTCAATTTTGAGGCACACAAATGACATTAACACATATTTTTTTAATACAATACTTACGAATATTAATCGGCAATTCCAGCCCCATAAAGTGTGCCTTCCTCCATCTCATAAAACGAGTTTTCCATGGCTTTTTGGGCTCTGCGGGCTGTGCGACCCTCTTTCGATGATGCGTACGTTTTTAGCTCTGAGCGTTGAAGTCGTTTTCCGTCGCGAGATTCAGCATACATCTCGGCTTGTGGGCCGATGACAATACCCATTGTTGACATTATTTTTAAAATACTTGTGAAGCCTTCGTTGAAAATGCAGGTTGCCAGAAAATTTGCGATTTCGACTGTGGTAGCACCACAGTGGATATGTTTCGGCGCAAAGGTCCACAAAAGCGAGTTGAACGATTCGTTACAATTTTGCGTTTCACCTCCAGTGCATCGGTTGAGTAGATCGTCGGATGATAACGCTTCGTATATGGGCTTCATTACTTGCAGAACCTTTCCATCAAGTGGGGCGTACGTGTGGTGAAATGAGGCTAATGAGCCTTCTGCTGCTGACTTTTGATAGGCGCACCAGCTGGACTCACCAGGTGGGCAATACATATGTTGTGGATTACTATCACTTGAACTTTTGTGATAATATGTTGACCATATTTCTTTTCTCATGTTTTCCACAGAGTCCTTATTACGTCGAATAGCAAGTCCATAGTAAGTAGTCAGCTCGCTTATGACTTTGTCTGTCAGTTTGCCAGTGCCTTTTCCACCGATGCCTTTGTTTTATTTTTTGGCCTTGCGCAGCCGTGTGCCCATGCGTTTTTGCACGTGAGCGATGCACTCCTTTTTTGTGACAACGGGGTCGCCGTTATACGGATCAAGGTCTATAATGGCCTTGAAGGTTTTGCTGTCGCCATCGCCAATATATTTTTCATATTTTATGCCATATTTTTCGATCGATGAGGCAAACATTTCCTTCACGGCATCTACCTCCATCTTGCCCGCACTCCCACTGTGGTTGTTTGTGCATGTTTTCTGGTGCGATTCGTACCATTCTTCGAAGTCTGCAGAGTCATTTTTTTTCCCCACATTTTGCATGCCTGGCAAAGGCTTGATTTGACAACGGAGTCAACCACTTTTTTGGTATGTTTACCGACGAGCGTAGTGACACCAAAAAGAGACGAAAATCCCCGTTTTTTCCAGGTGCCATCCCCTGAAACGGTCAGCAATGAGGAGTCACAGTCAGGATTTTTTTCTTTCTGCTGTTCCTGCTCTTCTTTAACCGCATTCAACAGGCACTGCTTGTAAACTGCTTTAGCAGACACATGCATGTTTTTCAAGGTGCCATAGTACGCATCAAGGCACAATCCTTGGCATATGTCCATTAATCCGCAGAACATATTAATACCTTCTCTCCCTATTCCAAGCAATCTCATGGCAAATATCAACCGGCGATTTACAACAAAAGATTTACCGACCACCGGCGAAGAATTAATATACTGTGTAGCTTTACATTGGCACTGCAGACTCACTTTGAAGCCGACTCCACGCATACATGTTTTTCCAAATCGAATTTTTTGTTTACATTGGGCGCAGATAACCAGAGCAGCAAGCGTTTGGAAAAATGAAAAAAATTCCAAGAAACAGAACTGGAGGTTGTTTTCGATGATGACTTCATTGTCTTGCGTTTTCTTCAATTTTTTGGCCGATGTGCTGGCAAAGTCGGTGTCCTCTACTTGGGAGTGCTGGTTTCCACGGAAATGCCTCTTTTTTGTTCGATACGCGTACTTACGCGGCGCGTTTGGGTGGCTTTTTTTATCCATAGCAAAAAAAAAAACACAAAACGATTTTTCTTTTATTTTACAACAGCAGTTATCGCGCACGCGTAGCTTTCAGCGTTCGAAAATAAACTGAATCTCGTTCGTTTGCTTCTTTCATGTGAACACCTGGGCTCAAAATCATTTCAACCCCTAAATCAAAACATGCATGTATACATACTGCATGTATACATACTGTGTGTGTATATTTTGTAATATCAATACATATTTTGGAAGAATTCCACAGAATTTTCGACTAATGACTGCAGGCAAATAAACAACTTTGCTGATGCGTTTTTTTGACGAAAACATACCTACACAAAAATGCCTGTATCTCCTAAACTATTTCGAATTTTGAAAAATCCTTTTGGAAAAATGTTTTTGAGTATCTGAGCAATAGAAATATGAAATGATTATGATTACCAGAGGACCCCCTTAAGTGACGACCATTGGAGGAATGCACTGTCTGATGCCGCCATCTCTGAAAAAGCTTTCCGACTCAGAGAAGTGTTTGCAATAATGCTGATTTTTTGCCAAATGTTCAACGCGTCACAGTTATTAAAACGATTTCAAAATCAATTTTGCAATGATATTTGCACAGACTTTGCTCACAACAAAATAATCAGGAAATACCTTACAATGATATGTTACTTTTTTTTAACGAGGGCTTGGCTTCGATTGAGAGTACGATTTACATGCTTGAAAAACGTTTAAAAGATTTCGGTTTGCCAGAACCCCAAAGAGATAATACTGAAGTAGATATATCTGAGGAGGAACTAAAATTAACTCCAGCTCAGATAAATGTCTACAACAAAATATTACAAAGTGTAACGAATAATGAAGTGTAGCAAGAAATATATTTTTATTGATGGCCCTGGTAGTACTGGTAAGACCTTCCTAACTAATATAATTCTTGCTAAAGTTCGTCATGTACGAAAAATTGCAATTGCAGTAGCATCGTCCGGAATCGCATTTCTAAATAGCGGCCGAACTACTCACTCAACATTTAAGTTGCGGCTTTCAGTTTCACCATGCAAAACAACACATTCATCAATTCGTAAAATCAGTGCTATTGCAAAAATACTCAAAGAAGCATCATTAGTTGTTTGACACATAATGCCCATATCGATGCTGTTAATGCCATGGTAGAAGATGTTAGGTCATCAGGTCGTGTGATGGGTGGTATAACTTTTTATTCTCTGACGACTTCCGTCAAACACTACCGGTTGTACTTAAATCCAGCCGAGCTGATACAGTAAGAGTTATACCACGAACACAACACGCGCGACGAGCGGCAAGCGCCAATTGTCACTTTTCATTTACATGTATTTCTTATGGGACGAATTTTGGAGACTTGGCGCGCAACATTGTTGCTTGCCGTTGCCGTCGGCTTCAATTTAATTTTAATTTGACAGGCAGCAAAAGCAAGTTTCTGCCATTGTTTACATTTGTTATTACTGGTCGCATTCAGCAAACTGTACTGTTGTAAAATTTCTTGTGAGTAAGGGATGTTTTGCTTGAACTTCACAATTTTAAGTACAACTGAATAACGGCATAAGAATCCATAATGAATGCAAAATTGATTTATAAATAAAATTTTTAATTTCAGTAACTTTTTGTATGACCTGGTGCATAGTTGATTCACTAAAACTGCGCAACTGCGATGCTTTACATAAATGCATTTAGGAACTCAGCCCTACTTTCGACAGGCGATAATTTCGATAAAATATCACTTTGCTTTAATTTTTTCATACAATTTTGTTGTTTTTATAATATGCTGCCACACTGATAATTCGTTTCGATGTTCGCTTCAAAAGTGAGTTTATAACATGTCGCCACAGAATAATGAATGAATTTTTTTTTCATATGAATGCTATTCACAAAGAATGCAATTCAGAAAGAACATCAGAATTTTCAATTATTCTTTTTTTATTCATTATTAATTTTTATTCAATATTTATTTGTTATTCCTTTGCACCGAAGCCAGGAATAAAAAATTATTTTTTTAAAAAATGAATAATTAATAAAAAGTGAATAATGATTAAAAAAATTAATAATGAATAAAAAATTAATAATGAATAACAAGTTAATAATAAGAAAGAAATCAATAATGAATCATTTTTTTATTCATATGAATGCTATTCACAAAGAATTTCAGAATTTTCAAATATTCTTGTTTTTATCCATCTATCCATCATTATTATTATTACGCAAGCGCATTTTTTATGATGACTATAAAATCTATACTATAGACGCGATTTTCATAAATAGGGTGCAATTCAAAGGTCTTGCTTTGTAGATGTGCAATAAGGTCTTATTTTTTCTTAAATATTGTGTTTTTTTTTTTAAAAAAAGCTCAAACAATTTTCTATGAAAACCAACCAAATTTCTTTGTGATGCCTAAAAGTATGTGATAGATTTTTATTATAATGCTTTAATAAGGAATAATTGGGTTACTCAACAATTAAACAGAAACATAGAAAGTTTCTATGAAAACCTTGGTTCAAAGGTAAAAATAGTCCTCAATATAAAAACAAAGTTACATGTCACTAGATATTTTTTATTTTGGCGTTTTAACGCCACACGGGATTACTAGATATTCATATTTTATTCACTTTTCATTTCATATTAATTATTCATTTGTGATTTATTATTCATTGGTTATTCATTGTTCACTTGTTATTCTTTACTAATTTCTCATTCATTATTGATTATTTTATTTACTAATTGATATAAATGAAACGAATAATTATTGAATTTTTGAAATTTAATGTGAATTAACATTTTTATTTATGAATGAGTCTTGCATTCATTCAATCAATTATTATTTCGTCATTCGCCATTCACCACTTTGAAAATAAAATTAGATTGTACAGTATATTTCAGTAATATATTTTAGTTTTTTATTTTATGGTTACATTTTAATTATTGTAATTAATTTAGGCGTTATTTATTAGCAATCCAAATTTATTGTTTTTTGAAAAAAGATTTTAAAAACAAATTAATTTAACAAATTTAAATTTTTAATTTTCAAAATTTGTCGACGTATCTCAGATTGTTTGTCTGCTTCGTCAGTGCGTCTTTTATTAACTATAAAACTACAAAAGACGCCTTGAAGAAGCAAAAAATTTGCGAAACGTCGACAAATTTTTAAAATTAAATTAAAAAAAAAAATTAAAATAAAAAAAAAATTAAACTTCAGTAATATATTTTAGTTTTTAATATTATGGTTACATTTTAATTATTGTAATTAATTTAGGCGTTATTTATTAGCAATCCAAATTTATTGTTTTTTGAAAAAAGATTTTAATAACAAATTAATTTAACAAATTTAAATTTTTAATTTTCAAAATTTGCCGACGTATCTCAGATTGCTTGTCTGCTTCGTCAGTGCGTCTTTTATTAACTATAAAACTACAAAAGACGCCTTGAAGAAGCAAAAAATTTGCGAAACGTCGACAAATTTTTAAAATTATATTAAAAAAAAAATTAAACTTAATTTTGTTAACTTTATTTGTTTCTTAAATCTTTTTTCAAAAAACAATATATTTTGGTTACTAAATAGCGCCTCAATAAATTAAAATTAAATTTAATGTATTTCTTTTTTAGCTCAGTGTTGTTATTCAAAACGGCAACTGTTGAGTCGGCTGAATGCAGCCATTGTTTTTAATTTACTATTGTTTGGCTGTTGAAGTGCTCGTATTTTTGTTTACTTTGTAAAAGAAGTTTTTGAGTTAAAGTTTTGAAGGTAAGTTCATAAATTATAACATAAAAAATTTAATATGTATTATGTTTCTTCTATTGCAATATGGACTTAGATAAGCAAATAGTTGAAGAGCAGCTGAAGTTTGCTGCTGTCGCGTTTATTATAATCAAGTCGCTCAACATTTCTCTACAACGACATAGTGGAGACATGTTGCTTGCCGCTCGTCGCGCGTATTGTGTTTGGGCTATTATCATAAAAAAATCTATTGTGTGTCAATATGTCAAGAAACTTCAATTGACAACAAATATGCGTGTCCATTTAAGAGGAGATGAAGATGCCGCTGTATTTGTAGCTCTTTTACTAAAAATAGGAAAAGGAACATTGCTCTTGACAATGGATTGCTTCATGTTTCCGATATATTGATACAGCCGTGGACACATAAATAGCACAAAAATACATGTAGGGTGTTTCACATAAATTTAAATAAAATACATAGCGGATAACAAGAATTTATTTCATGGTATTTGAGTTTAAACATTATAAACTTAAAATCAGTAGTAACTTTGTAACTACGAATTAAAAATTAGAAAATTAATGAAAAATCTGAAATTGTTCCTTAGCTGAGTGGACGTATAAATAGCACAAGTTGGATTCTGAAAAGAAGACATAGTGATTTATTTTTATTTTACAATGAGCTTACGAATATGTTTACTAGTACTTGGTACTGTATCCCGAATTGTTCAAAACAGCCCGACTTCTTCGTCCCATACTCTCCACAAGCTTCCTGACCCAATCCTTCGGAATAGAGTACCAAGCCTTCTCAATTCCACTCCATAACTCATCTTAATTTCGAAATTTTGGTTGCTTATGCTGACCTTCACATCATTCCATTAATTTTCTATGGGATTGAGGTCTGGGCTTTGAGCCGGCCAATTCAAAATATTTATTTTTTCCTTTTTTAGCCAATCAATCACAACCTTTGCTGTGTGTTTTGGATCATTAGAGTGCATAAAAATTCACCTAATAGGCATGTTCTCAAATGCAAATGGTTCCATCTGGTTATTAAGAATATCTAAATACATATTTTTGTCCATTATTCCTGGTATACGAAAAATTGGCCCAACGCCGTGCCAGGAAAAAGCTCCCCAAGTCATTAAATTCCCTCATCCATGCTTTAAGGATTTTTTTGTATACTTCAGATTCAACTCTTGGCGTTTGGGGCGCCGAACAAAAGTTTTTCCATCTGGTTTAACCCTATTAAATTTAGTTTTGTCAGTCCAGAGCACGTTCTTAAAAAATTGGTCTTCTTTATTCACATGGGCCCTTGCAAACGCTAACCGATCCTTTAAATTTTTTTTGGTTAAGAGCGGCTTTCTTCGGCTAATGCGTCTATAAAGATTAGCTTCATGTAGTCTCCTAGATACTAGTTTTCTTGCAACATTTAGGTTCTTTTCTTCATTTATTTCCCTCATAATTTGCTTTGCTGTCTTGAAAGGATCAGCCTTACTTTTGCGAACTAAAGTCATTCAGAACAATAAATCAGTGGAAGCGCTGGTTTTACGTCTGGGATTGCGCGGCTTATTCTCGAAATTATTTTAATTAACCATTTGATGTAACCAGCTTGAGTGCATTATAGACCATTTTTGGCGAAATTTTGAGAATATCCGCGATTTCAGATGATTTTTTGCTTATTCACTTAGTTCGTCAATTATAGACCTTTTTCCCGGAGTGCAATGTTTGCCACGACCCATTTTATTTAGAATCGGCGAAATTAACCGAATAAAACTCTACAATTTTTACAAACACCCGATATTTTTAACTTTTATTCACCATCTTACATGTGTGCTATTTATATGACCACAGCAGATCGTACATGCCTATACAGAAAGAGGTGGCCTGAGCAAATAAAAGTAAGTAACCGTACATCTCTTTCGGAGTTTTAAACAACGTCACACTGGAGTCTCAAAAAATAATAACTACAGTTAATATATGCATTATTAGGTTTAAACGAAACATTTAAAAAATAGATAGACATTTGTGCTATTTATGTGTCCATGGCGGTACATGCGCTTCGGCTATAGAAAATTTGCGTCAAAAATCTGCCGCATGGTTATGTGGAGAGCTATTGTTTCCACTAAAAATTCAGATGTAGATATACAAGTCAATCGATACGATTGTTAATGAAGATGATGTGATTCACTATCCAGGTGAATTTTTTAATTTATTACATTCATGCGGCCTTCTCCCACATAAACTAACATTTAATATTTGTCTGGCTATTATGTTATTGCGCAATTTAAAACCTCCACAACTTTGTAATGGAATCCAGCAAGTAAAGCAACTTTTGCCAAATATTAAAGATAATCTATATTAATAAAAATCATTATCTGTTTGTTTGTTTGTGTGTTTGTTTGACTTTTATACAAATCTTAACGGCTGAACGGACATCATCGCTCAAGCTTAAAACGTGTATTACTTGCGCCCTATAATAGGTAATTGCATATTTAGTTTTAACCACGCTGCCTTTTACCGCCCACAAATAAAAAAAAAAAAAAAAAATTCTATATTTCCGACTGTTTCTATTGTATGAGACTAAAATTTGGTAATTTCGTCGTTTGTATAGTAACTTTCGGCAATTCAAACACAAATCAATGAAAATGGTATATTTTAAACTATTTTGTTCGTATAAGGCTGAAACTTGGTAATTAAGATTGTATACTTACCGTCGGCAACTTTTATAAAAATAGGCGTAGTAGGCAGTTGTAGTTGTGTTTGCCCTGCAGAAATTTCTAACACTTAATTCTTCAAAGTGTTACCGATACCAACCAACTCTATCGCTTCTGTAATAATGGATTGATTTATCTTTGGTCTTTTCAAGGAACTATTTAAAAGGAAATATTCAACTGTTATTGGCATCAAATTACTAACACTAAAATTTTGCGGCATATAGCCAATTTTTATGTTGTCAGCAAATACGATACTACCAGTACAGGTTTTATTTATGCCAGCAATTGCTTTTACTAAAGACGTTTTACCTCCACCACTTGGACCAAGTATTGTAATTACGTCTCCTCTTTCCATGAACATATTGATATTGTCAAGGATTCTTTTACCATCGTATGTGAGAGCAAGATTTTCTATTTTTAGAACATGATTATTGACATTATTTAACTTATTGACAAAATTTAACTTCTTCTCAACGTTTATATGAGACATTTACTTACTTTTTTTCTATTACTTTCATTTACACTATACTATAATATTGCTTTTTCATCCAATTTAAAAGTTGTAGCTACAATCAAACCTATCCACTCACTTGTGGCTTCTGTTACAGAAGGGATTTTAGAACCGGAATTGCTTGGCTATGAAGCATCTGCGCATAATTATATATTAAAGCCATCTAATGCGAGTAATTTGGAATCAAGTGATGTCATATTTTACACTGACGATAACTTAGAGACGTTTGTTCAAACTTTTGCTAAAAATAATAAAGAACTAGTGAAATTGTCAAAGGCAAACAACCTACTTCCTGCTCGGCCACATTCATTATCTAGAAAAATCACTAATATTCAAGATGAAAAAGACCTACACATTTGGCTGAGTCCCGAAAATGCAAAGAGCATGATACTTTTTATAAGTGCAGTATATTCTAACATAGATAAAGAAAATTCCCATCGATATTACTCTAATGCAACAAAAGCTTTAAAAAAAAATAGACCAAGAAGTAAAAGAAATCATGAAAGAACTGAATGATTTCAAAAATCAAAAATACATCGTCACTCACGATGCTTATCAATATTTTGAAAAATATTTTGGTTTAAATCACCCAAGTGCCATTCTTTCTATAGAAGAGGATTCTTACATAGGTATGAAGAGTTTAATGAAGCTAAAAAACAACTTTTTTTTTTTAGGTCAACCCAGTCTCCTTGTTCACCGCAAATTTAAAGTCTTTCACGGCATTGCACTTTTCTTCCATCTCGACAAATATTTTTGGACCAAAATGTCAGGGATAAATCCTCAATAGTTATACTTTAATAATGTAAAAAAATGTTGGTCTAAAATAAAACAGAGCTTCAAACAAAAAGTTATACAATTTTTCTTTGAGAAACTCCCGGAAGCCCTTAAATTCAGTTTTTTGCCACTTCAAACTCAACTTTTTCCAGTTAAAAAAACTTTTTACAAATGAAACTTTAAACTTATAAAAAAACAAATTTAATTAAACCTGGCTGATATCCTGGCTACCCAAGCTCATATGCATATGATTTTCTGTTTAGCCTCGTATAAAGTTTTTCAATTTCCAAATTTGATTCAAAAAAATATTTTCAAACAAAGCGATTTGCAAAATTGAACTTAACTTTCTTGCTGGTAACTTACCTGGGTTAAAAAATTTGCACAAATGAAACGCAGTTGATTTTTTTTTTCAAAGAATTCAATTATCTTATATTTTATTATAATTTAATTATTTTTATTTGTTGTTTTTGTTCTCCAAAACACTTGCACAGTGGCACGCATGTACATATATTACTTTGTCGATATACATTGACATTTGTGCGTGAGTATGTGAGTGAATAGGAGGGCGTGGTATTTATTTAAGTGCTGACTTGTTTACAATTAATAAATGTTTTTAATTAATTTTAACTTATTGACATAAAAAAAAGCAACGTTTGTTGACTTAATTAAAACAACATTTTTTTTTTTTATTTAAATACTTATTATAACTTATTTTTAAATAAATATATCTATATGTGTTTACATTTTAATTACTATGTTTATTGAACTTATTTTATGCTGCTTATATAAACTATGTAATTAAATTATTTTGATTTTATTTGTTGCTTATTTAAAAATTTTGTATTTGCATTTGTGATTTTTTTTTTTTTGATTTTATTATTAAACCAATTTTTTTATTTTTACAAATTTAGTTTTTACATATGTTTGTGTATTGCATATATTTTACATACGTTTGTGTAGCGTTATGTATTTTATGCTAATATTATTTTTTCCTCAAATTTGTGCTTACTTTATTTAATAGCTAATTGTTTTTTTTATACACATCTATTTTAAACTTTTTTTTTGTTATAATCAAATTTGTTTGATTTTTACACTTTTGTGGAAAAAATTATTTGTTCATTAATTAATCTTAGCAATTCAATGTCATCAACATCTTTTGTTATTATTATTTTAATGTTTCATAATTTTGCAACATTTTTGCAAAATAATTTTTGCAATGCTTTTTTGCTATTCTAGTTGGTTTGTTCTAAAGTAATTTTTGCACAAATATGGTTTGAACAGTCAGTTGTTCTGAAAATATTATTCGTCATTTTATTCGAGCTTTGAGTTTAACTCATTATATAGGCTTAATTTTTTATAACGGTTCAATTTGCTTTAGTCAAAAAAAAAAAAAAAAAAATGCGGCATTGTGTTCTATATATAAAAAATAAGAAACATATAATCTGTGAAGTGAATTGCTGCTTTAAGTAGCTGGAATTTGCCAAATACACAACTTTAGATATATAAATATTCTAATTTTTCTTTTACGTTTTTTGTAATAATAATTTTTTTTTTTTTGCAATAGTGAAAAACAACAGAGTAAATTTTAAAAATTAATAAATCTAGAGAACAAATAAATTCATGCCTTAAATATCGTACTAATTTTTTAATATATGGCATATCAATACGTACGCAAAACTTGAGCTTAAAGTAGACTCTAATGAAAAGTTGCGAGAGTTAACTTACGTACGTTCAAAAAGTTCATAGGACGACGCATAGATGGCGTTACTAGATTTTTTCCATATGATTTTTATTTAGTACCAACCTTCAAACGATACGTATAAAAATTTGAGAACAATCTGACAATTGATTCGTGAGTAATAACATTTTGTGTGCAACTATTGTTATAAAAAAAAAAAAAAAAAAAAAAAAATGGAATAAAGTGAATTTGGAGTTTTGATAAAGCATCGCTTTTTGATGAAAAAAAAATACAGTGGAAACCAAAAAATGGCTTGATAAAATTATCCGGACTTTGCACCATCGAGACGAATGGTAGAAAAGTGGATTGCTGAATTTAAACGTGGTCGTACCAGCACAAATGATGCAGAGCGCAGTGGACCCCCAAATCACACTGTTATTCCACAAAACATCAAAAAATCCACAAATTGGTTATGAACGATCGCAAAATGATGAAAAATGGCTTCACTATTACACACCAGAATCCAAAAGACAGTCAGCTCAGTGGACAGCAGTCGACGAACCAAATCCAAAGCGAGCAAAAACCTAACAGTCGGCTTCTAAGGTGATGGCGTCTGTATTGTGTCTGATTGAAGGCTGAAATCGCCAAGAAACGGCCACATTTGCAAGCGAAAAAATGTGTTGTTTCACCAAGACAATGCACCGTGTCACAAATCGATGAAAACGATGGTAAAATTGAATGAGTTGGGCTTCGAATTGCTTACTCACCCACCGTATTCTCCAGATTTAGCCCGCAGCGACTTTTTCCTGTTTTCAGATCTCAAGAGAATGCTTGCTGTAAAGAAATTCAAGTCCAATGATGAAGTAATCGCTGAAACTGAGGCCTATTTTGACGAGAAAGAGAAAAGTGGTATCGAAAAGTTGGAAAATCGCTATACTCGTTGTATCGCTCTCGAAGGCAACTTTGTTGAATAATATAATCGAGTTTTATCAAAATTTTGTTTTTTCTTACTTATTCTACGGACTTATTGAATGACCTGATATAATAATTTGTTTGTAAAACAAATATACACTTGAACGATACGCTCATTAGCATCAGTGTGAGAATAATCTTGTAAAAACCAGTTGATATAGCGCGAATAACACCTACAGAAGAGTTTGATTGACTCTCTAAAAAAAAGTACCTTAATTTTGGCTAAATTGAAAAAAAAACCTGCTGAGTAGCGTGGTTTTCTTTTCAAAATCGCCATTAAACGTGCGTCAAATTTTGCAATGCGTTAAGAGCTATAATTTATTGTAGTGATTTTTCAGTTTTTCTAATGTCAGGATTTTTTTTTTCTGTTAATGTTCATGTAGTTAAATTTTGTAAAAATATGTTGTATATTCACAGAATCATTAAATATTATAAAATGGGGGGTCCAATGAAAGACGAAAATTTCTATTATGCAGAAAATATAGGTAGAAAATGCCCTTTTTTTCTTTACCCCCTTAAACTGATAGGACCATGTACAGAAAGTATTTATTAGCCCCCAATTATTTTTAAAACTAACGTCTTTTTAACTATGACCGCTCTTCACTCTCTGTTGCAGTGAACATACACATCTAACGGTAATCATGTGAGAGTTGTTGTTTGAGTGCTACAGTCATTAAAATATATAGTACCAGTATAGTAGATGGATGAGTTAATCACCAAACTAGCTTACTCGGCTAGAATTTCTGACAAATTATAGGAATTGTCGCACGATTGAACATGATTGTCTAACTCGACGGTGACAAGTCCAGATCTGCTCGCGATAGTCAACGTTAGCCAAGATATAGCCCTTGACACCAACCTTCATCGTTTTTGGTTGAAACTTTCGTTAATAAAAAATTTTCTTCAACGCAAGTTTACTTTGTTAACACCACATTATAACACCCTGAATAGACTGGGTCAGATTTATATGGAATATGCTAAAATATTTGGGATCATGCGTGCCCGTAAACGATGGTTGCGAATTAAATAATTTGAGCTATCAAAAGTTCAAGAATTGTCAAAACCGGCTCGGTTCTGTTTAAAAACTAGGTATATGATATATAAAAAAAGACAATTATACATATCGAACCATTGATTTTGATGTAAAATTTGATGAAAAATCTGATTTTGGATTTGGAATTACCGAATAATCTAGTCCGGTGCCACCAAACTTACTGAAGGCTGGAATTTTAGATTTTTTTTATATTATTTTTTTTTTTCATGCTTATCCATAAGGTTGATTCTGATGATTTTTAAAAAGTTTTTTTTTTGCAGTATTGAAAGATAATTTTGTGAAGATAGCAGAGCTGTAAAAGAATGCAATCATTTGTGATTTAAAAACATTCAAATGTGATTTGAAATTTTGAGTCCGAATCAATGATTTAAAAAAATGAATGCATTCATTCTGAATATAAATCACATGATTTAAAATCACAAATGATTGCATTCAAGAAAAAAGCATTAAAATTTGACCATTTTTCGAAGAGGTAAGATTTTTTTTTTTTTTTAAAAGTGGTTTTGAGTGAAGATATAGTGAACACCAGAGACGCCAGAAAACTCTGGTTCGAATCCCACCTGATACAAAAAGTTGTTTTAATTGAATTAATTTTTCTGTTCGGCCGTTACTTCTCTGCAGACAATGGCAAACCTCAGAGAGTAAAGACTGTGATGAAAAGCTTCTTGAGAACATAATCCGTTCAGAGTCGGCATAAAACATGTAGGTCCAGTTCTCGATAATTTTTGTTCAAACATTTCATAACACACACAACACAATTGATCCTAAGAAGCTCGGTCAAATTGCTTTCAAGGGCTGAAATGGCCATTTTTCGTTTGATTTTGACTTTACACAGCAGAAAATGTAGTAAAATTTGTTTTAATCATTGTATATGTGTTTCTGTTGATGCGTACGTTCAATAATGTGAGCTTTGGATGTTTTGACACAACAGCATCCAACACAGGGTCAAGAAAAGACAGCACGATAATTCTTCAAAAGTTGCTTAAAAAATAACATTTTTATTTCTCACTTACCGCCACCATATCGCGGAATTGCTTTTGAAACACGCCTTCAAACTAATCTTGGAGCCAAATTCAAATTCCGACAAAAAAGGCTTATGTTCAATTGAAAAAACCTAGTATAATTTATAAGATGGCTTTGGCATTTTTCAGCCTCCCAAGTACTTCATCAAAACGCCTAAGATTTACATGTTGACTTGCCAATTTTTATTTGGGCGATAAATTAACCAAGCATTTGGTCATTTTTTATACACTACTTTAAAAAAAAAATTGAATTTCAAAAATATAACTTTTTTCGGATTTTGGTTATTTTTATTTTCCTTTTTTTTTGAAGCTGCCGCCGCCTCTCGTTCTGTGATTTGCTTGACTGAAATCAGCTTCATAACATCACAAATTTTTCTTTTATGAACACCGTTTTTTTCTTAGAAATTAATGACTTCTTGGCTTTTCTTGATGCTTGACGTCTATAATAATAAGTACATTAAATTAAATAAAATACCAAATACAAAAATTTTGCCTTCGCATGCCGTTGAGATTCGAACCCAGAATCAACCGATACCACTGTGTATGAAGTCACTACACTACGCATTGAGTCAAACTCCGATATAAACTATTTTCAACAGCTTATGTGTTTTTTGTATGGATACCCAAAGAAGGGTGGCAGTTAGGGGGTAGGTGTGTTCGGAAGAAATGTTGAGGGGCAAAGAATATTAGGATCAACTTATATATTTGACCTCTCTAAGAGTTCAGCTACGGCCAAGATAAGCTATTTTCGACAGTATTTCTGTTTTTTGTATGGAAGGTAGCAAATAAAGCAACAAAAAATAATATTAGGAATAACAAAAAGCTTATTACGGAGCAAACCCAACATATTAACTCTTATGCCCGGTTTAGATAAAACGAAACATTCGTGACAAGCTTCGTTCGTTTTCCGACGTGATCGTCCAAAATTAGGTCTTTGCATTTTGCGTTGCTTACGTTTCTTAAATAATCTCAACGTGAGCAAACGTAAGTACTTGTCAAAAACATTATTACCAGACTATAACAGTTGGGCTTTTAGCGTAAAACTGACAAAAATCTTAAAATTGTATACTTATTGCTAGCATTTTTTAAAAGGTGGCAATGCTTTTTGCATCAGCTGTTTTGGTTATTGAATTGTTGATTTTTAGGAAATGTTTATTGTGACAGTTTGAGACAATTTGTGCAGGAAATGTTAATAGAAGGTAATTGCCTTCTATAGTTTTAATGAGTGATGATAGTGATAAAGATACCATACGTATTCAACGAAAGAAAATATGGGATAAAACAAATGTGCTGGATATTCCTAATGATGAGTAAAGAATTGCAAAAAAAAAAAATTGTTGCATAGTTTCAAAAAAATTAAAATTGATAAAAGAGATATGAAATATTTGCTTATTCTTAAATAAACTTATAAAACAAAATTTCAGAAAATTCAGAACGATAATAATTTTGCTCTCGTCAAATTTTTACGTTTCGTTCGGATTTTTTTGTTTACAAAGACCCAACTTCGCACTGTGGTTACGTCTTCGTTCGTTACTGAGTCAGCTGTGTTCGTTTTTGTCTGACATTCTTCATACATGGTTTCAAAGCAGCTGATTTTCGCCTGTTTTACGATGTGTCCGTGAAATAGACGTATCGTTTGTTTTACCTTAACAGGCTATTATTCAGGTAACTGCAGCAGATATCTGAGTAATCGTGTAGTTTATTAAGTGATCAGAGAAAAAACTGAAACAACTCGTAGATCGCAAGCTCACCTCAGTGCAAGAGTGTATGAAAAGAGAACAGAGAACGAATAAAAAGTTGTTCTCTTGCGCTACACGGCCTGTTGTTTACATTTATTCGCTTGCAGCTTTGCTTGCAGTGGCTGCTACAGCAGAGAATCAGGGTATATTTACTTGATGAATATATTCAGGCAGGGCTCTAATACTAACCTTTAAAAGCAACCTAGCATTTCATTCATAATTCATATCGTCTGTTCTCAAAGAACTTTCTCAAAACGATTTTTTCATCACATATTTTTAATGCGAAAAACTCGACAAGTTAAAATTCTAGTAGTGAAGTGTATGCGTTAATTTCGACAGATGACTATATTTTTCTGCAAGCCTGTAGCTTTCCAAGTTTTTACGAAATTCAAAAACTAAAGAGATTTATAAGCCAAAAGTTTTTCTTCGCTATATATTAATATGTTAGTTTGTTGGACAATAAATATTAATACGACAGTAAAACAAAAAAACTCAGGTGCATCGTTGGACACACGAGAGAAGCGAAGCTTTTTCGCAGTTACATTTTCTTTTTAATATATACAGAAAACATAATTATTTACTGCTTATTTTTTTATTGTTGAATGTCAAATTTCCACGCCAATTACATATACGGGCATATAATGCCAGCGACTCTCCATTTTAACTCTCCACACATGGTTGTGAACTTGGCTGCACTGACTCATGCATGCGTTTGTTAATTCCATATTTATTGATATCATCTATTTTTTTGACACTTAAAAACGCACTTGTGGGCATTTCTAATTTTCTTCGTACCAACAGCACCACAAACGCATTCACAATACAAACAAACCGATGCTGGAGACACCTTGTGGCAAATAAAAGCAAATTTTTGATAGTTGTAGCACAGCAAATACACAATCCTCTATCTATTGATAGATGGTGACGATCTACTGCAGCATGGCTTCTGTTATAGTGTTTCGGATGGTGTTTTGGATTCTCATCTAGGTGAGCGTGGGTTCGATCCCCACGGGCAGGCCAACGAATATTTTTAGTATTTAATATTAAAGTATTAACTTTTCTTGTTGTAATAAGTACTAGCAACAAAGAAACCATCAAATTTCCAAGAAAAAATCTGTCGAAAATTTTTCAGATTTCACTGCAAGCAAATCACAGAACGAGGAGTAAAAAGCTTCGCTTCAAAAAAAAAAAAACAACACAAAAATTCAAAGATTGGTAGCTTTTTTCTTTGTTCGATCAGACTTCCACCTTAAATTAATCTTAAGGAAGCACTGTTGGAGACTGAGAAAAACTTAAATTAAGGCTTTGACGAAACCAAAAGTCTTAAGTAATGAACAAAATTTCGAAACTGAAATGAAAATCGTGAAATGAAACTAAAAAACATTGAGTACAACACTAAATTATGCACGTAAAGAATAGTATCTGAACCGAATTCTTTCCGTGTACTGATTTTCCTAAAAAAACTATTGCTTGTTCAGGGTTAGTGTGCTTTTTTTTCAAGATATAAAATTATATTATGATATGAAATGAAGAAGTAGAGATAAATTATTATACATTTCCGGTTTTTACTTTATGCTCATCGGTGGATGTTTATTGCTGCATCGAATACGTTAAAAAAAAAAAAAATTGAAATATTAAAGGGAGCATTAGATATATCTCAGTTATCAGCATGTAATGGAAATATTGCCCATTTTTTATCTCCAGCTGTGTACTGTAATGGATATTATTTTTTAAATAATTTCTTTTGGATGTCAATTGCTTCACTCCTAAAGTGAGTACTTAGCCTAGTTTTAACATAGTACTACTCGTATATTTCTATCTAGCCTAAATATACCTTATCTATTGTAGGATATCCAGCCTTAAGATATCTATTTTAGCTCGAGTAATACGAGTACAGATGCTTTATTTCTTCTTCAAGTTGAGCTACATTTACTTTTTGAAATCTTATTTCTATAATATACAAGTTTTTTTTCAGCTTTATACCTTTACTCTATGAATGAAATTTTGTATCTTCTAGAATCTAGATAAACAAACTAATTGGTAAGAGTATCGTGTAATTATAACTAGTAGAGAAAATAAAGACAACAATAATATACCTACAATAATAATAAAAGTAAAAAGAGAAAAAATATGAAAAACTGGATGTAACAGGCTTTAATGCCCTGTTTATCACCTGAGCGTGCAAAAACTGCTGTTGCTGCAGCTTGTGTTGCTGCTGCTGCTGCTGGTGCATCGGTTGCTTGTTGACAATAGCTGATATTTGTCGGTGGTATTAACTGTCAACTGGTTGCTAGTAGATGCTGTAACAGCAAATTGCTGCATGCCTCCTGCTGTGGATGATGATGCTGTAGTTGTTGTTGTTGTTGCTGGTGATTTCCGCCTTGTAACTTCTTGAGTTGCGGCAGCAGTTGTTGGTGATTTTTTTATTGCGGCTGGATTTGCCATCAAGACATGTGTTGCATTTAGCGTCAAAACTTGTTTATTGTAGCACAGCAGCAAGCTGAGTAGCAGGGAAATCGTCAACCAACTGTACTGACAACCGGAAGTTCCGGTTTGCATGGCCTCCGGATGTTCACCTGAAATTATAGCCCGAACTGATTTCAATGAATTTGCCAAGTTCTTAATGTATACAATGTAAGAGTGAGTGTGTATTTTCAGTTATATATTTATATATTATAGAAATGCTGTAATATGTGTGTGTGTGTGTGTGTGTGTGTCTGTATTTGCATTTGTATTTGTTTTGAAGGATTTATGATGCATTCTCAACTTGTTTGATTTGTGCTTCAAAGTTATGTTGACAGAAAGAGCAGCAGCAAAAACAACAACAAATTTTAGAACAAAAGCAGCAATTGCAGCATGTAACAATCAACAACAATAAGAATGCAACAACAACAACAACAACAACAATTGAACAAAACGTTACAGTAATTTATGTAGATTAATTTATTGCTGAATTTTGCTCATTTGTTGTTGATTTGAAACAATTTTGGCACTCAAACCGACCGAACACTATCGCACATCGAAGGCCAAAAACTTGAATGCATAGAAAGACAGACAGACAGGGAATCGAATGGGTAGACAAACACAGTGTTGGACACTTGCCTGCCTGCCTGCTTTTCGTTAAAACTCATAGTGAAGGCAGGATACAAAGTTGTTTTTGTTGTTGTCGTTAGCACAACTGCTGCTGCTGCTGCTGTTCATTTTCGGTTAACGCTATCTACAGGTTTGTCAACAGTAGCAACAACATTTATTTAAATGGCTTTCGTTTTGCATATTTATATAAATCTAATTAATTTTTAGCATTTTAAATTAGATTTTATGGCAATTTTTGTTGCTGTTGTTGCATTTGTATCTTATCTTTTTTGCCATCTTAGGTTTATTTATTGTCTCTCTGGAGTTTGAGTTCGAAATTGAACTTAAAAGCAATTAAAATGGTGATAATAAAATGGTTTATATTGAAGAAGAAACACTAAGAAGAGGAAGAGAGTAGCTGAGCTATACAGAGGCGTGCTCATTTATTTTAGTGCCCTTGGCGTGCGCATATATTTTGGTTGTTTTTTTTCAGAATTATAACAATAATATTTGGGTTTTTTTCATGTAAGGCTGGATTCACTGACCACCTTCAGCAAGTCTCTCTCACTGAGCGGAGAGCACAAAAACTTCATATAAAAAAATGTGCAAAACTTGCTGAAGGTGGTAAGTGAATACAGCCTAAAGCATATTTTGCTTCTCAAACAGATTTTGCCATGGTTATACATTATTTGCCATTTGAAATAAGTTTTGAGTTTTTTTTTTATTATTACATTTTATTACAGTAGTTCATTTTAGAAATGTCTTCGTTAGCACATAAAAAAAACGAAATGGCCATTTCAGCCCTTGAAAGGACTTTGACCGAGCTTCTTATGATCAATTGTCGTGTGCGTGTTGTGAAATGTTTGAACACAAATGATCAAGAAGTCTAATGCCGACTCCGAACGGCTTATGTTCTCAAGAAGCTTTTCATGGCAGTTTTTACTCTCTGAGGTTTGCCATTTTCTGCAGAGAGGTGACGGCCGAACAGAATAACTAATTTAATTGAAAAACTTTCTGTGTCAGGTGGGATTTGCACCAAGGTTCTCTGGTGTATGGGCCATGCTACCCACTACGCCACTGCCGCTACATACCGCACCTTTATTGGTGACTGGATATTTTTTTTTTTTTTTTTGTTTTGAACTTTAAAAGTTGCTCAAAATATTGCAAAACGCTTAGTAGATAAACATAACGAAGGTTTCCTGTAAAAAGATAAAATTACAAAAACCATCTATTTTTCTCCTTAATACCCGTATGATACTTAATTTTTTTGTCCAATTTTAAAATCTGAAAACAAGTGGCGCGTGGGCAGGACAGACATATTTTGTAAGAAAAGGATAAACGGTTGTTACTTTTTTATATCTTGTGTTTTTAAGAGCAGTTGCATTAAATAAATTAATATTAGCTACACACATCACTTCCAATTCAGCATACATTTATATTAAATAGTTTTGTTTACTCTAAATAAGTCAAATTAATTATTAACAGCAAAGAAAATATTTGATCGAAACTTAACGAAGAACGAATTGAAAGAAACGGCAAAAAAAAAAAAAAATGCAAAGAAAATACAGTCCGTGCTACAAATTTTTCTCCAATTTGTACTATATGCGTACTCACTCACACCAATCGAATCCATGCATTCATACTATTTGAACTGCTCTAGTTATAATTTTCAATGATCAATTTAATTAAGTATCATACAGGCTTAAAACTCAGAGCGACGGCTTTAGGTAACTGTGCCGGTCAAGTCATTATTTACTAGATCAAATTTGGCGTTGATGATAATTGTAAAGTTTTGTTAGATATCCTATGTAAACAGCGCGAAGGTTTATCTATTGTTCATTTCAATGCAAGAAGTTTGAACATATCAAAATTGGACTATGTTCGCTATGTATTTCAAAATTCTAGCGTTGATTTTATTTGTGTGTCTGAAATGTGGTTCAATCCTGACATTCCCAATGACTATCTTAATATTAGTAACTATACGCTATTTATGAATGACAAAATAAAAAGAAAAGGGTGTTGGAGTTGCTATATACTGTAAATTTTTTAACGTGAAACTTGTAAAGTCAGTCTTGTGTATCGGATATTGAATATTTAAATGTTGAATTGACAAATGGTCATGGTGCGAAATTGTTCGATTCCTGTGCTTATAATTCCAACAGATCTTTCAGTCTTGAACCTTACTTTTGTGACTTGTATCCAACGTGTTACTGATTTTGACTGTTTTGCTATATGGGGTGATTTCAATGTCAACTTACTAGCTAAGGATAGCGTCTCGGATAATTTTTATGACAAAGTTAATGCAGCTGGTTTGACCATTATTAATTCATCGTTTCCGACTCGCTTCGCTCCAAATGTTACTCCGAGTCTTATTGATATCTTTATCCTGTCTGATGTATCTTTACTATTACTCTCCGATCAAATGTCATTTATTTCAGACCATGATCTACTTTTTATTAATTTAAGTCGTTCTATTAATTTAAAATCTCGTCGTCTGTCTACTCCAGTCTCAATTTCTTAATGTGACTACAAGTCTGTTGATTACAACCTGTTGTACGATATGAAACCGATATGACTATTTGAATTATATGAAACCAGTAAATGAAAATAGTCTTAGTTTTGATTTTGCTGAAGGCGATTTTCTTAGGATTTCAAATCTCTTGAGCGCAGTCGCTTGGTTGTCAGTCTTAAGCAATAATAATAATCTTTTAGTTAATTATAATTTTTTTTTGAACAAGCTTAATGAAGCTCTCCATCTATATATTCCTAAAGTTTCATTAAGGAATTCTTCAAAACCAATATGGTTCAATAAAGAACTAAGTAATATAAATAATAAGAAGAATAAAGCATATAAACTTTATAGGAAATCTGATAACAATTCAATTCTTCTAAATAACTATCGAACTCTTCAAAGAAAATTTGATTTTTTAAATAAATTCTTATACAAAAGTTATATCTTTCAGATTGAACGGCAGCTCAAAAATAACAGCAAAAGTTTTTGGCATTTTATTAACAGCAGAAAAAAGTCAACGGGTATTCCAAATACCATAAATTATAAGGGTAGTACAACATCCAACCCCCTTTCTATTTGCAATCTTTTCGCAGAATTTTTCAAATCAGTTTATATTTCATCTGATATTATCCCAGTTACATACGCTTACTCATCTGTAAATTCACCTTTATTAATAGGCAGCCTAAATCTTAGCTTACTAGAAGTTTCCGAAGTCTTAAAACAATTGAATCAGGATAAACAGTCTGGGATAGACGGATTTCCACCCATACTCTTAAAAAATTGCGCTGACTCGTTAGCCTTACCTCTTATGATGATCTTCAATCAGTCACTTAAGGAAGGCAAATTTTTAGATAGTTGGAAACCACCTTTATTATACCGATTCATAAATCTGGTTCAAAGAATGAGGTCACTAACTATCGCCCAATTTGTAAAATATCTACCATTCCGAAACTTTTTGAAAAATTAGTCTACAACAGACTTACTTTCTTAGTGAAGGAGTTAATATCACCGTTTCAGCATGGCTTCTTTCAGGGAAGGTCAACAACTACAAATTTATTTATTTATTTATTTATTTCAGTCAATGAACAACAAAGTTCTTACAGACTATGCAGTAATATGTACATAAATGAGTAATATTTAAATATGGAATACAATACCTTAAAAATGGCTATTTAATAAATTCTTAAATTCTAATTTTGTCATAGAAAAATCAACATTACATTGAGCCGATAAATTATTTAAATTTGATAACGCTCTATACAAAGGAGAATTAATAGCATAGTTTGTTCTGCAAGTTTCTAAGTAGAAAATATCAGATCTTCGTAACAATCTAGATGGAACATTGAAATTAATTAATTCTAACAATGTAGGACAATCAATATTACCCGATACCAGATCAAAGATAAATAAAAGTGATGCAATTGTTCGTCGACTTTGAAGAGGTTTTAAATGAATTAGCAAACATCGTGCATGATATGATGGAATAGGATCCTCGAAATGTAAAGTTCTGAGAGCAAACCGGATGAAAGATTTTTGAACACGTTCAAGCCGTAAGATATGTATATCATAAAACGGGCTCCATATGAAAGACGCATATTCCAACTTTGAGCGAACTATAGAAGTAAAAATAGATTTTAATGTATAGGCATCCAAAAAATTTGAACTATTTCGTCGCATAAAGGCTAACAACGCATATGCTTTTGGAATGATGTAGTTTAGGTGGGCAACAAAAGAAAATTTAGCATCAAAAATTATGCCAAGATCCTTGACCTCATTAACAAATGTTAATGGAGAGTTAGCTAATAAATAAGAAGTAGTATGAGGGCGGCTTGACTTAGAGAAAGTGGCAAACACACATTTATCGATATTGAGATAGATTCGATTTTTTGTGCACCAATTAAAAACAGCGTCAATATCAGACTGCAGAAAATATGAGTCAGAAAAATTTGTGATTTTGAGAAAAATCTTAAGATCATCCGCAAATAGTAAACATTTTGAATACTTGACAACAGAACTAATATCATTAATGAATAATATAAATAACAGTGGACCTAAAATGCTACCCTGAGGTACACCAGATGACGCAATGAATGACGAGGAAGTATAGTTTTCAACAACTACACAACTTTTTCTGTCATTTAGGTATGACATCAACCACTTTAGGGCTTTTGAGTGGAAACCAAGCTTGGCCATTTTGTTAATTAATAATGAATGGGAAACTTTGTCAAAGGCTTTAGAAAAATCGGTATAGGCCGTATCAACTTGACACCCAGAGTGAAAAGCGGAGATGCAATATTCCGAAAAACAAGTGAGGTTCGTTACTGTCGAACGACATGGAACAAAGCCGTGTTGAAACGGTGAAATTAGGCATTTAACAGCAAAGAATATTTTTTGTTTGACTATATGTTCAAAAAGTTTAGAAACTGTTGTAAGTTTGGAAATCGGTCTGTAATTTGCAATATTGTTTTTATTTCCTGACTTGAAAATAGGTGAAATAGATGACACCTTCCAATCTGATAAAAATACTCCTGTATTAAGGGATTGATTAAAAATTATCTTGAGTGGTTTAACCAGAGAATCACAACAATTTTTGAAAAGACAAGCGGAAAAACCATCCATGTCAGGCTTTGCAGAATTTTTTAGGTTCCTAATTCCACACACAACATCAAAGTCAGATACAGATAATGAACCCAAATCAATGGAATGAAAATTATCATTTTCATATTCACCAGCATAAACAGATGTTGGCTCAAAATTATTTTGAAAATATTCAGCAAATAGGTTCGCTGTGTCCAGGGCAGAATTTGAAAATTGATTCCTGTAGAACATAGAGTTTGGAATGTGAGATGTCTTTCTTTTGGAATTAACGTAGCTCCAAAATGCTTTTGGATCCGATTTAATATTCGACTCAACTCTCAGAATATACTGTTTAAAAAGATAATTATCAAGAAAGTTAAACTCTCTCATATAATGGCGATATTTAATAAAGAAATCAGAGCTACCAGTGGCAACATACTTCTTGTAAAATTTATTTCTTAGATTTTTTAGCTTATTTAGACCCGTAGTATACCAGGGAAGTTAACGCGATTTATTTAACTTACGAGGAATCCATTCGCAGCAAATTGATGAAAGTGACGATTTAAAGAAATTAAAAGCAGTATCAAGACTTAAGGCAGAGAGATTTCTGGTCCAATCAATATCACAAATTTTGCTATTAATGAGTTCCCAATTACAATGATTAAAATTATACTTCAATTCCAATTTTATTTGCGATAAAAATTCATAAAAACCTAACTCTATAGATAATGAAGTATGATGCATACCAGGCAAAGATAAAGGAAACATTGATTCAGTTAAGTTAAAATTAATATTGCTACTAATATACACTAGATCAAGAATTTTATTTAATTTATTAAAACAATGGTTTATTTGCATAAAGCCTACATCAAAAAAGTTATCAATGACATAAACTTCTAAATCACTATTTACATTACATGGAGTAAGACCAGTATCAGCACTCACAAAGGACCAGGCAACTTTACTTAAGTTGAAATCACCTAATACACATATCTGATTGTCTCCAAGATGTTTTGTTGCAAAATTACAAATATTGTCAACATGCGATTTATATAATTCAATTGAGCTCAACGGTGGAATATATGAAACGCATACATACAACGCATGCAAGGAGCCATTAATTTTTACGCAAAGTTGATCCAACAGTGAATCAGTACACTCCAAAGGAAATGATGAAACCTGCAAAGTGCGTTTAACAGCAATCAGGACACCTCCACCCCTCTGGCAGCCAGTTTTTGCCGCATCACGATCTTTACGAAAAACATGATATTGATGAGGATCAAAAAATTTGTTGTCAAAGAAAGTATTGTTTAACCATGTCTCGGTTAAAACAAGAACATCATATTCATACTGAGATGAAACAGCAAAGATTGATGACGATTTAGTCCGAAGACCAGAAACATTCTGATAATAAATTTTGAAACCTAGATTATTACTATTGACGTTAACATTTTGATTTATTCCATTGGCTGTGGGTCTCGCTCTCGTGGAAAAAAATTTTTTATAAAAGGGCGTACTTTAACATTTAAAGGCCAAAGCGATGCATTAAAAATCTTTGTATATTCCGATGCTGAAACTCCAAGTTTAAAAGTTAACTTTCTCAAAGACTCTACAGGCGCATCCCTTTTGACAAGTTTGTAGCAGACAATTTGGCTTCTTTTAAGATTTGTATGCGTCATAACATAGTCAATAACATTATCTTCCGTAACAGACGGCATGAACGATGACAAGTGAAGCCAGCGTTTCTTATCTACCACATCAAGAATTGAGCTTGAGTTCTGACCAACAACAACATCAAACTTTTTAACATTTCTTCTCCTAACATCAGTCCATTGAGCATTATCATCAGATAGTGGTTCAGATAGAGAAATAGATGCGACAGGTTCAGCAGCAGCAGGCAACACCTCAGACAGAGGTAATGAGACAGCAACAGCAGCAGTAGCAGTTTGAGTAGGTGCCCCAATAGCACTCAAAACCGGTTTGGAGAGAGTACAAGAGTTGAACACAAAACTAGATTCAGCAGCAGCAGGCAACAACACATCAGACACTGGTAGTGAGATAGCAGCAGCAGTTGCAGTTGGAGTAGGTGACCCAATAGCACTCGAAACCGGTTTGGAGAGAGTGCAAGGGTTTAACTCCACAGCAGGCGGAGCAGTTAAAACAGCAGCAGTAGGCAATGAAGGCAACAAAGCAGGCGAATTAGATAACAATTTAGCCGCTGGCACAGTAGGCAGAGGGGTTGACTCATCAACAGGAACAACTTTTTGTGCAGTGTTTAAGTTTACGCAAGCATTAGAGTTTGAGGGCATTGACATTTTATTTTCCGGCAAATTTGTTTTGTTTTGCAAAAATCTTGCATCGGCGCCTAAAATGGCTTTGATTTCACTCACGTCTTTGACTAGTGTTTTCAAAATGTCACCAAAGTTTGTAGAGTTATTTATGCAACTTGAACAATTAAAAACCACGTTATGATGATTCTTTATAGAATCATACAGATTATCATCAATGTTTACGCACAATTTATGATGAAAGCCATTACACACACTACAGCATAAAGCTGCCAATTTAGCAGTAGATTTATTACAAATCACGCAACGCGAACGTAGTTGTGACATAATATGATAGGCGACCGATCAACTCGAGAGCAGACTGTGGACTGAATTTAGCAATATTTACAAAATATATCTTAAACTGTTTTGAGAATGGACATCAATGTGACGTTATATTCACGGACTTTTCAAAAGCATTTGACAGTGTTCATCATGACTTACTGTTAAAAAAACTCAATTTCATTGGATTTCACTCTAATTTACTTAAGTGGTTCAAATCATACCTTATTGGTCGTACTCAATTTGTTCGTATAAATAATTACCTATCTAATGCGATAATGGTCTCTTCTGGTGTCTCGCAGGGTAGCCACCTGGGACCACTTCTGTTTTTATTATTTATAAACGATATTCCGAAAATGGTGACTTTTTCTCAATCTTTAATGTACGCCGATGACATAAAAATTTTTTCTGTTATAAAAGATACAAATGATAGTATAAATATGGAGAGGGATCTGTTCCAACTATCTTCTTGGTGCAGTAGCAATTTATTGCCCCTCAATTTATCTAAATGCCAAAGCATGACATTTTGCCGAATTAATTCTCCTGCATTTTACCCGTATAAGCTGGGAAATACGACTTTGTTAAGAATAACCGAGAAAAAAGATCTTGGTGTAATTTTTGATATCAAACTCACATTTTCAAGTCACATTGACTATATTGTTGCAAAGGCCAATGGTATGTTAGGTTTTATAATCAGGAACTCTAAAGACCTTTGTGATCATTTTTCTCTTAAAGCTTTATATTTTGCCTTTGTTAGGTCTATTTTAGAATATTGTTGCATAATATGGGATCTCTTTTATGCATGTGCTTTTAACAGATTCGAGAAAATTCAGAGACGTTTTACGAGATTTGCAATAAGTCGCTTAAGATGGAATATTGATATGCCTGAATATAGAGCTAGAAGGTTCCTTCTGGGAATACAATCTTTAGTCATCCGGAGAGAATAACTTTAATTTGTATCTAATTGATAAATTCACTTAAGTTATTTAGTGTATTTAAGTAAGTAATCAGTTAGAGATATTTATACTCTGTTTGATGAAGATGAAATTAAATTAAATTAAATTAAATTAAAATTAAAAATAATTGTTGGTTTTCTCTCATGCAAACTATGCCTTTGTTAACTTACAATAGATGTTAACAAGTCCTGTCCGTGTTGTACGCCTCAAGTTAAATCAGCTATCAAGGCTAGAAATTTGGCGTACGTAAAATGGAAAAAAATCCGAAATAATGAAAACTGGGATCTTTACAAGCTAGTTCGTAACCAAGCCGTTTCAATCGTCAGGCAGTTTAAGAAGAAATTTTTTTTCCGTAAACTGAACTCTGCTCACTTCCTTCTAAAGTTCTCTGGAGAAAAATTTTCGAGGCTTAGATGATCAGAAGTGTGAGCTTGAACCTAATATTCTTAATAATTTCTTTCTGTCTTATTCCTTGTCTGGCTACAATAATAGTTTTCAATGTAATGTTTGTAATTTTCCTGTTCATGACCAGTTCTCCTTTTGTAGTGTTAACGAAAGTGGTGTTATTTTGACAATTATAAAAATTATATCTTATGACGATGGTATTCCCTTAAAATTCATAAAAATGCCACATATAATTAAGCCACTGACACATATAATCAACCACAGCTTTACTGTTTCCTGTTGTCCTAATTCTTGGAAACGAGCTACAGTTATACCCATTGCAAAAAGTTACTAATGCATCAGCTAGAAAAGACTTTCGGCCTATCAGCATTTTAAGTACCTTCTCAAAAACTTTTTAAATCACTTATGTCAAAACAAATAAATGAGTACCTGGATGCAAAACGACTTTTATCACCATACCAATCGGGTTTTAGAACAGAACACAGCTGTGCGACAGCCATGCTTAAGATACTTGACGATATTCGCATACATTATGACAGTGGAAACATCAAACTTCTCTGTCTTCTCGACTTTTCTAAAGCCTTTGACTGCGTTGATCACGCTATTTTAGTTAATAAGCTCAAGCAATTTTTGGGTTTCAATGTTAGTGCTGTTTTTTTAATTGCTGACTATCTTGACAGTAGAACGCAAAGAGTGAAGATTGGCAGTATTTTCTCTGAATATTTGTTAATCAAAGCGCTGGAGTGCTCCAAGTATCTATCCTTGTTCTACTTTTTATAATTTTCTCTTATTATTTCTTTACTATAACAAAAAATACGTAGCTATCTGAGATGGAAGTAAAAAATTATGAGCAGTAGAGTCATTGACCAGACAATTGAGGCCAAGCTAAGAAAAAACCCGATTGTACATTTTGATTGTTTGATTGTTCGATTTTATAATTGGACTTACAAAAGTTTAACATTAGATGAAATTAAACCTTAATAATTATTGTAATATTTAATATAAATCAATATTTTAAACTGGTTAAACGAGTAAAAGATTATAAAAACCCCAATTAGCTTTTGCCCAAGTAATCTTTGGCATATTGTACAATTTTGGCATGCCTAAGTTGACAAAAATCTTATGAAATTTAAACAAATTTCTTAGGCTTCATACAAATATAGTTGCCAAAGTAACTTTAGGCAATATACCGTAGGTATTTTTCTGTGTGTATATATTATTATAAATTGGTCCTGTTTTTTTTTTTATATCTCGTTTAGGAGAGTTAATAAAATACTATACATTTTATAGTTGTCAGTTGTCTAGGCCAGGAAGCTTTGGAATTAATTTGGAAAATGAATTTTCAAATTGCAGCCAGCAAGCAGAAATTAAGCTTTATGTTTATAAATGCCATTTTTTGAGTTAATGTTTTAAATATTAAAACCACTGTAACCTTTCTCAAATTCCTTAAATGTGTTAACCGAGTTTCTAGCTATACTACGTATGCCTAAAAATGGTTTCAAACCTAATTATTCTAATTAAGAAAAAAAAGCAATATTATATTAGAAATTTCCACATAAATGTATGGTTATAAATTTCACTGGAAATGTCATAGCAAATATTATTTCTAGCATATGTATATTAGCTCATTAAAATTCAGGCTTTTGCAATACACACACACACTTCCGCCCTGCCTCTCTTCCACCCACTCTTATAACAAACGCAATCTTGCAGTCCTTTATTAAATTATTTATTAAATCATGCATACTCTGATTAGTTTATTTAAATTAAAACCAATTAATTTGATGTTTATCAACTGCCAACTGCAACAACGAATTATTATACAAAACAACAGCAGTAACAACAATAATAACAAACAATAACAACCGCAATATTACAACAACATCGACAGGAAAAATAACTAAACCCAAAACAATGACTACCAGAGTGCCAGAGTTTACCTGAGTATGTGAGAAACTAAATATGAATAATGAAAAATGAATAATTGGCTGCTTATGTTATCCACGATGGTTGCCGTGGCGAAATGATGCACATTGTAACGGTACAATGAATGTTTCATTAATGAAAAACAAAGCACAAACACATGTTAATATATTTTGATACATGCAGATGAAGAACAGTAGATGGCTTTAATAATCTGTATCTCGCGTTAAATAAGTGCGATCGGATTATGCTAGATGACGTAAGAAAGATAAGATTTCATACTAAAAACACTTTGTAGACGGTTTTGTGATTGCTTGTCTCAAAAGGATAGGTCCGCTGGTGTCACTCGCCGATTTGAATGATTTTCGGATATGTGATAGTGGACAAAAATCTAAGATTGACGTATTTTTTTATACGTGCTAAATCGATGGTTTAGGGTTTCAAAAACAGCTTTAAAAAAATTATTATAACTACAATTATAACTAAACAAATAACCAAAAATCTTTATTCGCACCATTTGCTATCTACAATATATAGTGTTATTGTACACTTATTTTCTGTGTGAACTTTACACTAATCTAATCTTCACTCAAATTTGGCACCGTACTTTTTTGAACATACAAAAAAACTGAACGAATTTCATGAGTTTATATAATACAATTATTATTATTTATTATTATTATTTATTTAAAAGCTAAGCACATATGGCTTTATAGCAATTAATATTAGACAAAATTAATACAATTTATATATTACAATTAAATTTTTATAAAAATGTAAAATTGTCAGGCTTTCAGGTATATACAGTTGCAATCTGGTTAGCTTCTTAGTAGTAAATAATTATATATAAAATAAATTTAGAATGATTGATTAGAGTGGTGCTCCCATATACCAGGCTAGACGGACGAGGTCGAGCTCATACATGTGCTAGGCAAGACAGACGAGGTTGTGCTCTGTATATATAAATATATATATAAATATGTATTAGAGCACAGCTCAAACACGCAAAGCTAGTCGTACGGCGTCAAACTGGCATATGCCAGGCGAGACGGGCGTGGTCTCAGTCTGGATATTCATATTAAACTACTACACTGATGTTACCAAACATCACAGGAAAATATTAAGTATCCTTGAAAAGCATGATTCAGATTAGTGGCGGTACTGTAGATAAACGGATTCATTTAAAGAAATTGCATCTGAAACAAAATTAAAGTCACCACAAGCACTTCTGAGTGGTTCGTTTTGCAAGTAATTAGTTCTACAAAAGTTTATGTAAAGTAACTCAAAAGATCTTCTAGGTCGGAGAGGAATATTAAAGTAAATTTTGCTCAGTAAATATTGACTGTCTACATATCCATGTAAAAGTTTGAAAATCCAAGTAGCATTAAGCATAATTCTCCGATTATTTAAAGTAGGAAGATTTAAAAGTTGCAGACGATATTCATAAGGTGGTAGGTGATAATTAAAATTGCAGTAAACATGGCTTCAGCAGAACAAAAGAAACTTTTTCTGAACTGATTCTATGTCGTCAATGTAACAACTATATCGAGGGCACCAAACAATTGAAGCATATTCTAAAATAGGTCGCACTAGAGAGGTGAATAAGGGTTTTGTTATTAGGGGTCATTAAACTCTTTTGCCCATCGTTTAATAAAACATCAAGAACTATTTGCTCGATTTATAATTTTATTAATATGAATGTGATAGCGATGTTTAGTATCCATACCCTATAGAAACAAACTAACTTGTTTTTAAAAACAACTAATTAAAAAACTAGTTTAAAATAAACTAGTATATGAAGTACTTTGAATTATATTGAGGCGGCATCCACTTCAATTCTAAATAGTTTTTATTACATTATATATGAAGTAATTGAAATACTACTTAAAAACAAGTGGTTGATAAACTACTTTGAATTATATTAAGGCGGCAACTACTCTGATTTTGACATGTTTTAATTGCAAATTTTTATTAGATTACAAGTTTATATATATTTAAGCATGTTATTTCATTAAATATTATTAACTTTAGGCTTCACTAAAATTTTGTTTCAAAAAGACATATTTTTTTATTTACGACATTGAGCTGCAAGACAGACGTGTTAAACACACTTTAAAACTGATAAACTGCCTCAAAACCCTGTGAAACGATTAAAAATTCTTTATTATTAGATATTCAAATTAGAAACTGGTAGTATTTAGCAAACATTGCACAATTTGGACACTGTACGGAAATTGATTGCTTAACCATTCAGCAAACACCTTATCACTTCAGTAGTAAAGACGCACGCCTTTCCCTACGTAGCGTCGAGTCTGTTTCATCACTTCATTGCGATTGACACATAAAAGAAGCACTAAGCAAAATATCGGTGTGTCCATCGACCATGATTAATGGTTGCAAAGCGTGGAAAATCCCGCTGACACTCTTGCTTAGCTCATATTTTGAAATGAAGCATGAAAAAGCTGGCTCGTTTTAAATAACATGCGCAGTATCCACACAATTCCGATCAATTGGATCGGCACCTTCGCACATGTACCCGGGCGGTGGCGTGCCCGTTTTTGGAAACTGCTTCCGTGGTACGCATGCTCACATATAAGCGCAGAGTTCCTCCAGCTTCTGAAACTGTCACCTGTTGGAAGCAGAAATAGTCCAATGAAGAAAGGAATAATGAAATTATATCTACCCTCGCAGCGTACTTCTGTTGCGCTCCTTGAATGTAATTAACTAGTAACTAGTCCTTTTTTGAATTAACTGGCAATGAAGTTTGGCATGAATCACTTTTGAACTATTTTATAATCAATTAAAACAACACAAAAAACGACATTTCACAATTTTCCATTAAAAAACTCTGATCACTTTTAACTTTGTTTACATTTTGCTTTCAGATTTTATATATCAGAATTTATTTGTGTCGACCAGGCATGATTTTTTGGCATGATTTACGTTTTTATGTATTTTTCAAAACAGTCAAATAAATGATCTCTTTGATGTATAGAAATTTAAAATGTGTATGCTTTTAAATTCATTTTCAGTAAGTGGAATATTAAATAGTTTTCAATTGGTTATTTTAAAGTAATTAAAAAAATAATTTCAATTTAACGAATTTAACAAGTAGTTGAAAATATATGCAGACGAAAGTCTATTGACTTATTTAGCGGACATCACCATACAAAATATGTTTGTTCGTTCTATGGAAAAAAGTCAGAATTTCAACTAGTTGTGGTTGACAAAAAACTACTTTTTCAACTACTTTTAAATTAGTTGATTTTCCTACAGGGTAGTTACTCCAAGATCATAAAAGATATCTAAAGACTCTAATATATGGTCACAGATTATATAAATACATGTGACAGGAGATTTTCGAGTGAAGGTCATGTGCTTGCATTTCTTCATGTTAAGATTCATACGATTTACGTAGCACCAGCTATAAAGATGGTCTATGTCAGCTTGCAAGAGAACGGCATCATTAGCATTTTTGAAAAGAAGAAGAAATAGTTTTACGTCGTCTGCGTACATTAAAATACTCGAATGCTTTTTGACAGATGGCAAATCATTTATAAACAGTAAAAAAAGAAGAGGCCCGAGGTGGCTTCCTTGAGGTACACCAGAAGTGACAGGAAACTCATGAGATTTCACAAGTTTAAAAAGAACACGTTGTGTTCTATTGCATAAATAAGATTCAATCCATATTACAAGTGTTGTGGGAAACCCAGCAAGAGATAGCTTTAAGACTAAGAGTTTATGATTAACAACATCAGAAGCTTTACTAAAATCTGTGTATATAACATCAGTCTGTAAAACTTTTCTTGTAACTGTAGATTTTCGAGAAACGAATCCATGTTGGAGTGCAGACAATAAAGATTTAACATTATGTGATAATTGTGAGGTAATGATTGCCTCGAAAAGCTTCGGCAAAGCGCTTAATTTTGCAATTCCACGATAGTTATCGATTAAAGACCTGTTACCAGACTTGTGCAACGGAATGATAAAAGACGACTTTGGGGCAAATGAAAAATAGTAAGATTTTAATGAAGAAGAAAAAAGCAAAGTGATTTGGGTTACTAATTCATCACAGCAATATTTAAATATACATGACGGCATATTATCGGGACCACTTTTATATGATGTTTTAAGTATGATAAGTATGTTTCAAGTATGATAAAACCGTGTTAGTATCAATTATTGGGAGACAAATATCCCCAGATTGATAAAGGAAAAATCTCTATTTTTGACTTTTGATATCTCATTTATTATTGAATTTTATGCATTTTATGCTTCTTTATTTTTCAGAAAATATTTTTTTTTCTCTGTAAAATTAACGACTTTTGATTTATTTGCGACAAAATGAAGAATGTTTGAAAATGAAGAAGTTTTGACGGATTGTTACTTATCATAATCCGCTTATTATTAGAGCTATTTCTGTTCTGACACTTTTCTGTTATATAACACTTTTCTGTAAGATTAACGATATTTGAGTAATCTACATTTCCACGGAGCGCAGGCCGTTTTAAAGCATTTCTAATCGGTGTTCTGAAAGTAGATGGTATAGCTTGCTTCAATTCGTACGTTTGCGATTATCTGTTGACCGTTTAGGGAAAGGTGGGTTAATATTTCGAGTTTTGGGATTGCAGCTCCCAGGTGTTTGTCAATTTCTTCAATAATTATAATTTCGCCTTTATTTTCATCTTTAGGTACACTCTATATAAATAAACTCGAACCAGGAACATAAATTTGTCTTAAATTTGTAATTCCGGTTCATATATCAAAACCACTTCTAGAGAAAAGAAAACGCTATAAATTTACAAAGGCAAGGGTAAAAGTAGCTTAATGGCATACGCCTCGAATGAAAAGTTTCTGAATGGCACAGAGCCTAATTACAAAATATAACAGAATGTCAAAATCTCAAGATAACTTTGACGATTGGCCGAAAAATCGAGCCATGCATGAATACATTCGTCAAGTGAATATACCCTGATTCTCTGCTGTAGCTGTCACTGCAAGCAAAGCTGCAAGCGAATAAATGTAAAGAACAGATCGTGTAGCAACAGGTCGTGTTGCGCAACAGAATAACTTTTTAACCGACTTCAAAAAGGAGGCGGTTCTCAAGATCGTCGGTTTCTCTGTTTTTTTCTTTTTCATCGATAACTCATCGATAACTCATCGATAACTCCTAAACCATATGCCTGATTGCCATAATTTTTGGTGAACAGATAGATATCGTAAGCATGGAGGTGCCCGTAAAAAAGTGGGCGGTATTAGAGCACTGGGCGTGGGAATACTAGATCTCGCAATACTAGATACTACTGTATTTCGAATAATATTGACACTAGGGTAATGCAATCTAGCGTAGTGGTAGGCACAATCATTAAAAATGACTGGCAAGAAAAAGGCGTTATTCAACAAATGGGCGTGGCAATATTAGAAAAACAGTGTATCTTGAATAATTTTGAGACTAGAGTACTGCAATTTAGTATAAGGGTAGGCATTATTATTACAAATTATGGTCAAGAAAGTGGGCGGCATTCGACTACTGGGCGTGGCAATATTAGAAAAACACTGTATCTCGAATAATATTGACACTAGTGTACTGCAATTTCGTGTAGGGGTAGACACAGTTAGTACAAATTACGGACAAGAAAATGGACGTTATTTGACAAATGGGCGTGGCAATATTAGAAAAAGAGTATATCTCGCATAATATTGATACTATAGTACTACAATTTGGTATAGGGGTAGGCATTATTAGTTCAAAATACGGTCAAGAAAGTGGGCAGCATTCGACTACTGGGCGTGGCAATATTAGAAAAACAGTGTATCTCGAATAATATTGACACTAGGGCACTGCCATTTATTGTAGTATAGGGGTAGGCGGAATTATTAAAAATTATGATCATTAAAGTAGGCGTTAATCGAGAAATGGGCGTGGCAATACTTGATAAACGCTATCTCAGTTAATATTGACGCTGGGGTACTGAAATGAAGTACAGGGCTATGTACAATTATTGAAAATAACGCTCAAGAAAGTGGGCGCTTATTTAACAAAGGGGCGTGGCAATATTAGAAAAACACTATATCTCGAATAATATTGACACGAGGGTAATAAAACTCGTTACAAGAACGGGTATAATAATTTAAAACATGTGACATCTAATTTAAATTTAAGAGGCAGATATTTGAAATAACCAATAAACTTTCAGAATTGAATAGAACACATTTTTTCAGAACAATTGTATTTATGTTGTTTATACACTTTGTTCGAAAATTTATCATATTCTCTAAAAAGGAAGAAATAAAAACTTTTTAAAAAAAAAAAACAACCGACTACAAAATCATTTCAAAGTAAAAAATTATTTTAAAATTACTTTTCCTTATAGTTTCTTGGTCATATTTGATAATTTATGTAAACATATTATTACATATGAAATCTTATTATTTAAATTTTTTTTTCTTATTTGTTTTATTATCATAAATATATTTATTTCTTGATTAATACAAATGCTTTGAAGTTGGCGCTTCTGATTAAAAGTCTGATTATATTAGCGCCAACTTTTTTATTTTTTATTCTATAGCAAGAGAATATATTCAGGGAGGCGAAAAAGCATACTCATGCAGGGCTCTACTGAAAAGGAACTGGAAAAATCACTACCCAGGAGTTAAAATATCCAAAAAGTTAACAATACTAGTTTTTAACCAGGAATTTTTTCATCTGGTTAAATTGAATGCCCAGGATAAGCTATCAGCTGGATAGTGTTTAAATATTCAGAGGTGAACAATACGGTCCCAAGTTCAAGAAATTTCTATTGTCAAAAATGCGTAAAAGTGCCAAACTGCTTGATATCAGCTGTTTTCAAGTAAACAATTAAAATATTTATAGACAAGAACAATTTTTAGATGTTATTCTTACATCTTATACTAATAATAAAAAAAATTGAAAATGAAAAAGATACAAATGTTCACATAATTAATTTACTAATTAATTCACATGTAATTGGCAATTTATTTTTTGTTTCATAAAAAAATATCTTTAGCAGGCAGAAGCGCTAGAGCTAATGTTCCATATGGGCATTTCCGTCGAAAAGTCCATAGTGACACGAAAATTTAAAGTTATTAAAAACTTATTACTTAATGATATTATCTTAGAGAAACATTTTTATTTTATGGATTTAAGCAATTTAAATATAAATTCATTTACCGTGATGATCAAATCGTCTGCACTATTTCACAAATGTAATTTTTATTTTAATATTTTGTAAATGTTTCGTAAACGTTTTTGTTTTAGTAAGTGGCTAAAATAATGAAAACTGGTTTAGGCAAGGAGAGGCAGAATATATTAAATTTGTTTTTTAATAACTAACACATAATAACTTAATTACCTAATTACTTAATTACCCAAATGAATTCCAATGGAAAAAATGTCACGTAACGCCATGTCACGTAACATTTCATACTAAGCCCAATAAAAAAAAAAAACGAGAAAAGATTTTTAATTGAGTAATTTGATTACTTTGAAAATAAACTTATACTATTTCAAATCCTTCTAAAAAATGTTTTATACAAAAACTCTGGCCAGTTTACAGGATTTTACTAATTTTGTGATCCAAGTCAAAAACCACTTCTATTTTTTGTCACGTAACGCATCATTTTTGGTGGCTTCTCTGAGCTATTGGAAAATCAAAATAAGGAACTTGTAAGTTAAATTTTTCATTCTTTTTTCACTCATTAAAGTCGTACGATCGTCACGTGCGCCACCACGGAAATGCCCATATACAATCTGTCTCTGAGTGGTTTTGTTACACTCACTTACTTTTTAAAGCTTAACCATTTTTAGTCTAAAAAGAACGGAAACAGACATATTACTTAATTTAAAATTTTATGATATTTCAAATAAAGTATCAATATTTATAGCAAAGAAATGTTTAATTTCCGCATAATTTTTCAATTTATTTGCCTTACGTGCAGCAGACACTCAATATCTATGTACATCATGATAATTCAATATTCCTGTCAGACTTGAGTAAGTGACTCACATGTGAATTGACCTTTACAGGCTTGGGAGCAATGCATAGAAGTAAAAAATGGGGAAACCATTGATTTTTAACTTATATGTTTGTTTTTTTCAATATGCAAATGTATTAAATCTGCTGCCGTTGCCATTCCATTCAAATCCTATGGTTTGAATATAGAAACGCACCTGCACATTTGGTACTACTCACTCTACACATAATAAATGCGTTTTAGCTGCATTTCCGGTGCCGTACTTCCGGTTGCTTACACAAGCAAAATTTTGAATTTAATTTCCACACCAAATCAGCAGCAGCACACAAAGCTGCCATAAAAACACACAAATATGGAAACAAACAAAGGTAGACGTGATTGTATGAGTGCACACACACACACACACGCGCGTAGAAACTTAAAAACATACAGTCTCAGTTTCACTTGCTTGTATATTTGTGGTTAGAAAACTAATGTGCGCTCATCTACTATTTGCGGATAAGATCGCACTAATGATGCCTTTTGTGCATGTGGCGTTGTGTGTGTATGTGTAAGTCAAGTCAGCAACTACCCAGTAGGCAATGGCGGTGTTCCAGAGCGCTACTAGCTTTATATTTAGATATATTTGTTACTAACCACATTTGTTACGGTTATTATTTGATAAATGTGTTTTGTGCGTGAAGCTAGGCGAAAATCATTGATGGACATCGCATGCAATCTTTGCGATAGTGTGGATTTTTAATACACTAAAAAGATATAATGGCGATATGATTGGTGTCATCATTATTGGTTATGTTAATTTTTGTAGTTTGTAAAGTACAGGTATTGTTTAATCTGCAAAGGGTGCATAAGGGCATATTAAGGGTGTCCCAAAAGTTACAGATATTCATTTCATAATTCAACGCATTGTTTTGTCGAAATGTCTGTAAGTTTTTATAAAATTGTAAAGAAGAGACATGGAGGTTATTGATGGAATACAAGATCGCTTATAATATTGAAAGGTTTTCTGAGCTAAAAAAAAATTATCAGGAATTTGACAGGGTTCAATATTAGGTCGAATTCGTTTTTAGTATTTTTATTAGTGATTTAGTTTATTACTAAATAAATGTCTCAAGTCACTTGTAGGCAGATAATGCACAAAGATTTAATTAGATAGAATGAATGAGGAATTTATAGCTACGATATATCGTCCTGGGTTCGTCGAAATGGCCTCAATCTAAAAGTTAACTAGTAAGGAATGGAGCTTCGGCAGGGTGCCGAAGCTTAAATACTCCTCTCCCCCCCACCCGTATTGCAGTATATTTGAAGTCTTTAGTTGTCTATAAAATGTTTATGTATTATCTGCCAAAAATATTTGAGTCATACGCTTAATTTAATTTAGCTGGGTAGCTGCAACACAGAGTAATTTGAAGACTGCTTATGCTAAGAAATATATATTTTAAATTTGGTTAGTATGTACTAGGGATGTCTTTCCCGGGATCCCAGACATTTAGAAATCCCGAAAGTTCCGGGAGTTTGCAAAGAATATTCCGAGATTTCAGGATTAAAAAAAACTTTTGAAAAAAGCGTCGAAATTAATTTACAAAAATTAATTAAATAAAACCTTTTTATATATTTTCGTTAAAACTAGTAAGAAAATGAATTAAGTGTGGAAAAGCCCATGGTGTGGGAATAGGTTGTCAAAATGTTCATGTATTAGAAGAGTCTATTAGAGGATAGCACCTGATTACTAACGGAGAACTTACACAGCTCACTAAAAACTCCAAGTTTTTTACATTCTTTTAACATTAGCGGAGTTCACGATCTTGTTGCAAAATTATGCAACATTGCAAACACTTGCTATGAATCTGAAATCTGTATATTTTGTTAGTGTAGTGCAAATATATGCACTAAAATCTTGCAAATGCACTGATGCAAGACCATTTTCTTTCACTAAATTCCGAACTACCCTTTTGATCTCTCGTGAACAAATAAAGTGCACTGATGCAAGACCATTTGCACTAAATTCCGAACTACCCTATTGATCTCTCGTAAACAAATATTTATGTTCCTCATTTTTTTTTTATTTAAATATTTATGTGCCTTATATAAATTATTATTCCCACAAATAAAAAATAAATTAAAAAAAATGTTAAAAAAGTTATTTCCGCATTGCACATCGGAAGAATTTTCAATCTTTTCAAACCCTTAAAACCATACCGATACCGCCATAGTAAATCCACCATTTTGAATTTTTAAATTTTGACTTCAAATTCGAAATCAATGATCTTCAAAACTGCCATATATCGATTTTTAGTAACAAAACATGTAGCCTTATAGTTCTGGTCAAAAATATTGATCAGTGGAACGATGGGATCGTAGCATTCTGGACCGGCCTGGTCAATTAATTTTGAATTCTCATTAATTTAAATTTAACTGACATTAAAGTTACAAAAAACAACACCAGAAACATAAACTCTTTTAGTCACTAGCATCTGTTCCTAATTTCACTTATTTATGCTAAAAAAATGTTCTTTTATAAAATCCCGATACCATCCCGCTGAAGTGGTAAACAAATTTACAACCCTAGTATGTACAAATTCATAAAAATGGTAAAAAATTATTTAATTTAAAATTAATGTCTCATGCCTCCCTTTCAATTCTGCTCAATTTTCTAGACTACTGACTGCACATTTTTCCAAAAAATATGTGTGGAAAATTTAGAAGAAGTCGGACAAAGGCTATAGAAGAAGTTCGGTTTGAATTGAAGTGACACACCCCTGTCTAGTTCCAACTAATTTTTTCTACTAATCCCTGCTCATTATTTCAAAGAACGTATTTGCAAAATTTAGTTGAAGTGAGAAAAATGGTATAGAAGAAGTTTTATTAAAATTAAAGTATCACGCCCCTTGTATAATTCCGCCCAATTTTATAAACTTTGGACTGTTCCCTATGGTAAAGAATATATTTGCAAAATTTGGTTCAAATCAGACAAATAGTGTAAAAGGAGTTAGATGAGAATTAAATTGGCACTTTTGTAGGCTTAAAATTTTTCATTATACTAAAGAATATTTGTGCGAATTTGGTTGAAATCGAAGAAACGGTGTAGATGGAAATAGATCAAAAATAATGTGGCAAGCCTGCCGTCTAGTACCGCCCACTTTAATAAACCAGCGACTGGTCCTTATGCCAAATAATATGTGTGAAAAATTTGGTTTAAGTCGGACAAACGGTGTAGAGGGAGTTCGATTAGAGTTAAATGGATGGGCTCCTATTGTCCAATCCCACCTACTTTTGTAGGCTTAAAACTTCGCATTATACTAAAGAATATATGTACGAAATTTGGTTAAAATCAGACAAATGGTGTAGATGTAGCTGGTTAAAAAAAAGTGCCACGCCCTCTGTATATTACCGTCCATTTTTAAAAACTTAAGACTGCTCAAATTACCAAGGAATATGTGTGCAAAATTTGGTTGAAGTCAGACACATGTTGTACCAGAAGTTCGATTAAAAGTAAAATGCCACACCCACTTTTCTAGTCCAAAAACTCCACATTATACTGATAAATATATGTTTGGGTTGGATAAACGATCTGGGTGGAATTTGGGTATACACAGACACGATGTCATTCAGTTTTACATGTTTACGAAAGATTTTCTATATAAATGACGTCACTTTGTATGGGAGATGTGCGTGGTTTTCATTCGAGTTTGCCAAATATCATAGATATGTTTCATGTTATATATCAAAGCTTATGTGCAAAATTTAAAGATATTTCTTTAGATTTTGTAGATTTTGAAGAGATTTTACGTTTAAAATAAAGTCACTTTGTATGGGAGTTAGGCGTGGTTTTCATCCAATTTTGTCAAATCCCATAGAGATGATATATGTTAAATATCAAAGCTTAGGTGTAAAATTTCAAGACATTTCTTTAATTTTTGCAGATTTCTAAGCGATTTTACGTTTTAAATAAAGCCAATTTGTATGGAAGGTAGGCGTGGTTTCTTTCGATTTTGCTAAATATCATTGTGATAGTTTATATTTTATATCAAAGCATATGTGCAAAATTCCAAGAGATTTCTGTAATTTGAGCAGATTTTTTAGAGATTTTACGGAAAATATAAATCCACTTTGTATGAGAGGTAGGCGTGGTTTTCATTCGTTTTTTACAAATTTCATAGTCAGGATTTATATGGAAGATCAAAGCTTAGTGCACAATTTAAAGGCATTTCTTTAATTTTTGTGGGTATCTAAGAGATTTTACGGTTAAAATAAAGTCACTTTGTATGGGAGGTAGTCGCGGTTTTCATCCGATGTGGCTCATTCTCAAACTTGATCTGCGTTTTTTAAAAAGAAGCTTATATTTTGAATTTTGTCGCGATAGCTTTAAAATAAGGGCTGTAATCGTGTCGACAGACGGACAGACAGACGGCCACACGGAAATCAACTCAGACAGTGATGCTTATCAAAAATATATATACTTTTCTATGCCTGCCACGCCTCCTTATTGGCGTTACAAGCGAAATAACAAAGTTAATGTACCCCTTACGTAGTACGTGTTGGGGTATAACAAGATCTTATTTTGCATTTTTTGCCTTTAAGCCGCAATATTTAAAAAATATCCAAACGATCTACTTTTTTCAATGGAAATTAATGGTAAGTCCTGCAGGATACTAAGGGCGGTAGGTTTAATAAAAGTTTTGCCCTGCTTTCAAATTTTCAATTCCTCGAATGGTCTGCATCCGCCAAAAAAAAAAACTTTTTTAATCTTCACCTGGCTGCTCATGCTGAGTAACATACCTGGACTCGTGGGGTACGTACGAACCCCAGTGATTAAAATCTTTGCAAAAATTTAAATATTGATTATTTTGTCTCAAAAAAAATTCAGAGATTATCTTTAGATACGACTTTAAACTATAAAATAGTCCGAGTTGAAAAAAAATAAGGATCAGCATTCATAAAAAAATCCGGAAAACTGTAAAACTTGAAAAAAATTTTTTTTTTGTTTTTTGTTTTTTTAACCGTTTTACGTTTCGAGTTTCGATTTTGAAGGTTTAGATATCGAAAATCGAGAAAGAACGTGGGGATTGTACGTACCCCACGAGGCCAGGTGAAGGTTAATATATTGCCGAAATCGAGAATTTCGTTGTGGTAAATTGCGATAACTTAAAATGTATTCTTTTACTTTTTTTTATTAAACTATGATTCTTATTATATAACTATATCGATATACAGAGAAAGCCCTTGAGAATTCTGAGAAATCTGCTAAAGGTTTATTTATAATTCCATTTCTTATGAATTTCTATGACTATGAATTCATATTAAATAATCTATATATAAATAGGCTAAGGAAAAACAGTTCAATACCATTTTCTCCTGTGTTTCTCAACCGATTTTGATTTTTTTGAGGGAGGAGCACTATCGAATTTTTAAAAAAAATATTCTAGCTGGAATACCCGGCGTTGCTCGGGGGTGGTATGGCATTCAGGGTGTTTCTCAACCGATTTTGATGATTTTTGTTTTTTTTTTTAATGAATCAGAGTAGGGAGAAGGAGTGCACCGAACAGTTTTTAAAGAAAAATTCTAGCTTTGCAAGCAATGCTTTGCTAGCAATGCTAGAATTGAAAAATAAATTCTGTATAAAAGCATAAGTCAAGTTGTGTTGTTATCCATCTGCTGAGACGTTCCAAAGCGAGTTATGCTCTTAGGAATTTTTTTAATAACCTAGAGAATTTTCAATTGACTATCATCAAAATGTGACACAATAAGCATTCGAGTACGTAGAATAAGACGTAATGAAGAACTCAATTGGAACTAAAGCTCTGCAAAGAACCATCCAAGCATACTAGTTATGTGCTGTTATTTTATCTTATATCAACTTTTATTGGTTTCGCTCTCTAAGCATTGAGTATGCATGGAATATTTCTCTTTTATATAACGATAGAACATGTATGAGAGAGTGAAATTATCAAGCTTCAAGAATAGTAGTTTGAGAACATAAGCAAAAAACAGATATATCGGTAGTATTGTTATCTCTACTTGGAACATCTGGATATGTCACTTCAAAAGCATATAGAATAAAGAGGGAATAATTTCAATAAAAAAATAAAAGAAACACTTCATATAAGTGCAAATGCATAAAAAATAAACATAACAAAGACATTTTTGTTGATAACTTAATGAAAATAAAAATTAGAAAATGTGGCACAAGTACCAAATATTAATTCACAAAATCCATATTCATTAAACCATTACTTTTTTTTAGTAGAATAGAAAATGTAAAAGCACGAGATTAACACAAAGAGAACTATATGGAATATCCATTTTGAATGGATTTGAAAAAGAGTTAAAACAGTTACTCTGCTCAGTGAAGCCGAAAAAGAGAAAAAAAGCTTACACTACATTGAGAGCCAGAGAAAGAGATGATACGCTCTCTGCTCAATCCAAAACATGCAAGCAAGAGTTAAGCTCTACTCGCTGTTGTATTTGTACCAATAATAACACATTTTTACTTGTTTTATCTGTTTGTACAAGTAGAATGGATGCTTCTCTGCAGACCTTTGATTGGAACATATCTTAAAATATGCTGTTATTCTATATGACTACAGAGATATTGACCACATCAATTTCATTGCTCGTAAAACCTACTACCTTCTGGATCTCATACGTAGGAATAGCTCTGAGTTTTCTGATTCTCAAACCCTGAAGTATTTTTATAACTCTTTTGTTCGGTCAAAGCTAGAGTATGCCTCGATTATATAGTAGCCATAATATACCATTCATTTATTTCGATTGAAAATAATACAAAAAATCGTTATCTTGACATGTCTAACGTTGCTAAAGTTTCGTAGACATTATGCGCTCTTGTAATGTACGCTGCTTGCTGTTAAGCTTAAAGTCTTTATTTAAAAACAAGAAGGAAAATTCATTCTATGATCTTCTTGTATGATATAATGCCCGGTAATATTGATTGTTTGTTTTGCCGGGAAATTATTAACTTTAATATCACTTTAGGATATTTTAGGATATTTAAGGATATTTTCTATAAAAAATTATAAATCATAACTATGCAAAAAATGTAGCCTTTACCTATTTATATATCTAGTCTGTAAAAAATGGTCCAAAGACTGAAATAAAGAAGGAATAACAGTATCTTCCTTTGCCACAAATTTTTTTTTGCAATTGGTATTTGCAACCTTCTACTTATCACGGAAGAATGATGCTGTTAAAGAAAAATTTCAGTGAGTGAGAAGTGAAATAACATATGCAAAAATAATTCTTATGAGACGTAATTTTATGTTGTCATTTCCAACTTTTAAATGATTGATGATTTTATAGTGTAGATACCCTTTATTATTTTGTGTTCAGTGGCTATATCGAAAACATAAGAAAATTCACGATCTATATTATGCATGAAGCTATTGTTAATTACATTAAGTGGAATATTTGTCGACATGTTTGATGAATAAAAATAATTAATAATAACATTTACATCTAATGTTACACTCGGCTTAAATTTTTTTTCGGATTTTGGAGCGCCTACGAGCGCTCATAAACAAGTATGCATCTTTTGTTTTGTTATTATATAAAATGAGAAAATTTTTCAGGTCTACTAGAAGTACTTCCTTAGAATGACTGAAAAATAGAGCGCTCAACGCTGCAAAGAGGAAATCATGTGTCTTGTCGCCAAAAGTAGCAGTTAATTCATGCCAACCTTCACAGAGGCCTTACCTAATTTCCTACTGGGTAGCTCTGTTTAACCATTTCTTTTTGCTGGTTTTAAATACACGCCGTTCATTTTATTGTTCTATGCTTTTCTTTGCATCTTCCTGAAGTTTCCTTTTATTATCTCTGTTATGCTTTCCCGCTTCCTTAAACTTATTTTCTTTGCTTGCTGGCAGCGTAGATTTCTATGTGTGCTTTTATTATAGTAATTTTCATACTATATATTTTGGTTTTTTTTTTTTTTTTTGGTGTGGTTTTGCTATTTTCTTGTTGTTGTTGTGTCTTGAAAAACGTACAAATTGAAACTAAAATGAATGTTAATGCTTTCGGTTGCACAATAGAAATACATGCGCACACATACATACACACAAATACCCACAGACACACTGATAGCTTTCCTTACTTCCTTTCTTTACAAACACTCAAAATAACAATGTAGTCAATAACGAACATTTGGCTCAAAATGTTGACAGAAATTATTAATATTGTACGTGGCCAACATAACTTACAATAAAATGTCTGAAAGTGTTAGTGAGTGAGCATGTGTGAGTGTTTATATTTTTTATTTTTTTTTTTTGTAGCAGCAGCATGTGTACACATTGTGTGAAAGTTTCTTTTTCCACACACATTTATGTTTTTATACAAAAATCTCTGCTACGACCAAAAAACACAGTCTGAAAGTTGCTAGCGTATTTGTGACAAAATATTTCAAAGAAGTCTGTAAATCTATCTATTATTGCTCTGTCTCACTTTTTGTTTTCGCAAAATTCGGTTTCGAGTATCTACTTTCTTTTCTATCTTATGACTTGTCATGAGTCTTGAGCACCTCTTAAGCAGATTTCTGACACTCTTTCACACTTTATATAAGTTTTATTATTTATTTTTCTTTTTTTTATTATAAAGTTTTTGTTTTTATTTTTCACTGTTATGCTGCTTGGGGCTTAGCATGGATTTTCCTTAAAAGCTCAAAAGATTGATAGAGCAAAATAATTTATTGGTTTTATTTGGTAAATTTTGTTTGTTCATCTATTTGCTTGAAAACAAAAACATTAGTTCATATATTAATTTATTTATTTATGTGCTTGTTTGCTTGGTTAAAAAAAAAAAATATTAAATTTCATGTGGTACAAATTTTTGAAATTTTTGAGAATTTAGTTATTGCTGTTTTTTGGGTAGCTCCATAAGTTTGTTATAAATATTATGTATAAATTATTTAAGGTGTGCTTCATATATATACGTCACTGGAAATTCATTCATCGCTGAGATTATTGCTTAAAAAATAACTTTAATTGTAATATTATGTATTTTTGTTTTACAAGGATTTTTTTTTTCCTTAAATTCTAATTTCCTCAAAATGTGGACACGATTTTGTCAAACGATTTCCTCAAAATCGTTGGTAAAAAATTTTAACTACATCAGTACAGGGCTCTCATCACGTATGATGAAAATCGTTTGATCGATTTCGGCAAAACTCTTATTTGAAAGTGGAATTTTATTTCATTGGATTGTTTTGTAAAAACTATTATTAAAGTTAGAAAAATGTTGTAGACGAGATATGTCGTACAGCAAAAGACCTACAATTTTCAATGGTATAGTTAGAAAATAAACTACAGGAAAGTAACAATCGAGAAAAGTGTGGAAATTATGAAAAAAATGCATTTTATCAAACTTTGGACCTCCTGCCTCCAGAGAACTTCAGAAAGATGATGGACGACGCTGGCGGTATATGTCGAGGGGTCATTGCCTCGGCTGACGCCAATGCGCACAATTCCGTGTGGGGAAGCACAAACACGAACGAAAGGGGTGAGTTACTTTTTGAGTATTTAAATAGTACAAACCTTTATATATGTAATAGGGGTGAAGACCCAACCTTTGTTATTAAAAATAGAAGTGGATTCTTAGATATTACTTTAGCCTCAGACTTCATATTCGACAAAATTGGTGAGTGGAAGGTGTCTGAAGAACACTCTTATTCCGACCACCGCAATATTGAGTATACCTTTCTTAACACGTCTCCTAAAGCAATCTCCTCTATCAACATTAGGAGATTGGACTGGGGACTCTACAGAAGGACCTTGGCAAAATCTTTGCCATCAGGTGCGATTAAAAAACAAAATCGGCAATGGATTTAGAAAATCTAGTCGATGTTTTAAACACAGCAATGAATCGCTCACTGGCATCCTCCAGCCCGAAAAGGGCACTCAAGGGGATGCATAAACCAAAGTGGTGGTCTTCTGAACTGAATGGCCTAAGAACTAACTGCAGGAAGCTCTTCAAAATGCTCGAGAGCAGAACATGATTGGGCTGCCTACAAGGTAGCCCTTAAAATATTCAAAACTGAAACAAGGAAAGCTAAAAGATCGTCTTGGAAACAATTCTGTGAAGGAATTGAAGATTTTTCAGAGGCATCCAGGCAGCGGAAAATTTTTGTTACCACACCATGCACACCCGGCTACCTCAAAAGGTCGGACGGCTCATGGACAATGCCGAGCGAGGAATCTCTTAACCTTCTTTTACACATGCACTTCCCTGGTAGCGGTGCGCCCTTGTGTGCGCCCCTGCCTCACCTTAGCTGTTTCCAGCATGAGGTCGAAGACATCGTCTCTGATAGAAAATTAAAATGGGCGGTAAACAGCTTCAGAACCTATAAATCACCGGGACCTGACGGCATTTACCCTATTGAATTACAAGAGGCTATGCATACAATAATACCTGGGCTTCGTATAATTTTTAATGGCTGCATAAGTCTATCATATATTCTCACAGCTTGGAAAAAGGCAAGGGTGGTCTTTATACCCAAGGCAGGGAAGACATCACATACCACCCCTAAAGACTTTAGGCCTATTAGCCTAACATCTTTTCTATTAAAGACATTAGAACGCCTCTTAGATCTGTATCTCCGCAGTAACATAGATTCTGCACTACTATCGGCTTCACAGCATGCCTACAACAAAGGAAGATCCGTGGAAACGGCTCTACATACGCTGGTCGGGACCATAGAAAATGAGAAATAATGAGTTTACTTTGGTTTCCTTCTTAGATATAGAAGGAGCTTTTAATAACGTAACACCACAAGCAATACGAAGAGCACTAGTCGGACTGGGCGTGAATAAGATCATTACAGAGCTTATAGACAAGCTTCTTAACAGTAGAATAGTTCTATCGGACCTGGGCGTATACAGCGCCATTAGATCTGTCTCAAGAGGTACGCTTTAAGGAGGTGTTCTCTCTCCACTCCTCTGGAATTTGGTAGTAAATGATGTACTGCTATCTCTAGAGAGAGATGGACTTGTAGTAGCAGCCTACGCCGATGACCTAGCAATCGCAGTCAGAGGCAAGTTTCCTACTACTCTATGCGACATTATGCAAAGAGCCCTTTGCAAACTTGAACAATGGGCCAAGCCCTGTGGTCTTGGAGTTAATCCGGGTAAAACAGAGCTAGTCCTATTTACCAGGAAATATAAAATTCCGTCCTTAACACAAATCATACTAAATGGTTCTGCTCTGTCCCTTGCGAATAACGCAAAGTACCTGGGACTCATACTAGATAGAAAGCTCAGCTGGAAGTTAAACATAGCAGAGCGCACTAAAAAAGCCACAGTGACACTTTATACTTGTAAAAAAGCCATAGGAACAAGATGGGGGTTTCGCCTCGTATCGTTCACTGGCTGTATACTGGGGTCATAAGACCTATTCTTCTATATGGAGTAGTAATATGGTGGCCGTTCATAGACAAGGTCACATATTTATATGAAACAACTCCAAAAAGTGTAAAGATTGGCATCTATATGCATCAGCGGTGCTCTGAGAACAACACCGACTGCAGCCCTAGAGACCATACTTCATATTTTACCACTGGACCTGGTTGCCAAACAGACAGCATCCTGTTCGGCGATAAGACTTAGAGAACTGGGAGTATGGATAAGTATGACAACGGGTCACTCATCCATACTTAACAACTTCAACTTCGACAATATATTCATTCCATCGAGAACTGATTACTGCAAGCCCTCGTTTTCCTTCGAAGGAAGGTATGGTACGCTTATTCCGCCTAGAACATACTGGGTCAATGAGTGAATCCATATACAGATGGATCAAAATTAAACGCCAAGGTCTGGTATGGGGTCTACTCAAAAGAGCTTGGAATATCTCTGGCTCGTAGCCTTCCTGACGACTGTAGTGTGTTTCAAGCCGAATTGATGGCAATAGGGGAGGCTGCATCATGGCTTTCAAAAAACGTTGTCTCTAAACGGGAATTCACATTTTCTCTGATAGTCAGGCTGCGATAAAATCGTTAGAACAAGTAGCTACACACTCTAATGTAGCCAAAGAATGCCGTGCTTCATTAGGGGAAATGTCGAACTATTTCAGCATCAACCTAATATGGGTACCTGGGCATAAGGGCATAAAAGGTAATGAAAAGGCAGAAGAGCTCGCTAGAAATAAGACACAAGCGCCACTATTCATAGTGAACCCACCGGGTAACCCGTTAGCGACTCTCAAGCTGCTAATCAGTAACAATATCATATCGAAAGCCAACACTATGTGGGCTGAGTTCTCGACATGTAGAGCATCAAGGCTTATCTGGCCGACACTAGATCTCGGGCGATCGAGAGCTCTCCTCTCGCTGGCAAGACCAGAACAAGCCACAATAGTGGCTGTCATCACAGGGCACTGCTTGATAGGCAGACATGCCTACAGGTTAGGAGTTATCTCAAATGACTTCTGTAAAAGCTGCAGGGACGAGGAAGAGGAAGAAACCACCTCCCATCTTCTGTGCTCCTGTCCTGCGACAGCCAGAAGAAGGCACAAATATTTAGGCTCTTTCTTTTTTCCTGAGCTTAACGATCTGTCAACGACTGATGCCAGGCGTCTAAAAGGGTTCATCAGGAGTTCAAGTTGGTTCCATTTTTAATTAAAGCCTGTGTGCAGCGGTATCACAATGGACCTATCTGGTCTAAGTGACCTGGTGTATGTATTTCATTTACACCGGCTGCCGTCTCTACCATACCTTAACTTTGGACCTCTACTAGGGACGACTAGGCACCCACGGATCGGATGAAAGAATCATATTTTCACTTGTACAAAATTCCATACAAGCCAATGCCAGTCTAATGTGATTATTGCACTTTTCTGATAATCAAAACAAGATAAGAGCCCTCCTGTCAGCGACCACAACTCATTGAGGTTTTCATTGCGAAAAAATGGCAAAAAACATTTGTAGATTCATTTCACTGTAGAATGCTGAATCAACGACAATGTGTTGAGTTGCTAATTGAAGTCTGCGCAGCAAATAAAAGAAGACTTGATTTATTAACTATGTGTAAATTTTTGTATTGTTTAATTGCAGTGTAGCGTAAATTTTGAAAGTGATGTTGTTGTTGTTAAATTTACTGACCCATTTAATGAAATTAAACATTTTCAAGGATAATCCATGAAATGATTCATTTACTTAAATTAAGTGAGGCTCTTTTTAATGCTTGTGTAAATAATGGCGCACATTGGTAGCCTCAAGTTGCAGCAGAGACCAACTTAAAATTGCTACAGGATGTTGTTGGTGTTGCTGTTATAGCTGTTAGTAAGTGCTATTATACAAGTAACAGTCATTGTTGTTGTTGTTGTTTTTGTTTTGTTTTTTTTTAAGTTGATGTTGTTATGGCTGTTACCATTACCGCAAAACACGCGCACACATTAACTCATACAGTGACATATAAACTGTTCACATAAACAAACATACAGAAATAGCTATGGTACGCCTAGCTTGTCAATGCATACTTGTAGTATGGGTGCGAGTGTGTGTTTGTGTTCATACATATTTTTGTTGATTGTAATTTTCCACATGAATTGTTTAAATTATGCTTAAACATGGTGTGCAGCGTGTTGCACTTAGCTCATCATCAACAGAGCAGAGCAGAGCAGAGCAGCAACAAGAAAAATAAAACCAAAGTGTTAAATGTTTGCTATGCACACAATGTGGCAACAACAACAGCTACAACACTAAACGCAACATAAATGTCAGTAAAAAAGTATATAAAAAAATTCCATGAGGCATAAATTTTGCTACTGCCCGTGTGGTTATGATTATAGTTGTTGCAATTGTGCAGCAATATGTTATCAATTTACAGCATAAAAATTAAAAATAAACAGAATGTCACAAAAATTCATGAGCAGAAAAAGTACTTGATTATTTTTAAGTTTTTCCTATCTAAGTTGTAGCCATTTTTTGCCGTTTTTATCTTTATGTAACAAGAACAACACCAAAAGCAGCTACTTCCGCTGTCAACACATTCTTTGCTGCGCATTGCCTACAGACACGCTGCACAGTGGTTAAAAAAGAACTTGAATATAAAAAGGCTCAGTATAAAATTATAACAGCTATTTTTAGCTTCATGGCGAAAACTTTTAGTATCAGCATTCTTATCCAGAGTGCCAATTCTGAAAGGCTTCCTCTTTGGACCTGACTGCAATGCTGCAAGTCTCATTAAACTATGCGTGATATTTCGGTTGAATGCTTCTGTTTTTTTTTTTTTTTTTTTTTTTTTTTTTTGTCATTTCCGTCACTGAAACATAATTTACTATTGGAGTTGCTATAAAAATTATTTAGTGCAGTCCAATTTGATTCCATAAAACCATGCAGCAGTCTTCTTTGGGGCTTAAGGCGTTGAGGATCCAAGGTTAAAATGTGAAAAAACAGCGGAGATGGTGCCGAATTACCAAGTGGTGCACTGACGCTCACATCATATTTTTCATGATGCGGATTCGGAAAAAGGTCTAAGACGTTAAAGCTTCACAGATCACTTCGTGGGAAAAATGGAGGTTCCTTGTCTAGTTGAATCAATTGATTTAATTTTTTTAAAAAAAAAGCTAAACGTATTGTTATAAGCAGAAATTTAATAAAGCATAATGAAATTGTAACATGAAACAAATTGTTAGAGTTTTTTACCACTGTGCGCCATGAACTAATCTACAATTGCACTTTGTTCATTTCCTTCGATATCCTAAGCAATCAACGTATTTGTACAAACACCGACTCAAACACAGGCACAAACTCACATGCAGTCACACAAAATGACATTCCTTTCGTTCGTTTTTTCAATTTAAAATATAGCCGACACAATGCGTTTCCGTTTTGATAAGCAAACGTAGAAACATTGAAACGACGAATGCAAGCGTCGCACACTGGGGCCGCTCGTATGGGAGAATGGGTCAAAACATCAATTCTTAATTAATCCTCCCCGAAATTGGTACTCTGGTATTTTGGGACCTTTTTAACACTTTGAATTTGTTAAAATTAACCCAAATAAGACCAGCGTCATTCCAGAAGGCTTTCAAGCACGGCCGCAAATTTTTAATTTTTCAAAACGATTCACTTAGAACAAAGTAGTCGAATGATAATTTTTAAGTGCCGTTGAGAATTAATTTTATTTTGGCGGTATAAGCTTTTTTTTTTTTGTTAATACTCGATTAGTTTTATTTTAAATAGTTAAAAATAACATAAATTTTCTATGCCTGAATTTGTGTATCTTTTCGCAAACAGGTGAGTTTTATTTATTAAAAAAAAAGGCATAAAACAAACTCAGCTATGAAAATTCTTTAAAAAAATTTTTGTAAGAAGTGTTTTCATTGCATTTAAATGCAATTTCAGATGAAATATATTTCAATGTAGTGGAAAGTGTTCAACATCTTTCCAGAATGATTGGGCGTTACTAAAAGTAGGTGGGCGTGGCATTTTAAAAAAATGTATTTGGTGGGTTACTTATTATAATCAGGGCGCGGATCTTGTCGACATTTTCTGATGATACAAAAACACCGTTCATAATCTCTAGGTCCCGAAACCAAAAATTTTTAAGGCATTTTTTAGTCGTTTTTATCAATTTCTTCTATTTTTAGTTCATTTTCCATAGTTTGAGGTAGCTTTTTTTGGCAATTTTTATGGATTTTTATATATCAAAGCTTTTTCCATAATTTTTAGGGATTTTCGGAATTTTTGGGACAGTAAAAAATGTAATTTCTTTCGGAAGCCTTTAAGCCAAAGCAGTTGTAGAGGCGCTCAAATATTGTTCTTCATTTCTTGCAAATTCATTTCTTCATTATTTGCAAATTTTTTGAAAAAAATGTATTATTCAATCCATACCAATAGCGATAGAAACTTTGGAGTATAACATCATTGACTTTGGAAAATGGAATAACTTTGATTAAAAATATAAAAGAAAAGCTCAGTGTTATGTGCAACAATGCTGGTGAGGATGTATTTAGACAGTTTTGTCAAGTTTAGAAAAAACTAGTAAGGGTGGAACTTCGGCAGGGTACCGAAGCTAAAATACCCCTCCCCCCCCGCGGCCATATTGAAGTATATTCGAAGTCTTTAGCCACGACATACACGATGACATTCAGTTTTATATATTAACGAAAGTTTTCCTTTTTTGATGACGTCACTTTGTATGGGAAGTAGGCGTGGTTTTGATCCGATTTTGCCGTATATCATAGAGATGGTTCATATTATATATCAAAGATAAAGTGCAAAATTTCAAGACATTTCATTAATTTTTGTGGATTTTTAAGTGATTTAACGTTTAAAATAAAGTCAATGTGTATGGGAGGTAGGCGTGGTTTTCATTCGATTTTTCCAAATTTCATAGTGTACCTTATATATCAAAGCCTATATGCAAAACTTCAAGACATTTCTTTAATTTGAGCAGATTTTTAAGAGATTTTACTTTTAAAATAAAGTCACTTTGCATGGGAGGTAGGCGTGGTTTTCATCTGATTTTTGGAAATTTCATAGCCAGGATTAAAACTGAAGAGCAAAGCTCACCTGCCAAATTTCAAGGCATTTCTTTAATTTTTGTGGATTTTAAAGACATTTTACGGTTAATATAAAGCCACTTTATATGGGAGGTAGGCGTGATTTTCATCCGATTTGGCCCATTTTTGAACTTGATCTTCGTTTTTTAAAATAAACTTATATTTTGAATTTCATCGCGATAGCCTTAAAATTGCGGCTGTATTCGTGTCGACAGACGGACACACGGAAATCAACTCAGGAGATGATGCTGATCAAAAATATATATATTTTTCTATACCTGCCACGCCTCCTTCTTGGCGTTACAAATGGAATGACAAAGTTAATATACCCCTTACGCAGTACGCGTTGGGGTATAAAAAATCAGGGATTGAAGGTGAAATAAAGGGTCCGCCATCTAACTTTTTTTTTCAACTAGTGTTTATTTCGTGAATGGTAACACTTAGCACATGTCTGATTTGACAGATAATTAGTTTTAGGCTTCCGTTGAACGAATATGGTTGTGTATACGCTTGAACAACGCTGGGAAATATTGCGACATTACTTTGAAAATCATGGTACTGTTGCAGAATGTGGGCGAAATTGCGTACGGATTTTGGAAGAACAGAAGCACCGTCAGCGCCGTATGTTCATTATCTTGTGGAAAAAGTGAAAGAAATCGGCATCCTTATCAATAAACCAAAGCGTGAAAAGCCAAAAACAGTGCGTACACCCGAGAATATTGCTGCTGTGGCAGAAAGTGTGCGTGAAGCGGCATCAATATCAATTCACCGTCGTTCTCAACAATTGAACATTTCGGAGATATCATTGAGACGAATTTTGCATAAAGACCTTGGTATGACATCATACAAAGTCCAATTGGTTCAGGAGTTGAAGCCAACTGACCATCCAATGCGTTTTCGCTTCGCTGAGTGGGCCTGCGATCTTGATCTTGGCGGGTATGTAAACAAGCAAAATTGTCGCATTTGGGGCACAGAAAACCCGCACGCATACATTGAAAAGCCGATGCACCCAAAACGAGTCACTGTTTAGTGCGGATTTTGATCCAGAGGCATTTTTCTTCGAAAATGAGCAAGGAGTGGCCGTTACAGTCAATGGCCATCGTTATCGGGCCATGTTGAACAATTTTTGTTCACAAAAATTGAAGAGGAGGATATTGGCAACATTTGCTTTCAACAGGACGGCGCTACGTGCCACACAGCCGAAGCTACACTCGATGTTTTGCGCCCTGTTTTTGAAGATCGCATTATCAGCCGCAGAGCTGATGTCGTTTGGCCACCTCGGAGCTGCGATTTGACACCGTTGGACTATTTTTTGTGGGGTGCCCTCAAAGATAAGTGTTACGCCGACAAGCCAGAGACAATTGACGCTTTAAAGGACAATATTCGTGAAGCCATTGGTGAAATACAGCTGCACACAATCGATAATGTGCTTAAAAATTGGACCGATCGTGTAGGCTTCTGCATGGCCAGCTGAGGCAGCCATTTGAATGAAATTATTAACCGGAAGGATTGTACATTCAAATAAAAAAAGAAATTTGAGAAAATATTCAGTAGTTTTTTTTTGCATTTTCAAAAAAAAAATAGTTATTTGGCGGACCCTTTATATCAAATAAATAATTTTTCATGCAGAGAAATGCTTGTAAAAATGTAGTTTTTTTTTGCAACTTTAAATTAAAATATGTTTAAAACTAAATTTTTTATTTATTTATTTGAAAGTATATATAAAATTTTTAAAGAGAAAACTGTTTTCACGTTTTTTTAAAGTCTTATTAAGTGGTTTACATTTGATAATCTAAAAATTACGATTTTTTCAATTTAAACATAAAAATTTTTTTTTTTTAGTTTGCGCAAATTGATTGGGAAGTGGAAAGCATTTTCTAAGATTAGTAAAACGACTAATAACAAAAACTGGCCAAATAGTTTGCGCAAACTAAAAACCAAGTAGAATTTTATTTCTAAAATCCAAATGAAAAGCTAAAAAATGTATAAAAAGTTCGAAATTATGTCAAAACTTCAGTTTATATGAAATCAATTAATTATTATTATGCTAAAACAATTCCAACTAAAAATATAGACTTTTGAATTTGCAAATCCAACGATAAGCAAAATATTCTTAGCAAAATATCAGAAAAGAATAAACAGACCTAGATTTCAAAACTCCTCATTAAAACTGCATCAAAATATTTTTCAAAATCGTGTCTTTTAAAGAATCAATTTTGACCAAGTCTTTCATATAAGCGCCCCCAGTGTGCGTCGCAATGTTGACTGCGGGGCGTATGAGTAACACGAATTGAATTTTTTTTTTTCATTTGTAGAGCAGAGAAAAACGTGCTCAGGCGCTATTTGAAAGCATATTTCTGCAGCTGTTTATTCTTCTTTCTCCTTTTTATCCTTCTTTCGACTTCCGCTTCACTTTGTGCGATTTTGTAAGTGGCAACTAACACATGATTAGCTCGACTTAGCGTGTTTATGTGTAGATTTATGTCTGCGTGTGTGTGTGTTGATTTGATTTAATGTATGTATTTATTTTACAACCATGCAATTTATGGCTAATGTTATTTTAAGGAATTTCTTGCGGTCGCATGTGTTGTCATCGCTTAAAGTCAAATGGTTTATGTTTTTCTTTTTTTTTTTTTATTTATATTTGTCCTTCAGCCAGCAGCCGCAGCCACACTGTCATAAAATGCAGTAAAGTGAGTAGAAGTGTACAGAATTGATGATTGCTGAAGCTTGCAACACCTTGTTTTTCACCACTTGGCAGTGCATGGCAGTGCAAGTTCCTTGCATGCTCTACAAACGAATGATCTGCAAACATGCAAGTTTTTTTTTTTTAGTTAATGCAAATTTGTGGTTTTTAGCAAAAAATAGAATTTAATTTAAATTCAATCAATGCATTGCATAAAATGTTAAATATTTCACCGCAAACCTACAGCTACCACCGTAAATTAATGAGAATTTTTATGGCCATGTTTTGTAGAGTAACGTTAATACACGCCAGCATTGTGAAGGTTGAATTTTATAGCGATAAATATTTATTTTTATTGGAAGAACACTAAAGTTAAAAAATATTGTATTTCGGTATTTTGCGTATACTAGCACACGTTTAGTTTTTTGTATGTATAAACTGTAGATGGATAAATAGTTTTGCTGATAAGCTAATTTTTTATATAAAAGAGCCAATATCTTTTTAAGCTTACAGATGGGCTGTATTTTATGTATTGCATCTATTAAATTTTTTATTTATTATATTTATTTATAATTATTTATTAAATTTTTAAAATTTTTCTTATGCCTCTATAGCCAAGAAATAATGTCCCATAATTTTGTTACTTATATCTTTATTTCTTTCATTAATTTTTGTTGAACAAAAACGGTGGATCAAGGGTGGTGCAAATTAACAAACCTTCAAAGAACTTGCTTCTGTGCTTGTATCTCGAGTAATAAAATTCCACAAAATATTTTCAAAATTTAATTTTTTTTTTGTGTGTACAAGTGCAGACAAAAGAAGGATGCATAAAAAAATGCATTAGAAGCTGTAATTGAAGATTTTTTCTTGACTTTATTGAAAAAAAATTATTTTCTTAATAATCTGATATCGTCTGTAATCCACTTGCTTAAGCATGGTTTATTTTTTTCATTACATGGCCAGAGTCATCGACTCACGTAGTGGATTAATGAAAGTGCGTAAAATTTGCAGCATCGATAGAAATCGTAACAAAAGGAGTCGATAGAGATTTGTTGAGGATTAGTGCAGCGTGTGAACTCAGACACATGCACACGTACACACGTATCCATAGTATATTTGTTATAATAAATTATTTGCCAAAGCTGACCACCAAATTGCTTCGAAGAAAACCACGCACACACACACACACACACATACACACACACACTTATCATAAATTAACATGCGTGCTTTTTCACACACTTACTCACATATGCACCCTGCGCATAGTATTAATTCACATCAATATTCAAGCATTTGTTTGCCTAATCCTTGGTTCACTTGTTGTTTTTTTTTTTTCTTTACTTTGTTCTTCTGCAATTTGCTTTTTCACTGCCACACATGGTCAATACCCACACTTAAATGCATGAAACCCATATATTGGCTACGCACACAAACAAAAATATATATTCAAATATATGGCGTTGAATTATTTTGAACACACAACTGTGCAGTCAACACTTTGGTATTCGGTTTCGATGAAGCCTTTTTGATTGAACTTTGATAATAACGACAGCTTTTCTAGCTCTTCCATTTCATTCCAGCTGTGCTGATAGCTATAACAACATGGCGTCACTTAATTTCAGACGTGATTTATTTGAGTTCGTTAACAGCTACGAACTCCTTCACATGACTTCCATCAGACATGAGTGGCTCTGAGCAATCTTTTGGCAGGCATTGGTTTTAGGCATGTTTAAGTTGGTTAGTTCAAGCATTGAGTCGAAAGTGTAAAACTGCTGCTTACTTCGATCTTATCAGCTTAAAGAGCTTGTTAGCAGCTTGGTAGTGTTTGGCAAAAGCTGTATTAGTTTTTTATTTCATTTTTGGTCCATCAAAAGTTTTCTTAGCTGTCTAAAAACTGAGCTTAGTCATAATTGTTTGAAAATATCTTTGTTCTGATGAGCTGCAGAAATGAACTTTATGTCATTTAATCAAAATTTTCAAAACTTTTCAAGACATATCATGAACAGAACAGCAAAAGCTGTAGCTAAAAAAATCTCATTTGGAAGAAAACTCAAAACTCATAAGGAAGTACAATTTTTCAAAAATTGATATCAGATTGCGTTAGCGTTAAAAAAAATTGTTCGAACTAATATGTTTTCAAGAAATAAAAAGGAAATATGTTGAAGTTGCTGTATTGTCAAAAATATAAATAGAAAAAGATTTTTTGCTTGAAATGTGTTTATACCTTCATTGGATAAAACAAGGAACTTGTAAACTTTGCAGGAAAAAAATTAATTTTTTAAGGTATCATTACAGTTTCGGATGGGAAAAAAGTGAGCAATTTTCTAAAGTCAGTAACTTAGGCCCTTTATTAGATATGAACATACATTTTTTTTTTTACAAAAATTTGTACATCTTTGAAGATTGAAAAAAAAATAAAAACAAAATTTTCATAATTTCATAATAAAAACGGTGTCCATATAGCGGACAGTTAATCTCTGGAAGTGGACGTCTGAAAGCAAAAAAATAAAAAGGATTCTTAAAGAGGGATGCCTTCCGCCCGGCAATCTACCAAAATATTTGAAAAATTGAAGAAAGAAAAAAAAATTGGGCCGTATTAAAAAAAAAATCGGCCACATTTGTGGACCTTCTATCTTTACTAATTAATTTTTTTAAAGATTTTAGACAATCTACCCAGCCTTGGAGAAGGTTTTTTAAAATTGGCTCAGCCAATCCTGAGATAGACTGTCCGCCATATGGACAACATATTTTCATCTTTGGCGCCATTTATAATTCATACAAATTATGAAAACTATTTTTTTTTCAATCTTCAAGGACGTACAAATTTAAAAAAAATTACGTTAATGTCTAATAAGGGGGCCAAGTTATTAACTTTAGAATATTGCTTATTTTTTCCCTATCTGAAACTGCAATGATACCTTAAGAATCTTTTTCTGACCTCCCTTATAAGATTTAAATATAAAACTTTTTTTAAAACATTTTATCCTTCGATAATATAAAACATTTTTTAAATTTAATTTTGTAAATTATTTATAGAAGGTGCCAAAGTTCAGCATACGAAAAGATGCATCTTGCCCATGGCGGACAGGCGGAAAAATATCGGAAACAATTATCGATAACGATAGTTATAAAGATAATTTTATCTAGATATTCTAGTTCTAGATATTTAAAACAATAAAACTGTGGAGAATTTAGCATTCTTGGAGAACTTATTAAAATATTGTAGAAGTTATTAAAATTATCGAGAAATTATCGTTCTCGATAATCAAAACAATAAAGTTATCGAGAAATTCTGTTTAGAGATAATTTATCGATACTATTCTCATTTTAATTATCGATAAATTACCAATAAAGACAATTTTTTTCGATAATAAAACGATAAAATTATCCAGAAATGATCAAAAATATAAAAACGATAAAATTTTTAGCTCTCTGCTTTCTTTATAACCAAAAACCGCTACAAATATGGTAATTTCAATGTAGCTTACACTACGGAATGATCATGTTTGTACTCAGTCTTAAGCTGATTGTTTGTGTTTGCATTCAAGTACACAAACTTTAACACTACACTCAAAAAAAAAAAATCAAAACATTTTTAAATTTAACATTATTAAAAAAGGTATTTTTTCATACAAAATTTTTGAATTTTTTAAATAATCACATATAAATAAATTGATCACGTTATGTTGTTATTTTGATGAAATTTATTTATAAATATATTTATAAATAAATTTTTAAATTAAAAACTTTCTGATCAAAAAATAGCTTAAGGTATAATATGGGCATTTCCGTGGTGGCGTACGTGACAATCGTCAGACTTTAATGAGTGAATAAAAAATGAAAAATTCAACTTACAAGTTCCTTATTTTGATCTTCCAATCGCTTACTAAGCACACTATACAAGATGTAAAACCTAAGAGTTGTCAAAATTTCGGCTCTTAGATAGAAGCCACCAAAAATGATACGTTACGTGACAAAAACAAAAAAGAAGAAGTGGTTTTTGACTTGGATCAAAAAAGTAGTAAAATTCTGTAAATTTGCAAGAGTTTTTGTATAAAACTTTTTTTAGAAGGATTTGAAATAAAATAATAAATATAAGTTTATTTTCAAAGAAATCAAATTTAAAAACCTTTTCTCGTTTTTTATTGGGCTTAGTTTGAAACGTTACGTGACATGGTGTTACGTGACATTTTTACATTGTAATTCATTTGGGTAATTAAGTAATTAGGTAACTAAGTAATTATGTGATTTAGTTATTAAAAAAGAAATTTAATATATTCTGCCTCTCAGAATTATTATGTAAAAATAGATTCTATGGCAGCCTTAGTAGGATTTATTTTGAAGAAAAAATACACAGTTTTGCTCAACATATGAACACAAGTAAATAAATAAATAAGAGTATTGAACAAATATTTGCAAAAACACCAAAACTTGTGTGCCAAGTCTACAAAATTTAAGTGAATAAAATAGAAAAACAGAAAAAAAAAAACATTAAAATTGAGTGTTATGTTTAAGAAAATCAATGAAAATAAAGCATAAAACTAAAGATTTTCAAATAAAAATCCGGCACAGCTTGAATGCCTAAATTATTCTAATTAAATGTTACGCATACGTCATGTTGTACTCCAGATAGATTTGGGCCAACTTGCTTAATTCCACAAAAATTGCACAAATAGAGGCAAACAAATACCTTTGCTATCACTCATGCACACAAAAAAGGAGTTGTTTATGTAATGATGCTGTTAGTGGTGGTGGTGGTGGTGGTGTTGTTACTGTGGTGGCAGTGGTGATGATCATCAATGTTGACAGAGGAGGATAGTTATTGTACAATAAAACGAGACACATTTTTCCAATCAAAGCATTTAGCTATGAATGTCCTTGCATGCACACATACACATATTCTTCATTATGCTCATCAATTTTCAGCAACAAAGTAAAACAAATGCGAATGGAATTCCTTTATTAGATGCTCTAAAAGCTGCTGCTGCTGCTGCTTCTGATTCTGATGCTGCGTATGCCTTTTAACGAATGTTAGTTTAGGATTTATAGACAACAGGGAGACAGCAAAAGTGATGGTCAGTCGTTGGCATTGACAAAGTGGAAGAAAGAGAAGCAGCAGTAGAAGCAGCAGCAGGAACTGTAGCAGGAATTAGCACTTGGCACGGAAGTTGCGTTGCTTCTTGTGAAGCAGTAGTAGAAACAAGGGTGTGGCAACCATTTAATTGAGTGTTAAATGGTACGTGAACTGATACGCTGACTGACTGACTGATGTTCTATAATAGACTAAAGTTTCCACAAAACCCGTTACATACACAATCACACAGTTATAGCAATGCATGAAAAATCATTGAAAGCAATGACATGTACGATTTTATGGAGAGAAACAACGCTCAACTATGATACGCATTTCACTTGGATTTGTTAACAGTTGTGTTGGTCATTGATAAGTAAGGAAAGCTTGAATAATTTGAGAGTTTTTATGTAAAAGTTTAAGACTTAGTGTCTGAAATTATTACAAAAATGGCTTAAGTGATTCTTAGTCAATAGACAATAGTTAATAGTAAAAATAACAGTTACAATAATAGATAAGAAATCAAATTGTTCTACTTTTTGTTCTATAAGATTTATTTTCTTATATATTTGTTTATTTCTTAAAATTTTCTATGTATAGTGAAAAATAAAACTTTATTAAGCATACTGAATATCAGTAACGAGAGCAAACCTTTTAAAACCTGTCGTTTTTTTGAATAAATTGTATATATTTCTGATTTTTTTTTAATTTTTTCCTGCTCAACTAATTTTTTTTATTGCGCAACTATCAAAATGATTGCTAGCTAAATGTAAAATTTACGAGTGCAACTTCGAAGCATGTATGTTTGTGTTTGTGTGCGTGTGTGTGTGTGTGTGTTTGTGTGAAGCAAGCACACGTACACCCACATTCATGCTTAAATGTCTCAAGTTGCCTGCAGTGTAGGAGTGCATAAATGGTCACAATTTGTCGTTGTTTGCTTTTGTAGCTGACAGCAAAATATTTTTTTCAATGGTCGTTGTTGTTGAACTTTTTTTTTTCTTGCATTGTTTATTTTTTTCATTTTTTCAAAGTGACCCCGAATGATGTTGGTCAATTTGTCATGACTTGATACAAAAAACAACTACAATGAGCGGTTGTCAAGTGGGGACAGACTGTTAGAATATGATAAATTCGAATTCTTATATAAAACAATTTTTCGTGTAACAATACTTATATGCTTGCGATGATACAAGTTACTTCAAGAAAGTATACAATAAAAAAAAAACGGTTTCTTTTTGGATTCAAAAGCAAATCTCGTTAACGAATCATTTTTATTGTGCTATAGGAAGAAAGTCAGAATTCATTTACGAAACGTAAATTTAGCAAAAAGAATCCTTAATAAATCCTTAAGTTACAATTTATAAGGAAAGGTCCCTAGGTGTCACTCGCCGATTTGAATGATTTTCGGACATGTGGTAGAGCACAAAAATCTAAGGTTGACGTATTTTTTTATACGTGCCCAATCGATGGTTTAGTGTTTCAAAATGGTGTTTTAAAATCAGCGAAAATTTCGTTTTTTTGCCATAATTTAACTATTTTCCATAGAAAGATACACATATTTGCTATAAAACGAAAGGTATTGAGATGGCACACATAATGACATCTAATTTTTAGAAAGAAGTTTTATTGTTATTTTGTTGTTGAAATTTTTAACAGTATTTATTTAGTCGATATCATGAAGAGCCCGTACTTGAAATTGTTTCATTTTTACTTATGTTTAATTTCAGCTAATTCTGAAAGTTACATTTTTTTTGTTTTTTTTTTTAACTTTTACCTTTTTATATTAAAATTTTCTTATTAGAAAATGTACAAGTTTTCTTAAAAATAAAATATTTTGTTATAGCTAACGACTACATTATGGGTATCAAAAATTTTGTTTTTTCTCGAACTTTCCGTATGTGTAGATATTTGATCCGAAATGTTAATATTCTACAGTGCTTCCATACAAGCTGTGTGCTTTTTACTTGTTTGCACGAAGAATGAGAAAAAATCATCCCAAATTTAAAGATATGAATTTCGATGCAAACATCTCCGTTGGTATAAAATATATTTCATTCAATTCTTTTTTGTTAAAAAGTCCAATAAAATTACTTCATAAAAACTGTTACAGGAATACCACTTGCTGTGCACTAATATTTTTAATCTTTTTTTCAAAAATGATCCAAAATAATGAATGTTTCTCAAAAAGTTACATAAAAGTAGTTTTTGTTGTAAAAGAAATTTAAATCAAAAAATACATTTTATATTCCCTTTTACATGGCATAATATTTATTAGCAAAAATTGTTTCAGTCTTACACAAAAATTAATAAGCTGTTTCTGTCATTAAAAAACAAGGGTACCCCCTTTGACTTTTTTGATGAAATTAATTTTTTTTAAAATGTTGCTTTTATACTTTTTTTTAATAGTCTTGCTTAAAAAATAATCTATTGTAAGAAAACAAAACTCAATATTTCTTTCCAATCAAAAGTTTTTACTAAATATATGTATATTTTCATACCATGTGGATCTGTATTCACAAAACTAATTTTTTTTTTTTTTCTTTTTTATTTTCAATTTCCAAAATTTTAGGAGAAAGAAATATTTTTTGGCATTATTTTTAATTTTATAATACTTTTTTAAGCATCTGAAATACAGAAAATAACTTTGGTTACAGTATCTTCGATGTAACCAGCAAGATCTCATATTTTGTGTGACATTCAAAGAAATATCATTGAAAAATGCAAATAATACTAATTTTGCATTCAAGTTTTTATTCTTATTTAATGTTTTGTTTACTGCTTAAATTAAATAAGAAATGAATTCAATTAAAAAAGCATTAATTTTCATATAAATACTCAGTTTTGGTTTCAGCCGGATATGCAAAAAGGGCCGAATTTCGATTTTGGTTTTGACTAAAATTTCAGTTTCGATCGGACTCTATATAAGAAAGTTGCTCATAAGTTACATTTCTTATGTTTGCTGAACTACATTATTAAATTGAAATTAACTTAAATTTTATGTAAGCCAAATAAAAAAAAAAAAACAACACAGGTTCGTAATTGGACACACGAAAAAAGCAAAGGTTTTTTGCAGTTTCGTAGATTTAATAATTTATATTTTTTTTATTAAAATATCTTTTAAATTTACAAATTTAAAATAATATATATTAAATTAAAAAACACACGTTAATATTTACACCAGTAAATTTTATTACATTTCATTATTATTTCTTTTATTTAGTAATTAATGAAAAATATGATGTGAGTGTCAACGCACCTCTTGGTAATTCGGACCATTGCACCATCTTCGCTGTTTTATCATATTCTAACCTTCGCACCTCTGCACCTGAAGCCCCGAAAAGGACTGCATGGCTTTATTGAAGAGCTAATTGGACTGCGCTAAATAATTTTTATCGCAACTTCAAAGGGAAATTATGTTTCGCTGACAGAAATGTGAATGCCGCGGCTGTTATGGTGCAAGAAATTATCTTATTGGGTATGCGGTCTTTCATCCCTAATAAGATGAGAAACATCAAATCAAAGGACCGCTCATGGCTTAATGAGACTTGCAGGAGTGCAGTCAGGTCCAAAGAGGAAGCCTTTCAGAATTGGCGCTCTGATAAGTATGCCGATACGAAAAGACTTCGCATTGAGGCTAGGAATCGCTGTAATGCAACTTTAAAACGCGAAAAGTTTCTTCACGAAAGTTGCATTAGAGAATAGGTTCTTCTTTGCATCAAAGGGAGCAAAAACTTTTGGTCATTTGTTAAAAGAGTAAAGAATCAGACGTCATCGACTTTTCCAACTCTCTTAAGAGATGATCAAATCTTCACGGACTCGGCTGATAAAGCGAACCTGTTGGCGGGATTGTTTGCACATAACTGCACAATCCCAGTAAGAAATCAGACACTGCCTTTCGCTGAAAGAACGACTTCTGTAATGCAGGTGATATATTTTCGTACGAGAGCAGTTAAAAAAGTCCTTGCAAACCTCAACATAAGCAAAGCCTCTGGTCTGTATGGCATACTACCATTTGTGCTACCAGTCTGGCTCGGCCTTTGCGTAACCTGTTTAACATCTCCCACAGGACAGGAGTATTTGGAAGGTCGCAAGGGTCCAGCCGGTACCAAAAAAGGGAAATGCCACGAACCCTGCAAACCACCGACCCATATCGATATGCTCTACGCTCGCCAAATTTATGGAGAGCGTAATTAACTTCAATCGTATGAACTATCTGGAGCACAATGAGTTGCTTAGTGACCGTCAATATGGTTTTCGTAGGGCCCACTCTACTGGTGATCTTATGGCGTTCCTAACTGAAAAATGGAACCAATGCGTTCACTTATTTGGTGAGAGCAGAGTTGTTGCTCTGGATATTTCAAAGGGATTTGACCGAGTGTGGCATAAAGCGCTCGTGTCTAAACTAATTGCATATGGTGTCGGTGGTTACTTCGCTCGGTGGATCACGTGCTTTCTTATGAATCGAACGATCCATGTTGTAGTCGATGACATATCGTCCAGAGAGCACGCCATCAACGCAGTTATACCGCAGGGCTCAGCTCTATCGCCAACTTTGTTTCTGGTTTTTATCAACGACCTTCTGTCGTTGACTCACAACCCAATTCATTCGTTTGCGGATGACAGCGGCATTTGCCATTCATATTCATTTAAAAAATGCCCGAGCTCTTTGGAGATTGAGAGGAAGAGGCAACATATGAATGACACACTTAATAATGACTTGGGAAAAATTTCCGAGTGGAGTCTTGCTAATAGAGTCGAATTTAATGCTAGCAAGACCCAGTGTTGTCTGTTAACCCACAAGCGAATTAATTGCCCTTTAGCTCTCCTCAATATAAACTATAAACTGTGTAGATCTTACGGAGTCAGATGCTCTTGCCGTACAAGGCATATCAATACAAGCAGATCTTCGGTCGAAAGAAGCAGCCAAGTGCCTTGGTTTTTTAAAACGGTGTAGGAAATACTTCACTCCACTGATCTTCGTTTGATCCATACCTCATATATTAGGCCTAAAAAGGAGTACAATTCGCACATTTGGGCAGGGGAGATCATATTTGGAGCTTCTGGACCGGATTCAAAGACGTGCAATATATTTGATAGGTGAGGGAAATATTTCATCTTCTCTCAACTCACTTGGGCATCGTCGCAATGTTGATTGCCTCAGCCTTCTGGGAAGTGTTCAAGGGAGATACATGGTCTAACGCCACCAGCTCGTGTGTTTCCTAGGTCCACTCGGGCAGCTCTCCAAGCCTATCCCTTTACCATTGCAACTTTGCCCAATAGAACATCGCATTACCGAGATAATTCGTTTTTCGGTTGCTCAGTAAAATTGTGGAACATTCTCCCTACGAGCATGTTTCCCGGCAGTTTCAATCTGTGTATATTTAAATCAAATCATCACCGATACTACTCCATCTTTCCACCCTCTAACTAACTATCACCCGTCTTCCAAATCAACACAATGCTTTCGCATTTATAGGGGGCATCCCCTGAGTTCTGGTTAAGTCTAAAAAAAAAAAAACAAAATTTAGTAATAACATGCTACATTCATTGATATTACAACGCACTTGTGGGCAATTGCTAGTTTTTGGCGATGCTGATGACATCTTGTATGTAGCAAGTAGAAGCAACATTTTTGTAATATTTAGATAGCTGTTAAATATGTTGGATATGTAGAAAAGTCAATACGCAATCCTTTTAACGTATAAAGATTTATTAATCTGCTGATAGCTTAAGCTTAAGTTGTACTTTATTCAAACACCGATGCTGGGGACATCTTGTAGCAAGTAGAAGCACAGTAGATGTGAAATGTATTTATATGTAGAATAGCCAATACACTATCCTCTGTCTATTAAGAGTTTATTGTAATCTACTGCAACATAGCTTTAGAATATAAACTTGATATTGAATCAACAACTGTGCTTAATAGAGGCTTTTGGTTCAGTGGGTAGTGTATTGAACTCCTAATCGCAACGTTACGAGTTCAAATCCCCGCGGAGAATCGAAGAAGTATTTTTAATATATTAAAACTACATTTTCTTGTTATAATAGATGCAAGGAACAAATAAACATCAATTTCTAAGAAAAACGCTGTCGAAAAAAGTGTCGTTTTTGAGATTTCACTCAAGCAAATCACAAAACGGGTCGTAAAAAGCTTCGCTTCAAAAAAAATCCTCTGAAAGATTTTAGTTAAAGGCAAGTCTGATTGACATTTAACAATAAAAGTTATTCCTTTCTTTTTGACTTCTAAAGAGTTCTTCACTTTATGTGTGTCTTTAAAAAAATAAAAGTTAATGGGATCATGTAATATAAAAAATAAAAGATTCAATATTAAATATCTCAACAATGAAATCAATGACTGATTTTAAAAATGAATTTTTCTTTCTTTTGAATAAAACAGTACGGTGTGGTATTCTTTTGCCACACTAAAGACTGTCACGCACACTAAAAAGTGCCATATGTTGTATTTGGGTGCATGTGTTTAACTGTGTGTGCGTGTGTATGATTCTGTGTGTTTGTATTTAAGCCTGTATATCACACTTGACGTGCGCTGTTAACGTCAACGTATGTCATCGTTGAGCAAAGAATTTTAAAGTGATTGCGGGTGTATTTTTTTTCCCCAACAAAAAAAAAACCCTTTTATTTACTTTTGAGTATTTATTTTACAGCTATAAATTGTTGTTCTTAGTTGGAAAAAAAATATACATATATACGCAAAGGTGTTGCTTTGCTGCTTTTATGTGAGTGTTTTTGTAAGCGAGTTTTTTTTTTTTTGTGTGCAACAGTTCAAAAATGTATTAAGAGTTAAAAAAAAAAAAACAAATAACAGCTACAAAAGATATGCATTTTTTGTAAACGTAGTTGTTGATTTTATTTTGGTTCTTTTAATTCTCTTTCTGTTTCCCGTGTTAAAATAAAACATTTCTGCGATTCTTGAAATTTTTTGGTTGCCTCTAAGAGTGTGAGTACTTAAACAGCCTTACCATTTTTTTAATGAACTGTTTTTCAAGTGAAAAATGTGCGGGCGCAACATTTAAATCCCATCAAATACTTAGCATTTGAGTTATTTCAGAGCTTTTTGGGATAAATGGAAAAGCAATTCATTGAGCCGATTAAATTTTTATAGAAATAATATAATATTTAGGAAAATTTTGCGGAAGAATTTTATGCCTTATGTTATGTCAAAAACAGTACCGGAAACATGAAGTTTTTTTGTCATGTAGTTTGCTTACAGTGTTTGATTTTGTCAGTTCGTTTGAAGCGATTTAATAATACATATATACAAATATCGAACTAAGAATTTGTGTCAAATTTTGTATTGCTAATGGAATTTTGTATGCCGAATTGTTGAAAATGTTAGAAAAGGCTTACAGTGAATCGACTTTATCAAAAACACGTGCCTATGAGTGGTACGGTGCATTCAAAAGCGATAGAGTTGTGATGGAAGACTTGGCACGCTCTGGTCTGGTCCTTCAATATATTCAACTGAACTTAACAATAATTAAGTGAAGGAAATGGTGTCGGTGAAGAAAAGTGTCATTTAAGTTTGAGAAAGATAGTCGCTAAACTTTCTGTGCCTCACGAATCAATCCATAACATTGAACATGATCCTTTGGGCAAGCAACGCGTTGCCACTCAACTAGTTCCGAAAAACCTGAATTTTCTTGAAAATCTCAATCGCGTTAAGGTTGCTGAAGGCATGGTAGAAAGAGTCAATACCGACCCAACATTCATAAAACGAATTGTAACTGATAATGAGACATGAGTTTATAGTTTGTCACGCAAGCCAGTCAACAAGCTTTGAAATGGTGCCTTTCAACTAAACTGAAACCGAAAAAAACACCTGAAAGTCGATCAAAAGTCAAGGTAATGTTGACTGTTAATATGTGGTAATGTTGTGTTAATATGATAAAGCAATGTTGCACATAGAAATCTTGCCTGGAGATCAGATGGTAAACAAAGAATATTATCTGCGCGTTATGCGGCATTTCGGAGAGTAAATTCGTCAAAGTGGCCAGATTTGTGGAAAGAAAACTAATGAATTTTACACCAAGAGAACAAGTTTGTTTTTTTTTTATACAATTTAGATGAAAAGCAAATTTGTTTTCGTTGCTTTTTATATGGAAAAATTTTTTATTCAACATATTTTTTGTAATTATTTTATTTCATATGAAAAAATTTATTTCATATCAAAAAATTGAATTAGTTTCAAAATCACTGACGAATCCCAACCGAGTTGCTATCGAATTCTTATCAAATCGTTAACAGATCCAGTATGAATTCATAAAGAAATCGAATATGTATTTAATATGAAAAGGCGTATAAAAAAGGATTTTTTATTAGTTGACGCTATTAATATGTCATTGAGTGAAAATTTGTTTGCATAAGTTTTATATGATATATATTTATTGATTTAATTATATTTTTAATTTTTTTTTTGTTGTTTTTGATTTGAAAATATTTTGGCAAAAAGTTTTTTCTTCTATTATTTTACTTCATAGTTTTAATGCCAAGTATATTTTTGTAAGTTTTTGTTTTTTTAAAGTCAATCCAAAAAATACTCGGATTCTCTACTTTGCATTTTTTCGTTATATTTTCGTTTGCAATTCACTTACGATCACCAAACGAATCGTTAATTTGATTATTAATTCGTTAATTCGTTAAATCCGAATATTTACTTTGAAATTTAAAAAAAAAAAATTTTGTTAAAAGTAATATAAAATAAAATAATTTCAAGCTTTCATCAATTCTAAGGTTAAAAAGGTAGGCAGTGGAGGGACTGCCGACAGGAGCGAAAACTTAAAGCTATGAAATAACATAGCTGTTATGAATTTTCAAAGTAGCTAGAGTCGGGAAATCAGACGCGTTCTACTTTTTTAACTCTTTTTATCAATTCATGCGTTATTGAATGCATAAACTGCTCATTTTTTAATAATCATACATAATATATTTGTAACTTAATTACTTTGGTTGGGTAATCGGTAATTGGCTTGTTAATCGCTTCGGTAATCGGTTGGTAATCTCTTCTGTAATCGGCCAATAATCACTTCTGTAATCGATAATCGGTTGGTAATGCCTTCGGTAATCGGTTAATAATCGCTTCAGTAATCGGTTGGTAATCGGTTGGTAATTGCTTCTGTAATTGGTAATTGGTTGGAAATCACTTCGGTAATCGGTTAATAATCGCTTCTGTAATCGGTACTCGGTTGGTAATCGCTTCGGTAATCGGTTGGTAGTCGCTTTGCTAATCGGTAATTCGTTCGGTAATCGGTTGGTAATCGGTTGGTAATCGCTTTCGAAATCGGCTGGTAATCGCTTTAATAATCGGTAATTGGTTCAGTAATCGGTTGGTAAGTTTAGTAGTCGCTTCAGTTTTCTGCTTGGTCGATGCTAGGTAATCCCTAAAAAGGAGTGCTGTACAACAATAAGTTACGCTAACGGCGATATCGCTAACAGCGTGATATCGCAAATCAATAGTTTTACTCTTTGCCAAAAAATGCTCAACGCGCCTAAAGGAGTTTTCACTTCAAAAATCTTAGATAATAAAAAAAAAAAATAAAAAAGCCTACGTCCTCTTATATTTGCTTTCAGAATGACGTAAATAAAGCAACGCTTATTTAGCAGCTGCCATAGCCATGTGGATAAATTGTCGTACTAGCATTTTGATGGCTTGTTTTTGATTCCTGACATCAGGCCCGTAGACAAGGGAGGGGTTTTGGGTGTTCAAACCCCCCCCCCCGCCCCCTTAGGGTCCAGAAAGTATAAAAAAATAAAAGATTATCATTAATAGACATTTTTCACATGCGTATACTTATTGCGCCTACATTTCTCTTCAGTAACAGTATAAACTGCAACAGCAACACGCTGAAGATATCGAATAAAGTTCGATACATTCAATTGGACCTTGTCCATCACCAGCGATTTAAGCATCTATTGCGTTGGAAAGAATTAAATGAAAGTGAGGAAAAAAATGTACCTTTTACAATTCTTTTAATTCTAGTTTTCTAAAATTTAAACCATTTGTGTTAAGTGTTTTCTTTTGATTATTTTATTGTGCCAAAATACTAAAACGATTCCACTTAATTAGCTGCAGAACCGCAATTAAAAAAGGCCAGAAAGGAGGAAAGTAAATCTTTGTTTTAAAGGAATTTTTTTCTTTTATCAATTTCCGTCCTTATTATGGAATATCGACTTCTTGATATTCGTTAATACTTTGATCCAATGTTACAAAATTAAATACGAGTAATTTAAAAAGACGATGGCACCGCCGAAGTCGCAGCGACATTAGAACTATTTTGCTGATGTACCAACCGATTGCAGCGCTGCCAGAATGGTGTAGTGGTCAATGTGTGCGGTGTCCATTTTATATTATAATTATTTGATGGTTACAATTTTAGCTAAATCTTAATAATGTAATATTGTATTTGCATTGTAGAAAGCGTTCAAGAATCTTTAAAGCCTGAAAAGTGTCCAGAACTGCTTTGTAACTGGCAGTTGCAGGAGGTGGTAGTATTGACAGTAATGTTAAAAGCGGTCGTATACGTAGTGTTATTAAGAATATTTCACTTTTTATGTTAATAGTTCTAAATATGTGCGTTTTGTGTGTATGATTGTAGAAGTTGCTCCAGAAACAGAAATTTCATTTGATACATCGGAACTGCCTTCGGCTTCGGCAGTACATAAAGATGCAAGCAACGATATTTGCAGTTTTATTTCATTTCATGTTTTTAAAACAATTAAAATACCCCCCAACTTTTAATTTTCATGTCAGTGGTTTGCGTTAACTACTATTTAAGCAGTCTTGGTTGAACCGTTGGCATTAGTTAGCTTACTCCAAATTGAGAAACGGATCTTATTGTAAGTTTTGAGTTTTTTTCAGCACTGAGGCGGGATCTCAAGCTATTCGCACAACACAAATTTTTAAAAATAAAATTTTTAAACCTTTTGAATGTTGTCGAAAAAGTTAATTAAATTAAAAAATTTTGCTAAGGAGTTGGTTACGGATTTACTTATAAGAAAATGTTAGTCTTCTTATCGCGGTAATTTTTCTAGTAGTTAACAAGTGGCTTATAGTTCAACCTTGCTTTGCACAAAATATTAACCCAATAACCGCTTACGAAGATGCTTATTTCTAATGGTGTTTAAAATTTTAACAATATTACTGTTTATATAACTTTCCTTGGTGCAAGAATTTACAACATGGAACTACTATTTACAAAGCACAACTGGCTTTTGTCATCGTTTAACTTGATTTTGATGGCATCCGAAAACGAGGAACGATCAAAATTTTAATTAAACAATATGCAAGAATTTTACCTTGCTCTGGTGACAAAACCATAAGAATAAATTAAATCAGACTTCGGCAGCGGATGCTGGTGCAAATATTAGCAAAGTGTGGTGATAGGTGAAGGAGTGCAATTGATATTTAAAATACATTTTTAGAAGTTCTATGGGCGAGTACCGCTTAAATGATTGTATTAATACAATGTATTATTAACATATACAATTAAATAAAAGTAAGTTTTATTAAAAATTCATAAAAGTTTTACACTAAATTCATTTGATTCAACTATATCAAAAAGTATCGATATATTTTTTTATGAAACCCCCTCCTAGGGTAAATCCTGGCTACGGGCCTGCCTGACATAATAGGTTTAGTAATCAGTAATCTGTGGTTAGTAATCATTATTTTGGAATTTCTTCCAATAATGTCATAACGATAATATCTCATTGGTTACTACAAAAAAATGAATTGTTTTTGAAGCGAAACTTTGTACGCCCCGTTCTCTGATTTGCTTGAGTGAAATCTCAAAAACAACTTTTTTCGACAGTGTTTTTCTAAAAAATTGATGTATTTGTTACTTGCATCTATTATAACAAGAAAATGTAATTTCAATAGATTAAAAATATTTCTTCGATCCTCCACTTGGAATTGAACTCGCAACGTTGCGATTAGGAGTTCAATACACTATCCACTGAGCCAAAAGCCTCTGTTAAGCACAGTCTGTTGATTCAATATCAAAGATGTATTACTAAAGCTATGTTGCAGTAGATTACAATAATCTCTTAATAGAAAGAGGATTGTGTATTGGCTATACTAAATATAAATACATTCCACATCAAATGTGTTTCTACTTGCTACAAGATGTTCCCAGCATCGGTGTTTTAATAAAGTACAACTTAAGCTATGTTGCAGCAGATTGAAAAATTTATATATTAAAAGGATTGCATATTGGCTCTTCTACATATCCAACATATTTAGCAGCTATCCAAATATAACAAATTGTTTTGGGGTAATTTACAAAATGTTCTTGAGTTCAGATGTAAAAATGATGTTAACCTTCTTATTATTACTTAAAGATTCTTTAAAGACTTTATTCATTTTCTCAATGAGTATAAACAAGTCTACTGATTGCATTTTAACCCACATCCAGCTATTTGATTGCACTCATAGCAAAGTAGTTTCGATGACAATGAAATATGTTGGCGACGTAAATACAATAAAACCGAGGCAGAGTGTTGTTGCTTTTACAACGAGCTGTCTGAAGAAAACTATTTTATGACATTTTTGTACTTATGGGGTAAAAAAAAAAAATATATATTAGAGAAGTGACCGGATATGTACAGTTCACTAGCTAGCGGTCTATTCTATATAAAACTCCCATTTGTTAATTGAAAACTAGCTTCTGCAAAAGCTCTATATGGAATTTTTTACTCTCTGAGGCTTGTCATTATCTGCAGAGAGCTAGCTGTCGATCAGCAACTACTCAGTACTACTATGCCACGGACGTCATTATATTTTTATGTAATAGTTACAAATATCATTCAATTGAGTTGAATTGAACTGCAAAAACAACCTCATTGGAAATTTTATCGCAAGGTTTGCTGTTGCAGCAACTGTGATACACAGGGTGCTGCATACACGGTATAAGTCGTGATACTGCAACTTTCTGTTTTTAACATGAATGCTTTTAGCAGCTCACATAGTTCCCCTGTAGGAAAATCAACTAATTTAAAAGTAGTTGATAAAGTAGTTTTTTGTCAACCACAACTAGTTGAAATTCTGACTTTTTTCCATAGAACGAACTAACTTATTTTGTATGGTGATGTCCGCTAAATAAGTCAATTGACTTTCGTCTGCATATATTTTCAACTACTTGTTAAATTAGTTACATTTAAATTATTTTTTTAATTGCTTTAAAATAACCAAATGAACACTATTACTGATGGCCTAAAGTTAATTATATTTGATGAAATAACATGGTTAAATATATATATAAACTTGTAATCTAATAAAAATTGGCAATTAAAACATGTCAACATCAGAGTAGTTGCCGCCTTAATATAATTCAAAGTAGTTTATCATTCACTTGTTTTTAAGTAGTATTTCAATTACTTCATATATAATGCAATAAAAACTATTTAGAATTGAAGTTGATGCCACCTTAATATAATTCAAAGTATAATTCATACCCTGGTTTATTTTAAACTAGTTTTTTAATTAGTTGTTTTTAAAAACAAGTTAGTTTGTTCCTATTGGGTATTTGTAGACCAACCACCACACATACACACACACCTACAAGTACTTGACTAAACGACCTGTACACAGTGGACGTATTTTGTGGCTACACTTCGTTAGTAGAAATAAAAATAAGCACAATAAAAAGTTAGAAAAACATCTGCAAAGTATTTGTAGCAACTTTAGAAGTGTAGCAACGCCTACAACAAACTACAAAAACAACAGCAATCATATATTTACGAATTGAAACAACCATAACAACAACAACTGCATGAAATAATGGCATATGTTGGTGCAGAAAATAACCGCAGCTTGAAACGCCAAGCCAAACCATTATGTGACAAACATAAATTACAACAGCAATAGTAAAGTAAAAACATTACAGCAGCAAGGATAACTTGCAATATTAAAAACAACAAACACAACAACAACAACAACAACAATAAGGCCAAACTTCTTAGAAGCCAAAGGCAAGCAGCGTGCGGTCACATAAACGTCTGTCGGTCATCAAAGTTGAAGCCAAAACAGTAGAAAACAACCCGCTGCACACAGTCACACACGTAAACACATCCAAACACACACACTTTTAGTGACAACGACCGAAAACATGGGCGCGCAGGCATAAAAAGCGTCAAATGCCTGTAGTTGACAAGCCAACGAGAAGCAAAGAGCGTGACCCGAAAATTCATTAAAACCACCAACAGGACCTCGACGACGACAGCGACAACAGGACAAAGTGCAAAAAATAACAACAACAGCAAAAAAAAGAAGCAAAGAAAAAATCTTGAAAAACTTTTTGATGCAAGAAAATGTTTGTTGCATTCTGCAAGCAGTGCTGCACAGTGGTTGAGGCCCATACAAAAATTGTCAATAAATAAAAGGAGAGTAGCAATAAAAAAATTTCATCGCATAGTTTTTGAGCTTTATAATATTTCGAGTTCAATGCATTTTGACGTAGAGTTACATCTTGCAATCCAATTTGTTTTTTTTTACAAATTTTTTCAAGCCCATCTAGCGTTTTGGTTTACACTTTGGGGCATACCTAAAGCTTTTAATATTCATCGTACAAAGCTAAAATATGTGCCAAAGTATTAGTTAAGTTGTGAATTAAGCGACTACCCTATAGGAACAAACTACCCTATAGGAACAAACTAACTTGTTTTTAAAAACAACTAATTAAAAAACTAGTTTAAAATAAACCAGTATTTGAACTACTTTGAATTATATTAAGGCGGCAACTACTCTGATTTTGACATGTTTTAATTGCAAATTTTTATTAGATTACAAGTTTATATATATTTAACCATGTTATTTAATCAAATATTAACTTTAGGCCATCAGTAATAGTTTTCAATTGGTTATTTTAAAGCAATTAAAAAAATAGTTTAAATGTAACTAATTTAACAAGTAGTTCAAAATATATGCAGACGAAAGTCAATTGACTCATTTAGCGGACATCGCCATACAAAATAAGTTAGTTCGTTCTATGGAAAAAAGTCAGAATTTCAACTAGTTGTGGTTGACGAAAAACTACTTTATCAATTACTTTTAAATTAGTTGATTTTCCTACAGGGTAACTTGTTTTTAAAAACAACTAATTGAAAAACTAATTTAAAATAAACTTGTATATGAACTACTTTGAATTATTTCAAGGCGGCGGCATCCACTGCAATTCTAAATAGTTTTTATTGCATTATATATGAAGTAATTAAAATACTACTTAAAAACAAGTGATTGATAAGCTACTTTGAATTATATTAAGACGGCAACTACTCTGATTTTGACATCTCTTAATTTCAAATTTTTATTAGATTACAAGTTTATATATATTTTACCATGTTATTTCATCAACTATTATTAACTTTAGACCATCAGTAATATTTTTCAATTGGTTATTTTAAAGTAATTAAAAAAATAATTTAAATATAACTAATTTAACAAGTAGTTGAAAATATATGCAGACGAAAGTCAATTGACTTATTTAGCGGACATCACCATACAAAATATGTTAGTTCGTTCTATGGAAAAAGTCAGAATTTCAACTAGTTGTGGTTGACAAAAAAATACTTTTTCAACTACTTATAAATTAGTTGATTTTCCGACAGGGTATCTATCTTTGAATTTTGGCACTTCTTCAATAAAGTATTATGTCACCTTATTCTACGAGGAAAAAAAATTCACATTTTTGTATGAGAAAAATAATGCATAAAATGTGCTTCAGTAGCTGCTTATGTTATTGTTATGGTTGCAGGTTTGGTTCGTGCCAAAATCACGAACGTATACAAATATTTCTCTGTAACTTCTTGTGTTGTTGTTGTTATTAGTATGTATGTAAATTTTACATTTATAAACACATGTCAGTTGCTTGCGTTCTTGTCGTTTGTTATTGTTTTTGTGTATCTTTCTATGTAAACGTATGTAAACCTACGATTTGTACGAAGAAATATTACAAAAATGAATCAAAAACATAAATTTTAAATAGGTTTTTTTATTTGCGTTGTAAGTAAGTAGCTCTAAATTAAGGTAAAGAATTACAATAATCGACCCTAAGGTCTTAAGGCAATAAGCAGAAATATGCTCTGGCGTGACGTTGTAAAAACAGAAGTAGGTTTTGTCTTGGATTACAAAATTTGCAAAACTTTGCGAATTGGTGAAGACTTTTTGTTAAAACCATTTTTAGAAGGATTTTAGATAATATATGCTTATTTTCCAAGTAATAAAACTTTAAAGTATTTTCCCGTTTTTTTTTTTTGTTCTTAGGCTTAGTCATCGGACGTGACATTACTGCCGTTACGTTACTTAAATTTCCATTGCAATTCAATTGGGTAGTTAAGTAATTAGATAATTAAGTAATTATGTCATTTAGTAATTAAAAAACAAACTCTATATATTCTGCCTCTCCTTGCCTCAACAGTTAAGCAATTTATTATTGCCAATGCACTCCATTTTTCCTAAAATAAAAACTTTACGAAATATTTACTAAACATTTACTAATAATAGACTTCATTATTTGTTAAACAGTGCAGACGATTTGATCATGATGGTAAATAAATTTATTTGCTTATATTAATGCTAAAAATAGCAATAACTTTATTTATTACATAATAATAAAAAGTTATACAAATCAACTTTAGCAAAAAAAAAAAAAACAAAAATAAGTCTGTTCTCTATTACTGCTTTAAAAGGAATTCTGTACGCAGAGAAAAAATATGTTTATATATGTTTGGTTTCAAAAACAAAATATTCAGAGGGAACCACCTAAGGATTAAGAACTTTCCTTCAATGGCAATATTTTTCGATATAAGAAGATATTAGTTGTGTCCAGTATTAATATAATTGCCATAGCTAAAAAACTAACGTCTACATTAATATGCTTGTGACAAAATAGAATTGTGTTTCTACCCAATAAAAATATATTTACATCACTGTTAAACTCAAAAAGAACAGAACTCTGCAAATTTAAAACAAACAGAACTCCTTTCTTTTATGTGTTTCGCCTAGACATACCTATATCTGTTTCTTTTGCACTTGCACGAAAAATAGCGAAAACCTTGTTGCTTTATGCGCTTGCTTTGAACAGTAGCCAAGTCTTGGCGTCATTTTAAGTTTCAAGCAGCCGCGTCAAACGTGTGGAAAAGTTTAGCTCTTGTGAAGAGTGTTTCTGAAAATGTTTGTTTAAATTAAAAATGTTTGTGTTTTCAATTTAATAAAATAAAAAACAAAATAAAAGCAAAATAAGGCGGTTCAGCAGTAGAAATAGGTGAGTTTTGATGCAACTTTGCTGATAAAGCGGGTGCTTCGCTGGCAAAGTGGATGCTCCAACCATATTATGTTTTCTCCAACTAGAAAATGTGTGCTTATAAAAATTATTGTAATGTCGGATAAACATAATATATTTACTCCTCAACATAATTAAATCCGAGAAAAACTTATTTACTATTTTTTAAACATATTTTGTTTGCATCAAACCAACAACTATTATATATATAATCACATATATATATATATATATTTTGTAATCACAGTGAAAAACTTTTGGCATTACTTTTGTTAAAATATGTTTCCAAGTAAATATAGTGTAATCATCGGTGAATATATTACGTTGTTCTTAATTATCGTTATTAAAACAATTGCTTGACTGCAATTAAATTATGTATTCTCCAACTAATATATATTTGTCCGTGAATATTTAATGTAATTCTTGACTAAATTATATTTCCAAGCAAACAAATAGTAATAAACTAAAACTGTTCTCAGGCCATTTATAATTACAATATAATTATATGAAAACATATTTTCTTTAAAACATACAATATTGTTTTTAAATTTAAACAAGTGCTAAGGTACAATTAAATAATGTTAAGATGCAAATATATATATAAAGACAAATTGCATTAATTAATCATATTATACGTATATGTGGAACCAATTATGATTACTTGTTTCCAAGAAACATGCAGAAACATATTATACTTCCTGCAAATTATGTTTGGGAAGGCCTTTTATTTTTCGGCGTGTATGTCTACACTTATCTTATAATCAAAACTGTGTATTTGTTTTGTGAAAAGGTTGTTTCACTCGCTATTTTGTACCTAGTCCTTGCTTTATCAATCAATATATGCCCGAAAGTTGTATTTTACTCTCAAAGGTACTGCGTGAGGGTTATATTTATTTTGTCACTCAGTTTGTACGGCTCATATGATGCGTCAGGAATAGAAAGGAATATTTATTCCATGTTCGTCTGTCTGTTCATCTGTTAATCAAGATTACTGCCGTAATTTTAAAGCTATTGATTAAAGCTTTTATCTTAAAATGAAGACTAAGCTAGAAAATGAGCCAAATAAGATTAACCAATGTCTACTTCCTATACAAAGTGACTTTATTTAAGTCTCTTAGAGATCCACAAAAATTATTTGAAATTTTTCATAAAAGCTTTAATTTATAATATAAACATTGATTTTGAAATTTGTCGAAATCTTATGAAAATCACGCCTACCTGCCATTCAATGTGACGTCATCCACAGTGTAAAATCTTTTAAAATCCCACAAAAGTGCATTAGACTTGTCCTGAAAAGTAAAATATAAGGCCTGATATAGAATATTAGCTATGACTATAAAATTTAGCAAAATCAAATGAAAACCACGACTACCTTCCTAACAGAATGGTTATATAAAAACGGTAAAATCTTTTGAAATTCTACAAAAATTAATTTTATAACTTTCAATTCTACACGCATGCTTTGATTTAAATAAAATGTGATTGCTGAGCTCTTACTTGGCAAAATCAAATGAAAACTCCCCCTACTCCCTATTGAAAGTGGCGTCTTCAAAATAGGAAAAACTCAAGATTATCTCAAAAATGAATGTGACTTAATCAGACTTTATTTTTTATACATAAGCTGATTAATTCCTTAGCTACTACATCTCCCTCCAGTAACATAGCTTTCACACTATAACAAGAAAACATATCTCTCAAAACTATCGTAAGAGATATTTTGATTTACCAAAATATATGAACGTTTTTTAATATATGTCTACTTTTGAAGTTTTAATGTTCCATTTATACTTCACTCAAATATTTATTAAAAAAAAAAACACATGTGCGTCGTTGGACACACGAGAAAAGCAAAGCTTTTTCGCAGTTACATAGATTTGATAGCTTAATAATTTTTTCTTTTTAATAAATTGACTTTTAAATTCAAAAATTTAAAATAACTGTTTATTTTTTTATTGTTGAATGTCAAATTTACACGCCAATTACATATAAGGGCATATAATGCCAGCGACTCTCCATTCAAACTCTCCACACATGGTTGTGAACTTGACTGCACTAAACAAATGGCAAATAAAAGCAAATTTTTGTTAGTTGTAGCATAGCAAATACACAATCCTCTATCTATTGATAGATGGTGACGATCTACTGCAGCATAGCTTCTGTTATAATTGAATTAACAACTGTTTTTAGTTTCCAAGAAAAAATCTGCCGAAAATTTTTCATATTTCACTCTAAGCAAATCACAGAACGAGGAGTAAGCAGCTTCGCTTCAAAAAAATGGTAGGCTGTCCCTACCAAATGGAACGTTACATTCTACGGCTTGCAGTTGAGCTGACGACATGCAAGATGATAGAAACTGACTTATCTCTCTTGTGCCGAATGTTTAGTTATTTTTATAGTATTTTAGCACTTTAAAGTTTAAGTTTAATTTCCGGTTACATTTGGTTACTTTCGGTTACATCTACTACTTGATGCTACTGACCTATTCTACTCTCGAGCCAAATATTTTGTGGTAATATTTGCGTTTGAAAGATCAAACTTTGCTTATGAGCGATTCCATATTGAACGTTAATGGTCCAGCCATACGGGTTGGTCACCTCCGATTTTGCTTACACTTCCAGAATTAAATTTAATCACGAAATAAAAAACAAATTTATTTAGCCAAACAAGGAAATATACTTATTCTAACTTATTTTTCTAACAGGTTGATGTTTTATTTATTTTTTATTTTTTGTTTTTCTCTCCTCTTTCCTTGTAGAAGATATGCAATTCTCAGTGGGCGTAGTCAGCCCACATGAATCGACACATTTTCAAAAACACGTCAAAAAGTAAATACAAGAAGAAAATCGAAGGGGGAACTTATATACTAAGCTTACATACTAACAGACTTTATACACATAGTAAAAATATGTACTATCAATACTATGCTAAAATGTTAATAAGATGGAAAGCTAAATGGGAGAAAAACTCAATTTTGTTTAGGTGGTAAACGGTAATGTAAAAAGAGGCATTTGGATATAGGAGAATAGAGTTAATATTACAATGCCGAGTTTTACTTATTTAACATTAAAATTTATCATTTACAATTTTTTTACAAATGCTAGATCAAGGAAATAGAAGAGGGATCAGAACGGTAAAAAAGAATTGGAGAAGATTCGCTTATATGTACCATAGGGCATAGGACGTGAGTTGGTGTTTAGTAAGGGGATAGTTATGTAAAGAAAAGTAATTTGGAAAGGGAACCCTTGAATCTGAATTTCGTTATTGGCGGTGTATAATTTAAGTAAAAAGTAGGCCTACCGAAGTGAAAACTTAAAGCTATGAAATAATATAGCTGCTTTGAACTTTCGAAGTAGCTAGAGTCGATAAATCAGACACTTTCTACTTTTTTAACTCTTTTTATCAACTTCAGCGTTATTATTAAATGTATAAACTGCTATTTTTTAATGTTTATATATAATACATTTGTAGCACAATTACTTTGGTTTTGTAATTGGTAATTGGCTCGGTAATCAGTTGAAAATTGCTACGGTAATTGGTAATCGGTTGGTAATCGCTTTGGTAATCGGTTGGTTATCGCTTCGATAATTGGTAAATGGTTGGTAATCGTTTCGGTAAACGGAAATGGGTTGGTAATCACTTCGGCAATCAGTTCGGTAATCGTTAATCGGTTGGTAATCGCTTCAATGATTGGTAATCGGTTAATAATCGCTTCGATAATTGGTAATCAGTTGGTAATCGCTTCGGTAATCGGTAATGGGTTGGTAATCGCTTTGTTGATCGGTAAATGGTTTGGTAATCGGTTGGTTAACACTTCGGTAATCGGTAATTGCTTCAATAATCGACTGATAATTCCTTCGGTAATTGGTTCGGTAATCGGTTGGTAGTCACTTTGGTTATCAGTAATTGGTTCGGTAATCGGTTGGTAATCGCTTCGGTAGTTGGTAATTGGTTTGGTAATCAGTTGGTAATCGCTTCGGCAATAGGTAATTGGTGATTGGTTTGGTAATCGGTTGGTAATTGCTTTGGTAATTGGTATTTGGTTCGGTAATCGGTTGGTAATCGCCTCCGTAATATAAAAGTAAGCTTACCAAACATGTTTGCCTAGTGCAACCACGGCATAACCAATGTTGTACAATGCAACAGAAATGAACACCTAAAAGCGTGATGATATCGCTAACAGCGTGATGATATCGCGAATCTATAGCTTTGCTCTCTACCAAAAGTGCTCAATGCGCCTAAAAAAGTTTACACTTCAAAAAATTTCAAGACTTTATACTAACCATTCAATTTCGGTTATAACGAGGGGGGAAAAAAACTAATTCTTTACCTTTTGAAATATCATAGATTCATCAAGATAAGCTTGATTTTCACGTTTGAGGTATATTTTGAAAGATAATAAAATAGAAAAAAAAATTATAGTTTTTAATGCTTTTGACTTTTTTAATTTGAAAGTCAAATTCTGGAAGGCGTTCAAATGAATATTTATTGCCTTCTCAATGACCAAAACTCTCGATAAGATTTTATTCTGAAAACTTAAGCAAAATCGGAAGTGATCAAACCTAAATAATTTAGATTTATATATAATTAAAGATTTTTTGATCCATTTCATATGAAATGGCCGCTGTATTTTATAAATTTTATTTTCATTTTTATTCCTTACTTAAGTTCTGACAAACTCACTGTGCAGCGCGACGTGTTTGGGTGTGGGTGGCAGCGTGAGTTGTTCTAAGAAATAAAAAAGTTAAAGTATACTCTTTTTTTAAAACTAAATGAAATAAAAAATCGTCAACAATTGAAAAGAAAAATGTTTAAACATTATCAGAGCCAGCCAAACAGAACGCAAAAGCGAAAAACAACAATGACAGTCACATGCACTTCCGTTTCCGTTAGTGCTTATTTGTTTTTTTTTTTGTTTTTTTGTTTTGTTTTTTCCCAACTCGCTTATGTTGGCTTCGTGAAGTGATGCCGGAGTTTTTGTTTTTACTTTACTTTATATTTTATTAAGTTTTTATTGTGTTTTGCTGTTGTTGTTGAGCTTGCCGCTTCAGCGGAAGTGAAATGTTTGTCATAAATAAACTACAGCTACGCTGTTTTTCTTTGATTCTTCTTGCCACCGCCTTGCCTTAAGTTGTGCCCAAGTTATTGCAAGTTGCTGGAGTTGTTTCGAGTTGCTTCGAATTCCTCGTTTAGCGCACATTTGTGTGGTATTTGATTGTCAGTAAATTAATATCGTGATTTTTCAAACTTTGCAACTTTTTGATCGCTTAGCTCTGCCTTTTGCTATCCTGCTTTAAGCTGCATATCAATCACTATTAATGAGTTGTGTTACGCCCCTCTGAGTTGCTGAGACCATTTACAGCAACAGTTCAAGTTTCTGCAGCTTTGACTCTTGAAAGCAGCAACAAATTCAACAAAATCACTTTAAAGGTGCACACAAATTAATCGCTGCTTATCTTTTGCACTGCTTCACTTAGCCACAAACCCCTGCTTTATCCGCAGCAACCTGTCCAACTTGCTGGCCCATCTCCAGCTTTGCTTCGTTCATCACGCAAATTGCATGAAATCGCTGCAGAAAATGTAATCGAGTGAAAAATAACCTCAAAGCTACAAAAAAGCTAAGTACGAGAATGAAAAAAAAAAAAAAAAATAAAAAAATCACGCATCTGCAGCAGGGTGGCAAGGCCAATGCTACTGTGGTTCTTGCTTCGATGTGGTAGTGCTGTTGATGCTGGTTTTGTTGGCGGAAAATAATTTGTTGCTTACTGATGCGACAAATATAATTTGTTCGATGTCATGTGCATCAATCTGATGCTGCTGCGGCTATGGCAGCTGGTAGCAGCTGCGGTGTGACGTGTGGTCTTAACACAGTACAGTGGATCAAGTGGTCTATCGACATTATTAAATGTTATGGAGTTTTGCGAAAGTTTTCTACAAAATGTTCATCATGTCCGGCTTATGCGATATTAACTTAATTTGCTAGCACATAAGTTTTGGCTTTAATATTATCTCGCACTGGAGATATCTGAACGAGAGCATGGTAATCAATATTAAATACATTGGTTGTCACTTATTTTTTTTTAATTTTAACGAATTCGCTGGTGAAAGAAAAATCACCAAAACTCTTTACAATTTTTTATAAAAAAACACTACCGCTACAGTTCATATAGACAGACTCAAACCAGCTTGAAAAACAGCAAAATTGCAAAGAATTTTGGTGTTTTGTCTTTCACTAGCGAATTCTTAGAAATAAAAAAAAATTGGAGGCTTTGGATTTAAAAATTATAGAATTTTTAAATTCTGACGACTGATGTGGTTTCAGTGACCCATTTTTACCTAGTGTTTTTACCACCCAGCGCCGAATACGTAAAAGTGAAAAATCTAAGCTGGCATCCCTAAGGTAAGTAAAGTTTCTGAATTCCTGGGATTTTCGATTTCCGAGAGAACGAGATTTTTTTTTGTTTTTTCTGGAATTCCCGGGATCCCGGGATAATTTTTCTTGCATCCTGTATTGCCATTAAAAAGCTTAGAGGCTAAGTTTAATATTGAACAAAAGATATCAAAAAATAGCATTTTATAAAACATATTTCATTAAAGAAGGTGAATATAACAGGGGTATTCAGGATTTAGTGCACTTGCCAGTGCAGTTGAGAACTTGTACAATTTCCAAAAACAAAATACACGTACTTCGAAAATCTGATCACAGTTGTGTTCATTTAAAAATTTGACAACATCTTTATGTTTGGTCTATGAAATCTTTTCTATTGCTAGCCGACAACAATAACAAAAAACTGATTTTGACAATTAAAAACTACTTCAATAAATTGTTCAATCACAAGTGTGGACTGTTCATGAAAACCTATATGATCAACAGAACCTCAGCACCTCAAGCACAAGTCCTCGAGTCTTGTCTTATAAATGAGATAATGTGTTCAATAAAGAATAGTTTTATTTTTGTTTTTTAAAGAATGTTGTTTTCTTCGGAAAGCAACATTGACCTTGAGCTCGATAAAATATAACCATTAATAAATGAAAAATTATTAGAGTTATATGAGCACATATCTTTAAACTTAAAGAATAATATTTTAATGATACCAAATCATTTATGGTTTGGTTAGAACTATTTCGGGTTTTTGAAACGAAATCGCCCGCAACAGAAAAAAACCCATTCGCTTTCTATTTATGTTGTTTTAATTGCTTGCAACGCATTTTTAAAAGTTCTCTTCGATTTGATCTTATTGTTAGACAACTATTGGTAGTGTGGATTACCTTGAAGTTAATTGCTATAGCAAAATTAACCCCGTGTAACCCATGATCATAAATTTTAAATAAATAATATTTATATACTTGTTTTTAAGTTAAATAAAATACGTATATTTTTTAGAAAAACAATATTTTTAGTACATATCCATTTATTGCAGAATAAACGGAATCTTTCTCATTCTCTGACATTGAGCTAATATAATATGTTTTTCTATGTTGTGTGTGGAAATCTAATATGTATTTTAGGTAATTAGTAATGTAACTTAGGATAACTAGAAATTTTTTCACGAATTTCCAATTTTGCATGCACCGACATGTACCGGCATGTCGTGGTATTTCGAACTTTCAAGAAAAACGTTCAATAACATACTAGTAGCGCCATCTCTGGATACGATGATGTATTATTTCGTTAGCGCTGTATGTAGCAGTGATTAAACAATGAGTTTAAACGGAATGAATAAGGTCCGTATGGATTTTGTAGGATCTTTTTTAGTTTGTAACAGAAATGTCACAAGGGGCTATAGGAGGATAAAACTTTATACATTGTTTTTTTCTGAGATTTTATGTCCCGGACAAAATTTCCTGGTCTAAAGTGTAAATTTTTTCCAGTTCATGCCGGGAAAGAAACTCTAATGTTATGTTATGTCTATGTCTTTTTTTTTAATAATTTTGTATTTTAGTAAATATTCTTAAGATTCTAAGAAAAAAAATTTCAAGGAAAAATTCCTACGTGTTCAAAAGTTACAGCAGTGTCTACTTACAATGACGGCGCTTATAGTTATTTGCAAATGTTTCAACTACTTGGTATCACCATAAGAGCTACAGCATTGAATTTTTCTAAAGGAAATGATGCAAATCGTTTGAAATGCACCAGAGTAAAGGCATATGAAGCTTCAAAAGAAGCCCGAATTGCTAAACGATTGCAAAAAACTATAAGAAACAGCACAACACAAGATAACGAAGGCATATAGTACGAAGCTGGCATGGCAGATTAAAAAATTACCTTTTTTTTCTTTGTTCACAAACTTTGAACGCGTTTATCTCGAAACCATGTTTTTCGTACTGGTTACGGCACTAGCGGGTTCATTTTTTGACGAAATTTTTTTTTTTTTTTGTATTTTTTTTAACTTGATTCGCTATCGTACGACACGAGCTTTTTTTTAAATTTTTTTTTATGAATTTTTAAAGTCAATATTTTTTTCGAAAAAACACTTTCAAATTTGGAACATCACCAAAAATTGAAAAAAAAAATTTTTAAAATAAGCTCGTGTCATACGATAACCAATTTTGTTAAGATTTAAATAAGTCATTTTTTTCCAGATCGGACAATTTTTGCAACTCCCAGCGCTGCAACCACGAGGCCCCGTTTTTTTCTCTGCCGTCAGCTTAAAGCTCTATAAAACCATGTTGGAGTGAAAAATAAATTTTTTGGCATTATTTTTTCTTGTAATTTGTTCAATTCTCTACAATAATAAAAAAAAATTTTGGAAAAATGTTTGTTTTTGACTGAGTTATGAATTTTTAAAAAAAGGTCTGTTTTCTCTGCCTCGAATGTCATGTCATGACTCGGCGACTAATTTTTATAGTCTTCGCTAGCACTAAATTACTAAAAATAAAAAAAATTAGATGGCAATCATGGTACAGTGGGTTGAGTGCGTGACCGATACGACAGAGAACCCTTGTTCAATTCCCACCTGACACAGACAGTGTTTTTAATTGAATTCATTTTTCTGTTCGGCTGTCACCTCTCTGAGAGACAATGACAAGCTTAAGAGAGTAAAAACTGCCATGAAAAGCTTCTTGAGAACACAAGTCGTTTGTAGTCGGCATAAAACTTGTAGGTCCAGTTCTCGATATTTTGTGTTAAAACATTTCACAACAAGCACAACACAATTGATTATAAGAAGCTCGGTCAAAGTTCTTTCAAGAGCTGAAATGGCCATTTTCGTTTTTTTTTTTTTGTTCGTTAGGTGGCAACTCTAGGGTAAGAAAATGAGACAGTTTTGAAATTCTAACGACAAATTCAGATTCAGTGACCCATTTTTACAGTTCGCCCACGTACTAATTTCGTAAAAAGAAAACAATTTCTGATGACAATCCTATGGAAAAAATTGCCTTACTTTTAAATTCTAACTACGGAGTCGGATCCAGCGAAAAATTTTTAGCTTATCTTCACTCAGCACCAAATTCGTCAAAAGTTGAAAATTTAGGTGGTAAGGCCATGGCAAAAAAATTACATCATTTTCAAATTCTGCCAACGGATTTGGATTCAATGATCTTTTTTTATATAGTGTTCGTCCTAGCAACGAATTCTTAAAAATAAGAAAATTAGGTGACAGCCCGATGGAAAAAACGTAATTTTGAATTCGTTACAATTCAAATATTATGGTGGCAGCCCTATGGTAAGCACATTACATTACATGATTTTTGAAATCCCTACAACGGATTCGAATTCGTTTAGTAAAATAAAAAAAAATTTTATTAAAAATAAACAACGAATCAGTAAAAATAAAAAAATTTAAGTGGCAGCCGTAATCTTTTTTTTTTTCCTATACCCAGAGCCTTGCACGAACATAATATTTTCATTTTCAGAATTTTTTCTACGAACGAACGAAGAAACAATTTTAATTTCAATTTTCTAGGACGGAACGAACGAATAACTATTTTCTACGAACGAACAACTATTTTCTACGAACGAACAGCTATTTTCTACTAGCGAACAGCTATTTTCTACGAACTAACGAACATCAATTTTCTGCGAACGGACATTAATTTTCCATGAACGAACGAACATCAATTTTCTACGAACGAACGAACGAACGAACGAACATAATAAAAACACTGTCGAAAATAGTTAATATTGGCCGTATCTGGACTCCTAGAGGGGTTTAATATACGTGCTGGTCCTGTTATTTTTTGCCTCTTAACATTTCTTCCCAACACACCTACCCCCTATCTGCCACCCTTCTTTGGGTCTCCATACAAAAAACACAAAAACTGTCGAAAATAGTTTATATCGGCCGTAGCTGAACTCCTAGAGGAGTCAAATATATGAGCTGATCCTATTATTTTTTGCTTTTCAACATTTCTTCCAAACACCTACCCCCTATCTGCTACCCTTCTTTGGGTCCCCATACAAAAAACACAAAAACTGTCGAAAATAGTTTATATCGGCCGTAGCTGGACTCCTAGAGGGGTCAAATATATGAGCTGGCTCTATTATTTTAGCTCTTCAACATTTCTCCCGAGCTCACCCACCCCCTATCTACCGCCCTTCTTTGGGTCCCCATACAAAAAACACAAAAATTGTCGAAAATAGTTTATATTGGCCGTAGCTGACTCCTTGAGGGGTCAAGTATATGAGTTGGTCCTATTATTTTTTGTTCTTCAACATTTATTCTGAACGCATCCACCCCTATCTACCACCCTTATTTGGGTCACCATACAAAAAAAACAAAAACTGCCGAAAACAGTTTATATCGGCCGTAGCTGGACTCCTATAGGGGTCAAATATATGAGCTGGCCCTATTATATTTTGCTTCTCAACATTTCTGCCGAGCTTACCCACCCCCTATCTTCCACCCTTCTTTGGGTCCCCATACAAAACTCATATATTTTCTACCAACAAACATGATTTTGTACGAACGAATATCTATTTTCTACGAACGAACGAATGAATGATCAATTTTCTACGAACGAACACCTATTTTCCACGAACGAACGAACGAACAGAATATTTATTTTATTTATCTACGAACAAACGAACGAATAACATATTTTTATTTTTTTCTACTAACGAATGAACGAACAAAATTTTAATTTCGATTTTCTACGAACTAACGAACGAACAACTATTTTCTACGAACGAACAGCTATTTTCTACGAACGAACAAACATCAAGTTTCCGCGAACGAACATCAATTTTCTACGAACGAACGAGCAAACATCAATTTTCTACGAACAAACGAACGAACATCTATTTTCTACGAACGAACGAATGAACATCAATTTTCTACGAACGAACATATATTTTCCACGAACGAACGAACGAACAAAATATTTATTTTTGGCTTCATTCTGTATGCCTATCCGATCAATCGTTTCGTGCAAAACAGTGTTCGTACGTGTTTTTGAAATTTGTAATTCGAACAGAATCAAACAACGATAACAGCTGATCAGCTGGCGAACGATGCCGTAACACAGTAACTTTTTGCAATCTGTATCCCTAACGATGAATAATACAACGAAGCGAGACGTCAAAATCAAACGAACACTTTTAAGTTATCGTTGTTTTATTTGTCGAAGAAAATTTTTTTGAAAATGGATAAATTCTATTAGAAAAGGTAACTATTAACTCAAATATATATAGATATTAAGAAAAAAGTGCAATGTTTTAAGTTTACAGTGATAAAAAAAACAACAAACACTCAGTTCGAAGTTCGAAGGAAAGTTGCCAATTTTAGCTGTGGTGGTATGTGGGTATTCCTGTAGGTCACTTTCATGTGTCGGCTCACATCAGAAAATATGTGCTGGAACACCTCTTTGTTGACTCGAAAATCTGCGATGAATCTATGTTGAAGCATTTGTTTAGCTCAGCTCATAAACTCTTAACTATTATTATGTATAAATAAATTCATAACTTACTCAGTTTCTGGTAACTCCAAAACATTCGTGCAATCTCGCAACCTTCTTCTGTGCACCCTCAAATCGTTCCTATCGCTTTCCTCGAAATCAAACACGGCAATAGCTGCATACATTTTAGTCAAATCACTATTTTGATTAAAAACACTAAACACCATAAATCAACAATCGTAAAAAAACAATGAACATTAAAGAAATTGACCGATTTGCACAAAATATTTTTCTTCACCCAAACAAAAACAGCTGATTCATATTAACAGATTGAAAATAGGCATTGCCAACAACCAAAAAACGAAGCTAAAAGTTTATGAAATCTTTGCAGGAAAATGCCGAAATTCTGTGATTTGCTAGAATTTTTTATCTGGCAATTTTTAATTTGACAACTGCTTGTGTATAACAGTTTGAATGATGTAGCAAACGTAAGCTTAACGTAAGGGTTGCCGATCAGACTCGTTCGAGATACAGATTTCGATTAGCTTACAACTTTGTTCGTATATTCATCGTTCGTTGAATGGTTCGTTAGGAATACTAATAGTCTTATTTTGTATTCCTAACGAAGCATTCAACGAACGATGGCTATGCAAACGATGTTGAATTCAAGCGGAAATATGTATTTCGAACGAAGCTTATCGTTGGCTCATTCGTCAAGCTTTTGTTTGATATGTACACTCAAACTGTTATACACAAGCAGTTATCAAATGTGGCACTGCCATATCAAACACTGGGGAAGTTTTCTGTATTTTGTCTACTTACTTCAAAGAAGTTTTTAATATGTTGCTTCGTTTTTTATATGTTGGCAGTGCTTTTTGGTTTTGTCCGGTTTGTGTATTCAATAAATAAACTTTGAGCAATTAAGTGGTTTGCGGACTTGCTTTTCATTATTATTGTTTTCAGTGATTGTGTGTTTGCTTTTGACATAACAATATAAAATGTATGCAGCTATTGCAGTTTTTATTTTTATTTTATGTATTTGAAGTGCTTCATAGCCTTCAAACACTGTATTTATTTATATATTTTATAATTTATTTACCTTTAGGTTCAGAATTTTTAATTTTTTAACCATTCTTTTAAAGTTTGCAACCACAACGATACCATAAAAGTGTTCGTTTGATTTTGACGTTTGGATTCGTGGTTTCAGTGCTCGTTAGAAATACATATTGCAAATATGTAACTGTACTACGGCATCGTTCGTTGGCTGATCATCTGTTATCGTTGTTTGATTCTGTTCGAATTACAAATTTCAAAAACACGAACGAACACTGTCTTGAACGAAACGATTGATCGGATAGGAATACAAAATGAAGCCATAAATGAGGCTATTTATTTCTCTACGAACGAACGAACAAGATATTTTTATTTTTTTCTACGAACGAACGAACGAACGTTCATGCAAATCTCTGCCTATACCTTTGCAACATAATTATCTGCATTTAAAAAAAAAATCAACTAAATTGGTTGAAAATAAGGCGCAGCAGAGGAAAACAAACGCTTTTCCCACTTTTTTACATGTACAGATATGGTTGCTATTAATATTAACGGCTGTAGGTATGCCCCAAAGTGTAAGCAAAAACGCTATATGTGCTTGAAAAAATATTTGAAAAATATCCCCATACAAACCACACTATAAGATTCTGTATTTATATATTTAATTCTACGTCAAAATAGAAATTATTGTACAGTGTAATAGTAATAAACATTTAACATAATAGTAGCCAAAGTGTCAATATCAGATTATTTTTAACTTTTTCTAAATTTGTTTTATTTTTAATTATAATATTGAAGCACCTTAAAGTGGTTTTTTTTTTGCATTATTAAGATATGTTTAATCTTACCATCTTTAATCTTAGCCAGTTTAATCTTAGTTTAATCTTAGCCATCACGTCTCATGCATTTAAAAAAATTCAAAATAGGAGGTACTGAATGCAGACCAATCAAATATATCCAAAGATTTTTTCCAATATGTAACAAGGCATTTATTCTTTTGAAAGAGAAGAAACCGATTTTTGGATTTCGATAAAGGCGGGAATTCTAAACTCAAGTATCGAATTTGTGGTACTTGATAATTCAAGTTTCTTTTTTTTTTTTTTAAGAACATCCTCAGTATGAACTGTAACTATAGTTGAGTTCATATTGATTTTGTTATGTGTTCAAATTGCTGTTGCACTGTATCTTTATGACTTGATGATAGCTTTTACCAAGCTTAGGAAGATATAAAATGATCCATACTTTACTTAAATGTAAGAGTTTTTTCAACTGCTTCCAGGCACCTATAATCTGCCGTTTAACTGTAATTTTGATTTCGATATCCTTGACTCTGGAGCATGAGAGCCTGCTTACAATTGATGCTGTAAGAAGCAGCTAAGATTTCTTTGATTTTTATAAATATTTAACATATCAAGTTACCATTTCGTTCCATTGTGCAATGCTGCAGATTACATGGGCTGAAGACGAGACACCCTGCTGTTAAAGCAGCTTGTTATTGGAATTTAAATATTTTTTTTTTTGCTTTATTTCTTATGATTACAAGCAGGAAATCATTAAAAATTGTAATTTTGAACCACATCCTTGCTTATATGCTCTGCTTCACACAATCACATCAACGTTTGTGTGCGTGGGATGATGTGTGTGTGTGTGTGTGTGTGTTGCTACCTTATTTCTCTGCCTAGTTTTTTTTTTTTACTTTCATTTCAGGAACTAACCACTTATGTGTATTTTACTCCAAGGCAAGTGTTGCATTCGATATAAATAATGCTCATCCTTATCCATTTTGGGTAGCGCGCAAGTGTGGCGCACAAATTTATTATTATTTCTTTTTTGTTTTTTGTTTTTTTTTTTGTTTTTAACGCCTCATTTGCTGCAAATTAATTTGAAAAATTGAAAGAAAGTCTAGCGTAAGGACATCCGTCACGGGAATAAGGTAAGAGAGAAAAATAAATAAATAAGAAAAAAAAAAATGTATTTATATATAAATAAATTGTGCGCTGCTTGAACACGTGCAAAATCCTTGCTATTGCTTTTTAAGATATGTGTTGGTTGTTGTTGTTGGGTTTTTGTTGTATTATACCTGTATTTATTTCGCCATCCGTGTTGAATGAATTTATATTAAATATGAGTGCGTGCAAATTTGCTTCGTTTTTCATTGCTCCTCTGCCGCTTTATAGTCGCTTGATGCTTGTGATTCTGCTTCTGCTTCTTATACTAATTTTTTTTTTGCCACATTTTTTCCCAGCTGCACGGATGTTTTGTATTTTTATTTGCAATAGCGTGCAGCATAAATCGAAAATCATGCTGAGCTCAAGAATACCAGCAGAGAATAATAATACAAAGTCTTGCATACTTTTCGGCAGCAACAAAAATTATACGCAGCATATATATTGTTGCTACGAGTTAAAATGAAAGGAATGCGTCGTAAAGTGGTGGAGCGCTACGGAGGGTTGAAGGAGAATGGAGGCTGGCTCTAATAAAACCTACACCGCTGTTGCATGCTGATGATTATGATAAAATTTAATGATTTTTCTTGAACGCTTCATCAATTGTTAATCTACATGTCATGGCAGGAAAAAAAAAATGCGTGTGTCTTTATATTACTAACATTTAATTAGGAGCTAGTAATTCTGTAATTTTGGCTTCAATTTAATAGAATGATATAAAGCGTAAATTGTTATTTTCCTTATATGCACTGTTTATCTTACTTAATTTATGCTAAGCTTGTTAGCAAATTTTTCCGTGTGAGCGAGCCCGAGAGTGAATTCAGATTTGATTGCTGTAAATGTCAAGTCAAACGCAGAAGAACTCAGATAAAGCTATACAATAAATTATCTGAGGATTCCATGCAAAGTTTTTTGTGGGCGATAAAAACTTTACAACTTTTGAACGAATGATCGATCATCCATATTCAAATCCAGCAATTGGTACTGCTACCAATAAAAATAAAAGGTTTTAAGGCTCTTTTATTTGTGACTCATATAAATAACGTAAGAGATTCGTGAAGTAAAATAGCGATTTAAATTGAGCTTAGAATTTAAAGTGAAAAAAAAAAATTGTAGTCGAGTAATGAGACATTGAGAAAGGCTCAAGTTTCTCATTTGAAATTCTTTCCAGCTTTTTTACTTTAAATTTAACACTAAAATATTGAACTTTTTGCACGTTTGAATATGATTTGTAAAAATTTGAATTTGAGTTGCGAAGAGTAAAATGCTGAAGTGCATTTGTAAAAAGTTAAATTTGAGGTGTAAAAAATTAACTTTAAGTGCACAAAGTTAAATTTGATGTGCAAAAAATTGAATTTGATTGGTGAAAAGCTGATTTAGACGACGTGTAAAATTTTCACTTTGAAGTTTGAAGTAATGTGAAGCAATTTGATGTGAAAAAAGTTGAATTTCAAGTGTAAAAAATTTAATTTAAAGTATTATTAAATAAATTTGAATTGTAAAAACATGAAATTATATTTTGAAAATTCATGTTAGACATGTATTCTGTCGTCATAAGGAAGAGTGCGGCATCTAGCATGAAAATCAAAATTAATTTTATTGTATTTTCCTTATTTTTCATCCATCCCTTTTAAGATTGTAAAATAAAAAAAAAAAATAAGAAATCATTTTTGACCCCAAAAGTAAATATATTAACCTAAATTGTCGTATCTTCAAAAAATTTAGGTATCATTCCAGGATAAAACTCAGTATCTACATAAACAGAGTAAAAAATGCGGTATCTACATGTAGCTGCCGCACTTTTTGTTTTTTTTTTTTATTTTATATACACATTTTTTTCAGTATTAAAAAATAGAATTTGAGTCATATGATTTTTTTTTCATTACGTGTTGCATATTTTTATTATATCTTCGATTTAACCCTCAAAAATAAGGATCATATATATCGGTAAGATGGTTTTGATGATATTTTAAATTAAAATAAGCAAAGTATTTTCAATATAGATGCGAAAAATTAAACAGATACGGTTTTCTTTTCTCCATTTTTTTCATTGAATAAAATCGCGGAACAATCAAGAAAAAAAGCTGCAAGTACAGTGTTTTTGAATTATTGGTTAATTCTTTTCTGATTAATAATAATCGAATCCATCATTACTGGTGATGAGACATGGGTATACGAGTATGACACGCCAACCAGCCAGGCGAGTGAATCGGGCTCAATTTTTTCTTCCATCGTAAAAATCGAAGACACGAAAAAAGTTGTTGTAAACAAAACACTGTCACTTTACCAAATGTCAACGATTATCTACGGCATAACTAATTGTAATGTCATTATTTATCATTATTTTTTTAGAGCAGCAAACTTTTTATTTTTAAAGATATGTTTATGTTTTTGGTGTCATTGAATGGAAACTTGAATAGATTACATTTTTGATCTAAAAAAAAAAATTTCATTTATTACGCAAAATTCTGAGAAATTTGCATTCAAAGTTGAAATTTGGTAGTTTAAACCGATCGATTTCATCTTCACACGATCACAGCTCGGTAACGGTTAAGTTGGTGGAGTTTTTTGATATACAGTTGGAAAGGTGATTTCATTGCCTTTGAAATAAGCTATCAGAATAAGTTTTGTGTAGGTTAGTTTTTCTGCCAGAAACAATAACGTGAATCAAAGTCGTGAAATATTAATTAACCATGTAGCTCCTAAGAATGTGAAAATAGACCCCCCCTCCCATACAATTTTTTGCTCAACTCGACATAACCTTTCATCTCCGTAAATAGTTGCACTCAATTGCGGGACACCCTGTATAAAATCCCTCTTGAAATGAGCCATCGAGCTTACATTAGGTATAAATCCTTTATTATCTTAAACTTATCAGATGGTAAGAAAATATAATATAAAAACATAATTTGTGATCACCATCCACACATAATGGTCCACTGAAAATATCATAATTTTTTTCAAAAAGTAGAAACTTTCCATAAATCCATCAAAATGAAAAAAAATATTCCGACCTCCACCTTCCTCAGAAAACAAAAAACCGCTTTTCATTAAATCTTGAGTATCTTTAATAAAAGCTTTAATAAAAAAAAAAGATGTAATTAAAAAAATTAAACAAAATATTAAAATCTCAAAACATTTCGCGACGTGAGAACCATAGGGTTCTATGAAGCTACATCCAGAGATACATTTAGCGTTGCTTTATTAAAATTATTCAGAATGAGCCAATGCAATACAGGATGTTAGAATGAACATTTGAGATAAGTGTAAAATTTAATTTTTCATTAGATTATTAAAAAAAAAACAAATTGTAGTGTTATTTTCGGGCTTAAGAATAATAGTCAAATATATTCCACCCATATTTGACTTAAAAAGCATTTAAAAAATTACACGTCATTTTTAAAAATTTAAAAGGGTAAAGCATTAGCAGATATGGAACATTTGAAAAGTTTTATTCAAATCGGAGAACAGATATTCAGGAAAATTAACTTTTAATTTTTTTTCGTCACATACGTTTGATCGATGATAAGTTTTTTATTTTTAGTGTACTTTTTTGATGTTTAACTTTACTTCTCTTTAAATGATTTTTAATTTGCTTAATTTTGGTTAATTTAATTTGCATTAACCAAAGATTTTTTACTTATAATCTTTTTTTTAAATTAAAGTCAGATTATCATATATAAATGTTCTTCAAATACTTGTTTATATTGCTCACAAAGACTTATTGAATAACATTGACTCTGAATTGAAAAAAAAGTATTTTCAGATTTTTTTAATAAATTTTGGCCATGAAGCATTAAGCTAGGACAACTGACTATCAAGTAAAAAAAAAAGTGTGTGTGTCAGCTCCGACGTGCGACTGGAGTTTACTTCTCTAGATCGAGTACCTTGGAATTTGAGATGTATATTAAAGGTAAAGTTAAAGGGGGTGAATAAAGGCATCTCTTATATAAGTAAAGGTTTGTATACTTTTTAAATTTTAAAATATTCTTATTACATAAATTCATTATGAGGTGAATTGATGAATTTCATTAATAGTAACGTCATTATTAATACTGTAATATTAGGTTCGTGGTAATCGTGAAAACATAGCATCAATGGTTGTACCATATCTAGTCGTTCCCATTGTTCTTGCAGAAACTAAATCTTAATTAACTTCTTCCTTCAAAAATTGTATTAAGCGCTATCCTTCATCTGTATGATGAAAAATGTCCTTAAATTTTCCATATCTTTTCTATTTAAGATGAATTTGAGGACATATTCTGTATTAAATGCCCCGTTATATTATAGCAATAAAAATTCTAGCTAATTCTAAATCCAGCAAGTTTTATTTAATTGAAATCTGTTGGAAATATGTCGACTTATTCCATTTGAAGTATTTCTACTTCACTACAAAATCACTAAAATAACTATGTTTTGCTTGATCTTATTTGCGAAAAACTCAATTTAGGCAAAGCAGCACGAAAAACAACGATTTTGTGCTGTTTTTAAAAGATTAATGCTTTAAATTTAAATAACGCGACGAATTTTTAACTAATTTTAATGAAATTAAACTTCTTGGATTTATAATTAACAAAGCTTTTATATTATTATCAATTAGAATAAAAGCGCATTTAATATAAACTACTCGTATCAGCAACGACTACGTTGCAAATGCACACATTCAAACACACAAATTTTTTGTTGTGCTGTGGCTACCCTGTAGGAAAATCAACTAATTTAAAAGTAGTTGATAAAGTAGTTTTTTGTCAACCACAACTAGTTGAAATTCTGACTTTTTTCCATAGAACGAACTAACTTATTTTGTATGGTGATGTCCGCTAAATAAGTCTATTGACTGTCGTCTGCATATATTTTCAACTACTTGTTAAATTAGTTACATTTAAATTATTTTTTTAATTGCTTTAAAATAACCAATTGAAAACTATTACTGATGGCCAAAAGTTAATAATATGTGATGAAATAACATGGTTAAATATATATAAGCTTGTAATCTAATAAAAATTTTCAATTAAAACATGCCAACATCAGAGTAGTTGCCGCCTTAATATAATTCAAAGTAGTTTATCAATCACTGGTTTTTAAGTGGTATTTCAATTACTTCATATATTGAAGTGGATGCCGCCTTAATATAATTCAAAGTAGTTCATATACTGGTTTATTTTAAACTAGTTTTTTAATTAGTTGTTTTTAAAAACAAGTTAGTTTGTTCCTAAAGGGTAGCTGAACATAAAAAGAGAAGAGTAGAGAGCAACATCGAGTTTATTGAAACTTTCTCTACTGTGAGTATGTATTTTGTTGGTATTTCTCTGCTGTATGTATTTTATTAGTATAACGCTGACTGCGTAACGCTTGATTTTTTAGATAACGCTCGATTTCACTCGCCATAAAATTTTCATACCGCGGGCAATATATGAAATCGATTCTAAAGAAGTACAATCCAAAAAAAAAATGTTACCGCTACTTTTAAATTTTTTAATAAAACCTGGTATCGCTTTTTCTGGAATGTGCCATATGCAAAATATTAAATAAAATTTTTAAAAATAGTTAAATTTTAAATTTAATTTTATTCGTAAAAAATTACAGTAGCATAGTAAAATATTGAACTCAATGTACAACAGTTTGGAAAAGATTTGTAAAAAGTTGGAATTGGTGTATAAAACAGTTGAATCTGATATGCAAAAACTTGTATGTGAAGTGGTATAAGTTGAACTTGAAGTTTAAAAACCAAATTTGTTGTGCAGAAAGTTGAACTTTACTTGTAAAATGTTGAATTTGGTGTGTAAAAGTTTTAATTTGATGCACGAAATGTTTAAATTCGATTAATAAATAATTTGATATGTAAAAGTTGAATTTGACGTGTAAAAAGTTAAATTTAATGTGAAAAATTGTAATTTGATGTGTAAAAACATTTATATTCATGTTTTAAAGGTTGACATTAATGTGTAAAAATTTAAATTTGCAGTAAAAAATATTAAGGGCATTCGCAAGGTCTCGTAAGTTTGTATGTTGTATATTATATGTTGTTAAAAATTATATGTTGTTTGTCTAAAAGGTTTTTTTTTCTCCTTTCCTCCATTATTAGAAAGGTGATGTTGTTTACTTCTTTTTGTTTATAGTAGTTGTATAATGTGAATAAAAAGAGCGTGATCAGGCCAAGATTGCGCCCACCTCCTATACAAGTAATTTTTTGTACTTCAACTTTGTATGAGAGGTAGGTGTACTTTCGGTCCCATCAGGCCCATTTTATACACATCATACAACCACTTTAAACAAAATATACAATCAATAGTTCAAAAAAATCGCTTTACTAATAAGGAAGAAAATGATAAAAACCTTTCACTTATAACATACAACTTTAGGAGACCTTGTGAATACCCTCATTGTTTAATTTTCAAAAACTCGCTCAATACTGAATGTCTTTGTAACTGCTACATTTTATTATGCATTAACATTGTTCAGAAAAAAAAAAACAAAAAATAACTGAACAAAATTTATTCTACTATAGTTTTCCTCCTTTTTGACATAGTTTATTGCTCTTATTGCAACGTGCAGCAGCTTATGTAATTCATAATATTTTAGTATCATTATACTGCTCATTGTGCGTCTTTTTTACACTAATCATGGTTCACCCTCCATTTTGGATTCTTTTTTGTTTTTTTTTTTTGCATTTTGATGCACCTCTACTCAAGGGAGCTCTTATTCATGGAACTGTGTATAAAATGTCGCAATTTTTATGTATTTTTTTTACTAGTTCTTGCAGCTTGCTTTATATTTTTTTTTTTATTTTTTTTACTTGTCAAATGGGACAGGTAGATTAATTTTTTGTCCCTTTTTTTTTTTTTTTGTTTTCTGTTTGATGCTTTCCATTTTTCTTGAGCTATGTGATTTATTGTTTTATACGTGAGGTCTGTATAAAAACTACTAATATTTTGTTGACAGTGGTTATCTTTTAAAGTTGTTGTAGTTTTTATAGTTTTAATATGTCAACAACTTGAAGAATGGTGGCCAACTTGCATTTTAATGAGGTGGCAATCTTAAAAAGATTTCGGGTAAATTAAATTCGAATTTATCAACTGTTGAAGAAGTTATTGTTACCTGCTGAAATGTTAAAAACATTTATGAAAATCATATGATTTGAATCCAAAAGAACCGCCTCTACACACTCAGAATACAAAACAATCGAGCTTAAAATTAAAAAAACATCAGTTTTTGGGAAATTTGAAAATCCCTCAGATATAAGTAAATTCAAATTTAAAACACATTTTCAAATTTAAAACACATTTAAAAACATTTACATTCGTCTCAAGTTTCTTTAATTTATTTAAAATTTAAAATTTTCTTCAAAAAAATGCGTTTTTCGAGCATGAGAGAAATAGGAATAGCTAGTTTGAATAGCGTCAGATTCTTGTCATTGAAGTATTGAGTTCAAAGTTCGTGGTGGCAGAATTTTTTCTTTTTAATTTTTTGTTTACGGTTGCTTTTTTGTTTTTAAATTTGCTGTGAACAATCCCCCAATCCCCATTTACTGAATATTGTTACAAAAGCACTGGCGACGTAATTTTATTGGGTGTAGAAATAAGTTTGCGAGTTGCAAAGTTCCTCTTTTGTTTAAGATGCTTCGAGAATCGACCCAATTTTTGGCTTCTTCGTAAGAAGTGAAGTGCTGCTCGGTCAGGCTATAAGTCATCGATCGGAACAATTCAAATGAAAAAACAATTCATGATAGTCGCAAGGCGCAATGCTTGGTGAATATGGCGTCTGGAGTAGGACATCCTCCAAAGTTTCCTTGACGACTTTTTAATTAATTTGTTAAGACTCTTTCAATGTGTGCTTATATCAAAATTGGTGGGCAGTACTAAAGCTATGGCCGCTGACATATTTGTATACGTTGCATGCAAATGATTGGAACCAGAACTGCCAGGTGTCGGAGTTTTCTCCGTTTTTCGAGATATTGACTACAACGGGATGACGAGGAAAACACTGATCAAAACGGAGAAAATTTAGAGCAATTAATAAGACATTTTCAAAATTTTTTAACCACATAATCTGATCAAAATATATCACGTCTTAATTTTAATTCATTTAAGGGTCTACTAAAGTTTTTCGGCCAACAAAACTCAATTTTTTTAAAATTTTTTGAATTCATAACATCTTAAAAATACTCTTAGAAGGTTTTGAGTCAATTAAATAAAAATTGTTGTAGTTATAAGCACAATCTTCCGAAGAGAAGACAATGTACTTGCCTCAATGTACTCATACATTCAAGTGTATGTTTTTAAGCAAAGCCACATTTGGTGCCACCGAAAATAAAAAAAAAAATACTAAAAAATACTCCATCAAATACATGTTGAAAAATAATTCATGTATACCTACAGTTAATATGGAGAGGGTTAATATGTACCATCGACCTCCAATACTTTTCAAGTGTAACATTTTTCTTGTGGGACACCTATCCCCTCCGACCCCTCCTTAGAAGGGCTCCCATGCAATGCACCCTACTGTTAATGAAATTCATATTTCCCCTCTTGAGAAGCGTAAGAGAGGGTTAATTTCTACTACCAACCACCTCCTTTACTTTATCAAGTGTAACATTTTTCCCTTTGGAACCCATCCCTTCCGACCATCATATTCACCCCCTTTGATAAAAGAAGGCCTAACTTTTTCAAATATAACGGAAACTAAGTATAACTAGTATAATCTTTGCAATCAGTGCATTGTACGGGTGCCGCCCTTAGAAGGGGTAGGAGGGGATAAGTCCCAAGGGAAAAAATGTTTCTCTTGAAAAAATACTGGAGGTCGGTCGTACATATTAATCCTTTCCTACCCATCCCAAGAGGGAAAATATGGATTTCATTAACAGTAGAGTGCATTGTATGGGATCCCCCCTAAGGAGGCGTCGAAGAAAATAAGCCTCGACGAAAAAAATGTTCCTCTTTGAAAAGTAATTGGGGTCGGTTCTACACATTAACCATCTCCTCACCTTCCAAAGAGAGGGGTCAAAGGGGATGGGCTCTAAGGAAAAAATGTTCCTTTTGGAAAAATAATGAAAGTCGGTCATACATTTCAACCCTCTCCTGCCATCCCCAAAAGGGGAAATATTGATTTCATTAATTGCAGGGGCTTGGGGCTTACCCTGGACCCGCCTCCAGGGAGAACCTTATGTGACCTGAAAAAACTGAATTTATGTTCGGTTTCAGCGACCTCGAAAACAAAAAAAAAGTCATAAAACCCCACTGGTTTTTTTTTGTTGTACAGTGTTATTATCATGAGTTTCCTTAGAACATTGAATATGGTGAAATATAGGACAAATAAAAATATTACGCTGTTATGGAAATAATGCATCCGTTATACACCAACAAATATAAAAAAAATCCATAAAATTAAAAAAAATTAAAAAAAAAAATAAAAAAAATATTTAAAAGAAAACGAAAAAAAAACTTAAGAAAAGGAAATTAAAAAAAGTCATAACGAAAAAATGATTTCCAATACCGTTCACTTCCTCGTGGTGAAAATTTAAAATAAAAAAAATGTTCTCATTGCATATCTTTGAAGTCGAACCATCGGGAACATGTTATATGTGCATTTCAATTGTTTACATCTGTTGAAAGCTAACCTTTTTTCGAAAATACTTTCTTTCTTTTATCTCACAAAAAAAAAAAAATGATAAGAAATCGAAAAACATATATGCCTTAACTCGGAATAACTTTAATAATTCTAAAAAAATGTTTCTAATTTTCGTTCGATACATTTTTGAATTCCAGGGTTGCCAACATACCCCATCTCTCCATTGCGTTTTTTTCTTTTAGACTGGACTTAGATATTTTTACGAAAAGTCCCCAAAAGTCGAAAAATGTGCTTGTTTTTGAACACGTACCCCAAAAAAATAATTTACTAAAATCAAGGTAATTTTGCGCTAAAGTCATCATATCCCATATCTGAGGCTATTTCCTTTGATTAAAGAAAATTTACTTAACCCTCCGTGTGGCTAGTGTAACGATATTGTCACCCTACTTTTTACGACAGATCTCAGACATGTGCAATGGGCAACGGTTGGTAACTCCTCCCTAAAAAACTTTGAACCTTTGTATGAACACCTGCCAAGCCGCGTCAGTTTTGGTTTAGCCATTTGTCCGTACTGTGAGTGCAAAGTTGGACCGACTACAAAATCGTTACAATAGCCATGGAAGTGATTTTTTTTTTACTTTTTTTTGTAAGTAAAGAATTTTGTTATTTTTGCTCCAAATGAAGTAATTTTGTCATATTTTTTACTTTTTTCAATATATAAATGAATGCAAAATAAAAACACGTGTTTGTAACAAAAAAAAAAAAAAGTTTCCGAAAAAAATGAAACCGACTTAAAATATTTTTAATTTCTGTACAATAATATTTATTATTTTAAATAACTATATTTTTTGTTAAAATAATAAATAAAAAATAATAAAAACAATTAAAATATAATAAAACCGTGTAAAAATAATTTTTTTTCAAAATTTTTCCCGAAAAAAATAATTTTATACCGTCCCAAATTTTATTCCGACCAGCAAGCTTAATATTTTTTTACAAACTTTTTTTTATTTATTGATAAAAAGAAAACTTCTTCTCCAAATAATTTTTTGAACATTAAATGCCCCTAGGGGGTGTTTATCCAATAAAACCTTCAATTTTTTAAAATTTTTTTGCTCGAAATAAAGTCAATTTTCAGGTTGCAAAATAATTATGGTTTTTGAAACGAAGCCAAATCTGCGTAGGTTTTGTTGAAAACATATATATAAAGCTTTAATCCCTAGAATAGTTTTTCTTAATATTAGGGCCGGAGATATGAATTTTGGACTAAAAATTTAAAAAATTCTCGTTTTCGGCTGTTCCGAATTTTTTCGAGCAAAACTGAGTGGTCATTTTGGCCAAAACACTTTATTTTCCTTAAATTGAAATATTTATCCAAAACCTTAAAAAAAAATTTTAACCAATAATTATTTTTTAAGGGGTTAAAAATGGCTTCGACGATATCGTTACACTAGCCACAGCGCGTAGGCAAATACTAACTAGCCACACGGAGGGTTAAACTAAGGAAAGTGCCATTTTTAAATATAGGATATGATAAGTTTAGCGCAAAATTTCCTTGAATTTAGTAAATTATTTTTTGATTGTAGGCACTAATTTCATTAATTTATCCCTTAACTATATTTCTGCTTACTTGGAGCACGACAACCCGTGCCGTTATTCATCGAAACATTTTCATACAAGTTACGTAGAAGTCACGAGCCAAAATTAGCAGAAATTTTATTTGTCGTGTGTTTTAGGCATAAACGAATAAAATTAGGCTTTAAGTGTTAGAAAACAAAATAATTTTTCTACTTTTTGGGACTTTTTTGTAAAAGTACCTATTTTGGCAAAACTGGAATTCAAAAATTTTTCGAATGGAAATCAGATACTTTTTTTTTAGAATTATCAAAGCTACTTCGAGAGAGAAATATAGGTTTTCCGATTTTTTACAAATTGTATGTGATCGAAATACTAGAAAAGGGCACTTTAAGTATTTTAAAAAAAAAGGCAAGTTTCAACCGTAATAACTTTTTCCCGAATATGACTCAAATATAGCCGGCAATTATAGCCGAATATAGTGAAAATAGCTCAAAACTATACTTAAACCATCCATACTATTGTTTTTTTTTAATTTTGTGTTTTTGGGAATTTTTTTTTTGTTTTGTAAAAATACTCAAACTCGAAATTTACAAAAGGGTACACTTTTAGCAAAAAAAAAAAAACTCATAACGGCCAGGGTATTCAACATAATTACACAAATTTTTGCATCTGCATTATGCATTATAATCTCATTATAATCTGCATTATATTATGCATAGTTTAAAAAAATATTTCCACAAGATTTCATTTAAATTTTTTTTAAATTTAGATTTTTTACAAATTTCAATTTTTGTTTTTTTTTTTTTTTTAATACAACAAGAGCATAGTAGTTTTTTCGAAAAGTACAAAATTACAGCTCTGGTAGTTTTCGCTCAATTTTTATGTTTGATAGCCTGTCTTAAAGAAAACTTAAATAGAAAACGATCTGAGTGCCAGCTTTTTGAAAACTGACACTAATACAAAAGTTATTTGGGCTTCATGATAAAAATAGCACTTTTTTTCTTTTATCACCAAGTACTGACATGTTTCGATGCAAGTCGGCAAGCTTACACAAAATTTTATTCACATTTATTTCAACATCATACGAAAAAATTAAGAGGGTATGCTTTAAAAAAAAACAACTTCAACTTTTTTGGGTTTACATATATATACCATACATATATGGTTTTCTCTCAATGCACTTTGTCGGTATTTGGTTTTACTTTTAAGCCAAGCAGTTATATAAAAATATCCTTCAAAAGCTTAACTCTGGCCTAAAAATTTATCTATATCGGAAACTTTAGCTTTACACAAGCAAAAACCAAAAGTATATATCTAAAAAAAATTTGCTTTTTTAATCGCAATCGTATATGAACTGTGAAGTTTAAATGAATATTAAAGCTTCGAGCTTCTAGCTTGATGCGCTTTTTTTTGCATTTAAGCTAGGTGGTCACGTAATGCACGTAAAGGTTGTAGCAAGCACGTAGCGCAATGTTAGCGAAGTAAAACTTAAAAAAAAAACTAAAACAATAATAACATAACTAGTGTCCAAAATTTCCTAATGGAAATGCTTAATCAAGCAGGTGAGTAATAGGAATTGTATGTAGCAAATTTAATTTAAAAAGGAATTTAAATGAAACGAAGCAAGGTTTATGATAGAAATAGTAGTAGTAATAAGTAAGTTATACACACTCTTTTAAGAAGAAAAGCTTTGTTATTTTGTAATGCTTAATGTTAATAAAACAACTAATTTTTGTTGTTTTCTTTGTACTAATATTACAGAACTTTTTTGCTGCTACATTATTATTATTATTATTTTATTTTCCACTTTTTCTTCCTCTTTTTATTCCATACGCTTTCACTGGGACGACTACAAACAAAGCGACGAGTGTCCTGGCTACAATAAAACAGGACACGCCAGACAACAAAGGGCGGCAGGAAGGAAGACAGCAATTGCAATTTCATTATCTGTATTTGTATTAGTGTGCATGTGTTTGTGTGTGAGTTCATGTGTGTTGTGTTTGTCTGTTTGTATGTTTGTTCGTATATTTGTTTGTTTGCATGTATTTTGTATACCAGCAGAATGCTTAAATATAATATGAAGTGGCGATGGTGAATACGACGACGAATGCAACTCGTTCGTGCAACGTGTACGGATTTCATTTAAACCGGAAACCGGAAATTTCAACAAAATAGCAACAAATTGCGACACATTGGTTGAGGCAAAGCGGTACAGTGAGAGAGTAGACAACCATCAACGTTTATGCAACACACGTATTTGTGAGTGAGACAAACAGTTAGAGTGTGGCAACAATAGAACGCTATTTAAATCCAGCTTGGCTCTTTCTGAGTGACGACGTGCAACGACACAAGAGCTCATTTCAAATTGCAGGATTTTACAGGACTTTTCTTTGTGACAAAATATTTTATTATAAGCAAAGCGCACGTTACAGGACTTCATAATGCTGTAAACTGGTATGATAGGTAGGACGATTGCATGTTGGTAGCTAGCTGGAATCTATGGATAGTTTTTGAAAATTATTTTATAATTGCGCAGCAAGCAACTCGCAAATAAAATGCACATAAAAAAGGTATGAATATTGATTGCTTTTCGTTCGGCTACTTTTGAGTGACGAACGGACTCTCTTTATATGTCTTCATTTATTTTACATCTTTCTATTCTATACTTCTACTTCGAGTGGAACATTTTTCCATTTTGTTGTTTTTTTTTTTTATTTCTACATTTTTCTTTTTGTGTATTTGCGCTTTGCTGCAGCTGATTTTCCATTAATAAGCAATCAAGTTTGGGAAATCTAATACGACGGACGGCTGGACAGACGAGCAAACAGATGTATGGATAGATGCATGGACCCACTGTATTTTCACTGAAGTGAAATTCAATAAATTGTGAAAATTTGATTAACGCTTCAGTGCGTACAAAAAGGGCAACATCACCTTTGAGCCAATTCCGGACTACTTCAATGCCAGTGTGTTTTCTTTCCCCCTTCTCCTCCCCTCCTCTTGTCCTCACTCGTAAATCTTGGTGCGACGACATTTTAAAATGCAAACAACAAATAAGATTGCTTTGGATGGATGGACCAAGCTCATAAAATTCACACAACGGGGAGTTGTGCACGTGCTAACGTGTTAAATCAATAACATCAATCATTTCAAAAGAAACAGCAACAACAACAACAACAATATGAACAACAGTAGAAGCACCACTTTAGCTGAAATTTGTTGTGACAGCCGTAACAGCAGCGGTATATCTTCGTGCTGTTACTCACTTTTCTTTACTTTACTTTACTTTACTTTATATACAGTGTTGGTCATAAAAGGAGTACAAATTATATCAGGTGTAGTAGAAAGAAATCCATTATTTTTCCAAAATATGGTTTTAGTAGTCTGTATGTCGCGTTGTATAAGTGGGATCGGGCTACGCTGAACGGCGTTAGAAAGATAGGATTTCGTACTGAAATAACTTCTCAGATGGTTTTGTTGACTCATTTTTGTTTCAGTACGTGTCAAAAATGGACAGCAGCATTGAGAAAATGAACCTCATTTTGCAGTTTTTCTTCGATAAAAACGAAAACGCAAGCCAGGCGAGTTAATATTGTTTATGAGACTGTAACAGCGCAATTTTGGTTTCGTCGATTCCGTTTCGGTAATTTTGATGTCAAAGATGCACCACGTTCTGGAAGGCCAATAGTCGAAAATGTCGATAAAATCAAAGAAATGATCAAGACCGAACTATACACTGCACAAAAAACCATTTGGAACTAATTGAATAAGGCTGAATACAAAAAAAATCTTGACGTGTGGGTGCCGCACGAGTTAACGCAAAATTACCTCATGAACCGGATTTTCATCAGCGAATCGCTGCTGAATTGCAACAAAATCGACCCATTTTCCCAGTAGATGGTGAATGGTGATGAAAAGTGACTCACTTACGACAACATAAAGCGAAAACGATAGTGGTCGAATTGCAGGATTGATGGAGAGAAAGGTTTTGCTGTTTGTTTTCTGGGATTGCCACGAAATCATCTACTATGAGCTGCTTCTCTTCGTTCGAACTCTTAATTTGGACCTCTACTGTCAACAATTTGACCGTTTCAAAGCAGCAATCGCCCAGAAGCGTCCAGCTTTGACCAATAGGAGAGGAATTGTGTTCCATCAGGACAACGCTATGCCACACACATCGATAGTGATTCGCCAGATAGTGATTTGGGAAGCTTCCAGGCTACATAGCCATGGGGCTAAGCAGAATTAAGCCTTAACGGCAGGGGTCTACGATCTGTCCCAAAGACATTAAAGCGCTGGTCAAGTCCGAATTCGAGGAAGTGACACCTGTGAAAGTTACTGGAATGAAACTAATATAGATAGCCCCAGGAAATTTTCATCTGTTAGGTGTCAGCTTCTTGAACATTCGATTATTTGCCATAGGATACGTTGACTTAAGACAACATGTCAGGTGCCAACACAAAACCATATGCTAGGTTTCAGTCCGAAAGATAAATAGAGTAAAAGGATTTCGTGTATGCGATTTGTTGACAACGTAAGAAGTTGATCATTTTTAAATCAACGTTTCCGAATGCAAATATTTATCTATGCAAGTTTTATTAAGTGAACATCAACAGTTTTATTAAGTGAACATCAAGTTTCTAGAAAATTTACTAAAATGATATTGCCGTATATCTTAAGTCCGTTGACGCATATTTTGAATTACTGCTTTACTACTTCATGCTTCGCCAAAAAATCTCTTCCTGTTCCTAAAAAATCATTGGCTAGAGAACCAAATTAATTCAGATCCATTAGTATCTTTTCATGTTTATCTAAAGTATGTGAGTCCCTTATGGCTGAGCAAATTGCTAACTATCTAAGTTTAAAGAAGCTCCTCTCAACACTACAATCAGGTTTTCACGTAGGACATAGTTGCTCTAGTGCTATGACTAAAGTTGTTGATGATGATGAATTCAATATGATCTTGAATTGATTACTATTATTTGCCTCGTAGAATTATCTAAAGCGTTTGACATGGTCGATCTTTTGGGAAGGGCAGGAAAGGGTTAAAGTGAAAGACCGGGTTATAGGAGAGGTCATAGGCATATAGAGGTATATAGGAGAGGTGTATAGGAGAGGTCAGAGTGGATAGGTCCCAAAGGAAAAAATATTACACTTAAAAATGTAATGGAGGTTGGTCGTGCATATTAACCCTCTCCTACCCTTCACAAAAGGGGAAATATTGAGTTCATTATTGTATTGTAATATTGTAAGGGAGCCCACCTAAGGAGGGGTAGGAGGGGATAGGTTCCTGAGAAAAAAATGTTAGACTTAAAAAAGTACTGGAGGTCGGTCGTACATATTAACCCTCTCCTACTCTCCCCAAAGAGGTAAATATCGATTTCATTTACTCTAGGGGGTTAGGGTTCATTTTATTGGAGCCCCCCTCAGGAAGGGTCAAAGAGGATAAGTTCTAAGCAAAAAATTTTCCTCTTGGAAAAATAATGGGGGTCGGTCATATATTTTGACCTTCCCCTGCCATTCCCAAAATTGGAAGTATTGATTTCATTAATTGTAGAGACTTAGGGTTAAACCTGAACCCGCCTCCAGGGAGAACTTTACGTGACCCGAAAAAACTGAATTGATATTCGGTTTCAGCGACCTCGAAAACATAATAAAAGTCATAAAACCCCATGGGTTTCTTTTCGTTTTGTACAGTGTAATCAACTACTTTGTAGCTGTTTATAGTAAACTGGACTCTCAATCGCTTCATAAATACAACTCGCTTTTCATAATGCATCGCGGTATGTGTATAGTCTACGTAAGATTGATCACATCTGGAGTAAAAGGATTCTCGGATGTGGCATTATTTCCTATGTGAATGCAAGAAATTGTATTATTTTACATAAATTTCAAATACTTATTCATTCAAAAACTCCGTGGTATTTTTATAAAAAATTGCAATTTAGTTAATCTAATAGAAGCAAACACTTAATAATACCTAATAGGAACTTAAAATTTCAAAATTTAAGCATATTTTTGATTTTAACTTTTAACTCGTAAGACATCTGTCGTTAGACATAAAAATAGCCAAAAATCTATTATCCTATTAGTATTTGTTTGCGATAGATTATACGATAAAGTAAAGATATGTATAAATTTACAGTTAATTTTTAGTTTTTAAAACAACATGTTTCATATCTCTTAACTTAATTGTACTTTTTTTGAAAATTTATATTTTTGGAAATTTTCTGTACATTTTGCAGTGAAATTTAACATTTTTCAAGCATAATAAAGTTATAACATAATTTTTATAAAAATAATAATAATAATAATATAGCTAAGAATGATTTTAGGCCAATAAGCATTCTTTCACCTTTAGCAAAAATTTGTGAACACCTCATGTTTCATCAAATAACACACCACCTAGTAAATAATAACCTACTATATCCGTTTCAGTCTGGTTTTCGTGCAGGTCATTGTTATTCGTCTGCAAATGTTAAGATAATTGACTATATACGGCCACATTATGATGCTGGGTCTTTGACGCTCATGGATATTGGTTGTAGGTTGAATGATGACCTCAGTAATGTCTATGAATGGGCTTGTAAGAACGATCTTGGAATAAATTCTACCAAATCTTATGTTCTTCCTGTTTGTAAGGTTAACTCTTGCTTAATTGATGGCCCTGATTTGTTTATTGGATCGAATAAGATTACTGTTGTGTCGAAAATTGTGAATCTTGACTTCCATGTTAATTCTTCTCTGTCATGTGTTGACCATGTTAATAATGTTGTAAAAAGAGTGTATTTTGTCTAACGTAAACTAAAATTATCTGCCAGCGTAACACCAGTTGATATTAGGCGTAAGTTGGTAATTCAACTCATCCTACCTGTTATAACTTTCTCTGAAATAGTTTATAGTCAACTTGACTCATCGTCTCAATTCAAATTGAAAATTGCGTTCAATTATGACACGCGGTATATATACATATATGGTCTTCATAAAAACGATCGTCTTTCCAGTTTCCGAAATGCAATACTTGGTTGTGATATAATTGCATATCTGAAGGCAACAAATTGCATTTACCTTCATAAGTTAATCTATGAAAAAACACCTGGTATTTGTTTGACAAACTCCAGTTCAGCATGTCTAGAAGAAGCCATGTCCTGATAGTTCCGAGACATTATTCCTTGAACACTTCCCACCTGTTTTTCATCAATGCCATTAGGTTGTGGAATGCTTTGCCACGTTGGCTTACTTTCTTCCAATTTTTAAAAAAGCTTAAGTTAAATTAAGTAAATATTTGTTTTCAGAATTGTGTACTATTCTCTAACATTTTTTATATACTTTTTTTTTTAATTAGCTTTGAGTTGTTATTATCTCTGTTAATCCATCAATTGTTCAATTTTGTGTTGTTCTCTAAAAGAGATAGCTCTTAGAGTAGATATGCTTGCTTCTTAAATAAATAAATAAATAAATAAAATAATTTTCCTTTTGGACAAAAATAAAATAATTTTAATATGTCATGGGTTCATATTGAAATTCCGTTTTTTGAGCATACTTTGTTTCTTGTTGAATATATTAAAGTGCTTTTTCGAGTTTTGTTTGAACTTTAGCATACTTATCGCTAACTTATCTCTGATACTTTTGCTTGCTTACGCATGACTTTGTTCGGCCTTTACATCGAAGCTTGCTCAATAAGTCGTTTTTTGTCTTTTCGACAAACTCAAATTTTTTAATTGTGTTGAATTTTTTCTTAATAGAAAAAAAAAAATTGAGGAAGACCAAAATTTTTCACCAGTTTTTTTTTTTTAAATATTGAACTCTTTTAAAACTTACTTCAAGCATATCTTTGACAAATTTTTTTTGTCTATAGCGCAAAATTGCAATATTTTCAAAATTAGCACATCTATGGTTTTGATAAGTTTTGCACAGATATGATAGGTTTTTTCTTCGAACATTTTCCTTCTCACATTAGCACTTAGGCAAAGTTTTTTTTTAATGCATAAAAAATAATATTTTTTCATCTTTGAATGATAGTGTCTAAAGAGAACTACAAAAGGTCTAGCAATTTTTAAATGTCTAAAAAATTGTTTGGAGTATGTTATAATAAATTGTATAACATTTCTTCCCCAACTCACGTTTATGTGAAAAAACGCAAAAATGCTAAAAACAATAAAAACGCAATTTCCACGAAATAGTGAGCTAATCTGAAAAAAAAACGGAGTAATCAGCTTAATTTAGCACCATCGAATTATATGGCAATGACTCCTTAGTCCCAAGCAATAAAATCACTGTTGCACTGTGCAATTATATAACATTTGGGACCGTATTGTACAGCTCTGGATATCATTAATCAGCTGATATTTCCAAGGTTTCAAGTAGTTTCGTATTGTTCACCTCTGGATAGCGCATTTATCCCGAGCTTATGTCAAAAGATAAAGATATAAAGATGATAAAGATATCCAGATAAAAAGTTAACCAGTCAAATTCGGCTGGTATTCGACTTATTTCGTATTGTTGAATTGTTTTTTGTGGTTGCCAGAAAATTTTTTGTGTTTGGTATTTTGTAGTGTGAGTGCGAATTTTGTGTTGCAGACAACAAAAATAAATAAATTACCGCGCAGCTGCTAATTTTCTGATTTTTAAGGAAATCGCAATATAGTTTTCGAGTAAGAAAAGGTAATTGTCTATTGCTGAAGAATATTTCTGATATTTTTTTTTTTTTGGGCGGAGGAAAAATATTGTTGCCAATCTTATGTAAAAGAAAAAAAAAAAGCAAAAAGCTACAAATTTACAAAAGCAGCAGTAAAAATGCCTCGTTGGCACATGTCGCAAGTGAACATTTTTCGAATGGCACAGAGCCTAATTAAAATATATGACAGGCTGTCAAAATCTCGGAATAACTTTGACGTTTGTCTGGAAAAAAAACTGGAAAAATCACTGAACAGCCGATAAGATATCCAGACCTGTTAAGTTGCTATCCAGAGGTGAACAATACCAATTTTTATCCAGAGATTTTAATCTCTGGTTAAATTTAAAGCCCTGTTTAAGTTATCGGCTGGATAGCGTTAAATATTCGGAGTTAAAGTATAAACAGAGATAATACTCTAAGTTTTGATTGCAATTCAGTGAAATATCGTTGATATACAATAATATAAAAATTTAAATCGCGTAGAATAAATATACAAAAACAAAGAAATTTAAGGATAAGCTGAAATCATGATACTCCAACACCTAGACCAGATTGAGAGCTGGTTATCCTGAAGATGCCAAAAAAAAAATTATGGTTATTGTACAAAATGCTAAAATGGAGGATACATTGTAATGCAGTCTGTTTACATCAATTTTTGTTTCCGTTTTAATATTTTCTACATAAGTGTCCTTACTCTATGCCATACAAGAACGTAACTTTTATAAGATTACTCAGTTGTATGCTAATAATATGACCAACACTGTATATTATACACAAATGTGTGTGTGCACTAGTACATGCGCCAGCTTAGTGTGCGTTCGTGTTTCCGCTTCACCTTATGTCTGTATTTGTACACCTTGGTGACTATTCTTTTTTTTTATGCTTCTTCTATTTTTATCTATCCTTAGCTGCCTTAGCTTGTTAACTCTGAGCATGAGTTTTATGCTTCCTTTTTTTTATTGTATTTTATTATTGCTATTTTTAAGGACACTCTCCAGTGTCCTGCTCTATTTAAACAACCACACACTCAACCACTCATTCACTCACTCAGTCAGTCATTCCTTCAAACAGTTTCATTGAAGTGACAGCACATTTCAAATCTGACAGTTCTGCTGTGTTGCTGTCCTGCTGTTGTTGTTTACTTTATTTGTCCTCTTTTCGGCTCAGACTGGCACTGAATCTAATTGTGTCCGTTGATAGCGTTGAAGTCAATCATCAGTAACGTTGAGTCGTTAGATGGTGTTTTAGATTTTTTTGGGTTATAATATTAACAGCGAAAAATAATACGAACGGAATTCTTTTTTTTTAACTTATTTTAAAGAATTTGAGCTGTTTTGGCAACCTTTATTTGAATTTGTCTGAAAATGAACACAAAATGTTTATGCAGAGTCTTAAAAATGTTCTACATTCCTGATTTAATTAACTTAAATTGTCGTATTGTTGCTATAACATCAATTGCTTCAACGCTGCCATAGTTTTAATCATGAACAAAATTTATTTTTATTTGAAAATATTTTAATTAGAAATTTTTCATTAGCATCAAACAATTCAAGAAGCCTGACAAAAAAAAAAAAAAAACATCAAAACTTTTTTTTTTATTTTGACATGTTAACAGGACAACAGAGTGTATACAGGTTGATTCATAAAATTAGCACATTTTTTGCATAAATTTTAAATTAATTTAACTATTGAAACTTTATAAGATTGACATAAAAAAGCCACAGAAATTCCGTTGCTATTATAATGCGTCCCAAGACTGATTGAATGTTATCTAAATCAAAAAAAGTCATGAAATTTTTTTATTTTTTTTTTATCTTGCTCTACCATGATAACGTACGTGTTCTGACTTTTGTCATTATTTAAATATTAGTCTTTGGGACTTTTGACATTATTTCAGAATTATTTTTAACTGTAAAAGAAAATAAAAGTATGTTCGTGATATGCATACGTGTTGAATGTGCGTGTGTTACTATTGTGGCTTATAGTCAGAAATATTTTTTTTTTCAAAAAAATACTTACTTTTTTATTTCACATTTAAGGTTTGATATGCTTTTTTTCTACATCCTAGTTTATACGTAAATTCAACCATTTATTGTGAAAAGCTCAAAAAAAAAAAACAACATATTTACGATGAATAAAACTACGAAATGATTTTTCAAATTAGTTAAAAAAAAAAATGTGCAGCTGAATTTACACTCTGAGTGGAAATTTTTAACAAAAGGGTTTGAAAAATATCGTTCATTAAAAATGAATTTATCATATCATACTTTATATGAATATCATACTTATATGAATATAATACAAAGCACAGCTTTTAGCTTGCATTCTCTCTCTCTCTAGGAAAATTGACTACGGTTAGCAGAATTAGCATATTTTCGTTAAATTAAAAACTGTCAACATTTTGTTACTTTACATCTTATAAATATTATGTACAAATTTTGCATTCAATATAACAAAGCTCATTTCAGAAATAGTACCTTTTCATTAATAACATAACGTCAGATTTATTTTGATTAGGAGTTAACATATTTTGACAAAGATTTAATCAAATTTGACACTTTTTGATTATTAGCATTAATTCTATGCACTAACAGAACTTTAGCAAATATTTTTGCAAACGTCTTTGCAACATGAACTCTTTTGCTACTTATCTTTCCTAAAACTGAAAGGATACATCTTGGAGAAGCATATTAATAAATTAATTTAATTAAATTTGAGCTTGTAGAGTAACATATTTGCAACCATCTATCAATCAATCCGTCAAAAGAGTCACGAACTTAATTAGTATTTAACGCACACACACAAATGCTCACACACACACACACACACACACACTTGCCAAATTCAACAACTTGCTTTAACACAAACAGGTTTTTTCTTTATTCATCAGCAACTTCCCTTCAATTAATATTTACTTAGACAAAAATGTTATAGCTCACTTTTTACTGCTGCTTAAGGGGGTCTTCTCATTGAGCAACTTTTTTTTGTCAACTTTTTTTTTTGCATTTATTTATAGCTTGGGTAGTTGTGAATATGCCCCTAAAAGGATTTTTAGAAATTCGAAATACTTTAGAAGATACAGCCTTTTTTGTGAAGCAAGGTCTGATGGACAAGAAGGTGATGGAGGTAATAAAACCAGCTTACGAAGCGCTGTCGGCAGATAATTTGCTTGAAAGATGCCTTGGATCTGAAACTCAGAATTCCAATGAGTCCTACAATTCTGTTGTTTGGTCACTTTCGCCCAAACACATCAACTCAGGCGCACGCACCATCGAAGTGGCCAATTTCATTGCAACGTGCCTCTTCAACGACGGTTTTATACCCATACTTAAAATTATGGGTTTGATGGGTATTGCGATTGGCAAAAACGCATACGAATACGCACTATCTCGCAATGAAGACAGATTGAACCGATCAGAGACTCGAGCTGCGGCATCATCAAAAGCTGGCAGAACGGCTCGCAGAGCAGAGAGGGCAGCAGAAAGCAGTTTCTACGAAAAAGAGGAAGGTGGCCTGTATGGAGCTGGCATCGCCGACTAATATTTGTAAGTAAAAATTGTCAGCTCTTTAAAACTGCATTTAAACATTTTTGATTTTTTTTTTTTTTTTCCCAAAAAAATTACTTCAAACTTTAAACGCGTTTATCTCGAACCCACGTTTTTCGAACTGGCGGCCATGATATCTCCAGTTCAACTGAACCGATTTTCATGAAACAAAATGGAATCGACGCAGAATTGTCACTTTTGTCGGGTGAACCTCGACCATAATTTTAAAAAATTTTTTACTATTTTTTTTTACACTAAACTACAAAAAAAAACCCGAAATTGAAATTTTTTTTTGAATGACCGCCATTTTGTCAAAAAAAAATCACAAAATTAAGCTTGAGGTTCACCCGAGAATAACATCTATACTGATTATTACCCCGTTTTTTTTTTCATTTCAGACGCTCCGGAGACCCGGAATCGTGGCCGCCGTGACGACACCTTTTTTTTCACCACCAACTTTGAAGTCTCATTACTTTTTGAACAGCCCACGTATCGAGGCAAAAAAATTTTTTTATTTACTTTGAACCTTTTGTAATACAATAAATAAAAAAAGTTTTCAATTATTCTTTGCGTTTTCAAATAAGAATTTTTTTAAAAAGGGTCAAAAAAACGGGTTTTGAATGAGAAGACCGCCTTAAAGCTTAATGAACCGCAAGCATTTGCATATTTTTCCATTAACGATAACAAGACATAATTCTTGGAAAATTTAATAGTACTAGCATTGTCACAGTCTAGTTTATGTAAATGGATCTTTTACCACACAGCTGCTCTCACTCTACTTATATATATATATGTTTGGTTGATGTAATAACTTTTAAATAAATGTCACTTAAAAGTTACCATTTCTGACAAGCCTAACTTAAATAGCCATAAGCTCCATTTCTATAACAAAAATTAAGTTAACTTTTATAAAAATTAGTTTTGTCATCATTTAACCTGATGTCAAACTTTTGAGAGAAATAATTAGCTTTAAATGTTATCATAATTGAGACTTTCAGAGTTTTTCGTTTGGCTTTTGATGACATTCATAATTTCAGACATTGACTGATATTTTGTTCAAGTAGTTAATTTGAATAATATGCATAAAGATAACTGAATTATTCATAAATTGCCAGAGTATAATGAGAAGATGAACTGGAATGATTTGTTGTATCTCTATTAGCTGATTTATCTGGTGTTACTCGGTGTTTGAGCATTTGAAACTTTTCAGTCACGCCAACTAAGGCCATTAGTTAAAGATAATATTAATAATACGAATATCTCAATTTCGATGATTTAAATATTCATTGTGTATGAAGTGGTATAAATATGCCAACAAATGACTTTTGGAAAAATTGAAATTTTAAAAAATTGTGACAAATCGATAAATGACTGGGAGCACTTAAAGTATGACTGAGAGCAAGCACCAAGTATGACTTGGAACTTGTCTAGGATTGAGTTTACAAAAAGTGTTGAAAATGAAAAATAGAAAATAGTCTTTTCTAAGAAAAAACTTCAAAAAAAATAATTGTAGAAGAGAAACTTCGAAGGCGGCGATGTGAGGATTTTTATTGAGGGAAAAATTTAAAAAAACACGTATACATGCCCTGCAGGAAAATCAACTCATTTAAAAGTAGTTGATTAAGTAGTTTTTTGTCAACCACAACTAGTTGAAATTCTGACTTTTTTCCATAGAACAAACTAACTTATTTTGTATGGCGATGTCCGCTAAATAAGTCAATTGACTTTCGTCTGCATATATTTTCAACTACTTGTTAAATAAGTTATATTTAAATTATTTTTTTAATTACTTTAAAATAACCAATTGAAAACTATTACTGATGGCCTAAAGTTAATAATAGTTGATGAAATCACATGGCTAAATATGTATAAACTTGTAATCTAATAAAAATTTGCAATTAAAACATGTCATGTAATTCAAAGTAGTTTATCAACCACTTGTTTTTAAGTAGTATCAATTACTTCATATATAATGCAATCTAAACTATTTAGAATTGAAGTGGATGCCGCCTTAATATAATTCAAAGTAGTTCATATACTAATTTATTTTAAATTAGTTTTTTAATTAGTTGATTTTAAAAACAAGTTAGTTTGTTCCTTTAGGGTGTTTATAAACATGTAACAAAAAAAAAAAGTGAAACGTTTTTGTTTATAAACATGAAACAAAATGTGAAATGTTTTGTATATAAGCACTGCCAAAGAGAGACACCGTGGTTGGCAGTTTTAGAGCATCACTGGTCTCGAACTTGGTGTCAGGATTTTAAAATTCAAGATGGTGGATTGGGTTGCCACCTTGAATTTTTGTTCGGGCTTTTAGCTAATTCTTGTAATTTTAAAATTCTGACAACGGATTCGACTTCGAATCTGATATCATAGTTTTAATATTCTAGATGGTGAATAGGATTGCCAACTACATTTTTACCACAGGGCTGCCCCCTTATAAAGGGTGGTTAAATTTTAAGGCCCGATATTGAATGTGAACTACACCTAAACGTCTTTCACCTAAAGTTTTTTTCTGCATTACATTTGACATTCCTCAATTTCAGACTTACTCAATTTGAACCATGAACGCTCGTCGTTGATGAACATTATGCATATAGACTTGAATTTACACGCTTAAAAGGTGCACTTGACTCAAGAACTAAAGCCTCTTGACCATTTCAAGAGTCGTCAATGGTCAGAATGGTGACAAGAATTGGCAACAAGAAATCTCACGTGGTGGCGATGTCAATTGGCAGCCAAGATCATGTGATTTGACACCGTTGATCATAAGAAGCTCGGTCAAAGTCCTTTCAACGACTGAAATGTGCTTTTAGTTTCTTTTTTAAAAAATAATCTAGAAGTTTTAGAGGGTCAATGTTTTCGAAATTGAGGTCCAAATTTTGAAATTCAAGATTAAATTTTTTGTTCGTAACATAAGGTGACGATAGATCATTTATTTACAATATTTATAAAATTATGATATTAATAAATACAGTTTGTTTCAAATTCATAGTATTTTCACATTCTTAAATTCATTCCAATATTTAATAAAAATTCAATTATAAAATGCCTCAGAGCTAATATGGCTTTGTAGAGGCTTTACAGATTAGGAATTTATCATATTTATTAAGTACTAGCTTAAACCCGCCGCTTCGCCGGGTTTTCAAAAAGTTTTCATTCAAAAATTGATAGTGGGTAGGCTTGATTTTTCGCTACCAAAACGATTTTTTATTGTTTAAGTAATACTACAAATTATTAACCTTAAGATTGTTATATCATCTGATAGGAAATCGAAAACCTAAATTTTGGATTTAATTTTTTTTACAACAAAAGCAACTTTTATTCAATTTTTTGGCTTAAACTAAAAATTTTTGAACATTTTTTAAAAAAATTTTTAAAAATATTAATACTTTGGTTTAGTAAAAATTTCAACTTATGTTTGAAGGATATTTTAACAAACAACATTTTTCAAAAAAAATTATTGAAATCCATTGCAAACTGACTGAAATATTTGCCTTCAAAGCTAAAAGTGTGAATTTCAAGTCGTTTTTCTCTCATTCTCAGCTTATAATTAATACTAAAAAGATCTGGTACTAAAATTTTTCACAGTTTTCAAACTACATACATGATTTTGGTATCAAATTGAAGGAAATTTAAAAGCGTTTATTGATTTTGTTCCCGTTTAACCGAAGTGCAATTTAATCCATTAGGGCCGACATTTTTAGACTTGAAGCAACATTTTGGTGAAAACTATGTATGCCATTGAACAGAAATAAGTTATTATTGCATGCTAATTTTACTTTTTTTAAAAAACTGGCACTTTTGAAATATTATGCAGTATTTAATGAAAATTCGAGACGCATATGTTTCCATATAGTAACATTGGTTGTTAATGGGTACACCTATAAATATGTGTACAAAATTTTATAAAAATCTGAGTTGTCGTTTAAACGTGATGAGTGAACATAAAAAGTGGCTACAGATTTATTAATAAGCATCATTATTTTAAAAACATACAGAAAAAGTAGGAATCGATCTCCAATGTTTGGTGTTACTGGACTTAATCAAAAAAAAAAAAAAAAAAAAAAGAAAAATATTAAAAAATATATAATTGAATTTATAAAACTATATTAAGTATTTCTTAACGGAAGAAGCGAATCTATGTTTTCAAGTAAAAATATTTTAAGGTTTGTTTGAAATTTGTTCTCTGAATTTCAAAATTATAGAATTTTTATACAAAAGTGCTTGCCACCTAATAAAAGGTATTTTTTAAGATTTTTCCATCATCGAACACATTTAGGGTGTCGCTGATTTCAAATCAAATGTCCGAATTTTAAAATTCGATATAGTGGATAGTTTGCCGACTAAATTTTTTGTATTATTACGAATTCTTGTTAATTCGAAATTTTGAAAATGGATTTGAGTTCAGCGACCCATTTTTGTCTAGCTTTCGCCCCATCATTGAGTAAATAAAAATACAAAATTATGGGAAGCAACTTTATCAGACATCTTTAATTTTAAAAATCTGACGTCAGAGTCAATGTCACTGAACCCTAAAACTGTTGGAAAATATTTAAAAATCGTAAAACAATATTAGGTGGCAATCCTGTAGCAAAAATTTACGTCTCAGCTTTATTCGCTATTTTGAATTTTAAAACTGTGACATTAGATTCGAAATTAAAACCATTCTCAGAATTTGAAAAATACAAGAATTCGCAAAAGTACAAAAAATCTAGCTGGCAGCTCTATCGTCACTTACACTAAAATCTTTCTTATTCTTGAAGAGCAAGAGTGTATACAGAGAATAAGTTTTTTTTTATATATGTGAGGAAAGCAAGAGCGAGAGAGTGAGAAAGAGCAAAAGCAGTGTTGCCAAATCGTCCTATGTATATAATTTGTTACAATTTTCTTAAATTATGATATTATGATAGATTTATGACTTAAATCTGATGATGCGATATTTTGTCAAAATTATATATTTTCAGCAAATATAAATCTGACGAAAATATAAATCTGAATTACACAAAATTTATAAAAAGTAAGTAATTAAGGGTGTATTTTTTAAAAGGTATTAATTTTCCTACAGTGTCTTTGACGTTTATCAAAATTAGCGTTATGTGCGCCGAACTTATAGAGCATTTTGTTCAGTTTACGGTGCGCTTAGTCATCCATCTGAGCAGCTTATACGCCATACTATGGATCCATTTATATTTACATTTACTTAAATGGATACTATTCATTCTACACAAGCCAATACTGTGCATCCTGAAGAAGCCTTTGACTCTGCATAGGTGGATCGAGGGTCCAATTCTATCGATTTGGCGCCGTGTTCAGCATCTCGAACTGTGCCGTTCTCAAGTCATCTTATAAGTTCTAAGTAGTGCAGCAATATAAGCCTAGAAGACCATCGTTGCAGTCGTGCGTTCGGTAAATGGACTAAAAATTAATTGGAAATTGAAAAGAATTTTTACCGTCAAATCATTTTTAGGGATAAGGCTCACTTATGGTTTAATGGGTATGTTAATAAGCAAAATTGCCTTTTTTGGGGTAAAAAGAATCCCCAGGAGACATTCGAGATCTCGTTTTATACTTACCAATCAGTTATTTATTTCATCTACTGTCCAACTGCCCTCACAGATATAATACAGCAACTTTAACTAAATATCTTAAACTAGATATAACATTTCAACTAATATTTTCTTAAATATTTCTCTATTCATACTGAAGTCCACATGGCTAGCAACAGAATTACATAGTCTAAATGTTTACATTTAGAGATTACCTCATTTTGAGTAAAGTTAGTTTAATGGGGAAAAATATATAATAGCGGTATTTCGCTAAGGCCTCTTATTGACGCATACAAATAGATAAGTTCCAGCAATTCTGGACATTGGATTTTAATAAATAATTTTGAAAAATGTTTTCTTCTTTGTTCCAGAGTTTGAACTCCAAGAAGTTTGTAATGAACAATATATGAAGGCATGTCCTGATATGTGCAAAATTTACGCAGAGCAAAGCGAGAAAACCTTTTTGCACTTTATCGACTCTGTTAACATCAACTGCATATGAAGGGCTCCAAATAGCACTGGAATATTCTAAAAGGGACCTGACCGAGCTCAAAAAAATGGATTTCACTGTGTGTGGATCAGATAACTGCTTGGAGTTTCTTTTAACAAAACCTAGTTGAGAGCTTGCCCTCAAAATAACGTAGTCTCTAAGAGTTCTTAAGATTTTTAATATGAGTTTTAAGGATCAAAATAAATGCCAAGATCCTTAACAGTTGTTCGTCTTTTGGAAAAATTGTTGGCGCTGTATGAATATTGGTGTGTAATGCAAACATTTTTTCGATAAAAGGTTAAGACACCAGAGCAATTTTTAATAACTGACAACATTTTCTAGTCGTCAGCGTACATCAAAGATTGACAGAATTTAAATAGATTAGGTATACCGTTTATATTGGGTTGGCAACTAAGTAATTGCGGTTTTCACTCATAGTTGGCTTTAGTTGAATTTTTTGGTTTGCTGACGTAATCGAAATGTCAAACACATTTTGTTATTTGATAGTTGGTACTTCAACTGTCAATCAGTAAAAAAAAATTTTTTATCGGTTGTGTAGTTTTTGTTTGCCGTCTGTTGAAAAATGGAAAATCAAAACGAACATTTTCGTCATATTTTGCTATTTTATTTCCGGAAAGAAAAAAACGCATCGCAAGCTCACAGAAAGTTATGTGCTGTTTATGATGACGAAGCTTTAAAAGAACGGCAGTGTCAAAATTGGCTTGCCAAATTTCGTTCTGGTGATTTTTCACTCAAAGATGAAAAACGCTCTGGTCGCACAGTTCAAGTTGATGACGACCAAATCAAAATAATAATCGATTCGGATCGTCACAGTACAACACGTGAGATTGCAGAAAAGCTTCATGTATCACATATATGCATTGAAAATCTCTTAAAACAACTTTGCTATGTACGAAAACTCGATCATTTATTATCGAAATCATTTAACACAACGCATTAACTTCTGCGATTTGTTAAAGAAACGTAATGAAAATGGTCCATTTTTAAAACGATTGATTACTGCTGATGAAAAATTTGAAAAAAATTTTTACAACAATGTCAATCGGAAAAGATCGTGGAGCAAGCCAGGTGAACCAGCTCAAAAAACATTAAAAGCTGATTACAAAGGAATTGTCTACTTTGAACTTTTACCACCCAACCGAACGATCAATTCTCTACATTGATCAACATTGATTGTCTATATTGAACAACTAACAAAATTGAACAATGCAGTTGAAGAAAATCGGCCCGAATTGATAAATCGAAAAGGTGTCGTATTCCACCATGACAATGCAAGGCCACATCCATCTTTGGTCACTCGGCAAAAACTATTGGAGCTTGGTTGGGATGTTTTGCCACATCCACCATATAGTCCTGACCTTGCAACATCTGGTTACTTTTTATTTCGATTTTTGCAAAACTTCTTGAATGGTAAAAATTTCAATAATAATGTTTATGTTAAATCATACCTGGTTCAGTTTTTTGCTGATAAAAACCAGAAGTTTTATGAACGTGGAATTATGATGCTGCCTGAAAGATGGCAAAAGGTCATTGCTCAAAGTGGGCAATACATTACAGAATAAAGTTATTTCGTTCCATTGAAAAATCGTCTTTTATTTTCTAAAAAAAAATCCGCAATTACTTAGTTGCCAACCTGATATATAAAATAAATAAAAGTCGCCCTAAATGGCTTCCCTGGGGAGCACCTGAGGTAACATGCACCATAGAAGAGTAACTGTTTTCAATTTTTATGAATAGTTTTCTGTTTTTTTTTTTCTGTTTGTAAGGTACGAGTTCATCCATTTTAAAAAGTTAGAGTGAAAACCTAGCTTACCTAATTTGGAAACCAATAATTTGTGGCTTAAGCTATCAAAATCTTTAACAAAATCTGTGTATAACACATCAACTTGGAAGCCTTTCTCTATGGCACTCATGCAGAAATTTGAAGAAATAGCTAAATTTGTGCTAGTGGATCTATCAGCGAAAAATCAATGCTGAACAGTCGAGATATGATTCCGCACTTCAGAAAACAATTTTTCGGCAACTAGTTTATCTAACAGTTTCGGTATGACTGAAAGTTTAACAATTGGTCCATAGTTTTCAATAAAATACTTCTGTCCAGATTTAAATATTGGGGAAACATATGCTAATTTCTATTCATCTAAAAATATTCCACTCAAGAGAGACTTATTAAAAAGAATACATAGTGCAGTGCAAAGAGAATAAGCGCAAGATTATAAGAAAACTGGTGGCAATAAATCGTACCCACCACTCTTAGAACAGTCAATACATTGAAGTGCTTTAAGAACATTTTCTGGTATCTGTAAACTTCCAATATTAAACACTTCTGACACAAACGGAAATTTATTATGACCATAGGTCTGGCTGATGTTATCAAAGACTGATCCGAAATAATGTGCAAATAACTCGCAGATTTCTTTATTATTGTTGGCTTTAACGCGTCTGAATTCCATGGATTTAGGAAATCCAGAGCATTTACGTTTAGAATTATAAAAAGTCCAAAAAGACTTAGGCAGAAAGTTTGATGAAAATTCAAATTCACGTCTGAGTTGTACAAATATAGATTTATCTTCATCAGAGTTGGTTTTTTTTTTAATTTTTTATGTGCCTTATTTCTTAAATTTTAATCTGAGACAATCTGTGATTGTACCATTTCAATTTGTTTGTCCGTTTTAAAATTTTAAAATTCCTCTTTTAAAATTTTCTTAAATGCAAGATACATATTTTTTATATCTCTGGAACCAATTTCATAGCTCCAATCAATAGAGAAAAATAATCATTCAAAGACTCATAATTTGCTTTATAAAAATCATAAGAGATATTTAAATCATTCACTTCATTATTCATGAATTCATAAAAACTGAAAAACAGCATTAATGCTTTGTGATGTACTGATTCTTAGTAGTTGTGATGAGAAAAACTTATGCTCTCCTTATATGAATTTGAAATTATCCTGATAATATTTTCATATGTTATTTTATCAACGTTGTGTACACTAAAAGGTTGTTTGTAGGATCCTTCCCACTGGCTGCAAGCTTGCTATAAGACGAGCTGTTCTTAGCAGGCTTAATAATACATATATATATATATAATAAGTTGGGGATTGGATTTTCGTCCCCTATTTGACGAAGGATGCTACTGCTCGGAGCACTCATAAGTGAGCATGCTCCTTATATAAGCACCCTTTGTCACCTCCAGCATGGCCTTGTAGGTCAGTTGACCAATCTCGGCTTCGTCAATAAATGGACGTCCCAGAATGGTCAATCTTATGCTTGCCCCCGCCGGACACTGGCACAGAATGTGTGCTGCTGTTTCCGGCTCCTCTAGGCATAACCTACACGCATCGTTCTCGGTCAGAGTCATCTTCCTGAGATGGTACATGTAGGGACCGTGTCCTGTGACCAGTGCAGTAAGCCAGCTTAAAGTCTTCCGATTGTATCGGGTGACTTTTGCTGCCTCACTACTTGACCATTTCACGGCCGCCTTTGATTGCCTGCAAGTACCAGCATCTTCCCACCTTCTTCCCACCTTGTACGGTGTTCCGAGTCCGTCCATTGCTTAATAAGGCCTGCCACCATGTTGTCGCCTATGACGATACGTGGTTCTGGTCCACAGAATTCTTCTGCTGATCCTTCTCTTGCTAAAGAATGAGCCTTTTCATTCTGTTCTATGCCAGAATATCCTCGCACCCACAGAAGTGTGAGCTCACTTGTCTAAGCGCACCTATTGAGTTTGGTAAGACATTCTATGGCCAACCTAGAAGTAGTATCTGTCCGTTGCATGCACCTAATCACCGACTGATTGTCAAGGGCAATGACAATTTTCTTGCCATTTAAGCGTCCATCTATCAAGTGGTCCAGCGCATGCAGTACACCAAGCATTTCCGCCTGGTAAACAGAAACGAACTTCCCCAGCCTCAGTGCACAGGATAGGTTCAACTCTTCTGAGTAGACGCCTGACCCGGCTCTGCCATTCATCAGAGAGCCGTCTGTGAATATACTGATGTCGCTACCAGCGGTTTCTTCACAAACGGATCCATCTGTTATTAGAGTTTTATAACATTTTTCTGTTATTCTCACTCTCTGCCTTTCGTCCATAGGCATACATGTCTCCCTGACATTTCGCTGTGCCATGTCCAGGATGCGCATATGACCATGGAGGGCTGTTGCTCCATGCCACGTAGTATTTTGCAACATCCTGAGGGCTGTTAGCGCTGCCGTTTTCATTATTTCTAAATCCAACGGTAGCATACCTAACAAAACCTCCATTGCGCTTGTTGGAGTGGTGCGTATTGCCCCTGTTATTCCAACACACGCCAGCCGTTGGACTCTGTCTAGTCGCTTCTTAATAGTTTTCTGACTGACTTTTGTCCACCAGATCACCGAAGCATACGTGATGACAGGTCTAACCATCATAGTGTAGAGCCATTTCATAGCCTCTGGGCTTAGTCCCCAATTTAGACCACAAACGCGTCTACACTGAAACAGAACCCTCTTGGCCCTTTGAATCCTGTCTCCTACATGTTCGTTCCAGTTCAGTTTACTATCTAGAGTTACCCCTAGATATTTAACTTTCGTGGGCATGTTGATTTCAGCTCCAAAAAGTCTGAGTGGTTCTCTCCTCAGGGCTACCCTCTTTCTAGTAAAGAGAATATTGTCTGATTTTCCTGCGTTCACGGTGAGGCCTTGTTCTCGACACCACTCCTCTACCATTCGGAGTGCTCCCTTCATTATGTCAGAAATGGTGTGAATGAACTTACCACAGACTACCAACGCAATGTCATCTGCATACCCTAACAGGCTTACAAAACCTTTTAAATTTTTCTCCCTAATATCTTGACTTTTTTAAAAAAACGAAATAAAAGTTTTGAGTGAGGCCTTTAAAAAAGATTTTGCTTTAAATTAATTGTTTTGGTGTACAATAAATTTCAAAGTTTTTCCAGACTGGATCCCATAACTGTTTCAGTCTTTGCACTGTTGGAAAATTTTTCACTCCACAAAATCAATGCAGTTTAGCTTAATATTAATAGCTGTTGAAATAAGTGCGTTTAATTTCCCTAAGGAGTTTGTTAAATTTATTGTTGTCTTTGATTAAGCAAAATGTCCATGTACAAAACAAAAAAAAAAAAAAAAAATAACAGTATGAAGTACAATAGACTTAACATCTCATTAAATTTTAATAGCTACTTTAAAACATGCGCATATTTTGTTTTTCAGTTTTAGACTTTTAGCATACTACATGCTTTGTTGCCTATTCCGTATCTACCTCTTTTGAATTTTATGTTAAAATGGTTAACCCAAAAATTTTACATTGAATTCTGAATGAAACAAAGTTAAGAAAACAAGAATAGCTGAATATGTGTTTTTCCAGCTGCTGCACAAAAGAAACAAGATTTTTTTTTTGTTTAGATAGTTCGTTATATGTGAGATTTGAATTTGTTTTTGTTGCAAGTTATTGAATAAATTTTTTTAAAATGTTGTTAATATATTTGTCATATTTCAGAACGTCTAGGCTAGATGTTGTTATTGTTACTTGTACTGTTCATTTCCAGTTGTTTGGTCATTATTTAATAGTAGCATAAATAATCTAAGCGAACGAGGATAATTTATTCGCCCACATATGTCGTTTACTAAATATATAAAATATTGCTTGCAATAAGAACTTTAAAAATATTACTATTTGTGGCACTTTTCTGAAAGCTATTGGATTGAACGGATTTTGTAATAGTTTGGCTCATAAGCAGATAGATTGAAAAATTCTCTTGGATATTAAGTCGTTTAGTCGTTTTTAAGAGAACTGAAAATATAAACTAAACCATTCTAGCTCAAAAGTATCCCATTCTGTGTGTTTATGCTTTGGTCTGTCTGCGTGTTTGTGTCGAAATTCTGTTTATTTATTCATTTAATATTATTTGTTTTTGTTTTTTTTTTGAGCATGGAAAGATTTGCTCAAGGCAATGTCTTTCCCTTTCTCTTTCACTTCTTGTTATCCTGCAGCACACAAGCAACTCAGGTGACAAGGCTGACCAGTGTGTACTAGGCTGGTACCAGCAGGCGTAGTATTTAAGTTGAGCCTCTTTATTGTTTACCTTGGCTACACATGCTGAGTTCTACTAAATATCTTTGGTTATCGAAGCAAATATTTTGAAACAAAAACAAAGCAAAAAAAAATATATAAACAAAAAATGAGAATTAAAACAGAATAGAATAAAATAGGTCACATACACACACATACTTATTGGCATCTATAAAAGCTCTTTGTAAAGGCAAGATTTGCACTGTTTGTGTTTTTAGCCTGAGCACAATATGAGAAACAAAAAAAAAATAAAACAAAAATGCTGCGTAGAACAAGCTTTGTTTTATAGACATGAGCACAGCATGTTTGTTGTGAATAGGCGGAAAGTAGGATAGAAAAGGGGTCTCCTGTTTTGGGAATTCCTGCTGATCAAAGTATTAAGGCTGCTAGGAATTTTTTTTTTCTTATTGTTCATTTATTTCAATGTTAAAAATACAAATTTTTTTTTCTAAAATTATTTGTTTTGTTTTTGTTTTCTTAACAGAACTTTGAAATTTGTATTTATTGTGAAATCTATTGAACTCAACTCAAAGACTGCAACATAAAAAAAAAAAAAAAAAAAAGGAATAAATAAATTTTCACTGAATTCCTTTCAGCAAAATTCAATAAAATTAATGTGAAAAATGTTCTGCAGGCCCATTGAATGATTTTTTGATGGGATTTTAAAAATATAGAATATATAAAGAGCAACTTTAAGATATCATTAAGGAATAATTTTTAATTGAAATTTAAATGCTTTTGTAATATATGCTTTTAATTAAAAAAAAATGTGCTATGCTAAAAATCATACTTTTTATAAAAAAAATTTAATTAAATAGCATGTGAGTACTAAAATCCTAGTAAAATATTTGATTTTACACTTTGAATTAATTTGTGTGTGTCAATTATATAATTTTTTATTAATTTCTTATGTAAACATCACATTCTGAAAATTTTTTTAACCATTTTCAGTCCTATCATTCCGTACAGCTCTATCCGCGCTTTCCCACCCACTCACATTTCGTCATGCATATCCAAATTGAATTGAATTTTTTCAAATCATTCATTGGGATTTGAAATTTCAAATCACAAGCAATGATTTGAAAAATTGATTGCATTAATTTTTTCAAATCAGTGATTGGGACTTAAAATTTCAAATCACAATCAATGATTTGAAACAATGATTGCATTCATTGCATTGATGCATTCAAAAATTAATGATTGCATTCATTTTTTCAAATGATTGATTGGGATTTCAATGATTTTAAATCACAAATGATTGCATTCTTTTACAGCTCTGTTAAGTATGAATTTTTATATTGATATAGGATTTCTAATATTACAAATTACGCCATGATGCAATTGTGTTAGCGCATTTCACTGCCTCATTAATCTGCGCTTGAGCTTGTGTGTCATAATTAGGTACATGTTTGATTAAAAAAATATAGAGCAAAATTTTGAAAGCCATGTTAATGCGGAAAATGCTAAAATTGTTTCGTACATGAAGGCAAATATGTGTTTTTACCAGATAATTTTATAAAAGACCTTTATAAGACATGCAAAACCTGGTTACCCCAGTTCGAATTTAGGTTATTGTGATGTGTTCACCTTTACATGCTTATAAGTGTCATTGTGTCAAAAATGAAGTTTCGTTTGATTACATTTTTGTTACATATTTACTGTGTGGCAGCGGGCAGATCAAGAAAAACTGACAGCGTATTGAAGATTTTGTTGCAATGCTCGACATAATTAAAGCAACAAAAGTTACTAATAAATCGGGAAAGAGCTCTGCAAAATTCATGTCAATCTCAATAATTTTTATAAATATTTTAGATCAGTTGTTTTTGTACATTTTCAGCAATTTTTCAAGGGGTGGCAACCTGCAAGCTAAAATTTTAAGGGGTTGTTTTTTGATTTTTTTTTTTGAAAATAGCTGTATAATTTTTATTTTTGAAAATTCAAATGATTTCGTGAGTTTCGGAGTGTGGATTTTTATTTCCTCTTACTAACCTTTGCAGCAAATTATATGGCGAGTTATGATATAAAAAAAAGATATGGCATGGCAACATACAAGCCTTTCTGCTATGCAGAAAACCTTAAATTTTTCTTTTCTGGAGAGGATGATTTACAGCATGATAATTGCTCGAAGCCCAAATGTTTTTTTGCCCAAACGTGTGCTCCGCAAACTGTGAAATATATTGTGCATTCTCTTCAACGTTGATTTATAAGGTTGTCGCAAGGGAGAGAGCGAGTACCCATAATTGTCAAATCGAAGTTGACAGCTCATAGAAAATCTGCAATTGGTCTCTTTTATCATCCGTTTTTCTTTCGTAGTCATTCGTAAAATTGGCTGGTTTTGACAATTATGGGTACTGAGAAGAGAGTGCGATCAGCCCTGCGACAACCTTATAAATCAACCTTGATTCTCTTCATAACAATTCCAGATTCAAGGTTTTTCTGAATTTGAGTACTCTTAATGAAGACACTAATGTCCCCTCAGAAGGAAGAAGTCGGCGGAAGAAGATTGCGGAACACTAGACCGGATCGTTGTATATGAAGAACAAAATGTCAGACTTTCTTGGTCGCAAAGTTACATGAACTCTTAAAAAATAGTTTCTGCATACATTTTTCTTTTAATCAGAGCAAATTCCACGGAGAGTTTCGATTCTCCTGAAAGTTTTTTTTTCGAAAAAAAAAATCATGTTTTCTGGATGTAACTTTCTTTTTAACCGACATATCCACAGCTTCTCCAGAAGTATTGATGAGAGAGCCATAGTCTTATTAGAGGCTTTTCTACCGATAGTACAGTGACCTATGAGGATCCCCAATAATAATATATATATATTATATATACATTTTACACCTTGCGCACGTCAGCTATTGTTGTGATGTCAGCTGTGTTAGTCAAACTCAAAGAGAACACAAGCAAAACAATTAGTAGCGAAAAAAAATGGATTGAGAATGGATTGAAAAATGGATAGATGCGCAATTAATTTAATTTTTGCTCACTTGAAGGAGCAATCCTTTATATACTATTATTGGAGGAACCCTGCCAGGATACTAGTTTCATTATTATTCATTGATAATAAAGATTAAGACCATTTCCACAAAGCTTAGATCAAAAATAGCGAAAGATAGCACAGTCGTGTGTCTCTAGATAGGCTAGTGTCTGTACTCTTGAGAGAGTTTTGAGGTAGTTTTTCTACTCTGTGTCTTTCCACCATACAATCGCATCATAGGATAGTACGGGTCTTAGGAAAGCCGTATCAATCCATGGATGACATTCAGACTCATTCCTCATCTTGCACCAAAGGTTTATTTTTCTTGTTTTGAAGAAACCTACAGGCATTTGTTTTTGAGATAGAGGGTGTCTAACATTTTTTGTGTTTTAAAAGCAATTCATAACTTTTTTATATTGACTTAAAGCAATGTCACTGTGCTTACTTAACCAAACTTTTATTAGGAAAGCTATGACTTAAAGAGTATATTTATTGTTCCGCTTGGTTGTTGCCTTTAAAAATATAAAATATAAAGCTAAAAGTACACGATTTACTTAAACAATGAAAAGTTGTCTTTAGAGAACTACACCGAAAAAATCGACATGTTTTAAAATTGATCAAAATGTTATAATTTTCAAATTGTATTTTTTTATATAAAATTTTTTAATATTTTAAATATTCAAATAAAAAATGATAACATTATGTTGTTATTTTGACGAAAGTTGTGGTTTGGAATTTATTGCTTAAAACAAATTTCGTCAAAACAACATAATGTTATCAATTTATATGGAAATATTAAAAAAATTCAAAATTTTATATAAAAAAATACAATTTGAAAATGATAACATTGTGATAAATTTAAAAACATATAGATTTTTTCGGTATTTGAAAACTTTAAATTCAAGTACTGCATATTTTTTGAGCTGAATAGTTTATGGTTTTACTTGGATGATAAAAAACTAAAATACGCGTGCAAACATACAATACGAGTAACATTTTTATGTGTTATATATTCACACAGAAGAAAATTGTTCCATCTTGTATCTATGTGTGCGCAACACTAACAAACTGGCACAAAGATCAACCTAGAAAGTAAACATCCATAAGATTGATGTCATCATAATTGATATATTTATAATGTGGCAACACTACGCTGCTGTTGTTACACACGCATTTCGCTCAGCAACAAAAGAAATGCATCAACAACAACAACAACGATAACAAGAACATCAACGACAACAAAAACAGCAGTGACAGAGTAATAGTAGCAGCAGAAGCAAAAGCAATAGTAGAGGCAGCTCTATCCGGCCTGCAGCAAAAAGCTAAACATACGCATTCCCAGACACACAAACATTTTGTTGACTTGCTGCTTCATTTGTTTATCGCTTGGTTGCTTGTAATTTAAGCGCATTCTGACAGCTGCGAGCAACGTCGAAACCGCTATAAATGTCATTCTTGTGCTTGTACTTGACTTTTTGTTGTTGTTGGTGTTGCGCCATCAAGGCGCCACTTCCTGCTTCCAGACCCACAATAGTCACCACAATGACAGCAGCGTGACAGCAAAAACCTTCGCTTTAATGCTAAAATCTAGCAGCTTGTCTCTGTTGTCAATGAGTTTTGATGGAATTTTCGTGGTTTGCTTGAAGTAGCTGTCATTTGGCTTATTGCTTAGCTACTAATAGAATTGCTTCAATAAAGCAAAGTAATTTCAAATTCAAGATATTTTACTACGATAATATGAAATAATCAAGTTTATATACAAGCTAGGAAATGTTGAAATAAATTTTAATTTAAATTTTAATATTTAATATTTCGTCAGTATTAAGGCAGAATCAAGTAATCCGCAGCAAGTATAAGTTTCAGAAAAAAAAAAAATTTCCCAAGAGTTTGCTTATGTAAAATAGTCATGTTGTCAGATTTCTTGTTTTGTTGAAAAGGGTTACCAACAGATTATAAAACAAAATAATTTTGTAGATATTATAATATGACATGATGATAAACAAGGAAAACTTTCAACTTGTGCTCAGCTTGGTTTAAAATAAAGGGGTTTTTTTTTTAATCCAGTACTGAACACGATTTTGAATAACACACATAAAATTTTATAGACAAAATTTTCGACCAATTTTTCAAGCATTTGTGGCCGTATGTCTTCAATAACATGACAAATGTTGGCTTCCAATGCGTCAATTGTTATTGGTTTGCAGACGTTGGCTAGCGACTTAATGTATTCCCAAAGAAAATAATCTAGAGACGTCAAATCACCAGATTTTGGAGGTTAATTTACAGGTCCATTGCGCGAAATTATGCGTTTTTCGAATGTTTCCTTCAATAAGTTGATTTTCTCGTTTGCTGTTGAAACCACATTTTGTTCTTGCTGGAACCACATCCTCCCACATTTATGCCATTTATTCGGGAAACAAAAAAGACATTAATTATGACTCTATAGGGAATACCGTTGACGGTAACACCCTGATTAGCCTCATTTAAAAAGAAAACCACACCACCTCACTGACCTCACTGAAATGTGAATTTTTGGGCATTTCAAAGGCGTTTCAATACACTCATGAGGATTGTCTTCGCTCCACACGCGACAATTTTGCTTATTACCATTCCCGCTGAACCAAAAGTGAGCATCATTACAAAACAAAATTTTTCCATCAAACAGCCGAGCCAATGCCAGTAGATTTTGGGTCATTCACTGAAACTTCGATGCAAATGACGAACATATGGTTTCAGTTCTTGCATGAGCAAAATCTTTTCACTCTTCAAAATATCTTTTCGTGAAATTGTGCACAAAGTGGACAGGCAAAAACCAAATATGAACTACGTATAATCGATAAATTTGTATCTTCTTCAATACTCTCCTGAACGGATGCAATATTCTCTTAAGTGCGCATTCTTCCTATGCGACTCAGTGCCACTGCACCTTGCAAAGAAAATTTTTTGCGAACACTGTTAAGAAACAATACGGTGAAAAAAGTCGGTGAAAGATACGGCGAAAGAAGAAGGAAGGATCATTCAAAATATGTTGTTGATTCCCAGCGAAAGAAAGATGAACTCTCTGTGAGAGCGGGAATGAACTTTCAACACTTCCTCGCATCAATCAAAATTTTGATGGAGCTCAAGACCTGCATCAATCAATCACAGGGTTGCATAATCATTTTTTCTGGTACTTACAACAACACTTTGGGTCGGCATCGGCAATTCAATAAAAAAATCGCGTGTGCGCAGCTGTGTAGGTGTTTACACATCAGTCAAATGATTGAAGTATATCGCGATTTTGTGCTCTCTTTAACTCTCTCTGAAAATTTTAATTGACGCTTGCTCACACACGATTTTTTGATTGAAGCTCCGACGCAGGCATTTGCTACTTTTCTGCTACCTACTATTGTGTAAACTCATATCGTGCTGTGTGCATCTTTTATTAAGTTGTTTTGTGTGCATAAAAATTTTACAAAATGGATAACAATAGCGGAAATATAATTGATCTTTTAGGATTAAAACTGATCACATTAGGAAATCAATACGCCAGAAATTATACCTATTTGAACGACCATCGCATGCAAGTCATAAAAAAAACAATAGAATTAATGAAATTATGGCAGGAACTGAAGAAACTACACAACTTTTTCTCTTCAAAAACTACCTTTGTTTCCAGTTAACTACTTTTCTTGATATAATTGCCTACTAAAAAGCAGACGAGCAAAATAATGCAGGTCTGGAGCTCAATCAAAATTTTGACTGAAGAGAGAAGATTTTGGAGTTCATTTTCGCTCTGAGATAAAGTTCATTTGTTTTTACATAGGAAAGTAACAACAAATTTTGATTGATTCAATCATTTGACTGACGTATGAAACCCGCCTGATTTGATTATTCAATCAAATATCTCGAAGAGAGTAAAAGAGAACCAAAAAATGCGATATTCTTCATTCAATTTGAATGACGTATTTATAAGCTATGCCAAAGAGACCCAACCAGGTATCAGGTGGTTGATTATGTCGGGTGTAATATGGTGCTCTATATGTTTTGCGCACAGTATAATGCATTATAAATAGGAAATATCCAAATAAATAATAAATTCAATCATTATATAGCCCATGAACTATTCAGTTAAGGAGGAAACCTAAGCAACATTTTGGAAAACCCGAAAAAAATGTTCGCTTTAAAGATCCGCCGAAAGTGTCTTATGCTTAAATTTTCCATTCTGCAGGCATTGCATATTAAAGGTATACGAGTATGATAATATTATACGAATTTTTAGTACATACTTAAAACTTTAAACGCGTTTTTATCGAAACCACTTTTTTTGAGACGACCAGACACATAACTCAAGCAAATCTTCACTGATCGATTTGAAATTTTGACAGTATATCCAAAATACTTTTATCTATCAACACATGTAGGATTTGTATACCCCAACGCGTACTGCATAAGGGGTACATTAACTTTGTCATTCCGTTTGTAACGCCAAGAAGGAGGCGTGGCAGGCATAGACAAATATATATATTTTTGATCAGCATCATCTTCTGAGTCGATTTCCGTGTGTCTGTCTGTCGACACGATTACAGCCGCAATTTTAAAGCTATCGCGATGAAATTCAAAATATAAGTTTATTTTTAAAAAAAGAAGATCTAGTTCGAAAATGGGCCAAATCGGATAAAAACCATGCCTAACTCTCATACAAAGTGACTTTATATCAACGGTAGAATGTCTTTAAAATCCACAAAAACTAAAGAAATGCCTTGAAATTTGGCAGGTCAGCTTTACTCTTTAGTCGTAATTTTGGCTATAAATTTGGAAAAATCGGATGAAAACCACGCCTACCTCCGATACAAAGTGGCTTTATTTTAAAAAGAAAATCTTTTAAAAATCCACAAAAATTAAAGAAATGTCTTGAAATTTTGCTTCGATATATAACATAGACCACCACTATAAAATTTGGCAAAATCGAATGAAAACCACGCCTACCTCCCATACAAATTGGCTTTATTTTAAACGTTAAATCTCTTAAAAATCCTCAAAAATTATTGAAATGCCTTGAAATTTTGCACTTTAGCTTTGATATATAATATGAAACATCTCTATGATACATAGCAAAATCGGATCAAAACCACGCCTACCTACCATACAAAGTGACGTTATCAAAAAAGGACAACTTTCGTTAATATATAAAGCTGAATGTCATCGCGTATGTCATGGCTACAGACTTCGAATATACTTCAATATGGCCGCGGGGTGGTATTTAGCTTCGGTACCTTGCCGAAGCTCCATCCTTACTAGTTTTTTTCTTTATATTGCTTACTTTTTGTTTTATCAACAATCTTGCGACTATTTTTTGTGGAAGTTGTAACTGTTTTGTTCGATCACGCACCATTTCGCGAAAATACAACATATCGAAAAAATCCTACTTGTGTCTGCTAGCGTCTCAGAACTTCGGTAGCTTTGCACACACGACTTGTACGTGAAAGTCCAGTGGCTCCGTGAGGCTCCCGTGTGCATCACTGATACAAACTGACCAAATTTTTCTTTTTGTTTCAGATCAAAAATTTAGGACGTTAGGTGTCCGGCCATGGATCCCTTCAAAAAAATATGTGCCTTCAAACAAATGCTGCACTGAAGCCATTTTATATTGAAATTTAAAAAAAAAATACTATTTGTATATCAATACTTAGAGCAATGACTCCAGTTGTAGACATGCTCCGGATGTGGACACCCCAAACTATTTATTGACAATTGACAGATGCGGCGAAACTGATAAATGTCAGACTTGTAGCAAACTACTAGCACATGGTTTCTATATATATAGAGTAAGCACGCATATGGTTTCTTCTTGCGAGCAAACAAAAAAAATCGTGAAAACTTTGAAGCGTTTCTAATATTTTTCATTTGCCAAGTGCGATAAGTCGAAACAAAACATCGGAAAGAGGTGAATATTAGGTGAGTGATGTGATATCAAGATCTAGTGAAACGTTTGTGTTGTGTTAATTTGCTCGACAAAACAAAAATGATTACCATTTCTAGTTGTGGTCACCCTCATATACCCGGTTGAGGACACCCTTGTTTTTTGCGTTTAAAACGTGTGTAAGACCAGAAAACTATCAAATATCGTTGTTTATGTTAACGAAACAAAATGAAACAGTGTTTTTATGAATTTTTGTATATTATATATGACGAAAAAACTGGCCGATTCAACAGAAATAAATTCGAATGCGCTGGTCGATGCCATTAAGCGCTGATGTAAGTACAAGCAGTCCATCCAGTTTAATCCGGTATTTGAAGAAAGTCGAAGGAAATTTTGATGACCTTTCTTCCTTTGAAGTTAGTGCTTTGTTGAAATTTTGTATTCGAGGAAATTTGCCGAAGAAGCGCTCGAATCGCAGTCGAAAACCAATGCAAACCAGTGTGCTTACTTTTCCGGAAAGTGTTGTGGTTTTACGTGAGAAAGCGGATAAGGCAGCTGAGCGCAAAGCCAAGCGAGCTTCAGTGTTCCCCAAAAAAAAGACCTCCCAGAAGATGACTTCTGTTTGACTTCTGTTTGATTTGTTTGTCATTCTTGTCAAAAGAAATTGCGCCGCAAACTCCATCCGTTGCAGTGGTTGTGATCTTCCTAGCTATTCCACGTGCAAGCATTGCATTTCCGATTCGGATGAATAATTTTTTTTCATTTTGCCATTGAAGGCCAATTTTTTCCATTTTGCCACTGAAGGCCATTCTTTCTAAAATAAATATGTACCTACCTATTCTTTTTTTTTTACTTTATAAATGCATTTTACACTATATTTTTAAGATTTTAAGCGATTTAACAAGGGTGTCCACAACCGGGTACAAAAATTTGTTTGGCTTAAAATGACCCCTTCACAAAATTGATGATAAAATTTTCCTGATCGACTGAATCTATACAGTTACTTCAGGAAAAAGTTAGCTGATGTGCCTAGCTACCCATTGGTGTACGAACTACTGCATAATATTGACCTGAAAAAAAGTTATGAGCGAAAAACGCAATTGTGTCCACAACCGGAGACACTCCCCTATATTATAAAACGTACTTTACAGATTTTTAATTAACCTTTTTATAGAGCCAAAAAAAAATTCTTGAAAAAACGCCTATTTTTCGTGAGTTACTTAGGTTTTCCCCCTTAAGCAAAGTACAGAGTCGAGCGTGAGAGTGGTATATATACATGTGTGATATATGAGCAGAGCTGCCAGATGGCGGGATTTCCCCCTTTTTTCGGGATTTTTCGATCAAAACGGGATGATGACGGGGAAAACAGTGATCAAAACTGGGAAAATTAAGAGCTAGTTATAATCGAATTTTTAAATTTTTTAAAACATCTTCTCGAACCATAATATATTTTACTTATTCTTTATTCATTTAAGTAGATTTGACTTCTTAGATGATAAGGAACGTTTTAAATTTTTAATTTTATGCATGTAGATCCGATTTGTTTGAAAAAATAAATTACCATTGGTTAAAGCAGTCCAACTCTTCTCACAAGTAATTGCTCAATCGTAATCTTAACGATCCTAATATGGAATAAATATTATCCAGGTATATTTTTGGTTTTACGAATCTACAACTAGAAAAAGTCCAGGAATTTCACGTAAGTGCTTAAAATACTTTGATTCTGAAGCTAAGTTCAGTAAAAATAATTTCGATTTTTTTCCTTTGCCTTTCACTCATAGCCACTAAAAGTAACAATGGACTACTTCAGTTAAAAAAGCTACAAAATTGTTACTAATCGGAGAGATGGCGAAAAATAACACAATTTTTTCCAACACTGTTCAATTGAATTTTCATTAAAATTTTTTATAACTACAACTAACTACAAAGTTAGGTTCTCTCAGATATTTAAATAATTAGGTCTTTCACAACTTGAAATACGCCATTGTAACGTCGTATTGCTTATTTGCTTATAACACCCTGTTGACGTTTTCCATACAAAAGTAGAATACGACATAAAAACTCAGATACCACTATGTTGCCTATGTTTTTTTTTTTTAAGTCGTATCCTTAAAACATTTCTGAATGACATATACAACAGGGAAATATAACAGGGTGCTCACAAATGAATAACAATTTTGTGCTATTTGAATATAATAAGCTGATATACGACATCAAAAACCTTCATATATTTTTTTTTAGTATAGTAAAATTAAGTCGGTCAAATTATTTTATTAACAGACCTATTCTTGAAAATTTACAATAGCAAACCAGTATTTTTCATATTTCTATGTGTATGTCGTCAGTTTTTGATTTCATAACAAAATTTGAAGCTCAAAAAACAAAATTTGTCAACGAAAACAAACACATAGTTTACTATTCTAAACTTTCAAGAATAGGCCTGTAAGCCAGTTTCCACTAGGTCAGTTTTCAATTAAAAATTATGGCATTTTGTGTCAGTTTTTGCCCAAAAATTGCTTTTGTTTCTTTGCAGGTGAAATTTATAAAATATTTTCAAATTTGTTGATGAAAAAAGCACACCTGCCAAACGATGACATTTCAGAAATGACATCAAAAGTGAAAACAGTACAACAATAAATTGACATATAAATTTAAAGTCAGTCTTTGCCATTCGATTTTATGTCAGTTTTTGGGTTGTAATGAAAACGTATTTGAAGTCATATGATCAAGATGACTTCTGACATCAGTGATTCTTGTCATTGAAATTGACCTGGTGGAAGCTAGGCTTTAGAAAAGCTATTTTTATCAAGAACTTTTGTGAACAAATTAAAAAACGGGGAGAAAAAAGAGGAAACTAAAAGTTTAAAATCGGGGAAAAAATTGTTTTGTTTGCAAAAAAGAGGAATTTTTCATCGACATCTGGTAGTACTCTATATGAGTAATATTTTTGTGTACATTAGACTGACAACTTTTTTGAAGTAACAAATTTAGGTGAATGTCAACCAACTCAAATATGTCATAAGAACACAAAAGTATTTAGTGAAAGTTTGAAGCCGACTTAACGAACTTATATCTCATTGGAATGATATTTCTGAAACGGGGCTTAATCTTATGACGAATTTTAACAATATTTTGGTAAATAGAAAAGAAAAAAAACAATATAATCCTCAAAAAGTGGAATATCCTCGCCTTCCTTTAAAAATAAAATAAGATACAAGCTCATTATTATATTGCAACGGTGATTCGCGTTACCAAAAGCATAACATCACTTCAGCTGCCCTTATGTTATTTCTTCAGCTCCGGCTGGTCGAGTCCCTCGAGCTTCAGAAAATATTTGACCTTGGATTCTGATTTACTCAAAATACTGACTTGATGGAGAGTTTCAGTGGCATATTCGTGATTAGGATTAAATTAATTAAAAACCTTTACCGGTATTCGTACTCACATTTTGACTGCCGCACTGTGTAATGAACTTATTACACAACTCTTGATTACCAAATTATGGCAATGTGTGTATTCATACAATTAGACCTCATGACGGATGCATCAATCCGTAACATAGTCCCAGAGAGGAAGCAAGTAGCATTGCGTTCCAAATGACATCGATTCGAACATAAATTTCGATCATTTGTCAAATGAAAAGATGGCCACATGACCACAACATGTCACAAGGACTGCAAGCTCAAAATGCCAGGGATTGTAGCTGCATGACAGCACCGCCTGGTACGCACAACATGCGAACGTGCTTTTTCTAGTCACAAAGCCTAAAAGTATGCTACGCTTTGTGCAGTGCTACAATAGTTGGCAATTTTCCATTGTTTCGATATATTTTGCTGCAGGTGCAGTTCACTCAAAATGCCTCAATTGATATGATAGGGGCACAGAAAGGGTCGAGGGTCACAATGGCAGGTCAATCGGTCGCTCAACGACAGCCAATAAATAGTCATCAGCTTTAAGAAGACGAAGCAGAAGTAGATGAAGGGCAGAAGAACAACAACTTCGAAATTGTCAAAGTCATCAGTGATGAGCCATGCTGCCGCACAATATCACGATAGCTTGCATTGAACTTGCATTGTATTGAAGAAAGTGCAGGGACTTCACTGACAACAACAACAATAAAAGCAACAACAGAAAGAAACAAAACAATTGTTTTTTTTTTTTGTTTTTTGAACATCAAGAAACAAAAGTTACATATAATTGCACCTTGGAGATATTTTGGCTAAGTTGTATTTAAAACATTATAACCTTGAGATACACCATTCCAACCACTCATGTTTTGCTCACAATTTCATAAAAATATTTTTTTGAAAAAAAAATGCTGCGTACATTTTGAAAACCGCCTGCAGCGGAAATACCTAAAATAACTGCAATAGCAACAACAACACTAGGTCGTAGCAGTTGCTGCATAAAACCACTTAACCGATATTTTCAAAATTGAACTGCACTGCTATGGCGGCATTTGGCTTACTTTTTGGCGTTTTGAGTTAACTTTTTGCTTCGAGTCAAAATGAAAATTTATGCTTATTATTGAACGTGCTCTGCACGCGTGTGTATGTGTGTGTTTTTGTGTCTGTGTGTGTGTGTGTGTGTGTGTGTGTGTGGCATAACATGCGTGCTCTTTGGAATATGACAGCCATATTTTTTCCGCCTCTATTTTTGTTATTCTGTATCTGCTACCATTGTTGCCACAAACTAATTACGTTGAGTAGATTGCGTGTTTTTACTCATGACCACAAATGCACAAAATATCTTAAAATAGCTCAAATATAGCCACGAAAAAGATACTAATTTTTTTTTTGCTAATTATTAAAGTTTTTGCTATTTTTTTTTTCTTCTTCTTCCTTTATAGCACTTAATTAACTTTCTTGGCTCATTTGCAGCCAGCTGCATTGCATTTGAGCGTCTTAAATAATTTTCTTGCTGCACAAATGTATTTTTAGTTTACGCATTTTTGTTTTCTTGCTGCATAAAATGTGAAAACTTCAATTATTAACTTTTTTTGATTTAATGCTGTTTTTTGAAACTTTTTAAGACAATCTACATAACATTAGATAACATTTACATAACATTATTACATAACATCAGAATTAACTCACTTAAAAAAAAATTAATTTTTTCATAATTAACGCGAACATGAGCTTCCTAGTTTTTAAATGTTAAAAAATTAATAAAGAAAATTTTATTATAAAAAGTTTAAAATTTCAAAAAAACAAAATAAGGTAACTTTTAGAATTCTCTTAAATCCAATATAAATGAAAATGAAACAATTTCGAAAATGCGCTCCTTATGATATCGACTAAATACTGTTAAAAACTACAACAAAAAAAAATGACAATGAAATTCATTTCTACAAAATGGATGCCATCATGTGTGGCTTTAAAAGACCTTTCGTTTGATACCAAATTTGTATATATTTTTATGGAAAATAGTGGAATTGTGGCAAAAAAAAAATTAAATATTCGCTGATTTTAAAACGTCATTTTGAAACCGTAAACAATCGATTCAGCACATATAAAAAATACGTCGACCTTAGATTTTTGTCCTGTAACATATATACAAAAATTATTAATATCGGTAAGTGACACCTGGGGACCTTTCCTTGTTAGAATATTTTTAACGAAGTACATGCAATAACAATACGGTTGAGCTACTATAGCTTTTCCGCACTTTCTCAGCATTAAGGGGTAACACCACTCTAGAGGTTTCAAAAGATCAAAAAATGTTTTCTTGTTTTAAATGATAGCTTAGGATCTGTGGAATGAGAAAATATTTATTTCATAGTTGGCAGAAAGTTCTAAGCTAGTCATTTCCGCAGGTAAGTCTACACCTGCGCGTGCCCTATCGAGCGAGCTTCTGCAGCTTTATTCAAATTTTCTTAATAAACATATGCTGCAGGTGCATAAAATATGGTGCAGGATTCGCCAATTAAAGGTATGTACACAAAATCAATAAGAAGATCAACGGGCGTGCAAGCGACCCGAGGAGGCAGTACAACTTTATACGTTCAAACGCGATTTGCTCGAAATCTTTTTTTTTAAACTGGGCGAAAGCATAAATCCCATATAAGTCATGAATTTTTTTTTTTTGTTCTCTTCAATACAACTTTCTTCACATAACTACGTAGGATTTTTATGTTAGTCTTAATAGTATACATATGTTTTATTAACAACTATACATAAACTTTTTCAACTTAAAAATTAAGTTTTATTTCAATCGCGTGCGATTTCTATAATAATCAATATGTTTCAATTCTGCTACTTACTTATAAAGTTTATGTTTTACACATATAAAAAACGTTCTTTTATGTTCCAGGTCAATTACGAGCTGTTCATCGCTATCGACCGCTTGCCTATGCAACTTCAGTCCTTCATCACGTGGACATAAATAGCGCCTTCATTTTTTTATAGAAAAATTATTAAAAAAATTTGCAATGTACTTAAACATGTGTACAATAAAACAATAGTGGCATTAAATGAACGACGTATTTGTGATGTAAACTTCAAGTAAACTTCAGGTAAGTTCATACAACTTACCACACATACGCTATTTACACAACAAATACGGCGTTAATTGAATACCACTAATGTAATTGGTTTTTATGAAATATTTTCAGTTTTGTTAAAAAAAAAACAGAATAAAACAGGCCATATTTTTCCTATTCCTAGAGTGGTGTCAGCGCTTAACCCATTTGAATTCAAGACCCAGAAATTATTGGAAAATATAAGTGTCCGACCGAACAATCGGCTTCGGTATTCGGTATAAACGGAATATTTCTGCCGAATGTTTCTGCTTTGTATTTTTCACCTGCTTTTGCTATCATAAAATAATAGCATAAAAGCCCTTCCAACGACGAGTTTGCAGCATTAACGCTAAACTGTAATTATTTTTTGCCATTATTACAGTGCTTTTACAATATACTGTTCTGAAAAATGTTCAGCCTGAAAGCATGCATATACATAAGTCACTGATAAGTATCAAATGAATTTTCCGTGCATACTGTCAGGCTGATCGCAAAGAGAATTACAGTTTGAGCTATATCGGTTCCAGAGCTGTTTGCTTGCCTTTTATATATTAGGATGTTTTGCTCAAACCACGGGTATATTGCGACCAGAACTGGGCATTTTGCTTTACTTTACTTTACTTTACTTTACTTTACTTTACTTTACTTTACTTTACTTTACTTTACTTTACTTTACTTTACTTTACTTTACTTTACTTTACTTTACTTTACTTTACTTTACTTTACTTTACTTTACTTTACTTTACTTTACTTTACTTTACTTTACTTTACTTTACTTTACTTTACTTTACTTTACTTTACTTTACTTTACTTTACTTTACTTTACTTTACTTTACTTTACTTTACTTTACTTTACTTTACTTTACTTTACTTTACTTTACTTTACTTTACTTTACTTTACTTTACTTTACTTTACTTTACTTTACTTTACTTTACTTTACTTTACTTTACTTTACTTTACTTTACTTTACTTTACTTTACTTTACTTTACTTTACTTTACTTTACTTTACTTTACTTTACTTTACTTTACTTTACTTTACTTTACTTTACTTTACTTTACTTTACTTTACTTTACTTTACTTTACTTTACTTTACTTTACTTTACTTTACTTTACTTTACTTTACTTTACTTTACTTTACTTTACTTTACTTTACTTTACTTTACTTTACTTTACTTTACTTTACTTTACTTTACTTTACTTTACTTTACTTTACTTTACTTTACTTTACTTTACTTTACTTTACTTTACTTTACTTTACTTTACTTTACTTTACTTTACTTTACTTTACTTTACTTTACTTTACTTTACTTTACTTTACTTTACTTTACTTTACTTTACTTTACTTTACTTTTTACTTTACAATTACTAACGAAATCGGATTCCGAAATCGGAAAGTGAAATGTGAAATGTTTGTTACGATTTCGTTAACAGCATAAGAAATAATTACGAATAAGTCGGAATTTCGACAAAGTCGTCAACTATGGTTTGCTGGGAAAAGACTAATTTTTTCATTTTGTCTTACTATTAACTCTTATTAACTTCTAAAAATTTAATTTTTGGCAATTTCAAAAACACATTTTGTTAAAACCGCTCCCAAAAACGCATAACTCCTTTAAATTTTAGACTTTGATATTTGATAACACTTCTATAAATTTTGTCCGATTTAATACAAAAATTTTTCAGAAATTCTTTTTAAGATTTAATTAACTTTACACACAAGAGAGCCAGAATGGGTAACTCTTTTATTTTTCCATACAATTTGATACGGCTGAACCAACATCTCATTTAACCCGATACTACGAATTTAACTAAACTCATTTATGAGGTATGGTAACATTCACTAAACCAATTTATGAGTTTTGGTAACATATAAAACTAAGTTTTTAAAATTGACTTTTATTATTTTAATCTATTAATAAATTTTTAGTTTCTGAAATTCTGAAATCGTAGCATTTTAAAGCATTTTAAGGCATATCGGATCATCTAATTTAAATCGAAAATCGCAACAAATTCAATATATCGGACCATTTGGCAAGACTGGTCACGTTTTTGGCTTTCATTTAAAATAAGTAGTAATTTCAAGCCCGTCAATTGCTGATCATCCGCAACCCTCTTCTGAATCACAGCCAACACATATTTTCAAAATGAGATACTGTACAATAGATGCCATTCATATTGGCCTGAACCCTAAAGCTTCATTCATTATATTCTGATAGTAAAACAAATGTTTTTATAGGTACCAAATATCGCTATTACACACTTATTTTATATCTTAATGAGATTTTAAAAACTTGTTACTGCCCTCAGTTATTGAAACAGAAAACACCAAAAATGTCTAACTAAGCAAATAAATTTTTTTCTCACATTAATTTATTTTTAAAAAAATAAGACAACATTTTATTGAGTTATCGGGATCAATGTTCTTTAATGTCTTCGTAAGCCAGAAAATGCAAAATATCAGGTGTAAGCGAAGTTTTAAGCAATGGAAAAGTAAGCGCAGTCACTTTTGTAAGCTTCAAAGTGATATACAGTCGAACTTCTCTATAACGAACTTCTTCCGCCATGAATTCCTCTCTATTACAAATTCATTTCTAGCCAAATTCTTTTATTCTTATTTTGTTTCTGTATAATGAATTTTTTATATGACGAACAAATTTTCTGGTTCCATCCGGATTCGCTATATGGCAGTTCGACTGTATAAATGTTTGTGTATGTGTCTAAAACCAGCTTCTAATTAACTCAAACTCCATATTACACATTCAATTCTAGCCACACTTGACTCAACATTAATTCCAGACAAGTCTTTTACTGTATCGTACTACAGGCTGAAGTGCCACAAAAACGATGACACTACAAAAAATTAAAAAAAAAAAAAAAATACGAAACAGTACAACTTTTGACAACTCTTCGTTTAGTGGCCACAAAGAGCATTTCTAGTGCCTGAGGGCGCAGCTATTTGTATATGGTTTCGAATTCGAAGTAAGAGCTAGAAGCGTCAAATCGGACAAAAGTATAGCAAATAGAAGTGCTCTGAATTGTGTGTCAAATTCGCAACGACAAAAGCAGTGTATTCACGATTTCGCTGCCTTTGTTGTAACAAGCAAAACAGACGTGTTGATGAGCAAAAAACCGAAGAGTGGCAACACTGACACAACTACAAATACATGCAATTGCAAAAAAAAAGAATTCAATTTGCTTCCATCCAATATTGTTGATGTTGACCCGCCAATGGATTCCCAATGTGTGTTGCTGGAAATTTTTAAATTGGTGCGCGTAACGCGTTGGTGTTGTAGTTTCCTGTACGAATGTTTAAATTAACAGGAAGGTGAACAAAAAAAAAAAAAAACAAAAACACTTTTGCCAAAATTAACGCACAAAACATTTTGTTGTAATTGAGTGCGTTACGTTAAATGGAAAAACATAACACATTGTATGTTCGAACACACGATATGCAATACATTGTAACGCAATGTTAAATGTAAGTGTACATAAATATGTGTTAGAGTCTGTGTGTGTGTGTGTTGTAATGTGAATGTATGAGTGTAATAGTTTATATTCGCGCCTATCCCGGCCACACAAGTGCTACGACGGAAGTACTTACCATTGAGAACATGAACCCGCACACTAGCGACATCTGCATTCGATGGCGCACACGAATACTTTCCGGAATCGGCCAAATCTGCATTTTGAATGAGCAGAAATGATGTTGTCACATCGCCCTTTTCGGTAATTACGGAAACGCCGCCTCTCGACGAATCATAATTAATGACCTGCAAAGAGAACACGTACAAAAGAACACAATGAGTTGAGAACTTTTCTGATGTAGTTGGTAATGAAAGAAAAAAAAACCAAATATATATGCTTTATTTTACGTCACATTTGCACTCAATACATGTGAGATAACAACGAGTTATTTCAGCTCTAAAGAGTTTGTAGAATAGTTCTAATAAACAGGCATTAAAAATTATTAAAGCTGTTATGGACGGATTGATAAAGGTAATGGGCAATTTAATAAATTTACTATTTATATATATTTATATTTTAACTACAAATTAGGGCTGATCTTTTCGATACAAGTGCATTTTTCGAAATATCGAAATTGTTTTAGTACAATTTTGTTGGTGATGCGACACTGTCAATAAATAGGCTAAAACTCAAAACTTGCAAAATAAAAAATTAGGATTTGATTTTAAGAACAACAAGTTGTAATTAAAAAAATCACTAGTTTTTGATAATGTTTTTAATAATATAATTAATAAAAAGTTTTCAGCATAAAGAATCAGAAATAAGCTGTAGAAATTTAATATATTGTTAACAATTTTTTTTCCAAATTTAATATCTTTTCATTGGCACTTTTCATACACATTGACATTTTTTTTACCTTTGATAATGTTGAATAATTAAATACAACTGAATTATCGAATTGAGCTATACAGAAGGTATAGAATAATTTTATTTAGTAATATTTCAATTGATTACATTTTATGACGTCATTAAACTGACAGTGAAAACAAGGCTTAAAATAAGAAGGTAAAGAGGTGAAAATTATAAAAAAATATATATGAGTTTATTATTCAATCTGAAAATGCCTATTGAAACTATTTTTAAGTTTTTGTAGGGACCAATGCTAAATTCCTGTTGATTTTGTTAGTTACGGCTTTATTGGTCTTTTTGTTGAAAATGGAAACAAACAAGAAAATTTATTCCATTCTATTCCCGACGTTTCGGTAGTGACTTGCTACCTTCCTCAGGGGGTGAATTTATTGAATCTTTAAAATGTGATCAAATAATTATAAAATATTTCTTCTTTACATCTGACTTACAACTATTTCTCAGCTTTCCATACTTTTTGCGATATTGCAGTGGCCCGACTTCACAAACATTTAAATGTATAATTATCTTTAAAAAAAAATCTGTACATGAAGTATTTTTTTTAAAATTCCTTTTGCGATAAACATTGTGGAGGACGCTGAGTCCGAAAAGCGCATTTTTAAAATTTTTGTCTGTCTGTTTGTCTGCCTGTCTGTCTGTTAAAGCATCAAGCGAAATCCACTGGATGGATTTAAATGAAACTTGACATCCAGGTTCCTAATATCCTCGGTCAAAACATAAGCTACTATTTATCCAGAAAAAAAGGTTGGACCCGATAGGAGGCGCTGCGATCAGGTTTCAGGCATTCGTGTTTTTAGCTTATCTCCGAAACCATTCATCCGAGTTGCATGAAAATTTGTATGTAGAGATTCTCAAACACGCTGAGTTTTTTTTTGACTTATCTACTCTGTTCTATCTCGAACACCAGGAGGCACTGTGGTACAAATATTTTAAAAAACCTCGAAAAACTCCTAAACCGTGCATTCGGTTTGTATGAAAATTGAAAAACAGGGGTTTTCTGATACGTTGAGTGTTTTGGACTTATCTTTTTTGTGATATCTTGAACACCAGAGGGCGCTTAAGTACAAATCTTAGGAAATCGTGAAAAACTCAAAAACTGCTCATTCGATTTGAATGAAAATTTGCAAATAGCGATTTTCGAGTACGGCAAGGGTGTTGGTGCTATCTTTTTTGCTCTTTCTAGAGGGCGCTGTTATACAATTTGTACATGTGTATATTATTAAACTGTTCCTTCACGGTTCCACTGATTTTGATGAAATTTTGTGTGTATGTTTGAGTGGATCCCTTGATGGTTCAGATTCACAATTGGACCCGGTAGGTTGCGCTGCATTTTGTTTATATAGCTTATCTCCGAAACCGTTCATCCGACTTACATGAAAATTTGTATAAAGGGGTATTCGGATACGGTGAGTTGTGAGTTTTATGGCTTATCTACTCTGTTCTATCTTGAACACCAGAGAGCGCTGTAGTACTCTCTTAAGAAATTTCTTAAGAAATCGTGAAAAAGTAGAAAGCCGCTCATCCGATTTGGATGAACAATTTTTTTCTTTTACTCTGTTTCGAAAACTAGAGGGCGCTGTTGTACAATTTGTACGTGTGCGTGTTATTAAACTGTTCCTACACGGCTGCACCGATTTTGATGATATTTTTTGTGTGAGTTTAAGTGGATCCCTGGATGGTATAGGTGGCGCTGTAATCGGGTTCCATGAATTTTGTTATTATAGCTTATCACCGAAACTATTCATCTGATTTACATGAAAATTTGTATTTAGGGGTTTTGTAGGGGGTACGGTAGTTTTTTTGACTTATCTATTTTGTTCTGTATTGAACACCAGAGGGTACTGCAGTACAAATGTTTTAAAAATGTCGAAAAACTCCTAGCTGTACATCCCATTTGCATGAAAATTTTTACATAGGAGTTTTCGGATACGCTGGGTATCTTGGACTTTTTTTTCTGCGCTATCTTAAAAACCAGATGGTGCTGTAGTACAAATCACTTAAGAAATTGTGTAACACTCAAAAACCGATCATCCGATTTAGATAAAAATTTGTATATGGGATATATAGGATTTGATATAGAGTATGGAAAGGGCTTTGGCGTTATTTTTTTATTCTATCCCTAAAACCATAGGGCGCTGTTGTAGAAATACCGCAAAAAACTCAAAACAACTTGTATGATTTTTACAAGTGGTTTTTGGGTGCGGTGATTCTATTGACGCTATGTATTTTGCTGTATCTTGAACGCCAGAGGGCGCTGTGCTACAAAATACAGTAAGGCAAAGCGCGAAGGGTGATAAATATATTCTTTTCTTCTTTATGTGTATTTATATACCACTTTCTTTTTTCGCAAATCAGGACAGCTGATGCCGAATCTGTGGTATTTGAGTACGCATTAACACATGCGCAAGTGAGTTGCGTCGTAAGTTGGCATTGTTTTGACATTTCTATTTGTATTTCAATGCTTATTTAAATTTTGTCCAGTTTCCTCGCGAATTGCCAAGAATTCGTTTTTGCTCTGATTTTTTTTTAAGAATGTGCAATCTATCGAATACAATATAAAACTTGACAATATATTTTTCACACAAATCACGATTTCCCTAACTTTTTCTCATAATTTTCAGATGTTGAAGCTACATTTTGTTCATTCCGCCGAAGTTACCGGTTTGAAAGATTCACACAAAACTCCTTCTAAAGTTTGTGAAAGGTTTTTTCAAATCGACGAATGAAATCGAAAATTGTTTACATCAACTCCCGAGTTAAGCCTGATATTCAGCTAGTTTTAAATAAATTGCTTTAACGATACAAACATTAAATGTAAAAATAAATAAAAATTGATTAGATATTAAAGACAAACACAAATTTTAAAAAAAAATGATCACAGACGCGGTTATATTGCAATTTTATAAATTGAGCTAATATTATCTTTGTTCTCTTTTCTGTTCATCGCCTTGTTTAGGTTTTGCTGTATTCTTAAGCTTTCCAGTGTGTATCTTGTGTTTACTTTCTTCTCCTTGTCCAGTATTCGTGGTTTGTCGAAATCAGCTGTGTCATTTTTCAAATTTTTTCAATAGAATTAATTTTTCTGTTCGGCCGTCACCTATCTGCAGACAATGGTAAACCTCAGAGAGTAAAAACTGCCATGAAAAGCTTCTTAAGAACTTAAAGCTGTTCGGAGTCAGCGTAAAACATGTAGGCCCAGTTCTCGATCATTTGTGTGCAAACATTTCACATCACACACAACACAATTGATCATAGGAAGCTCGGTCAAAGTCCTTTCAAGGACTGATATGGCCATTTCTGTTATTTTTTTTATTGAATTTGACAAGTGTTGTCGACGCTCTGAGAAAATAGGTAGTTGTCAAGGCTACCTTGTAAATTATTATATCATGGGCTGTTCTTATTTCTGATGTACTCTGAATTAACTGTTTAAGCGTACTTTGACTGCTGGCTTCGATGGCTGTGTCTTTATGCCACTTCTCCCTATGAAGGAAGTTGACTACCCCGACGACTTCTCGCTATCACGGCTATCAGTTGACTGCCCGATTTTCTTTGACGAGCTGTTTTGGGTTTTTACTCAGTTTGAGTAAAAGCTCTTTTTTAATTGTATTTTCACTCACATTGCATTATTTACATGTGCCGTTAAATCAGGCTACATTGAGTGCTTGCTGTGAAGTAAATACAGTGTTTGTGTATGAAATATTTTAGATATCTTCATATTGTTGGTTAATTATTTTAATTTATTTTATAAGTTTTTGAATAGCTCTAATAATTAAATACAACTCGAATTTTGTAAGACATTTTTTTGGGAAATAAATGTTTTTACAATTGTTTCAAAAAGTAAGATCATTTTCATCTTCCCACTAAGAAGAATTTACATAAGAATATTTTTTCGGAGTTTCGTGAAACCAAGTGGTTTTTTTCTTTATACTAATTTTACGCATAATATTTTTTACACTTTTTTGTAGACCGAAAATCTTTGTGAAACAGACAAAGCCGATAACAAAACTCCTACCATATTTATTTCGATATTCCTAATTAATGTAAATCTTATGCAAGGATCTTAATTTTCGCTATCTAATTTGATATAAAGCTTCTTTTGAAAGAAAAGAAAAACGATGTAGCAGATGAAGAAAGGAAAAAAACTGATGAGAACTGATGAATAAACAGATTAGCTGATGTGAATTAACACATTATCATAATCATCAGGCGTGGCGTCACATGTGAGTTCAATCAAACAAATACAAACACAGTAGCAGAATATACACTGAGAAACTAATATGTAAAAAATGAGCAAAAAAAACAGAAATTTTTAAAACTTCTTTGCGGTGAGTAAACTGTAACAAATTGTAAAATTTAGTAGTAACTGTCAATAAAATATTACAGTAGTATACACGATAAAATTTACCATAGCAGTAAGATTTATGGTGACAAACAGCAAGAACAAATTAAAATTTTTGTGTTGTTATGAATTTTTTTCATGTTATCTATAGTTTTTTTACTATAGAGAGTAATTTAATTAAAAATTTGTATTGTTATTGCTATTGGAAATTGATAAATAAGTCATTATTGATACTTAATCCTAGCTGAAAAACGAATCTCGGAAAGCCACTCCCACAGAGTTATGAACAGCTAACAAAAAACTGGAAGCAAAACAAATTATTAAAGGCTTCCGGGAGTTTTTCGGAGGGGGAAAAACACTTTTTTTAAGATGTATTTCATTTTAGATATAGATTTTCTTTTACAATATTAAAGTATAACAATTCAAGATTAATCCCTGATATTTTGGTCCACAAATATTCGTTGATATGATGCAATGCCACGAAAGAACGTAAATTGGCGGTAAGCAAGAAATCTGGGGATTGGTTCACTTGAAAAACAAAAAAAAAAAAAATTGTTTGACAGTATGAGGGATCGCTGTTTTAAAATCGAATGTCAGAATAAAAAAATATTTGTGTAACTCAAATGCGTTCAAGTTTTTCGGTTAGTACTTTCATCCAACTTGCCGTGGAAATATTAACATACGGGTGCACCCTACAAATGTACTTTTTTATATGTGATTTTAAATTTGATGTTGAATTTAAAATATTGTGCGAAATAATAGTTAAAGGAAGTAATATAATTAAAATTTTAAAAGTAATTCTATTTTATGAAGTGATATGATGTGAAGTGAATTTTAAAAGTAATTCTATTTTATCTGTTTAAGAATATTTTGATGAAAAATTAGTAGGAACTTTTAAAAAATTTTCTAGTTTCTGATATTTGATTAAAAACACCAACCACTAATACTGCAATAACGTGTCTTAATTTAAAAATAAATAAAAATTCATAGACATCACACACGTGGAAAATTTTTAAAATAATCCCATTTTTAGAAGTCCTCTCTTGTGTCAAACTGACATCTGACATCAGATATAAATTCAGCGGCCTACACACACAAAAAAAAATTTTTAAAGGTTCACCCTAGTGTCAAAAAATGTGCTGGCCAAATTACTTTTTTGCACTAGAAACCAACACAACTCATAAAAAACCCCATAAGTTATGATTAACCATACCATCTATCCTCTTTTTGGGAGAATCATCTTCCTTTTTAAGCCAAATATTTCAAAAAACTCCGAACTTCCTATTTTGCCTTACATCCTCCTTAATCCTGCAATCATCCTCCTTTCATATCCAAACTATAATACAAATTTTGCCAACGATAGTAGCCCAAGCACATTGAGAGCAACAAGCGACAATTGTCACTTTTAATTTACATGTATTTCTTATGGGACGCATTTTTGGAGACTTTCGTGCCTACAATTCTATACTTTCATCAAATCGCAACCGGATTTGCTTCGCCAAATCTCATCGAAATTTATATATAATGTGGTCAGCGACGAATAAACAGTTGACGATGATGGATTTGCGGAAACGCACATGAAATAAAATATTGTCAATGTACATATCATCCCCTTTATGCCAAAAACGTCAATGTGAAAATTAATTTATCGTTACATGTTTGCACAAAAAGTCAGTTTTTTTGCTGTTTTTGTAAAGCAATGGGAACCAAATTTTTACTGTGTATTATGAAGGCATGCACTATATATTTCCAAAAAAAAATTTTGAAAAAGGTAAATTTCTCTGAGCCATTCGAATCTTTGAACTCGATTTCCCAAACAACTAAAAAATTAACATTTGCGTTTTTGGCATGAAGGGGGCGACATATCGTATTCAGTTCTGTAACCAAAATTACATTTAGAAATGTGTTTCTTCGTTAAATATTGATTCTCCTTTTATCCTCCTTTTGAAATAAAAAAACCTCCTATTTGCCAAAATTTTGAAGAACAATCCAACTTTTTGACAAAATTGAGATGGGAGGGCTAGTTATGATCCATAACGAACACAGAAAATAAGTCCGAGATAGGATTGCAATCGATTTAAACATATATTCCGTATTGTATTTTATGCCGATAAATATTTGTGCTGCTGCTGCATAATACTTCTCTCTCGTAAAAACTCACTTTTTACGATTGTTTGCTAGTAAACGATTGAGTTATGCTGGCTTCGCTTTATTTATCTTTCGTGAGAAGTATTGAAAATATGTTTATTATAGGGAACGATTAAAGAGAAGTTTTTTATTTTAATCGTTCTCTACACTCTGAAAAACAAACTTCCGAAGGCCCTCAATAGTTTACAAATCGCTGAGGCTAAATTTGTACACTGTAATTTGTAATTTGGTTCAAAATATCACAGAACTACTTCGAAAAATTTTGCTCTGCAAACTTTTTACTCTTCTTTCCAGAACCTCTACAGTTCATCTCCGTACTTTTTGGTACTTGAACCACTGAATGAAAGTAAACGGTACAATACTTAAGGGGGGACATGACATTCGCGGAAACAGAGAAAACAGACCTTTTTTTAAAAATTCATAACTTAGTCAAAAACAAACAGTTTTCCAAATTTTTTTTTTATTATTGTAGAGAATTGAACAAATTACAAGAAAAAATAAATTCAAAAAAATATATTTTTCACTCCAACATGGCTTTATAGAGCTCCAAACTGGGCCTCGTGGTTGCAGCGCTGGGAGTTGCAAAAATTGTCCGATCTGGAAAAATATCACTTTTTTAAATCTTAACAAAATTGGTTATCGTATGACACGAGCTTTTTTTTTAAATTTATTTAAAATTTTGGTGATGTTCCAAATTTGAAAGTGTGTTTTTTCGAAAAAAATATTGACTATAAAAATTCATAAAAATCAAAAAAAAAATTTAAAAAAAGCTCGTGTCATACGATAGCGAATCAAGTTTAAAAAAAATAAAAATTTCGTCAAAAAATTAACCCGCTAGTGCCGCAACCAGTACGAAAAACATGGTTTCGAGATAAACCCGTTCAAAGTTTGTGAACAAAAAAAAAAATGGTTACCTTCAATCTGCCATGACTGCTTCGTAATGTATGCCTTTGTTATCTTGTGTTGTGCGGTTTCTTATAGTTTTTTGCAATCGTTTAGCAATTCGGGCTTCACCCTTCACCCTTCAAGTAGGTACGAAATAACAACCACCAAAAGTCAGGTAGCAAGTAAAACAAGTATATGCCAGCTGCCATACATAGGTAGCGCAAAAATTACAAATGCGCTCTCGCTAATCCGGCTGTAACTTTTGAACCCGTAGGAATTTTTCCATGAAATTGTTTTTTACTAAAATACAAAATTATTTAAAAAAAGTCGATTTCAAAAAACTGCCAATGTCATGTAACCCCTTAAGTGTACTGTAGATGACATTACTCTTTATTGTCTAAGCGTATATGTTTGTCTACCCGAACACAAACACATACGATATGATCGCAAACATTCTAATGTTTGTGTAGTCAGTACTCAACATAAACGGCATATGGCAAGTTTTAGCGAAGGTTACACTCTGTGGGTTCAAGGTGGATCACATGAATTTTTATTATCGAGAAATTATAGTTTTCTATAAAGATATAGTTCTGCATAAAAGTTTTAGCACTCTGCTTTCTTTTTCCTTCATAAGCCGCCACACATGGTAATTTTAGCGTGGCGTATGCTACGGAATGTGCTCATTTTGAAGCTTTCGTAGTGTACTGTTTGTGTTTGCGTTGAAGTACACAAACTTTAACGCTACAGAATAATGAGTGAAGTCATCTACGATACACAACGTTCATGTACTGTTCTCTCAAATATACGCTGCAATGCCTAAACAAATGCTACGTTACATTTATTTACGCTCACTGACTTAAACTGCATATATTACTTTGTTGCCATTATTTTATTTTTTGGAAATTCAGTTAAATTGTTTAATTACATGCGCGAGCAATAATTTTTACTTAGTTGATTATTACTTGGTCAAATTACACACATAGTATTACACACATTTTATTTTTTTCCGTGTAGCAAAAACAACAACACAAAACAATAACAAAAAACAAAAAGAAATCTTCTCTTAACAAAAAAAGTTTCATCCTCCTCAATCGAAATTAAGAAGCAGCGCACAGCTTTCAAAGATAGCAACGAATAAAACTCATTAAAATATCATGAAGAAGAACAAGCTAACTTTGGAAGCACGGAATAATTTGGAGATTATCGGCGCATTCATTGGCATAATATTAATATTTGTATTATAATCTGTCGACGATTTAGACCAATTTATACAAATTGCCGATGGTGAACAGCAAATGGCTATGAGGCACGATGGGTTGGCCAGAGGGGGACATCATGATAGCCATGACATTGCTTTGTCAAATGATTTAGCTCAATCAACAATCGTTAAATATTCATCAAGGTTGATCTGCGTTGCTAGTAAGCAACGATTAGAACAGCTGGAACTAAATATTTGCTTCATGAAATGATTGGGCAGACTTTATTATTAAATTTTTGTCAATTTCGATAGAAAAACAAAAAAAAAAAAATAGAAAAACAAAAATTCCACTGAATAGAGGAGTCAAAGATACCTTAAGGTACTCAAGGGAAATAGTAGAATATTTAATTTAAGCATATTTTTCTATCTTGAAATTATTATGGAAATGTATTTTGATGAACTTGATTTATTAGTATTTGTCTGGACTGTCATACTTATAACTAATTGATTGTGTATTCTTTGTCTGGCCTGTCATACTTATAACTAATTGATTGTTTATTCTAGTCACTGCACAATTTTGTTGTTCACCATTCCAGTTGTCTAGTAATTTTATAAACATTAACATACTTTTACATTCCTTCAATATGCGACAATTGTTTTAGAATTAGAAGTGATAAAAAAAAACAATCTTAGATTCAAAATCAGTCTTTTCAAATTACCTTTAATCCATTTTAAAATGTGATGTATATATAATAATAAAAATACATCGTGTCATATGCATCAAAAATTTATAACTGCATGTATGTATGTATCAGAGAACTGCAATGAGTATACGACCGAAATCGGATACTCAAACCATATCCTAGATTCTTGCTCTTTTCAACTCTATCCAGACTCAATGATATATGTAAAATACTTACAAGCATTCGGCTCATTAGCATATTTTCGGGTATAAGTACATTCTTATATCCGAGTGCGGCGTGATCCGAACCACTTCGAGCCGTTTTCAATGATTGCGTTGAGTTAGTTTATTACAAAGGCGCTCGTTTCGGATGTATTTTGAGTGTACTCTGAGTACTGCTCTCTCTCTGCCAACGTCTGTGAGCAATGTCAGCTCTTCTAAATTTTTTTTTTTTTTTTGTTTTTTCTCGAAAACTCGTTTGTATTTTATTGATGCACTCTAGGGAAAAGAATGCAACAACAACCAACGCTTGTAATTTTTTTTTTTTTTTTTGTGACGCATAAACAAAACGAAAACAAAGGCCGGCGCCAGTGACCGTTTGCTTGTTGTACGTAAAAAAAGCCGCAAAGTAGAAGTTTAACTATGCGCGTGTGATGTGGCAACTAAAGGTGACAGCAAAATAAAAAATAAATACCATACTTTACAAATTTAATAATAATTGCTGATTGCAGAAAATGAAATGTCATGAAAGCTTCAAACTATCACAGCTGTATTTTTTTAAGCCTCAACAACTTTACCTCATGCGCTGCTTTCACAGTGTAAGATAAAAACAAAAAGCAACACAAGAAGAACACGTGTTTTTCTGTTGCTGTCTAAATGCTCAGAAAAAAAAAAACGCGTAAAACAATTACAAAACACTCACTCAGGTTTTAATTCTGCGCTCTTCTTCATATCTGTGGTAGATGAGCCGAGTGATTCGGCTGCTTGTGTCGATTGTAAGTATTTCGGTAAGTAGGATAAGTATCAGCGAAACGACAACAACCATAAGTATTTATGAACCGAAAAAACCCGATCTGTCCCGATCGGACTCATGATTTAGGATACTCAAATTTATTTTAGCCGTCACATTGCAGCTTCGTAGAAGAGAGTATGAGCCGAGTTGCGTGCGTTTAGGGTTGAGTCGGTTTTTGTACTTATTTTTTTCGAATATACTCAGAGTCGCAAAAAAGCTATCCGTTGCAGATCACTGGTATGTATCTATGTATAATAAAGTTCAAACTTTCAAAATCAAATTTTAATAACTTTCTTATAAAAAGACATATCAGCTGCTCAGAGCACAAGTGGCGTAAGTCCACTTTTGGTAGTTTTGAGAAAATGGAATATTTAGAAAAATTCTTATTAGAAATTCTATGCATAAAGAACTCAGTTTTGCTATTCATGCCGTAAAAAATTAGCTTAATAATACGACAAAATAATGAAGAATATTGCACACTATATTGAACATATTTTTGAAATTCCTTATTTCCGCTGTAAAAATCTAATGTGAGATATTTTAAGAATGTTTTGATAAGAAATGATAGCATTTAGTGCCAGAAGTCGAACAAAACTTTCCCCTAGTGATTATCCTTATTATTAAGGGAGATTAAGGGAGATATGAAATGAACGGGTGTGGTACGATATGTCGAAAAAAAAAATTCCGAAACCAAAAACATCGAAGACAAAAATGTCGAAAAACAAAACTTCGACAAATTCTTGGTCCAAAATATGCAAAGGTAAGCTCATCGAAACTGAACGGAACTGTTTTACTAATGTAGCCATTAGCCATTAGCCATTAGCCATTATCCATTAGCCATTAGCCATGAGCCATTAGCCATTATCAGTATAAGTATAAGTATTAGTATTAGTATTAGTATTAGAATCAGTATTAGTATCAGTATCAGTATCAGTATCAGTATCAGTATCAGTATCAGTATCAGTATCAGTATCAGTATCAGTATCAGTATCAGTATCAGTATCAGTATCAGTATCAGTATCAGTATCAGTATCAGTATCAGTATCAGTATCAGTATCAGTATCAGTATCAGTATCAGTATCAGTATCAGTATCAGTATCAGTATCAGTATCAGTATCAGTATCAGTATCAGTATCAGTATCAGTATCAGTATCAGTATCAGTATCAGTATCAGTATCAGTATCAGTATCAGTATCAGTATCAGTATCAGTATCAGTATCAGTATCAGTATCAGTATCAGTATCAGTATCAGTATCAGTATCAGTATCAGTATCAGTATCAGTATCAGTATCAGTATCAGTATCAGTATCAGTATCAGTATCAGTATCAGTATCAGTATCAGTATCAGTATCAGTAGCAGTATCAGTATCAGTATCAGTATCAGTATCAGTATCAGTATCAGTATCAGTATCAGTATCAGTATCAGTATCAGTATCAGTATCAGTATCAGTATCAGTATCAGTATCAGTATCAGTATCAGTATCAGTATCAGTATCAGTATCAGTATCAGTATCAGTATCAGTATCAGTATCAGTATCAGTATCAGTATCAGTATCAGTATCAGTATCAGTATCAGTATCAGTATCAGTATCAGTATCAGTATCAGTATCAGTATCAGTATCAGTATCAGTATCAGTATCAGTATCAGTATCAGTATCAGTATCAGTATCAGTATCAGTATCAGTATCAGTATCAGTATCAGTATCAGTATCAGTATCAGTATCAGTATCAGTATCAGTATCAGTATCAGTATCAGTATCAGTATCAGTATCAGTATCAGTATCAGTATCAGTATCAGTATCAGTATCAGTATCAGTATCAGTATCAGTATCAGTATCAGTATCAGTATCAGTATCAGTATCAGTATCAGTATCAGTATCAGTATCAGTATCAGTATCAGTATCAGTATCAGTATCAGTATCAGTATCAGTATCAGTATCAGTATCAGTATCAGTATCAGTATCAGTATCAGTATCAGTATCAGAAAAAAGTATCAGAGAAAAAAAAATGCGCGCGCTTTTTGCACATCATTATTTACATTTATTTCGACTTATTGTTGTGTTCTATTTCTCTGTTTCTACTTTTTCTTTTGCAAAATAGAAGCTCTTAACGATAACTGTTATTCTATTAAAATAAAGTGAGCATTTTGTAAATTGATGCAACTCTCCCATTGATTAGTTCAATGAGATAACGGTAACTATCTTGAAATCAACAAAATTACACTTTTGTTTACCATGCTTCATGATTTTTTTTACAATCGAATCCTTAGTCACAGTCAATCGTTTCTAAATATATGTTATACGTGGAGTCCAAGAATGTCTAATAATATTTTTACTGTTACTTCAAATAAAGGAAAAAATAAAATAGTAGTTGATGGTTTCGTTTATTACTTCGAAAAACAATATAAAGATGAATTTTATTGGAAGTGCGAAAAAAAAATAAGTGCCAATGTAAAGCACGAGTGATTACAGTGATACATCGTGATAAGCACCACCTTAAAAAAAATTGTTTCGAACACTGTCATGATCCGCTTGCATATGAGCATGAAATATATAAAACTAATGCAAATCTAAAACTTCGTGCAGAAAAAACCAATGATAAACCATCACAAATAATTAATTCAGCAGTTGTTCAGTGTAACCGTGATTGTAGAACGTACATACCAAAACCTAAAAATTGCTTGCAAAAGATTAAGAGAGTGAGAGATAATATGTTAAAAGAGCCTAAGAGTTTAGACGAAATTAGTGTTCCAGAATATCTTCAAACCGTGGAAGGTGAAACATTTTTGTAGTCGGAGAAAAGTTTTGAAAAGGAAAAGATTTTAATCTTTGGGAGTATAGCGAACTTAAAAATACTACAAAAATCACGTGTGTGGCTTATGGACGGTACGTTTAAAATTGTACCGACAATAATGCGCCAACTTTTCACTATCCATGCATTTATAAATGAACAAGTTGTCCCTGTCATTTATTGTGTAATGAGCAGAAAGACAATAGAATGTTACAATGAAGTGTTTTACGAAATCTTTCATGTTGCATGTGTTCACAATGTGAATCTTAATCCTGATTTTATTATTAGTGATTTCGAAAAAGCTATAATATCGGTAACTAAATCGTTCTTTCCCGACGTCGTTAATAAAGGATGCTTCTTCCATTTTGGACAGATATTATGGCGTAAGGTTCAAAATCAGAAACTTGCCTCAAAATACGGCAGAGACGAAAATTTTTCTTTGCATTTAAGAATGATAAAATGTTTAGCTTTTTTGAACCCTGAAGAAATACTGGAGTATTACAATGAACTTAAACCACACATTAGCAATGATTGCTCAGAACTTTTAAAATGGTTCGAAAAAAACTATGTGATTGGAACTTCCAGAAAACGGAAATCGTCTGGAGAAAAAGCACCAGTTACTTTAGCTTATCCACCATTGTTTTGGTCAATATCTGATCTAATGCATATAAATGTTCCAACAACTCAGAATTCAGTGGAAGCATGGCACAGAAGAATGCAAATACTTATTGATAAATCACATGTGGGAGTGTATAAATTAATAAGTCATTTGAAAGACGAATACATCGTAGTTAAAAATAAAATGAATTTAATCAATTCCGAATGTGCCACTAAACCTAAATAAGCCTATCAAAAGAGAAGGAAACGTATTGAAAATATCCTTAGTACGAGGGGTGCCTTTTATATTTCGGGATTAGAGAACAAAAACAAATATTAATCATCGAAAATCACTTTATTGTTTTTCAAAATATTCTCCATTAAGATCTATACACTTTTGCATGCGTTTGAACCAATTGTCGAAGCACTTTTGCCACTCTGATTGAGGTATCTCCAAAACATGCATTCTGAATGCCGCAACCGCTTCTTCGGGCGTCGAAAATCGTTGTCCACGCAGTTTATTCTTCACGGTTGGGAATAAAAAGAAGTCAGTCGGTGCCAAGTCAGGACTATATGGCGGATGACCCATCAAATCGATGTTTTGGGTGCTCAAAAATGCAGTTGTTTGAGCCGATGTGTGAGAGCTCGCATTGTCGTGGTGAAGAGTGATCCGTCTTCGGCGGTTGGTTTTCCTGATTTCTTGGAAGACAACTGGCAAACAAATGGTTGTGTACCACTCAGAGTTGACTGTTCTGCGTTGTTCTAGTGGTACGGTTGCGACATGTCCATATTTTCCGAAAAAACAGGCGACCATTTGCTTGGAAGTGCTTCGTGCGCGAACAACTTTTGTTGGATTTGGCTCATCTTGAAACACCCATACAGTCGACTGCTGTTTACTTTCGGGCTCATACGCGTAAATTCATCACCTGTCACGATGTCATAGACGTGTTTCGAAGCACCGCGATCGTATTTTTTGAGCATTTCCTTCGACTAATCGACACGAGCCTTTTTTTGAGCGATTGACAAATTGTGTGGGATCCAACGCGAACAAATTTTTTTGACAGTCAAATGTTTATGCAATATTGAATGTATGCTGGTCCCACTTATGCCTAAGGTTGCCTCAATCTCACGATAGGTAACATGACGATCTTGCAATATCAGTTCGCGCACAGCATCAATGGTTTTCGGAACAACAGCTGATTTCGGACGACCTTCACGAAATTCGTCTTGGAGTGAACTACGACCACGATTGAATTCACCATACCATCGATAAACACTGGTCCTTGATGGAGCTTCATCGCCAAAAATTGAATTAAGTTCATCCATGCACTGTTGCTGTGTTAATTCACGTCGAAAGTTGTAAAAAATAATCGCACGAAAATGTTCACGATTTAATTCCATTTTAAGACCGAGATGAATCTTTTAAGTTACTATAAACAACACAAATAGCGCTCGTATGTCAAAACGTTCTGAGTACGTATAAGCCAACAAATGTCAAACTTTGCGATAGAGCTTTCAGTTGACAGATTGCAACACCAGGGTTGCCAAATCCCGAAATATAAAAGGCACCCGTAAAAGAAGCGAGTATTCTAAAATGGAGGTTTTAAAAAATTTAGCGTATTCCACTTCATTATGTTAGTATTTCTGTAAATGTTAGTTTGTTATATTTATACGTCCTTATATGTAGAAAAGTGACTTTGAAATATATGCCGATGTAAAATTTGTTTGTAAATACTTCTATTTCTGAAATTGTAACTGAATTAAGTAATTGTTTTCTATCTGCAAAAATACTGAAATATTAATTTTAATTTGATTTGTATATCTGAGTGTCTATTATAATTTAAACTGAATGAAATTATGTTTTTTTTTGCATAACTGGCAACAAAACAAATAAAACTAATAGTTTAACTACAATTTTCGTTGTTTTATTTGAAATTTGCCAATTTCGATGTTTTTTCGACCTTTTACATTTTTTCGACATTTTTTTTCGATCAAAAATATGTTCGGTGAAGCAAGGCTTTTAATTTTTCGACATTTTAGGTTTCGGAATTTTTTTTTTCGACATATCGTACGGATCCCGAAATGAACGCCACTTGTCCTTTGAATTTTTTTTGAAATTTTTTTCATTTCCGCTGTAGAAATATAGTTGGAGATATTTTTAAGAATGTTTTAATGAGGAATGATAGCATTTTGTTCCAGAAGTCGAACAAAAATTCCACCTAGTGATTATCTTCATTATTAAGGGAGATATAAAATGAATGGACTTACGCCACTTGTGCTCTGAAAAAAATTATATAATTTGTCAGAACAATAACTAAGTATTGCATTTTATTCAGAGATTACATAAGCTAGGAGTTTCTAACCCGGAGTCATAAATAGGTTACATATTCCTCTTCACTTCGATGTACTTAACTCAATTTCCTTAAAAAATGGACTTACGCCACTTACTGCTCCGAGCAGCTCATATACTCGGTCATTTGGGTTCGCGATTAACTTAATAGAATCAATTGGCAATAACTTAAGATATATGCTTTTATGACTCTGGAGGGAGGGTCTGGACCCGCGGATCCCCCCATATCTATGCGTCTGACTTTTCTTAAAAAAACTAAATTGTGACCACTGAGGGGCGTGTACTGACACTTAAACTTAAGCGAAAAGTCAAAGTTGTGCGGTATATATTATTCAACGGTATTCATTGTTTTTTTTTTTAATACTGAAGAGACACTCGTTTTTCAAGCACAGAACAGAGACTTATATCCAAGGGATAAAAAAAAAATACCCTAGATAATATTGTTGCAATGCCTTATTCCTTGCATTAAATAATTGCTCGGATAACAACAAATTTTCCAATAAAACAATTTAAATCAACACTCAGTGCACTGCAGGAAGCTGCGTCCTTATCAACACAACACAAAAAAAAAAACACTGGACTTAATGGCTTAAATGCATTTAAATACGAGTGAAACTTTATAAGCTGGTTATTAAAATTCCAGCGAAGTTCGTTGAAACATTGATATGAACAACATATTAAAACCGTGCAAAATGAGACGCATTACCATGAAAGCCAAGTTCGTGGTTGTGTGTGTGTGTGTGTTTGTGTGTGTGTGACTGTTGTCATGACGTCACTTGTGTCAGAGTCATTTAAAGTTAAATGATAATTCTCGACATTAATGCGTTTTTCTACGCCTTCAATTTGCCTTTTTTTTTTGGTGGTTTGGTTTTGGTTTCTCCAACAAAGGAATTCCACACTTTGGCATAGTGCAAGTGACAGCACAGACATGGCAATAAAAGTATACCAGAGCCATTATGTAACAAACGTTTAAGCCCCTGCACACATCACAAACCACCACAATGCAAGCTTAAAGCTGCTGTTGCAGCTGCTAAGAAACAGGACGACGTTTTTGTGTGCAATCCACAGAGAATTGGAGAATGGATGACAAGTTGAAGGCGAGCCAAAAACCAACAATACCACAACAACACCAACTGTGTGTGGGGCCGGAGGGGAATGGGTGGAGTGGGTGAAAATAAATTAGGAATTTCATCCATTTAAGTAATTAACAGCAAATTTGTGAGCAAATAATTCGCTTGTTGTGGGCGGTGGGGCGTTTAAGCGCACAAGTAACAACAGCAACAAAAACGTTGACAACCAATGCAGCAAGCAACAACATAGCAGCAATGGGCAAATTTTCAAAGTACCAGCGGTGAAACTTTCACTCTTTTGTATGTGTGTGTGTGTGTGTGTGTGTGGGTTTGATGGTGCGCTTGAGGGTGTCAAGTGAACGTAGCCAACGTAATGTTTGTGAGCGCCAATGATTGAAGTTGCTTAATTAAAAACAACAACAGCAATAAAGCGTTAAGAAAAAAAAAATCGCAAAAATACGGAAACATTTACACTGCTTAAATCAGCTCAAGTGGAAGTGGGAAATGACGCAAGCGAGTACTAAAGTGGGATGAAAATTACACACACACACACACAACAGAGAAAAGGTCAGAGTGTTGGGTCGAGTATCAACGCATATCAGAAGCGGCTATTTAAAAACGAAAGAAAAAGTATTAAGTTACAGAGAAAAGGCATACAATTTCAACTAACTGTTTAAATAAATTTATTGGCAGAACCGCGAAGAGCTTGAGTGAGTTTTTACTGAACCCAATATGATCATTAGTTCTATGGTCTTTCAAAAACTTTTTCTACTCTCACATATTTGCAATACATATTTGTAATAATCATATTTTTTTGTTGCACTACCCTCACCTTTCACACATCAAATCATTAAAGAGTGTTGTGGCAGGACTAATATCAGTTCCATTTAAAGTTTCAGAATTTCTCTAGAATTAGTCTCCTTTACACCTTGGATTGCATGGTAGTCTCGTAAAATATTGTTGTTTTTTGTGCTTATGGGAAACATTTTTTTTTTATTTATTTTTCATATTTTTCATAAGCTATACAAAGCTTAGATATTTGAGAATATCGTCCTAAACGGGTTTTTTGAAATTCGAAACACTTTAGGAGATATGGTCTTTTTTGTCCATTTCAAACAAATGTGCTTATTATATTTTATTGCGGCACGAGCTTTGGTACGCTTTCCTGGCCAAAAGTCTCGTACGCCTGTCAACTGCTGACTAATTTTTTATTATCTAATTATTAAAGAGCATTCCTTCTCAATCTTTTCAGTTTTGGCGCCGGGGCTCTTAGCAAAACATTTACCGACTACCGACACCGATCACCAGCATACCGAATACCAGAACAACCACTTATCATCGTTAGCTTTAACCATCGACACACAACGTCAGACCGTCACGCGAACTCGCTAGCATACGCAGTATGTAATTAAAAACTATTACTATTAACTATTAAACAGTAATTAAAAACTATTTTTAATGAGTTTAGTTCGATTAATCTAAAGATTAATTCTATTATCATAAAATTTTTGTGAAATCTTTTATATCTGTCGGAGCAAGCCGTGAATTTTATGCTGATAGTTGACATTGATAAAATTGCAAAGATGGAAATCATACCTGATATCTTTTGTACAATATTCGCATTTAACTAAAAATTAATTTTTCTATCTTAAACTGATTTTCCATACTAAGAAATCAAATTTTCACTGCATTTTATTGTTTATTATTAAAAATGCAATAAAAAACTTTTCTAAAGATAGTTTTTCCAGACACAAATTTTTCGATTTTTTTCATATTTCAATGTGCATCACAATGCTCTTGAACGAAATTAAATAAAAAGGGTCTTTCACCTGGAATTTTCTTTCAGATTCTGTATAAATATTGCTTTTAGATCATACGAGTATGTACCCAAGAATTAAAATTAAATTTTTGAGAATTTTTTTCAGAATGCATTTGAATTTTTAATGTTTGTTTTTGTCATTTCAGTATTTTTATATTTTATTTATTTTTTATTCATCTAATAGGAAGGTTAAAAAAAAAAGAATCAAACACAGCAAAAAAACAAAACTTTTCTTATGCACAAATATATATGCAGTGTAATTTAGCGATTATATGAATGTATTAAAATTCTTTTTCGAGACTCGAAACTATTATGCAGGGTGTGTCGCAAATTAGTGCAACTATTTATGAAGCTGAAAAGGTATGTCGAGCTGAGCAAAAAATCGTATGGTAGGGGGGGGGGGGGAGATTTATTTTCACATTCTTAGGAGCTACAGGGTTAATTAACATTTCACGACTTTAATTCACGTTATTGTTTCTAGCAGAAAAACTAACTTACATAAAACAATGATAAATAATGACATTACAACTACCCTATAGGAACAAACTAACTTGTTTTTAAAAACAACTAATTAAAAAACTAATTTAAAATAAACCAGTATATGAACTACTTTAAATTATATTAAGGCGGCAACTACTCTGATGTTGACATGTTTTAATTGCAAATTTTTATTAGATTACAAGTTTATATATATTTAACCATGTTATTTCATCAAATATTATTAACTTTAAGCCATCAGTAATAGTTTTCAATTGGTTATTTAAAAGCAATTAAAAAATAATTTAAATGTAACTAATTTAACAAGTAGTTGAAAATATATGCATACGAAAGTCAATTGACTTATTTAGCGGACATCACCATACAAAATAAGTTAGTTCGTTCTATGGAAAAAAGTCAGAATTTCAACTAGTTGTGGTTGACAAACAACTACTTTATCAACTACTTTTAAATTAGTTGATTTTCCTACAGGGTAGTTATGCAGTAGATAATATCATTGTTTTCTAATACGTATAATTTTTTTAGTACAGCCAACTTTTTTATTTTTTAAGATATGCTTATGTTTTTCATGTCATTGAAAAGAAAATTGAATAGATTACAAAACTAATCCTAAAAAAAATTTCATTTATTACGCGAAATTCTGAGAAATTTGCACTCAAAATTTAAATTTGGTAGTTTCAATCAATTGATTTCATCTTCACTCGAGCACAGCTCGGTAAAGGTTAAGTTGGTGGGATTTGTTGATATGCCGTTAGAAAGGTGATTTTATTGCCTTTTTAATAAATTATCAAAACAAGTTTAATGTAAGTTAGTTTTTCTGCTAGAAACAATAACGTAAGCTAAAGTCGTGAAATATTAATTAACCCTGTAGCTCCTAAGAATGTGAAAATAAACCCCTCTCACATTCAATTTTTTGCTCAGCTCGACATAACCTTTCAGCTCCGTAAATAGTAAATAGTTACGTAATAGTTGCACTCAATTGCGGGACACCCTGCATATGTAAGCCTGTATTGTAGTGGGTAGAGCTTCCAATTTCGGGACTCAAAAGCAATTTCGGGATTGTGGGATTGATAATTAGGAATTCCGAGATCCCGGGACTAGTCCTTACTTACTTACTTAGGTGGTCGTAACAACCGGGTTTCAGCCGACCTCATCAGCTCTCGCCAGGCGCCTCTGCTTTGCGCGCGCCTTCTCCAATCGGATACACCAAGTGCGGTTAGGGCTTCCTAAGCCTGGTCCATCCATCGGAGGCATGGTCTCTCTCGTCGTCGTTGACCAGCGATCCTCGCCTCGAGCACCTTTTTCGCTGGAGCTTCGTCGTTCATACGATGGACATGACCCAGCCAGCGTAGTCGCTGCACAGTTATACGCCGAACTACGTCAATGTCATCGTAGAGCTCATACAGCTCGTGGTTCATTCGGATGCGATAGTCATCGCCGACTCGAACAGGACCGAAGATTTTGCGAAGAACTTTTCTCTCGAACACCCCCAGAGCGGCTGCGTCAGTTTGCGAAACTACCCATGCCTCAGCGCCATAAAGCAGCACAGGTAGAACGAGCGTCTTGTAGAGTGTTAGTTTTGTCGATCGAGAGAGGGCTCTGGAACTTAGTTGCTTACTGAGCCCATAGTAGCACCTATTAGCAGTTATTGTTCTTCGCTTTATCTCCAGGCTGATTTCGTTATTGGTATTAATGGCGGTGCCAAGGTAAACGAACTCCTTGACTACTTCAAAGTTAAGCTGCCGGATGAAACGTGGGAGTCTAAACGCCGAGCTCCCTTGTTTGTAGACAGCATATACTTTGTTCTACCCTCATTTATCGTCAAACCCACTTTGGCTGATTCCTTTTCGATAGCGGTGAAAGCAGCGGTAACATCTCTCTTGGTTCTGCCGACAATATCAATATCATCAGCGTACGCAAGGAGCTGGACGCCTTTGTAGAAAATGGTGCCATTACGATGCACACCGGCCTTTCGTACGATCCCCTCCATGATGATGTTAAAGAGATCGCAATACAGTGGATCGCCTTGCCTGAAACCTCTTTCGGTATTGAAGGTTTCGGAGAGGTCATTTCCTACCTTGAAGGAGCTGCGTGTGTTGCTCAACGTCATTCTGCAAAGTCTAATCAACTTTGCAGGTATACCGAACTCAGACATTGTTGCGTATAGGCAATCCCTTCTCGGGCTATCGAACGCAGCTTTAAAATCGACAAAGAGATGGTGTGTGTCAATTTGATTTTCGTGGGTTTTCTCCAGGATTTGTCGTAGCGTGAAAATCTGGGACTAGTCCTAGTCATTTGAAAAACAAAGAAAACCAATTTTTTTAACTAAAGCATATTCGTATGCAAGATATCAAAGTTTAGATAATTTTTTTATATAATCGTGCTCAAAATGCTAGATACAGGATTTTCATTTTTGGTTTTATATGATCTAGTAGCAATTTATTTACAAAATCTGAAAGAAAATTCCAAGTGAAATACCTTTTTATTTAGTTTTATTCAAGGACACCGTGGCATGTAGTTTAATAAAATAATTAAAGTGAGTTTTTAAACATAAGTTTTCCCAACACAAAAGTTCTGTGTTTTATTTATTTATTTTTATTTATTTATTTATTTAGATAAATTTAGGCGCTTATGAGAATTAATTTATAGTTAAGCACCGATTACATAAGTTTTAATTACCATTATTATATCTAATTACCATTATTATATTTAAAGGAAATACCATTATTATAATTAAAGGATACAAAGTGTGAATTAAATTATGCCATATGGTGAGGTCCTTCAAAGTGCTGGACAATGGCTCCAACTGTTTGATTTTACTTTAATTTTTTTTTATTCATGTTGTAAAAGTTGAAATCTGGTGAGTAAGTACTAGAACGGAATACTTGAGGTCAATGACTTTTGGAATAAAAACATTGATTTCATCGAGACAAAAACATTGATAGAGATACTTTAAGATCGAACAGTAAATTTACAGAAAACATTTAGAAGGCACGAAAAAAATTATTTTTTCGAAATTGCAAAATTGTCTTCCAAAAATGTTTCGCTTCAATGGGGTGCGATGATCTTTTTGTTTTTGCCTGCAAGGTGGTAAGTTCTAGTGATCAGATTGCCAGGAAAAAATTCGGAAATTGTAACTTTTGTACTCAGCTCAAATTTTTGTCGTATTCTCATCGTGTCCATTGAATTCGGAACATCAATAGTAAAAACTGTTTCATATATATCTTACACACAGCAAATTTGGTTTAAAGTTTTTGTTTAATTATTTATTACAATAACTATCCTGACCAACATCTTTTATTTTTACCCGATGGTACGACAGTAGAAGCTTCTGTTCATAGTTTATTAATTAAAATTTTTATAAATTTTGAGTTAAATCTGACATCGGATTAATATTTTTTGAAATTGTAACATTTTGAAATGTTTTGCAAAAATATTGGATATTGGAAATCCGATATATCCGACCAACACTGAGTAACACTGACTCTGATATTAAAATTCGGCGTACAAATAGATGAAGTCTGTTTAATATTACTTTTTTTTTTTTCTTAATTATCTTAACTATGAACAATTTCATGTTCAAAATTTGAATTTGCATTAAAATTAAAGAAAAAAAAAATAAAATTTATGTTAAGTGAACATTTCTAATCGCTTTAATTTGACACTTTGATTGGTTAAGCCATTATTGCCAGTTCCTTTTGTTAGCGCCAGATTGCGGTATAATTTGTAAGTAAAATTTTCAGCATAATAAGGGTACCGTATAATCAGTTTTACAAACAGGCGCAGAAGAGATAGCTTTTTTTGTTGACCCTGTACATGCTCTCATACACACAATGTCGAGCTGTGCTTACCATGCGGCGCAGTGCTGAGTTGTTTGCCACTTTGTAGCTGTAATTAACGCAGATTATGTTCCACAATAATAACATTAAATAGGAGCAACATCAACACCTTCCCACCTTAACTTCTCTTCCTACGACAAAGCACATTCACACATCTGCTAAGTACCTCCCACCGCCAAAATCACTTTAAGTGCCAACCGTTGATATTAAAACAACTTTTGTATTCTTATGAAAATTTTTATTTGTTGTTTTATATGTTGTTTCTTTGCTTCTATGGTACAGCATCCGCTTAAGATACACTTTGAAAAAAATTGTTTATTTTTTACCTACTTAGTACACAGTTCTGTGTTTATTTTAGAATGGTTTTTTTTTTGTCAAGCGGGGCAAACGTAATGATTTTGGCAAACATAAAAAACAGCAAAAAACAATTAACACAACAAAAATAAACAACAAAAATAACAGAAAAAAAATCAAATGCAAAAATGCCATTTATAACAATAACAAAGAGCATGAAATAATATTATTTCTTTATGGCTTTTTTAATTGTTTGTAATTCTTGTTGTTTTTTAGTTTTTACTGCATTTTTAATTTTTAATTTTTAATTCTGTTGTTACTATTTTGTCGTATTTTTCTGGATTATACAATTTTTTTTTTGCCTGCTCTTAATTAAATATTTTTTTTAATCCTTATTTATATTTTTATTTGGCCTTTCACTGAAAATATGTGACAGTCGTTAAAAGCAAATGAAATATTTTTGCAAAATACAAGCGCCACTCTTAGACAAGTACTGAAAGATAGATATGAATGTCAGACAAAACAATGCAGTTGATGCCCAATATACTTCAGGTCTTTGAAGTATAGGTACAAGTACTATAATCCGTTATCCAGTGACTTAAATAAGAGTTTCTCATTTTTGAAAACTTTACAAAAACTTTAAATTAAGTTCGGAGTAAGGGCGATAAAACTACTAAGTCCTAAATGAAGAAGAGAAAGATGTATTCATGATAATAATTCTAGTCTTCCAAAAATTTAAAGTAGTATAACACGATAAAGATTCAATGTAGAATGTATGAACGATTTCAGACTTTTGACCGGACTTTGACTACTAAAAGTTTTTTGGATTTAAAATTGCAAATGTAGTACTCATTTCAAATTTTGATGATAGCGTTTTGATCGTTAATTCTCAAATTTTCGAAAATATTTAGAGTTTTGAGATCGAAGAATTTAAATGTTGCGCTTCTTTTGACATTTTTGACTGTAGCACGAAAATGCACCCAAAAACAAAAAAAAAAACAAATCAAAAAAAACAAACAAACCCTTTTTTGGTTGGAAATTTGATTGTAAAAAATACCCAAATCTTATGAAATAAGACCCCAGAATTAATGAACAATTAGCCCAGAAAAAAATTAAATAACGTATAGTTATACATATATAATAGTATAGTTCTTATTTGTTTTTAGGAATTCCGATTTTTTTATAAACATAAAAAAATTAATATCTTTGAAAATATTAATATATAAAAGGCAAGCACGATGCTCTGCGCCCGATATCGCCAAACTGTAATTATTTTTGGCGATCAGCCTGAAAGTATGCACAGAAAATTTATTTGATACTTATCAGTGGCATGCTTGCCTTTTATGTACATATGTGCATACTTTCAGGCTGAACATTTTTCAGAACAGTTGTAAGAACACTGTTATAATGTCAAAAAATTATTACAGTTTAGAGTTAATGCTTCCAGACAGGTTTAGGTCGGGCTTTTATACTAGTTCATTAATAAAATCTTGTGATCATGCTATCTGATCTTTTAGCCAAAATGGAGAAATGATTCCTAATACGAGGGGAGTTTGAGAAGTCAGTGAATTGTTTAATTTCCCGCGTAGTAACTTCAAATGTAACACTGATCCTGTCAACTACCATCTCTTAATAGACTACTGTCAAAATTTCAGCTCGCTGCTACAACTAGTTTGTGTATGGCAGGCAGCCAAAATGGAAATAAGTGAATTTTGTGTACTCATCAAGCATTATTTTTTGAGCAAAAAAAACAACAGCTAAACAAAGGAAGGGATTGATAAATACTATGGGGACTCTGCACTATCGATTGGAATAATTCACAAGTGGTTTACTGAGTTCCGATGCGGTCGTACAAAAACAAGTGACATTAAACGTTTTAGACGTCCAACCAGAGGTCACCCACACCAAAAATGATCACTAAATTTCACGATATCGTGTTGGCTGATCGCAGAGTTAAAGTGCGCGAGATTGCTGAGGCCATAGGCATCTTAGACGAACGGGTGTGGAACATTTTGCGAAATCATATGGATATGAAAAAACTATCCGCAAAATGGGTGGTACCGCGTTTGCTCACTCTCGACTATAAACGTGATCGTGTGACTGATTCCAACGAGTGTGTCTGGCGATGTTAAACATAGATAAGAAGGAGATTTCCTGCCAATCATTAGCCGTGGGCAAATCATAGATTCATCACTACACACCAGAGACTAAGGAACAGTCGAAACAGTAGACTTCACCGACCGAACGTGCTCCGAAGAAGGCGAAGACGGTGCTATCGGCCGGAAAGGTTATGGCGACAGGTTTTTGGGATGATAGCGGTATAATCTACATCGATTACCTTCCACCGAAAAGAACGATCAATGGCGACAAATACTATGCAGCCGAATAGAACCGTTTCAACGACGCTTTAAAAGAGAAACGTTCTCATTTGACAAGGAAATGAGTGCTCTTGCATCAAGACAATGTGCGCGTTCACAAAATTCCATGAATTGAAGAACAAATTGCTTCCTCATCCAGCATATTCTCCTGATTTGGCTCCCAGCGACTATTTTCTGTTTCCAATTCTGAAAAAATAGCTCGGTGGAAAGAGAATCACCACCAGAGAGGAGCTCATCATCGTAACAGAGGCCAATTTTGAGGACCTTCCGAGAACGTATTTTTCGGATGGGATCAAAAAATTGGAGGAAAGTTGGACGAAGTGTATCGAGATAAAAGGAGACTATTTTGAGAAATAAAACATTTTTTTGCCGTAAAAATCATTCCTTGTTTCATTTTGCAGTCATCATGAATTGTGACTAGCTGAGTAATATATGTTACCACAAGCGCCTATATCGCTATAGATAGCAAAGAAAATATTGTCGCCATTTTAAGAGCAGAACAATTTAAAACATTTTTTTGAAAGCAGTTCTGAAGTCTTAGTTCATTGCACAACTTTTAATAAAAATATTAACTTTTTTAGAAATGGTCGAGCAACCAATGTTGGATCAGTTGATTTGGACTGACTCATAGAATCGAAAAGTGGTTAGAGTTTCAAAAAGGTATTACTGACGAGTATTACTGACAAAAACCACACGCCAAGAAATTTTTCGTTTGACGCAACTGAAAAATTCACCAACTTTATTTTGTTTGCGACCTGTAGTTACCTCAAATGAATATTCAGTTGTCTCTAACGAAAAAAATAAACGAAAAGTATCGAATAACGAATAAGAAACAATTTTTTTAATTAAAATTTAATATGATTTTTTAAAAAAAATGTATTTTCTTACTTCCGTCGTTGGAAATCGAACCCCGACACCAATGTCAATGTCAAGTTTACTGCGCGCTCTGCTTAACCTGTTGCACCACAATAGTGCTGCTTATTTTTTTGTGTCAAGAAATAAAATTTGTATACCCCAACGAGTACTGCGTAAGGGGTATATTAACTTTGTCATACCGTTTGTTACGCCAAAAAGCAAGTATAGCAAGTAATATCGGCAAGTATAGAAATATATATATATTTTTGATCAGCATCATCTCCTCAGCCGATTTCCGTGTGAACGTCTGTCTGTCTGTCCGTCTGTCGACACGATTATAAGTTAAGTTAAGTATAAGTTAATATAAGTTTATTTTTTAAAAAGGAAGATCAAGTTCGAGAAAAATTAAAGACATACCTTGAAATTTGGCACGAAAGCTTTGCTCTTCAGTCTTAATTCTGGCTATAAAATTTGGGAAAATCGGATGGAAACCACGCCTACCACCCATACAAAGTGGCTGTATTTTAAAAGTAAAATCTCTTAAAAATCTGCACAAATTAAAGAAATGCCTTGAAATTTTGCATATTGGCTTTGATATATAAAAAAGACCATCGCTATGATATCTGGCAAAATCCTAGCAAAACCACGTCTACCTCACATACAAAGTGACTTAATCAAAATAGGAAAACTTTCGTTAATATATAAAACTGAATATCATCGTGTATGTCGTGGCTAATGACTTCGAATATACTTCAATATGGCCGCGGGGCGGTATTTTAGCTTTGGTACCCTGACGAAGCTCCATCCATACTAGTTTTAATTTAAAATGTTCGCTTATGAGAAAAGAAGTTCGTTTTCTAAAAACAAAGTTTTAAGTTTCGACAAATAAATTCTTCATTTGCCGCAATTGAAAAATCGCACGTGTTTATGACAAACAAAATTCATTTCCTGCAAGTAAATAACTCGTTTCCGGCAACTGTTTCCATTTCTCGTAACTGTTGAAACTATTGCAAAAACGTTTTGAAGCACGACAAACGTAGTTCGTTTGCGACAAATTGGCGATACGCGTATTTTTTTTTTCTTTGCGTGCATACCTTTCAGTGTTCATTTTTGATATTCGAAATTCAAAGCGGGCAACTTGATGACGAGGTAATAATTTTGGCATTGACTTTAAGTTTTGTCGAATAATATGGGCACAATTTTTCAACACTGGCTATGGGGGTCTTCGAGAAATTTCACGAATACCTACACCTTGTTCTCTAAACGAGGAATTTTTACCAATTTCTGTATCGGTAAAATATTATCGGTGATAGTTCTCACATAAGTAAAGCATATCAAATGTGCGTCTATTGTTATGCGTCAGCTTAAATTAAGGAATATCACTATAACGGTAGGTAAAGGACAACCAAATTTTAATGTTGTCCAGCAAGATTTTAACTGTATGCGTTCAATAAAGAAAATCAATTTGTTGCCATGAACGTAGTTAATTTAGTAACAATAGAGTAAGTATTTTGTTCTGCACCGCGTGTATGTTTCTGTGTACTGCTCACCCAACCTGTTACAAGACAATTTCCTAAAATTATCACCTAGTTTTCTCAGTTGTAGGATGTAAACTTAGTTAACATTGTTGTAAGCAATATTTTCGTTTTATTTTTTTTTTCTTTTTTTTCCAAAGTTATGCAAAGTCTTTCTTTTTCCGGTTGTTTTTTTTTTATTCTGTTATCTGCTGCTTCCTTAAGCATTTACCAGTCGCCGGTTTCTTTTACATATTGTTTGTTATTTAGTTTTGCTTTAATTGTGATGGTGCTTTTTTGCGTTTTTTTATTTGTGCTGCTTTTTTCACATTTTTTTAGAATTTTCTTTAATTTTATTTTTGCTTGCTGCTTCACGGGCAAAGTATTTGTTTGCTTTGCATTTAGTTGTTGTTTTGGTTTTTATTTTATATGCCGTTGCTTTTGTTAATTAATATTTATCTAACTGTAAATGACGCTAGAATAATTTTAAATCCTTTAAAATCCTTACAATCCCTTTTGGCAAATATTTATTTGATACAACGTTAGCGTAAAAATGTAAAAAGTGTTGATTTTGTTGCTTTGTTGGAGAAAAATAAAAAAAAAAAAATTAAAAATAAAAACAGATAAAAGGAATGAGATAAGGTACACTTCTGAGCTTGTTCAACTTTTTGAAACTTAAGCTTAGCAGCCGGCAGCTTGGCAGTCATATATATTATTTTAATTAGGGTTTTCAACGAGAACGCTCTGTGTTATCATAAGTTGTTATTTTTTGTAGTATAGTAAAGGATGAAGATTCATTCCAGCATCGTTCTACTATTTATGTTTATTCACGCTAATGAAGAATTTTTGTATTATGATGCGATTGTCTTAGGAAACGTTTTTGAAATGTCATAAAATCGTTTTCTTTATCCAACCTCTCCCCCTCCCCCGTCCACCCATTTTTCAATATATAACACAATTGCACACAATAAATTATTTTATTTCACTTATTTTTATGCTTTTCTATTATAAGCGAAAATTACCTCTTCATGATGATACCAAAAGATGTACGCCGGTGGCTCTGGACTGAATTTTACGGTACATGTGAGATTAATGGTGCTGCCCTTGTCCACATGAAGGTCAGGACCTCCTAGTATAGTGGCTGTTGGCACTGTAGCAGGACATCGAATGTTAGCAACAACAGCAGCGAGAGTAGATAACGCAAAGAAATATATCATAATAGATGATGATAATGATGAAGGAAGGCAAAAAATAGACAAAAATAAAAGAGAATTATTGTCACATAAAACTAATGGCATAGCATAGAAGAAGATATAGTGTCTAGAAGCCAAAAACAAAAAAACAATAAAAAAACGAAGAGTGTAGCGCGTATTGAAAAAAATCTTGCTAAAGAGTTTTATTTGTGTTTGCAATAACAACAACAACAACAACAAGAACAACTTACCAACAACATTCAGACGCACAAAATAACTGCGTACGGGTTGCGTTGATATCTGGCACTCATACATGCCGCCATCTCGTTTTTGCGCCCACTTTATTTGCAGCGTCCAATCGTCCGATTCCTGATGATGCGTAGCCTGAAAGCGCTGATCGGACGTATATGTATAGGAGCCAACAGTGAGTATGTGTATGTCACGATGTCGTATCCAAGAAACCTGCAAGGAAAAAACAAAAAATTAACAAAAATTCTGTACATATTAGAATGAGTGTGAGGGGGGGGAGGGGGGAAATTGTGGGGAGAAGGTCAGCACAAAATGTATTTGGGATAGAAATAAGTACATAAAAAAAACGTTTCAGCTAAAAATTGCAAGGTTTCAGGGGCGTAGAATAAGGGTGAACTTGCCGTTGATCTTGAACCGAAGTTTCAAGGCCAAATCAAGGTCAACTTTAAGAATTTTTGTTTTGTTTTTAAAAAAAAAAAAATGAGTGAGTTTTTACGTAAGAATTTTACATAAAATTCTAAAAATTTAAAAACAGATTCCTTTTAATTTTCCCAAATCATACATAAGTGACAGTTAAAAAATACCTGATAAGGGCTTCTCATGATATATTTATTTATTTCTGTACGCTAAATACAAGCTGATTAACTTATTCTAACATAGTTTATTTTATATTTTTTTCCTTTTCTTTTTTCTTGTTTTGGTGTTCGAAAGATATTGAAGACGTGAATGACTGAATGACGTCAAAAAGAAAAAAGCAGGAAGAAAGTTTAGATCAAGGGAACTTCCAAAAACTAAAACATAATTTACAGGGATATCATTAATTGTAATACTCGTACGACATATTTGTACTCGTAAATATATGTTCCATATCGTAAATATAAGAAAACATTAGAGAGGTGGAAGAAGTGACGTTGGAGTTAAGAAGAACAGTCATTGGAGTTAAAAAGGATATTTCGGAGTCGATATCTGCTCAGATGAAAATCGAATTCGCTGACCAAATTGTTGGTTGCACGAAGCATTCTGGTTATGGGTTCACTGCATCCATAGTCAGTGCGATGAAAGTTAACATGGAATAGACCTAAGGTTTCGTGTGTCATTATTAAAGGATATTAGTTGGAGCAGCGCTGGGCAGTGAATGGTTCCACATACAAGTTGATGGATGACGGATACATCGGCAGCTTCCCTTCGTTTTGCAAGAGTCTTCATGTTAATCAACTTCAGGCGATCAGTATATGAACGTAAGTTGAAACTGTCAGAACCGGGAAGACCATGAAGTGTGAATCAAATGAATCTTCATTGAATGGCTTCGACTGGCACAGAATGGGTGTTGTAGATAGGAGACCAAACCTGACTGGCATATTCGAGGATGGGTCTAACAAAGGTAAGGTAGAGAGATTTAGTCACGTAAGGATTGGAGAACTCTCTGATCCAGTGTTTCACGAAACCCAGTGCAGAGTTGGCTCTACAAATGGTATTATTAATATATATTATTACACCTAAGTCCAGTTAATAGCTTACAGGAGGAACTGGCTTTCCGAGTAAGTAATAAGTTCTTAGGGGAAGCTCGAGTCGCTTACGTGAATATTTAATAGCTTGACATTTACTCACGTTGAGCTCAAGAAGATTTTTTTTGGTACCAAGTGGTAAAACTAACCAGATCGTGTTGAAGATAGTAAGAATCGGCCGCGGCGTTGGTTTGTATGCACCGATAGATTTTTATATCAATAGCATACACTGAAAGATTGGATTCTTTGATGATTTAATACCTTTGATGATTTAAACTACCCTGTGGGACACCAGAAATAACTGTAGGGGGCTCCGAATTAGAAAATCTAAAGATGACATTACAACGGCGTTCCTCAAGTTATGATCTAATACATGATACAGTGATGGAAAACCCAATTCTTTAAGCTTAAGAACGATGATAGCGTGTGAGATTTTGTCGGAAGCTTTACTAAAGTCGGTAGAAACTGCATCAACTTCGTACCCACTTCTTACCTAACTAGCATAAAGTGTTTGAAATAAATTCTGTTAGGTGAGTATTAGTCGATCTTCCCTTGAGGAATCCATGTTGACTAGGAGGAAAAAGAGATTTGCAAGGGAAAAAGATAATGTCATAGATAATACTTTCAAAAGTTTTGGAAATACATGATAGTTTTGCAATAGGTCTGTAATTAGAAATATTATTTCTAGGTCCTTTTTATGCAGAGATATTATGTGTGAATTTTTCTATAACTTAGGAGAACTGAGTTAGAAATAGAAAATTAAAAAGAGCCAATATGGGATGAGCCGACAAGTTTACACATTTTCTAATGACAATAGCAGGCAACCCATCGGGTTCAGGAGAATAATTATTTTTAAGATTACATATCTTTCCTAACACATCGGCTAGTGTTATATCAACAGAAGTCAGCGACGCACAATGGTTCCAAATCGTAAAAAGACGGACAAAACCTCAAGGAGTTGTCTAATCTGCATAAAAATCTAGATGAAAAAGTTTTTGTGATCGCTGATTACGAATCTCAGTATGACTCAGTAATAAGACCCACGTATGACGGCTTCTGTCAGAACCTTTCGGCACAAACTCGGGCGTACGGCAAGGCTGTCTGCTTTCTCCGCTTTTGTTTCTAATTGTCATCGATCAGATCCTTTACGATACTGTCCACGGAAAGAACAGGGGTTTTTCCTGGAACTTTGCAGAAACTCTTGAGGATCTTGACTATGCCGATGACATACGGAAGCAATTGAGTAAGTAGAAGACTTCCAATATCTCGGCAGCATCCTATCCCCTAACAACAGCGTGTTTAAAGACATACAAGCAAGGATAGGAAAAGCTAAAGGTGCTTTCGCCCAACTGGAAAGTATTTGGAACTCGTCTCTACTCTCTATTCATACCAAGCTCCGTATTTTTAAATCCAACGTGCTGTCAGTTCTTTTATATGGTTGAGAGACTTGGCTAACAACCGAGGCGCTAAACAGTAAATACAGAGCTTCGTCAACCGTTGTCTTCGCCGCATTTTAAAAATTTGGTGGCCCGACACTATAAGCAATGACAGGTTGCTTAGAAAATGTGACATGCTTCCAATAAGGCAAACGATCAAACTGAGGAAATGGAGCTAGATAGGCCACACTTTGCGTAAATCACCCATCGAAGTATGCCGCCAAGCTCTGGACTGGAACCCGCAAGGAAACCGAAGAAGGAGACGCCCTAAACTGACATGAAGGTGATGCCTGGAAAAGGAGGTTACCGAGTCGGGATATTCCTGGGGCCAACTCAAACAGCTGGCTCAAAACAGAACGAGATGAAAAGGGGTTGTTGAGGCCCTATGCTCCACCTAGGAGTTCGAGGAAACGATGATGATTACGAATCTGAAGTCAAAAATACGAAATTCAAAATGGTGGCTTAAAAATGGCGGCCATGAACATGCTAACTTTTATAATTACTATACTATGCATTTCGAATTGGGTATCTCGAAAGTTTTCGGTGTCGCTGATCTCGAAGTTGAAGTCAAAAAATCGATATTCAAAATAGCGAATTTAAAGCGCAATTTAATTTTAAAACGCAATAGGCATCAAAAGTTTCGTATTTTTACGCTGATTTAAAATACGCTTACCATTTTTGAAATGAATTTAACTTTTGGCCCTCTACCAGAGCTTTTCTGACCGGAATTTTTTCCCCTTTTTTTCAGGTATTTTATAAAGTAAATATATAAATAAATAAAATTGGTAAATATTATAGGAACATTGCGCCAACTATACTACACACAGAGACTACACAGTTACCTGAATCCGAAGAAAAAATTAGGTCTAGTTCTATACCTATATTGTTAGTTACTCCGTTTAACTGGTAAAGGCCGGTGAAGATTTGTGGAATTTCTTTTACAGAAGCATTATTGAAAAGAAAATAGTGGCATTCGTCAGCAGAGGTGACCCATTGAAGGTTGGGAAGATTAAAATCCCCCAGATATATAACGATATCAAATGAATCCATAAGATCCAAAAGTGAATCGATTGCGTCTTCTGCAAGCTAATAACCATTTAGTAGTTAAGAAGGTCGAATAAAATAGCAAATGATGAATATATGATATTTCGTTTTGCGATACAAACTTTGGCACATATATATTCAAAGTTAGCTGTGTGCGATTGTGAATTGACAACGAATTGAGGAGACATAAAATCGGACGCAAAGACCTCATTACCCTTGAAGTTTGCTGTAAGATTGGTCTCGGTAAGGGCAAATATGTCGTACAGAATCTTAAGGTGATAAAGAAACACTGTAGAGATTTTGGTGAATAGTCTCTTCCATTTTAGTAGTAAAGAGTGACAAATAATGAACTGGGTAAAGGGTTTCGATTGGAAGTAATAAGTTGGCTAGGAATAATATTGTTCCTACTCTTTACGGGACTTATGAAGATAAGAGATATATTTTGACCTGACATCAACAGCATATGATTGCTCGCATTGATGGCTCGTCAAACCAAGTTGCTCTAACTTGCTGATATAGCTAAATACCTTTATAAAAAAAGCAGACATCAAAATTACAATAAAATTTATCCCAACAAGTTGGATGTTTGGATCATGTTTGACTTTTGAATACTTTTCAAAAATAATTTCAGCTAATTTTATCCGAATATTATTCAAATACGAAAATTATTCGAATCGCTGAGTGACACCGAGTTTAGTTAGGTTTCCTTTTAGAGACAGACTACAGCATCTGTAAAATCCTGTATACGAAAAATGAAAAGAACAACTTCGAAAAATGAACTCATAATTCTCACTAAGAAAAATGCAAGCCTGCTAGTTATGTGAGAAAAAATCCATTTGTGGTAATTTTAATTGCACTCGAGATTTTTTTTTTTCTTGCGAATTCCCATAGTATTTTTTGATTTTTTGATACAGCTAGGTACTTTTAAATTAGCGTGGTATTTTGTAATTGCCCTGGGAATTAAGCAAAAACTTCATATGAAATCATTGCTTTTTGACGCATTGAACGTTGTGTTTTCATCTCGATTTTATGTTGTAGGTGACGTATGTAAAATGCCTTAAATTTTTTGTTATTTTTGTGGTATTTTTAAATGCGTATAGAATGTTTTTTTTTTGGATTTTTAAATGCAAATGGGATTCTCGGTGGTATTTTTAAAAAGCGTGGTATTTTTGTGGTAATTTTTAATGATCATGGGATTTTTTGTGGTATTTTTTAATTGCGGTGGGATTTTTTTTTTACCTTTACCATGTTAATTTTGGTGGTATTTAACTTATGATACTGTGGGAAAAAGGTAATTTCCATGAAATTTGTTCTAAATTTTAGCGTCCGCAGAATGCCAACAACACAAATATATGCACCACTCTCAATCCACCCAACCATACATATTTATACATAGTATTTATGTCGGACATATTAGCAACCAAGGACTAAATGAAATCATTTTCTATGTTTTACTGTGCTCATTAATTTTATTTTTTTTCTTTTTTTTTAATACAATTTTTAAAAATTACAAACTTTTTAGCAATCAGTGTTAAAGAACAACTTCTGTGGCTGCTGTTTGCTGCTAACGATAAGAAAAAGTTTTCTTAAATACTAAGTGATGAGTAGAAATAACAAGGCAAAAATGAATATAAAAAAAAATAAAATGAACAAAAACTCAAACAATTTAATTTTATTGGCAAGTTTAATAAACGACCAGTGAGATCAACTTTTAAAAAGCTTCACAAATGCTTCACTTAAAAAGTTTTTATCTTTTAATTCCGTTGGATTTCACGCTTTTCTCTCTACCATTTCACTCGGTCGAAATATTATGATCGATAAATCTAGATTGTCCTGCCAAATGAAAGCAGTTTGAGGTTTTATTTGCTGGTTATTGTATTCGAGAGCACATTATTTGCCATTGTTATGCAGTGTTTACCGCAGCGATTACTAAGGAATGTGTGTGTGTGTGTATGTGTGTAAAAGACATCAACAAAACTAGGTCAGCTGAAATGTTGTTGAAAAAAATACAAAATATGACATGAGTTTTGTTAAATGTGCGAGCGAGAATGGCTCTGTTGCAATTTCAAAGCAGAGTTTATTTGCTTTAAAATGTCATAAATCATAAATCGCACAAAAGGGAGGGGAAGGCAACACAATTCATCAGATCAATTTTTCATTTTTGTCAATCACAAACTATCGAACTGTTAAAATTTCCTCTAAAATGTACAGAAATGTGTTATTTGATGCATGTCAAAATAAACGCACAGCTTAAATGTTGCAAAATGTATCAAAATTTATTTCTATATATCAAAAATACTATTCAAATAAGTGTTAGGACTAGATAATAATAAATTACATTCATTTATTATTATATTTTATTTCAATTTTTAATAAAATTATAATTTTTAACTGAGCTATGAATGAAAGAAGATTATTCTTTCATTTCATTTTATTTCCAAATAAAAATTGTCATTAAATTCTGCACAATTTGTTGTAATTTGGCAACTCTGCTCTCAGTTAGCTAACTAGATCTAAAATTTAATTTTCTCAAAACTTATTTTTTCCACAAACTTTTGCCAACTTCACTCAAATTCAACAAAGTAAACACTTTATGATGCTGCTTACAAAACAAGCGCGAACGTATGCATCAGCACCAATAAAGCCACAAAGTTGCAATACTGCTAACTTCTCTGAATACTACGAATTGTTTGGCAACTATGTCGCTTATAATTGAAAAAGCAGCTCGTTAAAGTCAGCTGTTTATTTGTGGTTGTAATTCAAGTGAATATGAAAAGGTTTTTCCTATACGTATAAAGTATTGAGTGACTCACGGAAAAACGCCAAGACTAAACTTTGTCGCATGTGAACGAAAGATTGAATTCCTCAAAAATAGCCAAAATAATATTGAGACGCTTATTTTTTTTTTTTTTTAGCATTAAAAGTTTTCGTTGTTCAATGGTTACTCTGTCGTAATATTGCTTTTAAGAAGCTATATTGACTACTTTTAAGCTTGTGAAAGCAGCTTGTTAAGGCCTGTTCCAAAATTAGAACTGGAAACTTTACAGAACCTTCAGTAATCAAGAAAAAAGAATATTTGTGTATGTCACCACGACACGTGTATCTTTCGTTTCTGAACCCACGAGACATAGCATGCTTGATCAGAATGTTAGTGTTCTTTTTGATCAAAATGTATTATTAAAGTTATGATTATAAAAAATGTGGCTTCTACACCGAGAAAAAATGCAATAGGTTAATCACCTAAGTTGGCTTGGGTAAAGAGAATTGTATGGGAATTATAAGCTTATGCTTATTCACCTAAGCAATTTATTGTTTAATACATTTCGATACCTTGCCAAAAAAAAAAAAAAAATATTTGATTCACCTAAGCCCAAAATCCATAGTTAAAAAACAACTAGCATGGATGGCTTAAGCATAGTTTTTCTGCAAAAAAAAAACACAGCTGCGTCATTAGATACACGAGAGAAGGATAGATTTGATAATTTAATGGTTTTTTTTTTTAATAAAACCACTTTTAACAACAAATATAACATAAAATAAATTAAAAACACACGTTAATATTCACAGCAGTAAATTTTAACATTTAAATTACATTTAATCAACATAAAGAAAAGAAAAAAAAAAATTCTTTGTCTGCCGTGCGGAATCGAACCTGGAACTTTTGGTGCCAGTCCTTCGCTCTACCCACTAATCCAAGCAGCCTTGCTACTACTTGCTGACAAAACTGCAGCTATGTTAGTAGATGCTGTATTAACAGATGCAGTATGTCGCAGAATTCTGTTGAAAGCCATACAACAAAAATCTTTTAAGAGATTATTGTGTTATGCTGCAGCATAGCTAATGTTGTAATTAATATTGAATAAATTAGTCCGCGCCACGAATGAGTTTGACTCAATGCATATGCATGTGAATTCATACATAGTGGTATCGGTTCGTTGTGGGTTCGAATCTCAACGGCATGCGAAAGTTAAATATTTGTATATGATAATTAATTTAATTGGGGAACAGGGGGGCGAACCTTCACATGGCAACGTGTCTGACCGCCTCAACCTGGCGAGGCCAGCATTATCCATGTCGAAATCGTCTCAAGTCGACTCAAACCTCCAAGTAGTGTTCCCTGGGCAACGGCAAACTGGCATCCGTCAGTTTGACGGCTAATTTGAGCGGCGGGTCGATCCATAGACCTTAAACATGGAATGTGCGCAGGGTTTGGGTCCCGCCACATTACTACTGCCCAATGAAAACTAAACCAGCCAGGGAGACCATGCCTCCGATGGATGGACCAGGCTGAGGAAGCCCTAACCGCACTTGGTGTATCCGATTGGAGAAGGCGCGCGCAAAGCAGAGGCGCCTGGCGAGAGCTGATGAGGTCGGTCAAAATCCGGACACGGGTTGTCACGGCCGTCTAAGTAAGTAAGTAGTATTTAATTTAATTTAATGTTTTTGTTATAATACACGTCAAGCATCAAGAAAAGCCGAGAAGTCATTAATTTCTATGAAAAAAACGGTGTTGATAAAAGAAAAATTTGTGTTGTTGCCGATTTCAGTCAAGCAAATCACAGAACGAGAGGCGGCAGCTTCAAAAAAAAGGAAAATCAAAAAAGTTATATAATTGAAATTCAATTTTTTTTTTTTTTTAAAGTAGTGTATAAAAAATTACCACTTACTTGGTTAAGTTATCACCCAAATAAAAATTTGCAAGTCACCATGTAAAATTTAGGTGTTTTGATGAAGTACTTGGTAGGCTTAAAACTGCCAAAGCCATCTTAATAATTATATCAAGTTTTTTTTTCAATTTAACTTAAGCTTTTTTTCTCGGTGTATAACAATTATCACATTTACATAATAATAGTTATAGCTTCCAGTCTTACAGAAAAATCAGATGTTTCAATAAATAAAATAATACATACTATTAGCCAAGAAATCGGCTCAAATGAGATATTGATCCGGTTTTTTTTTTCAATCTTGTACACACTTGTTTTGATAAAAACGTGATTAAAGATTCATCATAATCACTTCAGCTGCCATGGCTTTCTTTAAAAAAAATAGAAAAAAAAGTCGTTTCAATCCTTGAAAGGACTTTGACCAAGCTTCTTATGATCAATATGTTGTAAGTGTTGTGAAATATTTGAACACAAATGATCATCAAGACCTGGACCTACAAGCTTTTTACCGACTCCGAACGGCTTGTTTTCGGAACTGGATCTACGCCCTTCCATAAATTGTAGCGCTCAAATTTACAAAATGTTTGTGCTTATTTCAAAAGTTTTTTTTTAATATTAATTTGTTATATTTTTTTTTAAAGAAGGTACATTTTAATAAACATGCAATATTTTTTTACAAAATTCTATAAAAAAGACATAGCTCATTTTTTTTTTAATAGGAAATCTCAAAATCAAGTTTCTTACATTTTTGTTTGCTGCCTAAAGCAGTAACCACTTTTCGCAAAGTAAGTAAATTACACTTTAGAACCATTTTTCAATAATCGTTTTCTCAACGAATCAAAAAAAGTCGGTGTATTTTTTTTAATTCGTTCGACTTCAAAAAGGAGGAGGTTCTCAAGTTCGTCGATTTATCTGTTTCTCTTTTTATTTTTTTAAATGTATGTACATCGATAACTCTTAAACCATATGCCTGATTGCCATAATTTTTGGTGAACAGATAGATATCATAAACACGGAGGTGCCCGTAAAAAAGGGGTCGGTATTCTGGGCGTGGCAATACTAGATCTCGCAATACTAGATACTACTATATCTCGAATAATATTGACACTAGATTTCTGCAATTAAGTGTAGGGATATGCACAATTATTACAAATTACCTTCAAGAAAATGGGCGTTATTTGACAAATGGGCGTGGCAATATAAGAAAAACAGTGTATCTTAAATAATTTTGAAACTAGAGTACTGCAATTTAGTATAAGGATAGGCGTTATATTATGGTCAATAAAGTGGGCGTAATTCCACAAATGGGCGTGGAAATATTAGAAAAACACTGTATCTCGAATAATATTGATACTAGTGTACTGCAATTTAGTGTACGAGTAGACACAGGTAATACAAATTACGGTCAAGAAAATGGGCGTTATTTGACAAATGGGCGTGGCAATATTAGAAAAAGAGTATATTTCGCATAATATTGATACTATGGTACTGCAATTTGGTGTAGGGGTAGGCATTATTAATACAAATTACGATCAATAAAGTGGGCAGTATTCGACTACTGGGCGTGGCAATATTATACACATAGTGTATTTCGAATAATATAATAATATCAGTGACACTAGGGCACTGAAATTTATTGTAGTACAGGAGTGGGCAGAATTATTAAAAATTACGGTCAATAAGGTAGGCGTTATTCGACAAATGGGCGTGGCAATACTAGATAAACACTATCTCAGTTAATATTGACGCTAGGGTACTGAAATGAAGTACAGGAGTAGGCACAATTATTACAAATAATGCTCATGAAAGTGGGCGCTTATTTAATAAATGGGCGTGGCAATATCAGAAAAACACGATATCTCGAATAATATTGACGCGGGGGTAATAAAACTCGTTACAAGAATGGGTATAATTATTTCAAAACATATGAATTCTAATTCGAATTTTAGAGACACATATTTGAAATAACCAACAAACTTTCGGAATTATATAGAACAAATTTTTTAAGAACAATTGTATTTATGTAATTAATGCACATTTTTCGAAATTTATCATATTTTTTTTGTGTTATTATTATAACTCTAATAATTTTTCAATTATTAATTAAGAGTTATATTTTCGAGCTCAAGGTCTATGTTGTTTTCTGAAGAAAACAACCAACAACAACAACAATACCCTTTATATAGAGTGGCAATCATACAGCAGACTAGACAGCTGTTTCGTTGGCCGCTACACCAACTCATCAGTAGCCTTTATATGATAGCGATGATAAACTTAGCCGTTCATGTCTATTTGTTTTCGTCAATGTTAGAGAAAATTACTCTGAATTACATTGTACACACAAATGATACGAAAAGCAGCTAAAGTTCTTCGAATTTCCAGATTCACACTTATTCGGTGTAAGCTCTTTCTTCGAAGATATATCAAAGCTTTTTACCACTCACAGGCATGTTGTAGTTTTAGTTGTTGTTCTTCTATTATTCACTGTCCGTCTTAGTTGCAGCAACCTGCTGCTATTAAACTATGACGTCATGAAATATTTTGTTTGAAAACTAAGATTTTTATTTTTTATTGTGTGTAAACACACAAATTAATCATAATTTTGAAAATATAACTCTTAATTAATAATTGAAAAATTATTAGAGTTATAATAATAACACAAAAAAAAAACTTATCTTATTATAAACTTATTATAATTAATTATATTAATTATAATTAATTTATCATATTCTCTAAAAAGGAAGAAATAAAAACATTTTTTTTTTAAAAAACCGACTATAAAATCACTACAGAGTAAAAAATAATTTTAAAATAACTTTTGTTTTAATTTCTTGGTCATATTTGAGAATTTATTTAAACATATTATTATATATGAATTCTTATTATTTTTATTTTATTTCTTATTTGTTTTATTATCATAAATATATTAATTTCTTGATGAATACAAATGCTTTGAAGTTGGCGCTTCTGATTAAAAGTCTGATTATATTAGCGCCGACCTTAAAAGATTTCATATGTAATAATATGTTTGAATAAATTATCAAATATGACCAAGAAATTAAAAGGAAAAGTTATTTTAAAATTATTTTTTACTTTGTAGTGATTTTGTAGTCGGTTGTTTTTTTTTTTAAAAAAGTGTTTTTCGTAAATTTACTGTAGAATGCCCCTTAAGGGATTTTATAGAACTAAATGTATAAATTTCAAGAGATTTAATAATTTGATGCTTTGAAAACAAGGCTGAACATTATTTTGATGAAAATTTAGATTCCGTCCTTCGGGGGATCTCAAAAGTTTTAAGTTTAAAAATATTTATGCATAATATTTTTTTCAAATTGGAGTACATTCATCAAATCAGTTTTGATTCTTCTGAAGGTCCTATTTGGTAAAAACAAAACTTTTCTTTTTTTTTGGCATGCAACTTTTTATTTTTTCACATAATGCATACCAAAAATCTGCTTAAAAGATACATAATTTTAAAAAATGATGTCATAATTGTATATATTTTTTTTTTTTGCCAAAATTATGTATAGGTAAAAAATGCACCTTTCAAGCTTATTATTTACAAAACCTAATGGGCCACACTTTTTTTTGGGTTGATCTTGTAACGCCACCTTACATTAAGTTAACGAAGAATTTTTATATTCAAATTCCAAACAATTTTTACACAAAACCAAAATACATCAAATGACCCAAAACTAAGACCTAAATAAACAGTTATTTGGTACTACTAAAAGCTAACACAAAAAAAAAACAAAAACATGCGTGTACTCACATTTTAAGGAAATCATTACTTAATAATCTGACTTTATTTTGAGCTCATAACAATTGCTTTTTTTTCCATTTACTTTCTCTTAATGAGTTTGTTTACAAAATTTTAATCTTTATTATCTTGTTTACATCTCTAGAGTTTTTTTTACACACTACCTGTGCACACGATATTCTGGCGGAAGTTTGTTGAAAGAAAACTTCTACCTGTTCGTTCAAACCACTTTGAGTTTAGACATATAAATATGGACTCACATGATGGAAATTACTGCATTCATATTGTGAAAAATTATCTCAAATCAACTCGTAAATTATGGCGTGCAGATACAATGATATAAGAAAATATTTTGAAAAATTGTTCTGTCTAAAGTGTACAATTTTTATTTTAATTGAAATATTCAGGAAGTTTAAAGTCTTACATAGTGCAAAGTTGAACGATTGGCAACAAAGCGAACTCCATAGAATAGCAGTGAAAATAAAAAATATTTTTCAATTTATTGTCACGACAAAAACTAAAGATAAAGCCACCCTGATGGTTAAATCAAGAAGCTCATCTAATACTATAAACATCGAATCCGCAAATATCAACTTAGATTTGGTGCAAGAAAAAACAACAAAATCAGCAGCAACATTCCAGCAAGAGCCCAACATAATATTTTATGACGCCAAAGAAACTCCAACAACAGTGGATATTATAACTTCAAGACTATCAACAACTGTGGTGAAATTTCATGGTTTAACAATACTAGCCACTAAAATTATATATAACTCTGACTATTTGGTGTATAAAGGTTTGAGAATTGATGTCTGGTCAACACCAACAACACATTTTTATGAGAAAATTGCACCTATGCAAAACAAATTCAACAGAATTCGCAATGTTCGACGCAGACTTAACTTCGATATTTAAATATTTTCTCATTGTACTTATTTAGATTTGTATATAAATTATGTTTAGAATAAATTGAACAAATTTAATGTGTTTTAAATTTAACGAAGCTTATATTAACTTTAAAATTTAACACTAAAAATTAATTTAAGATTACTTGTTTATTAAAAAGTATTGATTATTTAATTTAAAATTTTAAACGTGCTCAAAAATTAATTTATGTATATTATCTACATTATTTTCTTCAATTTTAGTTATGAAAATAAAAATTTAAAAAAAAAATTGCATTTTTATTATTTTATGCAGTTTGTATAATATTTTCTACTGCTAATTTTGTTTAAGTGTAGCAACTAACATTCAGTCAGTATGCTTATTCAAAGTATAAGTATTATATTGATGTGACTTCAGCAAAGTTCCGATTTGTGGTAGAAATGCAAAGAAGACGGTCGTCACCAAACAAAGCAAGCACACCGCTTTTAATTAGATTCGCTATATTTACTTTAAATCGAAAACTTGAAACAAAGTTGTATAATAAACCTAATTTGATTCAATTTGACCCAATATTTTGATTAAATTGAAACCACAGCGGTTACCAACCAACGAGAATTCGGGACTTAAGTCAGCACGATTAAATAAACACAAACGCACGGTTAATTAAAGCCACACACACGGGTGTGGTTAACGGACCGCTTTTGCTTATAATGCACAGTGGGACAATAAACTACTGTTGCACCCAAATAGATTTTCTGGTCGTAAAATTTAAGATATGGAAAAACTTTTGTCGAAGTAAACTTCTTTAGAGACGCAAACAACAACACTGCGTATTAGATGGCAGCTACAACAACAGCGAAAATTCGCCGCACTCAGCAGTAAAAAAAAATGGCAAAATTGTTATTTGAAGATTATTTGTTTTTAGTGTGACTGGAACCAAATATTTCTCGATTTTCAGACAAATGTTCTACTCTCTGAGCAACGTACTAACATGTCACGTGAAATTACTGATTAACTATTAAGTATTAACTACTCCTCTTTTCTTCCTCATCTGTTGGCCTTGAATTGTGTCTTAACTATATCAATAGTAGCGCACAAAGCAAAAAGCTTGCATACAATTTTCGAAAATGTTCTAAAACGTATTGTCATTGGATTATTATAATATAGAATGAAAATTGGAAACATTCGCAACTACGCTGCACAGAGGGTTGAAATCGCCAAAAATTGAGATTAATTCAACTAGAAGTCGAAGGGAGTTTTGAACTCTTTTTTTAGTAAGAATGGGTCCAAATAAGAAAAACAAATTTGTCGGTCCGTCTGTCTCTCCGTTTGTCCTTCTTTCTACATCATTACAGTCGTAATTTTGAAGCTATCGTCATGAAAGCCAATATTGACGCTTGTGTCTAAACACTAAAAATCAAGTTCGAAAATGAGCCAAATCGGATGAAAACCACGCCTTCCTCCGCTACAAAGTAAAAATCTCCATTAACTCCACAAAACTTAATAAATGGCCTTGTAATTTTGTATAAGAGCTTTGGTATTTTATACCTTTTCCGAGTATAAAATACAACCAAATTGGATGAAAATCAATTCTATCTTTCATACTAAGTGACATCATCAAAACGGTAAAATGTCGTTAAATTCAACAAAACTTAATATATGGACTTGAAATTTTTTAAATGAGCTTTGCTATTTACAGACCTATTCTTGATAATTTACAAATGTAAAACAATATTTTTCATATTTCATATTAAGTGTTTGTTGTAAGTTTTTGATTTCAAAACAAAATTTCAAGCTCAAAAAACAAAAGTTGTCAATGAAATTGTCAATATATGAAAAGCAGCTGACAATCTTGATCAAAAATTTATTATTTTTGAGCTTCAAATTTTGTTTCGAAATCAAAACATACAGTAAAAACGAATAATTTTTCGAAATATAAGCGAACCTTAGCATACAAAGTAACCGTTACGTCCGCCAAACGTATCTCTTTCGAATCGTAATCGATATCTAATTCTATAGTTAATCGCGAATTATTCGTAAATTTTCGAAGTTTCAATATCGAAGTCGGACTTCATGCCTTTTGGATATTTATTTTGCTTATTAGAAAATTTTCGATTTCATGCCTGATGGGTATTAAGTTTCGATTTCATGCCTGATGGGTATTTATTTTGTTTTTTAGAAAAGTTATTTATTTATTTACAAAATTTATTTTTTGTGCATCATTTTATATGGGAGGTAGGCGTACTTCCGGTCCGATCACGCCAATTTTATACACATCATACAACCACTATAAACAAAATATACAACCAAAATTTAAAAAAAATCGCTTCACTTATAAGGGAGAAAATGAGAAAAACTTTCACTTACAACAATACAACATACAACTTTACAACTTTACAACACCTTGTGAATTGCCTAAATGATAATAAAATAAATAAGCAATCCCAGATTTTAATTTTTTTTTTTTTTTTTTGGGTAGAGGTTTCACTTCTAACATGCGTGGCGTTCATACACATAAAGTGTTTGTTTTCGAATTATGTATTAATCTGTCAGGTGACTTTAATTTTAGCATGAAAATTAAATTTTGGCATTTTTTAATTTATATATAGGTCTTAGCAATTCTTAAAAAAATTAATTTTTAAGAATTACACTTCAATTCTTTATGCCAAGTTCATTCATGAAGCAACGGGTTGCCACAACAACAATGTTCTTTACAGAACAACCACCAGCAGACTAGACAGCTGTTTCGTTGGTCGCTACACCAACTCATCAGTAATCTTCTGTGGCTCATGCCGTCCATTAACTTTGAAAATCTTATAAGCACACCTTCTGCCAAAACCAAAGCGGAATTGCAGTTGTGTGCATTCCAATTTAAAAAGCAATGCTTTTCTACTTCTTAGCACAAAGCAAAGGTTCAAAAAATTGACTACATTAATTCTGCAAAGACTTGTTGTTGAGAGCATAACACATAAATCCAAAACAAATATTTTTTTTTATTATTATTATTATTATTATTATTATTATTATTATTATTATTATTATTATTATTATTATTGGATTTGGGGTACAATAAGACTTAGTCTTTTATAGTACACAATGGGTATAACATCGGTTTAACAATTAAACTTAAAATTAAAATAATTCTAATTCTGCTAGGTTACATTAACTTAAAACTACTGAATTTAGCAACAAGTAAGCTTAAACTGCAAAATAGAAATGGCAAAAGGTTAAAATTATACGCTTATAGGGTAATATTTGCTAAGACTATTTTTTTTTTTTTTTTTTTTTTTTTTTTTTTTATAGATGAATTATAATATAATAAAAAGTCGACGGAAAGATGAAGTAAAGAAAACAGAAAGGTGAAGTAAAAATTTGGTAAGCCAAGGTATAAAAGCAGTTGTGAAAAGAAAAAGAAGAATATATTTATAGATTTAAGGAATTGAAATATTTAAAGATGGCATTTTTAAAGCTGGTTCGTGCAGTTATTTGTTTAATAAAATTAGGTAATTCATTCCAAAGTCTGATGGTGCTGATAAAAAAGAACCTTCCACTGTTTAGATAGTTAATTCTAGGCACAACAAGGTTAGTTGACCTTTGCGACTGAAAAAATTGTAGTTTGACAAAAAGATAATGAGGACTTTGAGTGTGCATAATCTTGTGTAGAAACAGAATGTTGCGGATGTTCAAATATTCAAACAAGCCACAGCCCAGAATACCCTTACTCCTTAACGAAATATGATCATAGCGACTGATCCCGTATACATATCTAGCCGCGCTATTGAATGCTACCAAAAGCTTATGCTGAGATTGGGAGTCGAGTTGACTATAAACAACATCAGAGAACGTAATGTGTGGCATAACTAATTGCATAACAAGCCTGCGCCGAGTTTCAGTTGGCAAAAAATCCGAAGAAGTACGTAGATATCGTAACGTTCCGTATATTTTTCCAATCGTTTTGTTAATGTGGTCAGTACAAGTCAGTTTTGAGTTCATTATAAAACCTAGATTTTTCGCTTTATATACTACTTCAAGTTTATCAGGCCCAAGGAAAATAGGTGGAATATCTATAAAGCAGGAGTTACATCTCGCTATAGGCAGTACTTTAATTTTTATAGGATTTATAAGGAGAGAGTTTGCAGCAGCCCAATTATTTAATGATATTTAAAAATAAAAAAAAGATTGCCAGCTTAAATTTTACAAACAGAAAATATAATTGACTGGAACAGTAGGTCATTGTCCCACAGTGTGACAGTAGTGGAGCGGTTGTGGGGGTGGTGTGCATGGAGTGTAGGCTATGTTTAGGCACATATTTCTATGTTTGAGTAAAAGTGTTGCATGTTTGTATAATTATACCGATGAGTAGACTTGACATTATTTGACAAATAAACCTGCATGCATGCATGCACGCATATACTCAAATAAAAAACACACCCACATCTTAGTGATATACATTTATGCCTTTTGATTTAATGGTTTTTTTTTATATAAAGTTACGCGTGCATCTCGAATTTACGCTGCTTGAAATGAAATATGTCGTATTTGTCACAAGGTTGAAATACTTTAAGAAGCAGAAAAAAAAAATTACAGTACACAGTATGTAGCTGAAGTTATGAGTCGGAGTGTGTAGTTTTGCTTGGGCTATGGATATGAATTTATTTTTGACAAAAAATTCTTTGAGTACAGATATTTGAGCAAAATTTTTCTTCAGCTTAATGCTAAAAAAGCGCATTTAAGGAATTTTTACTTTTACATATTGGTTATTTTTATACCCCCATCCGTGGCAGCTAAAGAAAAGTATATACATATATTTTTGATCAGCATCACCACCTTAGTCCATATACGAGTATCCGTATTCATCTGTCTCTGCGTCTGTGATCATATTTTTCTGATCCATATTTTTGAAGCTATCGTAAAGAAATTCCAAATACATGCGCTAAATCGGATGAAAGCCACACTTACCTCCCATACAAATAGAGTTTATTTAAACCGTGTCTATTAAATATTCACAAAAATCAATGTAATAACTAACATTTTGCAGATAAGCCTCGATGGCAAAATCAAATAAAAACCATGATTACCTGTCATACAAAGTGACGTCAACCTCCCATACAAAGTGGCATTAACCTACAATATCTTAAGATTGCGTTTTTTTTTTAATACATAAATGTATGGAATTTGTTCAATATATGCTTTTAAGTTCTGATGGTCCATTAATCTAAACCTTAAAAATTTATTAAAAAAATAATCAAATTCTAAATATTTAATAAAATTGAATAGGCAAATAAGAGCAAACTACTCCCTGCGGCATCTAAGGGTTTAATTAAATAAAACATATGACAAATATATTCTTACAGACTACACAAAAAACATTTCATCGACCCTGTCGAAGAACCATTTCTTACTAGTTATTCTTAACCTTAACAACTCAAAAGTTAAATATATGTGTAAAGTAAGACTGCAAAAAGTTTTTTAACAAATCTTAATCTATCTCTATTCGTCGGTGATGATTTGAATTTGCATATGTAACCTCCATTTATTTTTATTTGAAAAAGTATGAAGCCATCTTTGTTTTATGCAATGCAAATCGAATTTCAGCCCGAAATGCATAAAAACAAGTTTTTAACATAATTTTATGCGATGACTGTAAAGTGAGCTTTGGCTAAAATACACATGCAATGAGCACACAAACACACACTCTTACACGTTAAAGCACAAACTAATACACACCCATACCCACACACACACTCATGCAGGATATGAAAATGCCAGCTCTTGAAGGACGCAAGTTGCAAAAAACCAATCGAGTAAAAACAACAACAACAACAACAGCAACAACAGCAAACCAACAGAAATGAAATTGAGTTAAACTTAAACATTTGCAAATAGATTTTCATGTGGCAATGCTGTGCACCATTGTTGCCATTTGCTGTCATTTGCTGCTATTTTGCATCTTTTTCTTTGACTAAATTATAGTAACTTCGAGTTGACAAAAAAAAAAAATCAAAAGTAGAAGAAAAAATATAAAAAGGAAATAAAAAATAAATACAAAATAAACACACTAAGAAAAAAAAATGTTTAAGAAAACAAAAGAGAACAAACAAGATATATAAGAAAAAAGCTAACATCAAAAAGGTTACGCTACGTAAAGCAGCAGAAAACTAATTAAAATTTTTTTTGCAATTTTGTTGTTGCTTCTATTTCTACAAAACATGAGAATTGTCATTTTCTCATCTTATGCGTAAATATGTTTGTATTGGTGTACGTGTTGAATTATTTTGCATTTAGATGCCTTGCGACAGCTTTTAAGACCCGTTTTCATCACAGGACAATGCTCCGTTTCTCTCCCTTCTTCCCCCACACCTTTGTTTTCTGGACTCCCTATGTCATTTGACACTATTTCGCAGGAATCAAGATTTTCTGATATAGCTTAAAAAAATAATATGTGCAGATATTTAACTGTGAGATTACAATCGTACACATGTTTTAGGTCATATTTCAGTTAAATTAAGTCAAAACTAAACATTTTAATAAGGCTTAACAGTGGTGTAGACAACTCATAACTCATAATAAACTTAGATGAAAAAAGTTTTATGATAATAATAATAATAATTAGTTTTGCCAGTTGTCCCGAATTTAACGAGATTAATTAATTTTGAAATGTTCTGGTAGGAAAGAATTGTTTTGAATATTTTTAAGGGAGTATTCCTGGTTGGCAAAATATTTTTTTTTTATTTTTTTTTTCATAATTTTAGCTTGGATATTTGAGAATAACGTCCAAAAAAGGGTTTTTTGAAATTCGAAATACTTTTGGAGACATGGCGTTTTTTGTCCAGCAATGTTTACGCCAAAATGCGATTTGCTTAATTTGGGTACTTTTTCAATGCAACGGTTTGAAGCAACCATCGAATTTCGTTCAACGCGTTCTTTAGTAGGTAATAACTTGTTTGTATACCCATTTTAAAAATAAATTAATACACATTTCATAGTTCACTTTGAATTGAGTTATAAGCTGGACGCGCGCGCGCATACAGTTTTGAAAAGTACAATTTTGATAAAAATTTTTGTTTGTGCTAAAGACAATGGATGAAAAAGCAATCGAAAGACACGTGGTAACCAACACGAAAGAGATGAGAACACCGAATTCACAAGTACATCGGCAAAATAATTTAAAAATAATGAAAACGAAGACATAAGCATTGACAACAAAACGGAGAATTACATTTTGGGGTTTTATGCAATTTGCTCAAAGAACGTTTGAAAAGGTCCGAAGCCAGAGCTCTGGCCGCATCAAAAGAAGGTAGAACTGCCCGAAGAGCACAAAGCGCCGCTGAGTCCTCATTTTTTGAAGAAGAGGAAGGAGTTATTTATGGGGCTGGCATTGCAGATTAATATATGTAGAGTATTGGGCAAAACCTAAGCACCCCTGAGTACATTTTTTCATATGCAAATTTTTTTATGAACACATATGATTATTAAATTTTTTTTTTATTGTTTTTTTTTATTTTTTTATATCTTTATTATTGATAAACACAAACTTTAGGAATTCAGAAATTCATATAAAAAAAGTTAAAATTAAAAAAAAAACGTTTAAAGTCGCAAATCTAAGTGGACAAAACTAAAGCACCCCCTATTTAAGGTAAAAAAAAATTATTGAAGTCAATATTTCGTTGCGAATCCTTTATTCTGGATGACAGACGCATATCTTTTAGGCATAGAAGATATTAAATTATTAATTATATACACTGATATTGCATCCCAGGCTCTTGTTTTTTTTTTTTTTTTTTTTATTTATTTATTTAAGAAGCAAACATATGTACAATAAGAGCCAGCTCTTTTATAGCACAACATAAAATTAAACAATTGATGGGTTGACAGAGATAATAACAACTCAAAGCTAATTAAAACTTGATTAACTTAATTATGCTAATTAACTTAATTTTACTTAAGATATTTTAAAAAATTAGAAGAAAATTAAGAAAAAGAGTAAAAAAGAAGCAGAGAGGAAGTAATCTAGTGAACAGAGAAAAAGGAAAAGATAGATTGTCTAAAAGCTACTCTCCCACTGACCTCCCTAAGCCTACGTGGCAAAGCATTCCACAACCTAATGGCATTGATGAAAAACAGGTGGGAATTGTTCAACGAATAATGTCGCGGAACGATCAGAACATGGCTTCTTCTAGACATGCAGAACTGGAGTTTGTCAAACAAATACCCAGGTGTTTTTCGTAGATTAACTTATGAAGGTAAATGCAATTTCTAGCCTTAAGGCGGTCTTCTCATTCAAAACCCGTTTTTTGGACCCTTTTTAAAAAAATTCTTATTTGAAAACGCAAAGAATAATTGAAAACTTTTTTTATTTATTGTATTACAAAAGGTTCAAAGTAAATAAAAAAATTTTTTTGCCTCGATACGTGGGCTGTTCAAAAAGTAATGAGACATCAAAGTTGGTGGGGAAAAAAAAGGTGTCGTCACGGCGGCCACGATTCCGGGTCTCCGGAGCGTCTGAAATGAAAAAAAAAACGGGGTTATAATCAGTATAGATGTAATTCTCGGGTGAACCTCAAGCTTAATTTTGTGATTTTTTTGACAAAATGGCGGCCATTCAAAAAAAAAAAATTCAATTTCGGGTTTTTTTTTTGTAGTTTAGTGTAAAAAAAAAATAGTAAAAAATTTTTTAAAATTATGGTCGAGATTCACCCGAGAATGGTGACAATTCTGCGTCGATTCCACTTTCTTTCATGAAAATCGGTTCAGTTGAACTGGAGATATTATGGCCGCCAGTTCGAAAAACGTGGGTTCGAGATAAACGCGTTTAAAGTTTGAAGTAATTTTTTTGGGAAAAAAAAAAAAATCAAAAATGTTTAAATGCAGTTTTAAAGAGCTGACAATTTTTACTTACAAATATTAGTCGGCGATGCCAGCTCCATCCAGGCCACCTTCCTCTTTTTCGTAGAAACTGCTTTCTGCTGCCCTCTCTGCTCTGCGAGCCGTTCTGCCAGCTTTTGATGATGCCGCAGCTCGAGTCTCTGATCGGTTCAATCTGTCTTCATTGCGAGATAGTGCGTATTCGTATGCGTTTTTGCCAATCGCAATACCCATCAAACCCATAATTTTAAGTATGGGTATAAAACCGTCGTTGAAGAGGCACGTTGCAATGAAATTGGCCACTTCGATGGTGCGTGCGCCTGAGTTGATGTGTTTGGGCGAAAGTGACCAAAGAACAGAATTGTAGGACTCATTGGAATTCTGAGTTTCAGATCCAAGGCATCTTTCAAGCAAATTATCTGCCGACAGCGCTTCGTAAGCTGGTTTTATTACCTCCATCACCAAATCAAATAGCTCATTTTGACGAAGACCTTGCTTCACAAAAAAGGCTGTATCTTCTAAAGTATTTCGAATTTCTAAAAATCCTTTTAGGGGCATATTCACAACTACCCAAGCTATAAATAAATGCAAAAAAGTCGAAAAAAAAGTTGCTCAATGAGAAGACCGCCTTAAGATATGCAATTATATCACAACCAAGTATTGCATTTCGGAAACTGGAAAGACGAACGTATTTATGAAGACCATAAACATACCGAGTGGCATAATTGAACGCAATTTGCAAATTTAATTGAGACGATGAATCAAGTTAGTCAAGAAAGTTATAACCGGTAAGATGAGTTGAATTACCAACTTACGCCTAATATCAACAGGAGTTACGCTGGCAGATAATCTTAGGTTACGTAAGACATAATACACTCTTTTTACAACATTATTAAAATGATCAACACATGACAGAGAAGAATTTACATGGAAGCCAAGATTAACAATTTTCGACACAACAGTAAGCTTATTCGAACCAAAAAACAAATCAGAGACATCAATTAAGCTACACTTGACCTTACAAATAGGAAGAACATATGATTTGTTAGATTTAAGTAGAAGATCATTCTTACAAGCCCATTCATAGACATTTCTGAGGTCATCATTCAACCTACAACCAAGGTCCTCGATGAGACCAGTTCTTCGAGAAAGATACAACTGAACATCATCAGCGTAAGCATGAATAGAGCATGATTACAAACAGAAAAGATATCGTTGAGAAACATAGAAAACATAAGAGGGCCAAGTATCGAGCCTTGAGGAACACCACTCAAGACCGGTTGGTACCCTGATGACAATTGACCAATTTGAATTTTTTGATACCTACGGCACAAGTAGCTAGACATTAAGTTAAACTATCACAAAAACCAAACAATGGCTTAAGCTTATGACACAAATTTGATGATTTACTTTGTCAAACGCCTTTGAAAAGTCTAACAAACATAAGAGCGTCAAAGACTCAGCATCAAAATGTGGTCGTATGTCGTCAATTATCTTAACAACTGCAGACGAACAACTATGAGCTGCACGAAAACCAGACTGAAGCGGAGATAGAAGCCCTGTAGGAAAATCAACTAATTTAAAAGTAGTTGATAAAGTAGTTTTTTGTCAACCACAACTAGTTGAAATTCTGACTTTTTTCCGTAGAACGAACTAACATATTTTGTATGGTGATGTCCGCTAAATAAGTCAATTGACTTTTGTCTGCATATATTTTCAACTACTTGTTAAATTAGTTAAATTTAAATTATTTTTTAACTACTTTAAAATAAATCACTTGACAACTATTACTGATGGCCTAAAGTTAATAATATTTGATGAAATAACATGGTTAAATATATATAAACTTGTAATCTAATAAAAATTTTCAATTAAAACATGTCAAAATCAGAGTAGTTGCCGCCTTAATATAATTCAAAGTAGTTTATCAATCACTTGTTTTTGAGTCAATTACTTCATATATAATGCAATAAAAACTATTTAGAATTGAAGTGGATGCCGCCTTAATATAATTCAAAGTAGTTCATATACTGGTTTATTTTAAAGTAGTTTTTTAATTAGTTGTTTTTAAAAACAAGTTAATTTGTTCCTATAGGGAGGTTATTATTAACTAAGTGGTGTGTTATTTGACGAGACATGAGTTTTTCACAAATTTTATTGGCCTAAAATCATTGGGACAAGATGGATTTTGCTTCTTTGCTATTGGAAGAACAATGGCCATTTTCCATAAATTAGGGAACGAAGACGACATAAAACATGAATTAATTATATGAGTTAGAGGGCTGATTATGTGGGGGAGTAGGATTTTAATAAATTTAATGGGAATACCATCAGCAGCCAATGCCTTTGACTTGATTTGTGAAACGCATTTACCAACATCAAACTCAACTACTGGGGAGAAAGTAAAGGATTGAAACGTTGAATGATTTAACTGGGGCAAAGTATTACTATTGTAAGCTGAAGAAGAAGCAGCAGAAGAAAAAGAAGAAGCATTATTAGTAAAGTAACAGTTTAAAACTTCTGGATCTAGATGACATACAACTTTATTTTTGTTGCAGACCCCAAGACTATTAATATTATTCCAAAGCACTTTGCTTGGCAGAGAGAGCTGAAGTTTATTAGCGTAAAAACGCGTTTTACCTTGTCTAGTTACAAGCACGGCATCATTCCTCGCCAATCTATAAGATTCCCAATTTGTTTCTGTGGGACTTAGTCGCCAAGTTTTACGTAACCTGCTTCTTTTTTTTTTTTATGACGGACTGGACATGCTGGGAAAACCTAGGACATGACATATTTTTTATCCTACAATTACGAACAGGTACATGTTTCTCAAACAAAAACTCAACAGGCTCTAAGAGAGAATTAAGCTTATCATTAATATTGCGATGAAGCCAACAACCATTAAACGATAACATGGACACATCACAGAAGAGAGACGGATAATTTATGTTCTTGAAATCACTATAGGAAAAAGTACTCGGAATAACTAAACGAGACAAATTGACATTTAACGTGCAATAAATTAAATCATGATCAGAGACAAAACACAACTGATTGAAAAGAGAAACAACAGACGGGTCAGAAACAATAAAAAAGTCAAGAAGACTAGGAGTGGTGTTATTGGAAAGCCGAGTGGGCTTTGAATTATTTACAACAGACAATCCTAGCGAAGATATGTTGTTATGCAGTAATTGTTTAGGCAGTTCGTTAGAGAGGAGATTTATGTTAAAATCACCACAAAGCAAGATCACGTCATAATCAAGTATACTATTTGATAATACAGAAAACAATGGCTCAACAGAAAAACATTTATTAGGATTATACACACACGAAACTAGAATTTTATTGTTATTGTCAGATACACATAAATTGATAAATTCAATACCTGATCCATTAGAACGGCATACGACGTTAGCATTAAGATTATTTTTGCAGTATATTGCAACTCCCCCCCCCCCCCCCTTTTTGTCATGTCGATCATTTCTAAAAAGCTTATACCCAATAAGGCCACAGGAAACATCACTAATATCATTACTTAGCCAAGTTTCCGAAATGCAAATAATGTCAACTAAAGAGTTATCGAATAAATACCTGATGTAATCCAGTTTCGATGTAAAAACGCTTCGAAATTAAGCTTGGTACCAAGAAGGAGTGGGATAGTGAAATAATATCGCGAGTCACAAAACCACACAGTATAACATGGTACACGGACGGCTCCAAAACACTGGAAGGTATAGGTGCAGGGGTATATGGACCAAGAACCAGGCACTCGGTACCTATGGGGACCACACCCAGTATCTTCCAGGCGGAGGTCTTAGCAATACAGCTGTGCGCACAATTTAACCTGGACAGGAGTTACAAAGGTCAAGACATAATTGTGATGTCGGACAGCCAAGCAGCAATCAAAGCATTACCTTCCTGTGAAATATCATCAGAAATGACATGGGAATGCCTAACGAAACTGAATGAGCTAGGCAAGAATAACACCGTTACTATACTCTGGGTCCCAGGACATAAAGGAATTCATGGTAACGAAGAAGCTGATGAATTAGCGCGACGAGGCGCAGCCACACACTTTATAGGACCAGAACCATTCTGCGGATTGGGCACACACACTATCAAAGAAGAACTAAGAAGGGAGGAGAGACACAAAAGATCAAACCTCTGGAAAAGCCTCCCAAAGCTAAAACAATCCAAAGTGCTCCTCAAAGATTTTACCTCTCGGAGAGCAAAATTGCACATAAGCTAGGCAAACCGAATCTAAGAATTCTTACGGGGTTTCTTACAGGACACTGTAAACTGAAATACCACCTGAAGAAATTGGGCATCGAAACCGACAGCAACTGCCGTTTCTGCGAAGAAGCGGAGGAGACTCCAATACACCTACTTACCAACTGTGACGCAGTAGCTCGCAAGCGCAAGGCAACACTGGGGAACTACGAGCTGAGTCAAGAGGAAATCTCATCCATCGAACCGAAAAATATTCTCAAATTCATTAGAGAACTAGGTCTGGATGAGATTCTGTAATCCGTCAAAGAGCGGAGCATCAAGAAGGAGGTACAATAGATCTATATAGGTCGCAGTGTGCATGTCCAAACAAAACATTAACATTAACATTAATCCAGTTTAGCCACGTTTAAACTACGAGCATTAAAGTGAACGTAGTTCATTGAGTCTACTGCGTTGCTTACATAAGACCTGAATTAGAACTTTATGATTTTCATTAGCGCCAGAAGGTGCTAAGCTAGAGTTGGACATAAGAAGAATCAAAGAGAGAGCAAGTTATAGGCAAAAAAGATAAAGAAGAGATTAAAAAAAAAAAAAAAATAGATGAGAAAAACAGATAAGGCTTAAAGTAAACTATTACTTTATTTGCGGCTTGGAAAAGATTTTCTTTGGTTTTGCAATTTTCTCGGTTGATTTTCAAGTTAACAATCTCCCACAAGTTCTCAATTGGGTTAAGATCGGGGGTTTGGGCTGGCCAACGAAGAACTTGTACCCCCCCATTGTTTTGGAACTACTCCTTTACCACTTTTGACGTATATTTTGGATCGTTATCTTGCTGGAACGTCCATTTAAGTGGCATCTCTTCATCAGCATATGGCAACATCACGTCTTTTAATATGTCTCTATACATGAAACGATCTATAATTCCATCAATCTTATGAATTGGTCTAGTCCCTTGTCCAGAGAAACAACCCCAGACCATTATGTTTCCTCCTCCGTGCTTTACAGTGCCTTTGCAATACTTAGGATTCAACCTTTCTCCTTTTGGTCTGCGCACACGCCTTATACCATCGTAATCTTTTAAATTAAACTTGGATTCGTCAGACAACAGCACAGTGTTCCATTTTTGGACACTGCAGTTGAGATGGGCCTTGGCGAATTGAAGTCTGGCTTTTGTATTCTTTGATGATATGAAAGGTTTTTTTGCTGGTCGTCGACTGAATAAACCGGACTCTATCGCCCGTCTGCGGATCGTTCGTTCGCTAACTTTTAATCCTAAGGGGTTTCGTACTTGGTTGGAAGATGCTGTAGGATCATTTTGGATTGTCCTTTTAATTAGGGAGTCTTCATGTCGCGAAGTTTCACTTCGCCTTGCTCCATAATGAGTAGGAGATATACGACCCGTCTGCAAAAACTTTGAAATCAGCCTAGAAATAATTGATCATTTGATCGAATATTTTTCACTCTGTTTATGTCTTGCTAAACTGCCCCTCCAATCATTAAGAATTCTAATTTTAAATTCACTTGAGTACGTAATGTGTGCCATTGCTCTTATCTCGACCAAAACTTTAAAACAACTACACTTTTCTCATGAAATCTAACAATATCTTCTTCTTAATACACAGCTGCTGCATTTTTGGAGTATACCGTTAACTAATACCGTAATGACGCAGTAGCGTAGTAAAATTTGCAAACACAATTTTAGGGGGTGCTTTAGTTTTCTACACTTAGATTTGCGACTTTAAATGTTTTTTAATTTTAACTTTTTTTATATGAAATTCTGAATTCCTTAAGTTTGTGTTTATCAATAATAAAGATATAAAAAAATAAAAAAAAAATTTGAAAATTATGTTTTCATAAAAATATTATCTTATGAAAAAAATGTACTAAGGGGGTGCTTAGGTTTTGGCCAATACTGTAAGTATTTCACAAAAAAAATTTTTTTATGGCCTAAAATTTTTTTGAGCTTTTTTTAAAATCACGTTTTTGAACTTCGAAGTCACTTTTCTCCGGTTCTACTGAACTGATTTTGATGAAACCAAGTGCAATCGACGCAGAATTCTCAAATTTCTAAAACTGCATGGTCAAATTTTTAATTTCATTTCAAACTTAAACGCGTTTATCTCGAAACCACGTTTTTCGAGTTTGTGGCCCAGATTGTGCCCGTACTTCTGAACCGATTTTGATAAAACAAAGTGCAAAATTGTTACCATTTGGGTCCCTGCCTCAATCACAGTTTTAAACAATTTTTTACTATTTTTTTTTTTTTTTGACACTAAGCTACAAAAAAAAAGACCCAAAATCGGTGTTTCACTTTTCAATGACCGCCATTTTGTAAAAAATAATCGAAAAATTATAATTGAGGTAGAAATCAAAATTACATCTGTACTAAATCTAACGGCGTTTACTTTTTCCATTTCAGATTTGAAGGCCTACAATTTTTTGAACAGCCCTCGTACAAAAAAAAATGTATTTAATTAATTTAATATGTTCTTAATACAGTAAAAAAAAAAAACAGAATTTAAATAACTCTTTACGTTTTCAACTGAGAAGTTTTTCAAAGAGGGCCCAAAAACAGCCTTCCAATCAGGAATACTCCCTTAAGCATCATATATGACCCTAACAGGCAACTAAGGAGGGTTTTTAAACAGGGTAGTAGGGTTAAACATTGTGTGAAAAGTGTGAAACTCTTCTTTATACAATATTTTATGTCAATATATCATTCTATTTTAATACATATTTATGTAGATTTTTTTGTTTTTATATACTTACAGTTTTGTTGCCCAAGTTGCGCACCCTGCAACTCAGGTAAGCGGATTTGCCCACCAGGGCTGTTACATTGCGTGGTGTTGAAGGATCAAAATATGGCTCAATCCACTTGGGGTTAATATAACTGTTGACGGGTGCGTTTGTTGTAGTGATTTCATTTAATGAGTTATAACCTTCGATGGGACCCTGAACACCACCACTCGTCAGATCTATAAAAAAGATATAATAAGAGCGTTAATAAAAATAGAGAGACATATAGAGAGAGATTGAGTGAAAATTTTTCAAGTAGCTTAACAAAACAAAAGTAAAAAAAAAAAAACGTTCACTAAAATAAATACACTCATCAGCGCTTCCGCTACATATACTCGAAATGAATTTTTAGTTGAAATTAAATTGTTTTTGTTACTGCTATTTTTTATCTACTCTCACTAGCGTCTTCGGTGGGTTTTTATTTATTATATTATTTTCAGTTTTTTGCATTTCTTTTGTTCTGGCAATCCGCATGCATAATAGAACGCAGAGTGCGGAATATATAAAAGGATGGCTCAAGCAAGGAAAAGAAAAGCATCCACAACATGACATTCCATTTGAATTTGTTGCCATAAAGTATAGCGACTAGAAAAGAACACACACACACACACACATACACACACACACATATACACTTACACACATTTTGACATGCAAAAATAAACACGAATCAAATTATGCGCCCACATACAAACACAGAATGTTATTTCTTGCATATATTTTAAGTTAAAAAAAAAAAAGAAAAAAAAAATTATTTCTTATTTACGGCGTTTGAGTCTTAATCAAAGATCAGCAACTTGAGTAAATAATGTAATTTGTAGTTTGAAATGTTTGATAACATTTATTCTCTGTTTTTTTTTTTTGGCTTGTTGTCTTTAATTTAGCTAAGAGTTAGAGAAAAAAAAAATCAATATTATTTATAAAAATATACTGTAAAGCACTCGGTGGTAAGAACCTTTAATAAACTGCTTCTTTTAAAAGCTTAATGACTGCATTAGCAAAATAAAAGTGCAGATGTTGCTATTATTAGCTCTGTATAAGCTTCATATATCGACCTAATTAATCTTCACCCTCGCATACTCATCTTGAGTGCTTAGTGTGGTGTTAATAAATGGCAACTCATGACATTTGTACAAAAAAAAAAAAAAATTTATTTAAAGCTATCTGTTTTTTGTGCTCTTTAATAAGATTATTTTTGTTTTATTTATATATTTATTTATTTTTTTTTCTTTTCTTTTTGCTTTGGTTGTTTTAAATGTGCTGTCGTACATTTATCTGTCAACTAACACTCAAACATTAATACGCTGACACATGCACACACACAGAAATATACACACACAGAAATATACACACACACAGAATTCTGTAAGTCATGATGTATAATAAAGCAGAAAATTTAATCAACAACGTTAGCTGGAAAATTTAATTTAATTTTATTTCAATTCAATTTAGTTTTTATTTTTATTTTGATCTTATATTATTTTATTTCATTCCATTTGGAATGGCAAATAAATTTTCACTTTAAAGTTAACAAACACACATACAATATATATTAAAACAAGCATTGAAGTGCTCGACCATATCAGCTTCAATTGCATTGATACGACACCCTACATTAGATTACTCATTCAATAGAGTGTATTGAACGATTTGCTCAGGTGTGGATTAGTACTTTAAGAGTACTCAAATATTTCGAAATGTCAAACAAAGGCATAAAATCGATTTAAAAATTTTGGTCAAAATGAAGAAAAAAAAAAAAAATCTTTAAATTTTCAAAAATCATAGATACATCAAGACTAGCCGCAACTTCACGTATCTACTTAAGCATGCAAATTTAAGCAAAATCTAAGTTGGTCAATCAGCATGACTGTACTCTTAAAATAGAATGATTGATCTATATATATATAAAATTGTAAAAAAAAAAATCTCTACATGAAAAATTTTTTTGAAATTCTTTTTGCGTTTGACATTTTGAATGACGCTGAGTCCAAAAATCACATTTCTAAAATTTTTGTCTGTCTGTCTGTCTGTTAAAGCATCACGTGAAAACCACTGGATGGATTTAAATGAAACTTGGCATTTAGGTTCCCTATATCCCCGGCCATAGCATAGGCTGGACCCTGTAAGGGGCGCTGCGATCGGGTTCCAGGAATTTTTTTTTTTAGCTTATCTCCGAAAGCGTTCATCCGATTTGCATGAAAATTTGTAACTAGAGTTTTTCGGATACGGTGAGTTTTAATAACTTATTTAATTTGTTCTATCTCGAACACCAGAGGGTGCTATAGTACAAATATTTTGAAAAACGTCGTCAAACTCCTACACCGTGCATCCGATTTGCATGAAAATTGGAATCTAGGGGTTTTCTGATACGGTGAGCGTTTTGGACTTAATTTTTTTTGTGCTATCTTGAACACCAGAGGGTGCTGTAGTACAAATATTTTAAAAAACCTCGAAAAACTCCTAAGCCGTTTATCCGACTTGCATGAAAGTTGGTATATAGAGGTTTTCGGACAAGGTGAGTTTTTATGGCTTATACACTTTGTTCTAGCTTGAACACCAGAGGGCGCTGCAGTACAAATATTTTAAAAAACGTAAAAAAAACTCCTAAGTCGCTTATCCGATTTGCTTGAAACTTGGCATATAGAGATTTTCAGAAACGAAGTGTTTTCATGACTTATAAGCTAGGTTTTCTCTTGAACACCAGAGGGAGCTGTAGTACAAATATTTTAAAAAAAGTCGAAAAAGTCCAAAACCGTTCATTCGATTTGCATGAAAATTTGAATGTAGAGGTTCTCGAACACTCTGAGTTTTTTTTTTACTTATCTACTCTGTTCTATCTCGAACACCAGGGGGCGCTGTAGTACAAATATTTTGAAAAACTTTGAAAAACTCCTAAACCGTGCATCCGGTTTGTATGATAATTGGAAAATAGGAGTTTTCTGATACGGTGAGTGTTTTGAACTTATCTTTTTTGTGCAATCTTGAGCACCAGAGGGCGCTTTAGTTTTAGTTAGTCTTAGGAAATCGTGAAAAACTCCAAAACTGCTCATACGATTTGCGTGAAAATTTGTAAATAGCGATTTTCGAGTACGGCAAGGGGTTTGGTGCTATCCTTGTTGTTCTTTATCGAAACTAGAGGGCGAAACTAGAGTATGTTATTAAACTGTTCCTTAACGGCTGCACTGACATAAATGAAATTTTTTGTGTGTGTTTGAGTGGATCCCTTGATGGTTCAGATTCACAATTGGACACGGTAGGTGGCCATGTTTTTTTTTTTTATAACTTATCTCCGAAACCGTTCATTCGATTTACATGAAAATTTGTATAAAGAGGTTTTCGGATACGGTGAGTTTTTATGACTTAGCTACTCTGTTCTATTTTCAGCACCAGAGGGCGCTGTAGTACAAATCTCTTAATAAATCGTGAAAAGGTAGAAAGCCGCTCATCCGATTTGGATGAAAAATTTTACTAAAGGATTTTCGTGTAGGGCAACTGTTTTGGCGTTATCTCTTTTGCTCGGTTTCGAAAACTAGAGGGCATTGTTGTACAATTTTTACGTGTGCATGTTATTAAACTGTTCCTACACGGCTGCACCGATTTTGATTAAATTTTTTTGTGTGTGCTTAAGTGGATCCCTGGATGGTTCAGATTCGCAATTGGACCCGGTAGGTGGCGCTGTGATCGGGTTCCACGAATTTATCTCCGAAACTATTCATCCGATTTACATGAATATTTGTATTTAGGGGTTTTCGGGTACGGTAATTTTTATGACTTATCTTTTTTTGTTCTGTATTGAACACCAGAGGGTACTGCAGTACAAATGTTTTAAAAATGTCGAAAAACTCCTAGCTGTACATCCGATTTGAGTGAAAATTTTTACATAGGAGTTTTCGGATACGGTGGGTATCTTGGACTGTTTTTTCTCCGCTATCTTAAACACCAGAGGGCGCTGTTGTACAAATAACGCAAAAACCTCAAAACAACTCATCCGATTAGTATGATTTTTATAAGTCGTTTTCGGGTGCGGTGAGTCTTTTGGCGCTATGTATTTTGCTATATCCTGAACCCCAGAGGGCGCTGTACTACAAGATACAGTAAGGCGTAGCAAGGCGCGAAGGGTGATAAATATCTTCTAGCAAGTTGGAGTTGTTCTGGCAATTTAATTTCTATTTACAATGCTTTTAATTTTTGTCCAGTTTCCTCGCGAATTGCCAAGAATTCGTTTTTGCTCTGATTTTTTTTTCAAAAATTTGCAATCTATCGAAAACAATATAAAACTTGAAAATATATTTTTGCAAGCGATCGGCGGCGTGCACACACAAATCACGATTTCCCCATTTTTTTTCTCATAATTTTCAGATGTTGAAGCTACATTTTGTTCATTTAGCCGAAGTTATCGGTTTGAAAGATGCACACAAAATTCCTTCTAAAGTTTGTGAAAAGTTTTTTCAAATTGACGAATGAAATCGAAAATTATTTATATCAACTCCCGAGTTAAGTCAGGTATGCTAGTATCAAATATTTGTATGAAAAAATTCAAGATTTCTGTAAAGCAAATCTTACAAAAAGAGCTGTGCTACTCAAATGAAAATAGTTATTTTATCTTGGTAGTATCTTGGCTATTTTGAGTATACAACATGGAAGGTTAAAGACAGACACACCCTATGCAATTTAAATTTTTAATAACCTAGAAATTTTGTAATTCTACCCTAGGTGACCTTGCTTATAGACTCCCCCCTCTCCCCCCCTCCCCCCCTCATAGTATCCAAGTGAATTTATCTTTCCAATTAAACAAAAGTTTTGAAAAATTCTTTATTTATATTTTCAATACACACCTTAAAACTTGATTCAACCAACCAACTAATTCAACACAATTCTTGAAGCTATTTGCTGACATATATACCTACGAAATATTCTAAGTTCCATTCATTTCACTTACTTCATTGTGATCTTCACTAATGTATATGTATAATTCGTGATTAAAATTCCAGAACATGTCGTCCAGAAGCGGACTCACAATAATTAAAATGATAATCAATGCGGTTTACAACAATTAAAGCAGCTCTAGATAACCATGTTGGTTATCTGAATGATTCTCATGTTTTCCATGATGACGATGGAAATAACAATGATGATGATGATGATGATGTCAAAAAAACTAGCACTGCATAATATAGCATGAATTTCTAGAATTCATTCTCTTACATTCAGTATTTCTCAAATGGATGAAATTCCAACACATTTAAATGTAAGTGAAAAGAATTCACACTCAGCAATGAGTATGTCTGCAGGTATAGAATTTGTAAATGACCGTAGCTACTATAGTAGAGTGTGTGAGTGTTTGTATCAGTGTGCAACAACGATGTTAAATGTTGAGCTGGCTGCCATGACAGTTTGCTTCAATGTCATGCCATGTCATGCACGATGCATTTTTCATCATCATCACTCGATTGACCCACCAACGTACGAACTGTTCCCACCCGCTCAACTTTTTTATACTGTAACAACGTACGTCACACTCACATGCTGGTGTTGAATTGAGTATGTGTGACATTTATTTACAAGTTTTATAACTTTTAGCTTAGTCTTTTTTTTGTTCACCCTCTCTTTCTTTTCTGTACTAATTTTCAATGCTAGCAAAAAAAAAAAAAAAAAAAAAAAATTATGAAAAAAAATTGTTGCATGCTTTTAGGTATTTAGACTGTAAAAAGCATTTGCGTTGTAAAATGTGTTGATTAACAAGCGTGAGTTGGCAGTAATAAATACTGATGTGGTTGTTGCTGTTGCCAGTTTGCTTTTAATCATTGTCAGGTGAGCGCGTAATTTTTACTAGTTTATATTTTTGGCATTAAAAAATTACGCCCGAAAGCATGCTTCATCTTCTGGTGCACTATATTATGCCTAATTGTTTTGAGCAAAAAAATAAAAGAAAACTTTTACTAAGTAAACATTTAACCGACCTTATAATTTTGATATGTGTGTGTAGAATAATTTTAACAGAACAAGAATTAGTTTCATGCACGCAGCAATTATTTTATGAAAAAGTGCTAGCTAGTTTTTAGTTTTTTCCAAGCTTAACCATTTAAACGAGTGCGAATGAATTGCAGTCAGTTATGTATGTAGTAAATGGTTACAAATTTTTTAAAAAATTTTAAAATGATTATGAACTCTCTTAAAGATCATTATTTACCATTACCCAGTGAACGAAAACTACCATTTTTGAATTCATTTATAAACCTCTTCGGGTAGAAACGTTCATTTTCGGCACTCATAAATGAACCCTTTTTATATCATTCGTCGGACAAAAATGCCTCTCAAAAACGAACCTTATTTTGTTCGCAAATGAGTTAAAAAAAGAACCATAAATTATCCTCTTTTTTGTTCGGAAATGAGTTAAAAAAAGAACCATAAAAGTTCTTTTTCGGCACTCGAAAATTAACCCTTTTTGAATCAATCGCCGGACGAAAATGCCTCTCAGAAACAAACTGTTTTTTCTTCGGAAATGAGTTAAAAAATGAACCTTACAAAAGTTCTTTTGTAAAAAACCGAAACGAAATTGAACCCTTTTTTTAACAATCTTTGGACTGAATTGCCTCTCAAAAACAAACCTTTTTTTGTTCCAAAATGAGTTAAAAAAAAGAACCTTTTTGAATTATAAATTTTATTATTGCATAATACTATATATAATTACATATCGATATTTTGTTAAAGAAGAAATGATTATTACTAAAATGAGAGATCATATTAATCATTGGGTTAATAGGATTAATATACCTGGCCTGGAATTCACGCATTGTGTTTTTCATGATATTGATGTTTGAAAGGGGAAAAGGCGTGATTGTTTTCCAATTCGACAAACTTCCAAATTATATATGAAATATCAAAATAGTTAAGTTATTAATTGGGGAATTTATTTGATTACATTTTTGCATGGAATGTTTTCGTGGTTTTCATTCTATTTGGGCTTGATTTTAATTTTTGATAGAAATGTTGAAAAGTTTCATACGTGTAGCAGTACATCCATCTCGCACTGGTAAAAAAGTTCATATGACGTTTGTACGAAGGTTAACATTTGAATTTTAAGTTCCTTTATTTACCTGATTTTAGAATATGAAGAGTAACATTTATGATTCATTTGTGAACTCATTTATGAACAAAAAATGGTTCGTTTATGAGAAATTTTTTCCTACTGATATGATAAAAAAAATTGTTCTTTTTTGAACTCATTTCAGAATGCAAAAAAGAAACATAAATGATTCATTTTCGAACTCATTTATGAACAAAAAATGGTTCATTTACATGGAAGTCTTACCTATTGAAATAATACAAAAATGATTAATTTTCGACTCAAAATAAGTTTTTAATGCATTTCGCAAAATATGCACAATTTTTCTTTATTGGAAAAGCTTTCACGAATTTAATATTTAATAACAATCACTTTTAAGCTACAAAATAAAAAAGAAAAAATTTGAAAAAAAAAAATTCTAACCAAAAACGTTCGCAAAACTCTCACCTTACTCAAAACCTTCGCTTATGGTTCAGTGGGTATTTAACCCATTAGCAAGTTATTCTTAAATAAAAATTTTAAAGAACTCTCTATTACTCATAATTATTTAAAATAATCAGTGAGAGCTCTACGCGTGGGCAATTTGAGAAGTCAGCAACGCCGTAGATAAGGGGAGGTTCAGGAAGCTAGAAGAATTTTAGCAATCTAGAATATTTCCATATACCCTAAAATATAAAAGGCAAGTACGCTGCTCTGCACCCGATATCGCTCAAACTTATTTTTTAAGATCAGCCTGAAAGTATGCACTGAAAATTTATTTAATACTTATCAGTAACATGCGTGCGGTTTTGTAAGTGCATACTTTCAGGGTGAACATTTTTCAGAACAGAACATGTTGTAAGAACCAAGGAACTGCACAAGCCTATTCATTTGCAATTTCAAGTACTTGCTTAATTTATGATTACAAGCACGCTTGAACTTGATCATTTTCAATCAAGTTCAAGTACACTTGAAATTAGTCAAGTCGACGTCAGCTTGTTGCCCGAATTTATAAACGCGTGATCTACGACACGAAGTACAAACAAGCGGCAGCAGACTTGAAACGTAGGTACGTCATAGAGATTAAAAAGCTTGAATTTGTTTGTGAATTTTCAACTAACTCAACTTAGTTGATTAACCGTTGTGTCAACAGCTGTTGGGTTTTATCCACATCGACAGTAGATGTACCCGGGTACTTCATACGTTTTGTATGGCAGATAGTTGCTTTTGATATACAAATATTAACTACTACCTGGATTCTTGTAATTTTCTGGTTTTTTTTTTTTTTATTTATTGGAAATATTGTCTAGTTAACAAAACTTTTATCATAATTTGGGAAAAAAAAAATTTGGTACCTAAATAATCGATTTTTACCAAAAATGGGAATTGCCAAAATCCATAAAAATTTAACAATTTCCAAATTCTTTTTTAATCCTTGTAATTTGATCCCTTTTTACCAAGAAAAATAATTAACATTGAATTTTCATTCGCAAAATTCCGTTATATTTGAACTGAAAATCAACCCCTCTTGCTCATAGTGCTATTTTTAGTACCTGCGCAGAATAATTATAACTCATAAAATATTTGTTCAATGTAAACATTTTTTTTTTGGAATGTGTAGGAAAACACGTCTACTAACAGGAACAAAAGGGTATTTGGGAATATCTTGCCTACCTACCCTTGCACAACCAGTTTTACAGGCAGAAACATGATTTTTTGCGCAGGTTTCGTTTTGAGTAGTTTTGTATGCATAAGTCAGTTTATGTGCGATTTTTGAAGTGTAAAGACCTAAAAATTTATTTTGTGCGGCAAATATATAAAAAGTGAAAATAAAATGGATGGTGCAATTTGTAATAAGCCTGTGTGCGCAGAGCACTCGAAGGATCATCCACAATGCCTCAGATGCTGCTAAAATTCATAAAATATATTTTTTACTTTCATTATAATGATTTTCTATAAATAAATAAACAAATTTCCATAAAATAAACTAAATATTTCCATTTATTTCTATATATTTGTATGAATTTTCATAGAACATCAGCTGTTGACGCTAGGTCATTTTCTAGTAACTGGGTTATATTTTCCAAACGGTTGGTCCAATTGACCTGAAATTTCACACCAATATCAATTACATATTTCCAAGCTATGATACGAAGTTTCATCAAGATTGGACCAGCCGCTTGGAAGATATAGCAATATAAAGTGAACTTTGCCATTTATTTCTATATATTTGTATGAATTTTCATACAAGTACCCGGGTACATCAGCAGTCGACGCCATTCCACTAACTTGAATTTGGGCTGTATCGACTGAACTGCTGCTCCAATCTTGATGAAACTTTTCCACATGATGCAAAAGTGTATGGTTGAGGATATCATGAAATTTCAGGTCAATCGGACTAACCGTTTGGAAGATACAGGAAAATTAAAGTTGCAAATGTACCCGTGGGCTCTACGATCGACACAACGGTTAAGAAAAGTATAGTTAAAGAAAAATTTGTTGGGTGTACCCAAATAAATAGTTTTAAAAATAGTTTGTGAAAAAAATATGGGTCGCTGATAAGGGTGGTCCTCAAAAATGTTTTCTTCGTGCTTTTTTTTTAAATATTTTGTGCTGTTAATCGGGCCAATTATTTGGAATCTGATGTGTTTCAACGTCCCCCCGTTCAAATGTGCAAAATGGGGGATTGATAGACCCCCTATTTGTGCGTCTCAGAAATGCTGCCTCCATAATAAACGTCCAAAAAATGGTTAATTTTTACCTATTTGGCTTTCCCTTCGAGATATGACACTTTTTCTATTTTTCGGAGATTTTTCGAGAATTTTTCGAGGATTTTTCGATATCTTTCGATTTTATGTTGTTCCATATCTCGAGGGGAAAGCAAAATAGGTAAAATCTAACCAATTTTTTGGGAGTTCCTATTTGAGGAAGCATTTTTGAGACACACAAATAGGGGGTCTTTTAACCCCCCTATTCGACATATTTTTAGGGAGAAACCGAAACACGTGTACGACTTACAATTTGACTTTCTTTGACTGTCGACTGTTAAACACGTGTTTCAACGTCCCCTCTAAAAATGGGGTGGAAAATGGGGGAGTGATAGATCCCCTATTTGTGTGTCTCAAAAATGCTTCCTCCTATAGTAACCCCCAAAAAATGGTTAGATTTTACCTATTTTGCTTCCCCTTCGAAATATGGAACCTTATAATCTCAGAACATCATCTTCATAACATCAGAATTCAAATAATTGATCCGACTTAGATTGCAAAAAAGGGCAAAATCTGTCAAAATCACAAAAAAAGTATTGTTACGGTCCAACCTAGTGTCCAAACAACTTTTTATATTCTGACATCAGAATCGCAATCAGCAACCCCCAAGACAACAAGCATTCCCACTTTGAACTATTTGGATACTTGCAAGCTTATAAGCTTTTGCCGAACATATCAATCTTTTCAAGTATTTTCCCAAAAATTTCAAGCGCTTCAAGATTTTGTGCGCAGCAGAGCGCACATTTTTTTTATTTTTTTTTTTAACATAAATGTATATTTTACCATATTTGAAAATTCTCAAATTTCTTCTTATAAAAACCATCACCTAATATCACTCATTTTTACTCTTCTCTAAATGTATCGCCGCACTGTGGCTCAAAAATTAAATCCATTGGCCAAAATACCCATTTTTTGTGGTAACCGATTTTTAAAATATTTGCGCCATTTTGTAGTAAATATATCCAAAGTTAGGTAGCCAAAAATATAGGTCAAAATATCTAAGATTATGGGCGTGGCATGCGGATAAACACCACTGCTTTTGCTAATCAGAAAAAGGTGAGTTTTAAATAAAAGTGAGGGTTAAATTTTTTTTTTGTTAAGTTAGTTGGACTATTATCGTCCATTATTTTTGTATGAGGTTGTAGCTGTACTATTTATATATTGAGTGTTACCAAATGTTTTCCAAATGACTGTTTTTTGTATAAACTTTAATTTTAGTGGAATAGAACTCTAAGAATCAAAACGGATCAAAAAAATGAAAGTATCCAGTTAAAGGTGAAAGCCTCTTCTTTCACCCTATGTATACTTTTTTACCCCCACGATCCTCCCGTAGAAGCTCTTTTCGTTTTCTTGAAACTACTCACACAAATATTCGAATGACGCTACTTTAAATGCATACCTTTAAGTATTAAGTATTGAAGTATAACGCATACCTTTATTCAATTTAAACTTAAGGTATTTTATTGTAATATGCAATTTAAAGGGGGTTTCAGTTTTATTTACCCTTTTATCCCAACTCTACTATTATTTGGCATAAGAATCCGTCTGTAGTTCATAAAAGTGGGCGTACTAGACAGGGGAGTGACACTTTATTTTTAATAAATTTCCATCTACACCGTATATGGAATATACGCAAATATAATATTTTTAATAATGAGCAGTCATTAGTCTAAGAAATTGGGTGGAATTGGACAAGGGCGTGCCACTTTAATATAAATCAAACTCTTTCTATTGCCTTTGTCAGGCTTCTTCCTAATGTTCTATATTCTTTGGAATAATGAGCAGTCAATTGTCAAGAAATTGGGCCGGAATTGAACGGGGGACGTGACAGTTTAATATTAAGCGAAATAATTTTACACCGTTGGTATGCATTTGCACATACTACCAATCAAATTTTGCACATATATTCTTTAATATAATGAGCAGTTTACAAAGTACTCTATGTGGCACCTAAGGGTGAAATAAAATCAAGCGTATGACACAAATATTTTTGCAGATTATGCATAAACATTTTAAAGACGGCTAAAGACTATGAATATACTTCAATACGGCTGCGGGGCGGTATTTTAGTTTCGGTACCCTGCCGAATCTCCATTACTTACTACACGCAGAGAAAAAATATGTTTATATATGTTTGGTTTCAAAAACAAAATATTCAGAGGGAATCACCTAATGATTAAGAACTTTCCTTCAATACCATTATTTTTCGATATAAGAAGATATTAGTTGTGTCCAACATTAATATAATTGCCTTAACTAAAAAACTAACGTCTACATTAAAATGCTTGTGACGAAAGAGAATTGTGTGTTTCACCCAATAAAAATATATTTGCATCACTGTTAAACTCAAAAAGAACAGAACTTTGCAAATTTAAAACAAACAAAACTCCTTTCTTTTATGTGTTTCGCCTAGACATACACATATCTGTTACTTTTGCACTTGCACGAAAAATAGCGGAAACGTTGTTGCTTTATGCGCTTGCTTTTAACAGTTGCCAAGTCTTAGCGTCATTTTAAGTTTAAAGCAGCCGCGCCAAACGTGTTGAAAAGTTTAGCTCTTGCGAAAAGTGTTGCTGAAAATGTTTGTTTAAATTAAAAGTGTTTGTGTATTCAAATTAATAAAATTAAAAACAAAATAAAAGAAAAATTCTTCATCAGTAAAAATAGGTGAGTTTTGAAGCAACTTTGCTGATAAATATAGTATATGTGAATCCAAGCATATTATGTTTTGTCCAACTAGAAAATAATTGTTATATCGGACAAACATAATCCGAGAAAAACTTATTTACTGTTATCTAAACATATTTCGTTTGCTTCAAACCAACAATTACTTCTAAGCAAATATTTTGTAATCACAGTGGAAAATTTTCGGCATTTCTTTTGCTAAAATATGTTTCCAAGTAAATATAGTGTAATCATCGGTAAATATATTATGCTGTTCTTAATTATCGTTTTGAAAATAATTGCTTGACTGCAATTAAATTATGTATTCTCCAATTAATATATATTTGTCCGTGAATATTTAATGTTATTCTTGACTAAATTATATTTCCAAGCAAACAAATAGTAACAGACTAAAAGTGTTTTCAGTCCATTTATTATTACAATATATTTATATGAAAACATATTTTCTTTAAAATAAATTATATTGTTTTTAAATTCAAACAACAAGTGCTAAGGTACAATTAAATTATGTTAAGATGCAAATATATATATAAAAAAAATTGCATTAATTAATCATATTATATGTGGAACCATTTATGAGTACTTGCTTCCAAGAAACATGCAGAAACATATTATACTTCCTGCAAATTATGGTTGGGAATGCTTATTATATTTCAGCGTTTAGTTTGTTTCAAATAATTCAGTTCGCCACAATATTCGTCACCGCAAAACGCAAAAATAAAAACTGTTTTTTACGGCCATTTGTAACAAAACAATTGTACAATGATACCGATACAAAAACTACTGAGAAGTAATCAATTAATTTCAAGGTACTTTGTATGTACTTTATATGTACTTTAAGATGATATATTGATCGTTTTTCGTAAAAAAAAGCTTATGAAAATTACCTTTTTTTGCGCTGCAAATGGGTGCAGTTCTTCAAATATTCATTAGGATATTTCTCTGAACGCTGAAGATGTCATCGACAAATTGGCTTCGCGTTCAAAAAGAATTAAAAAACTAGCTATATAAGTATCTAGAACTATGTCCTATAAATATGTTTATATTTTTGAAATCAAATCTCTTTTTTCGTTACTTTACTAAAATAAATACTTGTCTTCCTGATTAATATCAAGCGATTAAATCAATTTAATATGTTTAAAACTAGAATAAATAAAATGTCACTAAGTTTTTTAACTTTGATTGTTGAAATCGATTAAGAAATTGGGAAAGTTCAGAAATCCCTAGGAAAAATGAAAAAAAAAAGAAAAAATTAAGAAGCAAAAATTTGTTTGTTTCAGTAAACCCCTCCTACCGCCGCTCCCCTTATGAAATATCTACTCGTATCTATGACGTTGGAAGTCAGTGACTTTTTGAAATTCCCGCGTAGTTACATCAAATGCTGCTTATTTGTCCTGCCAACTAACATAAGTTAATAAACTACTGTCAAATTTTTAAGTAAGCTGTGTCATTTAGATTGTGTTTGACAGCCATTGATATCAGACAACCTTGTACATTTCGACAAAAATAAAAAAAGTGAAATTCGTATGCTCATCATTCATTATTTTATGCTTAAAAAAACCATCACTGTAACCAAGGAATATTTATTAATTTTTCATTTACGAAAAGGTTTTTTAAATTAACGAAACGTTTTTTATAATTAACGATTCATTATTGAGCGAATAAAATTTCTGAGTATGTGAACTCGTTGCAAATGCGAAACGAATCCGTTTTGCTTATTCAGATTTTACTTAATGAGATTGCATGTTTTTTTTTCTAAGTATATAAAATAGCAATTTCTAGTTTAACTTTAAGATTTTGAGATAAAAATAAAGTCTACAATGCTACATTCTTCTTTTGATGTGTTAGCTTTTAAGCCGTTATGCAAATTTTTCTGTAAAAGGATATCATAACATGACATATTTTTTCCAAAAACACTTTAGCAGTTGAAATTCGCTTGCGCGGAAACAAAAGCAGTTAAGAATGTGTGTGCATGAGTGTTGGGTGGAGGGGGGGGGGGGGGGAAAGGGGGTAAAGAAAGCTTGCTGACAGGCTGACTGAAATGAGCTTAGAGTGTTTGCTGTGGGTCGAGTCAAGAGTCAAAAGTCGAATAGCGAATGCAAAGACTTTGTCTGTTATAACTAGTAAAACAGAAAAAACAGCAAAAGAGATAGAAAACAGACAAAACAAAAATAAAAAAAAACAACAAGAAAAAGTTCACTGGCACAGAAAGCCTGATGAGGCTCTCTCTTGACTTGAGTGTGTTTTGCTGTTTAATCAACGTATCATAAGTTTCATGAAAAATGCATAAACCAAACCGGAAGTAGCAGTAAAGCTAGTGCCACTCCACATCCAAATGCAAAGTGTGGAGTAAGAAGCAGCTCCTGGAGAGACTGAAGAGTCAAATAGGACACAAGGACTAAGTAGCGCAAGACAAGCTGATTATGCAATGTTGGCCTGCTTTTGCTGCTTTTGCTGCTTTGCTTGCAACTAAACGCAGTTATTTTATGCATAGCTAGTTTCTGCTGATGTTGTTGTTGTTGTTGTTGTAATTTCTGTTTTGTATCGGTGTCAGTCAAGATGAAGTTGCACATAATTCCAAATACTTTGCATAAACTCAGGCTCTGTACTTCAGCATGATGTGGCAGCAACTTCTGCTGCTTCTTCAGCAAAACTTGGTTGCATTGCAGCTCTTTCGTTTTTGTTTTTTATTTTTTTTTTTTTTTTGTTCTTTCCTTCTACATTTTACACTCCTTCGCTTTTTTGTTTCATCAACTCATTCGTCTTGTGTTAAGTTTCTAGCATATTTTCAATCATTTAAGTTGCAAAATTCATTTTATCCTTGTTGCTGCTGCTGTTGTTGTTGCTGTTGATGCCTCTGTGGATGCTGCTGCTGCTGCTACTGCTGTTGTTGCATTCCAAGTGATTGCAAGTATTCAGGGCTGCTCATCAATATTTCAAGATGCAGCTAAAAGCAGTTACGACTAGCTGTGGCAGCATCCTTGGGAAGGTCCTTTTGTTGGCAGTTGCTTACTATAAATTTACACCATAATTATTCGCATATAAATTAAGGTCAAAGTTCGCAGTAGTTGTTTTTGCCATTGTTGTTGCTGTTGTTGTTGTTGTTTTAAGTTGCCTTGGGCTCTGTTGAGGATTTGTACGTTGTTGCAACTCATTGGAATCATTGTCGTCGTAGCTGCTGCAGCAGCAGTGGAGAGAATACAAAATTAATGAGCAGCAGTTGATGTTAACAATTTAAGCTGTAAAAACTGCTGCTAAAACTAGTAGTATCAGCGTTTGTCAGGCGTACTCAAGAAATTCTGTCAAATATTCGAAATACCCCAAAAAAAAAAAAAAAAAAATCCCAAAAGTTTACAAACAGCAAGTTTCTCTACACTGAGTGAACTAATTTGGGCAGAAATTCTTAAGTAGTTCTTAACGCTATTTTAAGACACAGTTTTACGTAAAGCTTTATTAAGCCATTAAATACAATAGTTTTTTCAAAGCATTTAATTTCAGCTATCAAAAATTAGCTAACACGAATGCAATAAAATTTAGTAACTAGCGTTGGTAGCAGCAGGGTTAATTTGTAAGGCAGTCAGTTTTTGTGTTTATTGCTGTAAATGTTTAGTGCTGATATGTATCTGGTGTACTTATTTTAATTGAAACAGTTTAGTTTTATGACTGATTTTTTATAATGATTTGAAACCACAATTAAACGGTATTAAAACCGTTAAAAAAAAACTGATAGCACCTGCAAGAAAAAACTTTTTCTTCAAATCAGTGCTTATATGTACAAGCATGATACTTGCCTGTTTCCAGCAAAGGACAGTAAATTGTTATGGTAGAGCTTATAGGAAAGTCTGTGATTTGGTTTTAGTTGAGCAACACTTTTAAAATTTTGAAAAAAATTTAGTCCAAATTGAAAGTTCTGCCAAGATATAACACAAGGAACAGCACGATTAAAACAAAAATGCGTTACGAACCAATAATGTATATATATATATAAAATTGTAAAATAAAAAATCTGTGCATGAAATATTTTTTTGAAATTCCTTTTGCGATGGACATTTTGAATGAGGCTGAGTCTGAAAATAGCATTTTTAAAATTTTTGTCTGTCTCTTTGTCTGTCTGTCTGTTAAAGCATCACGCAAAAACCGCTGGATGGATTTAAATGAAACTTGTCATATAGGTTCCTAATATCCCGGTCATAACATAAGCTACTTTTTATCCAATAAAAAAGGTTGGATCCTGTAGGGGCGCTGCGATCGGGTTCCAGGCAATCTTTTTTTTTAACTTATCTCCGAAACCGTTCATCCGATTTGCATGAACATTTGTAATTAGAGTTTTTCGGATACGGTGAGTTTTTATAACTTATTTCCTATGTTCTATCTCGAACACCAGAGGGCGCTGTAGTACAAATATTTTAAAAAACTTCGAAAAACTCCTACACCGTGCATCCGATTTGCATGAAAATTGGAATCTAGGGGTCTTCTGATACGGTGAGTGTTTTGGACTTAACTTTTTTGTGCTATCTTGTACACCAGAGGGCGCTGCAGCACAAATATTTTAAAAAACTTCAAAAAATCTCCTAAGTCGCTTATCCATTTGCTTGATAGTTGGAATATAGAGGTTTACGAAAACGGTGAGTTTTTATAACTTATAAACCAGGTCTTATCTTGAACACCAGAGGGAGCTGTAGTATAAATATTTTAAGAAACGTCGAAAAAGTCCAAAACCGTTCAACCGATTTACATGATAATTTGTATGTAGAGGTTCTCGAACACGCTGAGTGTGTTTTGACTTATCTACTCTATTCTATCTCGAACACCAGGGGGCGCTGTAGTACAAATATTTTGAAAAACCTCGAAAAACTCCTACTCCGTGCATCCGATTTGCATGAAAATTGGAATCTAGGGGTCTTCTGATACGGTGAGTGTTTTGGACTTAATTTTTTGTGCTATCTTGTACACCAGAGGGCGCTGTAGTACAACTATTTTAAAAAACGTCGAAAAACTCCTAAGCCATTTATCCGATTTGCATGAAGGTTGGTATATAGAGGTTTTCGGAAACGGTGAATTTTTAAGGCTTATATACTTTGTTCTATCTTGAGCACCAGAGGGCGCTGCAGCACAAATATTTTAAAAAACTTCAAAAATCTCCTAAGTCGCTTATCCATTTGCTTGATAGTTGGAATATAGAGATTTTCAAAAACGGTGAGCTTTTATGACTTATAAACTAGGTTTTATCTAGAACACCAGAGGGAGCTGTAGTAAAATATTTCAAAACACTTCGAAAAAGTCCAAAACCGTTCATCCGATTTACATGAAAATTTGTATGTAGAGGTTCTCGAACACGCTGAGTTTTTTTGATTTATCTACTCTGTTCTATCTCAAACACCAGGGGGCGCTGTAGTACAAATATTTTGAAAAACCTCGAAAAACTCCTAAACCGTGCATCCGGCTTGTTTGAAAATTGGAAAATAGGGGTTTTCTGATATGGCGAGTGTTTTGAACTTATCTTTTTGTGCTATCTTAAACACTAGAGGGCGGTTTAGTATAGATCTTAGGAAATCGCGAACAACTCCAAAACTGCTCATCCGATTTGGATGAAAATTTGTAAATAGCGATATTCGAAAACGGCAAGGCTTTTGGTGCTATCTTTTTGCTCTGTCTCGAAAAGTAGAGGGCGCTGTTATACAATTTGTACGTGTGTATATCATTTAACTGTTCCTAAACGGCTGCACCGATGTTGATGAAATTTTTTGTGTGTGCTTAAGTGGATCCTTGGATGGTTCAGATTCGCAATTGGACCCGGTAGGTGGCGCTGCGATCGTGTTTAAGGTATCATTTTGTTTTTATAGCTTATCTCCGAAACCGTTCATCCGATTTGCATGAAAATTTGTGTATAGAGGTTTTCGGAAATGGTGAGTTTTTATGACTTATCTACTCTGTTCTATCTTGAACACCAGAGAGCGCTGTGTACAAATATTTTAAAAAAGTTCTAAGCTGTGTATCCGATTTTCATGAAAAATGGTATATAAGGGTTTTCTAATATGGTGACTGTTTTGGACTTATCTGTTTTGTACTATATCAAACACCAGAGGGCGCTTTAGTACAAATCTCTTAAGAAATCGTGAAAAGTAGAAAGCTGCTCATCCGATTTGGATGAAAAATTTTATGAAAGGATTTTCGTGTACGGCAACTGTTTTGGCGTTATCTCGTTTGCTCTGTCTCGAAAAGTAGAGGGCGCTGTTGTACAATTTGTACGTGTGATGTTATTAAACTGTTTCTAAACGGATGCGGCGATTTTGATGAAATTTTTTGTGTGTGCTTAAGTGGATCCTTGGATGGTTCCGATTCGCAATTGAACCGGGCAGGTGGCGCTGCAATCGGGTTCCACGAATTTTGTTTTTATAGTATGTCTCCGAAACCAAAACCACCGGGTTTTCGGGTACGGCAGTTTTTATGACTTATCTATTTTGTTCTATATTGAACACCAGAGGGCACTGCAGTACAAATGTTTGGACAATCTCGAAAAACTCCTAGCTGTACATCCGATTTGCGTGAAAATTTGTACATAGGAGTTTTCGGATACGGTGGGTATCTTGGACATTTTTTTTTTTTTTTTTGCTATCTTAAACACCAGATGGTGCTGTAGTATAAATCAGTTAAGAAATCGAAAAACATTCGAAGACCGCTCATCCGATTTAGATAAAAATTTGTATATCAGATATATAGGATTTGATTATAGAGTATGGAAAGGGCTTTGGCGTTATTTTTTTATTCTATCTCTAAAACCAGAGGGCAAAACAACTCATCCGATAAGTTTGATTTTTATAAGTGGTTTTCGGGTGCGGTGAGTCTTTTGACGCTGTGTATTTTGCTATATCTTGAACCCCGGAGGGCGCTGTACTGTACAAAATACAGTAAGTCGTAGCAAAGCGCGAAGGGTGATAACTATCTTCATTTCTTTTTTATGTGTATTTATATACCACTTTCTTTTTCGCAAATCAGGACAGCTGATGCCGAATTCTGCGGTATTTGAGTACGGATGAACACATGCGCAATTGAGTTGCCTCGTAAGTTGGCGTTGTTTTGACATTGCAATTTCTATTTTTAATGCTTATTTTATTTTTTGCCCAGTTTCCTCGCGAATTCCCAAAAATTCGTTTTTGCTCTGATTTTTTTCAGAAATGCGCAATCTTTCGAATACGATATAAAACTTGAAAATATATTTTTGCAAGCGATCGGCGGCACGCACACACAAATCACGATTTTCCTAATTTTTTCTCATAATTTTTAAATGTTGAAGCTACATTTGCTCATTTCGCCAAAGTTACCGGTTTAAGAGATACGCACAAAATTCCTTCTAAAGTTTGTGAAAAGTGTTTTCAAATCGACGAATGAAATCGAAAATATTTATATCAACTCCCGAGTTAAGCCGGGTATTCAGCTAGTAAATAAATAAATCGACTAGGCTCTGAATGGTGGCCATGGCGTGGGTAGAGTGCTTGTCCATACGCCAGAGAACGCTGGTTCGATTCCCATCTGACACAGTCAGTTTTTTTATCAATTGAATTCATTTTTATGTTCGGCCATCACCTCTCTGTAGACAAAAGCAAGCCTCAGAGAGTAAAAACTGCCATGAAAAGCTGCCTGAGAACATAAGCTGTTCGGAGTCGGCATAAAACATGTAGATCCAGCTCTCGATCATTTGTGTTCAAACATTTTACAACACACACAACACAATTGTTCATAAGAAGCTCGGTCAAAGTCCTTTCAAGTGCTGAAATGCCATTTCGTGGCTTTTTGTTTTTTATTTATAAAAAGCAACAACTACCCGAAAATGAGTTTCATACCATAAGTTTTTCCCAAAACTTTGCTTGTGTTGCAGAGAGAGAGAAAAGATTTTGGTTTTATTTTGGAGCAAAAAAAAAAAGAAAATTCTTTGTCAAATTTTGTCTATTTTTCTGTCTTGTAAATCATCATTCCTTCATATTATATATTCATTATGTTTATATTATCATAAAAAAATAGAACAACTGCATAAAATAGTAAACTTGAGTCTATTTTTGAAATATCAAGATTTTTCTTAGTTCGCTACTAAGATACTAAACATTTTTGTTTATGACATTTAATATTGATATCATCATCGTACTCTCTGACTTGAAAATATTTGCATTTTTTTTTTTAAATATTCACTAAATTTAAAGCTAAGAGTCATGCAAATGCTGCCAGACTGGCGTAAATTTATGTCGCCACTCAAGCAAAAAGAAGTAAAAAGTAGCAAAAAGTTTAAATTAAAGTAGACCACATTTAATGTTCTCAAGGCTTCTACATTTTTGCTCTCTTTTTTTTCTATTTTCTTCGTTAGAATGTGCAAAATGTGCAAACATGGCACACCAGCTAGCACACACACACACCCACACCCACACATTTATACACCTACACAAAAATTTCAGTATGGAGGACAAATATTTGTGGTAGGGTAAAAGTTGAGCTTCAAGTTTGTTAGTGTGTGTGTGTGTGTGTGTGTGTGTGTGTGTTCTGTTTGCAGAGAGAATTCAAAATTTTGATCATAAAAATGAAAAAGCTAATGCGAAATATTTTATTTATACAATCATTCTCTCAGTTATACATTCCCTCAATCATTGCATATGCTCATTCATTTCATTCTCTCATTCATTTCATACACATATAAAAATGAAAACTAAAACAATTGTTTTGCTGTTTTGCTTATTTTATTTCATTTTTTGTTTAAGCTTTATGCACAAAATCATTTTTATTGTTCAAACCACTCAGCCCAACCGCTGTTTGGAAGTTATTCTGGAAATATTCACCATTTTTGTGGTGATTACTTTCAAAATGAGTTCCACTCGGTCGACGTTCTTGAATGATTCAGCAATTCGCACAAATTCTCGCTTAATTTTGGTGAAACAATTAAGAAACTTTGGCAATTTCAATTTTTTTTTTTTTTCATTAGTTTTAATGTGAGTTTCATTTTGAACTTAAGCAATAAATTAAGTTTTACCTTTTATCTTTGTGTGAGTATGTGTGTGTGTGTGTGTGTGTGTGTATGTGTCTCGCGTGTAAAATCATTTAAGTGACTTAGTGTTAAACAAGGTGCAGGTGAATAAGAGTTAGAGTTGGAGAGAGAATTGGGTGTTGTGCGTCTTTGTTGTCAATACAGCTCGAATACTCAATTGAATAAGCATATGCAGCCTTTCACAGTCGCACACACACAGACAGCATCGATTGGTTAAACTATACAATGACGTGCACTCACACACAACCTCTTGCCTCGGTGACACACGCACAATCATAAAAAGCTAAGGTAATAAAAACCACATCAGGTTTTTACCCGCACAATGGGGAGCAAAAAATAATTAACGCCTAACACTTGAAGGTTTTGCAACTTTTTTTTTATTTTTTTTTATTTTTTTTACTGTGTTGCTGTTGCTGTAGTTGTCGTTCAGCGTGATGTTGGTTGAATTTATTTGGTTGAGTTAGATTTTTTTTTTTTTATTTTTTTTCTTTCCTTGCATCTACATCGTTGTCTTAATTAAACACAAATGAGTCGACATAAAAATTCAATTACTTCGATGAAATTAATTTATAGAATATAAATTATAAATTAGCATTACAAGAAGGTTGACAAATTAATATGTAGATAAGCAAGCCAATTTATATCTTAATTGAAGTATTGCATAAATAAATAATTAAAGCAAGGACTCAATAGAAATGCTAGATGATATTTGTTGCATACTTTTAGGTTAAATGTTTAATTAATATTACCTTATCAAGTTTGAAAATATTTTCAAACGTGACATACAGTGGCTCAAAAAAGAGGATGGACACACGAATAATGAAAATATAAGTGACAAAAATAATATTAAAAGAAATGGAATTTTTTATTATTTTTTTTAATATTTAGACTAGCTGCAATACTCGGCGTCGCACATAGAGGCCACACAGTGTAACGTCTTCAAACATTTATTGGCTAAAAATAGCAGGAGTGATCGCAGAGCTATAAAATTTGGCATGAATTCTCTTTTGGCAAAATTAATCAATTTCTTCCTACTTACATAGGTTTGTACTTAACTGAAATATTATAATTCTAAATATACGCCTTGTTCAAAAAGAAAGGTTCATTCACACTGTGAACCGGACTTAAGTGTCCGATTCGAAAATTTTTGTAGGTTGCCACATGTGTCTATGACAAGGCTGCCAAATATCAGCGTCTCTCTGTCTGTTTTGTTTACAACAACTTTATTCGTGTCTTCGATTTTTACGATGGAAAAAAATAGAGCAACAAGTTTGTATCCAATTTGGTGTGAAAAATGGTTTCAAAAATCATTGTTTACAAAAATCTACACACAACAGAATAAAATTTGATTATCCAGAGCAAGACCTCGTCCGTTTTGCCTGGCATATGAGGGAGCTTGACCGCACCCGTCTAGCCTTTCATATGTGAGCACGGCTCTAATCAATCGATCTATTAACTATCAAGATGACATCCGGAATATACATACAACCTTAAACATTCTATCAATTTGTTTTTTTTTTTATTTTAATAATAAGTAAAATAAGTTAATATTAATTGTTGTATTAAAACAATTCTATAAATGAATGTTTATAATATAATGATATATAATTATGTGTACGTAAAATAACCTATTAAATTTTCAAAATGCTATAAAGCCTTAAGGCTTAGCATAAATAAATTAATAATAATAAATAATAAACTGCGCTGATACGCGTAAAATGTTGGTGAAATGTTACGATGACTCTGCTCTATCGTATCAGAAGGCAAACAAGTGGTTTAACCGATTTGTGAGTGGCCAAGCCGAAGTAGAAGACGACCCTCGTACCGGGCGGCCATCGTGTTCGACTACCGCAAAAAACGTTGAAAAAATCAAAGAAATGTTAGCCAAAAATCGCAAACTGACGATTAGAGACATAGCAGAGGACGTCGGCATTTCAATTAGATCCGTTCAGAACATTTTAAAGAATGAATTGGGCTTGAGACGTGTCGTTGCGAAGTTGGTACCGAAAGAACTCAATTTCATGCAAAAAAGAGACCGAGTTGCTATCGCGAAAGACATGCTGGAAATGGTCGAAAACGACGAATCATTCATCGAATCCATCATTACTGGTGATGGGACATAGGTATACGAGTATGACACGCAAACCAGGCATCAGGCGTGTGAATCAGGCTCAATTTTTTCTTCTATTGTAAAAATCGAAGACACGAAAGAAGTTGTTGTAAACAAAACACTGTCACTTTACGAAATGTCAACGAGAGACGCTGATATTTGGCTGAAAATTTTCGAATCGGACAGCTAAGTCCGGCAACGCATTTCAAGCCACCAGCATGTGGATTTGCAGAACGGTATAAATTTTACATGGCAAATAAAATGGAAACCGAAACTATGAGCGAGTGGGCGGCACGTGTTTGATCGTTAGCTGTAAATTGCGTGCTTGGAGCATTTTAGCATTTTTAGAACAAGCTTTACGCGACAAATTCGTCATAGGTTCGGAGAAAGGTACAGTAAGGGACAAGCTATTTTTAGAAGATGTTGGATTGCTATCGTTGGAAAAAGCTTTAACGATTGCGAGTCAGACAGAATACATACGAACTCAGTACGATATAGAGTGGGAATCGACAGATAATCTTATGTATATCAAGAAGTCTAAGCCAGAGTTGCGCAACGCACGGTTCAAACAACAACAACAAGAGCTTTCCGAATGCAAAGCTTTACACTGAATCGGAAAATTGGTAAAGCAAAGAAACATTGCCGAATGTTGGTCATTCACACACCGTTTATTTCTTTATTTTTGCGTTTGTTTCTCGCTTATTTTATTATTTTTTTTATTATTTTTTAATTTTTGTATTTTATACTAGCTTAAACCCGCCGCTTCGCCGGGTTTTCAAAAAGTTTTCATTCAAAAATTGATAGTGGGTAGGCTTGATTTTTCGCTACCAAAACGATTTTTTATTGTTTAAGTAATACTACAAATTATTAACCTTAAGATTGTTATATCATCTGATAGGAAATCGAAAACCTAAATTTTGGATTTAATTTTTTTTACAACAAAAACAACTTTTATCCAATTTTTTGGCTTAAACTAAAAATTTTTGAACATTTTTTAAAAAAATTTTTAAAAATATTAATACTTTGGTTTAGTAAAAATTTCAACTCATGTTTGAAGGATATTTTAACAAACAACATTTTTCAAAAAAAAATTATTGAAATCCATTGCAAACTGACTGAAATATTTGCCTTCAAAGCTAAAAGTGTGAATTTCAAGTCGTTTTTCTCTCATTCTCAGCTTATAATTAATACTAAAAAGATCTGGTACTAAAATTTTTCACAGTTTTCAAACTACATACATGATTTTGGTATCAAATTGAAGGAAATTTAAAAGCGTTTATTGATTTTGTTCTCGTTTAACCGAAGTGCAATTTAATCCATTAGGGCCGAAAGAAAACCATAAAAAACAGACATTTTTAGACTTGAAGCAACATTTTGGTGAAAACTATGTATGCCATTGAGCAGAAATAAGTTATTATTGCATGCTGATTTTACTTTTTTTAAAAAACTGGCACTAAAACTTTTGAAATATTATGCAGTATTTAATGAAAATTCGAGACACATATGTTTCCATATAGTAACATTGGTTGTTAATGGGTTAAAATAAAGTATCCTATTGCACTCTCTGCTGACCTATAAATATGTGTACAAAATTTTATAAAAATCTGAGTTGTCGTTTAAACGTGATGAGTGAACATAAAAAGTGGCTACAGATTTATTAATAGTATAGATATTTTTTAATTTTTTTTACTATTTTTTTTTTAACTTATTTGACTACAATATAAAAATAAAATGCATAATTTAACAAAAAAGGAAAAACAATTCATTTAAAAAACCATAATATTAATTAAAACAAATAAAATAAAAAAAAAAAGTAACATAAAAGTTGAGCAAAATTATTGACAAACAGATCAGTTTCAATCAAAAATATGCAATAAAAAAAAGAATAAGAAGACGGAGATATATGCAAAAAAAATTAAAATATAAAAATATGCATTCATTGCAAAATGTGTATAACTTTTTGTTTAATTTTTTATTAATTTTTTTATTTTTTTTTTTTTTAATTTTTTATATTTTTTTAAGTGAGTTCATCTAAATTTATTTTATCGTTAAAACACTTGATGCGATGCAAATCTTCTAAATGGTCGTCAGTCAATAGATTTCTTTGTTTTGTTTGATTTACTTTTATCAAGGAAAAGCCAACTTCACATAAATATGAACTGCCAAACATAGAATACAGTTTTAAAATTTCATTTGTAAGAGCAGGATATTTGTCGTACGGTATTGATTTCCAAAACTGAGAACCGTCTTCAAGTGGAAGCATAACATCATTTTGCATTTTTTCTAATTCATTTCTTAAAAATATGGGTTGTTTTTGTATATAACAGTTTATTGGGTTATCGTGCAACTTTACAAGGCTCTCAATTTTGGAAAAATCCTGAAATCTTTTAGCATATTCGGAAAATAAAGTTGATATTATTTTTAAATATGGTTCAGTATTAAAATTTATTTGGTTTGAAATTAACCAATTGTTGGTTCTTATCAAATTTGCAAAATTATTATTCCTTATATTTTCTTGAAGGATAAGCTATCTTTTATAAAAAGTTTTTACAGCTGACATATGATCAAATATGCACCTATTTTTTCCTTGCAACGTCGTATTCAAATGATTAACAATTTCAGTTATATCGGTTAAGAAAGCCAAATCTAATTGAAATTGAGGATTTTCTAAGGAACTCACTAAGTTCTTACTTTCTACAGATAAATCTCGTTTAAGAAATTCCAAAACCTCATGTTTAAGTTCAAAAAGCCTTTTTAAACAATTGCCCCGACTCAGCCATCTTACCTCAGTGTGGAGCAATAGATCTACATGATGTGCGTCAATTTCTTTCAAAAATTCACAAAACTTCCTATGGTTAAGAGCATTGTGGCCTCCTTTGATTTTATTTATAATTGCTATGGAGGTTTTCATTGCAGGAAAGGAGCTAAGCGATTTAAGCGTTAATGTAAATTAGTGAATTATACAATGAAATGTTGGTATATTTATGCCATTGCTATGTAAAAACCAACAAACCCTGTTTTTTTACCCAACATCACATTAGCTCCGTCGGTGCACACTGAAGCCAGTTTTGGAATACATTCTTGGGGCAATACACTTGTTTTTATAGCTTCATATATTACATTTCCAGTTACATTTCCATGTAGTCCAATGAGCATAAAGACGTCTTCTTTGAATTCAAACATTTCATTTACAGTTCTAATACAGACCATTAACCTACTAACACCTTTTATATCAGTGGTGTCATCAAGGCATATAGAATAATATTTGCATTCAGACATTCGCGTTTTCATTAAATCAAAAATATGATAACTTATTGCTTCAGTGCGACGTGTAATTGTCGATCTTTGCAATGGAACTTTTTCCAAAACATTTATGACTCTCTTCCCTTCTTACCAAAGCATTCAAATACAAGTTTATTTAGATCTTTAAAAAAAATTGCCGTCTTCATATGGTCTGCATTGCTGTGCCAGACCTAGACTCACTACATATCAAACTTTAACCAATTGTTTTTGTGTCACATTCATTGTAAAATCAATGGCCAAATCATCATCAGCGCTATCATTCTTATTATTTGTGTTACCGTCAGCTACATCCCACTCATTCACATCATTGCCAAAGAAGTCAGAAAACATTTTTTCAATAAATGAATCTTTTAATAATTGAACAAAATGTTTCCTGACTTCTTCCCCCATTGCATGAAATTCAGGATGGCAAGAAAGATAATGCCTTCTAAGATTATGGGCTTCGCAATAAAAATTTTCTGAAACAAGAAATTTTAAGCACCAATCCACATTAAACATATTGAATCATAGAAAGCGTACATATAAAAAAGCAGCGAGCAATACACCCTTCTCGCTTGAACGCCAAAAGCAAACTAAGCATAAAATCAAAACACAGCAGAGAAACAAAAATTTACGCTGTGTACGATCGCAGCAAGCCGATTGCTACTTCATGTGCAAAATTTCACGACGCCCGCGGGCTATGGGAAACCCTCAATTGCGCATCACTGGTCTAAGCAACAGGGATGATATTGACTTAGTTGGAAAAGGGCCAGAATTCAAACAAAAATTGGGCCAATTTGACGTTAATAGGGCTTTTAGTTTTAAAAAGTGGCAATGCAATATTGAAGATTTTCTATTTGGTCACACGGTCATGCCATTTTCTCACAAATAGCACACTTTTTAATAATCTCAACAACTCCAGTTAATTTTTGGTAAAAAAAAAATCGCAATTTCGAATTAACAGTTTTGGGAAATCAAAAAAACTTTAACTTTTTTGTGTTTTATTTCCTTGTGCCGTTTAAGCATAACATGGAAGGAAGTTCTTGTTTGATCACAAAAAAACCACACTCTTATTTAAATGATTAAATTAAATCACTCTCCATATTAATAGTGCTTAAGGTGATTCTTTCAAATACATTCTATTTTACGCATTTTTTGTGTCAAAATTTTTTTAAGTCTTTCAAAACAATCTTTAGATATAATGTATTTCTGCAAAAAAATTTTAGCAAAAAATTGCAAAGCATTTCCACATAAAACCGCAAATCGGTTATAAAAAAAAAAAAAAAAACGAAATGGCCATCTCAGCTCTTGAAAGGACTTTGACCGAGCTTCTTATGATCAATTCTGTTGTGTGTGATGTGAAATGTTTGCACACATATGATCGAAAACTGGACCTACATGTTTTCCGCCGACTCCGAACGGCTTATGTTCTTAAGAAGCTTTTCATGGCAGTTTTTACTCTCTAAGGTTTTCCATTGTCTGCAGAGAGGTGACGGCCGAACAGAAAAATTAATTCAATTGAAAAAATTTTCTGTGTCAGATGGAGGATTCAAACCTGGGTTCTCTGGCGTAAGAGTCACACACTCTACCCACTACGCCACGGCCGCCACTCAGAGCGGCAAATCGGTTATATTCACGTTTAAATAGTCTTAGAATGTCAGAAATGAAGCAATCAGTTAGAAGCAATTTAATTTAGACTCTTCTCCGTTTAGACTTGTAAAAAGACAAGTCAATGAAGCGGGACGAAATTGAGTAGAAAAAATTCACTCCTGTACAAAAAATATATTAAGGAATGGCTGAATTTAACATAAAAAAATAGTTGCAAAAAAAAAATTAAGTGAAATTACATCTGATAAGATGGCAAAACAATTGCCAAGAAATAAGTTTCAAATTTGCCATCAAAACTTCATCAGGGTGTAAAGAGATAGTACTGGCCTGATTTTCTTAGCGTTGCTATTAAATTGATAACAAAATGGATTAATTTGTATGTATATTAAGGCATTGTCAGGACTACGATGGAGCCTTTAGGGCTCATTCTTTTCATATAACTTGGAAAACAAACTAAATTTGTAGTTGAGATTACTGAAAAGTATGCTTTTTATACTTTTAATGAGAATATAGACTTTATATAAAAATCACTCAAAATTTCTCCATACGAAGTTCGGTTAATTTTCATTTAGAATCCGCCAAAAAAATTATGCGGCTTTGCGCGTTTTTGGGCGAAATTTTTTTTTTTTTTGGTTTGGCTATTTGCCATACGAAAATCACCTAATTTTTTAGGACAAATTTCACTTTTTGTTTTTGAGTAATAGTTCACATTGACTACTAGTGAAATGGTAATTATAGCTATTACTATCACTCGATCATCATGTTTTTAAAAAAATTAAATGTTTTTATTTAAAATCGGTCCCAGTCCTGCTATAGTCATATCCTTTGATAATTATGTATGGATAATATTTATTTCTTTCTCCAGATATTTTCATTTATTTAATAAACTCAAGATAGCTTATTCTTGTTAAGCACTCCGACATTGCAAGATTGCATTTTAGACAATTTTTCCAAAATTTTGGACATATTTTCGTTTTTATTGGGTGATTTTTTTTTTTTTATTTTTCTATAATTTTTTTTTTTTTTTTTTTTTTTGTTTGGGAAATTTTTAGTTTTAGTGATTTTTAATTTTATTTTTTGCGCGATTTTTCTGTGGACGATATTTCCTACCTCCAAATTTCAAATTTTGTGGAACGATGGCATGGCACACAAATGTTGTCAACAGACATTAACCATTAAACTTTTCTTGTTAAAAATCGCGATAATTTTAAATTTACCTCAAAAAGGATACATTTTTTCTAAAGGGCCTAAAACGACTAAAAAGGGCCTTGGGGCTTTTACAATTAAAAAGGGCTCAAAAAAGCCCTAAAAGCCCCCAAATATCATCCCTGCTAAGCAGAGCAACGGTTTGGCAAACAGCTCATGTGTCATAACGGTGAGCAGAGGCAGCGCAGTAACATCAGATCATACGAAGACAGCAAAAGAGAATAGCAGAACGGTGAAAGGAGCGACCGAAATAGTGATGAGCAAAAGTATTGTACAGTTTGCAGGTATGATAATAACACAAAAGAAGTGTGTAGCCTTCAAAACTATACTAGGTGCAATAATTGCAAGAAAAACGTACATTTATAAAAAATGTGTACAAATCGTTATAATGTTAATTATACTGATTGTAGTGAATTACCTTTGTTTAACTTAAGTAGTGAAGCTGATGTTCCTATTCGTATTGAGCTTAAAATTAACAAAACACCAGTCCCAATGGAACTGGATACAGGGTCTGAGTACTGTGTGATATCTTTAGGAACATTTGAAAATTTATTTAAAAAACACCCATAGGAGTTTGTGACATGATAGTAACATATAAAAATCACGATAAAATACTTCCAATTGTTGTTATAGAAAATGGTGGACCACCACTTCAGGGAAAAAGTTTTCTTAAAATATTTAACGTAAATTTAAATAATATAAATTCTTTAGAAGTGTCGCAGACCGATATTTGTAATTCCATGTTTCCACAGTTTAAATCATTATTTGATGGTAGCTTAGGATATTTTAAAAAAGGCAAAGCCATATTGCGGTTAAAAAGTGTAGTGACTCCAAAGTTTTTCAAGCCCAGGCAAGTGTCACTTGCTCTCAAAAACAAAGTTGAATTGGAAATAGATAAGCTTGTCCATTTGGTTGTGTTGGAGCCTGTAGAGCATTCTGAGTGGGAAACACCTATTGTGCCGATATTAAAAAAGTCTGGTGATGTTAGAATTTGTGGTGCCTTTAAAGTCACTCTCAATTCAAGTTTGATTGTAGATAAACATCCATTGCCACGTATTGAAGACATGTTCGCAACACTACATGGTGGAGTGGAGTTCAGCAAGCTTGACTTATTTAGAAAGGGAAATGTAAATTTTTCTCTAAATCGGTAGACACAAAAACTGGTTACCACAACAATAAACTATAACCAGAGCTGGATTGTAATGATTCCTTTTGGAATTAATTCAGCCTCAATTTCTCAGGCATGGAATTTGAAAAAATCATCAATTAAATTACAGGAATTCTAAATGGTAATTGAACATCTTAATTTCTCAGGAATGGACCAAAAAAAAACCTTCAATGCCATTACAGGAACTATGGTAATTGAACGTTTCAAATCCACAGGAATGGAATTGGAAAAAATCGTCAATTCCAATGCAGGAATTGCAATTGGTAATTGAACATCTCAATTCCCTAGACTTGGAACTGGAAAAAATATTCAATTCCATTACAGGAATTGTAATCGCTGTTTTGACTCCAATCCAATTACAATTACAGTAACCTCAAATTAAAATTTCTGTACTTGAATTAAAAATTTTTTCCAATTCGAATTCCAATTCCATTCTTGGGGAATTGAAATGTTCAATTAACAATTACAATTCCTGTTATGAAATTGGCGATATTTTCCAATTCCATTCCTGAGGAATTAAATTGTCAGTTACCAATTACAGTTCCTGTATTGGAATTGACGATTCAATTCAATTCCATTCCTGAGGCATTGAGATGACCAATTACCAATTCCTAATTCCAAGGAATTGGAATTGAATTGTAATGAATACTTTTCGACCCAGCTTGGGTAACAACAAGTTAATGCATGTACTCGTATATAAAAAATTTATTATGCTTAAAGTAGAAGCGAAAAACGTTTGGAACACTTTTAAAAGCTTTTCGAAAATTGCTATGACGTCAAGTCCGGTTATATATCGCAACTGTCATATGTTAATCCTTAACCCATCTAACTCAACCTTTTTCCATATTTATAAGGGTGGGGCGCAAAAGTACTTTATCAAAAATTGCCGCTTAACAAGCAAATCGTTTTAGCCCCATGCTTTTAGATGCATGTCAAAAAGTATGCAACTCTTACTCAATTTAATAAATTTATAACAAACACACATTTACACATACCCCAGCACACAAAAGGCGGCTTTTCGCTTGCTTCAATGAATTCTGCACGTTTCACCGAAGCTCATTTGGTCATTAATAATTCGGCAATAAAACACATGCGAAAAAATAAACAGAGCAGAAATAAAGAAAGAACAAAAAAAAACAAAAAAAAAAACAAACAAGACTGAAACAAATCGAAAAACGTACCCAAAAGAAATCGGAATTCATGCAGAAATCGTGAGAAATCATTCAAAATGTGATCGAGCAGCAAGCATATCCCTGCCATTTATTGTGCAGGATGTTTCAAATTCAAGCCACTTTTTTTTCTATGCTTACTACGTCGAAGATGTAGGTAGTCTACATTTAAGAGCATGAGGATGAGTGAGCAGCTACAGTGATTACTTCAAACTAAGTCGAACTGCTGCTGCTGCTGCTTCATTTTGTAAGCTTCATCATTCCACATGATATGTGCAAATAACTCATAAAGGAATCCAACACGTTCCATACGAAGGATATTGAGGTGGAGCAATATGATGACGACTACAACGACAACGTTAACGTTAACGACGTAAAGCTATTCAAATACCGCGCAACGCGAAGTTGCACGCATTGCAAATCCTTTCAAATGTTTTTGGATTTTTAAGAATCCGGCTGAGTGATTGCGAAACGGTGCAGTGAATTATGTGAATGTTTGTGCAAGTTGTGGATTTGGTTTCAGGAGTGTGCTTGTTGTGGATTATGCGCTGTGTATGTCTTAGTGTCATTGCATAAATGATGGCATGCATCACAGTGAGCCATTTTGGCTGACTATCTCTGTGTCGTTGCAGCTCCTGCTTTGTCTCACAAGCTTTTCTCATCTATTTTCTGTCACCTACCAACTTGCACTCACTCGCTCAAACTCACTGACACGCTGATATTTGTCTGTTTAGCTGAGTGAAACACAATTGAATGAGCTTTCGTCTGTCACAATCAGAAAAACGCACAGCTAACAACCACATCCTTTTTTTTTTTATTCTAATTTTTTGAAATTTTTTTGTTTCCTCTTTTCTCTATGGAAAAAAATTGCAAAAAATATTCGAGTCACGTTTTAGATTGAAGAAATTCATCACACGATTTGAAGTATTCAACTTTTGATGTGACTCACTCACATAGGGTGTGACAGTAAAAGACACACACACAAGCACATACCCAAACCCAGCCTGTTCTCAAAATCACAGTCACATTTACATTCATGCAAAACCCACAAATGCATTTTTAAGTGAGCCATTTATTCACAAAATAGACCGTAAGGCGCCGAAAGTATGGCTAAATTTATATCCAACACGGTGCTGAATTTATGCTGACGATAAATGAGATAGCAGAAAAAAATGTGAAACAAATGTCAATGGATTTGACCAAGAAGCCTGAACATTGAATCAAATTTTATATCAATTTGGCCAATAATAAGCCGAATGGCGTTATTAATTCTAGAAATTTGTGAAGAATGAATTGAATACTAAATTCTTCGTAGTTGCTTTTGTGGATTATGTTAATAAATTTTTTCTTCTCCGGCCCCCTCCCCCCCTCCCCCGTTTTGAATGTTGCGGATATAGATTAAAATAGTATGGAAAAAGAAAACAACAGAAAGTGGATGTGTGTGAAGGAAGTTTTTGAAGTGAAACTTCTTAGGCGGCGAAAAAAACACGTATGCATGTTTATAAACACGTAACAAAAAAGTGAAACGTTTTTGTTTATAAACAGGTAACAAAACAGTGGCAATGTATATAAACTCTGCCTAAGGGAGTCACTGTGGTTGACAGTTTAAGGAGATCGCTGTTTTCGAATCTGATATCAGGATTTAAAAATTCAAGATAGCGGACAGTTCTAAAATTCAAGATCGTGAATAGGGTTGCCACCTGCATTCTTACAACAGGGATGCCATCTAATTATATGTTTTTTACGGGTCTTAAAAATTTTCTAAGAGTTTTAAGGAGTCGCGCAGTGGGCCAGAGGAAATCAAAAAGCTCGCATAGCTTATGTATGCAAAGTTTTATATAAGATCTAGTCGACTTTGTCCTGAAATAAGTATTTTTTAGTTATTTGCAGTTCATTTACGCTCTATTTGATGCGTAGAAAAATTACAAATTTAGGAAAGTTTGTTTATCCAAAAACCTGAAATACTTTTCTAGAAGAACTTTTTACGCTTATTCTACGTATATACTCAATTTTCCCCTAATAGGTCGAATGCATTTTTTTATTTAAGCTAAGAGAACTGTAAAAATTCAAAAGTCAAACCTGCCGTCTTTCGTCTTTTTTCAGACTCACTCAAATCTCCGAAAGGTTTCCTGACGTTCGATTTTGATGTTGATGCAACTTGCTTCCAACGATGAGAAGATTGTTCATACAAATTCTACAGATCATATGTGTGATTTCGACTGCACTGAGCCCAATATTCATTTAGCTTGCTCACAAAACGTTTCGCGTTATTTTCTGTAAGGAGAGCACCTTTTTCAGTAGCGTACCGCTCAATTTCTGCAACTTTAGAGCATAATGTTCCAGGTTTCGTGAAAAAATCATCATAGAAAAATAACCTGGTAAGATCTGCAAAGAAAGTTGCTCTTTTTTTAATCTCTTGTCATGTAACTGAATATTTTTCTAAAAACCTAATATTTTAATTACCTAATTCAGATGAATGCCAGCATTAACAAGTACGCCTGCCTTGTAGGCCTCAGTACTTGGGTCTATAGACCGAGGGTATAGTTCACGGAAAGGACGACCAGCACTTATGTGTTCACCCCATTTCGGACCCGATTGTGGCATACAGTACACAAACACATGGTCATCCGGCAAGGCTAGCACGGAAACCTTTCTACAAACAAATAAGCATCACCCAGTGCCCTACCATTGAAAGCACTACGATTCCAACATATCATACAATTGTATAACCATGGAACCGCAAAGCTTCCAATAGCAGTACCAGTTTAACTACCAGTAGTTACGTACCTTTATTGTCATCTACTGGTTGAGACGAGACCTACCCAATCTCTTGCATACTAAGCAGGTATGCCAGTCCGGTCGTACTACTGCGTGACCCCGCCGGTCAATCTAGACATGTGTAGCATATACACAACCATAGTCAGCACGAGTCTCCCCGAAGGGCCAACCCATGATAGTCACCTGGGCAACTCGGTCCCGTCAAAGAAGCTCCACAACATCCCAGCAAGAAGACATAAAACTCATATGAGTTTTTGTATTTGACCGTGCCCAATTAGAGCACTTAATTGTACTTGACCGGCAACTTCAATCCAGGCATGAAACTTATATTCACTTACCATGGAAGAAGTGCCTATTGCCCCTGTTTACAACCACAAGCAATACATCGAATATATGTGTATTATACATACGAATACACCTCAATTCAATCACCCAATTTTAAAACTCTCAGATGTCTCCTTACCATGAATAGATAAGGTCGTCCTCTTTGACGAGTATGACTATCCCCGTGCTAACAAGTTTTTAGGTCTATTACTATACCTTCGCAGGCTTGTTTCATATCGATATACCGAATATGACCTGCAACCAAGATGGGCGCCACCCCGAGCTCTTGGTTGGATCTAAACTTTTTACGGTATGGGACGTATCCCATTACCAACACTCCTCCTTGACCTGGCTTGGGACAGGCAGGTTTGCGTCCGAAGATCCTCCCCTGGCGGAGTTTACCTGATTCAGATATAGTATTCGAATTTTTTATTGTAGAGCTGATTTTTATTTTGTCAAAACGATTTCGAAAAGTACTTGATTAGTAAAACTAGAGTTCGCCAGTGGTCGATATTCGATCTATTCACGCAAATTGAAAATAGAAATAGAGTATATTTTCATGCCATATTTTTTTTTCTTTACTTTGTGCGGGTCATCAACTTTTTTATGGAACTTTCTTTGTTCATTCCTCTCTTTTACATTCTTTGCTTTTGTTTGCTCTTTCTACTTTCATGTGAGAACGGAAGCGATATAAAGGAAAAAACCTAACGAAATTGTGCCGGAAGTTTTTTCTCTTTTTTTTTTTTGTGTGCATATTATTCGTGATACAATTCGTTATACAAAGCGTGAAATACACGCAACATATTTTACCTGTTCAAAGCGGGTGATTTTCTTTAAGAACTATCCGGTTCACTCCTTCTCCCTACTCTGATTCATTTAAAAAAAAAATCATCAAAATCGGTTGAGCAGCACAGGAGAAAATGGTACTGAACTGTTTTGCCTTCGCCTATTTATGTATGCTAAAATTGAAAATCTTATATAAATTTCAACAGCCGTCAAGTGTTCAGTTGCAGGTGTTAGCATTCCAAATTTGCAGAGTATATTCTATGAGAAAGAAGCTCTAATTTGCGCTTTCGAACAACTCGGGACTCTGCGGGACTAAAAAGTTCTGCTCTATTAAAGTTCGTGAAAAACCGCTTTGTATTTTATATGGGCTTTGACAAAAGTGTATTGATAATAAAAAAAATGTTTTGAGTCTTCAAGGTAGCTTAGGGCTATGTTATGCTGGCGGTCATGGGCACGTCATGGGCATGCATTGTTGTTGTTTCAATGCAAATTGAAAAATTGAGAGCGAGAGAAAGAGAATAAATTTTGCCCGCCACGGTCACCAAATGATTCGATAAAAATATGAAATCACGTAATCTAAACAGTATTGCGTTGTGGAATTATTCACAACATTTGTGTTTTCGCATTAAAATAGTACAATTTCAGTGCGAAATATATGAAAGCAGTAATGAATCCTGCTTTGTAGCAACACTCAACCATGTTCAACGATGATACTTTTTTCGGATAAAGTATTAAAAGTAGCAAAAAGTATACTAATGATTGGGATCATATGACCGTCAGCATAACATACTCTGGGCACAGAGCTCATCAAACGGAAAAAGAGCGCAAAAAGTGACGTGACCACGGATCATTTGACCGCCAGCATAACACCACTCTTAGCCATATATCTAGGTAAACCAATATTCTAAGAAATGTACAAAAAATCGACTTAAAATTTTTTTTGCTATGCGGGATTTTTGCTTGGTTCTGGCCCACTGTGGGTCGTTGATTTTGAATCTGATGTCAAATTCTTACCACAGGATTGCCATGTAATAAAATGTATATTTAAGAGTTTTAAGCATCAACGAACAGACAAGCGGGTCGCTGATCTCGAATCTAATGTCAAAATTTTAAACTTCGAGAGGGCGGATAGGATTGTCATCTAAATTTTTTTGTGTATCACAAATTCGCTGCGGGGGCAAACACTAGGTAAACTTAGCTCGCAGAATCCGAATCCGTTGTCAGAATTTCAATACTATGCAATTTTATTAAAATAGGTTGCCACCTAATAAAATGTACTTTCGCGAGTTTTAAACATCGTCCAACAGATTCAGGAGGTCGCTGATTTCGAATCTGATGTAAGAATTTTAAAATTCGAGATGGTGGATAGAGTTGCTATTTAATTTTTTTTAATTTTACGAATTCGGTGCGGGGGCAAACACTAGGTAAAAATAACCCACTGAATCCGAATCCGTTGTCAGAATTTCAAAATTATGCAATTTTTTTAAAATAGCTTGCCACCTAATAAAATGTATTTTTATGAATTTTTAACATCATCCAACAGATTTAGGAAGTCGCTGATTTCGAATCTGATGTTAGAATTTCAAAATTTTAGATGGCGGATAGTACTGCCATCTACTTTTTTTTTTGTATTTTTGAAAATTTATGTAATTTTGAAATTCTGACAATGGATTTCATTTCTTATCTAACCTCACAGTTTTAGAATTGAATATGGCGGATAGGCTTGCCACCAACTTATTTTGCATTTATATGAACTCTTGCAATTTTGAAATTCTGGCAACGGATTAGGATTCACCAATCCATTTTTACCTAGCGTTCACCCCACTACTGAATTCGTAAAAATACAAAAAATTTAGGTGGCAATCCTAATGCCCACCTTAAATTTTTTGTATTTCATACATCATTCCCTACTGATCTACAGTCAAACAAGTGTTGATGCTCTTCGTAGAGATTTTAACGTAAGCTTTACATAAAATGATCGTTTACCGCTTACTTATTTTCTTCAAGAAAAATTTGGTTTCACATAAATAACAATCCCAACGACTCAACAATAAAACCCAAAACTGCAATAGATGCAATTTTTTCACGTTATATTGAAATTTTTGAATCACGGGCATATTTCTGATATGAGCGGTTATATTTGAAAGTGGAATAAGCCCACTTTTGTATATATTGAGATATTAGGGGTACCCATAAGTAATCGATTATATTTAGTTAGCAAAATTTGCTTTAGTCAAATTCAAGCTTTTAAAGTGTAAAGACGTACTTAAACTTGCTATATTGCAATACGGCGTGTTGACTTTTTATTCATAACAAGAACGAGATTTATTATTGCAACAGTGCAAAATGGCGGACAATGAACCAACAGAAAAACATTTACGTTATTGCATGTTGTTGCATTTTCGATCAGGCTTGATTGCAACGGCTGCAACAAAAAAAAATTGTGATGTATAGCCGTGGACACATAAATAGCACAAAAATACTTGTAGAGTGTTTCACATAAATTTAAATAAAATACATAGAGGAAAACAAGAATTTATTTCATGGCATTTGAGTTTAAACATTAAAAATTTAAAATCAGTAGTATCTTTGTAATTAAAAATTAGAAAATGAATGAAAAATCTGAAATTGCTCCTTAGCTGAGGTGGATTCTGAAAAAAAGACACAGTGATTTATTTTTATTTTACAATGAGCTTACGAATATGCCTTCTAGTACTTGGTACTGTATCTCGAATTGTCAAAAACAGCCCTACATCTTCGTCCCATACTCTCTACAAGCTTCCTGACCCTATCCTTCGGAATAAAGTACCAAGCCTTCTCAATTCTACTCAATAACTCATCTAAATTTCGGAAATTTTGGTTGCTTATGCTGACCTTCACATCATTCCATAAATTTTCTATGGGATTGAGGTCTGGGCTTTGAGCCGGCCAATTCAAAATATTTATTTTTCCCTCTTTTAGCTAATCAATCACAACCTTTGCCGTGTGTTTTGGATCATTATCGTGCATAAAAGTCTACCTAATAGGCATGTTCTCAAATGCAAATGGTTCCATCTGGTTATTAAGAATATTTAAATACATATTTTTGTACATTATTCCTGGTATACGAAAAATTTTCCCAACGCCGTGCCAGGAAAAAGCTCCCCAAAGCCATTAAATTCCCTCCTCCATGCTTTAATGATTTTTTTTATGCTTCGGATTCAACTCTTGACGTTTTGGGGCTCCGAACAAAAGTTTTTCCATCTGGTCCAACCCTATTAAATTTAAACGATCCTTATTTTTATTTAAGGAAATTTTTTTTTTGTTAAGAGCGGCTTTCTTCGGCTAATGCGTCCATAAAGATTAGCTTCATGTAGTCTCCTAGATACTAATTTTCTTGAAACATTAAGGTTATTTTCTTCATTTATTTCCCACATAATTTGCTTTGCTTACTTGAAAGGATCAGAATTACTTTTGTGAACTATAAGTCTATCAGTAGAAGAGGTGGTTTTACGCGGTCTAGGATTGCGCTGCTCATTCTCGAAATTATTTGAACCATTTGATGTAACTTTGAGTGCATTATAGACAATTTTTCGCAAAATTTTGAGAATATCCGCGATATCAGATTTTTTTTTGCCTTTTCGGCTTGCCTTTTCGAGTGCAATGTTTGACACAATGTTTGGAAATTAACTGAATAAAACTCCAAAATTTTTTCAAATTTTTTATTCACCAACTAATATGTGTGCTATTTATATGACCACAGCAGATCGTACATGCCTATACAGAAAGAGATGGCCTGAGCAAATAAAAGCAAGTAACGGTACATCTCTCTCAAAAAATTATAACTACAGTTAATGAATGCATTATTAGGTTCAAACAAAACGTTTAAAAAATAAGTTGACATTTGTGCTATTTATGTGTCCATGGCTGTATATGGGGACATACTGAAAACCAATAAGTGTAAGAAAATTTTCAAATGGTGATTTTGACTTATCCGATAGTGATCGAAGTGGACGACCGATTAAATTTGAAATGAAGCTTTAAAATCACTGGTCGAAAGTGATCCCAAACTAAGTATTCAAGAAATAGCATACACACTTCAGGCTACTTGATCAATAGTGCAAAGACACCTTTACGAAATCGGAAAGGTTTACAGAGAAGGTATATGGGTACCACATAATTTATCGGAGGTGAATAAGGAACAACTGCGTACAATATGCACATCTCTATAGACAGCGTGTAGACAGCAAAGTGATCCGTTGCTAACAAGGATTGTTACTGGTGATGAGAAGTGGGTCTTGTACAATAACAATAAGCGCACTAGTCAATGGCTTTCTCCAAATCAACTGGCTGTACCCACTCCTAAGCTCAGTTTAAAGAAGGTGTTATTGTGCGTTTGGTGGGATTGCGGTGGTATAATTTACTGCTTATACCAGGAGAAACAATTACAGCTGGATTGTATTGCCAACCATTAGATAGATTGCATAATGAATTGTTGGTAAAACGGCCAGCTTTGATCAACAGCAAGGATGTCATATTACAACATGACAATGCAGGACCTCATGCAGCAAGATGAACTCAAGAAAAAATAAAGCAGCTAGGCTGGGAAGTTTTACCACATCCCCCATATTCCCCCGACATAGCGCCATCCGATTTTTATTTATTTCGATCCATGGAACATTCCCTAAGAATGTTGTTTAGAATTATTGATGATGTGCGAGCTCACCTGGAATCATATTTTTCATCAGAGCCAGTTGAATTTTACAAACAGGGAATTGAGACTCTATCGGCAAAATGGCAAAAGGTCATAGATAATGACGGAGATTACATGATTGACTAAATGTATAATAATATGTAAAAGAAATTAGTTTCTTTGGTTGCCACTAAATAATTGATTACTTATGGGTACCCCAATATTTAAAGGTTTGCGTTTGGTAAAATTTAAAAATATTGGCAAATATAAACCAATTGAGGATAGGTTTTTAGCATCATATATCGGTTAAATTTTATCAGGCAGTACTCATTTGTAAAATTATTAAAGACATAAGAAATTTTTTCCCCATAACTTGTACCACTTTCAAATATAACATATTGACTAGTTATTTTTGATAACTAGTTATTATGAGTTATTTTGATGGAATAAATATATTTTTTGTTTTTTTAAGTTCGACTTATATTACTTAAAAAAAATAAGCTCTACTATAAACTAACAACAAAACAAAGTTTGATTAATAATTGGGGCTTAAGCGTTAAAAAAATAATTTAAATAAAAAGACAAGTTTTTTAAGAGCTTGTATATAGAGTTTTTTATAGAGTATAATTTTAGCTTTTTTATAAAAGATGAGTGTAAATCTTAAAGTATTCCATTTAAATATCAGAAAATAACATATGTATCTTACTTGTGATTGCTTGGAATGGACTTATTCCACTTACAAAAAAAATATTTCTTCGATATCATTTTAGAGCAAAGTTTTTTTGGTTGCTATATGGTGAAATCAAGATCCATTAAATGTGTAATTGAAAATATAAAAGGGGGATTCTTATATCTAATTAAAACAAGCATTAACTCATATTTTTCTAAAAGTGAACTTATTCCACTTTCAAATATAACGGCTCATATATAAGATATCACAAATCATGCATGTCAGTATTATCAATTGAAGCACAAATTAAGTATAGTGTAAATATGGAAAAAACGAAATATTTTCTATGGAATTTTGTATTGTAGTTTCTTTGAGATGCTCACTCTTTCTCGTTCCTTTTGTCTCTTACAATATAATCTTTCTTATTCTAGAAAAGAATGAGTGTATACATAGAAGAAGTTTCACTTCTTATTCATTTTTAAAATAAGAAAGGCCATCTTATTCATTTTGATTTTTAAAAGTACAAATAAAATACCAACTTGAAATTTTTGGAATTTTCTGGCAAATAAAGCTTGTCCAGTGTTAGTATGCTGCATTTTTTTTTTTTTTTTTTTGCAAATGAAGCTTATCCAAAGAAAAATAGCTAACATAATATCTGTATAATAATAATTAATCTGTAAAAAACGTTACAAATTTGAGCACTTTCTCATCAAATTAGAAGAAGATTATATAAATGTGGGAATGTAATAACATAGGTGGCAACACTGGTTGAGAGAACGAACATACGAACAAACAAATGAACGAAAGAACGAAGCGTCCATCATATAAAAAGGAGTTGTAAAAGAGAACAGTCTCAACCTGTGCGCATAACTTAAAATAATATATAAAACTATGAGAAAAGTGAACTTGAACTTAAATGTTAACCAATATTATAACTTTGATGTAAACTTAAATAAAAATTAATAAAATGAAATTAACTGAAATTAAATCTAAAGTGCGGTTATTTGTCTTATTCCCTACATAAATAAACACAATCAACGAAAGTCAACAAAATCGAAACAAAAAGAAAATACGGCTTAAATTATAAAAATGAAAATTATAAAAACGCTGTTTAAAAGATAAAATGCTTAAGCATTCTTCACTCACTTTACTGCATAATCGTATAGATATAAGATATATATATTTAACAAAAGAAATAACGGAAATTTTCCTTTGAAAACTTTCTTTTCCAACACAGTCCGCTTTCGATTTCTGCACATTGCTATGATTTTGAAGTTAACAGAATTTAATGCAACCAAATTCTTTATTTACACAAATGTAATATCGAAAACGAATATTTTCAAGCGTTCATCCTTGCGTCGCATTCCACTTTGCACCCAGCTCAAATAAATCAAGCTTTTTATGGTCAGTTCAGGGTTGCCATTGCAACAATGAATGCATACAGTAACGACCTAGATTGTCTGAAAAGCAATTCAGACAAAAAACGAGACAGCAGCAAAGAGCATCAGAAGAGTGAGAAAGAGAGAGAGAGAGAGAGAGAGAGAGAGAGAGAGTTGGAATGTGAGCGTAAGACCGTGTGATGAAATGGAATCAATGAACTGTCATCCATCAGCATTAAACAAATAATCCTAAAAATATGCAATATTTCTATCACTACGACATTTACTGGCAGCTATTGTTGCCAGCTCTACGTGCGACACAGATGTTATGTGCCTTATTTTCACCCTTTTTTTTTTTTTGTTGCTCTTATTTGAAGTGTCAACATATTTTGTGTTGAAAATAACTAAAATTTTATTTTTAAACTAGAACACTGCACCAAATAGTTGTAAAAGTTATGAAAAACTTTTAAAGTTGACATTGCAAACATAAAAATATACTTTAAACTTGAAACTCAATTAATAACAACTTATAAACACTCGTACAAGCTCGAGTTCAAAAGCATAAAATTCAATTATTATTAATTCAGTGCGTTTTTTTTTTTATTACTGAAATTATAACTACGCCGATAATGATATTGGCGTTGATGATGTTGATAACTTGTGTGTGTGTGTGTGTGTGTGTGTGTGTTCGGCTTACAACATCAACGTAAATGCAATGAAATTTTCAATTAAATCGAATTGCATCAAATGGATGGGTTTGAATTAAGTTGCACTGTGTTTTTGCTGTTGCTTCTACTGCTGTTGCTGTTGCTCTGTGCAGCTGAAAAGAATTGCTTGCATTTGTATTGAATGAGGTCAACTAGCGTTAAGAGCTTCTCAATGTTGCGTTGCAAGAGTTGTGCAAAAACTTTGATTCTTGCTTTTTTTTTAAATGCAGCCAAAACTTCAAGTTGATATTTATTTGGATAATTATTGGAAAATTTCAAGCACTACTTTATCAGCATTTCAATGCAATGCCAACAAATTTCCTCCTGGCTTGAGCGAAATTCATTTTTCACCGCACTGTGATGAATTATAAATTTGTACAAGTTTGCTTTTTTTTTCTTTTTTAATTTAAGTTCTTTTGGAAAACTTATCGAATGATGTCAAAGAACTTCATTTTATTACATTCCAGCAATAATTTTACAAGTTTGTAATTTATAATTATTTATGCGGGTATGAGTCCTGAAATCGGCTTAAGTTAAAGTTTAACATCCTTTAATGAGAATGTTCTGCAAAAGTTTAATTTATTTAGTGCAGTACTTTGCAGTTTCCAAACACGTCTGAATTTTATGTAAAAGTATTTTCAAGACTTTCTTAATGACACATTATACATAGCATTCCATATTAAATGTATCAAAAAATCTTTAATTACGAGTTGACCACCTCCAATTTTGTCCAAACTTTCAGAAATTAATCTTCTTACGAACTAAAAAGCATATTTGAGCAAAAAAATTTTAAGATTCTTTTTAAACTTTTTACGCACCATTCAAATTTGAAGAAAAAGGCTAAACTTTTGAATTGTTGAAAAATCATTTATTCATCAAGACTAGCTTATTAATACAACAACAACAGCACAAGTAGTTACCAGGGATGATATTGGCTTAATTTGAAAAGGCTCAAAATTCATACAAAAATAAGGCCTTTTTTACATGGATAGGGTCTTTAGTGGTAAAACAAGGTAAGTCAGTATTGAAGATTTGCTGTTTCGATATACAGCAATGATCACACAAAAAGCACACTTTGAATAATCTCAACAAGCCCAGTATGTAATACATTTCGCCTACATTTCATTTCTTTAAAATAGATTTTATTTCATCCATAGAGGTCTTCAACACATTACGATTGCTTGCAAAAGTAAAAAATAAGACAAATTAATCAGTATAGTAAATTTCTTCAAGAAATTTTTTTACGAAGCCAATAAAAGAAAACCATAAACTAGTACGATATCTCCATACTTAGATAGTTTTACGATTATTCTTTCGTTCTTGTTCATAAGAATGTTAGAACTAAATACTTAATTTAATGCTGACTCTCCGTTAAGACTTGTATATAAATGAATTAATGATGCAGGAAAAAAATCCTGCAGATTTTAACAGAGAATAATTTCAAAGAGAACTCTATAATTTTGAAATATAGAACTTTGCAACTAAAAAAAAAAAAATTAATTCGCTTGGGATAAAATTGCAAATAAGTTTTTTTTTGTCGATAAGCCAAAAAAAAAAAAAAAATTTCAAAATACTCTACAATATCAAAAGCGGAATATCTTCAAACTAAACTCAAATCAAAAGCAAATCTACTTTTCTGATTTTTTAGACTAATAAAGGAGTTTTTTGCGAGCTACTCTGCTGTTAAAGTTGATGAAATCGTGTCAGTCAGGTGAGTGGAATACGCCCATACAATTAATTAAGAGTTTCAACATAAAACAAGGGAGGAAGAAGAAAACAAATTTAAACTCTTTGAATAAGAAAATACTGTAACCCTTAGAATATGAAACAATACCTTGCTTCATAAATAAATAAATACATTTATGCTCCGATAAATTCTACGAAATGGTTCTACACTGCAAGACTTACCCAACCGATTGAAAACCTCCGTAGTCAATTAAAAAATTGAATGTTATAGATTTCCCTTGATTTTTGCACAATATATTTTTGTTTGTTGCGCTTCGTCCTTGGTTATGCAATCTGTTCTCGAATACGAATAGCGATATTATACTCTGCAATACACTATGAAAAAAAACAGCCAATTATTTGGCCAAAAGTCTTGATAGTTGTTGGATTCGATAGAAAATTTGTTTTTGTTGGTTAATTTTCTTGACAGTGTAGACACTCATTGTGTAAGCTTTATTTAAAATTGTACCCTTAATAGGTAAAAATTAATTTTATAGGTTTAGACAATCATGTGAATTTAGAATCCACTTTTTATCTTAGGAACTTTTAGATTTTTCATATAATTATATAATTTATATAATTTATATAAAAAATATTTAAAAAATTGTATAAAAATTTTAATTTAATCTGATTTTCGTCCTGTTAGTCTGTTATCTTGTTTATCAAAGGTATTTGAGTCTCTCATGGCTGCGCAAATTTCTGAACACTTTAGAAATCATGATCTTATGTCCTCACCTCAGTCTGGCTTTAGACCTGGGCACAGCTGCTCTACAGCCATAATAAAGATTTTAGATTACATTCGAATATCATATGATCTGGAGCACTTAAGCCTGCTCTGTCTGCTTGATTTTTCCAAGGCTTTTGACTCTGTTGATCATTCAATACTTTGTCGTAAACTTGTGGTCAGTTTTGGATTTTCTACTTCGGCTGTCCGTCTGGTATATAATTACTTAGATGGGAGTTCTCAAAGAGTAAGGGTGGTAAATAGTCTGTCCGCTTTCGGAAATTTAACCTGTGAGGTGCCTCAAGGCTCTATTCTCGGTCCCCTTTTATTTGCTATCTTTCTAAATTATATCTTTACTAAATGTCATTACGCCACCATGCACGCATATGCTGATGATCTTCAGCTATACTGTTCCAGGCCTATTAGTCTTGTTGATGATTTATGTTTAAAGTTGAATGAAACATTGTGTAATAAATATACCTGATTGGGCTAAGGCTAATAAGTTAAAACTCAATCCCCTCAAGTCATATGTCTTGCCGATTATTAAACCAAGCTACTCTCTTTATAATATCCCGATAATTAATCTCTATGGTGTTGCACTAAACTCGTTAAAAAGAATTAAAAATCTCGGGTTCTACATCAACTCCACTCTTTCTTGCGATGACCATATAAATTCCGTTGTTTGTAAAGCTAACTACATCCTTCGGAATCTGCGACGAACTGCATCCTTTGTGCCTGTTGATACCAGAATAAAGTTAGTTATCCAGCTCAAAATGCCTATCATTTCGTATTCAGAGGTGTTTTAGAGTAATCCTTGATTCTAGGTCAAGACATAAGTTACAACTTGTATTTAATAACGCAGTAAGATAAGTAAATGGTCTTAAAAAATTTGACCGTATAAGCCATTTGAGCAATCAATTACTTGGTCGCAATATTTTCAATTATTTGAATGCTAGAAATTGCATTTTTTACGAACGAACGAACGAAAACGAAAATGGCCATTTCAGCCCTTGAAAGGACTTTGACCGAGCTTCTTATGATCAATTGTGTTGTGTGATGTGAAATGTTTGAACACAAATGGTCGAGAACTGGACCTACATGTTTTACGCCGACTCCGAACGGCTTTTATGTTCTCAAGAAGCTTTTCATGGCAGTTTTTACTCTCTGAGGTTTGCCATTGTCTGCAGAGAGGTGACGGCCGAACAGAAAAATTAATTCAATTGAAAAACTTTCTGTATCGGATGGAGGATTCGAACCTGGGTTCTCTGACGTAAGAGTCAGACACTCTTCCCACTACGCCACGTCCACCTTTTTGCATTTTTTACACAATTTGATTAATACACAAACTGGTGTGTACTTATTTAATAAACTCCAGTTTTGTAGATCAACAAGAAACATGAACCTCATAATCCCTGTCCATAATTTTCTGAACTCCAGCAGATTATTTTTTGTGAACGCCATCAAAATATAGAATTCGTTGCCATCACCAGTCAAACGTATAACAAATAAACGCAAATTTAAGTATGAAATCTTCAAAATGTTCTCTTAATACTATCTTTTCTTTCTTTTCTTTCTTTCTTTTTTAATTCTTAAAGAAGTTTTGTTGTTAAAAGTGATATATATAGAGCCATGTCTTATAGAGTCATGTGTTTATGTTATAATCTATAATTAATATTTTCAAATTATAATTTTTTATTTGATAACAACTTATTGGATATTAATTAATTGCTTCTAAATTTAATTTAATAAGAAATTTTAATTCAAGTTTTATATCTTTACTTTGTTTAACTTATAACTTTTCTTTATAACTCGTTGTTATTATGCTTGTTATTCTTACTGCATTCAAATGACTAGTCTTATATGTGAACACTATGTTTAACTAAATAAATAAATAAATAAAAAAAATGGCCTCGGTACACTGAAAATATTTTTTCAATCTACTGAATGACCTGATAGTATTAAGTTATAATGAATGCTGATTTTCATTCATTTTTATTGAATTATCATTGAAAATTTCTCCACTTTAATAATTGTAGCAATTATCAGAATTCCCTGTAATGGCCAAATTATCAATTAAAAAAAATATGTTTCTATTTTTGAATGCCGTTTCTGCTCAACTAAAGAGCAACCCACTCCAGAATAAATATTTTCATCTACATCTTTTGAATTAAATTAAGAAATTCAATGTTCACATTTTGGATATATTTTATAAAAAAATTTGTTTTAAAGATTTGAACGCTTGGAAAATTATGAAAAGATAATTTGAAACGATGAATTATGAAGGAAATTACAACATCGAAAAAATTGAATAAAAATTGACGAATTCGATTTTTTTGGTCTAATAATTAAATACATGAAAGAAACATGTTTTACATATTTGCTAATAAAATTGTATATTTACATTTATTGTATGTAAAATAACAGTTTAAAAAAATATATAAAAAATTGTTCCTTATAAAAAAAAATTATGATTTTCAAGATGATACTTTAACAAAATTTTAAACAATATTATTTCAAAAATTTTTAAAGTTATTATTAAAAATATTCTTTCAAAAAGTTAAAAATGCCTAAAAAGTAATTTGTGTACTGATCAATGTATGTACAATATTTTAAAATTATAAAACTTTAAAAAATTCCTGTTGTATTTTTGGACTTTTAGCCAGTTATTTGGCAATTCTTCCCTAGTGCAATGTCGAGTCACTTAAATCAACCATTTACGGTACCCAGTGAGCCAAAACTATCGTTTTTGAATTCATTTATGAACCTTTTCGGGTAGAAACGTTCATTTTCGGCACTCATAAATGAACCCTTTTTACATCATTCGTCGGACTAAAATGCCTCTCAAAAACGAACCTTATTTTGTTCGCAAATGAGTTAAAAAAAGAACCATAAATTATCCTCTTTTTTGTTCGGAAATGAGTTAAAAAAAGAACCATAAAAGTTGTTTTTCGGCACTCGAAAATTAACCCTTTTTGAATAAATCGCCGGACGAAAATGCCTCTCAGAAACAAACTGTTTTTTCTTCGGAAATGAGTTCAAAAATTATCCATACAAAAGTTCTTTTTCGGCACTCGAAACCGAAAAGAAATTGAACCCTTTTTGTATCAATCTTTGGACTGAATTGCCTCTCAAAAACAAATTTTTTTTTGTTCAATAATGAGTTAAAAAATAACCTTTCTGAATTATAAATCTTATTATTGCATAATACTATTTATAATTACGTATCGATATTTTGTTAAACAAGAAATGATTATTACTAAAATTAGAGATCATATTAATCATTGGGTTAATAGGATAAATATACCTGGGCTGGAATTCACGCATTGTGTTGTTCATGATATTCATGTTTCAAAGGGGAAATGACGTGATTGTATTCCAATTTGACAAACTTCCAAATTATATATGAAATATCAAAATAGTTAAGTTATTAATTGGGGAATTTATTTGATTACATTTTTGCATGGAATATTTTCGTGATTTTCATTGTATTTGGGCTTGATTTTAATTTTTGATAGAAATGTTGAAAATTTTCATACGTGTAGCAGTACATCCATCTCGCACTGGTAAAAAAGTTCATTTTCATTTTAAGTTCCTTTATTTACCTGAATTTAGAAGCAAAAAATGGTTCGTTTATGAGAAATTGTTTCCTACTGATATGATAAAAAAATTATACTTTTTTGAACTCATTTCAGAATGCAAAAAAGAAACATAAATGATTCATTTCCGAACTCATTTATGAACAAAAAATGGTTCTTTACAAGGAAGTCTTACCTACTAAAATGATACAGAAATGATTCATTTTCGACTCAAAATAAGTTTTTAATGAATTTCTTAAAATATGCAGAATTTTTCTTTATGGGAAAAGCTTTCACGAATTTAATCTTTAATAACAAGCCCTTTTAAGCGACAAAATAAAAAAGAAAAAATTTAAAAAAAAAAGTTCTAACCAAAAACGTTCGCAAAACTCTCACTTTACTCAAAACCTTCGCTTATGGTTCAGTGGGTATTTTTCGACGTGAAAGGCCGTTTTTGAAATAATTTTTTTTAATTCGAAAAAGTGCACCTTTTGACTTAATTCAGATATGCAATTTTTGCTTGTTTGGAAAAAAAAATATATATAAAAACTATGCTTTAGCAAAACGGCTTAATGCAATCTTTTTGGAATAACTGCAAAAAAAGAAATGCCTTCGTAATGTTATCTTGCGTTGTTAGAAGCTTATACTCTGATTTATAATGACAACTTACTTCAATAGCTGTTAGCCGAAAACTTATTTTAGGGATGAGTTGAGCAATATTGGGTTACTTCCAGTTAATTACTTTTTGCTTTCATAACATTAGTGTATATTTAAAATATACTCTAAATAAGATTTTAAGCAATTTCCCCTTCGATTTCCTCTACATCTGCTATATAAATATATTTTCAAGCTTCTCTATAATATTTTTAAAGTGTTCATCTATGCAAATATGTTAATAAAGCCGAAAAATCTATGAAATTTAACGAGGCATAAATTATGAGCACACACACACACATACACATACAAACAATGAAATACCAATAAAATTTGAAAAGGTAGCAATTATAATGAAAGTCTAGAAATCCGACCGCAAAAGGGTTTTTTGGATTAAATAGAAAACCATTTCGTACGAGATTTATAAAGATGAGCATGCGAATAAATAAAGCTTTATCGAGCATTATATAAGGTCTGCAGCAAATTATGAGTATCATGCATATATTATTTATATTAATGACTTCACCGAAGAAGGCAGACAACCTCAAAAACTAACCTCAGACGACAACATAGTTGAGTGAAGAAATATTTGTGGAATATGTTTTCAATTTTTTTGTACAATAATACCACTTTTGTCCTTACCAAATACATTTATATTAATATTAAATATACAAGAGTTTTTGAAAATCATGCATTCAAAAAACATCAGGCATCGGGATACGGAAATTTTTTTTGGCTGATGACATTTTGTAACACAAATCTCTGCGTTTTGGTTTCATTAACAAATAAAAATTATTATTATTATTATTATTACTATTATTTATTAGCAGATTATATCAGTACAATAAGAACTATGTTCTTTTACAGTACAACATTAATACACTCAATATAATAAAATATAAGTATAATAACAACAACGTAATAAGGAATTAATTAATTGCATAATTACATTACAAGTTTAAAACAACAATTAATATACACATTATAATATAACAAAATAAATTTCCAACATTTTTCTTAAGGATAATTTAAATTAAAAATGCAGACAGATTGGAAAGAGAAAATAGAGAGAAGATAAAAGAAAACGAAAAAAGGGTTTAGGAGGTAGAAAAGTGAGTTAAAATAGTTTGCCTAAAAATACTTCTCCTAGTGATTTCTCTCAGCTGACGTGGTAATGCATTCCACAGTCTTATGGCGTTAATGAAAAATAAGTGCGAGGAGTTCAATCAGCCATGTCTTGGAACTATAAGAATATGACTTCTTCTCGATAAACTAAAATGTAATTTCTCATACAAGTAGGACGGAGATTTTTCATGAATAAGTTTATGAAGATACATACAGTTTCTTGCATTAGGATATGCAAATAGATCGCAACCAAGAATGGCATTTCTCTAAGTGGACTTTCGCAAACCATGTACATATCTTGTAGCATAATTATATGCAATTTGCAGTTTTAACTGAGAGGAAGAATCGAGGTATACAATTTCAGAGTATGTTATCACTGGCAAAATTAGTTGAATCACTAAGATTCGTTTTATATTTAAAGGAGTAGCACTGGCAGACATTCTTAGATTACGCAGGACATAATAAACTTTTTTTACAACACTATTAACGTGATCAATACAGGACAGAGAAGAATTAATATAAAAACCTAAGTTGACTATTTTCAACACTACATTTAGCTTATTTGTTCCAATATACAGATAAGGGACATCGTCAATACAGGTTTTACTCTTGCAGATAGGTAGGACATACGACTTTGCAGCATTTAGTTGAAGACAATTGAGTCTGGCCCACTCATTGATGTTGTTGAGGTCTTCATTCAGTCGGTAACACAGGTCATCAAGAAGCCCAGTCCGACGAGAAAGATAAAGCTGAACATCGTCAGCATACGCATGAACAGATGCGTGCTTACAGACATTGAAAATATCATTAATAAAAATCGAGAATAAGAGAGGGCCAAGTTTATAGTCAGAAGACACTTGACCAACTTTTACCTTTTGAGATCTATTAGACAAATAACTGGAAAACAGATTCACAGCACTATCACAAAACCCAAAGTGAAATTTTAGTTTCTGACACAAATAGTTGTGGTTTACTTTATCGAAAGCCAAACAAAAGTGGTAGCCTATGCCGATGACGTTGTCATCCTAATATGCGGGAAATACCTGCAAACAATTAGCGAACTAATGTCTGCGGCATTGAATAAGCTATCGCGGTGGGCAGAATCGAATGGACTTGGTGTTAACCCAGTAAAGACCGAACTCGTTCTGTTCACAAGAATAAGAAAAATAGAAAGTTTCACATTACCGAAACTTCACGGAGTAACTCTGAAGCTTTCCACGGAAGCCAAATACCTTGGAATTATCCTTGATAACAAGCTGAGCTGGAAACGCAACACAGAGGAAAGAAGGAAAAAAGCACTGTGCGCTTTGTACGCTTGTCAGAGGACATTTGGCAGGAAATGGGGACTGCGACCGCACATAGTCCACTGGATGTATACAGCGATCGTGAGACCCATCCTTGCCTATGGTGCTCTCGTATGGTGGACGATAACGCATAAAAAAAGCTACCTTAGCTTCCTAACAGGAGTTCAAAGGTTAGCGTGCATAGGAATAACAGGAGCCATGAGATCTACGCCACAGGCGGGTCTAGATATGATGCTAAATCTTCTTTCCGTAGAAGAATTCCTTAAGAATTCCTTAAACGTTCGGCGACCAAGAGCTCGATTCGCCTCAACGAATCACGAGCCTGGGAAAGCAGCACATTCGGACACGCATCTATTCTAAATCTCTTTGGAACCGAGGAATCGAAAAGAGCAACCGACTATATCATACCCAGTGTAAGATTCGGTACAGAATACACCACATCCATTCCCAGCAGACAAGAATGGGAAGAAACGGCTGTAGAATCCTACGGCAATCTCCATTTATATACTGATGGTTCCAAAATGGAAAACGGAACTGGATCGGGTGTATACTGTGAAACGCTACAAATCAAAGAGTGTTACAAACTCCCGGATTACTGTAGCGTTTTTCAGGCAGAAATATATGCTATTGAAAAAGCTGCACGGGCCATTTACAGGAAAAATCTTACCCCTACAAGGGTAGTAATTTTTGTGGATAGCCAAGCGGCCATCAAAGCACTGAGCAGTAAAACGACGAAGGCTCGAACGGTGCAAAACTGTAAACTTGCACTGAACAGTATCTGCAATACCCACAACGTCACTCTCTGCTGGGTTCCCGGACATAGCAATATTGAAGGGAACGACGCAGCAGATGAACGGGCAAGGCGTGGAGTAACCGCAAGTACAAACAGAGCTGACACAGATGTGCACATTCCAATAGGCGTCGTCAAAAGGAGTATAGAACTAAAAGCCAGAGATATTGCCAACACAAACTGGGCTTCCAGAGGTGACTGCAACATATCTCGAAGGCTTTGGCCTGAGCTAAATGAGAAAAGAACTAGAAGCCTTCTGCTTTTGGTCAAACGGGAAATCCGGATCCTTGTTGGAGTTCTAACGGATCATTGCCCCATTGGGGTAATGGCCAATAGAATAGGTATAACAGCGCCAGACTTTTGTCGGAGCTGCAAAGACCCGGAGGAAATAGAAACAATAACTCACCTACTATGCGAATGTCCAAGTCTACAGAATCGTCGACTCCGACACATGGGGAACAGATTTTTCAAAGACTTGGAAGAGTTGGTGAACACACCACTGCTAGACATCTGGAGGTTCATAAAAAGCACAGGATGGTTTGAGGAACAAATCGGAACAATGGTTTAACTTGGTACCACAACTATAAATAGGGATTCGTAATGGACCTATAGGCCCCCGCGGAAGCGCCGGTAACGGTGCACGACCCTTCATACCTAACCTAACCTTATCGAAAGCCTTCGAGAAGTCAAGTAAACAAAGAAGAGTCATAGAGCCAGCATCATATTCTGGTCGTATGTCGTCAATCACCTTAACTACTGCAGAGGCACAACCATGCCCTGCGCGAAAGCCAAATTGGAATGGGGATAAAAGCTTATTTTCCATTAGATGCTTATTAATTTGTTGGGCCATAAGTTTTTCACAGATTTTAGACAATGGCGACAGAATGCTTATTGGCCTAAAATCATTAGCGCCTGAGGGGTTTTGTTTCTTAGCAATCGGCAGAACAATGGCGACCTTCCACAGATCTGGAAAAGATGACGATGCAAAACAATAATTAACAATATGCGTTAGCGGACTTATAATGTGTGGCAATATAAGTTTGATAAACTTGATAGGAACGCCATCTTCACCTATTGCATTCGATTTGATTTGAGATACACACCTTCCCACATCTAGCTCATCGATCGGAACAAACTTAAAAGTTTGTTGCACGGCCGGACTACGGAAAGTGAGCAAATTACTATCAAGCGTAGAAGAGGTATCCACAAAAAAAATCATTGAGAGTGTCTGGATCAACATTACATTCTACGTTATTAGTCTGGCATACTCCAAGTTTTTTGATGTTATTCCACAATGTTTTAGTTGGCAGAGAGAGTTTAAGTTTAGCAGAGAATTATCGCGATTTTGCCTGTCTCGTTATGTGAACAGCTTCATTTCTAGCCAACCTATAGTTTTGCCAGCTTACTGAAGAGGGATTTTTCCACCATAATTTGTTGAGTCTATTTCTAATTTTAATGGCATTCAGAACATTTTGGGAAAACCAAGGGCAAGATATATTTTTAACACTAAACGTACGTAAAGGGACATGTTTTTCGAACAGATATTGAATAGGCTCCAGAAGGCAACTAAGTTGATCATTGACATTGCTATGAAGACAGCACTCACTGAACGAAATCAATGATATATCATGGAACAGAGATGGATAGTTAATATGTCTAAAATCACGATACGTAAAGCTATCAGACGTTACATGACGAGATAAATTTACATTTAGCGAACAAAAAATTAGATCGTGATCAGATATAAAAAATATTTGATCAAATAATAAAACTGCGGAAGGATCTGACACAATAAAAAAATCAAGCAGACAAGGGGTGGTATTATTGGAAAAACGAGTGGGAAGAGTTTCATTCACCACGGATAGCCCTAATGAAGATGTCTTCTCGTACAACAATTGTTTTCCTATGTCATTTAAAAGAATATTAACATTAAAATCGCCACATATTAACATAAAATCATAAATAAGAACATAGTTAGACAATATAGAAAATAAGGGGTCAACAGGATGACATTTGTGGGGGTTGTATACGCATGATAAAAGAATTTTGGTATTATTGTCCGATATGCATACATATATAAACATTTTTATATAGTTACTGTAAGAACGGAGCGGCCTAAAGAATTTTGCGACAATGAGGACACAACTTACAAATTAATTCTTTCTTATAAAGGAAGCTGACTGAAAGTCAAAATCAAGTCAATTTTAATTTGACTTGCACAGAGTTTTACAATTATATTAAAGGCAAGCCAGAAATTTTTAAACAATTTCAAGTAATGAAAAATGTGACTGAAATTTCTTGCAAGTCTTTTATGTTGAGAATTGAAAAAAATATGTGAAAATACAATTTTTGTAACTTTATTTTAAATTTTTTTTTTGCTCACAATTGTTTCAGCATAGTGTCCCGGTTTTGCAATAAACATATCTGGTAGCCCTTACCTAGCATATAGCATATACATTAATGTAGTATTACAGATTTTTAAAATTCGGCTGTGTGATAAACAGCATATTTTTATTCAAAGCCTTTACCACCCCATAAAAAATAGCTACGGATCTGCACTGTGTGCGCACTTTAGCTCTTATATGTGTGGTTCATGCACGGGTAATAAAGTTAAATCCTATATTTTTGATTATAAATATTCGTTCATTTTACAAACTCGTGTCTCTTTTTTTTTGCCTCTACACACCACAAGCACCACTAAAGCTGCACTCCTGTGCGCTCTTTTTTCGACGCTCAACTCTGATACTTCCTTTACATCGAGAACCTTTTCAAGCACGTGCTCTCTAGTTTTGAACTTTGTCTATTTTTTGTTTTTCTTTTTTCTGCTCGACTTAAACTACCTTAATTCAGTTTTCTTTCCGCTCTATTCATCGCTGCTCCACTGTCCTTGAGTCGGTTTTTGTGTCAGTGCTTGTGTCTATCCCTGTGTGTAAGTTGTGTGTGTGTGTGTGTGTGTGTGTATTTTAACAGCGACGTTTATAATCCTTGCTTGTTCCGGTTATATATTATTCAACAAATTTTTAGATATTCTCCATATGATGGTTAACAGCTTTTATTTTTGGGCCAAGTTTAATGGGTTTCGGTGATGCTATTTATTGGTTGCTTTCATTATTAATTGAGTAATTAAAAAGTTTGACAACTATTTCGAACTCTTGCTCAGGCGTGGCGGCAGCATGCGCCTTCGCACTCTGCTTGGTTTTTAACACAAATACTCGATTAAAAGGTCACGCCACTGGCATTTACTCACACTTTAGCAGTCCCAAAAAAAAAAAAAAAAAAAGGATCCCAAAATTCATACGTATTAATAACAAGGCTTAAAATTATTCTCGTTCATTTTTTGTCGCTGCCAATTTCCATTTGTTTTTTTTTTTTTTTCTTGTATCTAAATTATTTTTCGACCTCTTTTATGTTTCATAACTTATTTAAACTTTCAATAAACAAAATCATGCCTAAGGTTGAACATCCTAAAAGTATAAAAATGTTTAAGATTATTCTTTGAATTTCCCACATTTTGTCTTTTTGGGTTTCCTTGCCAGTGTTTGCTTTGTATGAGAAATTTTTTCATATAAATTCTTTACTTAAAACTTTCTTCTTGACATAAACCAGGTCGTACAACGGCTTCCTATGACATCGTATGGGATGTCATATTTTTTTCTTCATTAATTTTTCACTGCTTTTAACAGCTTTAGTATTCTGTTTAATTTATAAATTTATTTAAAAATTTACTATATATTTGTTTCAAGTTGTTGTTTTAAGTCGAATAATTTATACTAAGTGTTAAACATTTGTCGTAGTGGACCATTAAATTCTTTGCTCGAAACTGTAAAAATAAAGCACATGTGTAAAATTTTTCCTGTAATTCAGTGGATATGTTAGACTCATGACTAACAGATAAGTTGTAGGCTGTAGGCTGTAGGCTGTATATCTACATACAAGAATTTACAACAAATTTTTTGATATTCTTTCAGTGATGTGAGGCGTACCTAACGGTTTTATAATGGGTCCATTTTTGTTTATACCATGTTTAAATAAAAAAAAAAAATTAATTAAAAAAATTTTATGAACAAACCCTAAATTAAATGATAATTTTGTAGAACTTAGTGCTTGTAAGTCAATATTATGCTTTTTGAACTCACTTCAAATGTTTTATGACATTATCCTGAGCATTTCAGAAAAACTTTCAGACTACTAATCTTTTAGAGTATTATCTCAAATTATGTTACAATTACTAAAAACGTCTATTTTTCCATGGATCCTACCAGACTTACCTCGAGGTATTTCGTAGTCAATCAAAATCACCCCCTTCAAAAAATTTATGATTAAGTTAAAATTGAAGTGGAGAATGGTGAGAACATAAAAAACATTAAAAATTACTTATTGTGGATGTTACTAAAAACTACTTAATTATCGGCTTTTAAACAAACAATCAATATATTTAAAATTTTAATATAATTTAACAATTCCATTATACAAGAACTTTAAAAAAACAAAAAATTTATTTTACATTAATAATGTTTAGTTTTAAGCAGTGGTATAGATAGCTTTTAGTTCTGGGGCGGAAACTACAAAAAAAAAAAAAAATCACCTTAAAAAATTTTCTTTTGAATTCCTGATAACATGGGTGTTTTGTAATGCCGAATATCATGTGTCACAGCCGAACTTTGTTTAAACGTCGAAAAACTACGAAGGAAGATGCTGTGGCAAATCAAGTATGCATTTTTATCAACATTTAACTACCATATATTTATTGCGGGTGAAGTTAAAAAAAAGGAACAATATTCTTCAGTATGTCATATGCTAAGTTAAGTATGTATAAAACGCTTGCTTTCGGCTTTGTTCGTGTTTTTTTCACTTTAAAACCACAGAAGCAATGGTGCGATGGTAGCATATTGAACTTGAAGTCGTATAATGCGTGGTTCAATGCGAGCACGGACAATTTTTTTTATTTAATATTAGTAAATAAAATAATTTTTTATAAAATCTATATATATGTATATAAAATTGTACAAAAAAGAAATCTGTACATGAAATATTTTTTGAAATTCTTTTTGCGATGGACATTTTGAACGACGCTGAGTCCAAAAATCGCATTTTTAAAATTTTTGTCTGTCTATCTGTCTGTTAGAGCATCACTCGAAAACCACTGGATGGATTTAAATAAAACTTGATACCTAGGTTCTTTATACCCCCGGACAATATATAGGCTACTTTTTATTCAGTAAAAAAGGTTGGACCCGGTAGGGGGCGCTGCGATCGGGTTCCAGGCATTCTTTTTTTTTTAGCTTATCTCCGAAACCGTTCATCCGATTTGCATGAAAAATTGTATATAAAGGTTTTCGAATACGGTGAAATTTACCGAATTATCTACTCTGTTCTATCTTGAACACCAGAGAGCGCTGTAGTACAAATATTTTAAAAAACGTCAAAAAACTCCTAAGCCGTACATTCTATTTGCATGAAAATTGGAAAATAGGGGTTTACTGATATGGTGAGTTTTTATGATTTATCTATTCTGTTCTATCTTGAACACCAGAGGGCGCTGTGGTACAAATATTTTAAAAAACTTGGAGAAACTCCTAAGCCGTGCATCCAATTTGCATGAAAATTGGAAAATAGAGGTTTTCGGATGCTCTGAGTTTTCATGACATATCTATTCTGTTCTATCTTGAACACCAGAGGGCGCTGTACAAATATGTTAAAAAACGTCAAAAAAACTCCTAAGTCGCTTATCCGATATTCATGAAAAATGGTATATAGTGGTTTTCAAAAACGGTGAGTTTTTACAACTTATAAACTAGGTTCTATCTCGAACACCAGAGGGCGCTGTAGTACAAATAATTTAAAAAACCTCGAAAAACTCCTAAACCGTGCATCCAATTTGCATGAAAATTGGATAATAGGGGTTTTCTGATGCGGTGAGTGTTTTGGACCAGGGCCGTAGCTAGAAAAATGTTGCTTCTAGAACTAACAAATTATTTAAAAATTAGACAAATTACACAAATTAAAATGAAAATGGTGGGTTTTGAGTTAAATTTTTTTCTAAAATTATTTTAAGGGGTGATTTTGGGTAATTTTAAAATTATCAAAAAAAAATTTTTTTTTTTTAATAATTTCGACAATACGTTTTGCTTCAAATTGACAAATTACTAGACTTGAGAGAGAATTACTCAAGTCTAGTAAGTAAAGACTTGCTAGACAAAGAACTCTAGCCCTCTTTGAGCTTATCTTTTTTGTGCTATCTTGAACACCAGAGGGCGCTTTAGTACAAATCTTAGGAAATCGTGAGAAAACTCCCAAACTGCTCATCCGATTTGGATGAAAATTTGTAAATAGCGATTTTCGAGTACGGCAAGGGTTCTGGTGCTATCTTTTTGCTCTTTCTCGAAACTAGAGGTCGCTATTGTACAATTTGTACGTGTGCATGTTACTAAACTGTTCCTAAACGGCTGCACCGATTTTGATGAATTAAATTGTTTGTGTGTGTTTGAGTGGAACCCTGAATGGTTCTGATTCGCAATTGGACCCGGTAGGTGGTGATGCGATCCGGTTCCACGAATTTAGTTATTATAGCTTATCTGCGAAACCATTCATCCGATTCCCATGAAAATTTGTATTTAGGGGTTTTCGTGTACGGTAGTTTTTATGACTTATCTATTTTGTTCTATATTGAACATCAGAGGGCACTGCAGTACAAATGTTTTAAAAATCTCGAAAAACTCCTGTAGCGTACATTTGATTTGCGTGAACATTTGTACATAGGAGTTTTTGGATACGGTGGGTATCGTGGACTTTTTTTTCTGCGCTATCTTAAACACCAAATGGTGCTGTAGTACAAATCACTTAAGAAATCGTAAAACAAGCAAGGACCGCTCATCCGATTTAGATAAAAATTTGTTTATCGGATATATAGCATTTGAGTATCGAGTATGGAAAGGGCCTTGGCGTTATTTTCTTATTCTATCTTGGAAACCAGAGGGCGCTGTTGTACAAATACCGCAAAAAACTCAAAACAACTTATCCGATACGTATGATTTTATAAGTGATTTTCAGGTGCGGTGAGTCTTTTGGTGCTATGTATTTTGCTATATCTTGAACCCCATAGGGCGCTGTACTACAAAATACAGTAAGGCGTAGCAAAGCGCGAAGGGTGAAAAATATCTTTTTTTCTTCTTTGTGTGTGTTTATATTCCACTTTCTTTTTTCGCAAATCAGGACAGCTGATGACGAATTCTGTGGTAATTAAGTACGCATCAACACATGCGCAAGTCAGTTGCGTCGTAAAATGTCAAAACAACATTTCAATTTCTATTTTCATCAACGCTTATTTAATTTTTGTCCAGTTTCCAGGCGAATTGCCAAAAATTCGTTTTTGCTCTGATCTTTTCAAAAATGTGCAATCTTTCGAATACAATATAAAGCTTGAAAATATATTTTATATATGTGTGCGGCACGCACACATAAATTACAATTTCCCCTTACTTTTTCTTATCATTTTCAGATGTTTAAGCTACATTTTGCTCGTTCCGCCGAAGTTACCGGTTTGAAAACTGCACTCAAAATCCCTTCTAAAGTTTGTGAAAAGTATTTTCAAATCGAAGAATGAAATCGAAAATTATTTATATCAACCCCCGAGGTAAGCCGGGTATTCAGCTAGTGCATAATATAAAAGAAAAATTTCAACCCGAAAACTAGAAAACGTTTGCAAAAACCTCACTTTTTTTCAAACACCTATTTGAGCTTCAGTGGGTAATTGTTTTAATTTGTTTTGTACACTTTTTGGAATACTATGGGGCTGAAGTTAACCTCAAAACCCCCTTTGGCTACAACTCTGGTACATACACACACGCCCACTTGCAAACTAAAACACATTTGCAGATAACGTATAAAGCCGAAAGCAAAATGTGCATTATACCGTAGTTAGGTAAATGTTTGAAGCTGGATGCATGTATATGGTCCACAAAAAGTTTGCATGCGTGTGTGTGTGAGTGTGTTTATATGTGTGTGTGAGTTGAAGTAGTAAAAATATTGGCAACCGTAGATTAAGGACGATTTACGCTCAAACGGTAAAGTATTGGCAACTAAGAAAAGTGGTCACCAGAGTATAAGATCAATATTTTTAATATTTTATTGAGATATTTTATTGAGATACAAAACGAACACACACAAAATTATCTTGAAACATAAGTATAAAGAGCGCAAGTAGAAGTTCACAGGTAGCACTAAAATGCACACAAAAAAAAAAATGACGCCAAAAATAATTGCAAAAATTGCTCTCAAATTTGAGGCATAATTTAATTGGGAAAAAAATATCCCAATTTAATATAATAAGACCCCAAAATGAATCAAAAATTACTCAAGAAAAAATTAAAAAACATCACAAAGTCATTATTATTTTTATTTATAAGCTCGAATGAATAAACACTTTTGATAATTGTTTAATTAAATCAAGAACTTGAAAAAAATAATATTTTCTTGTAAGAAATGTTTTTATATATTTTCATAACTGAAAGGCATTGAGTTGAAATGGCTTTTTAATTCCAATAGTCGTGCTCAGTGGCGGCCGTGGCGTAGTGGGTAGATTGTGTGACTCCTATGCCAGAGAACCCAGATTCGAATCCTGCATTTGACACAGAAAATTTTTTCAAGTGAATTAATTTTTCTGTTCGGCCGTCACCTCTCTGCAGACAATGGCAAACCTCAGAGAGTAAAAACTAACATTGAAAGCTTCTTGAGAATATAAGCCGTTCAGAATCTGCATAAAATATGTAGGGCCAGTTCTCGATCATTTGTGTTCAAACATTTGACAACACACACAACAGAATTGATCATAAGAAGCCCTTTCAAGGGCTGAAATAGTCATTTCGTTTTTTCTTAGTAGTGTTCATTTCGTACAAGTGAAATGTATTCCCTCTCAGCTCAACATATAAGGTTTATGTGGTCTAATTTTATTTCTGTTACTTGACTTTATGGTGCATGATTTCATTTTACGAGGGGTGCCTTTTATATTTCGGGATTTGGCAAGTTTTAATATTTAATAACAGATTGAAGTTCATGTTAGGGTAAAAAATTGAGAATGAGTTTGAGGTTGAAGTTGAGGTTGAGAGTTTGTGGTTGACGTTGAAGTTGAGGTTAAGGGTTGGGTTGAGGTTAAGGTTGAATTTAAGGATGAGATTAAGGTTGAGGTTGAAATTGAGATTAAAATTAGGTTTAAAAATTGAGGTTGAGGTTGAACTTGAGGCTGAGGTTGAGCATGAGGTTAAGCTTGAGGTTCAGGTTGAGGTTGAGGATGCAGCTGAAGTTAAGGTTGAGGTTGTTTTTAAGGTTGAAGTTAACGTTGAGATTAAAGTTGAGGTTGAGGTTGAGGTTAAGATTGAGGTTCGTGTTAAGGTAAATAATTGAGGATGAGTTTGAGGTTGAAGTTGAGTATGAGGTTGAAGTTGGGATAAAGGTTTAAGTTAAGGTTGAGGTTGAAGTTTAGGTTGAGATTAAGGTTAAGGTTTAAATTGAGGTTCAGGTTATTTTTAAAAATTGGGGTTGAGGTTAAAGTTGAGGTTGAGGTTGAGAATAAGGTTAAGGTTGACGTTAAGGTTGAGATTAAGGTATGTTTCAGGTGAGGTTTAAAAATTGAGGTTGAGGTTGAGCGTGAGGTTGAAGTTGGGATAAAGGTTTAAGTTAAGGTTGAGGTTGAGGCTAAGGTGGATGGATGGATATTGATGGATATTTAATAAGTGTCTAAATTTGTATATACGTATATAAAATTACCGCACATAAATAACACCGCACTAAGAACCCAAAAGTTAAATTGTCTTGTTACTTCTTGTATAATATTTTTTTTTTCTATTTTCCTATTTTCCTTTTGTTTTTTTTTTTTTGTTGGGTCATACTTCATTGCGGTGTAATTTCATAGCGTCTCCTTCACAATCAAAAAGCTAAAAAAAGTAACAAGAATAAGTTCAAACTCCCTAGAATAACTTTTCGCCACCAGACTTGTAACTGACAAGCTTTTTCCTCTTGCAGACAAATTCTACTAAAAGTCCAAATAAAATAATATCTTCCGCCACTGTCCTGTTACGTTGGTACACAAACATTAACTTTCCAATGAGTTACAATTCAAAATCAGTCTCTAATATAGTTGTATTTGTGTAAGTGACCTTGTAAGTTTCTCAGACTTTCTTCTTGTTGATATTGTCAACCACACTCAAGTCAAGAACTGATTACTTTTGGCCAGAGTGTGGACCAATTTGAGTGCCATAGAGCTGAATATTTGTTTTATAAGCTTAATTAGAGTCTTACAATAGCTTTACCTCACTTTAAAACAAAAAAAAAAAAACAAAAAAAATAGCAGCAGCATCATTTGTTGTTCTCTACTTCAAACCCTTCACTCAACTAACAACATGCCACTGTTTGCCCCAGTGACATGGGTGTCATTTTCATTATATTCTGTGCTTGATTTGCTTATAAAACTTGCCTGATTGCGTTTAATGCATGATGATAATCTATGATATATACTTGATTTTCTTTTATATCATTTGTATCAAGTATTTTTTTTTTTTATTTTATCAAGTTGCATTTATCATCTGTTCAATGATGTGAAAAAAGGTCAAAGGTCGCTTCAAGTATTTGAGTGCCTGTAGTTTTGACTCTATATGTGTATGTGTGTGTGTGTGTGTGTGTAAGGAATGTTGGTGCGAAAACAATCCTGCCTTACATTTATTTGAAAAGATTTAAAATAAGATCTTGAAAATATATTTAATCATTGTCTAAAGTCAATCAAATATTTTCATCACTTAAGCTTTAAATTTATGTCCTTTGAAACCAATAAATAAAAATTGGAAGATTAGGAAACAATAAATATCGTTAGGTTGCATGCTTATTATTGGTTTGCTTTACTTGTCTACTTAGAGATTTTTGCTGATTAATGTATAAACTACTTGACCGAAAAGATCTAATAACACAGTCCAATAACCAAAATAATTACAGACTTTAACGATCAACGGATTTTGATAGAGGAGGTAAATACAAAAACACGTGTGTCGATGTTTTAAAAGTTAACGTCTGAGTAATTTTTAATATGGGTCTTAAATTTACATTCAGCAATTCACCAACTTAAAGAGTAAGAAAACTTTTAAATATATGCCTTTTATATAATTGTTCTGTTCACAGACCTACAGTAAAATTTTATAAGAAATATTTTTTTCTGTAATACGTGCGAAACACGTCAAGTATATCCACCTAAAAACATTAGCGCTCCGATGTTGATAAAACTTTGTGAAAGTGTTGCATTAATGGTCTGGACTAAGTGTACAAAAGGGGGAAAAGAAATATGAATGCGTTGCTTAGATACAGGGGCTAAAAGAATTGTCCTTATACATTGCCTTACATTATAAGTCGAATAAAACTGCTGCACAGCCTTTTGCCACTATATTATTGCTATGTATTGTACCGAATTTTGCCACTTTTTTTTACTATGTATTTTGAACCGCTTAGCTCGAAAATCACATTGATAAAATTTTTTATGGTTAAGTTTTAGAAATGTGAAATCTCTAATTTTTTTTCGGAGGTAGCTTCATATGTTTGGCCATATCTCAAGTTAGAACCATTCGATTGGATTAGGATATCAAATGATAATCGCGCTAATAACACGTACATTATATTATTGGTCATCAAAATTATAAACGAACTGAACTCTTATAATATGACATATTTTGCAAAGGTATTAAAATAAGCTTAACAGGACACCATGGCGTATGATGAACATTAACTGCTATTAATCGCCGTTTCTTATTTATTTTGGACTATAACCCTTAAACTTCTGAGCTGATGAATAATACTGTTAAAAATGATTGTGAAGACGTTAAAATAATCGATCTGTGATTTTTTAAACTTGAAAGCTAGAGTGAGACCAAAGTTTGGTCAACAAGTTCAGCATTTTCATGATTTTCGATTTTTTTCTACTCGCCTCGACTTTTCAAGTCTGAAAAGTCACAGATCGATTATTACAACATTTTCATATACCAATAAAATGAAGGAATCCTATCTACAATGATGTAGAATGCAACAGAAATGAACAGCCAAAGACGTGATGATATCGCTAACAGCGTTATGATATCGCAAATCTATAGTATTGCTCTCTACCAAATTGTGCTCAACGATCCTAAAGAAGTTTTCACTTCAAAAAAAGTATCTTTAAAAGTCGAAGAGGTTTTAAGAATTCTATGAAAATGTTGCTTTTTGAAAAAATTGGAAAATTTACACAAAAACACACCTCGAACATTCAACTTCCTTAACCTCAGATGTTCTAATTAAAGTTTAAATTTTAAATACAATTAAAACTATTTTCGTTACTCATCTCACTTTTATCGGCAGCTTACTTAACCTGAGGATACCTGCACTATGAGACTGCATTATGAGAAATATTCTATATATCAATAGCTGGCGTTGTTTGTAAAATTTGAGCGCCACTGAAACTATTTTGTTTAATTTTTATACTGAAAAATACAAAATATTTGATGTATAGAAAAAACGAAAATTAATTCGAAAACTAGTGGAGAAAAATAATGCGAATTTCTTCCGATAATACATAGTAAATATTTCTGCAGCTAATATACTTTTTACATTAAGTAACTAAAAACTAAATACTATTTTTTTTTTTTTAATAAAATGGACAAGCTGTAGAGAAATCTTCTCCAAGAGACTTATTGTAGTTTAATTTCTCAAAACACATTTTTATAGAATATTTTCAGTCTCTTTTTAAGATACTTTTACAGGCACTTTTTTTAGAAAAGGGTGAAAAAGAGCCATAAAAAAGCTTGGTAGAGGGTTATAATATAATTTTGGAAATACAATAACTATGTCAAAGACATGTATATATTAGATATCTTACATTTTCTGTAGGTAAATTGCTAAATTTACTATTTAAGATTAAAAATATATTTCTTGCAAAATTTATTAAATTTTATTAAAAAAAGCATAATTGTTTTATTTGTATTTGTATTTGTATTTGTATTTATTGATTCAATTATTAGTACAGTAAGATCTAATAAAGTCTTTTGGCGTACAACAATTTTAAAAATTTAACAATTTAAAAAATTTAAAATTTGAAGAATTAATAATCAACTTTTAATTTAAATTATGGCTTAAAACTAACAATGAAAAAAAAAAGTAGCAAAATTTAAAAAAATTAATAATCAACTTTTAATTTAAATTATGGCTTAAAGCTAACAATGAAAAATGTGAATGAATGAAATGAAATGAAAAAAATGAAAAAAATGAAAAAAATGAAAAAAAATGGAAAAAATTAAAAAAAAAAAAAAATTAGCATTACATTTTAATTAACAAAATTAACTTAACTAAAAGAAAGAAAGAGTAATTAAAAATGAAGCAGAAGAGAGAAGGAAGAGATTTAAAGGTTAGAGAAGTATGTTGTAATTGATAGCTTAAATTTGTTCGTGCTGACAAGACTTTTAATGTTTGAAGGAAGCGAGTTCCAGAGCTTGATGGCGTTGATGAAAAAGAGCCTCTCGGACTGTAAACAAGTGTATCTTGGTATTATCAAGTTGGAAGTTCTGTTCGATGCACTGAATCGGAGTTTATCGAAAAGGTATGATGGAGTCTTATTGATTATCAACTTGTGCAGAAATATGCAGTTTCTTGCGTTTAAGTATCCAATTAAACTGCAGCCTAAAATTTCCTTACTTTTAACAGATACATGGTCAAAACGTCTTAAGTCAAATATATATCTAGTCAAATCATTAAACGCAACACGGATTTTGTGCTCAGAATGGGAGTCTAATTTACTATAAACTAGCTCGGAGTAAGTTATTATGGGCAAAATAAGTTGAATAACAAGTCTTTTTTTTTGTCAAGGTAGGAGTAAACTTAGACGTTAATCGAAGGCATCTTAGTGTAAAGTATATTCTTTTAATTATGTTATTCACATGGTCAGTACAAGTTAACTTGGAGTTGATATAAAATCCTAAATTTTTCACTTTGTCAACTATCTGTAAACGGTTGCCATTTAGACTAATTGTCGGTATTTGGTTAAAGTCAAGTCTTTCCTTGGAAATAGGAAGAATATACGATTTATTCGCATTCAGGCAAAGATCGTTTTCCGAAGCCCATCGAGAAATAGCATACAAGTCGTCATTTAGCCTACAGCATAAATCCTCCAATAGTCCAATTCGGTTTGAAGAATATAATTGAATATCGTGGGCATATGCATGCATTGTCATATCATTACATGTTGTAAAAATGTCATTAATAAATAAACTAAACAACAGAGGCCCAAGAATAGATCCTTGAGGAACACCTGATTGTATTTTAGCATAGTCAGAAAATGAATTGCCAATTTTAACTCTTTGCATCCTGCCATCTAGATAGTTTGCAATTAAAGAGGCAGCCCCATTACTGAACCCAAACAAAACTATCAATTTCCGAACTAACATATAATGATTCACACTGTCAAATGCTTTTGAAAAGTCAAGAAGACATAGGAGTGTGATATTTCCAGAGTCATAATTAATGCGAATGTCGTCTTGAATCTTGAGCATAGCTGTTGCGCAACTATGTCCTGTACGAAAACCAGATTGGTACGGTGAAAATAGTTTACGAGACTCTAAGTATTCATTACGTTGTTTACACATCAAGGATTCACAAATTTTAGAGAACGAGCATAGAATACTAATGGGTCTAAAGTCTTGCATAGAGGAAGCGTTACTGACTTTAGGGATTGGTATTATTGTAGCTAGCTTCCAAGAGTTGGGAAAACATGAAACAGTAAAACAGTGGTTTATAACGTGTGTGAGTGGTTTAATAATAAACGGCAATATAATTTTAATAAATTGTAATGGAATACCATCACTACAAGTCAATGGCATTAGACTTAATTTTCATAATTGACAATATTACATCATTTTCATCAACATTACGGAAAGAAAACTGATCATTAACAAAGGGATTGCAAGTTCTGCGAACATTACATTGATTTACATCAGTATTAACTGAAGATTTAAATAGAAAAAACTTATTGAGACTATTAGGTTCAAGTTCACACTTTTGATCATCTTTACTGCTTACACCTAGGCTACGAATATTCTTCCAAAGAATTTTAGAAGGGAGAGCACAATTTAATTTTTTAAAGAAATATTTTTTTTAGACATTCTAATAATAGAAACAGCATTATTTCGAGCTCTTTTGAATAATTCCCAGTTATTATTAGTGGGATGTCTTTTCCATTTAACATACAGTTTGTTTCTTTTATTAATGGCAACTTTGACATGTAACGTGTACCATGGGCAGGACTTATTGCCAATTATAGACTCACGAATTGGAACAAAATTATCAAAGGCATATTTAACGTGTGATACAAGAACATTTAATTTATCGTCAACAGATAAACAGATTTTACTTAATAAAAATATCAGTTTTGCCTAAGGACATACAAATCATAAAAAAAAACTTTGAAGAATTATTATCCTCAAAATATACATATTTAAAGAACGTTTTGCTAATTTTTTCAACTAAAAGTTCTCTTGTATCATCAAGATTATCTTCAGAAAAATTTTAGTTTGTACATTTTTTTGTCGCAGTGGCTTTGGGATTATAAGCATTGGCCATAAGACCATTTTTTTCTTGTGTGACATAGCCTGTTTTTTTTTTTTTTTTTTTTGTAATCCTTATTTTTGACCTCTTCAGCTTCCTTCTAGCTGACCAAATAGAAAAAATGGAAAAATATTTTATAAAGAGTTATAGTAACGTCTTTTCAACTTCCATATAAATTTTTGTATAAACATCAATTTCAATATAATCGCAATCATTAATTAATAGCCACTTACGGTTTTAAATTGATGCACTCTATAAAGGCTTTAAGCCTTGCATAAATTAAAAAATTAAAAGATATCATCAACATAACATTAAACAAAAAATTAAAGAACAATAAAGTAAGAAAAATTTGGAAAGCAGAACAAGCCGACGGTGTTTCAATGAAGCCCTCTATATTTCTACTATAGACGCTTCGAACGCTGCTTAATTTTTACGATCGCAATAAGCGATACTAACACTTAAGTAGGAGTTTTCCTGGTTGGCAAAATTTTTTTTTAATTTTTTTTTTTTTAGAATTTTTTTTTTTTTTTTATATTTGAGAATATCGTCCTAAAAGGGTTTTTTGAAATTCGGAATACTTTAGGAGACATGGCCTTTTTTGTCCAGCAAGGTTTTCGTCAAAATGCGATTTGCTTAATTTGGCTACTTTTTGAATGCAATCATCGAATTTCGTTCAACGCGTTATTTAGTAGGTAATAACTTGTTTGTACATATACGCATTTTAAAAATAAATGAATACACATTTTAGAGCATAGGTATTCGAATGTTGGCAGCGTTTAACTCGTTCACTTTGAATTGAGTTATAAGCCGGACGCGCGCACGCATACAGTTTTGAAAAGTACAGATTTGATAACTTGTTGATAATTTGTTTGTGCTAAAGGCAATAGATAGAAAAAGTGATAGAAATACAAATAAAATAAACAGTTCAGTGCTGTGGTCATTCGCACCGAAGCATATGCACACTGGCGCACGCACTTTTGAGATTGCCAATTATATTGCCAGTTATATTGCAACTGTCATATTTAACGAAGGTTTTTTGCCAATACTTCAAATAATGAAGTTAATGGGCATCCCGATTGGCAACGTCACATATGATTTTGCCATGTCTCGGAACGAAGAACCTTTGAAAAGGTCCGAAGCCAGAGCTCTGGCCGCATCAAAAAAATGTAGAACTGCCCGAAGAGCGCAAAGAGCCGCTGAATCCTCAATTTTTGAAGAAGAGGAAGGAGTTCCTTAGGGGGCTGCAGATTGCAGATTGATATATGTAAGTATTTTGTTTGAGTTTTTTCAAAATCACGTTTTTGAACTTCTAAGTCCCTTTTCTCCGGTTCTACTGAATGAATGAAACGATGAATGACCGATTTTGATGAAACCAAGTGCAATGGACGCAAAATTGTCAAATTTCTGCAAACAGCATGCTCAAATTTTTCATTTCAATTATTTTTTTGATGCCAAAAAAAAATAACTTCAAACTTAAACGCGTATATCCCAAAACCACGTTTTTCGAGCTTGCGGCCCAGATTGCGCCCGTAGTTCTGAACCGATTTTGATGAAGCAAAGTGCAATCAACGCATAATTGTCGCCATTCCAGTCACTACTTCAATCACAATTTTAAACATCTTTTACTATTTTTTTTTTTTTTTTTTTACACTAAGCTACAAAAAAAATACCCAAAATCGGTTTTTCATTTTTCAATGACCGCCATTTTGTAAAAAATAATCGCAAAATTAGGATTGAGGTAGGAACCAAAACGAGGTAGGAACATCTGTACTGAATCTAACGCCGTTTATTTTTTCCGTTTCAGATGATTCAAAGTCGAGTTATCCGGGTCGCAAGCAGCATGCCTTTTTTTTCGACGCCCAACTTTGAAGGCCGAAAACTTTTTGAACAGCTTTCGTACAAAGGAAAAAACATTTTTATTTAATCTAATATGTTCTTAATAAAATAAAAAAAACAGAATTCAAATAACTCTTTGCGTTTTCAAATGAGAACTTTTTCAAAAAGGTTTTAAAAACAGCCTTCCAACCAGGAATACTCCCTTAATCGGTGATTGTAATCAATGCGAGTGCAATTTGTATTGAATAACCCATTCGCAGCATTATAGTTTGCATGCTGTTCATGCGTATCTATGAATTAATAGTTCGCAAAATGTAACAAAAAGGAGCCAAGTCCGCTTCACCATCAGTTAGATCACGTAAGTATGGTAACTTTCTGATATATAAACGTAATGAAAAAAAAAACTTAATAAATAAAATATTGATTGCAGGCAACTGCAATTAAGTCACCAAATAAAAAACATTAAGCTTAAGCTTTCCGGCTTCTGCTTAAATCAAGCTTCAGCTTTAGGCACTATTTTCTTAAGTTCTTATAAGTTCGACCATTGTAAAGGCTAACCGTCGATGGTTTGAAAAATACTACATCAATGCATAGAAAAAAATTTCAATTCATTAAAAACAAAAAAAAAAAACAATTGTGTTCGGAACTATGCATGTTTTCTGATGCATCGATGTTTTTCGATTCAATATTTTGGGCATCCGTAATTACTTTGAAAAGAGGTCATAAAAAATGCATATATACAATATGAATTAATTTGCTTGTGGCTTAAGTCAAGCGTTGCATCAATCTATCAGCAACAAAACCGCTAAAAACAACGAAGAATGCTTTAGAAGAGCGTAGTAACATTTTTCCACTTGGTTGCATATCTGAAGCACAGCGGAAAGCAATTCGTAGCCATGTGTGAGTATGTGTGTGTAAGTGTGTGTGTGTGTGTGTGTGTGTGTGTGTATGGGTGTGCTTTCGTTCATCGACTTCAACGGCTGAATGTGCCTTGATTGTTTGATGCAAGTCATGCATGCTGCATGCTGTGGTACTCAACTTTGCGGAATAGTTATTCTTTTTGTTTATTGTATATAATTTACTCCATGAGCGTAGCGAAGATTTCAGCCAGGAGTGGTCAAATGTTTGAAGTGAAAATTTCTTTAGGCGCATTCAGCGTATTTTTGGAAGCGATAAAATTTATGAATTTAAAAGTTATCGTCGCCACTGTTAATGTCACCACTGTGGCAAACAGAACATATAGCAATGTTTTTGTGTTTTTTGCATGGGAACTACAGAAGGGTGGCATATAGGATGTAGGTGTGTTCAGAAAAATGCTGAAGGGAAAAAAATAATAGGACCAGCTCATATTCTTGACCATTGAAGGGATCATTTTTTTGTATTTCTTGTATGGGAACCGCCATAATGGTGGCAGATAGGGGTAGAAGAGTTCAGAAGAAATGTTGGGGGACAAAAACTAATAGGAATATATCATCAATTTGACCTCTCTAGGAGTCAATTCGGGAGAGATATAAGCCATAATTCACAGTTTTTGTGCTTCTTGTATGGGGACCCCCAAAAGAGTGGCAAATACGTGGTAGGTGTATTCAGAAGAAATGTTGAATGATATGCTTGACCCCTCTAAGGATCAATTCAAGAAAGATATGAACTCTAAACGATAGGTTTTGTGTTTCTTATATGAGGGCCGCCAGAAGGGTGGCAGATAGGGGATAGGTGAGTTTAGAAGAAATTTTGAAATAATAGAATCATCTCACATATTTAACCCCAAAACTGATCAATTCAAGAGATATGAGCTAAAAGCGAGAGTTTATTTTGTTGTTTTTTGTATTGGTACCCCCAGAAAGGTGGCAGATAGGGGGTTAGATCTGTACAGAAGAAATGTTGATGGGCAAGAAATTTTAAATTTTTTTTTTGTTAGTGATGGCAAACTATGTTGCTTAATATTCGACTACCCCTTAGATGGCATTATGTTTATCAATATGGGTTTTTAACAAATCAAATTTTACTTTCTTTACTTCAGATTTTTAAACTATCAACTACTATTAATAACTATTTTAAACTTTTAACTTTTTCAAAATTTTAAATACAACCCTAGCAAGAAAATATTTTATTGTAGGTATATATTAAGATGTCCACACATAATTATTTAAAGTTTAATTTGAAGTGAAAAAAGCTGTATTTGATTTATAACATAAAAAGTTGAGTTTGAAATGTAGATGGTTGAATTTGAAATTACAAACCTGTATAGTTAATGTTTTGAATGAAAATTTTTTAGCAGACTGTTTTTATTTATATATACCTAATGAATTTTTTTGATGTCTAGGAATAGGTAGCTGCCCCTAGTCCCTCACTACGTCCAAGGCTTACTCTATTTTTTTATTATATTCGAATCATTATTCAACTAAATTAGGTTCGAGAAACTTTTTTGTATGTGATTGCGAAATTTTTTTGCTGTTAAATCTAAAATTTGACAGATTTTCTTAAAACTTATTATATGTGTATATAAAAGTTTTTGTAATAGAGAAATATCCACTCTGAATGTTTTGTGTTTGTATTGGGAACATTTTAGAAGATATAAAGGCTTAACAGCATGTTATTAGAAGGACAATTTTAAAAGCAGAACAATACACAGTGACACAAAAATAACATAAAAACCTGTTAGTTCATGAATAATTTGGCTTAAAGCTCATAAAGGTTATTCCTTAAAATTTATATTTTAAATAATTTCCAAAAATAAACATTAAACATAAATAAAATTTTAGATAATGACTCATTACTTTAGCACTTACAGGGTAATAATTTTGTAAATAGATATATAATTTAGATGCATTAGATTGTAAGGAACCAAATTTCTGGGAAATTTGATCCCACATGCTACAGCATAAATATTTTCTTTCTTTTCTAGCTCGTACAGCGGGCCATGAAATTTAAGCCCGGAGGGTGCATCACCATCAGAACCTCTGGCCACAGAATCAGGAGGGAGGGCCTGCCGTCCTCAGGCGCTCCCACCATCCAAATTGGTTCTTGCCATTTCGTGGCTGATTATGTATATATTTTGCTAAAGATTAGATTAATGAATATATTTTTTATTATTTTCTTTTTTTTTATTATTAGATTATAAGGTTGTAATTATTTCGATAGCTAGTAAGTGAAAAGCCAAATGAATAAATGGCAAAACCAACGAAGGGTTAACGAAAAGAGTTAGTTTGAATTTCTATCAAAGGAAATAGATTCAGGGCAGTTGTTTGTCTCTTGATAGGAAAATGGGGTAAGTGGGAATTAAAATCCCCGGTAGAAGCCCGGGGAAATGTCGGTCATGACAAACGTTGTGTTCGGGCAACATGACCAACATTTCTCCGTGGCTATTCTGTTTGATCGAACCTTAGCACAATCAGATACGTACGAGAAGAAAATAATGCTAGCTGGGCTAATGCGTAGTAATCAACATTTTTGGGTGGGTCTAAAAGTTGCATGCAACATCTAACATGTTTCTATTCTATTTTTATATACTTATGGATAACGGACAATGCGGCAAAACCACCACTACCAGCATCGCCGAAATGAAAACTCGCAGGTATGATTCGAGAAGGTTCGGCAACAGGGAGTAAATAGTATAAAAGGACAAACAACACGAGAATTGAGGCTTTTTGGTAAAAACAGTTGAAGTAAGCGAACGTACGGCTGGTGAATAGTGTAACAAAAAACGTCGGCTGCGTAACGTCGACAGTGGAAAAGTAAAGCGCCGACAGCGAGGGAGCAGCACTATTAAAAAACGTCGACTGCGTAACGTCGACAGTGGAAAAGTAAAGCGCCGACAGCGAGGGAGCAGCACTATTAAAAACGTCGACTGTGTAACGTCGACTACAGCTAAGAGTAAGCTACGAGACAAAGAAGAGACACCACGGTCGGATTCACAGGACACGGTAGCGCCAGCAACACAAGCGGCCGTGCATAAGTATCGCCATTATTTTAAGTTATTTTAAGTATTTGTTTAAGGCCATTTTAATTCAAATATAAAAATTTACCATTTAGAGGCAGTGGTGGTGTGACAGTGACAGAGGTCAGGGAAGGGCACTTCAAGGTGACACGGTCATCGTCGCCCATATGATGTTGGGTCACTAAGAGTAAACATCAGTGGTGGAGTGCGGGTAGCGGCGGTCCGGAAGGTAGGTCGGCTGGAAGAAGTGGTCTCTACCACGTTCAGCTTCGACATCCTTCGGGTATCGCGTGTGTACAACCGGGCGAAGCAAGTAGACACTCATGCGGAGTCGTCGGAGCAGAAAGATGTGGTTCTACTACGTTCTGCCTCGACACTCGGCCGCGAATTCCGTTCAGCTTTGTGTAGAGGAGTTGCTAGGATCGTGTGTGACCAACGATGCAAGATGTGCAAATACGTGTGAGGGATTGTCGGGGCCGGAAGATGTGGTACTACCACGTCCGGGTCCGACATCCACCAGCCACGTCTTTTACGCGTTATTGCCACAATGGGACCCCCAGTGGATCGTCGCGGCTGGAAGAAGTGGTGCTACCACGTTCAGCCCCGACATCCGAACCTACGAGAAACACACACGAGATCAGGGCCTGGTTGGCCTGAGATAGGCAGCTGGTTGGCTGGAACACAGGAAGTAGTACAGTTCGCCGTGATCGCCCCCACCCGCACGAAACCCACTGACAAGCACTATCAATAAAGAAAACCACGCCCAGAACGTTGAACCCTGGTGACCCTGTCAGTGTGACATCTCCCCAGCGGGTAAATAATCCTTTTCAAATATTCAAAGATTTAAGTACTCAGTAAATTGTCGTATTTTAGGCTATAAATTAAGCTACCCTGTATAGGTTAAGGATTTGAGGAAAAGAAACAAAATAAACCCAGATAAATATTTGTTGCATAGATTTGAGTTTTGACTTGGGGTCGGGAGAAGGAAATAAATAATTGTTTCGGACCCTGGATACGACGAGCGTATCCTTGGCAGAAAGAAAGGTCCTCACAAGATACATAAAATAACAAATGAAAGCACGAAGACCACTACTTGTGTGATGTGTGTGGCGAGCTATAGCAACCCTGTAGGAAAATCAACTAATTTAAAGTAGTTAAAAAAGTAGTTTTTTGTCAATCACAACTAGTTGAAATTCTAACTTTTTTCCTTAGAACGAACTAACATATTTTGTATGGTGATGTCCGCTAAATAAGTCAATTGACTTTCGTCTGCATATACTTCCAACTACTTGTTAAAGTAGTTAAAATTAAACTATTTTTTCAATTACTTTAAAATAACCAATTGAAAACTATTTAATATTCCACTTACTGAAGATGAATTTAAAAGCATAAAAATTTTAAATTTCTCTGGTCGACACAAATAAATTTTGAAATATAAAATCTGAAAGCAAAATGTAAACAAAGTTAAACGTGATCAGAGTTTTTTAATGGAAAATTGTGAACTGTCGTTCTTTGTGGTGTTTAAATTGATTTTAAAATAATTCAAAAGTGATTCATGCCAAACTTCATTGCCAGTCAATTCAAAAAAGGACGAGTAATTACATTCAAGGAGCGCAACAGCAGTACGCTGCGATGGTAGATATAATTTCATTATTCCTTTCTTCATTGGACTATTTCTGCTTCCAACAGGTGATAGTTCCAGAAGCTGGAGGAACTCTGCGCTTATATATGAGCGTGCGTCTTTACTACTGAAATAATGAGGTGTTTGCTGAATGGTTAAGCAATGCATCAATTTCCGCGCAGAGTCCAAATTGTGCAATGTTTGCTAAACAGTACCAGTTCGTAATTTGAATATCTTCAAATTTGAATATCTTCAAATTTGAATATCTTCAGTTCAATGTCGTAAATAAAAAAATATGTCTTTTTGAAACAAAATGTTAGTGAAGCCTGAAGTTAATAATATTTGATGAAATAACATGGTTAAATATATATAAACTTGTAATCTAATAAAAATTTGCAATTGAAATATGTCAAAATCAGAGTAGTTGCCGCCTTAATATAATTCAAAGTAGTTTATCAACCACTTGTTTTTAAGTAGTATTTCAATTACTTCATAAATAATCCCACTGAACCATAAGCGAAGGTTTTGAGTAAGGTGAGAGTTTTGCAAACGTTTTTGGTTAGAATTTTTTTTTTTAATTTTTTATTTTTTTTTTTTTTTTAAACTTTTTCGGTTTTTTACAAAACAACTTTTGTATGGTTCATTTTTGAACTCATTTCCGAAGAAAAAACAGTTTGTTTCTGAGAGGCATTTTCGTCCGGCGATTGATTCAAAAAGGGTTAATTTCCGAGTGCCGAAAAAGAACTTTTATGGTTCTTTTTTTAACTGATTTCCGAACAAAAAAGAGGATCATTTATGGTTCTTTTTTTAACTCATTTGCGAACAAAATAAGGTTCGTTTTTGAGAGGCATTTTAGTCCGACGAATGATATAAAAAGGGTTCATTTATGAGTGCCGAAAGTGAACGTTTCTACCCGAAAAGGTTCACAAATGAATTCAAAAACGGTAGTTTTGGTTCACTGGGATGCAATAAAAACTATTTAGAATTGAAGTGGATGTCGCCTTAATATAATTCAAAGTAGTTCATATACTAGTTTATTTTAAATTAGTTTTTTAATTAGTTGTTTTTAAATGAAGTTAGTTTGTTCCTATAGGGTAAAAATATTGAACAGACAACCAGGAAACATAAAAATTTGCTTGAAAATAAAGTTCTTATAATGCTAAACTTACATTTTTTTTTTATTCTTTTCTTCTATTTTTTGTTTCCATGCCATGATTGTTTCCTCAGCAGCTGACGTCATGCTATGCATTCACACATAATGTGCATCAACTCATCGAAAAGCTAAGAATGCATGTGATGGAAACAACAACACATACACGTATATACACACTCGCCTACATACTCTAGCCACATACCTCTAGAGCTAGAGCCAACACTAAAATATGCTGCAGAGATAAGCTTATCCTTTATATCCTGCCACTGCATAAGTTTTCTCCTGCACTCGCCTCTGCGCAAAAATACTGCAGTTTGAGTAAATTTTGCCAACTTTTGCATTTGTAAATTAAATTTATTTTCAAATATATTAGCTTATATTAGAAGTTCACAGGATATGCAAGAATACGTATATATTTTTGTGCAATTTAAACAGCATGGCGTGCACAGTTTTGCAACAACAAGAATAACAACTTGAAGTAGTCATAAGAGATGGTTTTACAAAAATATATAAAAAAGAATTATCTCCGCTTAGGTTTAAATTTAGCAGTAGTTGCATGAAACTTTTTTATATAAAAAAATATAAAAGCGAAAGTAAATATTATTCACAAATTTAATGTACTGCATTCATAAAACGAAATATACAGATTTCACTGAGGTAAAAAAAAAAGTATTTTAGTTTTATTTGTTTTTTATATAAGAAAATTGGTTCATTAAAATTTATTTTTTATTTCCTTGTTGCTTCAAGATTCGCCTCAAATGTCAAATAACTCATTTATTGACTTCATATTGTCTTTTCATAAAACGTGATTAAGTTAGTTTTTACTTCTAAAGAACTCATTCTTTGGATTAATATATAATACATATATTTCACTGTACAATGCGTTGATTTCAATGTAAAAGGTATTTCAATGAACAATCCTTATCGCTTAAGAACTTGATTAAACATCCAAAGAACGTATTCATTAAGGCAATATTCTAGAGTAGAACTGTAAGAAAATCGAATCTTTTTTTTTACTATCGAATATACAAAAATAAATATACATTTATTTACATGACATGACACTTAGAGTGATTTTTATACAGAAGACAAGTTTCATTTAATTGAAATTGGTTGAACATTTTTCGAGTTATTCAATTTAAAAAAAGTATTTTGACTTCACTACAAAATCACCAAAGTAACTATGTTATGCTTGTTCTTTCTTGCGAAAAACTCAGTTCTGGCAAAACAACATGAAAAACAACGATTTTGTGCTGTTTTTAAGAAAAGTATTAATGCATCAAATTGTTAGACTTATAAAATTTACTTAGAAATAAAATTTGTTTAATTTATAACTAACCAAGCTTTTTCTATAATTATCAGTTGTAATATGCAGGCACTTTAATACAAGCTATGAGCAGCGGCTACAAAGCAAATACGCACATATTCAAACACAGAAAAACTACAAAATTTTTCTTTTGTGCTGTAATAGCTGTGCATAAAAAGAGAAGAGTAGAGAGCAACATGGAGTTTATTGAAACTCTCGCAACACAAACTCGTGAAAATAAAACGATCAAGCAATACGTAGCATCGGCGATGATTTCATAAAATATTCCTCATAGTATTTTACACAAACCTGCTAGGCTCTTCCTTTACCTAAAATATTAGGATCACATGGTTTCCTATGCCGATATATCATAATAATGTTCAAAAGGGGGGAAATTTGAATCCTCCCTCCGCCACTAAATATAAAACACAAGCATAATCTTTCATAATACCGATACACATATATTTTTTATTGATCCTCTCTACCAGAATCCCTTGCCGGAACCATATTTTTATTTTTTTTTTCGTTTTAATATATGTAATATTACTTACATACCTACTTCGGTGGCCGTAACAACCCGTGTCCGGATTTCGACCGACCTCATCAACTCTCGCCAGGCGCCTCTGCTTTGCGCGCGCCTTCTCCAATCGGATACACCAAGTGCGGTTAGGGCTTCCTCAGCCTGGTCGATCCATCGGAGGCATGGTCTCCCTCGTCGTCGTTGACCAGCGACCCTCGCTTCGAGCACCTTTTTCGCTGGAGCTTCGTCGTCCATACGATGGACATGACCCAGCCAGCGTAGTCGCAGCACAGTTATACGCCGAACTACGTCAATGTCTCCGTAGAGCTCATACAGCTCGTGGTTCATTCGGATGCGATAGTCATCGCCGACTCGAACAGGACCGAAGATTTTGCGAAGAACTTTTCTTTCGAACACCCCCAGAGCGGCTGCGTCAGTTTGCGAAACTACCCATGCCTCAGCGCCATAAAGCAGCACAGGTAGAACGAGCGTCTTGTAGAGTGTTAGTTTTGTCGATCGAGAGAGGGCTTTGGAACTTAGTTGCTTACTGAGCCCGTAGTAGCACCTATTAGCAATTATTGTTCTTCGCTTTATCTCCAGGCTGATTTCGTTGTTAGTATTAATGGCGGTGCCAAGGTATACAAACTCCTTGACTACTTCAAAGTTATAGCTGCCGGATGAAACATGGGAGTCTAAACGCCGCGCTCCCTTGTTTGTAGACAGCATATACTTTGTTTTACCCTCATTTATCGTCAAACCCACTTTGGCTGATTCCTTTTCGTTAGCGGCGAAAGCAGCGGTAACATCTCTCTTGGTTCTGCCAACAATATCAATATCATCAGCGTACGCAAGGAGCTGTACACCTTTTTAGAAAATGGTGCCATTTCGATGCACACCGGCCTTTCGTACGATCCCCTCCATGATGATGTTGAAGAGATCGCAAGACAGTGGATCACCTTGCCTGAAACCACTTTCGGTATTGAAGGTTTCAGAGAGGTAATTTCCTACCTTGACGGAGCTGCTTGTGTTGCTCAACGTTATTCCGAACTCATACCGAACTCAGAAATTGTTGCGTATAGGCAATCCCTTCTCGGGCTATCGAACGCAGCTTTAAAATCGACAAAGAGATGGTGTGTGTCAATTTAATTTTCATGGGTTTTCTCCAGGATTTGTCGTAGCGTGAAAATCTGGTCTATGGTGGACTTACCAGGTCGAAAGCCACACTGATAAGGTTCAATCAGTGTTTTTGTAATCGACTTTAATCTTTCACACAGTACGCTTGAGAAAAAAACTGGCGCAGATTGTAGGGTTTCTTAAATAGTACTTATTTCTTAAGTATAGGGCTCATTACACTGAGGTTCCAATCGTCGGGCATGCCTTATCAATTCATCGCCACCGGTTTTAAATAATTCAGCTGACAGGCCGTCAGCACCCGCTGCTTTATTGTTTTTGAATCGTTGGATAGCAACTCGAACCTCTTCATGGCTATGTGGTGATACTTCCACTCCGTCATCGTCGATTGGTGGCACTGAACTGCGCTCTCGATGGGCGGCATTGGTGGAATCGTCGCCAGTAAGTAAATTGGAGAAGTGCTGTCTCCATAATCTAAGCACACACTGTGTATCCATATTCAGATCTCCATTTTCGTCTCTGCAAGGGGATGCTCCGGGCTTGAAACCTTGGGTTAGACGCTTAACCTGTTGATAGAATTTTCGTGCATCCTTCTTGCCCTGGTATACCTCTAGTTCCTCACGCTCACACTTTTCCTGCTCTCTTTTCTTGCGTCTGAAAAGGCGCCTCTCTTCCTTCCTCTTTTCGCGGTAGTTTTCTCGCACGGCTTGCGTTGCAGCTGACTGCAGCGTTTTTCTGTATGCGGCGTTTTTTACTGCTATCGCGATGCGGCACTCCTGATCGTACCATTGGTTCCGAGGTTGCGGGCGCCGGAAACCAATGACTTCTTCAGCGGCAGCGCGCATGGAGTGGGATATATGCGCCCAAAGTCCGCCGGCGTCGTCGAGTCCAGAGGTTGGTTGGTTGAGCTTAACCGAGTGTTGAGCGGAGTAGGCTTCGGCAGTCCGTTGTAATTGCAGCTTAGCGACATCTAGCTTTCGTTGCATTCCTGTGCGTATGTTCTTCGCATTGCATAATCGCATGCGGATCTTGGCTGCAACAAGATAACGGTCGGAGTCAATGTTGACCCCCCGAAGTGTACGCACATCTAGAACACTAGAGGCATGCCTTCCGTCGATTACAACATGATCAATTTGGTTTCGCGTTTTTTGATCCGGGGACAGCCAGGTGGCCTTGTGGATGTCGAGGTGCTTAAATCTGGTGCTACTAACCACCATGTTTCGTGCCGCGGCGAAGTCGATCAGTCTTAGACCGTTGTTCGTGGAGGTCTCGTGAAGACTGAACTGACCGACAGTGGGGCCAAAGATGCCTTCCCTTCCAACTGTCGCATTAAAATCGCCGAGGACTATTTTCACGTCATGAACCGGAAGGTGGTCGTATACGTCCTCAAGACTAGCGTAGAAAGCGTCTTTGACGGCTTCGTCCTTTTCCTCCGTCGGGGCGTGCGCGCAAATAAGGCTGATGGAGAAAAATTTTGCCTTGATGCGGATCGTGGCCAATCTTTCGTTCACAGGTGTGAACCGGGAAACAAGGTGGCGTAGTTTCCGGCTAACAACGAATCCACATCCAAATTCGCGCCTCTCCGCATGGCAGCTGTAGTAGATATCACAGTGTGCTTGTTTAGAGCAGCCTTGCCCTTTCCATTGCATTTCCTGGATGGCGGTGATGTCAGCCTTTATTGTTTTGAGGGCTTCCGCCAGTTGGATAATGGCACCTTCCCTATAAAGGGTCCGGACATTCCAGGTGCATATCCGTAAATCATTGTCCGTTTTTCGTTTGCGGTGGTCGTCAACGTAATTGGGGTTCTTATCCGAGGCTGGTTTAGTTTTCATTGGGCAGTTGTAATGTGGCGGGACCCAAACCCTGCGCACATTCCATGTTTAAGGTCTATGGATCGACCCGCCGCTCAAATTAGCCGTCAAACTGACGGATGCCAGTTTGCCGTTGCCCAGGGAACACCACTTGGAGGTTTGAGACGACTTGAGACGATTTCGACATGGATAATGCTGGCCTCGCCAGGTTGAGGCGGTCAGACACGTTGCCATGTGAAGGTTCGCCCCCTGTTCCCCTGATAATATATGTAATATTATCTTTTTTAAATGCAAGCAATTTCATTCAACTAGATCTAAGCCATGCTGAAGAACATTATTAAGTGATAATACTACCTTATAGCTAAAACTTGCTGCATATTCTTGAGCTTAATTTTTAACAGAGTTTTTTTATTATCCTCAAAACTAGTTTCGAACAGGATACAACAATAGCAGCAGACAGCCTCAAAGTGAATGTTATAGAAAAAAGCTTTTATTATTAACACAAATTTTATGTTTCAGATAAAATTAAAAAATTATTATTCAAAAATTCTAGATAAAATTTAAAGCTTACTTATTCCTTGCCAAAGATTCATTATTTTTTTTTTTTTTTTTTTTTTTTAATTATTTCTCTAAAAAATTTCCCACAACTATGTAGTTTTAGTTAATCTGATTAAAAAACTGCACTTTAAAACCACAATTTATGTAGATTGGAAAACAATAAGCAACGAAACAATAAAGCTTCTTGCTACAAAAACCATAACTTAGCCACAACATGATTAAGCTGAAGGCTAAAACTATTAACTACAACAACAGCAAGAAAAAAAAATCTTGAAGCTTACAACTCAAACCGCAAATTATGCAATGAACCTTGTATGGTAACTTAGTGGGGCAGGCTGACTGGACTAGTTGACTAGTTAACTGGCCGGTTGACTGGCTGACTGACGTCTGTTGTACCTCGTTCTAAGCTAAGTTAACCCCATTAGGAATATTTCTTTTTCAATTACATGCTATTTACATACAAAGCAGATAAATTCACTCGACATTTGAACACATGCTGGCACTTAAGTGTGTGTGTGTGTGTGTGTGTATGTATCTAGAGTGTCCTGCGTGCAATGTGTTCTATGAAATATAAAGTAGATTATATTCTATATCAACGTGGCTGTACTTTGATGTTAACATAATTTTAGGCTTCAGCTTGTTGTAATGCGATTGCCTGGCTAAGTGAAGAATTTGATTATAAATCATAAAAATAGATTTAAGCAACAAAGCATCAGTACTATCTATACACTTTTAATGACAACTTCTCTTCCTGCGCCATTCAATCTTCATGAATTAGATATCCAAACATTGTTGCAATCATTTGAATGAGTTGAAGCAGAAAAAAAATTGTCATTTTGGGTCATTTACTTTGATTTCAGGCAAGTTAAAGCTGAGCAGAAAAAAACCACTAATACACTGACAGGTCAATTTAACTTGAATAGCATACCAGCTCAAAAAATACACAGACCAACAAACATGCATACACACTTAAGCGTATTAAGTGGCCGTCATGGATTTTTCCTTCTCTTTTTTTTCTGTTTGTTTTTTTTTTTTTGACTACCATATGATATATAAACGCACAACCCTCAAAATATGCAAAACGGTTGTGTCTCTGTAGAGCAAAGCAAAGAAAACAAAAACCAAACATGCCGTTTGAAGACATCCGCCGGAAGTGGAGTTATTTTTTCATTCAATGTTTTCATCAATAAAATAGCAGCAGTTAAAAAAAAAAAACCAACCAACTAATCGAGGCTGGAAATCATTATGGAAAATCGAGGTGCCGCAAGAACGGAAGTGAAAATTATACACTCTGTGTATCACACCCACTCTTAGGATAGTGCGGAGAAGTGAAAGTGTGCAAAGTGGCAGTCGACTGACAGCCGGAAGTGAGCTTGTTTGCTCAATAATATGCTGCTGGTAGGTGGGCAGAAAATAGCACGAACCATAAAAGCAAGATGAAAGAAAGATAAAATAATAAATTAAAAAAATTGAAAATTAAATTATAGCTTATTTCCTGTCTGACCGACTGACCAATATTCCGATTGTACATCAGCCAGTAGATGCAGTTGATTGACGCCGTTGTGTATTGAAACTGAACGCTAAAGTATTGGACTGGTTGTTGTGAGAGCTGACATTATTTAGTATGAGTAGCAGGACGAACAAAGAAAAAAAAAGTGAACTGTTGAAGTTTGTGGTGCACAGTGAGTTGCAGATATACAAAAAAGTTTTGGATAAAAATAAAAGTAGTAGATGGATATCGTTGATATTTGGTACATTAACTATTTAAGAACTGTTAAGCTTAAATTATTAGATTTTTATTATGTTTTTTTTTTCTTTTTGTAAATTAATCTCGACCACTTTTTGAAATAATTTTTCAATTATTAATTAAGAGTTATATTTTTCAAGATCAAGGTCTATGTTGCTTTCTGAAGAAAACAATCAACAACAGCAACAATACCCTTGCATGGAGTAGTAATCACACAGCAGACTAGACGGACTGTTTTGTTGGCCGCTACACCAACTCATCAGTAGTCTTGCATGATTGCTGTGATCCATTAAGCTGTTTATTATATTCTATTAATAAATAACAGTTAATTTTAACTTTTTTAGTAAACGTTTAAAAATTAAAAGGCGCTTAAGATTCGTGAAGCTGCGTGAAGTCCATCGGCAACTTTTTCGTTGTGCCTTTTTCATTTGAAAATTGTAAAATAACAGATATTTTCGGTCCTTGGTAAAAAATTATTCAGCAACACAAAGAAAACACAATATAAAGTGTTTTTTTTTTAAATATTTTTTTAACTGATATTTCTTCTTAGAAAAAAAGTCATATTAGGATTTAGGGTGATTTTTCGAAGCCCTCCATTCGGACACGAAACTTATCTTAGGACCTAATTTTTATACACAAATTGGAGAGTTATAAGGTCTTATATACCAGAAAAGTTCATTTCAATAGATAAAAATTTTAGTTGTCCGCTTCATGCGAAAAACCTCAACCTTTTTTTTAATTTCGTGAGAATATATATATTCTGGATTACACAACTTTTCAAAATTCATTCAAGTATACAACAAAAAAAACCAATCAGACTAATATTAAAGGTGTTGGGTGCAAGTTGCATAAAAAATATCAACAATTTAAAAAATTATATTCTTTCGAGGTATATAATCTATCTATATTAATAAAAATCCTTTTCTGTTTGGTTGTTTGTTTGTTTGTTTGACTTTTATACAAATCTAAACGGCGGAACGTATTTGGCTCAAACTTAAAGCGTCCTATATTAGGTTATTGCATACTTAGTATTAACCACGCCTTTTTTTATCGCCCATCATTTAATAAAAATGCAATATTTCCGACTGCTTCGATTGTATGAGACTATAATTTGCTGATTTAGTTTACATTGTTACTTTCGGCAATTGCAGCAACAATGGGTTTCCACGCCCTCTTTTACCGCCCACAAATCAATGAAAATGCTATATTTCAGATGGTTTTGGACGTATAAGACTGAAATTTGGCAACTAAACTGGGCGTGATGGCACTATAATTACGACGACTTTTAAAAAATCATTAAGACTCCAAAACTTCTGCGCCGATTGCGCTGATATTTTGGCAGTAGGTTGTTTTCGATGGTTTACGGGAAAAAGTGTTTGCCACACCCCCTTTCACCACACACAAATAAAAAATTATGGTTGCTGGAACGTCCGTGGCAAAGTCGCGGAAAACTAGGTCCTGCTTGTATCATCTATATTGTTATACCCAAACGCGTACTGCGTAAGGGGTATATTAACTTTATCATTCCGTTTGTAATGCCAATACGGGGGTGTGGCAGATATAGAAAAGTATATATATTTTTTTTGATCTGCATCACCACCTGAGTTGATTTCAGTGTGTCCGTCTGTCCATCTCTGGACACGATGGCAGGCGTAATTTTAAAGTTATCGCAATGAAATTCAAAATATAAGTTTATCTTGTAAAAAAAGATCAAGTTTGAAATACCACGCCTAACTCCCCAGAGAGAGTGACTTTATTTTTATAGTAAAATCTCTGAAAAATCCACAAAAATTAAAGAAATTTCTTCAAATTTTGCACGTAAATCTTTGTTCAGCTTAAGTCCTGTCTATAATATTTGGAAAAAATCGGATGTAAACCACGCATTCCTCCAATAAAAAGGGGCTTTATATTAACTGTAAAATCTCTTAAAAAACCACAAAAATAAAAGAAATGTCATGAAATATTGCTCATAAGCCTTGATATTTAATATAAACCATCTCGTAAATATATAAAACTTTCGTAAATATATAAAACTGAATGTCATCGTGTCTGTCGTGACTAAAAAATTCGAATGTACTTCAATAAGGCCGCAGGTGAGTATTTTAGCTTTAGTACCCTGCCGAAGTTCCATTCCTTACAAGTTTTTATTTTGATATGAGACTTTTTGCGCATACTTCTTGAATTAACTATTCAATTATAATGTTTGCTGCCTTTGTTAGCCAAGTAAAACCATTCCTACGACCAAACCATTTGTTGACCACTTCTTGAAAGTTATACTTTTACTTCTTCAAGTAAACTTTCATCATTGAATTTTAAGTTGTAGTTTTGATTTCCAAATATCTTTTGTTTTTTTTACTTTCTGGGAGATTTGAACCTTCCCTTTTGGGTTATGGTTATGGTTATGGTTATGGTTATGGTTATGGTTATGGTTATGGTTATGGTTAGGGTTATGGTTATGGTTATGGTTATGGTTATGGTTATGGTTATGGTTATGGTTATGGTTATGGTTATGGTTATGGTTATGGTTATGGTTATGGTTATGGTTATGGTTATGGTTATGGTTATGGTTATGGTTATGGTTATGGTTATGGTTATGGTTATGGTTATGGTTATGGTTATGGTTATGGTTATGGTTATGGTTATGGTTATGGTTATGGTTATGGTTATGGTTATGGTTATGGTTATGGTTATGGTTATGGTTATGGTTATGGTTATGGTTATGGTTATGGTTATGGTTATGGTTATGGTTATGGTTATGGTTATGGTTATGGTTATGGTTATGGTTATGGTTATGGTTATGGTTATGGTTATGGTTATGGTTATGGTTATGGTTATGGTTATGGTTATGGTTATGGTTATGGTTATGGTTATGGTTATGGTTATGGTTATGGTTATGGTTATGGTTATGGTTATGGTTATGGTTATGGTTATGGTTATGGTTATGGTTATGGTTATGGTTATGGTTATGGTTATGGTTATGGTTATGGTTATGGTTATGGTTATGGTTATGGTTATGGTTATGGTTATGGTTATGGTTATGGTTATGGTTATGGTTATGGTTATGGTTATGGTTATGGTTATGGTTATGGTTATGGTTATGGTTATGGTTATGGTTATGGTTATGGTTATGGTTATGGTTATGGTTATGGTTATGGTTATGGTTATGGTTATGGTTATGGTTATGGTTATGGTTATGGTTATGGTTATGGTTATGGTTATGGTTATGGTTATGGTTATGGTTATGGTTATGGTTATGGTTATGGTTATGGTTATGGTTATGGTTATGGTTATGGTTATGGTTATGGTTATGGTTATGGTTATGGTTATGGTTATGGTTATGGTTATGGTTATGGTTATGGTTATGGTTATGGTTATGGTTATGGTTATGGTTATGGTTATGGTTATGGTTATGGTTATGGTTATGGTTATGGTTATGGTTATGGTTATGGTTATGGTTATGGTTATGGTTATGGTTATGGTTATGGTTATGGTTATGGTTATGGTTATGGTTATGGTTATGGTTATGGTTATGGTTATGGTTATGGTTATGGTTATGGTTATGGTTATGGTTATGGTTATGGTTATGGTTATGGTTATGGTTATGGTTATGGTTATGGTTATGGTTATGGTTATGGTTATGGTTATGGTTATGGTTATGGTTATGGTTATGGTTATGGTTATGGTTATGGTTATGGTTATGGTTATGGTTATGGTTATGGTTATGGTTATGGTTATGGTTATGGTTATGGTTATGGTTATGGTTATGGTTATGGTTATGGTTATGGTTATGGTTATGGTTATGGTTATGGTTATGGTTATGGTTATGGTTATGGTTATGGTTATGGTTATGGTTATGGTTATGGTTATGGTTATGGTTATGGTTATGGTTATGGTTATGGTTATGGTTATGGTTATGGTTATGGTTATGGTTATGGTTATGGTTATGGTTATGGTTATGGTTATGGTTATGGTTATGGTTATGGTTATGGTTATGGTTATGGTTATGGTTATGGTTATGGTTATGGTTATGGTTATGGTTATGGTTATGGTTATGGTTATGGTTATGGTTATGGTTATGGTTATGGTTATGGTTATGGTTATGGTTATGGTTATGGTTATGGTTATGGTTATGGTTATGGTTATGGTTATGGTTATGGTTATGGTTATGGTTATGGTTATGGTTATGGTTATGGTTATGGTTATGGTTATGGTTATGGTTATGGTTATGGTTATGGTTATGGTTATGGTTATGGTTATGGTTATGGTTATGGTTATGGTTATGGTTATGGTTATGGTTATGGTTATGGTTATGGTTATGGTTATGGTTATGGTTATGGTTATGGTTGTGGTTGTAGTTATGATTATGGTTATAGTGACGGTAATGGTTATGGTTATGTGACTCAATATCTGAGTTCGAAAAATACATTAACTTTAAAAAATTCCACCTATTTCATTACTATTTCAAATATATAAAATTTTAAATTTTCCTCTTTTTAATTGAACTACTTGTTGATCAATACCGTTATTTTTTTTTTATTTTTATTTTTAAAAATATTTGATTATTGAAAGCAGCTGACTGTGTGACACAACAGTGTGTTTCCTGTGAGACAATGCACTGTGTATCGTGACGAAGTCACGTTAAATCAGCAAACGTTTTTTTTTTTTGCTTAATAAGTGGTAAATAGTGGTGGTAATAAGTGGCCATGGAAACCACACCCAAGACATCTTCTCTTCTTTCCGCTTCATGATGATTTATGTGCTGATTTAGCTTTAACAAGTAACTTAAATGCACCCATAAGCACTCAATTTGTTCATCAAATATATTGTTTAATATTTTAAATTTACTTATTTAAATATCAAAAGCCGCTTCTATTTTGTTCACAACTGTAGCTCTTGTATAATATCAACATTTAATTAATCGAATGCACTTTACCTTAACTCAAAACTAACATTTATAATTCAATGCCACCTCATCATCAACAACAGTTACAATAACAGGAATAGCATCATCATATAATAACACTCCAGCAGCATCCTGCATCATGCATTGATGTGACTCAGCCATGTGGTGAAACTGCAATTAAACATCAATTCGTATCGCATGGAAACTTATCATGAATCCTTCGTGCCAGAGGAATCATAAATAAGCACACATACGCATTTACTTGCACACACATGCAAACACACAAACATAAATTCTGTTGCAGGAAAATCATTAACTACTTCGATGTATGTAGTGCGCACGTGTGTGTGTTTTAAAGTGAGTATAAAGCTGCAGTACATCAGTTTAAGGAGCAGTCTTCAGGGCAGAATTTGCACTTTGAAATTTTTTTTTTTCATTACTTTCAAGTTATTTATACAATATATAATTTGTGGTAATAAATGTAATTGTGTGGACTGAATTCATTAAAATTCATGTAAGCCAGAATTCAATATAATTCAAAACTTTGGCATAATTTTATAATATGTTAAGTACTATCTTTGGTTTGAGTATTAGTTTTGCTGTCATAATTTGATGGTTTTTCATTATTAACAAGAATTTAGTGAAAGTGAATCGTACTAAGTCAGAGTATGAATAATCGTATCTATGAAATCGAATATTTTATATTTTTTCTTGCAACTTCTTCATTTTATAGCATGTGAAAATATTAATTCTATTTGAAAACTTCTTCTAAAGAAAAGTTTATTTGTATATAGCAAAATAAATCTACCACGTGGATGCAAAAATCTGTCATCTGCTCATAATTTGGTACATTAGTGCAATAATTAGAAGTCGTGACTGTTGTCTGATCAATTGTGTAGTTAGTGATACTTACTACCTTAAATCGCATTTAACAAATTGATGAAACGTAATTTAGTTTTTGAAAAAAGTGGACAAATAATTTCAAATGACTACAAATTGAACAAAGAATAGCTTTTGTGGTGTGAAGACATCATATTACACAAATTTTACAATATTTATACCCAAGGAGTTCGACAATTTACTTTGATGCAGCATTTTTAAACTTCTCGTGATTCTTCTAAAGCGACGCATCTCTCTTTGACAGCAGACCATTTTCCAGATACTCACTGACTCTGCCACTTTTCCCTAATTCTATTTGTGTCAAAGTGTGGCAACTAGAAACCCACTTGCGTCAGATTTAATTGGTTCTCGCCTCTAATTAGAGTCAGCAGCAGCACAAAAATATTGTTCCCAAAGTTGCTAAAAGAGCACAAAGGCTTTGGTGCAGGCACTCAAGCTCATGCAACAAAGTAAAGCATTTCGAAAACTGAGCATATTAGTGCGATCCACCTTCATCTTATAGCACCGTTAGTGCCTGACAAGCAACCAAACTAAGTGATGACAACGTTGTGGTGCATTGCATTAAGTTAGTAAATATTTAGAGGAATTTTCACCAGCTCAACAAAGTACGCAAAAGTTACAAACTACTATTTCATCAACTACTAACTACAAACGCTCTAAGGTAACTACAACTCAGTAAGATGAGATGCAACAATGTGCTTGAGCAGCAACGAATATGCCAAAAAAATGTTGAAGAACTAAGTGGTGAAAATCATCATGATGTAGCAGCAGTAAGGTTAAAAAGAGCAAGGCGGTGTTGCAATCATCAATTTTAGTAATAATTAAGAACAACTCGGTTGGAAGCCGGAAGATGCCACATCTGGAAACCATTAACGTCGACACATGCATGATCAACTATATGCATGCACACATTCTCCTTGCTGTTAAGGATTTCACCATTTTTTGAATGAAAGCTACATGCACAGCAACGTGTAAAAAGCTTCTCAGCATTCAGTGTTCAGTCAAATTGAGCTGTACAGGTTGCAACAGCAGTAGCAGCAGCATCTCAGCTCAAACAATTTTAAAGTGCAACATTTAAAGTGAAACCATGTGCTTCATATGCAAGTAAGTTAGTGTGAGTATATGTGCGTGTGTGGGCATGTGTGCAAGTGTTGCACGCGTTGATAACGCAGCTGTGCGGTTTTTACGGTTTTCCGCTTTTACGACTACAGCCTTAGATGTTGTTGTTGTTGTTGTTTTTGGCAAGTAACTTTGTTGCTGGCAACTCGCTTTAAGCCAACCGTGCGGAATATTTTCCATTTAGCGTTTTTAGCAAAAACAAAAAATATCTAGTTTGCAGGCTAGATGGTATGCACAAACATGCAAAACCTTTCATATCATATATTTTTTTACCTTAGTTTTCAATATTTGCTGTACTGTCAGCTATGAAAGAAGTATTTTTTGCGTTTTTGTAAAATCTAAAAGCTCTTGATGGGTGGAATGGTTTTTTGAAAGAAATGGCGGTATTTTTTTCTAATTGAAAAGTGAACTCAAAACAAGCTACACCGGTGATGACAGCTTGCTAAATTGTAGTGGTATTTAGTAGAATTTGGGAAGGATATAATTGAAAGTGGAGACTCCCAGAAGGATGGCAATTCGTCTTGAAAACATAACAACATTATTGATTTTGAAGAATACAAGATACATGGCTTAAGATACAAGACACACCACACAAGATATACGTTTTGATAACAAGATATATGGTATAAAATACAAGAAAAAAGATACAAAATGTAAAAAAACAACATGCAAGATGCAAAATACAAGACACAAGAAGGAAAATACAAGATACAAGACACAAGACGCAAGATACAAAATACAAAATGCTGGAAACAATACACAAGATGAAAGAAACAAACCACAAGATACTAGACAAGATACAAGATAAATATTACATGAAACTTGATATTAGAAACAAAAAAACATACAAAACCCAAGAAACGAGATAACAGACCAAAGACACAATACACAAGATTAAAAATACAAGACTCTAGGCACAAAACAAGATACAAAACAAGATACAAGATAGACGATATTAGACTCAAATTACATGTACATAGTTTTAATATTTTAGATTAAAAATGTAATATATGAGATTATATATTACGATTCAAGACTTGATTTCCGACTTCATATTTTAGATTGAAGGCTTAGACTGATTTATAAATAAAAATTTAAGATGTAAGAATTGAAATTTTAGGTGTAAGATTTAAGAAAGGATTTAAGATTTTATATATCCAACATTTAAGGACTAAAATTTTAGATTTAAGATTTTATATCTAAGTTTAGGATTTTAGATATATGATGTAAGATAATATAGATTCTAGATCGACAATTGAATATCGAATATTGAGTATTGAATATTGAGTATCGTACATTAGATATTGAATATTGAATATTGAATATTGAATATTGAATATTGAATATTGAATATTGAATATTGAATATTGAATATTGAATATTGAATATTGAATATTGAATATTGAATATTGAATATTGAATATTGAATATTGAATATTGAATATTGAATATTGAATATTGAATATTGAATATTGAATATTGAATATTGAATACTGAATATTGAATATTGAATATTGAATATTGAATATTGAATATTGAATATTGAATATTGAATATTGAATATTGAATATTGAATATTGAATATTGAATATTGAATATTGAATATTGAATATTGAATATTGAATATTGAATATTGAATATTGAATATTGAATATTGAATATTGAATATTGAATATTGAATATTGAATATTGAATATTGAATATTGAATATTGAATATTGAATATTGAATATTGAATATTGAATATTGAATATTGAATATTGAATATTGAATATTGAATATTGAATATTCAATATGACTAAAGCTCTATTATCTTAGCTTTAACATTCAAGGTGTAAAATTTTAAATACAATATACAACAATTTAGATTTACTATTAAAAACTCGCGAAAAAATTGATATTTTTGTCTTAAAATCCAAAAAAGCCAAATACTTAATTCTAAAATGACACAAACTGATTTTGTATTCGTCTCTTTGAAGCTTTAATAACTGATTCGAGGTTCTCACATCCGTTGACAAGAGCTGTTAAGCCATATTTCGCCTTCGTCTTTTGCTGTAGCTCGTCTTCTTTGAGCATGGCTAAAACTAAATAGCTTATAAGTAATAACTTTTCCAATACGATTATTTTAACGAGTTTTCGAATTGCTCTGCATTCCCTCAATTCGCAAAAAAGCCTCACATCACACAGTCAAGCGGGTGGCAACTCTTAAATATGTTATGCAGCACGCAAAGCAACCAATGTGCTGACTGTTTTTTTCAGAAATTTGCTGCTAGGCATTGACAGCTAAAAAAAACCTACTACAACATCAACGACTCGAACAACTACAACTACATGAACGGAATTGCTGCGAGAAATTTTAATCTTTAAAATGCATTTCATGCATTATTTAGGAAACACGCTGGAAGAAAATGACGAGTACCAAGAAGGAACGTTGATGATAATATTGATGCTGATGATGATGATGAAAATGATGGTGATGTGCGAAAACTTCGCACGCAAAGATTATTGGAGGAAATTGGAGCAAGATACGGCGTTAATATATGCCTCGTCTGTAAATAAATGTAGGCTGCTAGACTTTACATATGTGATTAAAGAAGCACTTTTTATCGTTTCATTCATTTTAGTCGGAATGAGTTCTTATGATTGTTAAGCCTGATTGTGTAATTTAATGCCTGTTTTTTTTATGTTTTCCTGAATTAATGTTAATTGCATTAAGCTTTCCAGTTGTCATGTCTTATTTTATCCATTAAGGACTATATTAACAGTGTCATGATTTTTTTCTGAATATTATTTTTTTTATTTTTGTTAACCCTCCCTTATGTGTATGGCATGGTTTAAAGAGTTGTATATCTACTTATATCCACGCCATTGTTATGGTTGTATGCGAATTTGTTTCCTTCAATAATTGTTTATCACTTAATTTAAAAAATATTGGTCGGAATAAAATTACACCATTCAAAATTTTGAATGACCCATTTGTAATTCGATTTGAACAACGGCATTTCTTAAGAAGAGAATTTTTGCTATAATCCATGGCCTATTTCCAGGTGAAAACCCGAAATTTATCGGTAAACAAATGCTTTTTTCTCGAAATATAATTATTTAATGATTTCTTTTTTTATTAATAAGGGCGGAACTATAAATGGAACCATTTGCTGCAGCCAAATATAATCTACAGGATGATGAGCTATGCAATCTACAGCCGCTTCTACAGACGATCTACAGTCAGCGTTTATTTTCGTTTACTGGTTAAAAGGCTGAACTAGTTGCAAATAAGTTCAGTACTAGTCCCACGTTAAATCATTTTTATATCGTTCCAATTGGCATGAAAAGCCAATCGGTATCAAAAGCATTTATTTTTTTGAATACCTGAACTGAAACCATACGAATATAACAAATAATTTTAATGCAAATACTATTAAGAATTAAGGTATAATAAATTGTCATAATTGTCAAAATACCAATACAGCAAAAATGCTTTCTGTATCCAACCCATCTTTTGTCACGCTTGAAGGCGTGCTCCAGGTAAAATGAGTACTAAATTTCAGCCTCAGCATTTAACTACGAGAAATAATTCATCAAAATGTAATATTACAATATATATAATATTCTATGATATAGAATATTCAGGGCGTTTTCAGCGCCACTTAATTTAAAATTTAAATGCTAAGCAGCAAAACTAGCAACGTCAAACAACGGCGGCGGCGGCTTTCTTCATGCAATTTAGATGTTAATCTGCTCAATAAATTAAATGCACCCAAGCGTGAATTTTGAGCGAAACGAAAAGTTTGCTAAGCAATGAAAAATTGTCGTACCAAATTTCAGCGAAAGCATAAAGTTTTGCAAATTTATTCTCAAAAAATAAAAAAAAAAATAAAATAAAAAATAAGCCCAATTGAAAAGCTGTTTAGCCTTGAGTTAGAGAAATTTAAGAATGCTTTGAAACATATTATAAAAAAATCTTGCAAATTTATAGTACGTATATAATCCGTGATAATATAAGACGGTATTAACTCAAAATATGCAGCGCCTTACATTAACTCGCGCAACAATTCATACAGAAGTTTTGTTGTTTTCATTTTTTTTTTTTTCTTTTTCATGAATTTTCTACAAATTTACATAAAAAAAGTTCAAAATATGTTAATGTGCAAAAAAATAAAAAATGCACAGGACATTGAAAACCATTGAAAACAATTAAGACACAAGGTTATTTTGCGGTATATCAAGTGATAAATGAGCGAGCTCATGGTATAAGTAAGAGCGAAATATTGCTGGTATAATCTACAAAAATAGCAGCAATAAATTAAATTTAAACGTATTGAATCAATCAAAGCATCATCATTGTAACATCATCATCGCTAATATTATCAACTTCATCATTGACTTTAATAACATCATCATCGCATTATTATTTGCTCAGTCCTATTAAAAGCAGCATCTTTTTCCTCTTCTCTCATTCATTCTAAAACGGAATGTGATGAAATTTTTGACATGTTTTCGTATACAAATTGTTTGGGATGTTGTTAACAATCGAGAACAATACAAACAAGAACAAAAACAATACAACAACAACAACAACAAAAACCATAATAATTACCAGTCTAACACAATCAGCATTTGCTTCATTCTTTCATTTAAATGTGACTGTCACTCAAATGTTGCTCTAATTGTGGTGTTTTTGTTGTTTTTGTTTTTTGTATTCTAGCTATTATCATAGTTTTTGTTGTTGTCGTAATTATAATGCATTTAATGGATTTCGAATAGCCGCCACTAGTCTTAAAATAAATTGCCTTGAAACGTCTAAACTAGGCCAAGTTAGATGATGCAGACATAACGTAAAATGTTTGCATTTTAATTGCTAAAAGAAATCAGTTTAAGATAAGAATATAATGGAATTGTAGATTTTAGTCTACAATCTAGTTTAAAAGAATGCAAATGTGTATTTTTTGTCACAAATCCTATGATATTAAATTATATGGTCAGCATTATCTTTTATATTACTTTCAATCAGAGTCAGATTCAGTACCAGCATTAAAATTAGTATCAATACAGTCCTGTGGAATAAAGTCACCCATAGAGAGTCTGATGGTTTGACTGACTTTTTTCTACATATTTTTTCTTCTTTAAAAATCATTTTCAAATCCCTTTTTTGCATGTGAATGTATCCCCTGCCTCTGCCTCTTTTATTGCCCCCTTTGATTTTCCTTTTCTACCCATAGGAAAATTACTTTTTTAAATTGTCTTTCCAATTCTTTGAGAGAAGCCTCAGAGGTTTGACTGCTTAATATATTTTGGGCTGCCACACAGTGATTTGCCTTCGTTTGTATTTAGGACAAAAATAGAAGGAGTAGTAGGAGTGGTAAGAGAACACTGAAAAGTTTTTGAAAAAATGGCATTTTTGCCGATTTTCTTTCTCATGCTTATCAGTAATGTCATAAAAAATTATATATTTTTCCGATAATCATGATAAAAAAAAAACTTGTGATATCATGTGTTATAATTGTGAATAAGTTGAAGTAGCTTAAATCAACATATCCAAAAACTTGAAACTTCACTGATTATTTTAACAGTTTCAATATACATAATAGTGCTTTTTTTATATTTTTATCAGCTACTTGGAAACTAATTTTTCATATAAAAATCACTTAAATAATGTTTAAACTAGTAAGGAATGGAGCTTTGGCAGGGTACCGAAGTTAAAATACCCCCCGCGGCCGTATTGAGATATATTCGAAGTCTTTAGCCGTCTATAAAAGATTATCTGCAAAAATATTTTTGCTATACGCTTAATTTTATTTTACATAGAGTAATTTGTAGACTGCTCATGATGCTAAAGAATATATGTGCAAAATTTAATTAGTATGTGGAAATACATACCAACGGCTTAAAACAATTTCGTTTAAAATTAAAGTGCCACGCCGCGTTCAATTCGAGCCAATTTTCTAGACTACTGACTGCTCATTATTGCAAAGAATATAGAAAATTTGGAAGAAGTTGGACAAAGGCTCCTGTCTAATTTGCCCAATTTTTAGATTACTCACTGCTCATTATTCCAAAGAATATATTTGCAAAATTTGTTTGAAATCAGAAAAACGTTGTAGACGGAGTTCGATTAGAATTAAAACTGACACGCCCCTTGTCCAATCCCACCCACTTTTGTAAGCTTATAACTTTTCATTATACTAAAGAACATATGTGCAAAATTTGGTTAAAATCGGAGAAACGGTGTAGATGGAGGTATATTAAATATAAAGTGCCACGCCTCCTGTATAGTACCGCTCACTTTTATAAACTAAAGACTGATCGTTATGGCAAATATTATGTGTGCAAAATTTATTTTAAGTCGGACAAACGGTGTAGAGGGAGTTTGATTAGAGTTAAATTAACACGCCCCTTGTCCAATCCCACCCACTTTTGTAGGTTTGAAACTTCTCATTATGCTCAAGAATATATGTAAGAAATTTGGTTGAAATCGTACAACCGGAGTAGATAGAGCTAGTTTCAAAATAAATTGCCACGCCCCCCGTCTAGTACCGCCCAATTTTATAAATTTACTCGTAAGATTTCTCAAATTACCAAGGGTAATACGTGCAAAATTTTGTTGATGTCTGACACACGGTGTTGAAGAAATTCAATTAAAAGTAAGAAGCCACGCCCACTTGCCAAGTCTAAGGACTTCACATAACACCATATGTGTATATAGAATACTTTACTTACTCACTTACTTAAGTGGCCGTAACAACCCGTGTCCGGGATTCGGACAACTCTCGCCAGGTGCCTCTGCTTTGCACGCGCCTTCTCCAATCGGATACACCAAGTGCGGTTAGGGCTTCCTCAGCCTCAATTTGATTTTCGTGGGCTTTCTCCAGGATTTGTCGTAGCGTGAAAATCTGGTCTATGGTGGACTTTCCAGGTCGAAAGCCACACTGATAAGGTCCAATTAGTGTTTTTGTAATCGGCTTTAATCTTTCACACAGTATGCTTGAGAGAACCTTATAACTTGCGCAGATTGTTGGGTCTCCTTTCTTGTATATAGAATATATGTGCAAAATTGGTATGTGTTGGATAAACCATGTGGGTGGAGTTTACAAGGCGAAAGTTTTTCTATTTTGATGATGTCACTTTGTATGGGAGGTAGGCGTGGCTTTCATACGATTTTGCCAAATATCATAGATATGCTTCATACATATATCAAAGCTCATGTGCAAAATTTGAAGATATTTCTTTAATTTTGTGAATTTTTACTTTTTAAATGAAGACAATTTGTATGGGAGGTAGGCGTGGTTGTCATTCAATTTGGCTCATTTTCGAACTTATTCTTCATTTTAAAAAAAAAAAAGCTTATATTTTGAATTTCATTAAGGTAGCTTTAAAATTAAGGCTGTAATCGTGTCGACAGACAGACAGACAGACTGACACACGGAAATTGACTCAGGAGGTGTTGCTGATCAAAAATATATATACTTTTCTATACCCGATACACCTTCTTATTCGCGTTAGAAACGGAATGACAAAGTTAATACACCCCTTACGCAGTACGCGTTCGGATATAAAAATAATAGCATATATCCCAAACTTTTAAAATGCGTACGAATGTCGCATGCGAACGAATGAAATCCCCCTATATCATCATGATACCATAATAACAGTGGCATTTCGATATCGTATCGATATCTACATTAAACAAATACTAGATATCATTAGGATAGTATAATAACGATAGCATTGCGATATTGTAACGATATTTTTAATAAATAAGTACTCGATATCCTCACGATAGTATAAAAACAGCATCAATGTAATATCGCAACGATATCTAGATTCCAAAAATGCTCGATATAACTTCTCTGGTATCCATATTTAGGTAAAATAAATCTCAAAACATTTTTGATAAATTGTTTTAATTATTTCCGTTTTAAATATATTATTATCTTACAGCTCTTTTTTAAATTTCATTTATTCGTGTTTCTCTAGCGTGTGTCTAAAAGCAAGTTATAAATTTTAAGGCTGAAATTCGAAACGCATTAACCTTGTAGTGTTCCATATACATGTTTTCATTTTCATGTACAACAAGTTACATTTGCACTCTTAATTATGTTTTCAATTTCTAAAAACACTTTGTTGTAACTACTTTAATTTTAAAATTATTTCTAGATTTAAGTAAACAAAAATTAGTTTTATCAAAAAATATTTTAGTTAAAATTCAGTTCGTGAAAATTCCCAACAAACAAAATGATTCACTAATGTTTTCGTTAACGAACCGCATTTTCACACATTTCATTTATTAGTCATTATTAGTAGCGATTCATTTATATCTCTACATCGCGACATACACAATATCGCAAGCGGGAGAAATTCCTCCTTCGTTAACGAATCGTCAAAACCGAAAAAAGCAATTCGTTAACGAGTCGCCAAAACTACAAAAAGCAATTCGTTAATGAGTCGGAACAACTATAAAAAACAATTTTTTAATGTGTTTTCGGAAAAACGGAAAAACTGTAAGTGTTATAATTATAAACATTAAATTAATTCCAAACTTACCACGTCAAGAATCGAAACCACGTCATCTGAATGCTAGTCCGACACCTTACCCACTCGGCTATTTCAGATGCTGAATATTCATGCTTAATTTGCTTGTTAATAAAAGCCAGCATTCGCGGGCATGGGTTCGAACGCCAACTTGGTCAAAAAACAAAATTTTTTATTTTGTTTTTTTTTTTTTTTTTGTTATTTGGCTTTTACAAAAGTTCGAAATTATTTTATTTTATCATTTCTTGACCAACTTTTTTTCGGCTTCGTTATACATTCGTTAAAACCAAAAAAAGCCATTCGTTAACGAGTCACCAAAACAATAAAAAGCAATTCGTTAACGAATCGCCAAAAGTACAAAAAGCAATTTGTTAACAAGTCGCTAAAACTATAAAAAGCAATTTGTTAACGTGAGCTTATTCATATGATAATATTAAACAAATTATAAGTGGAAATTATGTATATAAAGAATAGGCACGAAATAACATAGCAGAAGAAAAAATATTTCACAAAATTTTTTTCATATAAAATTTAATGAAAAAAATCTTTTTTCACATAAAATTAAAAAAATTAAAATTAAAAAAATAATATATTTTTTATAAATTTTTTATAAATTATAAAAAACATTAAAAAAAATTAAAAAAACAACGAAAACATAAAATTTAAAAAAAAAAATATTCGCTTAAATGACGTATTAGCAACAGTAAGTTAGTAAAAATACATTTCTTAAAAAAATTTTTGTATTCAAAATTCGGAAAAAATTGTTTTTTTGTTTCAAAATATTTATCTTAAATGGAGTTTAGCAAAGTCATGATTTCAATCGGTGCTTTCTTGCATCAAGCCAACCTCTGATGAAGTTGGAATGAAACTATTCGAAAACACTTAAAAAACGATTCATACGCGATTCGTTAACGAAACACCCCTCGCCACAATGTTTATTGGGTTATTATAAATAATCCGTTGTGTGAATGTATGAACCTATCGTATAACATAATTATTTTTAAAAAATATGGTGTCGAAACAATATTAAAAATATGTTAAATCGGAAAATTATTTGCAAAATCGTTTCTTTATCGAGGATTAATATGTTTTCGATATCGTTAACGATATGTCCATTTCTATCGAGAACTGCCATTTTTCGATATCAATGCAATACCGTCTCGTGTAGCGTAAACGATAGAAGTTATAACCTGAACAATATCATCTCGATATCAAAACGACATTGAAATTTCGATATCGTTTCGATATCGTTAACGATATGTCCACTCATCAAATTTGTTGCGGTTTTTGTATGTCAATGTATAAAGTTTCTATTAAATTGACAAAAAATAAAGCTTTTAAGATAAAATGAAATCAATTGCACAATTTGGTTTTGGCAAGGCTTAAATAAAGTTATTGATAAATTGTTTCTATCAAAAATATTTCTATGAATGCACCAATTATTTTTTAAATTCATGCATGTTCATTAAACTAGATTTATTCCGAAAAAAATTGATATCAATAAAAATAATAATAATACTTATGTAGAGACCTCAATGAAACACTCTATTTTAAATACTACACTTTTTTTTCTATGGCTTTATAATGGCTTTGTAAACAAATTGAACGAGTAGACCAAATAGAATGCAACAACAAGTAGCAGTAAAAGCACCATATAAATGCTAACAACTTAGCAACAACAATTAAATGGAAATGCATTAAATTTCAAGTTTTCTCTGGCATGTCCAGATAAATTGTCTGTCTGACAGAAGCAAACAAGTAAAACCAGTCACACATACATTCATGCACATTTTTATATCCTTCATTCAAGTGTCTATCAAATGGATGCTGCTGCTGCTGCCAGTGCATCCTGTGCAAGCAAAGTTGCTCCGAATGCAAAGTATTTCAAAGAAAATTTTCAAGTATTTCAAAGTAATTTCATTTATATGTCGGAAGTAAAAATGGTTAGAAAATAGAATAAGAAAATAGACAATTTTATTAAAATGCAATGATATGGAAAACTTCTGAAAAGCAACACTGTCAGTCAGTCAATGTAAATGGAATGAAATGTTGCTTAAATTGCATATTTTTACCTGTGTCAAGTCGCTCTTATTTTCCAAAAAAGTTACAAAAAAGACCAGAAATTATTTGAATTCAATTAAAAAAAAAATTAAAATAGCCACAAAAATTTATAAATCGAATTGTATCCTCAAAACCGAGAAAGCAATACAGCAACTTTCTTTCTTCTCTCTGAATGCTGCTCAGCTACTCTTAGTTGTGCCAAATACAAGTTGGGCTTGTTGTGCTTTGTGGACAACCAGCAGGTGTTCTCTAGACCACAAACAATGCTGGATTTATATATATTTTTTTTTTTCTTTATTTTCATTAAGCTCAAGGTTTAACAGCTAACTTAGCTTTGCTCAGCTATTCACGCTCGACAGACATCAAAGAAGTGTTGAATTTCATGACTATGAGCATGAAATGAAACAAAAAACAAAAACTGCCTCTTGCAGTGCTCCAGTGCACACACACACAGACACATTCAGAAACATACGTACACAACAACTACTCTCAGCCAAGCATCCAATTCTATAGGATTTAACATAGCTTTCAATAGCTTGTTGCCTGCTTTTAGGCTGCTCGAACATGATTTTTCATCTTAAATCTTCTACTAATAATATTTTGCCAATTTCGCTTAGAACTTCTAGTATTTCTACTCGTTCGGGTTGGTTGGATTGGCTGGGTTGTATTAAAAGTTTGGTTTTATTCACATGCTCACACAGACTTCCACCAACAGCCCACACCAATATCAGCTATGTAGACAGCCTCTCTGTCATCTATTGAGTTTCGAGTTTCCAAGAACATTCGAACACCAAGAACAACAACACCAAACAAAAGTGTTGTTTTCGGTTTTCACCACACATACGTGTGGCAATTTTCAAGTTGGTTTTCCGAATTGTTTTTTTTTTTTTGTTTTCTTTTTCCGGCTGCATGAAAATCTAATTGAGTTGGTTGCTTCACTTTGTTTTGTTGTTGGTTTTCTTTCTTACTTATCCAAAATCAACATCTGCCATTGTTGTTGTTGTTGTTTTTTTTTTTGTTGTGCTATTTGCTTCTTGACGCTCATGTGTTGTTACCTTGTTAGCCAAAAATATTTCTGTTTTCTTCACTGACTTCAGCTTAAATTACCGTTTAACTTTTACCCATTTCATCTGTATGTCTGTATGTGTTGATGTTCTTTGTCTTTATTTGTTGCTTTTGTTCAAAATTTTATTTCCATAAAAGTTTTAATGGAAATTGTGCTTAAACGGCAAAAGTTACAATTACGGTATGAAATTGTTACCAAACTTCTATGTGGTTAGCTTTAATTTTTGCTATTCTCGTTATTGTTGTTCTTGCAATTGTTTAAAAACTCACTGCAGTTTGTTATGGATATCTTAATTAAGTTTGGTATGTATGTAAATTTTAATAAATTAGCAAAATAAATAAAAACTATAAGGAATTGACTCACAGCATGGTTGCGAATAAAACATACCAAAAAAAACAAAAAACAAAAAAAAAACGAAGGGTCTCTTTTGACGTAGAATTACGTCTGACAGCGTGTCTTGTATGGAGGTCTTCATGCAACTTTTTGGATCACTTTTTGGGGCATACCTACAGCCTATATTATTCACCGTACATAGATAAGATATACGCCAAGATATTAGTTATATGGCGAATTAAGCGCCTAACTCATTTAAGATTTTGGCACTTCTTTAACAAAACGTAAAATAGCAAAACCTAAGAAGAAAAGTTCACATTTTCGTATATGAAAAATCATGCATGAAATGCATTTCATGGAAAGTTTTTTCCTTATATGTAAACTAAGAAATTATTAAATCGAAAGCGAAAATAAATTTGAAATATGAATTTCATATTGTTGAAATACTTCTTTCTTTTCATTTCAAGATAAAACGATATGGCAACTACCCAACAAACAAAATGATTCACTAATGTTATTGTTTACAAATCGCATTCTCGTGCATTTCATTCATTAGCAATTATTAGTAGCGAATCATTTATAATATCGCTGGCGGAAGAAATTCCTCCTTCGTTAATGAATCGTCAAAACCGAAAAAAGCAATTCGTTAACGAGTCGCCACTATACTATAAAAAGCAATCCGTTAACGAGTCGCCAAAACTATAAAAAGCAATTCTTTAACGAGTTTCCAAAACTAAAAAAAGCAATTTGATAATGAATCATATAAATCATATAAAAAATAACAAAAAAAATAATTTCAAGCTTACCACGTCAAGAATTGAAACCACGTCATTTGAATGCTAGTCCGGCACCATACCCACTCGGCTATTCCCGATGCTGAATATATCTTGCTTAATTTGCTTCATAAAAAAAGCCAGCATGCGCGGACATGGGTTAGAACGCCAACTTAGTCCAAAAAAAAAAATTTTTTTTTTTTTTGTTATTTTATTTTTTTAAAGATTCGGCTTTTCAAAAGTTTGAAATTATTTTTTTTATCACTTCTTGACCAACTTTTTTTCAGCTTCGTTATACATTCGTCAAAACCGGAAAAAGCCATTCGTTAACGAGTCGCCAAAACTATGAAAAAACAATTCGTTAACTAGTCGCCAAAACTAAAAAAAGCAATTCGTTAACGAGTCGCCAAAACAACAAAAAGCAATTTGTTGTTGTCATATAAACGAGAACTTATTTATATGAAAATCTTGAACAAGTTATAAGTGGAAATTATTTATATGAAGAATAAGCATGAAATAACATAACAGAAGAAAAAAAAATTTCACAAAATTTTTTTCATATAAAAATTTATGAAAATTTATATTTAAGTCTTTTTTCACTTAAAATTAAAAAAAAAAAAAAAATTTAAAAAACATATATTCGCTTAAATGACGTATGAATAATAGAAAGCTAATAAAAAATAATTTTCTTTAAAAAATTTGCATATTGAAAAGTCGGAAAAAATTGTTTTTTTTTTGTTTCAAAACATCTAAAATGGTCATGATTTCAATCGGTGCTTTCTTTAAGCATCAAGACAACTTCTGCTGAAGTCGGTATGAAACTATTCGAAAACTAAAAAAAAAAACGATTCACAAGCGATTCGTTAGCGAATCAGCCCTCGCCACAATGTTTATTGGGTACCTTTAAGATTTATAAATATTGGTTGAACGAATGAGTAACTTTTATTATTTCGATTATATTGTATTAAAAAATGTCGGGACTTCAGGGTATTCAGTGGGTCAAAATACCTTACTAGTCCCCCCCATCAGCATGACTTCAGCACGCCCCTGGATCCAGCATATGCCTAAAATGGTTTTTAAAAACTAACTGAGAATGTATTCTCTCGATTGAACACAAATAAATAGCTAGTTAGTGGAATTTAATGTATTTTGTTCAAAATCAAATTGAGTTTGAGCTTAAAAAGCTAAAAAAATCGTTTTGTTTTATACGGAAACTGTCAATTTTTTTATTTTTCGCCTACGCGATTAATATAACGATTAATAATTTTTGCTACTCGTTCGCATGCTGAAATTCTTCTCACGTTCTTTGTGCTATATGACAGTAATAAACCATTCTTAACGTTTTGGCACTTCGAGTGAAACACTCGGGACTGAATTTTTTTTAACCAACTTATTTATTTTTAAGAAATTTTAAGCTGGCATTTAGTTATTTTTATGAAGAAATCTTCATTATTTCAGTTAGCATTTAATGTGTCAGCACTCAGTTTTAATAGATTTTTTTTCTCTTACTTTATATGAGCCAGCAGGGTAACATTAAGGCCTAAAATGCATATAAAACAAATATACTACGCTTTCTCTCTGCATCCACCTTTCCTCAGGTTTTATTCCATGCAGCTTCAAATACGTTTTTTTTTTTTAACCTTTGCTTGCTGTTCATTTCCCATTTTCGTATCCATACATATCTGTTATTGTTTCGGGGCCTTTATTGTTCCATTTTCCGTTTTTTTTTTTTTAACTCCACCTCTTCCACTGATGATGCTTCCGTATTGACTTTTATATCGACAAGCAACAGAAATCAGCTCATAAAAAGTTATGACCGTAATTTTGAGTTGTTTTTTACTTTTTTGTTGTTTTTTTTTTTTTGTATTTTTTTATATATTTTTTTGTGCTCTTTTACAGCTTAGCAAAAGTTCTACTTTATTAATTTTTATTTTTATATTGTTTGTGTACGTGAAATATTTTTCAAATTAAGTCTATGAGTTAGACTTATATTTCGATACTCTGACGAAAGTTTTTTATTAGTTACTGTTTACAGTGTATCCAACAGAGCAGAGGTTAAAAATTTATAAACTACTTTGGTTGGTTTCGTTTCGCAATAATTCGAGAAAAAAAAATAATTTCTTTGATTCAATATTGTATATTTTAAGTTGCTCATGAATGCCTCAATTAGTGATGGTATTTTTGTATTCTTTTGTTGTATTCGTTCCGTTAACTAAAAAAGCTACTTTTATTTTAAAGCTTTTACTTTTTATTGCATTTCAACAAATCGGTACTCGTATTTATATTTTTGCAATTGAATTTTAATATGACCTTTTTTTTTTGGACTGAACTCAGCTGAAGCAGTTAGTTGGTTAGAAAAGGTCAAGTCGATAGAAACACGTTAGTCATATTTAATAGTAATTAGAGCAGGGTCAAAGACTTCTTTTGTTTTTGAAGTGTTTCTGTAAGTGAGAACATTTCTTATAGTTCGGCTATAAGCTCAGAAAATAAAACGGAAGTGAACTAAAACCGCTATAAATAGGACTCTAACTACATTAGGGAAAATATATTTGGAATCTAGGTTTACCGATATCTGGCAAATGTTCTTATAAGCATTGAGAGTGACACGCCCATTTATACGCATGTGAATGTTATATATGTCAATCGGCATAGCAGATATACAATCCCTATAGGAACAAACTAACTTGTTTTTAAAAACAACTAGTTAAAAAACTAGTTTAAAATAAACCAGTATATGAACTACTTTGAATTATATTAAGGCGGCATCCACTTCAGTTCTAAATAGTTTTTACTGCATTATGTATGAAGTAATTGAAATACTACTTAAAAACAAGTGATTGATTAACTACTTTGAATTATATTAAGGCGGCAACTACTCTGATTTTGACATGTTTTAATTGCAAATTTTTATTAGATTACAAGTTTATATATATATATAACCATGTTATTTCATCAAATATTATTAACTTTAGACCATCAGTAATAGTTTTCAATTGGTTATTTTAGAGTAATTAAAAAAATAATTTAAATATAACTAATTTAACAAGTAGTTGAAAATATATGCAGACGAAAGTCAATTGACTTATTTAGCGGACATCACAATACAAAATATGTTAGTTCGTTCTATGGAAAAAAGTCAGAATTTCAACTAGTTGTGGTTGACAAAAAACTACTTTTTCAACTACTTTAAAATTAGTTGATTTTCCTACAGGGATATTACAATTTCCAATATAAAACAACCGGATATGAAACTTTAAGCTGCTATCACTAGATTTTAAATTTTACTAAAATATATATTATAGGTATGTTATAGGTAATTTTATAATTAATAGTGATATGTCTACATAACCAAAAATGTGCCTGAGATATTTAAAAGAATATAATTTTCATTTTTTCAGCACTTGTTGCAATAACTTTGGTATTGTGCTCAAATTCTTTAAAACAAAAAACAGTTTCGAAAGTATCGTATGTTAAGTGTGGACGTAGAATTTTTTTGTTACTGTTCTGGTTCATTATTATGTTACTTAAAATGAAATGCAATTCAATGTTGTGTTTTATAAATCGAGATATGTAAATATTTCGGGAAAAAAGAGTTTATTATTTTTCCTGCAGTAAGAATTTATATATATTTTGAATTTAATTGAAAAATTAAATTTTTGCAAACAAGATATATTTTGAATATAAAGTAAATATGGAATAAATAATAATTTAATTAGAATTTGTTAGGATATTTCAAAAATAAATGAAGTTATGAAACAAAACGACCATGTGCAGTATCGCCGTATGTAATCCAACGTAGGAGTAATACGGGTACAATCTTTTGTAGCTACATACTGCCTCTGTACCTTCAAACAGCATTGCTGAAGATTAACAAAAACAATAACAAATTATAAAAACTATAGCAACTGATATGTACATATATATGTAAGTTGTACATACATATTAATAACAACAACAACAACAACACAAGCAGTTACCGAAAAACAATCGTAAAACGTTTCATTTCAACAAACCACACAATGTTCCGTTCGTGATTTTGTCACGAACCAAACTGAAATATTTTATGCATGACTTTTCTCTTACGAAAATGTGATTTTTTCTACTTAGATTTTTCTATTTGGTGACTTTGTTCAAAGTGATAAAATCCAAAATGTGTTTTATTCGGCATGTACCTCATATTTTGGTATATTTTCTATCTTTGTGGGATGAATATTAAAGGCTGTAGGTATACCTCAAAAAGTGACTAAAAACATTACATTACATGCGTTTCCAGAAATTTGCGAAAAAGACCCCCTTATAAACCTCGCCACATACTCTTAAAAAATTTTTTTTTATCAGAGAATTTCTGAGCATATGAATTGGATTTTGTCGAAATGCATTTGAATCGAAAATTGTACTTTAATATATAATTTTTTTATAGTTAAATCCTTTTTTCAAAAAATTTTTGTTATTCAAGCGAAGTTTTATAAATATGTATTGAAAATTATTGCTTTTGCTGCTAACAGTAAAGTATCAAATTTTGATTAAAAGAGTCTCATTAATTTTATTTTTCTTATACTACCGTGGCCCTATCTGAGGCATTTGAAACTCAAAACTCCCCCCGTGGCTACGGAAATTGGTTGAGAGGTAGGTTAAGGTTGAGGTTGAGGTTGAAGCTGAGGTTGAGGTGCAGGTTGAGTTTGCGGTTGAGGCTTAGGTTGAGACTTAGGTTGAGGTTGAGGCTGGAGTTGAGGTTGTTTTTAAGGTTGAAGTTAACGTTGAGATTCAAATTGAGGTTGAGGTTGAGATTGAGGTTCATGTTAGGGTAAAAAATTGAGAATGAGTTTGAGGTTGAAGTTGAGGTTGAGAGTTTGTGGTTGACGTTGAAGTTGAGGTTAAGTCTTAGGTTGAGGTTAAGGTTGAATTTAAGGATGAGATTAAGGTTGAGGTTGAAATTGAGTTTAAAATTAGGTTTAAAAATTGAAGTTCAGGTTGAACTTGAGGCTGAGGTTGAGCATGAGGTTAAGCTTGAGGTTCAGGTTGAGGTTGAGGATGAAGCTGGAGTTGAGGTTGAGGTTGTTTTTAAGGTTGAAGTTAACGTTGAGATTAAAGTTGAGGTTGAGGTTGAGATTGAGGTTCGTGTTAAGGTAAATAATTGAGAATGAGTTTTAGGTTGAAGTTGAGGTTGCGGTTGAGAATGAGGTTAAGGTTGACGTTAAGGTTGAGATTAAGGTTGAGGTTCAGGTTAGGTTTAAAAATTAAGGTTGAGGTTGAGCTTGAAGTTGAGCATGAGGTTGAAGTTGGGATAAAGGTTTAAGTTAAGGTTGAGGCTAAGATTGAGGTTGAAGTTCAAGTAAGGGTTAAGAATTGAGGTTAAGGTTAAGGTTGAGGTTAAAGATGGGATAAATGCTTAAATTAAGGTTGAGATTGAAGTTGTGGTTAAGTAAAAGTGTAGTTTGGGATTGAGGTTGAGGTTTAACATAGGTTGCGGTTGAGCTTGGGGTTAAGGCTAAGGTTAAGGATAAGGTGTTAACCTTAGATTAAGGCTAAGGTTTCGGTTAAGGTTAAGGTTAGGGTTAAGGTTGAGGTTTAGGATGGGGTTGAAATAAGGATGAGGTTTAGAATGATATTGAAGTTAAAGTTGGGTTCGTCGTGAATTCAAATTTCAAATAATTTTCTAAAGAAGAAATTTTAAAAAAAATTATTTAAAATTTTTTTTGAACTTCGACATTCTAACAAATGTAGAAAATTTTCTGACAAGTTAAAAATAGTTTTAGAAATTTAAAGCAAAATATTATTACTAACTTGTCATATAAAAATTTGATGGCATAACTAAAAAAAAAAAAACATCGTTTACCATAGAAATCACCGTTTAAAGTGATTATAAAAATTTTTTCGATCAACAAAAATTTACTTCGAAAAACCACATTAAAATTTAAGATGATTTTTTGAAGACCGAATTCGGAGACTAGATTTTGTTCAGGACCAAATTTTTGTACACAAGTTGGAGAGTTAAGAGTTCTAAAATACCAAAGTAGTATGTTTGAATGTATACAAGTAGCCCGCTTTGTAGTATGTAGTAGTAGTATGTCCGCTTCACGTGCTATATTCCATAATTTTACTAACTTATGCCCGGCGGAAAAATGGGCGTATAGTGACGCCACGCCCATATCAAGATATTTCCAACTATTGTTATGTGTCTGTTTGTTTGATTGATATTAAATAAGTGTCTACATTTGTATATACAGTGACTGTTTGTATATACAGTGACTGCCGCTTAGATCAAAATTTTTTCTTATGTGGGCGGAGCCACACTCCCTTGTCGAATGCCCGTCCAAGTATTCTATTAGAAAGACATCACCAATTGGAAACTCCATTCTGAGCTTCATTGTTCTCTGACTTTTACTTCCAAAGCTATCTAGTATCAAAACTTTGGCTTGTATGGGCGGAGCCACACATCTTCGTCCTGTGCACGTCCAAGTTTCCTATTAAAGAGACATTTCCAAGTGGTAACACCATTTTAAGCTTCAATATTCTGTGACTTTTACTTCCAAAGCTATTCGATTCGATATGTAAAATTTGGCTTATATGGGCGGAGCCACACCCCCTTGTCCAATGTCCGTCCAGGTTTTCTAATAGAAAGACATCACCAAGTGGCAACTCCATTCTGAGTTTCAATGTTCTCTGACTTTTACTTCCAAAGCTATTCGATATAAAAAATTTGGCTTGTATGGGCGTAGCCACGCCCGTTTTGTATAGGTGGGTGAAAAGTACTTTACAACCTATTCTCATACCTATCAAATATACAAACAAAATTTCATTAAAATCATTAAAATAAATTATAAAACTTTACAAAATTTAAAGAAAATCAATTCAAGCGAATATTATTTTCTCAAAGGTTTGGAAGCCTTTAATCTTGGAAAATGCATAAAAAATGTTCAACTAATTTTCTACAATTTATAAAATTCTATTTTTTAGACAAGTTTATTAAAAAGCAATGATTGTGAACTTTGTGAGCACAGTTAAACTTGCCTTTGGCCAAAAAATATTGTAAATGATAACTTTTGCTCTTTCAAGAACTTTTACTTATTACAGTACTTGTACCCATAATCTCAATTTTTCTTAAAAAAAAAAAATGATCCCGTTTCGATTTTAATAGCCTTATTTCTTTTATTTTTTTCGTACTATCTGGAACCTATGGGAGTGGTGGTTTAAGCGCTGTGAAACCCCCCCTTAGCTACAATACTGCTCTGCATAAACCTTTTTATTGATTAACAAACATGCAAAAGCAAAACATAGCCTTTAAATTAGCTAAAAACTAATGAGCGTTTATTATGCGACTGTAAAAATTCCAATTTGCTCCAATTGGCAACATTTTTTGAGTATACTACGAAGCTATATAGCTATGCAGCTATTTCGATAACACACCCTTTAATAATAAGCATTACAATTGACACTGCAGACTGTAAGGCTGTGAAGAAAACTAAGAAAAATAGCCCAAAAAGAACAACACCAACAGCAAGCAGCACAATAAAAATGCTGTAAAAAAAATAACAGAAAAAATACACAAAATTGGCAAAATAAAGAAAATGCTGCAGAAAACGGAAATTATACGCGTTTCCCTGAGCTAACTCAGTGCTGGCACTTTTCTATTTCAAAGAACGACAAAATGTAGCGCCACCACTACCACATACAACAATATTCGAGCAACTTGAACAGCGCGCTTTCACTGGCAATACTGGCAACATTTGGAGCGCTTGGAACATTTGGATCATTACCATTTCATTACTTCGCAAGAACTGCTCGTGAACACTGAATAAAGCAATTTAAACAATCGTTTTGCCATTTAACCCCCCCGCCCCCTCCCCTACCCAACAAAATCGATGCTTTTCGGTGCCGCTACTTGCTAGAAAACTGCTTGTGCCAGGAAATGCTGAGTGTAAGTGTGTGTCCAGGCGTGTGTGTGAGTGCTTGTGTGCGTGCATGTGATTATTGGTGTTCTTGTATTTGTGTTCGTAGGCAATAACGGAATCTATCAATAAAGCAATTTCTTGGCAAACTTAAGCCGTTACCAATGACGTTGTTATTGCAGTGGTTGTTGTTGTCGTTGCTGTTACTAGCGCTGTTGCCGTTGTTGTTGTTGTTGTTGTTGCCACTTGTGTTTGTGCCAATATTACGCTATTCCTTTACTCCATGCTTCAACTGAATAATGCGTACAACTACCGATACAACAACAACAACAACAATATGCTAAGGTCAGAACAACTTCAAAAATATATGCTGCAAAAACAATACTAAAAAACAACATTTCAGACAGGAATGGGCGCGCTTATAATACTCGTAGCAACAACAACAACAACAATAACAACGCAGCAGTAAGCTTAACGGAAGGATGCTGCTGCTACGTCGGAAGTACGTTTTGAACAAACAGACTTTGTTCGTTTGCTTATTTATTTTTTGTTGTTTATTTTTCTTTTACTTCATGCAGCTAAAATAAGTAACGAATTTCTTACAAAAACATATTCTGAAATTTGTGCCACGCAGCAGTATTAGCCAAAAAATTCATCCCATGCTAAATGCAAAGTAGTTGCCTTCATATTACGTAGACAACATGTTTTCACACACACACACACACTAACAAACGCACAGAACTGGGCGATAAGAATAAAGCCTAACACATAATTATGATTGGAGTAATAATTAAAAAAATACAAAATTGTGTCATCGAACGATCTAAGATTACGATTAAAGCAAGCGCAATTTTGAAAAAATCGAAATTACAACTACTTTAATCAGATCCCAGTAGGAATTGGCAGGCCTTGGAAATGCTACTAGCAGGCTTTAAAATGGATGTCGGAGGCCTACCCTACTCATATCCAGGCCCATATACCTTTATATATGAAATGGCCAAATTTTCCAGGCCTTCCGCTCTCCCTGCTTTAAAGAGACCTGCTATAAGCACTCCTTTAGAATGGCTTAACCAAAACATTTAAAAAAATATTTATTATTTTACTTTTTAAATAAATTCTTTTACTTATTTTTATGTATACCTACCTATTTATTCTGTGATTTTATTTTATTTTACATATTTTTGTCAGATAAGATTATTTCTAAGTCATGACGTTGATCATTATTCAGTATTTTTGAACTAATATATAAATTAACTTTTAACGAAAAAGTAAGCCTGAAATATAAGCAAAACCAGTTTTTGTAGGAAAAATATAATTGTTGTACTGCCCTGGGTAGCGAAAAATTAGGCCTCATAGATGCGCTCGCAGAAGCAGGGTGGATGTCATGTGTCTTACCGCCAAAAGTAGCAGTAAATGCACGCCTTCGTTAGAGGAGACCTAGCTTCATTGCCTATTGGGTTTACAATTCGTTCGAAGAGCGATTACTTAAATTGTACTGCCGTTTTTTTATAAGGATTACTGTAACCGTTTGATTAAAAATATATGTTTATAATAAGGAGGTCAATTCAAAACTTAGTATCCCGGAATCTCAGAAAAAATCTCAGAATTTCAAAAATTTACCGGAAGCGGGGCTAAGAGGGTGGTCTCCCCCCTTCCCACTTAAATATAAAGTAGTTATGACAAAATGGACTTTACAACGACAACATGATTTTTTTCACATTTCTATTATTTTATTGAATTCCTCGGAAAATGTTCACCAAAAATGTTTCACTTTTCATTTGAATAACGGTTACAAAAAACAACATATAAAGGATTAAGTATTGACGGTGCAATTCACATTATTAAATATAGACTCCAGGGAATAACCATTGACTTGCGCCTTAAGGCACTATGCTAGTGTAGAATTTTGAACAAATCGAAATTTTTTCATATTTTCGAAGTTTAGATATTCCAGAAGATGCCCTTGAAAGGGTTTTTGAACATTTCGATTACACTGTGCGACAATTTGAGGATCATTTGAAGTAAAAACTGTAAAAACTCCTATAGTTTCTGATAGCCATTGGTGCATAAAACATAGCGTCCTAGAGATTTTTCTGGGTTACCTCAAACAACCGATTTTTCAAGGTCACATTTTATACAGTACAATGGGGCTGTATTTAGATTCCTTGAAGATGTAAAATTTGATTTAATACCTTCAGTAAAATTGTTGCACATTTAATTTCCTTCCAAATTTTGGAACATTATTTCACCCTAATATTCGCAGAGAGGGTCAAAAAACCCCCTTAAATTAAAAAAATTAGTATATCTCAGAAACTCTGGGCGACATTAATTTTATAACTTTTATAAACAAATTTGTAATCATCTTATCTATAACTTCGCAGAACATTGTTACACGAAATAACCTGCTCTTCTCCTTAAATATTTTCCAAAAACAAAAAACAGAAATCGGCAAAAAACTGTTCAACTTAGCAGTAATAGTTTATATAATACACATCTAATACTGAGTCAAACACACATACAAACAAAAATCATAATGTTCGTAAGTTTTTATTTGAAAACCAATGTATTTTAAGTTCAATTTTATAGTAGTAAAAAATTATAGTATTAATTAAATTCAATCATAAGTTCAAAAACATGAAAAAATGTATTATTAGACTATAGCATCGTTCGCAAAATTCCGACAAATTTGCACTCAAAGCTTAAATTTGGTAGTTCCAACTGATTGATTTTATTTTCACACGAGCACAGCTCGGTAATGGTTAAGTTGGTAGGGTTTGTTGATATACCGTTAGAAAGGTGATTTTATTGCCTTTGCAATGAGCTATCAAAATAAGTCTTACGTAGGTTAGTTTTTCTGCTAGAAATAATAACGTGAATCAAAGTTGTCAAATATTAATTAACCCTGTAGCTCCTAAGAACGTGAAAATAACCGCCCCCCGCCCCCCTCTCATTCAATTTTTTTCTCAGCTCGACATAATCTTTCACCTCCGTAAAGAGTTGCACTCAATTGCGGGACACCCTGTATAATAAGTATGCAGTATCTATGCTATCAACAAGCACTAAAAAAAAGGGCTTTGATTTTTTTTTTTTTTTGTGTGGCTGCATTTTTTTAAAACACTATTTTTAGGTCTTTTTCAAACATTGAGTCAACTTTCAAAATGAGTGCCATGGAGTCGTGGATTCTGCTTACAAAAAAATGTTACACTAAACATTTCTGAACATGATGCAAAAAGAATTGGCTGCATATAAAACGCATATCTGCTCCTATAACGAATTTTATCAGGAAACCTATGATTTGTCCCGCTTGCAGTAGCTTGATATGGCAATTTTCCTTGCATATTTTTAATGGGCAATAAGAAAACATATTTTAATTACATATTCTGATTATCCACAGTTGTTAAAAAAAAGAAAACAATTTACTGTATATAATGCATTTACCATGTCGAGGGATTATATTCAATAATGTCTATCTACATTTTGACGAAAAACTTTTTTGATGCCAAACTCATCGCTGACCTGAGATGCATCTACAGTAAAAATTACTAATTACTAATTACTAATTACTAATTACTAATTACTAATTACTAATTACAAATTACTAATTACTAATTACGCATTACTAATTACTAATTACTAATTACTAATTACTAATTACAAATTCCTAATTACTAATTACAACTTACCTTTTATTAATTACTAACTACTAATTAATAATTACTAATTACTAATTACTAATTACTACTTCCAAATTACTAATTAATTATTAAATACTTTTATGGCAGTGAAATTTTGTATACTTGTTTAGTCTAAGCTTATTAAGAAAAATTTTAAAAATTTTTGATTACTAATTACTAATAACTAATTACTAATTACTAATAACTAATTACTAATTACTAATTACTAATTACTAATTACTAATTACTAATTACTAATTACTAATTACTAATTACTAATTACTAATTAATTATAGTAAATATACTAATTACCAATAACTAATTACTAATTACTAATAACTAATTACTAAATACTAATTACTAATAACTAATTACTAAACACTAGTTACTAATTATTAATTACAATTTATTAATTACTAATTACTAAGTACTAAGTAATTATTACTAATTACTAATACCTAATTACTAATTACTAATTATTAATTACTAATTACTATTAACTAATAACTAATTACTAATTACTTATTACTAATTACTAATTACTAATTACTAATTACTAATTACTAATTACTAATTACTAATTACTTATTACTAATTACTAACTAATTATTAACTACTTTTATAAACTATTGTTTAAGCTTATTAAGAAAAATGTTGTGGTGCCTTTCTTGGACCAATGTTAATTTTTTATATGATTTTGTATGGGAGGTACAAGCAAAGCTTGGCCGATCTAACTAAACAAATAGACTTTGAGATATTTACTAAAAATGATTGAAATCGGTTAGATCCTAGAGGTACCCCTCTTGAACCTATATTATTTAATACATAATTTTGTATAGGTGGTATATATAAAAGTAGACAGATCTTAACGAAACTCGGTCAAAATGCTAAAAAAATATAGGTATAGATACGTACTAAAAACGTTTGAAATCGGCAAGACCCTGAGTGTACCTTCCCTGAACCAATATTGATTTTGTACATGATTTTGTATGGACGGTGCATAGAAAAAAAAGTTGACCGATCTTAATGAAACTCGGCCAAAATAATAAAAAACTATAGTTATAGATTCGTACAGAAACGTCTTCACAGATCTATCTCTGATACCACTTGAGATCGATGGGATTTCATCTCCAATTCTGCACCTCTTTGTTACTGTGCGTGGTGATGACTTTTAATTAAATTTTATAACGATTATATATTTTTGCCTAAAAAACACTGCAATAATCAGGGAGTTCAAAGAAGAAGCAGAAGAGATAACTTTAATATCATAACACCATAGAACGAAATAGAGTCAGCACAACTTTAACCCTTCTTATTTAGAACTATTTATAAAGCTAACCATACAAATCTTCCTGTTTGAAATAAATTATTAATTAATTTTTTTTTTTCATTTTCACTTCATAAATTCTAATAACGAGTGCAGGCTGATATTCCCCAAAAAAAATTAATATATTACAAAATATAACCCAATTAAAAAAATGTAGTGCTCAAAGTATTTATTAATAATGGAACCAAGGTTCGATATTGCAAATCAACAAATACCTTCATTAGGTGAAAATGTTATTACGGACCAACATCAAAAAAACATCCTCCATATCCCAGTGAATGGCACTTCAATCCAACACACAGCAACACACAAAAATATACAACACACATTGCAACATTCGACACAAGCAAAGAAAAAAAAATCCTCAATGATTGCTACTACATTTCGCCACTGACAGTTGCCAGCATTGATGTTAAATCAACATTAGATGCGCGAATAGAGCTGAATGAGTGAAAAGTTTTTTTGCACATACACACAAACACAACACACATATGCATAGCTAGCTAGATTCTATTCATCCTGTTCTGAGTGCCAACACATTGTATGATATTTTAATGCCTAATGGCAACATTGCCAACAGCTACTTGCTAGCTTAACCAGGATACTCGACCACACAAGACCGACATCAGCCACCACTGCTGCTACTGCTGCTACTGCTGCTGCTGCTGCTGCACTCCTTTGTGGTAGCTCAAATGTATAGCGCTTAAGTGGCTCAAAGGCAATCAAGCAGCCAAAAATTCTCGTTGTTGTTTTTCTGTCTCTTCTATTTTTTTCTCTTTTTGCTTGAAAGACTTTTGTTTGTAGCCTGCGCCTACATCTCTGTGCGGCCCATCATCATCGACCGCCATGCATCGTATTTTCAAGCACTTTTATTGGTTTCGATTACCTCGCGAAAGAAATGAAGGTAATCTTTTTTTATTACTATAGTTGATGATGAAGATGATGATGTTGTTGTAATTGTTGTTATTTTTGTTAGCATTGTTAAAGGTGAAGTTGTTGCTATTACTATATATCTTTTATTTTTTATTTTTTATGGCAAAATCTTGACTCAATTAGTTGGCGCAAAGGAATCGCTAAGTAGCTAGAATTCGCAATTGTTTGGCACAATTCAATTGAAATGAATTGAATTAAATTGAATTGAATGAAGTATGTGTGTGTGTATTTGCTTGTGAATGAGTAGGTATGTATGAAGTGTGTGTTTCTAAATAAAGTTCAACGCATGGATTGTTCCTCCTTATTCATTGGAGAACAGCAGCAGCACATAAAATAGATAGAAGCAAGAAACGAAAAAAGTTACGTCATAAAATATCCCTGGCTGGAGAGCTCAGTGCTGTCTTAGCAGGTAGCTATTTATTTATTGTTATGAGCTAAGTTGTTGCCGTGTGCACCACTACTGAGATATATTTTAACGCCGCTACCGCACAGTGAGTTGTCCCATATACAAAAATCAAATCGTTTTTTTGTGTCAAAATCCTTAAAAAAATAGGCAGTGGGAGTAATGCCGACTGAAATGAAAACTTAAAGCTATGAAATAACAGGGTTTTCATAATTTTCAAATTAATTTTGGAATCAAATCATTCATGTATCAATCATTTCATTTTATTCCAAAAAGGATATAATTGGCCTATGGTAATTAAAGTAAGAAATAAAAATGTTTGATTGGAGAATTTCTATAAGAACCATGTAAAAACTGTATCGATCGTCATTTCATATTTAGTAGTACTGAGATTTCGATAATTGGACATAGTCAAATCAAATGTGTAACGGTGAACCGTTCCAAAGTGCACCTTACGCACTACGCCACTGGCCCCCCTACGCCACTGAGTAAACTCACCAAGTGGCAAAACTAGTATAGTTGGCTACAACAACTACACACACACACCGCACATACAACACGCAAACATCAACTACTGCAGCAACTAACATAAGCATGACGGCTACAACAATCACACATACACCTCGCATACGACAGGCAGACTACCATTCACCGATGTACCAGCCACATAATTCCCATTATGTTTATGCAAAGGAATATTTAAGAGCGCTGGGTTTGGCAGACTTAGGCACGGCTCGGAAGCGTAGTGCTTTGTACCGTCTGCTGCTTGTTAACAAGTAGTGAAGTTTTACAACGGACTACCGAAAGGTGGACCGTTATTTATACATTTATCTTATACATTTATACATTTATCGACTTCAGCCGGTCGATCGTCCACAGTAGTTACCATATTCGTGGATTATTTTAAGTCGGCTTCGGCCGGTCGATCGTCCACAGTAGTTACCGTATTCGTGGAATATTTTACGTCGGCTTCGGCCGGTCGATCGTCCACAGTAGTTGCCGTATTTGTGAATTATTTTACTTTGGCCGGTCGATCGTCCACATTAGTTATCGTATTCGTCGATTATTTTACGTCGGCTTCGGCCGGTCGATCGTCCACAGTAGTTACCGTATTCGTGGATTATTTTACGTCGGCTTCTGCCGGTCGATCGTCCACAGTAGTTGCCGTATTCGTGAATTATTTTACGTCGGCTTCGGCCGGTCATTTACCCACTGTAGTTACTGATTAAATTACACATATGCATATTAATTAGCGTATAAAATATGGTAAGGTAATGAATAAGAATATATGCCAAATTGAAGCATAAAAATTAATGTAGAGATTTTACATCCGACAGCAACGTAGTCGAGTCTTGCCTAAGTGTAGTCGTATCACCGAACCTACCGCCGAACTTCACCGAATATTACATTCCTCCGAACATCACCGAACCCAAACCTAAGCCGAGAGCACTACAAGCAGAAGTAACACTCTTCTGCAATCCATCAAGCAGCATTCAAAACTCTACAAGCAACGCATCATTTTGGAATATTCATATTATTGTGCATTGTACGTATATATAAAAAGACAGATTATTAAACTCATTATTAGAATTGTATTATTATACTCTGTACACTGAAAGAAACTGTTTATAATAAACCAAATAATTATTTGAGTCGAAAAAATCGAATAACACCACGTCTTTTTAATTGGCGAAAGTTCGAGGGCCTTTTGCCTGATCCTGGAGCGACTGAGTCATACCTCAGCCTTTGAAGAAAACCCCCCATAACAAATGCTTTATTAAGAAATTCAATTTGTCGCAGATTTCCCAGTAAATATATAATTAATAATTTAATTAATTATTTATTAATTAATAAATATTATTAATATTAATAAATTATTTAATGAAAAAATTTAATAATAAAAAAAATTCATTATTTTTTAATATTAATATTTTTCAGTACATAATAGTTTCCAGTACATACAAATTAATTAATGAAAACATTTAATAATAAAAAATAATTAATTTTTTTTAATATTTAATATAATATTGTATTTTAATATAATATAATATTATATTATATTATATTTCATATAATATAATATTAATATTTAGTGAAAATTATAAAGATGGAAATTTCTATATATTTTGCGAAAAAATGCATAAAGAATTTTAATTAAGTAATTAATATTAATATGAAAAAATATAAATTAATTGAAAAGATGCAAATTTCTATATATTTTTCTTGTAAAAAAAAAAAAAATTTATAAAGAATATAAAAAAATATATACATCTAATACCCATTTACTGGGAAAATTTTTACACAAAATCTCTAAAATAATTTTTTGACTCAATTGGTCTTTGAAAAGTAAATGTACAAAATTGTATAAATATCAAGTGACTACTTCTTTATTTGCTCAGCGCTTGTATGTATGTACGAGCTCGAATACAGCTCAATGTGTGTCGCTTCATGATTCTTTCGCTATTTCCTAAGCTGCCTTCGTTGCAACTGTTTATAGCTTCCCTTGGAGCAACTTACGTATTTAAGTTCTGATTTGTTATCTCTCTTTTGGTTGTTGTTGCTATTTTTTTTTTTAACTTTTTATTTATTTAACCAACATCATCTATTGGATTTATTGAAATCTTTCTTCTTTTTTCTCTCTTTTCTACTCGCAACTTTAACGCATTCTCTCAATCCCTTTTTTTTTCTTCTTTTTATTAACTTTTCGCTTGAATAACGTACAAATATTTGCACTGTTTCAATGTTGTAAAAAAAATTCGCAGCTACCATAAATAAACGCAAAAAGAATGCAAGTGAAAGTTTTTTGTTGCGTTTGTATGGAGATCTATTAAATGTTTTTCACATTTAACAGGTATTCGTGGGGAAAAAAATAAATGAAACATTCAACAGGATGTGTGCTGGTCCGAGAGAGTCCGAAGCCGAGTTGTGAGATATTTAAAAAAAAAAAACAGGAATGCTATTAAATCAATCCAATAACTTTATCCGCCTGTCCATCAGTCCATCTACAGTCAGTTGGCCCACTTTGCTAAGTGTACCACGAATTTGACCAATTCTAGTTAAAATTATTTGAACAGCTTGGCAAACACAAACTGATGGCTGGCTATATAAAACAAAATATCATTAAACTTTGCCAACATTTACGTATATTTTTGCTGCATGCTTTTAGGCTGCCAGTTTTCGCTGTTTGGTCAGGTGTTTGATGGGATTCGTGGAAATGAGCTTTGATTAAAACAACAATGGCTGTGAAATGTTTGCTACGGAAACTAAAATAGTCTAAAATAAACTGTTTCAGAATTTTTGACTTTCAGCAATGATTATTGAGTGCAAAGAATGCACCAAAAGAATTTTAAATATTTGTACTAAATACTATCTTTTATGCGGCACGTTCGACATCATGAAAAACACAACAGCGTGCGGAGTAGAATTAAAACTTAAGGGGAAAGTGACCAAAATGTTTGCCCTTAGGCTAACTGCACAAAATAGTTTCCGTACTATTTCTGTTAATATAGTAGTTAATGAAACTAAGGATATAGGTTTGATTGAGGTTGCGGCAGGCCTGTAGCTAAGATTTTCCATGAAGCGATTTTGACAAAAATATAACCATTAAAAGAACGAAAGATAACGATATGAGCATTTTCCCAAGCAAAATCGTTTAGGTTTTAAATTATTCTAAATTTCAATTTTTTTTTTCAAATAACCAGAAGAGGGATCACTTAGGTTCATAGAATTTTTTTTATCAAGATAATTTTGAGAAATAAATTTGTGATTTTCACTAACTTTTTAACTCTTTAATTTTAAAATAGAAATTAAGTTGCCAAAATTAACAAAAAATGCAAAAATTTCTCTCACAAAATTTCATCAAAACAATAATATAAGTTTCAAACAAAACAATTTTATATGAAAAAGGTAATTTATTTTATTTCTAAATAAATATTTAACTTTTATTTATTAATAAAAAAATACTAAAAAACGCTCTAACGGTCTCTTAAATCTATAACGGTTTATTAAAATTAGCAATAAAAGCCGAAAATAATTTTTAATCAGTTGGCCGGTTGAAGTTACAAATCAAGAATATACATTTATCGAGCATTTTAGAAGAAGAGGATAGCCGAAAAAATGTTATAAAAATGCTTACATTATGCTTTTTTATGACTATTTAACACCTCCATGAGTTGCTAGCTTGTGTACATTATAACTTTTATCGAAAACGATTTCGTGAATTCAAATAATATGTAAACGGAAAAATTTTAAAATTCTTTTAAACATCGAAATTTTTAAAAATTTTCGAGATAATTAAGAAATATTTTTAAAAATTATAAAGTTGCGAAAAATTACTTACAAAGTAATCCATTTCTCTATAAGACTTATTGAAAAATATTTTTTTATTTATATAAAAATTTTTTTCCAGCTGAGAAAGGTTCCCAAAAAAAGTAAATTGAGACGGTATTCAGAAACTAAACTTCGGGCCGGAATAATATTTTATACACAAAAGTGGAAATTATAGAGATAAGATCACCTTAAATCAAAAATGACTTTTTTGAAAAAAACATTTTTTTAAAATAAAAAGTAAATATATAAAAAATTAATTTTTATGGAAAACTTAATAAATTTGTTGATAAAGTCGTTGATTTAAGTTTCAATAACTGTCAAAAGAAAATATAAATAGAAAAATATTACAAACGAAATTTTTTGAAGATCGACATAATAAAATAACACAATTCTAAAAATTAAAGACTGTTTTATTGTTAATTTTTCTTATGAAAATTTGATACTATCACTAAAAAAAGTCACCAAACTACCCATAGAAACCACTGTATAAAGCGTTTTCAACAATATTTTTGTCAACTGAGAAATTTTCTTCGAAAAAACCATATTAAAATTTTACCAAGCCCGTAATCTAAAACCATACCGTAATAATGTAAAATTCTTTTACAGAAGTTGGAGAATAAAGAGGTCTTACATACCAAAAAAGTATGTTTGAATGGATACAATTTCATCTGTCATCTTTTTGTGAAATATCCGTGAAATTAATATTTTTTTTAAATTTCGTCGCAAAAGCATTTTTTGGATTATACAACTTTTCAAAATGGAAAAAAAGTCCATTCAAATGAATATTTTCTCAAAGAACAAAAAAAAACTAGATAGATAAAAAATAGGAACCTGGTATTCTATTATATTTGCTCGAGGTATTATTTCTAATGTATATTTTTTCGGATATCAGACTTTTTGAGCATCGATAATTAAAGTTCCACAGTCAAAAAACATATTGAAATATACACACTTCTTATAGATTATTCAAATATAATACTGAGTCCTTTATAAGAAAAGTTAAACTTTCCTTTCGTCAAAAAACTGTTGCTCAAGCCAATTTTTTTAAATTTAAAAATCAAAAAATAAAATATCTTGTTTTGCAAAAATCTCATTTGAATTTCTTTTATTTCATTATATTTGTGCACTAACGGGGAGAGGGGGGCGAAGGGGGTGGGTATGAGCCATATGTATGTATGAGTGATTGAGATTGAGGTTTATATTGAAGTTAGGGTTGAAGATGAGGTTGTGGTTGAGGTTAGGGTTGAAGTTCGAGAAAAGGTTGAAGTTGAGTTTGTGATTAGGGCTGAAGTTGAGGTTGAGGCTTAGGATGAGGTTGATATTCAGGTTGGGGTTGAGGTTGAGGTTGAGGTTGATGTTGAGGATGAGGTTGAGGTTGAGCTTGAGGTTTAGATTGTGACTGACGTTGAGGAAGTTGAGGTTGAGGCTTAGGTTGAGGTTGATATTCATTAGGGGTTGGGGGTTGGGGTTGAGGATGAGGTTGAGGTTGAGGTTGAGGTTGAGGTTGAGGTTGAGGTTGAGGTTGAGGTTGAGGTTGAGGTTGAGGTTGAGGTTGAGGTTGAGGTTGAGGTTGAGGTTGAGGTTGAGGTTGAGGTTGAGGTTGAGGTTGAGGTTGAGGTTGAGGTTGAGGTTGAGTTTGAGATTGAGTTTGACGTTGAGGTTGACGTTGAGGTTGAGGTTGAGGTTGAGGTTGAGGTTGAGGTTGAGGTTGAGATTGAGGTTGAGGTTGAGGTTGAGGTTGAGGTTGAGGTTGAGGTTGAGGTTGAGGTTGAGGTTGAGGTTGAGGTTGAGGTTGAGGTTGAGGTTGAGGTTGAGGTTGAGGTTGAGGTTGAGGTTGAGGTTGAGGTTGAGGTTGAGGTTGAGGTTGAGGTTGAGGTTGAGGTTGAGGTTGAGGTTGAGGTTGAGGTTGAGGTTGAGGTTGAGGTTGAGGTTGAGGTTGAGGTTGAGGTTGAGGTTGAGGTTGAGGTTGAGGTTGAGGTTGAGGTTGAGGTTGAGGTTGAGGTTGAGGTTGAGGTTGAGGTTGAGGTTGAGGTTGAGGTTGAGGTTGAGGTTGAGGTTGAGGTTGAGGTTGAGGTTGAGGTTGAGGTTGAGGTTGAGGTTGAGGTTGAGGTTGAGGTTGAGGTTGAGGTTGAGGTTGAGGTTGAGGTTGAGGTTGAGGTTGAGGTTGAGGTTGAGGTTGAGGTTGAGGTTGAGGTTGAGGTTGAGGTTGAGGTTGAGGTTGAGGTTGAGGTTGAGGTTGAGGTTGAGGTTGAGGTTGAGGTTGAGGTTGAGGTTGAGGTTGAGGTTGAGGTTGAGGTTGAGGTTGAGGTTGAGGTTGAGGTTGAGGTTGAGGTTGAGGTTGAGGTTGAGGTTGAGGTTGAGGTTGAGGTTGAGGTTGAGGTTTTTTTTTTACCGCTTCGCCGAGACTGACCGAAGCCTCAAGTCTGGCATTTTGGAACTTGGGGCACTCGAAGAGGACATGGGCCGCGTCTTCTGGTATACTTCCCTCGCAATGGGTACAATAGGGATCTGCTACGTGCTTGTATTTGTGCAGATATGCCCTGAAGCAACCGTGCCCGCTTAAAATCTGCGTAATGTAGAAGTTTATGGAGCCGTGAGTTCTACCAAACCAAGCGGTAATGTTAGGGATGAGCTGATGAGTCCATCGACCCTTAACTGAGCTATCCCAGCGATCCTGCCACTTTAGCAGGCTTCTCTCCCGTGCGAGTCTTTTGCGAACTGTTGGGTTTTCGCTATTGGCTTCGAACAGCGTTTCCTCTACTAGAAGGTCGATAGGTATCGAGCTTGCAAGGACTAAGGCTGCATCCTCGGAAACTGTTCTGAAGGCACAGCATACCCTGAGTGCGCCAAGTCTATGCACTGATTCAACACCACGTCGGTATGACTTCGTTCTCATTGCTGTGGCCCACACCGTTGACCCATACATCACGATGGATCGTACTACATTAAGGAGTAGTATCCTGCGTGCCTGTTTGGGGCCTCTCGTATTCGGCATCATTCTCGATAAAGACATGCATGCGTTGGATGCTTTTTTATGGGCATACTGGAGATGCTGCTTAAATGTTAATCGGGAGTCAATCATCACGCCAAGGTATTTAATGCATTCCTTTGATTGCACCAGCGTCCCATTAACATTGATGCTTGCAACTTCCATCTTTTTGCGGCTGCTTATGAGCACCGCTTCGGTTTTATGTTCGGCTAGACAAAGACCTACTGACATAAGCCAGTTATATATAATGCCGATCGCCACACTACTGAGTGCCTCGACTTCTTCAAGATGTTTTGCAGTGGCCACAACCGCTAGGTCGTCCGCAAAGCCGACGATCTTAACGCCTGTGGGAACTGCGAGTCTAAGGACGTCGTCATACATAACGTTCCACAGCAGGGGCCCTAGGACTGACCCCTGTGGGACACCACCGGAGACGTTATACACCATTATCCCCTCGTCTGTTGCATAGCGTAGTATTCTACCATCGAAGTAGTTCGATAATATCTTAGAGAGGTAGCGTGGAATTTCAAATTTTGTGAGCGCTTTCATTATCGTATCCCAGTTTGCGGACCTCAGATCCTCTGGTCTCACATTCTATATACCAATTTGTAAGTATTTTAGAGACTATTTTTTGAATACATTGAAGTTGACATTGATGTTTAGGTAAAGGTATAAGTATAGATCTCAGATCCTCTGCTCTCAAAACCTTTGGAGTAGCTTGTGATTATTTCAGAGATGCTATTCATATATTAGAGATATATTTTACTGATATTTTTGTATATGTATTTCAGTGGTTCTTTAAATATTTGATCGATTTTCAGTGTTTCTCAAATTATAACTGAAATAGACCACAAACTTTTAAATTGATTGTTCAGTCTCTGAAAAATTGCTCAAATTTTTGAATATGCCTTTTAATTAATCATTCATTTCTATGGGTTGGAAACGCACCCCGAAACGACATATTTTTAAAAAGTGATAGCTTAGATTCAGTTAAAGATATCGGCCATCTTATTTTTGCATTGAGGAGCAGAGAGATGAAATTTTTTAGACTTTTGTCATAAGATGTCGTCTTCCTATCCTTACCTGAAGTCAAAAATTGTGAACTACCAACTATCAAAAAAAATTTTATTTTTAAATATTTCAATATATATAAACAAAACAAAAAAAAAATAGGGATGAGGATCGCAATACTTAGAGTAATCCTCTTTATTCTATAAAAATTTCCGTATGATACCATATTGAAGTATATTCAAAGTCTTTAGCCACCACATACACCATTCAGTTTTATATATTAACGAAAGTTTTCCTATTTTGATGGCGTCATTTTATATGGGAGGTAGGCGTGATTTTGTTCCGCTTTTGCCAAACATCATAGAGATGGTTCATATTATATATCAAAGCTAGTGTGAATATAATTTTTGTGAATTTTTAAGAGATCTTATGTTGAAAATAAAGCCACTTTGTATAGAAAGTGGGCGTGGCTTTCATCCGATTTTGCCCTATATCATAAAGATGGGTTATTTTAAACATTAAAGCTTATGTGCAAAATTTTAAAACATTTCTTTAATTTTTGCAGATTTTTAAGAGTTTTTACGAATAATATAAAGCCAATTTGTATGGGAGGTAGGCGCGGTTTCCATCCCATCTTGCAAAATATTATATTAATGGTCTATTTTAAATATCAAAGCCTATGTTTAAAATTTCAAAACATTTCTTTAATTTGATGAGATTTTTAAGAGATTTTACTTTTAAAATAAAGTCACTTTGTGTGGAAGGTTGGCGTGGTTTTCATCCGATTTGGCCCATTTTCAAACTTGATCTTTCTTTTTTAAAAATAAACTTATACTCTGAATTTCATCGCTATAGCCTTCAAAGTATGGGCTGTAATCGTGTCGACAGACGGACACCCGTAAATCGACTCAGGAGGAGATGCTGATCAAAAATATATATATTTTACTATACCTGACAAAGTTAATATACCCCTTACGCAGTACTCGTTGGGATTTAAAAATCTATAAAAAATGGCAAATTGTTTACGCAGCGTTCTGTTTTATATCTTTAATTTCTGCAAATGGTTGTGTGTAAACATTTTGTTCAGTTCCACTCTCGACTTAAATGCTGAGCTCAAACTTTTAAAAAAAAATACTTAGCTCATAAAATTCAAATAATTTAATATCTTTTCATTTTTTGAAGTTATGGCACAATTTTTTGCATTCCGAAGTTTTGAAAAAATTTGCAATATTTTATTTAAAGGAATTAACAAACAAATTAAGGCCGAAAAAACTCCTGGAATAATATTAAGGAATTTTTTTTGCTCTATATTATATATCTCACATTTTATCAGTACTCATCGTTTTCGCTGTAGTTGCGAGCAAAAAAAAAAACGCACCATTTTATAAATGCATGTTCCCAGTAGAGGGATTAAATGCAACATTGTTATATGTTGTAGCTAGACTCCTGCACAAGGCTATTCATATCCGACATAATAACGGTGTTTTTCTAGGTGTAATAAAATGAAAGAAATGAAAAATGAATGTGTCAGTTTCCGGTGGGAAAACGCTGGCAAAACTAGTAACACTGGTGGGAGCCACCACAACTATAACAGCCGCTCTACACTACTTAGCTCACCACACATCGTGTCAACTATACACACATCCCACCGGAACCCACCCCACTACACCCTAATGAAACTATGTCGCTTGACATGAACTTCAGTAGCTTCTCCAACATTTTTAGTTAAAGCGGCTTTCTAGAGAATTAGAAGTTTTTATTCGTACAATTTTACTGATTCGCCATTTTTGTTTTTCTCTTTTTTTTTTGTTTTTTGCAGCCACTCCACTTTTTGCAGCCACTGACGTTGAATGAATTTCATGGCGCGTTGGCAGCTGCAACAATACGAAAAGCAACTCCAACAACAAAACCTACAACAACATACTGCGCAAAATTTTCAATTTTATTTACATATGCGGGAAATGTCAATTTCACTGCCAATTCGTGTTAATAAAAAATTGGCTAGAATGACAAAAAAGGATGTAAAAAAAAATTTAACTAGGTATGCATTTAAAAATATGCGCCAAAAAAAAGTACCGCCGCACAGTGAGTTGTGGCCGTTTAAGCGATGTAGAAAAATACAAGCCGGTTTTGGATTTCGAAAAAAATTTTATACATTTCACACAAGTCACTGAAAACTTCAGAGTTCAAAATTAGCTCAGAGAATTGGATTACCGATTAGAAAATATTGGATATTTATTATGAATTTTTTTTAGTACAGATACATTGAATTTTATAAATATTTTTTAATGTTTTTTTTTTATATTATATTTTGCATCTTTGGAATTTTTACTTCAAATCGATATTGACTGAATTTTTACTCACTGTGCGCCGCATGAAAGAAATTTAGCAGCTGCACACAAAAAAAAAAAAAACAATTCACTCCAAAATGACGGAGGAAAAAATGTGACCAAATTTTTTAACTGATTTTTACAGCTTCACGCTGAGTGGCTCTGCGCCATGCGAATTGAATTGCATTGTTTTTGTTATGCAGATTTTTCTTCTAAACTTTTTTAACGCTCAAATTTTGAACAGTGGCGGTTAGCTACCATGTGTCATTTCTTACTTATTATAAAATAATAATATACCAAAAGATGACATTTTTATAGCCTCCACTGTTTCACTTTGTCTAAGTGTAGGTTTAAGTTGCACAATATTTTAAATTTCATTTTAATTGTTATAAACTGCAGCTATTTCAATCAACTTTTTTTTTCTAGTTAGCCATGCTGTTGCGGTGCCTTTTGTTGTTGGTGCTGCTGTTGTTGTTGCATTTTTTTCAAATTTCCATTTAATTGATTCGAAATTTAAAATATTTGCAGTATTCACCACATTTGAGGCTAAGTTACAGGCAATTTGTTACAACAACTGCTTGGCTGGCGGGTTATTATTTTCTGAATTTTTTTATTTTTATTTCGCTTAGATTTATTCTATGATTTTATTTTGCTTTATGCTGACATTGTTGTTGTTTATGTTAACAATTACAACTACAGTGGTGCATAAACTTTTATTTATCTTGTCCTAGATTTTCTTTTTTTTTTTGCACCTCTTTTTATTTGCATTCAATCATAAATTTTTATGACCACAAAAAAGCAATAAAAGATTTGGAATTTTTTTTTTTTTTTTTTTGTGGAGCGCTGTTGTTAATGACAAAAATTGAACAATATATCGCATAAAATGTTTGCTTTTCAAATGTTTCCAACATAAGCCATATGTATATTTTATTTATTTTATTAATTTATTTATGCTTGTTTGTTTAATAAAATGCGGATTGTTTTCAAATCGTTTCCTTGCCTCAGGAAATATTTGGTTAAAATAAAATTTATACATTTAAGCTACAAAATATAAGTTGACTTATATGCTATGCAATGTTGATTTCTGTGGGTGTCGGCGTTTTTGTAGGAAATTTGATGCGAGAAGTGAGCTATGTAAAAATTCAAAAAAAGAAAGTATTCTAAAGAGATCTAAAAAGGACTCTGTTAAAATAGCAAAATACAAGTAAGGAAAATTAAAAAAACCAAAAAAACATAGGTCTCAAATAAAAAGAAGTTGAAACATGTGAAGGAACAATAGTAACATTTTATGTAGTTGTAAGCTTCTTGAGTCTACTTTTTCAAACTCTGAAGTTTTCCAGACTCTTAAGAGTAAGCTGTGTGTGTAAATTATAATCTTTTCGGTGCTTAGTGTTTTTTAACTTCCTCGAAGCACTTTTTTAACACAACAGTTTGAAAAAATTTTAAAAATGTAACTTTAAGTTCAAATATTAAATTCTTCTGGTCCTATTCACACTACATATATGTATAATATAATACATGTATATACATGTATAAAAATTTTGGGTTTGCTTTTTTAATTAAATAGTTCGAATTTAAATGAGTTAAAAATTTATTTATAATCTTTTTTTTTTGTTGAGATCGAAATGCTAGAAAAGGGCACTTTAAGTATTTTTGAAAAAAAATCAAGTTGCAATAGGAGTCATATATCTATATATATAAAAATGGATGTATGTATGTGGGTATGTGGATATGTGTGTATATCACGCATAGACTTTCACCCACAAATCAAAATAAATGCTATATATCAGACGGTTTTAATCGTATAAAACTAAAATTTGGTAATTTTTTTCAAATGGTTACTTTCGGTGACTGTACAAAAAATGGGCGTGGTCACACTACATCTATGCCCACTTTTCAGAAATCATTTTCATTCCTGCGATGTTCAAGTTTGGATAGTGAATCTTGGTATGCAGGTGCTATGGATCCAAGTGGCAGTCACTATGTAAATATAAATGATGTCATGCCCACTTTTACCACCCACAAATCAGTAAACATGCTTTATATCAGACGGCTTTTGCCGAAGAAGACTAAGATTTGGTAATTTAGTTTATATGATTACTGTCGGCCAATGTACAAAAAATGGGCATGGCCGCACTATATCTACGCCCACTTTATCGAAATCATACTTATTTCTGAGTTGTACACGTTTTGATAGTGAATCTTGGTATGCAGGTGCTATGGGTCCAAGTTGCAGTCACTATGTATATATAAATGTTGTCACACCCACTTTTTCCGCCCACAAATCAGTAAAAATTATTTATATAAGACGGGTTTTACCGTAGAAGACTAAGATTTGGTAATTTAGTTCATATGGTCACTGTCGGCAACTTTTAAAAAATGGGCGTGGTCGCACCATATCTACGCCCGCTTCTTCGAAATCATGATTATTCCTGAGTTGGGCACGTTTTGATAGTAGAATTTGATATGCAGGTGCTCTAAGTGACAGTCAATATATATATAAATAAAATTTGCCCCGCCCACTTGTACCACCCACAAATTAAAAAATAAACAAAACGAAATGGCCAATTTCAGCCCTTAAAAGTACTTTGAGCGAGCTTCTTATGATCAATTGTGTTGTGGGTGTTGTGGATTGTTTGAACACAAATGATCGAGAACTGGACCTACAAGTTTTATGCCGACTCCGAACATATGTCCGAGAACTTATGTTCTCAAGAAGCTTTTCATGGCAGTTTTTACTCTTTGAGGTTTGCCATTGTCTGCAGAGAGATGAAGGCCGAACAGAAAAATTAATTCAATTGAAAAAACTTTCTGTGTTAGATGGAATTCGAACCTGGGTTCTGTGGCATACAAGCCACGCACCTCAACCAGTATGCCAAGGAATGGTTTGAAATATGCTCTAAAAATCAAGCTTTTTGTAAAAATATTTACTGGTGTGGCAAAAAAAATATAACAAATGGTCAGAAATAATAGTAATGAAACAGTTCTTCCAATCTGCAGCAATAAATATTAAATTTTTTCAGTCGGACCAGAGGTAATGCGGATTGTCATTAATTTTTTTAGCTTTTTTTTATATTTTCACTAAAATTCAAATTAAATAATTTTTTTTTTTTTTTTTGTTTTGCCATTTTACTTTTAGTCAAATAAATTATATATTGATGATAAAATATAGCGTAAGGTGAAGAATTAAATTGAATGAAATTACAAAAAAAATTACACAGTTTATACATTTTATTTGACTAAAAGTAGTATGGGAAAAAATTCATTTGAATTTTAGTGGAAATAATATGAAAAAGTTAAAATAATCCATAAAAATTCGCATTATCTTTGGTCCAACGGAAAAAATATAAGATTTTTTGACGCAAAAACTTTTTCATTACTCTTATTCCTGACCGTTTGTTTATTTTAACTACCATACCAGCCAATATTTTTAGTCGAAATATGTGTATATCAACTAAAGACTCTGAAACCGCTAAGCCAATTTTTATACCAAAGCCTTGATAGTGTTCCTGTGAAGTCTGGTGCCGATCGTAAATACACCTCAAATTTTCGATATCCAACAGTTTGGAAGTTATAGGTCGCACAGCCGAGGAATTCAGTATTCGACCTCAATTTACACATGCCGTTCCACTGGTAACATTTTACGGGCGTTGGACGAGGGACGTGGTACTTTTTTAGCACCTCAAATTTTCGGTATAGCTTTCGAAGTAAGTCACAATGGAACTCGGTACGAACCAACTATAAAAGCATGGCTTGACTAAAGCTACACCCACATTCAGGGGATAAGCGCTGAGCGCAGCGAAGCGCGCCGGGTATAAGCTAGTTCCATATAAAATCGTCTAATTCGCAAAGTCGACTAATTTTAGATTTTAGGGGCCTAAAATCCCTAAGATCCCAAATAACAAAATTTACGCATATTGAATTTTTATGTGCGCGCATTTCCGCGTATCCAAATTTAGACTTTCAAGAAATATCATTTTTAGGCTGTACCAATTTTAGCTGTAAAAATTTTAATCATCAAAATATCTATACCAGTGATTCTCAACCTTTTGTTTGGTGCGGCACACTTTTACCGATTTCAAAATTTGGCGGCACACAAAGAAAAGATAAGTTTAAAAATTATTTACTTACCTATAACACACTGCGTAAAATAGTTTATGATAATAATTTTAAATGTGCGAAATAAAATAACATGGACTACAAAAATAACAGTACGTTTATTAAGGGATTATTCACAAGTTAATAATAAGAATACATTTAATTTAATAGTTAATAATAAGAATAATTTAATGCGAAATTTGAGCTTGATGTTTTTTGATAATTTCATTTATATTTGGTAGTAAAAATGATAATGCTACTCGCATATTGTCTTCTACATTTACCAATCTTGTTCTTTTTTTAGTTTTAATGTTGGTTAATGCTGAAAATCCAAATTCACACAAATAAGATGTGGAAAATTGTAATAATATGTCTATAGCTTTTTTGGCTATCATTGGATAATCGCATCTAATGTTAATCCAAAATAAATTAATAGATTCTTCTGAATGTTTTGAAATTAAATCTCGATTATTGGAAAGCAAAATGAGTTCTTCCTCTTCTTTCAAAGTTAGGTCAAACACAGTAGTATCCGTTAGGAGAAATGGATTACGAACCCAATCAAATTTCTTTATATCTAATTTTGGGAAATAATGAATAATTCTCTCTTCTAATGTTGTCAAATGGTCAATAACAATACTTGTAATAATTTTATAACAGTCTTTTGGGACTGACTCAAACTTTTCTAAATTGCCTTTCTGAGCTTTATTCTTCCATAAAGTTATTTGTTTTTGGAATCCCACCAGCTTATCGGTTGAGCTTAAGATATTTTCATTAGGCCCTTGGATACTTGAATTTATGTTATTAAAAATAAGAAAAATGTCTTGATAAGTAAGCCAATTTAGTACCCCATATTTTATCTTCCAACAAATGAACAAAATCATAATTTTTATCTTGTTCGAAAAACCTTATCATTTCGTCTTTTAATTCCAGCACACGAGATAAAATTTTTCCTCTGGACAACCACCTTACTTCCGTATGCAGTAACAAGGATTCGTACTTGGCTTCCATAGCTTGGCATAATTTACTAAATAAGCGGCATTTTAATGGTCTTGATTTTATATAATTAATCATTTTAACACATTGTTCCAGAACAATTTTCAATTCTGATGGCAAATATTTTGTAACAAGTGCTTCTCGATGCAAAAAGCAATGGGTAACTAATATATCCCCATTCAGTTCTTTAACATGTGCTACAAATCCTTTTATACGTCCAATCATAGCTGGAGCACCATCTGTACAAATGCCAATACATGACTTCCACGAAACTTTAATTTCTTCTAAATATGAACTAATTACATCAAAAATATGTTTGCCAGTTGTAAAATCAGGTAACTCCCGACAACATAAAAATTGATTAATTATATCATTTTCGTGAATAAATCTAACAAATGCAATTAATTGAGCTTTTCCTGTAATATCTGTTGTTTCGTCGATTTGTAGAGCAAAATTTGAATTTGCAAGAAATTTTGCAGTATTTTGCTCAATATTTTGCGACATATCTTTGATTCTGCGATGGATTGTGTCATTCGAAAGTGGTATTTTACAAATATCAATATCTGCTGATCCACCAATCATTATTTGTACAATTTTGCGACATGCTGGTAAAATAATTTCTTCTGCCAAATTGTGAGGTTTTAATTTAACAGCAATCAATTCAGCTATTTCATAAGAAGCTACTTGAGCCTTTTCAGACACATTGATTTGTTTTTCAAAAACTTTTACTTGCTTGGATTTTGAACATAAAGACTTTTGAAAGTAGCTTTTTTCTTTTGTTGAAAGCGAAGGATGATTAGTCACCAAGTGACGTTGGAGTTTGCTCGGAACCATTGCACTATTTGATAATTTACAACCACATATAACACACTCGGGAACAACTTCGTCATTTTCCATTGTAGAGGTAAATCCAAATTTCAAAAAATCATCATTGTATTTCCGATGAACAGCGTATTTTTTGGAGCAAGAAGTATCTTTACTTGTACCGGGCGTGGGCTCATTAACTTGGTCGCTTACGTTATCATTATCACTATTACCATCGTTAAGCTTTCTTTTTTTTAACCATTTATCCATTTTAATAAGGTTCTGTTAAAATAAAAATAATATTGTTATTGTTGTATTACAATAAAAAGGTGAATTAAATATTACCTTTAAAAATGATTTATTCACGTTTGAGAATACAATAGTGCAAAGCCAATATGTTTATATAATTCTGGGAATCCCAACTGCCATTTAAACAACCTGTTTTTTATCTTTGTCTTCTTTTGTGTTCATCGCAGGGATGCCAGCTGTTGGTTTTCCCGCTACTTATTTTCCGCTACTGTTTTAGAATTGTAGCGATTTTTGTTTTTAAATCGCTACAATAGCAACTTTGTCTGTTTTTGATAGCGGCTGTAGCGATTTTTACGCAAAACTGTTTATACAGTTGGTATCGCTGGTTATATAGTGTTTTCGATTGACACAAACAATATAGCATATATGTATGTATCTTTTTGTTAGTGTTGCATTTTTTTCTATTTTCGTTGTTTTTTCGTCATTTGTGATTTCGTTTAAACATCTCTTTTCTGTGAGTTTTGGTATGTAAGGTGCACTCATAAAAATCATATTATTTTAAAATTTTAACATAATTATATATCCAAAATTTGGCGGCACACTTTTAGAATTTCGCGGCACACAAAAGTGCCGCGGCACAGTGGTTGAGAATCACTGATCTATACGCTTGAGACGGTGGTGCACAGTACACATTTTTCGATTTTAGGATGACATTTCGACTTTTTTCAAAAATTATAAAAGGTAGAGTAATGAAATTTTGTTCCTTTGTTAATAATCACAAACACGACATCTTTCATAAACATCTTTTAGTTCGATAACAGATGTTGCCTTGAAAAATAGTAGGTTTTTGAGGAAAATTTATTTTTAAGCGTTTTTTTAAAGGAAGTGTTTTTTGTTGTGCGCAATTTTGCTCACTCAATTTTTTAAGAAACGTAAGGCAGCTATACTATATTTTATGAAAGTATAATTATTCGATTGAAAGGGGCTTGAACTATTTAGATTTTTTCCACTAAATTTTAGTAAAATAAAAACTGCTTCATAAACTTAAGGACATACTTCCACTTTTTCTCTCATTTTTGTTTTTTAATATATATTTTTTTTAGTTTGTTATAATTCAATGATAATTAAGTCAGTAAAAAATAAAAAAAAAAACCTAATTTAAATGTATGCTTTATCTTCTAAGTAATAAATGTTCAAATTGCCTTACTTTGGATTTTTTGCCTTGCTTGGAATGCGCCACTTTTTGTTCGAAAAAAGCTTTAACTTTCAAAAATTTCAGAAGAGAGCATCAATTTCATCAATTACACAGGACTGCAAGTAAAAAACTGCATATGTTTTTTATACATTTTCTTATAGATTTTGATATCCTAAGACCGAAAAAAAATATTCAAAAAATTCCATCTCATCAATTTGTTTCTACAATACTAAATTTTAAATTTAGTGAAAGGGGAGCATAAAGAATTTCTGGTGTTAGGCAGACGGCTGCATTTATTATCGTGTCTAAACAGGTTTAGTTAGATTGAACAATACGATTGAACATGTTTCAGCATGTTGCAGTTGGATTAATCATATTCCAACAGGCTAAGATCATTATCTAGCTGGCCCTGTCTTGGCACACGCAGTTGACATCCAGTATTCAAACGCTACTGTGCTCTTGTTTTTATAAAGGGTGGTTAAATTTTAGAGGCCGATGTTGAATGTGAACCACACCTAAACGTCAATTTTTTTCTGGATTTCATTTGACATTTCTTAATTTCAGACTAACTCAATACCATGCCGCCCATCGAGAGCGCAGTGCAGTGCCACCAATCGACGATGACGGAGTGGAAGTATCACCACCTAGCCATGAAGAGGTTCGAGTTGCTATCCAACGACTCAAAAACAATAAAGCAGCGGGTGCTGACAGCCTGTCAGCTGAATTGTTTAAAACCGGCGGCGATGAATTGATAAGGCGCATGCATCAGCTCATCAGCAAAATATGGCTAGCAGAAAGCATGGCCGACGATTGGAACCTCAGTGTACTGTGCCCTATACTTAAGAAAGGAGGCCCAACAATCTGCGCAAGTTATAGAGGTATCAGTCTTATATCCATCGCATATAAGGTTCTCTCAGCCTGATGGATGGACCAGGCTGAGGAAGCCCTAACCGCACTTGGTGTATCCGATTGGAGAAGGCGCGCGCAAAGCAGAGGCGCCTGGCGAGAGCTGATGAGGTCGGTTGAAACCCGGACACGGGTTGTTACGACCAACTAAGTAAGTAAGTAAGTATAGGGTTCTCTCAAGCGTACTGTGTGAAAGATTAAAGCCGATTACAAAAACACTGATTGGACCTTATCAGTGTGGCTTTCGACCTGGTAAGTCCACCATAGACCAGATTTTCACGCTACGACAAATCCTGGAGAAAACCTACGAAAATCAAATTAACACACACCATCTCTTTGTCGATTTTAAAGCTGCGTTCGATAGCCCGAGAAGGGATTGCCTATACGCAATAATGTCTGAGTTCGGTATACCTACAAAGTTGATCAGACTTTGCAGAATGACGTTGAGCAACACACGCAGCTCCGTCAAGGTAGGAAATGACCTTTCCGAAACCTTCAATACTGAAAGAGGTTTCAGGCAAGGCGATCCACTGTCTTGCGATCTCTTTAACATCATCATGGAGGGGATCATACGAATGGCCGGTGTGCATCGTAATGGCACCATTTTCTACAAAGGCGTCCAGCTCCTTGCGTACGCTGATGATATTGATATTGTCGGCAGAACCAAGAGAGATGTTACCGCTGCTTTCGCCGCTATCGAAAAGGAATCAGCCAAAGTGGGTTTGACGATAAATGAGGGCAAAACAAAATATATGCTGTCTACAAACAAGGGAGCTCGGCGTTTAGACTCCCACGTTTCATCCGGCAGCTGTAACTTTGAAGTAGTCAAGGAGTTCCTATACCTTGGCACCGCCATTAATACTAACAACGAAATCAGCCTGGAGATAAAGCGAAGAACAATAATTGCTACTAGGTGCTACTACGGGCTCAGTAAGCAACTAAGTTCCAGAGCCCTCTCTCGATCGACAAAACTAACACTCTACAAGACACTCGTTCTACCTGTGCTGCTTTATGGCGCTGAGGCATGGGTAGTTTCGCAAACTGACGCAGCCGCTCTGGGGGTGTTCGAGAGAAAAGTTCTTCGCAAAATCTTCGGTCCTGTTCGAGTCGGCGATGACTATCGCATCCGAATGAACCAAGAGCTGTATGAGCTCTACGGAGACATTGACGTAGTTCGGCGTATAACTGTGCAGCGACTACGCTGGCTGGGTCATGTCCATCGTATGGACGACGAAGCACCAGCGAAAAAGGTGCTCGAGGCGAGGGTCGCTGGTCAATGACGACGAGGGAGACCATGCCTCCGATGGATGGACCAGGCTGAGGAAGCCCTAACCGCACTTGGTGTATCCGATTGGAGAAGGCGCGCGCAAAGCAGAGACGCCTGGCGAGAGCTGATGAGGTCGGTCGAAATCCGGTCACGGGTTGTCACGGCCATCTAAGTAAGTAAGTAACTCAATACCATGGAAAGATACACAATCGAGCAACGCGTTAAATTTATTCAGGCTTATTATGAAAATGGGCGTTCAAATCAAGATTCATATCGTGCACTTCGTGATTTTTTTTCGGTCAATTTAATCGTCCAAATGTGCGTACAATCGGAAAAATCGTGCAAAAATTTGAGCAAACCGGGTCTTTAGGAGATGTGAAAACACCAGTGCATGCTCGTAGAGCTCGTACTGCAGAAAATATTGCTGCTGTTCACGATAGTGTGGCTGAAGAGCCGTCCACCTAAACTCGTCGTCGTGCCCAACAAGTGCACCTCTCACGCTCGTCGTTGATGAACATTATGCATAAAGACTTGCATTTACACGCTTACAAGGTGCAATTGATTCAAGAACTAAAGCCTCTTGACCATGTCAAGCGTTGTCAATGGACAGAATGGTGGCAAGGAATGGCAACAGTGGATGATCAATTTTCGAAGAAAATCATCTTCAGAGATAAGGCACATTTTCACCAGTGGATTCGTCAATAAGCAGAATTGCCGCATTTTGGCGAATGATAATCTAAGAGTGATTGTCGAAAAACCAATGCACCCACAAAGATTGACTGTTTGGTGCGGTTTATGGGCAGGCGGCATCAACGGGCCGTATTTTTTCCAAAATGAGGCCGGCCAGGCAGTTACTGTGAGTATGGTGTTCACTATCGTGAGATGCTAACGAAATTTTTATAGACCGAATTGGAAGATATGAATGTGGACGATATGTGGTTTCAACAGGATGGTGTCAGTTGCCAAACAGCAAACGCTCTTTTGCGCGACAAATTCAATGGCCGTGTTATCTCACGTGGTGGCGATGTCAATTGGCCGCCAAGATCATGTGATTTGACACCGTTGGACTTCTTTCTTTGGGGTTATTTGAAAGAAAAGGTGTACGTCGATAAGCCAGCAACAATTGAAGATCTAAAGGATGAGATAATTCGGCACATTAACGGCATAGAACCTAACTTATGCCTCAGCGTCATCGAAAGTTTAGACCATCGGATGAAGGTGTGCCGCCGAGGTCGCGGCGGCCATTTGGCCGATATTTTGTTCCATGCATAATTGAACCATACCAATATTATCATAATAAAAAGAATTGACAATAATTTCTTAAAGAATTTGTGTTTTATTCAAAATCAACATCGGCCCTTACAATTTAACCACCCTTTATATACTAGTATTGCTTGTGGCCGAAATTCTTCCATATCAAAATCGGTTCTTCTTTTTTTTTTTATGAACGCACCAACCCATAGCCTGAACAGAAGTGTTGAACAAGATAAACAATTATAAATGTCTTTGCATGTATTATATAAAGCAAGCGAAAATTTAACAATTTTTTGACGCTAACAGAGAAATGAAGAGAAAGCACCAACAACAATAATAGGTCTGTTCCCGTACTTTTTGAACTTAAAATGGTAAATTTGTAAAAAGCGTGAGAGCAAGAAAAAATCTTTCAAAAATATAGCAAAATAAAGGGTGGTTAAATTTTAAGGGCCGATGTTGATTTTGAATAAAACACAAATTATTTAGGAAATTATTGTCATTTTTTAACTTAGGCATTGTCATGTCTAAAAAAAATTAGAAAACTTTTGCCTGATCCCCTCTTTCCTGAATCAATGAGAGAAATTAAAAAAAGCAGCATGAGATTCTTTCAAAAATGTAGTGCAGAAGTTTTTGGGCAATACTAAGGATCCCGAATATAAAACTATTGTACAACACATGCTGACAGCGTATAAAGCTCAAGGGTGCAAGATGAGCTTTAAAGTTCACTTCTTACACTCCCATATTGAATATTTTCCTGAAAACATGGGTGCCTACAGTGAAGAGCGAGGTGAAATATTTCACTAGGATGGGATGTCAGTATGTTAGCGGACTACTGTTGAATGCTTAAGCGAGAAACCAAAGAAGGAAACCAAAAACGAGGTTTCACAAGGAAAAAGAGTAAACATAAAGTTGTGTATAAAAATTAAAATAAGAAAAATAATGATTGATAGGTTTTGTTAAATACTATGCTGTGTCTTTGCTGAAATAAACAGTTGATTTTTTCCATTATTGTGTTTTTATTTTGCAAAAAAAAACTATACGTGATGGAGCGCAATAGAAGTCATTTCTGAAATCAGCTTTCTTTAAAATACCTATATAATTTTTTTCAGACCTGTGTTATCTATCGACAAAAAATAAATACATTTTTGTTAAATTTAAAAAAAAAAAATTTTTGTCATCCTAAAATCGAAAAATTCGCAGTGTGCGGCGTTTTAAAGGAGAAAGCTAGAACTTTTTTTGTGCTGGATAAAAATGTGTGCTTAATAAAACTGACTTCAGCGTCTCGACTGTTCGATGTAAGCAGCTAATCTTACTCAGAAATTAAGTGTATATAAATGTTACGTCAATCGCACTGCTCAAAGTGAACCTTTTAATTTGCTTCTTTTGCTTATGAGACTTTCTCGAGTTTTGGCAAATTATTATTTTTGTTCGCCCTTGAAACTCGTGGTGCTCTTTTGTCATCATTGATTTTATACTCTGGCAATATGTCGCTCTAGAAGCAAATTAAAAATTTAATTAAATTTAAAATAAATAAACTGGCAAAATTTTTTTTTGCTTCTCTTACAAATAAAACGAATTAATGCCATAAATTAAATTAATTCATTTCAGCTGAGTTCAGCAATAAGTGAGCAAAAATTTAACATTTTTCAATTGAAATTGTTTTTTTTTTTAAAGCACACAGGCACACACACACATTCACACACAAAAAGTCAACTTGAATGCACACACACTCAAAGAAAGAAAAAAATAAGTAAGTAAGTAGAACTTACCGCTCATTGCCATCAGCAGCAGTAGCAGCCACGTCTCGGTGAATGCGCTAGTTAGATGCTGCACCCGCATAGCTGCTGCATGCAATAATACAACAACAGCAACAACAATGACAACTAGGAATGCAGCACAGCTTTGCAATGCTTTGCTTTGCTTTGCTTTGTTTTGCTTTTGTTTCTTAGCGGAAACAGTGCCGAACAGCCAGTTTCATAGAAGCGGAAGTCCTTTAAATGCCATCCGCCATTTTTTATTTTTTTCCACTTTATACGTAATGCGATGCCTTGACTAGCTTTGTTTTGTTTTTTGTTTTTGTTTTAGTTTTTTTTTTTTGTAGTTGTTGTTGCTTCAGCTTGCACGCTGCTCTTAACTTGGTCAATTGCCAACTGCAATAATAACAACAAACAATGTCATTGTTTTTGATTTTTTTTTTTGCCAGCATTAATTGTTGTAGTTGTTTTTACCAGCTACTTAGCTATCTGAAATGAAAGCAAGAGAGAAAAGAAAAAAGAGCCGTTGAGTAAAATTCAAATAAATGAAAATTAGCGCTGAAAGAATTTGCAAAAGTCTAAAATTCACAAAAAAAAATTAATATTCTTTTTTACCATTGCGCTTATATTTTAAGCGCAGCAAAGTAAAGGAATAGTGAGAAGGAGAGAGAGAGAGAAAGAGAGAGATATAGTGAAATAGTCTGATAAATAAAAGCAATGGTTGAAATAATAGAAGTTCTGCTCTGTGACGGCGGATGCGCCCGTCTTTTTTATTTAAGTTTGTTGCCTTAAATTTCATTTAATAGCATTTTTATTCCCCTCTTTCTATTATTCTTCTTAGCGTTTATTATTCTTCAGTAGCCGTTGTTCTGGCTATAGTATACTTATGCATGCTCTTTGAAATCGACCATAAAACTTCTTTAAGAATTTGTATAACTTTTTGTCTACTTTTTTCGTTTTTTTTTTTTTTGTACTATTTTTTTTTTATTTTCTCTTGCAAATTGGTTAAATGCTCAAACTCAGCTGGCCACAAAGAGTATCAAAGAATTGTTGCTGCTTTTATTGCTGTTGAACCCAAAAATGTTTCATTTAAGCGAGCTAAATCAGCTTGGCACCAAAAAAAAAAAAAAAAGCTATGAAAAAGGCCAGAATTTGCATTGAAATGAAGAGCATGGGAAAATTTAAAAGAAAAATAATTCTGCTTAATAATTGCTTTTTTGACTTTGGTGCTTGCAGAATGGAATGGAATGGAATTTAATTTTGAATATTAATGAAAAACGCGAAAGGCGAGAAACGGGTAGCAGCAGCGAGGTCTGGCTATTTCTTTTTTTAAAGCGCTTATATTATTAATTCGGATGAAAAACAGATGGTTTTGAACGATTTTATCCGTAGAACATATGCGCGAATATTTTATTCCTTTTGAAGCAGCAACTCTTTGTAGCAATCTTTCCAAAACATTTCTTAAAGAAAACTAAAGTTGATATATAGTAAATAAACATTGCTATGACTTATTTTTTTTTTTTTTTTTTTGTTTTGTAAATGAAGCCTTTTTACTCACAAGGCAACGCATGAAGGTCAGCAAATGAACTTTCACATTGCAACTTGTCTGAATGCCTTAATCTGGTGAAGCCAGCATTAAGCATGATGAAATCGTCTGAAGTCAACTCAAACCTCCTAGTGATGTCCTATGGAAACGCCAAATTGGCAACCGCTTGACGTCTAATCTGAGCCGCGAACACCTTAGGCTTAAAATTTTGTGGGTCCCCAATAAATAAAATATATAATAAATAAAATAAAACAAATAAATGAAATATACATAAAATAAATTTATAAATGTTTCATCCAATCCAATAAATAAAATGATTCACTAATGTTATCGTTTACGAATCGTTTTCTCGTACATTTCATTCATTAGCAATTATTAGTAGCGATTCATCTATAATATCGCGAGCGGAAGAAATTCCACCTTCGTTAATGAATCGTCAAAACCGAAAAAAGCAATTCGTTAACGAGTCGCCAAAACTATTATAAGCAATTCGTTAACGAGTCGCCAAAACTATAAAAAGCAATTCTTTAACGAGTTTCCAAAACTAAAAGAAGCAATTCGATAACGAATCATAAAAATCATTTAAAAAATAAGAAATAATACATATATAAAAAAAAAATAAAAACTAATTCAAGCTTACCACGTCAAGAATCGAAACCACGTCTCCTGAATGCTAGTCCGGAACCTTACCCACTCAGCTATTTCAGATGCTGAAAATATCTTGCTTAATTTGCTTGTTAATAAAAGCCAGCATTCGCGGACACGGGTTCGAACCCCAACTTGGTCAAAAAAAAAATTAATTTTTTTGTTGTTTTTTTTTGTTATTTAGGTATTTTTTTTAAAGATTTGACTTTACAAAAGTTCGAAATTATTTTTTTTATCATTTTTTGACCAACTTTTTTTCGGATTCGTTATACATTTGTCAAAACCAAAAAAAGCAATTCGGTAACGAGTCGCCAAAACTATGAAAAAGCAATTCGTTAACAAGTCGCCAAAACTAAAAAAAGCAATTCGTTAACGAGTCGCCAAAAATTACAAAAAGCAAAATATAAAAATATAAAAAGCAATTTGTTAACGAGTCGCCAAAAGAACAAAAATGAAAATCTTGAACAAATTATAAGTGGAAATTATTTATACAGGGTGTCCCAGACTTAGAGTATTATAATGTGGGGGCTGATTCCTCGTGATGAGGCGAGCAAAAAATCGTATGGGTGGGGGTGGTCGCAAATGCCCCCCTAGGGGGCTAGGAGTGAAAAACAAAAAAAATAGGTGTCCTTACGTTTTAATCCATAGCTAACATATCCCTGCAACGATTAAAAAAAACCATAACTTTTTGAAAAGAAAATTAAATTTGCTTTAAGTTAATAGTGCAAAGTTTTTCCATAAAGTCATAAACAAAAAATGTATAAGCATCTGAAGTCAAAAAATAGGTTTTTTTCTTTAAAAATTCAACTTTCAAGGCAATTTTCTCAGAAAAAACCCAAATGTTTTATTATTTTTTATGACGCAGTTTTTTTCCTTGGTCAATTCTCTAAAAACCCGTCATACATTGTTTATACTTCAGAGATAATATTGTTTGTATAAAATCGATTTTCCGATCTTACCACTTTTTCCTCCCACTGAGGTACTTAATCCAAGCAAACGACTTTGTTTTTTTGTTGCTAACAATAACTAGTAAAACAGTTAGATTTAACAGTTAGATTATCTCTGAAGTATAAACAATGTATGACGGGTTTTTAGAGAATTGACCAAGGAAAAAAACTGCGTCATAAAAAATAATAAAACATTTGGGTTTTTTCTGAGAAAATTGCCTTGAAAGTTGAATTTTTAAAGAAAAAACCTATTTTTTGACTTCAGATGCTTATACATTTTTTGTTTATGACTTGATGGAAAAACTTTGCACTATTAACTTAAAGCTAATTTAATTTTCTTTTCAAAAAATTATGGATTTTTTTTAATCGTTGCAGGGATATGTTAGCTATGGATTAAAACGTAACGACACCTATTTTTTTGTTTTTCACTCCTAGCCCCCTAGGGGGCATTTGCGACCACCCCCACCCATACGATTTTTTGCTCGCCTCATCACGAGGAATCAGCCCCCACATTATAATACTCTAAGTCTGGGACACCTTGTATAAAGAATAAGCACAAAATAACATAACAGAAGAAAAAATATTTCACAAAATTTTTTCATATAAAAATTTATGAAAATTTATATTTAAGTCTTTTTCACTTAAAATTAAAAAAAAAAAAACATAAAATTTAAAAAAAATATTCGCTTAAATGACGTATTAAGAATAGAAAGTTAGTAAAAAATTATTTTTTTTAAAATAAATTTTTATATTGAAAAGTCGGAAAAAATTGTTTTTTTTTTTTGTTTCAAAACATCTTAAATGGAGTTTGGGAAAGTCATGATTTTAATCGGTTCTTTTTTTTTTGTTTAATCATCAAGCCAACCTCTGATGAAGTGGGTATGAAACTATTCGAAAACATTAAAAAAAACGATTCACAAGCGATTCGTTATCGAATCACCTCACGCCACAATGTTTATTGGGTCGGGGTTAAGACAACCCACGCAAAAAACAGTTTTAATAAAACATAAAATGCTCCCCAGTTTTGATGATATTTAACGCAAACAAGAAACTGATAATAATTTAATAATAAACATCTGGAATATCCGAAGTCCTAATTGGAATGTTGCATCTATCCAACTGATTGAGATCTTGATATATAATCATCTTGATAATATTATCATTACAATTCAAAAAATGCGACAGAGCCAAGGTTGCCAGTCAAAATTCGGAACAATTCCCACGGAAATTACGTTTTTCCCACCGTACCATAAATTAAATACCACCAAAAATACCACGGTCAAAATAAACAAAAAAATCCCACAATCATTAAAAATTACCACAAACATCCCGAATACCACCAAAAATCCCATATGCATTTCAAAATCTCAAAAAAAAATCCCATACGCATTAAAAAATACCACAATAAAACAAAATTTTTGGAAAATCTTGGAAAATGTGCAGAAAGCATTTTGTAATAAGAAATAGAAAACGTACGAACAAGGTCGTAACACTTCCTTTACTCTAACCCTTTACAACTAAAAAACCAAAGATATAATAGTGGTATTCAATGAACGCCGTATTTATGATGCTCATAGCATAAGAGCAATATATTCACAGAAGCGTATTTTGCAACAACAAAAATTTAAGGAATTTTACAAACGCAACTTACGACATAAAATCGTGGTGTAAACAGAGCGTTTAATGCGTATAATGACAATGATTGCATATGAAGTTTTGCTTAATAAATGTGAAAAAAATCATTTGAAAAAAAAATTTCCAAATTCCCACGGCAATTAAAAAATAACACACTGAATTCCCACGGCATTTAAAAAATACCACGCTGAATTAAACAATCCCATGGGAATTCCCAAAAAAAAAGTCCCAGCGGCAATTAAAAATTTCTACGAATGGGATTTTTCCCACATAACTGGCAATCTTAGACAGAGCTGCTTTCGACAAGCTTCTGATGTTATCTACTACAGCGACCATGCGGACAAGCACAAGATAGGATACGAATTTGTAACATGTAGACAACGGCATCCTATGCTATGATTCATACCTATGAACGAACGATTTGAAATAATCCGTATCAAAGCTAAATTCTTCAACATTACAAACAGAAAAATCTTATTTAAATTCACTAATGCCTGGTTCGGACTGTGTGACAAAACTGTAATTTTTTGAGTTATTGTCAACGTCATTCGTAATCATACGGTCAGAAAGATTGTCACAATATTTCGATGGCGAACTGTGCCATACATTAGACTTTAAGAACGACATGTTGATGTGAACAATGAAAATTTTGTGTGACGAATTGAGTCACGCAATGAAAATTTTGTGTGACGAATTGAGTCACGCAATGACATACAAAAAATCAAAAGCCAACATGCTGAATTTTTGAAAAAAGCATATCTGCATGTTCTGCATGGCAGGCAATGACTCTCAAGTGACGGGTGCATTCTGCTTTTATTAAAAGGTTAGAGAAATTTCTACGTAGACTCCAGATAACTTTTGGAAAGCAGAAAAAAGGAGGAACAAATTCCTGTTGCCGAAGTAAACAAGTCGTCTATAACGCTTACCCCCCCCCCCCCCCTTCCCCTTCCCCACATCTATTCTGGTTATATATCTGGTTATATATCCTTAAAAGTAATTTGTATAGAGTTCAAAGAGACTGGGAGAAGAGTTCCAATATCCGAAATATGAGAAAACATTGATAAATAGACCACAGATTCCGTAAATCTATTTCTCCGTCAATCTATTGAAGGTGTTCCTGAAGTATTCCTGGTTGAAAAATTTTATTTTTAGATTTTTTTTTTTTTTTTTTTTTTTTAATATTTTTATAGCTTGGATATTTGAGAATATCGTCCTAAAAGGGTTTTTTGAAATTCGAAATATTTTAGGAGATATGGTCTTTTTTGTCCAGGAATGTTATCGCCAAAATGCGATTTGCTTAATTTGGCTACTTTTTGAATGCCAAGCAACCACCGAATGTCGTTCAACGCGTTCTTTAGTAGGTAATAACTTGTTTGTATACGCATTTTAAAAATAAATGAATACACATTTCAGAGCTCAGGTATTCGAATGTTGGCAGCGTTTAGTTAACTTTGAATTGAGTTATAAACCGAACGCGCGCGCGCATACAGTTTTGAAAAGTAAAATTTTGATAAAAATTTTTGTTTGTGCTAAAGACACAAGTGGATAGAAAAAGTAATAGAAATAAAAATAAAAGAAACACTGGTATCAATCGAAAAACTCGTCCCTTGAAACGCCAGTTTCGTGGTAACCAACACGAAAGAGATAAGGACACAAGTGCATCGGCAAAAAAATTTAAAAATAATGAAAACGAAGACAGAAGCATTGAAAACAAAACGAAGAACTGCATTTTGGAGTTTTATACAGTTTTCTCAAAGAACGTTTGAAAAGGTCCGAAGCCAGAGCTCTGGCCGCATCAAAAGAAGGTAGAACTGCCCGAAGAGCACAAAGAGCCGCTGAGTCCTCATTTTTAGAAGAAGTGGAAGGAGTCCTTTATGGGGCTGGCATTGCAGATTAATATACGTAAGTATTTCATAAAAAAAATGTTTTAATGCCTAAAATTTTTTTTTGAGTTTTTTCAAAATCATGTTTTTGAACTTTAAAGTCACTTTTCTCCAGTTCTACTGAACCGATTTTGGTGAAACCTTTGAAGTCACTTTTCTCCAGTTCTACTGAACCGATTTTGGTGAATCGACGCAAAATTGTCGAATTTTTTAAACTGCATGCTTAAATTTTTCATTTCAATTTATTTTTTGATGCAAAAAAATTACTTCAAACTTAAACGCTTTTATCTCGAAACCACGTTTTTCGAGCTTGCGGTCCAGATTAGTTCTAAACCGTTTTTGATGAAACAAAGTGCAATCGACGCAGAATTGTCACCATTCTGATCGCTACCTCAATCACAATTTTAAACAATTTTTTTACTATTTTTTTTTTTGACTAAACTACAAAAAACAAGACCCAAACTTGGTTTTTCATTTTTTAATGGCCGCCATTTTGTAAAAAATAGTCGCAAAATTATGGTTGACGTAGGGACCATAATTATATCTGTATCTAATGCCGTTTACTTTTACCATTTCAGATAATCCAAAGTCGAGTTATCCGGGCCGCAAGCAGCATACCTTTTTTTTTCGACTCCCAACTTTGAAGGTCGGCAACTTTTTGAACAGCCCTCGTACAAAGGAAAAAAAAATTTTATTTAATTTAATATGTTCTTAATACAATGAAAAAAACAGAATTTAAATAACTCTTTGCGTTTCAAATGAAAAGTTTTTCAAAAAGGGTCCAAAAACAGTCTTCGACTCGACAGCACAGTTTGCAAATTGGAAAAATTTTATATTTACTTCGTTTACAATTTCTACGAAATTCGTCCTTATGACAACTAGCTGGCATTCTCATTATTCACTATTCGTTGACGCTTGAGGGCACTAAGCGACTCGGCCCTACCTTATAATTCTGCCATGGGTGGCATGAGTGGCACAGAAAAGAATTTAAGCGTCTGCGAAGAAATAGCTCTGCAGCTACAAAGCTGCTGTCGCTGTCAATTTGGAACTAGTTCAGGCAGTGTGAACGACTGTGTTAAATGAAAAGCTCTTTTTTGTGTAACATGTTAAGCTAAGTCGATTTGAACATGTTATAAGCATGCTTGTAAAAATTGCCGATTCTAAGTAATATTCTGTGCATCATTTTGCTTGCGGTCGCCTAAAAATACAGTCGCGAGCTACCAGGCGCCCGCGAACTACCGGCTGGCCACCACTGATTTAAGCCCTAGATATCACTGCCATGCCCCAACGTTCATGGTAACTTTGAGAAGGAGAAAAATTCTGGCATAGTACTGAGGAATACATGTGCAAGATTCATGCATTCAACATTTATTAAATTCTTAGCTTTTTATGGCATGAGAGAATATTTTGTTAGACAAAATATTCCATGTTAACCCAACGCATTTAATGCAGTTTCTTTATTGGGGATTGGATTCTATGAATTGCTTGAACAAAAAATCAAAAATTGTTTGGGCAATAACTTCGGCTGGGATTATTTATGGAGTTAGTTTTTTAATGTATTTTTTATTTAAGATTTATAACATTCTGCAAAGGATATCTGTAGAACCACAAGTTCAGAAAGTAAAAAACGAGTTCTATACAGAGTTTAAGGGGGCAACATGACATTCGCGGCAGAGAAAACAGACCTTTTTTTAAAAATGCATAACTCAGTCAAAAACAAACATTTTTCCAAAATTTTTTTATTATTATAGAGAATTGAACAAATAACAAGAAAAAAATGTTTCACTCCAACATGGTTTTATAGAGCTCCAAACTGGCGGCAGAGAAAAAACGGGGCCTCGTGGTTGCAGCGCTGGGAGTTGCAAAAATTGTCCGATCTGGAAAAAAAATGAATTTTTTATATCTTAACAAAATTGGTTATCGTATGACACGAGCTTTTTTTTACTTTTTTGTGAAAGTGTGTTTTTTCGAAAAAAATATTGACTTTAAAAAAATCATAAAAATCGAAAAAAAAAATTTACAAAAATGCTCGTGTCATACGATAGCGAATCAAGTTTAAAAAAATACAAAAAAAAAAAAATTTCGTCAAAAAATTAACCCGCTAGTGCCGCAACCAGTACGAAAAACATGGTTTCGAGATAAACGCGTTCAAAGTGTGTGAACAAAGAAAAAAAAGGTTACCTTCAATCTGCCATGCCTGCTTCGTACTGCATGCCTTCGTTATCTTGTATTGTGCTGTTTCTTATAGTTTTTTGCAATCGTTTAGCAATTCGGGCTTCTTTTGAAGCTTCATATGCCTTCACTCTGGCGCATTTCAAACGATTTGCATCATTTCCTTTGAAAAAATTTAATGCTATGGTGATACCAAGTAGATAAAACATTTGCAAATAACTATAAGCGCCGCATTGTAAGTAGACACTGCCATGCAGCTTGAAATATTAACAATTCTCTTGCTGCCCGGCATACACTGAGCCAAATTTTTGCATTCAAACTTTCATTGGAGTTTTGCGGGAATCCACACAAGCACTTGTTTAGCAATTCATCGTTACTCAACGCCGTGTAAACTGGTTTGATTGCAAAGAAATATGAAGAAATTCAAAAACACAAAAAAAAACCCACCCTTCAAGTAGGTACGAAATAACAACCCCCAAAAGTCAGGTAGCAAGTAAAACAAGTATATACCAGCTGCCGTACGTAGGTAGCGCAAAAATTAAAAATGCGCTCTCACTAATCCGGCTGTAACTTTTGAACCCGTAGGAATTTTAGAATGAAATTATTTTTCATAGAATCTTAAGAATATTTACTGAAATGAAAAATTATTAAAAACAAAAAGATTTCAAAAAACTGTCAATGTCATGTCCCCCCTTAACAAGAAACAGTTCCATTTAAGAAAAGTTCACACTTTTTTATTACCCATGTATGGACAAAGTAAGCAAATAATTTTATAAGTTCGTATCTCTGAGTCCTATTTGTATAACTCTAAGCATTTTGAGTTGATTTTTAGTTTAATAAGTTTTTCACATTATAAAAACTTCATTTTCATTTTTAATGAAAGTCCATTGCCCTTGAAACTGGTGTTGAAATTTAAAGAGACAAAGAAAAACTAGATCTTGAAGGCAAAGTAGGTATATTCATAAATTTAGTCTTTCATTAATTCAGTTCTTATATTAATTATGCATGTTTTAAGACCTAAAACTGACAACAGTGACTTAAAACTTTTAGAAACTGTTAGAAACTGAAAATTTTTAGGGGCTAGGCTTGCGATTTAAAAATATGTTTTAAATGGATAGACATAAATAGTATAGTTAAATAAATAGTATAATAGATAGTTCGATAAAACTGTTTTTTGTTAATTTACATGTTTTATACATGTGCTGGTAGTATAATGGAGTCGCTGACTTAGACGTTCGCGGACGCTCAAAATTTCAGTGAGGTGCAAAAATAGACAGGCAATTTTTTTGAAATGGAAAAGTTTACGGAGGAAAGGAGAATACATAGAGAAAAGATAAACTAATTGATAGTACCTAATGAATCCATTTTTCGTTACTTTGAAATATATATTTATAACAAAATCTTAAGGTTGTATATAACTTGAATAAAAATTGAAATGTATATAAATTGGATGTTGAATTTGAATGCATAGTGATTGGTTGAACATGAATGCTATAGCATCTGCGACAGCAAACGTGTTAAGAAAATAAAATCGCAAAACGTTATGAGATGAATTTCTCTCACATTCCATGGAACAAACTTTTTTATTAAACATCTTTGCATTAAGTATTATTTTCTCAAATGTATTTTCTCCATAGCAACAACTTTTGACTCTTGAAATCCCGAAATCTCTCGTTTTTATATAAATATGTCAAACACGACTAGCATTTTACTACCGATGCTATCAACAACAGCTATAATTACAAATAATTCGTCGTTTACAGAGAACTACGCTGCTAAGCGATAAGAAGATTTCTTCATCTTAACAACTACGCATGAATTGCATGTTCCGCATACGCAGTGTGAAACGATGAAAATCCTTGAGAGCAAGTCGAGAAAGCATACTGTAAGCTTACTAACAGAAGAAATACTTGGTAGTGAATTTTATTACGGTAATCAAAGTTTAACTACTTCCGGTGGAAGTGTAGATAATAATTTCTACAACCACAAAGTGCGATAATTACGTTAAACTCTCAGTGTAAGTAACCGCAACAAATGTTATTAATGTAAAGTGGAATTGGAACAACAACAATAAAGGCAGCAACGAAAAACCACAACAACAGCAGCAGAAGCAGTAAAGACAAAACCAGAATAGCTTAAGATGAAATAATTACAACAACAGCAAAAGCTAGAGCAGCAATTACAATATCAGCAACAATATGATAATAGAGATAACAGCAACAACAACAACAACCATAGCAGAGACAACAACAACTACAACAATATTAGGAATATAAACTTGCCTAAATTACGACCCATTTCAATTAAACCACAGAATGCTGTCAACCCAGGCAAATGAGGTCAACTTCGCTGCTAAGCTGCGCTTGACTAAAACTGTGAGAGCAGCAAAGCAAATGCATCGCATCGGCAGCGCTAACAACAATTTAACTAAATTGCAAATTATGGACCATTCAGACACGGCTACTATTTGTGGCCAGTGTTAGTTGATCTTTGGGTGGGGGCGCGTTAAAGGCATTTGAAGTGGTTAGCATTTCAATGCAGGATTGATGGTTTTGCTTTGATTGAATTTTTGTCCACGCCGTGCTTGCCGACCAACGGGTTTTGTGCTTTTAATTAATTATTATTTGATTAATTAACAGCTATGCGCTTGTGTAGTCTAGGCAACAAATAGCACAAATCAAGGTATTGCCAATCCACGCCAAAATGAATTGAACAGGAATATTTTTGAAAATTTTTGCTTACTTTGCTCAATTAATTTAGCGCCCAGCTGCATAGGCTGGTCGACATGTTACTGTCATCATTTATCATGCATGTATATTAATTAAATACATTGTGCCAAAATGTAAATACAGGGTGTCCCAGATCAAGGTTTCCATCCGGCAACAATTGATTACTTAGGCCAAAACAAGAAAAAAAATCCTCCTGTTTTGAGTTATAAGCGAAAGTAATAATCAGTTATAACGCTATAACTTGCAAGATAGCAAGAGTTTGGAAGGAACCAGTTTCAGTACCAACACAGAAAGCAGTTAATTAGAAACGGCTTTTTGAAGCTTAAAGGCTCATTAACTAATATACATTAGTTGTGTTTAAGGATATTTATTCAATCATTAAATATTTTATAGCAGCTTATATATGAAAAGTATGCTTTTGACGTAGAATTACACGTCTTACAGCGCGGTTTGTATTGGGGTATTTTCATATATTTTTTTCAAGGTCATGCTAACGTTTTTTGGGGGACACTTTAGGGATACATACAGCCTTTTATACTCAACGTACAAAGATAAAATGTATGCCAAAATATTAGCTTTATTGTGCATAAAACGAATATCTAACTTTGGATTTTGTCAATTCTTTAATAAATTCACATTTTTGTATGAAAAAAATGCATTGATGATTCAGTTGCTGCTGACGTTATTATGCTTGTTGCTTTAGTTCGTGCCGAAATCTCGAACGCAACATCATGTTGTTTGTTAAATAGAATCGTTTTATGAATTTCTCAGAGCTTTACAAGCAATGCATACGTATATAAATGCTTGCGCCGCTAAGAAGCTTTCAGTCTGCTGGCAGACTTCAATCAGTTAAGGTAGCGTCGCACAGTGTAACGAGCCCATATAGCGAGTGGCCAAAAATAGAAGGAGTTGCCCTAGAATCATGAAATTTTGTGAAGATGAGTTATCTGATAATAGAATTATTTAAAAAAAAAAAAATGGGCATATTGAATCAATGGCATGCCTACCTCCCATAAGACCGAAATCGGAATAGTAATCTGGAATAGATCCCCAAAAAATTACTCTAGATAAATAAAATTTGGTACACATAGTTCTTTTGAATCTATTAATAGCTGGTGTGAAAATAAATCAAATCGGCCGATCAATACGCCCCCCTACCATGTAACCGAAATTGGTAATCCGGTATATTTACACAAAAAATTATTCCAGATTATTAAAAATTGCTACACATACTTTTTTTGTAGCTATAAATAGCTGGTGTGAAAATTAGCCAAATTGGTTAACTAATACGCCCACCTCCCATATAACCGAAATAGGTAATCTGATATATTTCCTCAAAAAAGGATCCCAGATCATTAAAATTTCCTATACATAGTGTTTTTGTAGCTATACATAACTGGTGTGCAATCGAATCGAATCGGTTAACTAATACGCCCCCACCTCCAATATAACTAAAATCAATAATCTGATATATTTCCTCAAAAAAGGATCCCAGAGCAATAAAACTGTGTGCACCTAGTTTTTTAATAGCAGCAACTAGTTGGTGTGCAGACGAACCAAATCGGTCAACTTATACGACCACTTCTCATATAACTGAAATCGGTACTCTGATTTTGAAAGTGGCCCAGTCAATTTTTTTTTTTTTTTTAAAGCTTAATATTGTTAGAGTGTATGAATTAGCCCTTAACTGGTGCTGGTAAATTAACCCAGAGCAATAAAATCAAGTGCACATTTATCCAAAATGCAAAGTTTTAATGTATAATTATTTATTAATTAATACCAAAAATAACAATTATTTATAAATTTGTTTGTCTTAAATTACATATTAGGAGAATTAAGACTCAAAGTATCTTTTTATTATTAAATACTACAATTTTAGTCTATTTTTACTAAAATAGCTTATAGTAACATATGTTTATAAATAAATCTATTCGGAAAGCAATCCGATTCATTATTCGACGTTGAGTCGCTTGCAATTAAATTAGCAAAATCTACTTCTAAATTACTGTCTACACATTCTTCTTCCGTTTTAATATTCAAAAGATAAGGGGCGATATTCTGGTCTATGCTTTGTTTCTTGCTTCGAATTTTTCTTTAGGATGAGATAATGGGCGCTGAAGAGAGCAATGAATTAACTAAGAGGTCCCTATTTAAAGTTTCTCTAGAAATTTTTCGAGTATTATGCAAGCGACTTTTTCGAAATTCCTTGTGCCTTGCCTCTAATGCTTCTTCTGAAAGCATTCCAATTGGAATATTATAATATTGAATTATTTGTAGCCCATGCACTTGAATAATTTTCCATATAAATTTTAAAAGTATCTTGCAATAGTGTCCCATAACTGGCTGTATTAATTGGTTGACCAGTGCCAAGTATTCGCAAAATCAAAGAGAACTTTCTTATTAAATTTACGCTGATGCCTGTTATTTTTGCAGATTTTTCGATATTATTAAAAAACCGTCTTGCAGTATTGCCATCGTTAGATGTCCCATATCCCGTTTTTACGGCATCTACTACTAAACCCATTTCTTTTATGAATTCCTCGCAAATTCTTTGCTTGTTGTCGTTGAATATTTTACGATTTCTTTCACCACACACTCTCCAACATTTCAAGGGAAGTCTATAAGAATTATGTAATACGCATTCGAAAAATTTTATCCATGCGTGTATAGTAGATAAACCATGTGACATGCAAACCCGGTACAGCTATCCCACGTCACAACGCAGCCAGCGAAGATTTAAGGAGAAGAATTGTTTTGGTATTTAAATTACCAATTTATTGTTTTAAAACTAAAAAAAAAAAAAAAAAAAAAAAAAAAAGATATAACTGAACTTAACTATTATAATTTTTGTTTACGTTTAAGAATTAGAATTGAAATCTGTTTATTTTATTATTTGCTGTATAGTTATACTTTATCACTGTAGAATTAAGTTGTATCTGATTTTAACCACCCTTTGTTATTTCCAATAAATTAGAACTATTACTTTGGTATAAAATTAAATGGCTACTCACTGATTGATGGAAAATGGAATTAATGTCTTATTTATTAATTAATTAATTTATATAATTATTATAATATATATATTACTGGAACTAAATTGTTATGAAATATAAAAGTAAAAGTAAGCACCCTGTACTAAAATAAATATTAATATATATATATATATATACACGTATGTGATCATGGGAATAACGGCCACTGCAGCAGAAAGATGAGCACTGCACAAACATAAAGCACAGGGCTGTGCATAAAGAAAGATCAAGCGACAGAGGAAAAAATAACTCAAGAGAAAGTATAACACAATCAACGGGCAGAGTGTTATACACAGAGGCGCAATTAAATGTAAGTGAGCAACGACAGAAGAGAACAAAAGTATGAATCTTACACCAAACTAGCAACAACCGACGCAAGAACAACGAACAAGTCACACATGAGCGTAGAATACAGCAGCCAATTTACGAGATCTCAGCACTTATACAATGGAAGAGTGAGACACAAGAAGATGAGTAACGAAAGAACGTTGGCGCAGTGAGTCAACCCAGCAGAGACAAGAAGAAGAACAGCCAGCAGCATTGGTCAGAGGCTGGTTAGCCCGACGACGAAGATTCAGTAGCTGTGGAACTGCGGAACTTGGCGGACGTGCTTAGAATCAGTAGCTGTGGAACTGCGGAACTTGGCGGACGTGCTTAGATTCAGTAGCTGTCGATCGGTGGAACGTAACGGACGTGCCAATAGATGTTGGATAAATTAGATGCAGTGGGCGTGCCAAATTAAAGTAGTTGCATTCAAAGATTAAGGAGGAAGGAAATAGAGGAGCCTGTCAAGGACATTAAGAAGTAAGTAAGGTGTGGACAATTAAAGACAGAAACGCGTGACGAACGGGTACTTAGATTTGCTTTATTTTAAGTATACCTAATTTAGTAGTTAGATCGGTGTCTTCGGATACCAATTAATATTTTAAATATAATTAAGTTATTAGTTTGATCGGGGTCTTCGGATACCAATTTATATTTTAAGTCTTCCTAATTTAGTAGTTAGATCGGTGTCTTCGGATACCAATTAATATTTTAAATATAATTAAGTTATAAGTTTGATCGGGGTCTTCGGATACCAATTTATATTTTAAATATAATTAAGTTATAAGTTTGATCGGGGTCTTCGGATACCAATTTATATTTTAAATATAATTAAGTTATAAGTTTGATCGGGGTCTTCGGATACCAATTTATATTTTAAGTCTTCCTAATTTAGTAGTTAGATCGGTGTCTTCGGATACCAATTAATATTTTAAATATAATTAAGTTATAAGTTTGATCGTGGTCTTCGGATACCAATTTATATTTTAAATGTAATTAAGTTATAAGTTTGATCGGGGTCTTCGGATACCAATTTATATTTTCAGTCTTCCTAATTTAGTAGTTAGATCGGTGTCTTCGGATACCAATTAATATTTTAAATATAATTAAGTTATTAGTTTGATCGGGGTCTTCGGATACCAATTTATATTTAAAGAATACTTAAGTTAGTAGTTAGATCGGTGTCTTCGGATACCAATTAATATTTTAAATATAATTAAGTTATTAGTTTGATCGGGGTCTTCGGATACCAATTAATATTTTAAATATAATTAAGTTATAAGTTTGATCGGGGTCTTTGGATACCATAAATTATATATAATATTTAGTAGTTTTGAATCTAGTTAGACCGGGGTCTTCGGATACCACGTAATATAGTAAGGAGATTTAATAAGTAGGCACATTATGTATTTGGGTACCCACATACTGATCACAATGACGAACAACGGCGGAACCACAACGGTCATGAACGATCCGGCACACCTTACATTCTGCGACAGCAAGCTATAGGGCCACGTCAAAACCAGGATCCTATGAAACTCCGGGCCACACGTTATTCCCATCATCATAGCCTTAAAATGTACCATTGAATTAAAAACTCAATAAAGAAAGCGAACTATAACTGCAAGTCTTCTTGATTTTTGTTGTAAGGACCTCGGAATCCCGGCGAGTTTACCTCAGCTATAAACTCGGAAGACCGGGAGCTTCGTTACAACTATATCTCAAAAACTCATCATATTTTTAACTTTTTGTTCAAAAATTCTTTTAATATTTACAGAAATGTAATATAAAAAAGTTCAAGATATAATATTTCGCCTTTTTTTAAATCACTTTCGAATTTAGAGAAAATGTTCACTTTTTGACTGGAAAAATTAGTTATACTGAACCCGTTACTGCCATTAAACATGATAAAAAACAGTATAATAGAGAATGTGTAAGGCTTTCACTAGTTCCGTATTTTCTTTACGTATATAATTTATACATATTTTCTTAATCAGTTATTGAAAAAACTGACTTAAATAACGGCTGTTGTTTCTTTAACACAGCAGGACCTAAAAAAAATCCAAAGTAATCACTTCAAAAATACAATTTTTGTTCAGATTTGCACTTATTTTGAGCTAATTTTCTTTATGTACATAGCATTATCTATACTTATAAAAATATCATATTAAAAAATTGCACATATAATATGTCGTGCTTTTTTTTTTAAATCACTTCCTAAGTTGGTGAAATTTTAATTATTTTATAAGTCAGAGACCACTTGATAAAATTACAGGTATCCATGACGGTACATAAAAAACAAAAAAAAAAAATAATTTTCAGACGGAAGCAATTCCATGTATTTGTCTTATATATAATTTATATATCGTACAGTTATATAAGCAATTAATTAAGAAAATTCATAATAATTCTTAACAATGTAATTTCTGCTTCTATCATTTACATAAGTTAACTTTGGAAACCTAAGTTGTATGATGTCGTGTGTCTACAAAAATACAAATTTTGAAGAAATATTTTCGATTAGACTTAATTCAAGTATTCTCTCTCGACGTACTTACTTTTTTACCTATATATTGAAAAAAAAATTTTTTGCATTATGGCCGCACTCGTTACACTGTGCGTCGCTTTGTCCGCCTAATTCCTGAGAAAATAAGACGTTGTAATACAAAGAAGCGATACATAGTTCATTTTATTAGTTTACATTTGATATTTAAAAAACGCAGCGCTACTACACATAAACCATTATATAAATCAAGAATCGTTTTACGAATATTGTTCAGTAACTACCCTGCAGGAAAATCAACTAATTTAAAAGTAGTTGATAAAGTAGTTTTTTGTCAACCACAACTAGTTGATATTCTCACGTTTTCCATAGAACGAACTAACATATTTGGTATGGTGATGTCCGCTAAATAAGTCAATTGACTTTCGTCTGCATATATTTTCAACTACTTGTTAAATTAGTTATATTTAAATTATTTTTTAATGACTTTGAAATAACCAATTGAAAACTATTACTGATGGCCTAAAGTTAATAATATTTGATGAAATAACATGGTTAAATATATATAAACTTGTAATCTAATAAAAATGTGCAATTAAAATATATCAAAATCAGAGTAGTTGCCGCCTTAATATAATTCAAAGTAGTTCATATACTGGTTTATTTTAAATTAGTTTTTTAATTAGTTGTTTTAACAACTTATTAATAACAACTTGTGTTGTTGTTATTAATACGTATATATGAAATAATTGCATACATATATTTCTTTTGTTTTTGTAGTTTGTTATTGTTTTTGTTTGCATCTGCAGCAAGATTAATACTATAAATAATACACAAAATTATATTACTACTATGCAGGTTTACATATACGCAAACTGGAGACTGGCATGGAAGTTATATAGTTACTACATTTCTTTTTAAAATATAATAATTAATTTGAATTACTTATTGAACTAATTTTATATTAAATATATATTTTGTTTGTAAAAATTTTAATTTTCAACAACATTTAAAATCAATTTATTAAACAAAAGATTGAATTATATGAAATATTATTTAACCTTGTAGCTCCTAAGAATGTGAAATAGACCCCCCTCCCCCCGCCCGACCCATACGTTTTTTGCTCAGCTCAACATAACCTTTCAGCTCCGTTAATAGTTGCACTCAATTGCGGGACACCCTGTATAATATTCATGTCCAGGTAAGTGCTTGAATCCCGTTTGCAGTACACTTCATCGTCCATGATTACGCAGTCAAATTTGTTCAGATACTTGCGATACAATTTTCGAGCCATCTTCTTAGCTTCAGCGTCTTGTTCTTTTTACCTATCAGGTACTTTTGGTACTTTATAACTCCTTAGGTTGTAAAATTTTTCCATCCGTTGAACAATTGATTGCAATGGTTCTACTTTTGTCGCTGCATCACTGACCGAAGTGCCTGAATTGTTCAAAAACAGTCCCTTGATTGGCTGCAACGCTTTTTCTACCTGACCCTGGTTTTCTAGATAAAGGCTACTGCCTTTTTGTATCGTTTTATAGTCCCTTTGACTGTTTTTACGCATACGCCAACTTCATCAGCGATATTTGTGTACGTGGTTGAGAAGACAACTTTTCACTTATTTTTCACTAGATCAATAATCTTCTATATATTTATTCCGGTAAGGGTCCCCTTATTCCAGCAAATCTACGAACGCTACAGCAACACTGGATATATCATTAGAAAGGTCACGACCTGTAGGTATGCAGGAAATTATATGATTTTTGATAAGTAAAAAATAAAGCAGTAAAGTAAAAAATTCCACGATTCCGGGTCTCCGGAGCGTCTGAAATGAAAAAAAAACGGGGTTATAATCAGTATAGATGTAATTCTCGGGTGAACCTCAAGCTTAATTTTGTGATTTTTTTTGACAAAAAGAGCGGCCATTCAAAAAAAAAATTTCAATTTCGGGTTTTTTTTTGTAGTTTAGTGTAAAAAAAAATAGTAAACAATTTTTTAAAATTATGGTCGAGGTTCACCCGAGAATGGTGACAATTCTGCGTCGATTCCATTTTGTTTCATGAAAATCGGTTCAGTTGAACTGGAGATATCATGGCCGCCAGTTCGAAAAACGTGGGTTCGAGATAAACGCGTTTAAAGTTTGAAGTAATTTTTTTGGGAAAAAAAAAAAAAATCAAAAATGTTTAAATGCAGTTTTAAAGAGCTGACAGTTTTTACTTACAAATATTAGTCGGCGATGCCAGCTCCATACAGGCCACCTTCCTCTTTTTCGTAGAAACTGCTTTCCGCTGCCCTCTCTGCTCTGCGAGCCGTTCTGCCAGCTTTTGATGATGCCGCAGCTCGAGTCTCTGATCGGTTCAATCTGTCTTCATTGCGAGATAGTGCGTATTTGTATGCGTTTTTGCCAATCGCAATACCCATCAAACCCATAATTTTAAGTATGGGTATAAAACCGTCGTTGAAGAGGCACGTTGCAATGAAATTGGCCACTTCGATGGTGCGTGCGCCTGAGTTGATGTGTTTGGGCGAAAGTGACCAAACAACAGAATTGTAGGACTCATTGGAATTCTGAGTTTCAGATCCAAGGCATCTTTCAAGCAAATTATCTGCCGACAGTGCTTCGTAAGCTGGTTTTATTACCTCCATCACCTTCTTGTCCATCAGACCTTGCTTCACAAAAAAGGCTGTATCTTCTAAAGTATTTCGAATTTCTAAAAATCCTTTTAGGGGCATATTCACAACTGCCCAAGCTATAAATAAATGCAAAAAGTTGAAAAAAAAAAGTTGCTCAATGAGAAGACCCCCTTAAGACACGAACTCGCTTAATGTGATTGTAAAGTATGGTATACAAAGCGAATATTTTAGCCATTTCTTGATCAAGTTTATTCATTTATTATTTATATTTTAAGTTGTAACAATTTTTAAAAAATATTAATGAAGTTTTACAATAGACTTTGAATAAATATTTAAAATATTTAAATGAAATAAGTGATACCAAAATCATGAAAATTTCAAAGTGAGTATTGTTTTTTTAATTCTATTTCATTGATAGCGCCGAGAGCCACTCTTAAAAACACACGTAAAGTCATAATCAAGGCAGAGTGCAAGAGTAAGTATGTGCTTTCGCTGAATAATTCGGAGCGAATTAAATACAATAATATAGAGGTAGAAGCTCGCAAGAGAAAGCGTTCAACTTTTCTTTGTTCTATCAATCAGCAAAAATTTTTCAGAACTGCTCTGTTTTTCAAGATTTTCTCTTTCTTCTATTGGAACCGTCACTTTCATTGGCTTACTAAGAATAGAGTTAGAATAAGAGAATAACAGTTGCCTTGCATAAATCTTTAAGAACAATATTCTATATATTTATTCCTGTACGGGTCCCCTTATTCCAGCAAATCTACAAATGCTACAGCAACATTTGATATATCATTACAAAGGTCTTGAGGTGTAGGTATACAGAAAATTATAAGATTTTTGGAAAGTGATAGCGTTTAGCTGATATGAGCGTTTAAAGATGAGAAAATGGTAAAGAGACGAACTCAAAGTAGGCAAAGTAGGGATGTACACCCGATTTTCGGGGCGTTATCACTAGTAATTATTATTTTTAGAATTTGCAATATTGATACTTTATTTAAGAATCAAATTTGTTGCTAAAGAGTTTTACTTTTTTTTTAAGAGACCAAAAACAAAAGCACATTTTTTTTACAGACCTTAACTATTATCTGAAAACATTCATTAAAAAAACACTGAGCACGGCAACAGCAAGATTTTACATTAAGGCTATTCACTTCACTGCTGAAATTTTAGAAATCGGAAATTTCCAACGAGTTGAAGTGAGCGACCGTTTTTAATGTTTCGTTTTTTTCACATGCATCTGTCAAGCTTAAAATCGCTATCGCTTCATTTCGAAAGTCATGCATGTGCATGTCAGCAAACAAAGGGTATCCTTGTTGCATGTACATTAGATGGGTTTTTTGTTCCATACATTTTCTTAACATATTCCAGAACCTCCCTGCAAGGCCAGATTCTCAATCCTGGATGTAATATAAGCACGTGACGTGAAAAAAAATTCAGAAAATTCGCAAACTGGATTGGCGGTGGTAAAAAACGTCAATTTGAAGAAATATAAAATTGATGCTTCAAATAGAGTTTCCTATTTAAATTTAAGTCATACAAAAACATTTTACCATAACATAGCCTAATGTAAAATCGTCCGCTGAATCCGCATATGCCATCAGATTTTATAAAAAAATTGTCATTGACCCAAAATTGGCCTACTTTATTCAGAATTTCTTAGTTTTTTCTTTCGATTTTTAAATAGAAGCTTTACCCTCGCCAAGGTCGCTGCAACTTTCTTAAGTTTAAATGCTGCAGAAATGTTGGCCGTTTTATGATCCAAATCGGATCATTTTTGTGGCAGAAAAAGGATTTTTTTGTTAACCCTACTTTTGGGCAAGTATGGTTTAATCGTCATTGTGGCACTCTATGCTTTAACGACGTTGGAAATACGTTGTTAGAAAACCGTTCGACAACTGTCATGTAATTTGAACTGTCAATCGAGAATTTTTTCATTCCAATTATCTCTCCGAGATTTTCCAAAAAAATTATCTCCGACTGATAAAGGATATCATTGCATACCGCCATACTAACGAGAATGTTGCTAGAGAAGTTATGACCGTTTTTTTCTGACAGTTATGGTATTTGTCAGAGACACTCCTCGGACTTGCATTCTTTGATAGAAGCATTGACGTACAAGCGAAAAGATTAATGGTCGCCGCACTACAAAAGGAAGGCCATCTGGAAAAGTGCAAGCGAACAAGTTTTAACGTCATATATGAAAAGAACGAAAATAATAAAAACTGCATCGTTTTGAATTCGGTTGACGTTTCCAAATTGAACATTGAAGGTTTCGTTACTTCAAACACTCACAAATTTTTCGAGTCATTATTTGCGAACGATTCCAGCCAAGGAGATCCCATGAGCTTTCTAAAAATCGATCCAAGTTGTTGGCTTAATGAGGAAAAATATTTACGTGCTGAGGAAATGGTCAGCAAAATCGTTGTCGTAAACGATTGTGCTGAAAGGGCAATAAATTTAATAAAACGATTTAATACAAATATAACCAATATAGAATCCGAAAAACAGTTGACTTTGCAAGTGATAGAGGAACATCAAAATCTTTATCCGTATAACATAACAAAGAAAGACATCATTTCAAATATACAGAAAACAAAGTGAATAAATATATTCAAAACTAACTACATTTTTGCCCAAAAGCCGGCTCCAAAAGAAAATCATATCTCTCTACTTCAGATTAACTTCACTATGTTTTCTGAATATTTTCAATGATGTCCGATGATGACGATGTTCAAATTTATGTTTTAAAAGTTATTGTAAACATATTGAGAACAAAGGTAAGAAAATATTATACGACAATAAATATTTTCCCAAAAGTTGGGTTTACAAATAAAATTGTTTATCTGTCATAAAAATTATCCGATTTGGAAAATTTTTTTATTGTTCCTAATCTTCATAAGATGGCCAACATTCCTGCAGCATTTAAACTTTAGAAAGTTCCAGCGACCTTGGCGAAGGTAAAGCTTCTATTTCAAAATCGAAAGAAAAAAATAAGAAATTCTGAATAAAGTAGGCCAATTTTGGGTCAAGGACAATTTTTTTATAAAATCTGATGGCATATGCGGATTCAGCGGACGATTTTACATTAGGCTATGTTATGGTAAAATGTTTTTGTATGACTTAAATTTAAACAGGAAACTCTATTTGAAGCATCAATTTTATATTTCTTCAAATTGACGTTTTTTACCACCGCCAATCCAGTTTGCGAATTTTCTGAATTTTTTTTCACGTCACGTGCTTATATTACATCCAGGATTCAGAATCTGGCCTTGCAGGGAGGTTCTGGAATACTTTTGAAAAAAAAAAAACCCATCTAATGTACATATACCATATATGTACTTTATACATCAATAAGTTTTATAAGCGGCCATCAAAACTATTTACCAATTAAAAGAAACTAATTGAATTGCAATTTCGTTCTAAATTGCAGACATTTCATTAGCATGTAGGCGAGATTTGACAGAATGCTCTTCTTCTTATAGAAATTATCATATGACTCACACTCATTAGACAGATTCGCTTATGATTACTGAACACATCTTTTCTTCGCAAATTCCCGACGATTATTTTTCATCAACTCAATAGATGATTAAATTTAAGCAAACTTCGGAAAACCAAAACAACAACAATTGCACTAAAGTTTTCGTAAATTTCAGCATTTCTGAAATTTCAGTGTTGAAGTGAATACCCTTATTGTATTTGTAGACATAAAACCGTAATTAAAAAATTTAAGTTTTTTTATTTTTCCATACTTAATATTTGGAACCAAAAAAAAAAAAATTATTCACATATGACAAAAAAATTATTAAAAAGACAATGTTGAGAGACAAAGAATACTATAACCAGCTCATATATTTGACCCCCATAGGAGTCCATTTGCGAGAGATATAAACTATTTTCGGCAATTATGATTTTTTGGTGTATTTTGTATGGTGACCCAAAGAAGCTGGCAGTTAGGGGGTAGGTGTGTTCAGAAGAAATGTTAAGGGACAAAAACTAGGAGCACCAGTTCATACATTTGACGCCTCTAAGAGTCAATTTTCGAGAAATTTTAGCTATTTTCGACATTTATCTGTTTTCTTTTTTTGTCTTTTTGTAGCATGTAGGTATGTTTAGAAGAAATTTTGTGATGAAAAAATAATAGGACCTACATTTTACCTCTTAAGCGTGCATCCAGGGAGGGCCATGAAATTTTTTCGTCAAAAATTTTCCCCCCTTAGGGCCTTTTTTGAGCTAGTGCAAAAAGTGTAATGAATTAAATTTATCTTGCCAAAATTTGCGAGTGACAAACATTAAATGTATCAAATACCAAGTATTTGTAATCGGTTTTAAAAACGTACTCGAATAGCTTTTATAGCTACAAATTATATAACTATTGGCGACATTGACATTATTTTAAATTTCCGGCTCATTTGCATTTAAAGTATTTATGATACTCATACTCTTAATACTCTTTTTACTTGAGTACGGTTTATATTCATGAATATTTTTATAAGTATATGAATAATTATAATAACAGCGTAATCATGGGAGTACGTTAAGTATACTCAAAGTATGAATAACTCGTTGCAGATTTCGAGTCCACATGCACCTCTCTCTCTTTTGCTCTAAAGTGATCTTAAGCACCTTTTTTGGGACTCCGTCAGTTCGAGTGACTTTCTTGTCTCGGTTTCCTGTAGCTATTTTTAGCAGCTCCTTAGTCATCACGTTCTATATGCCTATTTGTCAGTGTGTGTGTGTGTGTGTATGTGTGTGTGTGTGGGTGTATGCTTGAAAGTGTGTTGGCCATAAATGAAAATTTTGACAAGCCAGAGGAAAGAGAAAGAAAACAAAAACTAAAGAGCCATAAACGAAACGTAAAATTTTCATGCCAATTTGTATTGTTTTGTAGTAAACAAAAACATGTTCATCATGCGAATCCCAACAAAAAGTAATACAGCAACAACAACAACAATGGTGAAGAAAAAATCATGACAACAACAATGACGCAGTTGCCAGTTGCCAACTCTGGCGTCTGTCTGTGCAGTCGAGACAAAGTTAATTATTCATACATATTTGTGATTGTGCGTGTAGCCAGTGTGTGTGTGTGTATTTTGTGTGTGTGTGTGTGTGTGTGTGTAAGTGTGTGTTTTGGTGCCTGCGTATGTGTGTACTTCCTACTGCATATGTTGTGACCATAGTTTTAATGCTTTGTCCTGTTTTTTTTTTTTGTTTTTTTTTTTTTATGCTTTACACTGCTTCAACTCCTCTTTTTTTATTTTTTTTATCTTTTCGAAAGCTTTTCCTGCTGCTGGTGATTCCACACATTATTGTGTATCAAATCTAATGTTTCTTTTTTTTTTTTTCTTCTGAACTTTGCTTAAAATGTTATATTTTGTAATTTAATTGTTTTACCAAATCACTTGCTTGAGCTCTGGTTTAATATGGTGTGCTTCTGTTGACAAACTATTATAATTAACTTACTCATTGAGAAACTGTTCGTATATAACATGGTCCATAGATTATTTGTCTATATTTTTATAGTTATGCTGACATTGCGATTCAATGAATATATATCACACAAAGGCAATACAAATAAAAATTTTAATTATATAAATAATATCGACTTTGTGGTTGCCGTGGCGTTATGGTTAAAGTGCGTTACCAGTATACCAAAGAACCGCAATAGACAAGGATGCCATCTGACACAGAAAATTTTTATACTCACACGCGTACTGCGTAAAGAGTTTATTACTTTGTCACTACATTTGGAACGCGCATAAGAAGGTGTGACAGGCATTGAAAACAATATGGTTATATTTAAAAATAAACAACTTTTCTTTGTGCCTGCTTTTACAAAATAAAAATATACTAAAAAAACTCAGACAATTTTCATAGTTTAATATTTACAACCGATTATTTTCTCCCCTTTCTTACCTGTTTCATAGAAAAGCATTTGTCCCCACTCTTACCTGCAGTTATTCATTAAAGAAAATGAACACGAAAAGACAGAAAAATAAAAAGAATATGCATTGATTTGCAATGTCTGTACAAATTTCAAGGAGCTTTTGGTGTCTTTAATTTGTAAAGTTTATATAACAGTAATTTTTTATGCAGAATTTTTGTTGTCACCGCTTCGTGTCAGAAGTGTTATGTTTACCGATATACTGATATACCGTCAAGTGCATAACTGTAAGAAAAGACACGATTTATCGATTTCAGTTTTACTAAACAAGTGACATTTTAAAGTGTTTATTCAAATTTAATCAGCAGATTATGGCAAGTATAGTTAATATGTCAAGAGTGTTGTCTAAGATGTTGCAATTTTAATTATTGCAAATAAAAAAAAAAGTGTTTGTATTTAATTGCTTAGTTTGTAACTGTTTCCTATATTTTGAGTTTTTAATGCTGAATTTTCTTCAACAAAAATATTTAATATTCGTTAAAAGTCTTGAGTGTTGTTTCAACACCAACGTTTATGCCAACGAATTACTAAAACTTTTTTTATTTTTTTAAAAACTTTTAGCTTAAGACATCTAAATTATCAAATGCTAAAATCCAAAAAGTTTTTGCAGACTTCAATAACTTTTAAAGGTTATAACACTCCAGACAAAAATCGTAGCCACTTCTGCAAAGGCTTAAAAAATAAATTTTATAGAACTTTTTAAAGAATGCAACAGTGATTTCGGATTGTACATTATTTTTGCAACATCAGTCATATTTAAAGTTGAACGATATAAAAGTTGAAAAAATTTTAAAATTTCTCTGTCACATTAACATTTTTTGAAATTTACCTATAATATGTTTGATAAGCAACACCACCTGAGTCGACTCAGACATGTTCGTGTGTGTGTCCGCCTGTGATCACAATTGCAGCCATAATTTAAAAGCAAGCGTCTTGAAATTCGATGCATAGAAGCTTATTATAAAGATCAAGTTCGAGAACTAGTAAATTCGGTTGAAAACCACGCCTACCTCCCATAAAAACTGACTTCATTCCACTAAAACTAAGGAACTGTCTTGAAATTGTGTGTGTTTGTGAATTGTTTGAACACAAATGATCGAGAACTGGACCTACATGCTGACTCCGAACGGCTTATGTTCTCAAGAAGCTTTTCATGGCAGTTTTTACTTTTTGAAGGCCGACAAAAAACGGAAAAATTAATTCAATTGAAAGAACTTTCTGTGTCAAGTGGGATTTGAACCAGGGTTCTGTGGCGTATGGGCCACACACTATACCCACACTCTACCCACTACTCACTATAATCGCATCAGATGGCAAATCAGACATTATACGGCGTCTGAAAACAAAAAACATCTCATGGTTTTGAATGCAGCGTTATTCTATTTTTTAGTTCTTTCTTCAATCAAATATTTTTTTTTAATATAAAAATTTTCGCAAAATTGTAAACGAAAATCAATGCAATATTTAACAATTGAAGAATAATAATGGGACTTAACACAAAGAGTTTCTACACTAATTCATTATTTTTTTATGTATTTGTAAATATTTTATACTTTTTTCCTTATAAAAAAGTATCCTGCTCTTATCCTGTTTTTTGTAAAAAAAAAATAAATCTGTAAAAGGCCGAATATTCGCAGAACTATCCTGTTTTTCATCGGAAATGAGATACGATACGATTGCAGATATTGGATTATTAAAATTAGAAGTTATTATTAAAGTTAGCGTTTTCATTTGACTGGGCCGATGCTATATGGATTTTTTTTTTTTATTTTTTTGAAACATAATAGGAGATAAAAGTTGCGTATATTTACGTAGTTTCATAATAACCAAACCATTTTTTAATTCCATATAACTTTTGGCTCCTTACCAGAGCTTTTATGACTGAAACTTATCTTATTTGCTAATATTCTCTTATATATTGTTTGCTAACCTTTTTTTAATGCGTTTGGATCGCTTAGTTCGAAAATCGTCGTTAAAATTATCTTTTCTTAAAATTAAACACAGTAAACAGAATAATTAAACGAAAGAGACCACGATATGAAAATGAAATCACTCATACGCCTCCATCGAAAACTTAACATTTTGAATTTTGCAAAAACTGTGCTTTTTATGTTAATTAATGAATTTTGTGACTCTAAATTAGTGAATTGGCTGCAAATACGTGCGTAATTTTCCGAAAATATTAATAAATTTTTTTAAAGATATATTTACTTTATAAAATACCTGAAAAAAAATTAAAAACAAATAAGAAAAGCTCTGGTAGTGGGCCAAAAGTTACATTAATTTCAAAAATGGTAAGTATATTTGAAATCAGCGCAAAAATACACATTTTTCGATACCTATTGCTTATTAAAATTTAAGAAAAATATCGGTCCAGCATAATGTCCATGGCCACCTTTTTTAACCCCCAATTTGAATATCGAATTTTTTACTTCACATTCATGATCAGCGACACCGAAAACTTTCGATACACCAAATTCGAAATGCATAATATAGTTATAATAAGAGTTGGCATGTTCATGACCGCCATTTTGATTTTTTCATTTCTTACTTCAGATTCGTGATCACCGATCCCAGAATTTTTTTCGATTTGGAACCATTGTGCGTCGTCCATCTCACATACAAAATGACTTTATTTAAAAGGAAAATGTTTTTTAATTCCTTAAAAGTAAATAAGTTTTGATTTTTAATATTAACCCTCACTATGAAATCTAATAAAATGACAAAATCTAATAAAAATCGCACCAACCTAACATACAAAATGACGTCATCCGAATTGTAATAACTCTTTGAACTCCACAACAGTGAATTGACTGACTTGAAATTTTTTGCATATAAGACCTGATTTTTGATATGATTTCTGACATTGAAATTTGGCAAAATGAAAAATTAATTTTATATAGCAAAAATATTGATTTCAACCACAAAAATTTCAGTAAATTCGAAAAATCAGACTTGAATTTTAATCGTGTATTACAAGTCATCCTTTATGTTTACAATCAAAGTATTAAATGAAAAGCATGAAAAAATATGCTGCCTACTTCTAGGCGTAAGGTCATTAATCTTAAGCTGTGAGAAAAAAAAAGCACAGCAAATATTTTGAGATTTTAAGGTCAAGTACAAGATAATAAAAAAAAATGAACACAATAATTTTTGTGTCTGAATCAAAGTTGAAAATATTTAATGAGCATGTCACAGATTTTATTGGCTTCGGGACTTCTTAAGCTTTCTTCAAATAAAATTGTATGTCTTAAGGTCAAGCATATCATTTGCTGAACAATTCTTATAGAATTTATTGCATTTTTTTTTCGAAATATTTGTGCAATTTGAATTTTTAATTTTCCGCATTGATGAAAACTCGATTTGCTGCCATGTAGCCAGCTGAATGCTTCAGTTAATTTGCTCACTTAACGCAATTATTCGACATTTCCGGCAATGTGGCGTTAACACTGTCAATTCAAAGTGAAGTAACAACAATAAAAACAACAACAACAATAATAATAACTGAGACAAGCATCAATTATTCCAATGACTAACCACGCGATACTTAAGTGGTATTCATTTCACTATCAAAGTAATGTCGGAATTCTACTGGGTCAAGCATCATCACAATTTGAATAGCATTGCTTCTTCAGCTAGAACAGAGTTAGAATTTTTTTTTTTTCGTCTTAGCCTTAACTGAGAAGAGGAAAGGCAACATTTGTTGAAAACCAAGATAGAGCGAAAACAAAAGTGGAATAAAAGCCCAAAAAACCTATAAGATTGAAGTTAATATCCGCAACAAAGAGTAGAGCAAACACAACAAAGCATTGTTTTCTTTTTTTACTCTCTATTGTTCCCGCTCACTTTTATTATTATTATTATTATTACTACTATTTGGGGCATTAAAAGAGTGTAGCACAAAAGTTCCCAAAAGAAAAAAAAAGTAGAAACAGCATTTTGCCCAACACTCAAATATTGTTGGCTTAAAAAAGGAGTAAGCCAAGAAGCAAGAGTAACAGCAGACGTCTTAAAAACAGTGCCGAGCGGAAGGTAGCAAAGCGAGTGAACGAGCTAAAAGAAAGTCAAATGCGTTAAAATGACTTGAAAAGTTTCACACTCCATTTACATTTAATTGCTACGCTTTCTAGTTATTTGCACAGATCAGCAGTTTGGCAGGCAAAAAAAGTCGAATAGATAGAGGGAGGACGGTCACAGGACGAACACAAACAAAAGAAAGGACAGCTGCAGCTATATAAACACTCTTTCAGCAGCAAGATAGTTAATTCTATTTGAATGTTCAAATGAAGCGAACAAGTTTGACTGATTGACTGCGCCGAGTGTTGAGTGGTTCAGCACTTTGGTACTTAACTAGTTGACATACTTTCTGTCCAACTTGAACTACAGCTAGATAGTATTTTTGATAAGCGTACAAAAAAAATATTTAATAGGGAATATCAAGATTATCTTAACTGACAATTGTGTAAAGTTTTTGCATAACAAAATGGTCTTAGTTATTATATAAAAGTTACCGAAATGTGTTCTATATTTACCCTTTTATATCTTAGTTCATGTGCATTAATTTGTTCTTACTGAAGGCTTTTTATTTTATTTGGTTAAATAAATATTATGTTCCTTACCATATAAACTACACCACATGACATAAAGTCAATCAACCATGGTTTTGTGAACAAATAATTTAAATTTTCAAAGGCAATCAATGAGTGTGGCTTTTTTTCTTAATTTTGCCTTAATTACGAGTAACTTTAGATGAGCAATAAATGTTGACTAAACAATATTAATTTTATCTCATTACTATCTGACGAAAACTAAAACAATTTTTTTAATTAATCAGCAGTCATTTCTATAGTATTTATAAAAAAATTTATATAAGTGAAAAAAGCAACTAAATATTTACTTAAATTATATGTCTTTAAGTTAGCTTTTACCATAATTATAGTATCTTACAAGGAAAGGTCACCAGGTGTCACTCGCAGATTTAAATGATTTTCGGATATGTGATAGAGGGAAAAATCTTAGGTTGACGTATTTTTTATTACGTGCTCTATTGATTAGACATGGGTAACGCAGCGCTGCGTTGCGTTAATGAGTTGAAGCACTTCAATGCATTACTACGTTTCATACACTTGTTTCAATAAAACTAACGCAGTAGCGCAGTAATGCAAATGACATGATCAAAGCAAAAGTAAAAAGTATTTATACAGCTAGCAAAAATTGCACATGTTGTACGGCGCAACGTGGATAGAAACAGGAAGTTAAAAGCGAACACTATTTCTCTGTATAAATAAGGACAAGGGGTTGCGGGAAGATGCTTGGAGTGCTTTTGACTGTTATTAATGTTTTGTCATTCACAGGATGGTTTTGTCAATTTAATTAACTGTTGGACGTGTTCGAAGCAGAAGTAAATTTGGATGCAACTTCAAACTTGTTTTGCATACCAGGAACTCGTATGTATCTGTTTGATAGCTCACATCAAATCTTAAACGAAATACAGTTTGTCTGAATGCTTGAAGTTTAATATATCTGCAGATGTGATGGATGCTTTAATCTGCGCTTCAATTAGTTATATTTCATATTAATTACTTATGATTTTAATAATCTTTAATGAATCTATTAGCAGAAAGATTTATTTAGATCATATATATTGTTTAAAGAACTTTATTTGATTTCATTTATTTTTTCTAAGTGAAACCAATTTGCGCTAAGTATTCCACCACAAAATTCACCGCATTCAAAAATTAACCACATAACGTAACGCGTTGGCCCTCATTGCGTGTATTAAATTCTTGTCGATACAGGAATCATAGCATTTCAAGCTACGCTATGGCGCAATTGCGTTAACGCATTCCGCTGATACAGTAAACTGCGTTTCAGTTGGTGTATCAACGCAGCGATTTTAGCTGCGTTATCCATGTCTACTATTGATGGCTTAGAATTTCAAAAAATCGTTTTAATATCAGCGATATTTCATTATTTTGCCCTAAACTCATTATTTTTCATGGAAACATACACATATTTAGTATCAAACAAATGGTATTTTAGAAGCACACATGATGACATCCAACTTTTAGAAATAAATTTTATTGTTATTTTGTTGTTGAAATTTTTAACAGCATTTATTCAATATTATGAAGAGCCCGCACTCGAAATTTTTTTTATTTTCATTGATATTTCATTTAAACTAATTTCAAAATTTACCTTTTTTTTTAATTTTTAGCTTTTTCTATTAAAATTTCCTTAATAAAAATATGCACTTATTTTCTCTAAAAATAAAATTTTTGCTATTGATAAGAAGCACATTATGGGTATCGAAAATTTTTTTTCGCAAATTTTTCGTATGTATAGATATTTGAACCAAAATATTTGTATTTTACAGGGCTTCTATACAAACGAATGAAAAAAAAATTATCCAAAATTTAAAGATATAATATAAAGATATACTTAAGGGTTGACATGACATTGGCAGTTTTTTGAAATCGACTTTTTTTTAATAATTTTGTATTTTAGTAAATATTCTTAAAATTCTAAGAAAAAAAATTTCATGGAAAAATTTTTACGGGTTCAAAAGTTACAACCGGATTAGTGAGAGCGCATTTTTAATTTTTAACCTTTTTTTTCTTTGTTCACAAACTTTGAACGCGTTTATCTCGAAACCATGTTTTTCGTACTGGTTGCGGCACTAGCGGGTTCATTTTTTGACGAATTTTTTTGTTTTTTTTGTATTTTTTTAATCTTCATTCGCTATCGTATGACACGAGCTTTTTTTTAAAATTTATTTTCGATTTTTTATGAATTTTTAAAGTCAATATTTTTTTCGAAGAACACACTTTCAAATTTGGAACATCACCAAAAATTGAAAAAAAAAATTAAAAAAAAAAGCTCGTGTCATTTTTTTTCTCTGGCCCATTGCCCATTTCTCTCCCCAGTTTTTCTCTGCCGCCAGTTTGGGCCTATATAAAACCATGTTGGAGTGAAAAATATATTTTTTTTTAATTTTTTTTCTTGTAATTTGTTCAATTCTCTACAATAATAAGAAAAAATTTTGGAAAAATGGTTGTTTTTAACTGAGTTATGAATTTTTAAAAAAAGGTCTGTTTTCTCTGCCGCGAATGTCATGTCCCCCCTTAATATATTTAATATATTTATTGTATTTATATATAAATTTATATATATTTATGTATATAATATATTTCACTCAATTCGCTCTTTTGTCAAAAAGTTTAATTTTGTTGAACTTGTAGATAAGATATCTTAGAAGATAAGTTTAGATAGAAGATCTTTAGATAGAAGATAAAAACTACTTCAACAAGTCAAAAAAGATTCAAAAGATTGAATGTTTTCTCAAAAAGTTACGTAAGAATTGTTTTTATTGTAAAAATAATTTATATAAAAAATTGAATTTCTTAAATAATATATAATAGAATATTTTATGTAATATTTTTTAACAAAAATTATTTAGTTTTACATAAAAATTAAATGACTCTTATAACTGGCAAATAAAAAAAAAACTTCAACCTTACATTTTTGTACTCTTTCACATATCCGAAAATCATTCAAATCGGCGAATGACACCTGGGAACCTTTCCTTGTAAGTTAAAAATCTTATGTGTAATATCCGGCCAAATATTCGGTATCGGTTTTTTCAGCCCAGTTTTGGTACTTTTTGTTAGTTATTTCTGTTCGGCCTTAATATGGCCAAAACCAAAACCGAAAGCGAAACTGCAAAATCTCATATTTTGTATGACACATGATAAAAAATAAAAAAAAAATTTGATTAATGTTAATTTTATATTCAGTTATGAATTCACGTCATCACTGTTAACGTCAGCAATGTACACGTCAGCCACTGCTAATGTCATCACTGTTAACTTTAGCACTGTTAATGCCTGCATTTCTAATTTAGCTACCAGACAAGCAAAAATGTTGACCATGTATGTTGACCATCAGAAGGGTACATACCATTTTGCATGTTCAAGGGCTAAAAATAATAGGTCCAACTCATACATTTGACCTCCCTAATTGTGAATTCAGGAGAGATGTGAACTTAAATTGTCAGATTTTGTGTTTTTTTTTTATGCGAACTCCTAGATGGTTGACATCCCAGGTAGCAGTATTACTTAAATTAGTCTTGATTACAGCTATATGTAAAGAATTTATAAGGGGAGAGAGAGGAAAATTTTAAATTTCTTTGAATAACCCTTGAAGCAAGTTCTATACAAGGTCTATACGAGGAGAAAAGGCGTATGAAATCAATTCCTTTATTCAAGAACTTATAGAAAAAAATCTAAATATGAAAAAAATCTATTTGTATATTTTCCAAGGCAGCAGCACTCACTATACACTAGTCGTTGCAACTTAATTACAATTTTTTTTAATTTCCTTGAGTAATACTTTATAAAAGCTTTTTATAGGGAGTTCTTGAGTACTTCATAAAAATTAATCATTGAATAAAGCTTTATATAAAGAATAATACTTAAGATAAAATCTTCTTGAATATCTCCTAAAATGTATGATCAAATAAAGCGGTATATAGGGAATTATACTTGAGTAAAAATCTTATTAACCGACTTCAAAAAGGAGGAGGTTCTCAAGTTCGTCGGTTTCTCTGTTTTTTATTTATTTTTGTTTTTTTTTTTAATGTATGTACATCGATAACTCCTAAACCGTATGCCTGATTGCCATAATTTTTGGGAAACAGATAGATATGGTAAGCATGGAGGTGCCCGTAAAAAAGTTGGCGGTATTCGATAACTGGGTGTGGCAATAATAGATCTCGCAATAATAAATACTAGTGTATCTCGAATAATATTGACACTAGGGTACTGCAATTTAGTGGAGGGGTAGGCACAATTATTACAAATTACGGGCAAGAAATGGGCGTAATTCGACAAATGGGCGTGGCAATATTAGAAAAACAGTGTATATTGAAAAATTTTGAGACTAGAGTACTGCAATTTAGTATAGGGGTAGGCATTATTATTACAAATTATGGTCAATAAAGGGGGCGTTATTCGACAAATGGGCGTGTCAATATTATAAAAACACTGTATCTCGAATAATATGGACACCAGGGTACTGAAATTTGGTGTAGGGGTAGACACAGTTAGTACAAATTACAGGCAATAAAATGGGCGTTATTTGGCCAATGGGCGTGGCAATATTAGAAAAAGAGTATATCTCGAATAATATTGATACTATGGTACTGCAATTTAGTATAAGGGTAGGCAATACTATTAAAAATTATGGCCAATAAAGTGAGAGTTATTCGACAAATGGGCGTGGCAATATTAGAAAAACACTGTATCTCAAATAATATGGACACTAGGGCACTGAAATTTAGTGTAGTGGAATGCACAATTATTAAAAATTTCCGTCAAGAAAATGGGCGTTATTTGAGAAATGGGCGTGGCAATATTAGAAAAAGAGTATATCTCGAATAATATTGATACTATGGTACTGCAATTTGGTATAAGGGTTGGCATTATTAGTAAAAATTACGGTGAAGAAAGTGGGCGGCTTTCGACTACTGGGCGTGGCAATATTAGAAAAACAGTGTATCTTGAATAATATTGACACTAGGGCACAGAAATTTATTGTAGTACAGGGGTAGGCAGAATTATTAAAAATTATGATCAATTAAGTAGGCGTTATTCGATAAATGGGCGTGGCAGTATTAGAAAAACAGTGTATATTGAATAATTTTGAGACTAGAGTACTGAAATTTAGTATAGGGGTAGGCATTATTATACCAAATTATGGTCAATAAAGGGGGCGTTATTCGACAAATGGGCGTGTCAATTTTATAAAAACACTGTATCTCGAATAATATGGACACCAGGGTACTGAAATTTAGTGTAGGAGTAGACACAGTTAGTACAAATTACGGGCAATAAAATGGGCGTTATTTGGCCAATGGGCTTGGCAATATTAGAAAAAGAGTATATCTCGAACAATATTGATACTATGGTACTGCAATTTAGTATAAGGGTAGGCAATACTATTAAAAATTATGGCCAATAAAGTGAGCGTTATTCGACAAATGGGCGTGGCAATATTAGAAAAACACTGTATCTCGAATAATATGGACACTAGGGCACTGAAATTTAGTGTAGTGGAATGCACAATTATTAAAAATTTCCGTCAAGAAAATGGGCGTTATTTGAGAAATGGGCGTGGCAATATTAGAAAAAGAGTATATCTCGAATAATATTGATACTATGGTACTGCAATTTGGTATAAGGGTTGGCATTATTAGTAAAAATTACGGTGAAGAAAGTGGGCGGCTTTCGACTACTGGGCGTGGCAATATTAGAAAAACAGTGTATCTTGAATAATATTGACACTAGGGCACTGAAATTTATTGTAGTACAGGGGTAGGCAGAATTATTAAATATTATGGTCAATTAAGTAGGCGTTATTCGATAAATGGGCGTGGCAATACTAGATAAACACTATCGGAGTTAATATTGACGCTGGGGTACTGAAATAAAGTACAGGGGTAGGCACAATTATTGGAAATAATGCTCAAGAAAGTGGGCGCTTATATAACAAAGGGGCGTGGAAATATTAGAAAAACACTATATCTCGAATAATATTGACACTAGGGTAATAAAACTCGTTACAAGAATGGGTATAATAATTTCAAAACATGTGACATCTAATTTAAATTTAAGAGGCAGATATTTGATATAACCAACAAAGTTTCAGAATTTAATAGAACAAATTTTTTCGGAACAATTGTACCAATGTTGTTTATACTCTTTTTTCGAAAATTTATCATATTCTCTGAAAAAGAAGAAATAAAAATTTAAAAAAAAAAAAAAACAACCGACTACAAAATCACTACAAAGTAAAAAATAATTTTAAAAATACTTTTCCTTTTAATTTCTTTGTCATATTTGGTAATTTATTTAAACATATTATTATATATGAAATCTTATTATCTTAATTTTTTTTTCTTATTTGTGTTATTATCATAAATATATTAATTTCTTGATGAATACAAATACTTCTGAAGAATGGGACTTATTTGGCACCGCTTCACACCGGGCTGGTTTTTCACTATATGCAATATACGTATTTTTCATTTATTTTAGAACTAGTTTGGGGCTTCGCACACGCTCACATCTATTTATTTCCTTTTATTTTAGATTAAACATTTTCCATCACTAAATGGAAATTGTATGAAATTTGGTGCAAATTTTTGAAACGGAAAAGAAACGTAAATCTACTTAAGTTCGTTGAATCAAAATTTGATCTTGTCAATGCTGATCAAGATGCATTAAAAATGTAATCACAAGTTTTTCTAGCAAAATGGAAACAAAGTGGCGCGCTTGTGGGACCTAGACTGCCTCTCAGAATATTCGGTCTACCGAATTTTTTGCTTTATTAACTGCTCAAACTGATTTAAATAGCGAAGGAAACATTAACTGCTGATATCACAACAGCCTTTATTGACCTAAGTGTGTCTCATAAGAGACAGGCGCTTCAATCTAACCTAACTTCACTCACTTCTTCCGTCTCCCTTTCTTTACAAATTTAATTTGCTGTAAAAATTACACCTTCAACGTGCTAAAAAGCCCGAATAGGCCGTTGAGGCCTTCAAAAACCATAATTTAAAAAGCTCTAAAATCGATTAAAGATTTTCACTGATTTATCGGTGGTTTTTCTGAAATTAATTTTGGTTGCAAATCTCAGTTAATAACTTCATAAAGAATAATAAATAAAATTTTTTCATAACTTTATTAAATACAATGCAGTGCTTCACATTTCTCACTTCATATAAAATTTATCAAAATTTTGTTCCATATCAAACGCAATGCGTGTAAATGTGACACATGACCACCTTCTTGGAATTTGACACATGTGCTTGCTTCATTATACGTGCGTGTTTATCTTTTTATTTTACTATTGAAAAACTTTTTTTTTCTGCTACCCAAGAAAAGTTTGAACACTAATAATTTATTCGACTAAATCGGATCGGCAACCCTTTTCTAGTTTATCACGCTACAAACTACATATCTCTTTACAATTCATTGCTTTCGCGCTGTCCGATACTGTAAATTTAAAAAGAAGAAATAAACAATTTTATATTTTTACCCTGTTCAAAATCTTTAGAAAAACTTTTCTTTTCTCGTAAATTGATTTCGTTGGGAACTTTAGATGGAATTTTTTTAATTTATATGGTTTCTTTATTTCCGTTTATGCTTAGTTATTTTCCCTTTTTGTTGTTTATGTTGTTATCAAACATTTTTGTTTTTTACAATTTTTATTTTTCCAATTTTTATACGAACTTTGTTACTTGCTCCACTTAAAGTTGAAGTTTGGTTTGAGTTTTTTTGTTCGAGAAATGCAAACCGCATTCGAGAAAGCAGCAGCAACTTCTAAGTTATTTATCATCGATTCTGCCATTTGCTCTACTACAAATGTCTATTTTGACTGTGTTTAGCTGTTTTTCTGTTGCTACTTTTGACCACAGTGATAGCATTATAGAAACAAAAACAACAACAACTAATAAGAGCAATACTTTTAAAACTCACTGCCACAAAACAAAAAAGTTCCGAACAAATAGGAAATCATATCTTGAAATGTTCGTTCATTCAATAACTGTGAGTGCGTCCTCCTCTTCCTAGTAGTTGAGTGAGTTGCGAACAGTTGCAGCTGCATTTGCGAAGCTTCAAGCGGAAATGAAGAAACTTCAAATAGAATTAGCGTGCATAAAGAGTAAAACTTATGTTTTATACTTATTTCATTTCAAGTAGTTTAAATACTGAGATTGAAATAATGCTGCGAACAAAAATAAATGGACACTCCAGCCAACAACATCAAAAATAAAATTTTACTGAGTAAAGATAAAATATATCAAAATTGTAAGCATAACTTTTGGTAGAGGCTGCTTGACCATTGAAAGAAGTAAAACATTTTTTGTTGGCTCTTCTTTGTATTCAGCTATTGCTCAATATAACGGTTAGTTAAAATGAGCACTTAAGCGCTTTTAGAGATTTATTTAAAAAAAAAAAAAAAATAAAAACCTTTACTTAATGCTAGCGTATGCTGTACTTGTGAGCGGTAGGATTATTAAGGATTATATAGTTTGAATTATTGCAAGAGCATAAAATAAGCTTAAAGTAGAGAAAATTTAAAGTTTTATAATTAGCAGCAGCGACTTAAATGAGTGCTTTTTTACTCTTCAACTCGTTCAACTACTTTGCATTATATTCAGGGGATAGAAAAAATTATTGAAAATAATGTGGAAAGCTTTTTGTTACAACATTATACTGCCACGTTATTGAGAAAAATTCATTTCCGTTGAAAGTATTTTTTTATTTAATTATTACAAAGTCGACAGCAAGCACATTAATGCATTTTCATTAGCGGGTTAGCAGAGCATCAACAGGAAATTTCCTGACTGACACATTGTCCTATATTTTTAGCATCTACATACTAGGACTTTGATATTAAATTATGGGATTATAATTTTTTAAATTAGGTCAAAATTTAATGTAAAATTAAAGTCAAAATTTAGTCAAAATAAAAGTCATAATTAAAGTCAAAAACCAATTCGCTGTAATTAAAGCCAAAACTCAAATCAAAACTAAAGTCAGTCACGTCTAGTCAAAAGTCGAATCAACACTAAAGTAAAAAATTAAGTCCAAATTAAAATCAAAACTATGCCAAAAATTCAAGACAAAATAAAAAACAAAGTTAGTCAGTAATCGATTCGTTGTCATTTAAATCAAAATTAAAATTCTAATCAAAAGGCATGTCAAATCTAAAATCGAGTCAACAATCGAGTCAAAGTCAAATAAAAATTTGCATTTTTGTTTTACTTTATGTTCAAATTCGCATTTGCATTTGAATTTGCACTTGCAAATATATTTGCATTTTTATTTTACTTTGCATTTGCATTTGCATTTTCATTTCAGCTTGTATTTACAATTGCATTTGCCTAAACATTTGCACTTACATTTATATTTGCATTTGCACTTGCACAAGTCTTTGTGTTTGCATTTTTATTTTGCTTTTTATTTGTATTTGCATTTACATTTACTTATTGATTAGCATTTCAATACGTGTTTACATTTGCATTTTCATTTGCATTTGTATTTGCGTTTGCATTTGCATTGGCATTTGCCATAGATGTCTCAAAATTCAAGTCAAAAGTCTAGTCAAAAATCAAGTAAAAAATCGAGTCAATATTAAAGTCAAAGATAAGTGAAAATTGATAGGAAAATTCAAGTCAAAATTGAAGTCAAAATTCAACTCAATATTTAAGTCGAAACGAAACTCATTAATATTTTATAACGTAATTGCATTTGCATATGCATTTTCATTTAATTTGCATTTGCAATTAAAATTACAATTATATTTGCATTTGTGTTTTTATTTGTTTTTACATTTACATTTGCACCTGTAATTTGTAATTTGTAATTGTATTTGTATTTGTATTTGTATTTGTATTTGTATTTGTATTTGTATTTGTATTTGTATTTGTATTTGTATTTGTATTTGTATTTGTATTTGTATTTGTATTTGTATTTGTATTTGTATTTGTATTTGTATTTGTATTTGTATTTGTATTTGTATTTGTATTTGTATTTGTATTTGTATTTGTATTTGTATTTGTATTTGTATTTGTATTTGTATTTGTATTTGTATTTGTATTTGTATTTGTATTTGTATTTGTATTTGTATTTGTATTTGTATTTGTATTTGTATTTGTATTTGTATTTGTATTTGTATTTGTATTTGTATTTGTATTTGTATTTGTATTTGTATTTGTATTTGTATTTGTATTTGTATTTGTATTTGTATTTGTATTTGTATTTGTATTTGTATTTGTATTTGTATTTGTATTTGTATTTGTATTTGTATTTGTATTTGTATTTGTATTTGTATTTATATTTGTATTTGTATTTGTGTTTGCATTTGTATTTGTATTTTTTTTTATTTGTATTTGTATTAGTATTTGTATTTGTATTTGAATTTGTTTTTGTATTTGGATTTTTATTTTACCTTTTATTCGTATTTGCATTCGCGCTAGGACTAATATTTGTACTTGCATTTTAATTTTACTTTATATTTATATTTATATTTATATTTATATTTATATTTGCATTTGCATTCTGATTCTGAGTCAAATTGAAGTGGAAACTTTGCATTTTTGTTTTACCTTATGTTTAAATTCGCATTTGCATTTGAATTTGCACTTGCAAGTCTATTATCATTTTCATTTTACCTTGTATTTGCATTTGCATTTGTATTTTCATTTCAGCTTGTATTTACAATTGCATTTACCTTACCATTTGAACTTACATTTATATTTGCATTTGCACTTGTATTTGTGTTTGCATTATTATTTTACTTTTTATTTGTATTTGCATTTACTTATTGATTAGAATTTTAATAAGTGTTTGCATTTGCATTGGCATTTGCCAAAGATGTGTCAAAATTCAAGTCAAAAATCAAGTCAAAATTAAGGTGCAATTAAGTGAAAATTGATGGGAAAATTCAAGTCAAAATTTAAGGCAGAATTCAATTTAATACTTAAGTCAAAATTAAACGCATTCATATTTAATAACGTAATTGCATTTACATATGAGGTTTCATTTAATTTGCATTTGCAATTAAAATTAAAATTGTATTTGCATTTGCATTTCTATTTGCTCTTACATTTACGTTTGCACCTGTATTTGTATTTGTGTTTGTTTTGTATTTGCATTTGTATTTGCATTTGTATATACATTTGTATTTGTGTTTGTATTTGAATTTGTATTTGCATTTTTATTTTACCTTTTATTCGTATTTGCATTTGCGCTTGCACTTATATTTGTACTTGCATTTTAATTGTACTTTATATTATATTTGCATTTTCATTCTGATTCTGAATCAAAATCATGTGGATATTTGCATTTCTGTTTTACTTTATGCTTAAATTTGCATTTAAATTTGCACTTGCAAATTTATTTGCATTTTCATTTTACTTTGTATTTGCATTTGCATTTTCATTTTACCTAGTATTTAGAATTGCATTTGCTTTAACATTTGCGCTTAAATTTATATTTGCATTTGCACTTGCACTAGTATTTGTATTTGCTTTTTATTTTACTCTTTATTTGTATTTGCATTTACATTTCCTTTTTGATTATGATTTTAATAATTTCCGCTTACATTTGCATAAGCATTTGCCCAAAATGTTCCAAAATTCAAGTCAAAAGTCGAGTCAAAAACCAAGGCAAAAATCGAGTCAAAATTAAAATCAAAGATTAGTGAAAATTTCTGGGAAAATTCAAGTCAAATTTTAAGACAGAATTCAAGTCAATACTTAAGTCAAAACTAAACTCATTCATATATCATAACGTATTTGTATTTACATATGCATTTTCATTTAATTTGCATTTGTAATTTAAATTACAATTGTATTTGCATTTGTATTTTTATTTGCATTTACATTTACATTTGCATTTTTATTTTACCTTTTATTCCTATTTGCATTTGCACTAACACTTATATATGTACTTGCATTTTAATTTTACTTTATATTTGCATTCTGATAAGCATTTTTTATTTGTTTATATTTCCATTACCATTTGCATTTATATTTGCGACTACAATTGCATTGACATTTTCCAAAGATGTGTGAAACTTCAAGATGATAGTTGAGTCAGCAATCAAATCAAGAATCGAGTCAAAATTAAAATCAAAGGCAAGTGGAAATTTATTGGAAAATTCAAGTCCGGATTCAAGTTTTGACTCAATACTTAAGTCAAAACTAGAATCACACATTATTTCTAAAATATTTTTATCAATATTTGCATTTCGATTTCAGCTCATTTGCACTTAAATTTTAAATTGCAATTGTATTTGCATTTGCACTTCCTTTTGTTTTTACATTTACATTTGTGCTTGTTCATTTTACGATCTAATTCATTTACAAACTAGTATTTGTATTTGTATTTGCATTTTCATTTTCATTGGCACTTTTAAATTTATTTGAATTTTCCATAAACCTAGTATTTGTATTTACATATGCATTTTCATTTGAGCTTACATTTTTATTTTTGTTTTACTTTTTAGCATTTCTATATGTGTTTACAATTTGCATTTGCAACATTATAATTTGCGTTTTCATTTGCATTTGTGCTTGCGTTTACTTTTCCCTAGGCATTTGCTAAAGATGTGTCAAGCTTCCAGTTAAAAATTAAGTCAACAATCATGTCAAAATTTGACTCAAAGTTAAAGTCATAGTCAAGTGAAAATTCCTGACAAAATTGAAGTTAAAATTCAAGTCAGAATTGAAGTCAATATTAAAATCAAAATTAACGTCATACATATTTGATAATTTAATTGTATTTGCATATGCATTTTCATTTCATTTGATATCATTTGCACTTATTGCAATTGTATTTGACTTTTACTTGTATTTATTTGCATTTAGATTTTTATGCCCCAACGCATACTGCGTAAGGGGTATATTAACTTTGTCATTCCGTTTGTAACGCCAATAAGGAGGCGTAGCAGGTATAGAAAAGTATTTATATTTTTGATCAGCATCACCTCCTGAGTCGATTTCCGAGTGTCCGTCTGTCTGTCCGTCGGTCCTTGTGTCCGTCTGTGATTACGATTACAGCCGTATTTTTAAAATTATCGCGATTAAATTCTAAATTTAGATCAAGTTTGAAAATGAACCAAATCGAATGAAAACCACGCCTACCTCCCATACAAAGTGACTTTATTTGAACAGTAAAATCTCTTAAAAAACCACAAAAACCAATAAAATAATAATATAATATAATTATATATAATATAATATAAGCCATCTCTATGCTATTTGGCAAAATCGGATGAAAAACACGCCTACTTCCCATACAAAATGACGTCATCAAAATAGAAAACCTTTCTTCAATGCATAAAACTGAATGACATCGGGTCTGTATGGATCCAAATTGCTCCCACATCGTTTATCCAACTCATACATATATTCTTCGATATAATATGGAGTCTTTACATTAGAAAAGTGGATGTGGCATTTTACTTTTGATCGAACTTCTGTTACAGCGTGAATCTGATTTCAAGCAAATTTCCTACAAATATTTTTTAGTATAATGAGAAGTTTTAAGCCTTCAAAAATTGGTGGGATTGGACAAGGGGCGTGTCAATTTAATTATTATCGAATTCCCTCTACACCGTTTGTCCGACTTAAATCAAATTTTGCTCACATATTATTTGTCATAAGAATCAGTCTGTAGTCCGTTTGTAGCTCTTTTATGTTATTTTTTTTTTTTTAACAATATTAACTATAGCTTCAAAATTTTCTGACAGCACTGCTCATGACGCATCGATTTTAACTCAAATTGTCAAATCTCTCACATATATGAAATCTTTGCAATCTCTCTGCAGTACATTGCAGCACAACTCAAGCACATCACAGCAAAAATTCCGATTTTTTCACAAGAGAGCTTTTTGCAGTTTTATGGGGCACAAGCCCAAGGTCAGCCGCTTGGAGTCAGATTTTGACGTTGATACTCAGTTGTCTCATCGCAGCTAAGTGCTGCAACCTTCACAGAATTCTTTTTAAACAACGACAATGGTTATATTGTACAACCAGCCATCTTTTGTTTCATCCAATTTTTGTATGTTTGGATGTTTGTTCATGTGAATTTTTAAATATTGCAAATATTTTATGTTGACACTTGAATGTGAAGCTTACATGCCAAAATGACACTGCAAATAGTCACACATGCTTGCGTCTCTTGGTGTGTGTGTGTGTGTGAAAATACTTGTCTCACTTGTCATTTATGGAATTTTGAGTAGAGTCAAGCGAATGTCCATGTTCGTCACTCCTTCCTTCTTGAGTGTCTAAATTAAATTGTAACTTGACAGCATTTGATATTTTCTCTACTCTTTTTTTATTCTATTTTTCTTGTCGTGATATATATATTTTTTTTTTTTGCTGCAACTCATGCTGGTTATTTTGCAAGCAAAAATATTGGTACATTTGGCATGACCGACTCACATACAGTCACACTTATAATACACACACACTGATACACACAAAAGATTGCGTTTGGCAGCACTAATTTAGACTTCAGCTGCTTGATTGCTATCCACAGCACAAGCTAATGCATTGTAAATGTATGAGCTTAAGTGTGAGTGTGAGTGTGAGTGTGTATGTATTTTTCTATGAATATGAGTGACCCATACTTGCGAGCACACGCACACACATGCATACATATTCAACATGCTTTTCATTTTCTTAGAAGAACAGCTTGCAGGACTGCTCGCAGGACTTTGGCACACATACGAGTAGATTTCCATTTATGTCGTTGTGGTTCGTCCTTTTTTTAATTTTTGTTTTCTTTGCTGTTTTGGTCTCGTTGTCTGTTGTTGTTTTTGTTGTTGATTTTTCTGCATTTGCTGTGCTTGTGGTGCAATGATTGCTTCATTAGTCTTGCATGTATTCATGCAGTTGTATCTAGCATTTGTGTGTGTATGTGTGCATTCGTATTTGTATTTCTAAACGTTTGCTGTGTGCACATTTGTCATTTACAGAAAATAAAAAAAATTATGACAGCATAGTTAAGATAAAAACAAAAAAAAAAAAAACAAAAAAACTCAAGTTCATATATTAAACAGGATCAAACACGTGCGTCAGCAATAATTACGACTTGCTTTTCATTTACATATAAAATACGAAGAGATGTTTGTGATTGGATGTGTGTGTGTGTGCGTGTGTGTGTGTGTGTGTGTGTGTGTGTGTGTGTGCTTGTGTGTATCATTATGCTCTTGAGGGAATTTTGTGGTTGTCCTTTAGTTGATGTGCTCGTTTGAGTCTTTGTGAGAAGTAATTAAAATTGACATATGTATGTATGTGTGTGTGTGTATGTGTGTCAAAGTCGTTCCAAAATTATCATTAGGGAAATTTAACTTGACGCTTATGGTTTCCTGCTAGGGCGTTAATACTATAAATTAAATTATTATAAATAGTTTTCCCACAGCCAAAGTGTCACACTTTAGGGAAAATTATTGAAATATTTTCACGCAAAATATATAAAATTTTTATGTCATATATGTGTAAAGATCATTATTGTTTAAATTGTACAGTACTTAAATTTATCAATTTTGGGTGTTGTGCAGCTCTCAAAACTTAGTTCTTTCTATAAAATTTATAAATTTTTATACCCCAACGCGTACTGCGTAAGGGGTATTAACTTTGTCATTCCGTTTGTAACGCGTAGGAGGCGTGGCAGGTATAGAAAAATATATATATTTTCAGACAGTCGACACGATTACAGCCGCAATTTTAAAGCTATCACGATGAAATTCAAATATAAGTTTATTTTTAAAAAAGGAAGATCAAGTTCGAAAATGGGCCAAATCGCATAAAAACCATGCCTACCTCCGATACAAAGTGACTTTATATTAAACGTAAAATGTCTTTAAAATCCACAAAAATTAAAGAAATGCCTTGAATTTGGCATGTGAGCTTTGCTCCTTAATCTTAATCCTGGCTATGAAATTTGGAAAAATCAGATGAAAACCACACCTACCTCCCATACAAGGTGGCTTTATTTTAAAAGTAAAATCTCTTAAAAATCTGCTCAAATTAAAAAAATGTCTTGTATTCTTGCACATCTCTATGATATATGGCAAAATCGGATCAAAACCACGCAAAGTGACGTCATCAAACTAGAAAAACTTTCGTTAATATATAAAACTGAATGTCATGGTGTATGTCGTGGCTAAAGACTCGAATATACTTCAATATGGCCGCGGGGGGTATTTTAGCTTCGGTACCCTGCCGAAGCTCCATTCTTACTAGTTTCTTATTCAATTAACTTTGTGAATATTATTTTCATTTCATAATCACTTTATTTGCATTTACACTTGCATTTTAATTCGCACTTCCGTTTGAATTCGTACTTGCGTTTTCATTTCATTTGCATTTATATTTATATATATATTTGCATTTGTATTTGTATTTGAAATTTCATTTTCACTTGCAGTTGCATTTGTATTTGCTCTTGCATTTGCATTTACACTTGCACTTTCACTTACACTTGCATTTGCGAACTTCCATTTCTATATGCATTTACATTTCATTAGCTTTGCATTTCCAATTTAATTTGCTTTTGCATCCGCGGTTTTTAAATGCATCCCTATTTTTCTTTCTATTTGAATATGTATTTACATTTGCATTTGTACTTGAATTTACAAATATATGTTATTTATATTTGCATTTGAAATTATATTAGCATTTTGACTGACATTTTCAATTGCATTTGGAATTTTATTTAAATTTGAGCTTACAGTTGCGTTTGGTATTTGCATTTGCTTTTGCATTAGCAAAATTATTATTGTGTTATTTTTTTTATTATTGTGTTGTGCATTTGTATTTGCACTTGTATTTATAATTATATTTTCATTTGCATTTGCTCTTTTGTATTCTTTATAATTTTTATTGCATATTTTTTTTTGCATTTCCGTTTGCATAACCATTAGCGTTGGCATTTTCATTTTCATTTACATTTCCATTTATTTTATTAAATTCCATTAAATTTATGTTTCCATTATTATTTAATTTAATTTGCGTTTACATTTCATTTTTAATTACATATGCATTTGCATTTACATTCTTCTTTTCATTTGTATTTACACGTGCATATTCATTCTATATGCAGTAACATTTACATATGCGTTTGCATATATTTGCATTTAAATTTGTATTTACCATTTGATTTGCATTCTGTTTTTCCCTTGCATTTTTATTTGCATTTGCATTTGCATTTTCTTTTTCATTTCCATTTTCATTAACATTGACAATTGCATTTGAAGTTTTCTACGCAAAAAGCAAACTTGCTCTTTCAATGCACTTGTATTTGTTTTTCCATTTGCATTTACAATTTTTTTTTATGTTTTTACTTGTATTTGCATTTTCACTTATATTTGCATTTTCATTTCAGTTTCATATGCATTTGCATTTCCTTTTGCTCTAACATTTTCATTTGCACTTTAAGTTACCTTTGAATTTCCATTTTATTTACATTCTCATTAGCATTTACATATTCATTTAAATTTAAATTTGAATCTTGCATTTGCATATCCATTTCCATTTTTATTTGCATTGCATTTGCGTTTACATTTAATATCATTTTACATGTGTATTTGCATTTACATTTAATATCCTCTTGCATGTGTATTTGCATTTACATTAACATTTTCACTTGCACTTACATGTGCACATTCAGTTCCATTTGCAGTATTATTTATATGTGCATCTGCATATATTTGCATTTAAGTTTGTTTGTTGTATTTTTATGTGCAATTTCTCTTTCCCTTGTATTTTTATATACATACGCATTTCCAGTTGTATTGCAGTTCCGTTTGCATTAACATTTATGACTGCATTTGCATTTGCAATGCATTTCCATTTTCATTTTTATTTACATTTTCATTTACATTACCATGCGCATTTGCATTAGAATTTGTCTTGAAATTTGCACTTTCATTTGCGTTTTCATTTGCACTTTTTTTTTTTTGGTTTTGCATTTGCATTTACATTTACATTTACATTTACATTTACATTTACATTTACATTTACATTTACATTTACATTTACATTTACATTTACATTTACATTTACATTTACATTTACATTTACATTTACATTTACATTTACATTTACATTTACATTTACATTTACATTTACATTTACATATTCATTTACATTTTCATTTACATTTTCATTTGCATTTGCATGAGAATTTGACTTGAAATTTGCACTTTCATTTGCGTTTTCTCTTGCATTTTTTCTTGTTTTTTCATTTGCATTTACATTTACATTTGCATTTAGATTTTCATTTACATTACCGCTTACAATAGAATTTGCCTTGAAATTTTCACTTTTATTTGCGTTTTTATCTGCATTTTTTCTTCCTTTTGCATATGCACTTTCATTTGCATTATTATTTACATTTACAATTGTATTTGTATTTACATTAAAATTTGGGCTTTTCATTTTTATAAGCATTTGCAAAGGAATTTGCATTTGTGTTTGATTTGCATTTGGTTTTACTCTTGCGTTTTTTTTTGCTTTTAAATTTGATTTTTATTTTAATATTAATTTAAAAGTTGAACCATTCAGAACATTGAAAGCGATCTTAATACAAGTTCATTACCTTTAAGATATTAAAAGCGACAGCCCTGAATTTGTCAGAATAACTTCCGAACCAAGTATCATGACATTTAAAATAGTCATTTTACTATATTAAGTTATTGATGGGCTAAGGTTTGTTCAGCCTATATATTAACTCCGTCTTTCGCTCTTACTCAATTTGACTCAATAAGAATTGTTTTTTGACTACATTTGAAACTTACTTTTCAAAGGAGTCAAAGTTTTTCATGTTGAAATCATTAAGGCTGCACAAATTTTCATTGAAATTTAATTTTTTTTTTTTCATTTCTGTGTATTTTGTTTTGTTTTTATCATCATAAAAACTTTTAACTACATCGCAAACTCAAACCACTTTTGATTCAATTAAATTGAATTATTGCTTCCACATTGGCCAGCCATGTCAACCTTTCTAAACCTATTTAATTTTTTGACATTTTGACAAAACAAACAAGACTAATTTTTAACAAGGCATTTGCGGTATTGGGGCCACAATTATTGTTAGAGGCAAATTATAGACAATACCGCTGAGAAATCAAAATTAGCACTCCAACATGTATCAACCCCCTCAAATCTACTAACTGCTTACGGCCTTCTACCTTCTCTGGTCAACCTGTTTATGCCGAATTAAAACTATGTATGAAATATGTTAAGCAGCATAACTTACACGTAATTAATCGATATATGTAGGTACTTATATAGAAATTGCCACTGGGACATTGTAAATCGTCATACGTTTATTGGTGTGCGCCTATATTCGTATATGATGTGCGTAGGGTGTGCGTGTGTGTGTGTTTGTGTGTATTTTGGGCTAAAGTGACAGGATGCAAAATATTGCGGTATGTCCAGTGAACAAATTGGCAATTATTGGCAATAAATTGTGCATTTATTTCATTGGCTAAAAAAACTATTGAAATTTATTCATACTGTTAGCCAGTTGTTATTGTTGCTGTTGTTTTGTTTTTGTTCGCAGAAATTTGTGCTATAGAATTATGTATTCATGTGATTCATGGTACGCTTTCAGCTTATGAAGTAATTAAAAAAGAAAATTAATATCTCTGAGTATTTTTCATAACAAAGTTAAGCTGTATATATATACCAATATAGTTGGTAGAAATATAGCCAACATAATTGCTTATTTTTTTTTTTTTTTTTTTTTTTTTTGTTTAGCTTGTTTCAAAACAGTTGGCAAATTTATAGTGAAAGTTAAAAAAAATAACCCGAATTGGCTAATAATCTAAAATAGCTCATTGTAAAAATTTCCATTTACCCACGTCTCAGTGAGAACAAATATATAATAAAGACACTTGGCCGCGATAGCATAATTTAAATCTTTGATTAGAGTTGATGATTAGAATTTTTGCGAGACTTGGGTATAATTTGCAATAAAAAACTTAACTTTCGTTTCCATATTGATTGTATAATTAGCAGAGCCAACTCTGCACTTGGTTTTGTGAAACATTGGTTCGTTCTCGAGTTCTCTAACCCATATTTCGCAAAATCCTTAACCTTTGTTAGGCACATACTTGAATATCTAGCTAGCCAGGTTTGGCCACCTTTCTATGCCTCCCATTCGATACATATCGAAGCCGTGCAAAGAAGATTTATTCGATTTGCTTTATGCAGTCTTCCCGGTTCCGACAGTATCAATTTAACTCCTTATGCTGATTGTTTTAACTTGATTAATATGCAAATTAGTTTGGTATGTTCTCTTTATTCATCAATTACTTGACGATACTATTAACAGCCCCACACTGCTCCAATTGATATCCCTTCCACACCAATCCAAGCAACCTTAGGTATGTGCTTCTATTTCATCTGAATTATCATATAAACAGCTTTTATTAAGCTTATTTATTATGGACAATTTTTGTGCAAAGAGATTTCGACCGAACAGAAATATTCATTTCAATTCTTGAAAAAGAATTCTGTGTCAGATGGAATTTGAACCCATGTCTAAGACATATGGTAAGAAGCTACTGAAGCATTTTATGCATGCTTTTCCTCATACAAAAATGTGAGCTCTGCTTCTTTAGATTTTGCTATTTTATGACTTTATTAAAGAAGTGAAAAAAGTCAAAGATATTTTCCCCATTCGCCACATAACTGATATTTTGGCATATTTTTATTTTTGTACGATGAATCTTAAAGGTTGTAGGTACGGTGGTGGTGGGGGGGAGGAAGGGGGGATTTCCCGTAAAAGAGGAAAATGAGATAAATTATGGTTTTATATTAATAAACTGTAATTTGGAAAAATCTGTAGCTAAATGTCTATACTTTATTTGTCTGTGAAAAAAGATGTGAAAAAATTACCCAAAAAATCCTTTTTTGGATATTCTAAATATTGTTTCACACAGAGCTGCTAAGGAGTAAAATGTTGGTTATGTTTGCAACACTGTTATCGTACATTCTGTCAACTGTAGAAACCTGACGCGTGTCTTTTATAGAAAGCTTGGAAAAAACTTATTTCTTATATAGAAACGACGCGAATAGGTATGCAAGTGTTTGTGTATTTCTTCTTTGAACAGATGCAAGTCGCATGTCTCAGTAGTCACACAAAAATATATAGAAGTTGTTTTTCTAACCTAAAACATGTCTTTACAACTTCAATACCTCCTAGAAGTAATAATAGGCATATGGTACACTATTTAAGCATATTTTATTAGTTAAGGCGATTATATCATGCTGTCGTGACTGTTTTAACCCTCCGATGAGTGAGAAGGTCCCTAGGGACCTTTTTGCCTTTTCAAACTTAAATTACTCCTACTTCGGCCACTACAACCCCTCCCCCCCCCCCCCCCCCCAAAGTTACTGTATTCCAAGAGTATTTTGTTGCGCATCTTTTGGAAAAAATCAAGCCGATCGGATCATTACTTTAGGAGTTATTGAGGTTTTAGTGAGAATAGTACGCGGACCTGTGAATAGGTCCGTATGGACCTTGTACTGAATTTCACTAATAAATGCATGTTTTTGGGCATCATTATAATTTTTTTATTGTTTCAACACATAATTTACTTGTTCTGAACACAAAGACCTAAACTCAAAGACATTAGGGATGATGGTAAAAACAAAAAATTCTAAGAAAAATTCGAAGACATGAACTTTATTGCTTTCAAGGAAAGGCGGATAATTTCTTTACCACTCTTGACTTGGCGCGTATTTTGTTGAGGAGGAAGACCGCATATGTTGGTATAGTGCGCTACAACAAAACATTCATTCCACAGGAGTTCAAGAAGAACCCGAAGCGCACCATCAATAGTACATTATTTGGGTTCAACGAAGGGGATATAGCGTTATGCTCATACGTGCCGAAAAAAATAAAGTGGTGAACGTGCTCTCCACAATGCACTACACCTGCCTCGTTGACGAGCAAACCGAGAAGCGGAAGCCCTATGCCATATTAGATTACAACGCCAACAAATGCGGCGTTGATACCATGGATCAAATGCTAGGCACTTACAGCTGCAAAAGAGCAACACAACGATGGCCGTTGGCCATGTTTTATAATATGCTGGACGTCGCTGCATTTGCTGCTTTTACGATTTACAACGAAATGAAGCCTATAAAAAGGAGTGACAGACGGCGGTCGTTCTTGTTACTGCTAACGAAACAATTGGCCACACCAAATATCGAAGAACGTGCCCTGAACAACCATATACCCTCAAATCCAAGGATACGCAATGCGATGGAAGCATTCGATGTCAGGGTAAGAAAAACATCTTCAAATTCAAGAATAGAATATATATTTATTTGTTTTTTATTTTTCTTTTCATTTCAGGTATTACCAAGACCGATGGAAGGCAATGCACCGTCGTTTGCGACTAGGTCAAGTAGACCGTCATGTCGCCTTTGCCGTTCTGAGTACGGGCGGCAGCGGAAAACGCGGGCACACTGCTTCGGCTGCGGCAACGCTGTTTGCGGAGATCATAGCACACTTTTACATCGCTGCAACACTTGCGCACAGGGCGGGGGACAAGAAGTACACGCTCAACAACAATAATTTTTAAACATTTTTATAATAGTCTTAAGAAAATTCAAGCAAAAAAAAAAAAAAAAAAAATTAAAAAAATTGAAAAAATTATTTTTGTATGTAGAATTTAGTTATAAACAATAAAAACAAAAAAAAATTAAAAAAAAAAAAAATTTTATATGAAAAAAACATGATTTACAAAAAAGGTCCGTAGGGACCTTTTCACACGGCCGTGAAGTTCAGAACTGTCACTCATCGGAGGGTTAAATTATGTCCCAGTAGACACAAAAAATCCTGATCTTATTTTAATGCCGTTGTTTATAGATTAACTTACTTTTCTAGCCAAAAACAAAATAGTTTCTTTATGTCTTACTTGAGTGTTAAATGGCTGAATGCATTAATAAGTTAAAATGAATGCTGCAAAGAGAAAGAAGAAATCTGTGAAAAATTAAAAAAGATATAGATGATAGCTCAAGAATAGACATGATTGTGAGCCATGATACAATCATTGCAAGGTAGTAGTGACAGTTCTTTTGTCAACCACCATCTGTCAAACAGAGCAACGAAGAGAGAAAATAAAGAAACAGAATAAATGTTATAATACAATAATTACACTGTTCTACAAAAAAAAATTTTTAATGTACAAGAGTAAACACCAATATTTTACATTTTGCCGATTCATGTGATGACTTTCTGCGTTTTCAGAATGTTTTCATCACTTCTCTTTTTTCGCCAATGGCCATCTCTTCGAATTTTCGTACCTTGCCTTACTTAGTGTATCATAACTTTGCTTCTGTTCACCAAAATTTTAATTTTTATTAAGGATAATAAAAAAGGATTATGTTGTGTTCCATTTTTACCTAAATGTTTTTAAATCCTTTCATTTTTTACGCCATCAATGTACACAAGGTCAGTAGTGGCAACAGGCTTAACAGCCACCTAATGGCAGATGATGCATACTGATGTTTTACTGTTTGACTTCATATTCACTTTTTATATTTTCGTCGCATACACAGCTGATTTTGGCATACGGCGGTCGACGCTCATGAGAAGAAAAGGTAGTTGTCAAGACTACCTTTTAGTGATTGTATCATGATTGTGCGCAAAATGAGAATGGTTGGGCTACGTATAAACAAACGCAAAAGCCAATTTAGGTATTGCAAGTTATTTCCAAGGTGTATTATGTAAAGAAAATATCAAAATGGAAAAGAGGAAGCCGAAAAAATAAATGTCATGTGTTTAAGATCGACTTGGGGCAATGAAGTAGAGTTTTTTGGCACATACGAAACGGAAGTGTCCTTTATGTCCTATTATAAAACTCTTGAAAGGCCAAATTTTACCAAATGAGAGAAAAAGTCAACATTTTCTTTGATTTTTTCGGAAAAAAAATAAATAACTACATAATTTAGTTTAAAAACAATATTAGAATTTAACAATATTATTATTATAATTAAAAATGTTATATTAGAATATAGCAATATTAAATCTGATTAAAATCATTTATTATTTTCAAATATTTTTACTTGTCCCGTAAGTCGCAAAGACTTGTCCCAGTAGTCACAATTTGTAATACCTCTTTTTCTTTATTTTATAAAAGTAAGCATACTAATTTTTAATCAAAATAGAAACGTTTAGTATATGGTTTACAACACCAAAGAAGCTGACTTGAATATTTAAATTGTTTCTCTAAAATTCTACTTTGAGTGTTCAAAGTTAGATGAGTGGGATTTTTCAGTGTCCCAATAGTCACATTCAATCAAATGTTAGTTACACAAAACATAGCAACTCTTTGGATTTTTTTTAAAGGAATATTATAATATAGTTATTTATCTCTGTTTTAAAATAGATTGCACTGATGTTATGATGACATCATTATAACTTATAGTTATACAAATTCTGGAGTTGAATGTCCCAGTAGTCACAATGAAATGCCCCAGGTATACCCAAAAAAGTAACCAAAAACGTTTGCTTCAAAAATGTTTGTGAAAAGACCCTCATACAAACCGCGCTGTAAGACGTAATACCACTTCAAAACATTGACACAATTATTTGTCATTCATGACGTTATACTGTCATATCACAAATACTACAACCACGATAATATATGGTGCTAGGAAGTAAAAGCATCTTTCGATATGATGATCATATTTGCACTACCCAACACATGATAGGAACAAAGGTAAAAAATATACTACAATAAAACTTCAAAAAAGATTTCTAATTCAATGGCATTTAAGATAAGCAAGAGTTGTAACATGGCGTTACAAAATAATATTTAAAAATATTTATAATAAACTAATATTTATATAAATCATTTAAATTATATCTTTGTGAAAAATATTAAGTCAAATAATGTTATTATTTATTATTAATAATATGATATTACAATAGTATTGTATATTAATACATTAATATATTCATATTCATTTAATTCGCTATAATAAATCATTTCATAGCATAATATATTTATTAATAATTAAAGATATTGATAATATATTTATCACTTAAGCTATAAAAGCAGCCACAAATAGAACTCCAACAAACAACGTAACATTCATAAAATAATAACAATTACACTGGCTAAGACAACCAGTCGAAACTACCAACAACATAACATACACAAAATAACAACAACCACAGCAACTAGCCAAATCAGTAGACTACCAACAACACGACATACATAAAATAAATGACAAACAAACAAAAGTACCAAAATAGACTCTACATAAGAGCAACAACAAGATCAATGTGCCAATAGCCAACAAGCATCATTTGCATTCGCCAGACAAGCAGTTAGTAGAATAGCATATAGTTCACAAAAGGTTTTCTTACGGATCACGTAAATAGAGATCACAATATCAGTGAAGTGAGCGTTCCTTTCTAGCATTAGCAACTGCTTACCGATTACCGAAGCGCTCACCAACCGAGTCCCGCGGTAGCTACTGATTACCGAAGTGCTTACCAAATGATTACAGAGGCAATTACTGAGTACCGAAGCGATTACCAAGCGATTACAGTTTGCTAACGTACTTACCGAGTCACCAGCAAACACCAAAGCGCTAACCAACCAATTACCGAGGCAACCGAGGTGCTTACTAATTACCGAAGCGATTACCAAGTGATTACGAAGCGATTACCAATTACTTAAACGATTACCGACTACCGCAGTGCTTACCAACTGATTACTGAGGCAGTTACTAATGACCGAAGTGCTTACCAACGGATTACCTAAGCAATTACTGAGAACCGAAGTGATTACCAAGCGATTACCGGTTACTAAAGCGATTACTGAAGTAACTTTCAACTACCGCAGTGATTACCAATCAATTACCGAGGCAACTACTGATTACCGAAGCGCTTACCAACCGATTACCAAGACAATTACTGCTTACTGAAGCGATTGCCAGTTACTAAAGCGATTACCGAAGTAACTACCAACTACCGCAGGGCTTACCAACTAATTACCGAGGCAATTCCTGATTACCGAAGTGCTTACCAACCAATTACCTAGGCTATTACTGCTTACTGAAGCAATTACCAGTTACTAAAGCGATTACCAAAGTAACCACCGACTTAAGTAATTAGTAAACCGATTAACGAGGCAATTACTGATAACCGAAGTGCTTACCAACTGATTACTGAGGCAATTACTGATTGGTGAAGCGATTGCCAACCGATAATCAGTTACCAAAGCGATTACCATCCGATTCCCGTTATACCTACCGATTACCGCTTACCGAACCGGTTACAGAAGCAAATACTACCCGATTTCCACACCATTTACCGATTACCAAAACCGACCACACGACCTATTTCTACACTAGTTACTAAGCCCAAAAGACTACGACAATACACCAATACCCACGCCAACTACTATCTGAAGCTGCTTAATTAGGATACTAACTTATTAATAAATTGTTTAATTTTTTTATTTTTTTATTCAAAATAATTGGTGAAAATTAGTGGATCTTTCACCGGATCCTGGGGAAGCTGAGTTCTACTTCAGCCTTTGAGAGAACCATATCACAGAGTGTCTAACGAATTGCAACTGCTAAGCCTTATTCTTAAAACATTTTTTGTATATCACATAAACTTATGTCTGACTATACTCTAATCAAAGCCAAAAACTGTCAAATTTTTTAAAATTATTAACATTATTATTGCCTCAAAAAATGCAAATAAAACACCAAGTCTAATTCAATACAATTAAACTCAAATCAAAACAGCTGTCGACAAAACTAACAATTAAAGTCCTGTGGAAAAAATCATTTATGCGCTTTCACGCTGCACACACAATTCAATAAAATAATTGCTATTATGCTTTATATGCAACAAAAACTGTGCTTTACAAATGCAATTGCATCAAGTGTATGCTTGATGAAATTCCGAAAAAAAATATAATAAATAAAGAAAAAATATGTGTAAATGTTTATTTATGCAATTATTGAATAATGATTACATTTGTGGCAGCCGCAGGTTATGAATTAATTTCCATAGCTTGAATTTTTGTACGAAATATTTTAAAATTGAATCTTTTGTGTGTGTGTGAAGACAAAAGGACACTAACGAAAAAACCATAGTTATAGCAAATAAATTAATGATAAATGCATCGAAAGCGAAATTCAATGCACTTAGTTGACAGATATTTTTGTCACATAGCATAAAAATTCTTCAAAATGTGTTGACCATTTTATTTCATTTGTTGCTGCTGCTCTTTTGACTATATATATTTTTTTTTTCTCTTTGTTTGCAACAGCAACAGTTATATTCAACAACTAGCAATTCGGTTCATTGGTACGTATGAGTGATATTTAATTTATTTTTAATTAAACGCCACTCATACGTCATGCGCTGAACAAGAGCCTCTTCTTCATAGCATACTCTGCATTGTATTGAATTTCAAGACTTTTCTTTGCCATGCTTTGATTATTGTTCTTGAATAACAAGCACAGAATATGTATAAATAGTTTAACAGCTACCAAGAAATACACACAAATAATACCTTTGTTCGGAGTATCTCTTAGTACTGGATAAAAAGTAATTAATTTTTAATCAATAGCATCAGTGCACCAAAAAGCTCTTCTTGCAATATTTTATCCCACACACAGCAGTAAAAAAGTTTTACATTTCTTTTTCTTTTTAAACTTATTCTATAGTGTCGCTACGTCGCTTAGTTGTCTACTTTAACATTCCTGATGATTACAGCAAGGTTTCTTCTTCTTCTTCTTTGCAATGCATTTAATTGCTCAAAAGCTTTTCCCGCTTGCTCAAGCTCAGGTTTGTGGTAGCAATCAATTTAGCGGTCATCAGGAAGTAGCAGAATTTCAGAATTGTTTAATTTAATTTAAAAAAAAAATAAAAACTTTTGCATGAGCTTGATTAGTATTGAAATTTCAAAAGTTTTCAACAAACTTTTCAGCAATTCTTGCAGTATATAAATGTATTTTGAATAATCTTGAGCAGAGTAAAGAACAGAAATTCTGGCTACATTTTCACATTTAAATGGAAAAAATGAAAAAAAATCTATTCTTTTAATTTATATTATTTTGGGAATAAGTTGACAACAAATTGAAATACTTTAAAAATCTTTTAGCGCTTAAATTCTTAATCCACCACTTAAAGTCAATTTAAGTTGGCTTAAAAAGTGCCACAAAAATATATTAACAAGTTGCGCAATTCTTTATTTTTTTATATACATTTTTTTTTTTTTTTCAACACATGCAATTGTTCATAAAAACACATACTGACACATACATACTTACACTCACAGACACTCATAAAAAGACAGACTTTTAGACAACTTAAGCATATAACTGACAAGCGTTGAGCTGCATGGCAGCAAATGTCAACATTTTTGTGTGAAAATCATGTACAAATACGTTAACAATGCAAACTTACAAGCTTAACGGAGCACAGTGTTAGACATACAAAGCCATATACAAAAAAAAAATACAAAGAAAAAAAAAACAAATTAATAAAATATATAACTTTTGAGTTTCTGATGTTGAGTTACTAGGACGTTTTATTATATGAAGTCTTAACCCTAGGAGGGGCAACTACATATTGGTCCCTTTTTGGTCTGGCCAGACTAACAAAGTGAGTTATATTTATAAAAGTGTTCTTATTACTAGATTGTGAATTTCTTTCTTTATTTGAATCAGGGGCCTCAACCTGGCGTGGCCAACATTATCCATGTCGAAATCGTCCGAAGTCGATTCAAACCTCCGCGTGGTGTTCCCTGGGCAACAGCAAACTGGTTAGTTTGACGGCTAATTTGAGCGGCGGGTCGCTCCATGGTCCTTAAACTTGGAATATGCGCAGAGTTTGGGTCCCGCCACATTACTACTGCCCAATAAAAACTAAACCAGCCTCGGATCGAACTGGCGGAAGCCCTCAAAACAATAAAAGCTGACATCACCGCCATCCAGGAAATGCAATGGAAAAGGCAAAGCTGCTCTAAAAAAGCCCACTGCTATATCTACAACAGCTGTCATGCGGAGAATTTGGATGTGGATTCGTCGTTAGCCGGAAACTACGCCACTTTTTTTCCCGGTTCACACCTGTGAACGAAAGATTGGCCACGATCCGCATCAAGACAAAATTTTTTTCATCAACCTTATTTGCGCGCTCGCCCTGGCGGAGGAAAAGCAGAAAGCCGTCAAGGACGCTTTCTACGCTAGTCTTGAGGACGTATACGACCACCTTCCGGCCCATGACGTGAAAATAGTCCTCAGCGACTTCACCGTGACGCGAAACATGGTAGTTTGCAGCACCAAATTTAAGCACCACGACATCCACAAAGCCACCTCAAATCAAAAAACGAATCAAAAAACGTGAAACCAAATTGATCATGTTGTAATCGACGGAAGGCATGCCTCTAGTGTTCTAGATGTGCGTACATTTCGTGGGATCAACAATGACTCTGACCTCTATCTTGTTGCAGCCAAGATCCGCATGCGAGTATGCAATGAGAAGAACATACGCACAGGAATGCAACGAAAGCTAGATGTCGCTAAGCTGCAATTACAACGAACTGCCGAGGCCTACTCCGCTCAACTCTCGGTTAAGCTCAACCAACCAACCTCTGGACCAAACGACGCCGGCGTCCGGCGCCCGCAACCTCGAAACCAATTAGACATGGGTAACGCAGCAAAAATGGCTGAAATGGTTGAAATGCTATGATTCCTGTATCAACAAGAAGTTTATCCACGCAGTGAGAGTTTGAATTGCTCAACGCGTCTAAATTTTTCGAATGCGGTGACTTTTGTGGTGGAATACTAAGCGCAAATTGGTTTCACATAGAAAAAATAAATGAAATCAAATAAAAACTTTTTAATAAATATATCTCATCTAAAGAAATCTTATTGCTAATAGATTCATTAAAAATTATTAAATTCATATGTAAATAATATGAAATATATTAAAACAAAGCGCAGATTACAGCATCAACCAAAAATTAAGATATATTAAACTTCAAGCATGCAGCAAACTGTCTTTCGTTTAAGATTTGATGTGATTTATCAAATAGATTCGAACGCGTTCCTGGTATGCAAAAAAAGCTCGAAGTTGGATTCAAATTCACTTCTGCTTCGAACACGTCCAACATGTTTACGTTCAACACACTCCAAGTATTCATGCTTAGCTGCATCTTCCCCGCATCCCCCCTTGTCCGTATTTATACAGAGAAATAATGTTCGCTTTCAACTTTCTGTCCCTATGTTCCATGCGCCGTAGAATTTGTGCAATTTTTGCTCGCTGTATAAATATTTTTAACTTTTGCTTTGAGCGCGTCATTTGCATTACGGCGCAATTGCGTTACTATTATTAAAGCTAGAGTATCAACGCAGTAACGCATTTAAGTGCTTCAACTCAATAACGCAATGCAGCGCTGCGTTACCTATGTCTAGAACCAATGGTACAATCAGGAGTGTCGCATCGCGTCAGCAGTTAAAAAACCGCTTTAGAAAAACAGCTGCAACGCTGCAAAGAGAGCAGCAAAAGCCAGAGCGTGAGGAACTAGAGTTTTACCAGGGCAAGAAGAATGCACGAAAATTCTATCAACAGGTTAAGCGTCTAACCCACGGTTTCAAGCCCGGAGCATTCACTTGTAGAGGCAAAACTGGCGATCTGAATACGATTACAAAGTGTGTGCTGAGTAGAGATATATTTCTTTATGCAATGTAGGTGAATAATATCTATCTTGGAATCTAATTAAAAAAGTTTATGATAGTATTGCAAAAATGCATTCTCATATCTTATTTATAATTCAAAATATTTTTAGTTGCTTTAACTCAGCTAACGAAAAATGTTAGGCTCTTCAGTTTGATTGGGCATATTTTTTTTAGTAGAACAAACGGCGTTTATTTTATTTGCGAAATATTGAGGATAGTTATAAAATTTCTACATTTTACTTTAATATGGGCGTGGCATCAAGACTTACTAGGTTGTGTGGGACAAACTTTAAATTGTTTTATTTTAATGCCAATGAAGCTATTAAAACTATTCTGCCACTAATGTTTAAGCAAAATACTATATATGCACGGACGTAATATTTGCATCATTTTGTGTTTTACTTTCTATAAAATAGAATAATAAATTTTATAGCCAATTTTAAGCCTTAAATATTTTAACAAAATTCGAACTTTAAGAATATTCTTATCAATTATATAACGATAGAACGCCTATTCAAATTTTCATGAGCACCATTTGGCAGGAATTAATTTAAATATTCATCTCCTGCATACTTAAATACTGAACCATGTCAGACGCGGCGGCGTCTCAATGGTTTAAGCTTTTATACACCCGCTAAAGCTTTTAATGCAAACGTTCCAGGCGTCTCAAGTCAGCAGCAGCGCTGATTTTTAAATAAACCACGTGCGCAATAGTGCTCGTCGTTGTCATTTTTGTTGTTGTTATTGTTTTTGTTATTGTTTTCGTTGTTGTTGTTGTTGTTGCTCTTTATCTTGCAAACAAAGAAAAAACGCCATAAATTTTGTTGTTGATTTATTAGCCGGCCTTCTTCAACTTACCAGCAGCATAGAATTTATGGGTTAGGCTGAATCAAAAATCGTTGAAATGGTAAAATAACTAAAGAATTACTTTTATAGCAAAGCGCTGCTACGCTCGCTATAAAAGAAGAGTTTTATTTGATAGTCGCGAATGCGGCGGTAGCGGTTCGTGCCATGTTTGTCAAAGAATGCTAAGCCCACGAGATAAAATTAACACGGATGAGAATTAATGTATTTATACTATGGAATTTCTGCTGAAATTAGTAAAGATAAAGGGAGTAGTATTTTCCTTAAATTATTTCGAACAATAAATCTTGCCGCATGAAAGTTTGAGGTTATTTTATTAATTATTGTTTGGTTTTTAAGACAATTTGAGTCAGATAGATAAAATTGTAGAGAATATGAGAGACAACAGAGGCCTACCTGGACTACAGCTTCCAAGCTACAAAATGCAGCTATAATTCATTTGGTGTGAGTTGGAATTAAATGTAACTCATACGCCTAGTTAAATATAATGAGGTACAATTTATACTAACCTTGATATTAATGAGTGAAAATGAAAAACAAAATTCAACGAACATGTAGCACAGAGCAATGATTTAATACATAAATGTTTAGTTTATTTTAAAAATTAGCACAATAAAAGCAGAGCAATTTAAAAAAAAAAAATTAATTAAGACGGTCCCCATGGCGTATACGTGATCCGCACTGATATGTACATTTGTTCAAAAAAATCACTCATGCGCACCGGTGCGCTTGCATTGTGCTTAGATGTTGTATAAACAAAGCAAAACCAAACCAAAGTGAGCCCAAATGTTACTCAAAGCAAGCTAAAGCTAAGCAAATGAAGCTAGATGTTTCAACACACTTTGAGTGGGGCAATATTTCAAGTGGGCGCACTTTGGTCGCTTCAAATAGGTACAAAAATACAAAATTTAAAAAGGTCGTAATTTAAAAAATGTTTAAGCAAAACAAAAAACAATATTCAGTTCTTAAAAATCAGAAGAAATTTTGTGAATATTTTAATTACCATAGAAATGCGAGACTATTCAACTACTTATATAATTTAAGAAAATTGAAAATATTCACATTTTGGTAAGATTTAAACCAAATCATTTGTAGTTTTTTTTTCTCATTCTACAAAGCATATCTTTTGTATAAATATTATTTTAGGAAAGAAATTAATTTTATCTTAAGAAGAGCTCTTTAAACTAAAAAATTAGCAAATTTTTGAGAGGTGAAAAAAATCTTCGTATTTTCGATTTCCATATATTTTGTAATATTTTCTGTGACAAAGTATTTTCTTTCAGTCTAAAAAATTTGATCTGCAATCTTTTATAAACAAGAATATTTTGACATATTTTATGTATTAAGTTATTGTGAAAACTTGTACACTTTGTATGAAAATATTACAAAAAAAAAATATATATCTTCGATTTTTATGCCTTTAAAAAGCAAGCAAAGACAAGTAAAATGCACTCTCTTGCCACTATTTTCAGTTTTGTAAATCCAGTTATGTCAGAAAAAGAATAACAATGGATAGAATAATATCAATTTTTTAAGATTTTTATAAATCAACTTGCAACTGAAAAAATAAATCGGCAGCTTAAGAGTAGGCAGCAATTTTCGAAGTGGTCACTTCTGTAGGCGCGTTGAGTACTTTTTGGTTGAGGTTAAAGGAATGAATTAGCGTCAGCACTGTTAACGTCAGCAATGTTAACGACAGCAGCGTTAAAGTTTGCACTGTTAAGGCTTGCACAGTTTCATAATATATCCATTTCTGATATGGGATAGGTGTCTCCTATTTACAGTTCTTGTGTTTGTTTTTTTTTGACCCCCGAAGGGTGACAGGTAAGGGGTAGGAGAGTTGGGAAGAATATGTCCAGCCCATATATATGTTCCCTTTAGGTGCAACTTCGGGAGAGCTATGAACTAAAATCGACAGATTTAGTGTTTCTGGTATGGGCTGGCGGCCGTGGCGTACTGGTTAAGGTGCGTGGATTGTATGCGATAGAACCCAGGCTCGAATCCCATCTGGCACAGAAAGTTTCTTCAATTGAATAATTTTTTCTATTCGGCCGTCATCACTCTGTTGACAATGGCAAACCTCAGAGAGTAAAAACTGCCATGAAAAGCTTCTTGAGAACATAAGTCGATCAGAGTCGGCATAAAGCATGTAGGATCAGTTCTCGATCATTTGTGTTCAATCATTTTCATAACACGCACAACACAATTGATCATAAGAAGCTCGTTCATCAAAATCCTTTCAACGCCAAAATAAAAAATATCTAGTGAATGTTAATTTTGTTTTTATATTAAGGAATTATTTTTTTGCCTTTGAACAAAGGATTTCATAGAAATTTTCTATATTTCTGCTGAGTTGTTAAATAGCCCAGTTATTACTTATCATAGCATCATATTGAAAATTTATCACATACTTTTAGGCATCACACAGAAATTTGGTTGTTGTTCATAGAAAATTGTTTCAGCATTTTTTAAATATAAAGAAAAAAAAACCTTATTGCACATTTACATTGCTCTGTAGAGCACCTTTCAAGTGCTATTCTATTTATGAAAATCGCGACTATAATATAGATTTGATAGTCATCACAAAAAATGCACTTGCGTAATAATAATATAGAAGATATATTTGTAACACAATTACTTTGGTTGGGTAATCAGTATTGGCTCGGTAATCGGTTGGTAATCGCTTCGGTAATTGCTTATCTGCTGGTATCGCTTCGGTAATCAGTTGGTAATCACTTCGGTAATTGGCAATTGGTTTGTAATCGCTTCGGGAATTGGTAATCGGTTGGTAATTGCTTCTTTAATCAGTTGGTACTTGGTAATTGGATGGTAATTTCTTTGGTAAACGGTGATGGGTGATAATCGCTTCGGTGATCGGTTGATAGTCGCTTCGGTAGTTGGTAATCGGTTGGTAATTGCTTTTATAATCGAAATCGTTTCAATTATCGATAATTGGTCCGGTGATCAGTTGGTAATCGCTTCGGTAATTGGTAATTAGTTCAATAATCGGTTAGAAATCACCTCTGTAATCGATAATTGATTCGGAAATCGGTTGGTAATCACTTCGGTAATCGGTAATTGGTTCGGTAATCCATTGGTAATCCCTTCGGTAATTGGTAATCGGTTGGTAATTGCTTCTTTAATCAGTTGATACTTGGTAATTGGTTGCTAATTTCTTTGGTAAAAGGTGATGGGTGATAATCGCTTCGGTAATTGGTTGGTAATTGCTTCGGTAATTGGTAATCGGTTGGTAATTGCTTCGGTAATCGGTTGGTTATCGCTTCGGTATTCGGTAATTGTTTCAGTAATTGGTTGGTTATCTGTCGGTTATCGGTAATTGGTTCGGTAATCGGTTGGTAATCGCTTCGGTAATCGGCCTGGTAAACGGTTCGGTTATCGCTTCGGCTTAGTCGATACTAGGTAATTCCTAAAAATAAATGCTATACAGAAATAAGTTCTGTTACGCTAACAGTGTGATGATATCGCGAATCTATAGTTTTGCTCTCTACCAAAAACTGCTCAACGCGCCTAAAGAAGTTTTCACTCCAAAAACACTATTATTCTATAGCCTTAAATTTATCACATCTTTAAGTTTTCACTTCGGTCAGCAGTGGCGCTATAAATTTCGCCCAAAAGAAAAATCGACCAAAAAAAAAATTAAAAATTATCCAATATTTACCAAACAAACGTCGGTGATTTTTCGTGTGAAAAATTTTTCCAAAAGAATTAGGCAACTTTGCATTTTAGTTGGGTGAAATTTTGCTTTTTTTTTTTATGGGATTTAACATATGAAAAATCATCCAAATATTTTGGGCGAAATTGCACATTTTATTTTTGGGTGATTTTTCATTATTTTTTTTTTTTTTTGAGATTTTTCTTTCCTTGAACGGATATGTTTTAGTAGATTTCTAACTATTATTCATTGAACTAAAATCGACCTAAAAAAATAGTAAAAATGAACCTTAGAAATTCATTGGTCATTTCGTGCAAGGAAGGCTCCTAGGAATCTCCTAGGAACAATGCACAAAATTGGACCATTTTGCATTTTTTTCTTAGGTCAATTTTCATTATTTGTGTTTGGTGATTTTTTCAAAAATTATTGGGCTTTTTTCGTTTTTATTGAGTGAAATTTCGTTTTCTACTTTTGGGAAATTTTTCATTCACGGCCATTCGTTTATAATGTCTACCACTTTCGTTATTTCGAAATAATTTTTTGTCATTAAATATATAAAAGTATTCTTAATAAAATGCACTCAATAATAAAAATAAATAAGAAGAATTTTATTAAAAAAAAATCAATGAAGATGTGTTCATTATTATTTTGACTTTTCAGATAAATACATTTTTTCCGAAAATATATAAAAAATCACACAAATTTAATAATCTTTGAGTGAATCTCTTAAATTGCATTTCTTGCGGTCCCACCCGTAACATTATAAAAAATACCATAAATTTTTTATTAATAGTTTATATAGTTTGTTTTTGCGATTTTGCCTATGAGCGATACTTTATAGAACCTTCGTCAGTTCCCTATTATTTTATTTTTAATAGTTTCACAATAATTGTACAAAATTTTATTTTGGTCTTTCGAAATCAGGTTAAATGGAATTGTTGTTATTGCTTAGCAAAATAAAAGAATACCTAACTACAAGCATCATCATTACAATTTAAAAACTGGCTGTGCTTTTGTTCTTAACAATAAACTCTGCTAACTGTGTTGTATGCATTTTTAAACGTATTTTTTGAAATAAATAAGCAACCTTAAATTAACTAAAATGTAAAGTTTTCTCAAAATCAGACATCTGCTCCTATTTTTGTCCCTCATTTATATGGGCACAATGCACTGTGGGTCGCAACAAAAATTGCTGGCGTTTGTATAGCTTCGGGTAGCATATGTTTAGTTAAAGCCTTAATTTTTCAAATGTTTTCAATGTTTTCAATAATAAAAGCTTGCCACAGCCCCTTACCCCCTCCCAACCCCCAGCACACGTCATATAGCAAACATTCCCACGTCTTAAGTAATCCACTCAAATCTTATGAAATTTGCTAAAACATAAAAACAACTTTTGCCTAAAAAGTTTACAATAAAAAAAACACAAAAAATTTAAAAAAAAAGAAAAACCAAAATTGTGCAAAATATTTTCAAAGCTAATCATAAGCAAACGAGAGAGAAAAAGAAGCAATTATAAAGAACAAACTCGTTGAAACTTTTGACAGTTTTTTTTTTTAAGGTTTGAAAACTTTTTGTTTCATGTACTCTGGCGCACACACACACACACTCACATACATAAATACATACATACATACACACGCAAGTACCAACATGTACTCACCATTACACACAGCCATATAAACTTTAAGTGACGTGCTGCATTAATAATAGCACTAAAATAAAAAAAAAATTATAGCAAAAAAAAAAATCAACAAGAAATCATGTAACAGCAGCTAAACTTTCATGTTCAGTTCGGTTCATAACTTCTTAACTTAATAAAACAAAAAAAAAAAACTCCAAAATATATGAAAGAAAAGCAAAAAAAAAATGGCAACTTAGCTGCTGTCAACTAAATTAAAAGTTTCGCTGATGTTGTCGTTTGACAAACTGTCTAGCAACGCACATAACTTAAAGCACAGCCAATGCCACCCACTTCAAACACACGCACACACACATGCATGCACACATATATATCGCTTACAATGACCTCGCATTCTCTTGACATTATGTGATATTTTTTTTTAAAAAGCTTTGCTTTACTTTTTGTTTATTCATTACTTTTTAGACGCTACTGCTGCTGCTGCGCTTTTGTTTACTATTGTTTTCTGTTGTGTGTTTTTTTATATAGAATTTGTTTTCTTAATTGTTTTCATTAAATTGTATTTTTTTTCATAATTTTCTCATGCTGTGTTTCAGTTTTTGCCATTTAATGTTTGCGTCAGTAGCAGTTTTATTGACAAGTTAGCCAATTAAGCTAACGGGTACACCGCTGCGTATGAGTGACATTGATTTATTGACGAAGCTAGTGTGTTGGTTTGAAGCATCTTTTGTGGGTGTTTGGGTGTGAGTAGGTGTGTCACTAATTTGCTTTCATCCTTGTTTATTATGAGCATGTAGAATTAAAGCATTGCTTTTAAAATTTTGACTTAGAGATATGTCTTACAGCGCTGTTTGTATGGAAGTTTTTTTCACAAATTTTTCCAGCACATGTAGTGTTTTTGTTTACACTTTGGGGTATACCAAAAATATTAGTTATGTGACGAACAATATAAATATCTGACTTTGGATTTTATCACTTCTTTAATAAAGTCATAAAATTGTAAAATCTAGGCAGAAAGAATTAACATTTTTGTATGGGAAAAATTATATATCTATAAAATGATTCAGTAGCGCCTTATATTGTTGTTTGGTTGTTAATTTGTGTTGTTGGGGTGTTGTTATGTAACGCAACATCGTGTTATTTATTAAAACGAATCATTTCATATGTCTTCCACATTTATGCTATTCAATAAGGGAACGACAATATTAAATAGTCTGATGATATCATTAACATTGTCCTGAAGTCAGTTTTTTGTTTCTCCCTCCCATTTTTTTTTTTTTTTTTTGTAACTTAGTCTATACGTATAATACTTAAAATCCTTATTTGTGTCTTCTTGAGTTTCCCCCAAGGCTCACCAATTGGAAAAAAATTATATTTTATTATTTTTTTCATATGGCAAAACATTTTGTGGAGATTTGAAGTTGTGTCCTTCCAACTTTTATATAAATTTTTATATAAACTTTAATTTGGAGAAAATTACAGTTACTCTACACTTGTATGGTAAGACTTGTTCGGTACACTTGGATGGTAATTTTTTATATCTTGAAGAGAAACATCCACACATTTCATTTCTGAAAGCATTTAAATGCCTTGTAAACACCTATAGAAAAATCTTAATATATGATATATTGCATCATAATATTTTTTTACATGCTAATCTTAAAATATATATTAAGTTAAAAAAAGTTTTTGCAATACAACAGATATCAAGAATGAGTCAAATTATAACGTGACCGACCAAATCTTATCATACACGTATTTTCCTGTTGATGATTTTGGCTAGTATCAATACCAATTTTGCCGCATAGTTTTCGGCTTGTTGATGAAATAATATTTCATACCAGTTACAAAAAAACAATAAAAATTATAAATAAAATTATCTCTCTTAAATTTGTATAACATTCATTTCATTTTTGCGGGCGGTACAGTCAAATAGATTTATGGAAAATTCTTCATATATTAACTTTTTTTATCAATTTATGCGTTATTTATAAGCTGCAATTTTTAAATGTTTATATATAATATATATGTAACACAATTACTTTGTTTGGGTAGTCAGTAATTGGCCCAGTAGTTTGTTGGTAATCGCTTCGGTAATTGGCAATCGCTTAGTACTCGCATCGGTAATCGATAATCGGGTGTTAATCGCTTTGGTAATCGGTAATTGGTTGGTAATCGTTTTGGAATCGGTTGGTAATCGCTTCGGTAAACGGTAATGGGTTGGTAATCACCTTGGTAATTGGTTGGTAATCACTTCAGTAGTTGGTAATCGGTTAATAATCGCTTCGGTAATCTGTAATGGGTTGATAATCGCTTCGGTAATCGGTAAATGGTCCGGTTATCACTTGGTAATCGCTTCGGTAACTGGTAATTGCTTCGGTAATCGGTTGGTAATCGCTTCGATAAGCGGTAATTGGTTGGTAATAGCTTCCGTTATTGGTAGTCGGTTGGTAATCGTTGCGGTTATCGGAAATGGGTTGATAATCGCTTCGTTAATCGGTTCGGCAATCGGTCGGTTATTGCTTCGATAATCGGTAATTGGTTCGGTAATCGGTTGGTAATTGCTTCGGTAATCGGAAATTGACTCAGTATCACGGTTGGAAATTGTATCAGTAATTAGTGCTCGGTTGTAAATCGCTTCGGGAATCGTTTGGTGATCTGTAATCGGTTGGCAATCGCTTCGGTAATTGGTAATTGGTTGGTAATTGCTTCTGTAAACGGTAATGGGTTCGTAATCGCCTGGTTCGTAATGAGTTGATAACTGCCTCAGTAATCGGTAATTGGTTCGGTAATCGGTTGGTAATTGGTTGGTTATCGCTTTGGTAACCGATAAACTGTTTAGTAATCAGTCGGTAATCGCTTCGGTAAAGGGTAATTGGTTCGGTAATCGGTTGGTTATTGCTTCGGTATTCGGCAATCAGATGGTAATCACTTCCGTTATTGGTAGTCGGTTGGTAATCGCTGCGGTTATCGGTAATGGGTTGGTAATGGCTTCCGCAATCGTTTGGTAATCGCTCCGGTAATTGGTAATCGGTTGGTAATGGCTTCGGAAATCGGTAATTGGTTCTGTAATTGGTCGGTAATTGCTTCGATAATCGGTAATTGGTTCGGTATTCGGTTGGTAATCGTTTCGGGAATCGGTTGTCGATCGGTAATCGGTTGACAATCTCTTCGGTAATTGGTAATCTGTTGGTAATAGCTTCGGTAAACTGTAATGGGTTCGTAATCGCCTCGGTAATGGGTTAATAATCGCCTCAGTAATCGGTTGGTAATTGGTTGGTAATCGGTTGGTAATCGCTTCGGTAACCGATAAACTGTTTAGTAATCAGTCGATAATCGCTCGGTAAAGGGTAATTGGCTCGGTAATCGGTTGGTTATTCCTTTGGTATTCAGCAATCAGTTGGTAATCACTTCCGTTATTGATAGTCGGCTGGTAATCGCTTCGGTAATTGGTAACCGGTTGGTAATCGCTTCGGTAATCGGTAATTGGTTCGGTAATCGGATGGTTATCTCCTCGGTAATAAAAAAAAAGCTCATGGTTATGTTTGCCTAGCATAACCATGGCATAAGCAATGCTGTATAATGCAACAGAAATGAACAGCTAAAAGCGTGATGATATCGCTAACAGCGTGATGATATCGCTAACAGCGTGATGATATCGCGAATATGAAGTTTTACTTTCTACCAAAAAGTTCCTAAAGAAGTTATCACTCAAAAAAGCTCACCAAACATTTTTTATGTCTAGCATAAACACGGCATAAGCAATGCTGTACAATGCAACTGAGATGAACAGCTAAAAGCGTGATAATATCGCTAACAGCGTGATGATATCGCAAATCTTTAATTTTGCTCACTACCAAAAAGTGTTCAACGTGCCTAAAGAAGGTATCACTTCAATAAAATTATTTGCAATAAAAGTCAATACATCAGCGCATATTGTCATACATGTCATTCTGCATCCTTTTGAATGCCAGAATTTAAAAGTTTATCGAAGGTTGGAAATTAGTTAAAAAGGTGTTTTAGGTTTTAGTTTATTGTAAGCTATTTGAAAAATAAATAATATTTTAATATTTATATTTAAGGGGGTCTTCTCATTCAGCAACTTTTTTTTCAACTTTTTTTTTGCATTTATTTATAGCTTGGGTAGTTGTGAATATGCCCCTAAAAGGATTTTTAGAAATTCGAAATACTTTAGAAGATACAGCCTTTTTTGTGAAGCAAGGTCTGATGGACAAGAAGGTGATGAAGGTAATAAAACCAGCTTACGAAGCGCTGTCGGCAGATAATTTGCTTGAAAAATGCATTGGATCTGAAACTCAGAATTCCAATAAGTCCTACAATTCTGTTCTTTGGTCACTTTCGCCCAACAACATCAACTCAGGCGCACGCACCATCGAAGTGGCCAATTTCATTGCAACGTGCCTCTTCAACGACGGTTTTATACCCATACTTAAAATTATGGGTTTGATGGGTATTGCGATTGGCAAAAACGCATACGAATACGCACTATCTCGCAATGAAGACAGATTGAACCGATCAGAGACTCGAGCTGCGGCATCATCAAAAGCTGGCAGAACGGCTCGCAGAGCAGAGAGGGCAGCAGAAAGCAGTTTCTACGAAAAAGAGGAAGGTGGCCTGTATGGAGCTGGCATCGCCGACTAATATTTGTAAGTAAAAATTGTCAGCTCTTTAAAACTGCATTTAAATATTTTTGATTTTTTTTTTTTTTCCCCAAAAAAATTACTTCAAACTTTAAACGCGTTTATCTCGAACCCACGTTTTTCGAACTGGCGGCCATGATATCTCCAGTTCAACTGAACCGATTTTCATGAAACAAAATGGAATCGACGCAGAATTGTCACCATTCTCGGGTGAACCTCGACCATAATTTTAAAAAATTTTTTACTATTTTTTTTTTACACTAAACTACAAAAAAAAAACCCGAAATTGAAATTTTTTTTTTGAATGGCCGCTTTTTGAATGATTTTTTGTCAAAAAAAATCACAAAATTAAGCTTGAGGTTCACGCGAGAATTACATCTATACTGATTATAACCCCGTTTTTTTTTTCATTTCAGACGCTCCGGAGACCCGGAATCGTGGCCGCCGTGACGACACCTTTTTTTTCACCACCAACTTTGAAGTCTCATTACTTTTTGAACAGCCCACGTATCGAGGCAAAAAAAATTTTTTTATTTACCTTGAACCTTTTGTAATACAATAAATAAAAAAAGTTTTCAATTATTCTTTGCGTTTTCAAATAAGAATTTTTTTAAAAAGGGTCCAAAAAACGGGTTTTGAATGAGAAGACCGCCTTAATATATAACAATGTCCGATATTAAACACATTATTTTTATAGAAAAATTTAATAAAAAGACTTTTAAAGGAAACGAAAAAAATAATTTTTTCACTTGTTAAAAATATAGAAATAGATCCAAGTCTAAAGCATATATCTTCTATCATATAGGCGATGAGCAAAATCAAAAATGGGATCTTAAATTTGGGAATGTTTAAGAAAGACTATGGCAAACATTTTAAAATGCCGATCATAAATTTATTCGATTTTACCTAATTTTTAGCAAATTTCAGGCCCATAAAAATGTATTGTGCGACGTGCGATATATTTGATAAGAGATGAAAATATATCATCTCATCTTTGGCATCGACGCAATGTTGGTTGCCTAAGCCTTCTGAACAGGTAATACCATGGGTAGTGTTCAATGGAGGTACATGCTCTGACTCCACCAGCTCCCATATTTGCTAGGTACACTCGAAAAGCCATACCAGCCCTTCCTTTTGCTATTGCCTATACACCGAAAAGAGCATCGCATTACCAATATAATTTTTCAGTCACATAATAAAATTTTGGAACAATCTCCCTGCGAGGCAGTTTTGAGCTTGGTAAGTTAAAATTAAATCTTCACCGAATCAACACAATGCTTTCAGATTTATAGGAGGGCATGCCCTGGTCCTTGATTAAGGCAGTATTCTAGTGTAGAGGGAAAAATTTTGTGCGGTTTTTAAATTTCAATAAACAAAAAAACTAAAAATATATTTAGTATCCATTTTTTTTTTTTATTTTATGTTTATTAATATTTCAATAATACACAAAAAAGTTGAAAAAAATATTTAAAATTACAGGTTGATAGAGTGAGGGGTGCTAAAAAAAAGGTGCCACCTTCTTGGCACGATTTCAACACTTCAAGTTTTCTAATAAGAAAGAATGTCGCTATATTCCGCACTAGGCAAAGAAATAAAATTTTTTTTAGCGAAATGGTGACTGTTTGAAATAAGATGTAATTTTTTTCAAAGATTTGAATTTTTTAAAAATAGTGAAAAACAAAATTTTTACATAATTCTAGGCCGGGTCATAGATGAAAAAAAAAGCCTACACCAAATTTTATTTTAATCGTTCCATTAGAACTTGAAATATCATGTCAAACTTGTTGAAAAAAGTAGTTTTGAGAAAAAGGTGTTTAAAGATTTCAACAAAGTTGCAGGCAGTAAAAGTCATATAAGCCTTCGCCACTAAAATAACTTTAACTCCGTTCATAATTGAAATTTTTAAAATTCCTTTAGAGGATATATTTTTAAAGGTCTAATCTTCGAAAATAAGCAATAAAAAAATTTATTTTTTTCATCGAATTCTACACTATAATGCTGCCTTTAGTTTCAAACAAAAAAAAATATATTAATTGACGTAATATCTTTTAAAGAGTTTTTCCTTGAAACAACAAAAGAAAAAATCCAGAACTTATCAATAATCTACATAATTACAAAAATAAACTATTTTTAAAACGTGTTCTCAATTAATTGCATTTTCTCAACCCACTTTTACCCAGCAACTACTGAAACTAAGCTTGAAACCGGGCTTAATAGACAAAGACTTGTTGGCTTCGGCCCAGAATAAACTCAAACGCCAATTAAATAAACGTACACAAGGCTAATCCATTCAGCGTTATCAGAATGCAGACAACCCTTGAACAAGCAATTTAAAATGTTTTTTATTGTTTGTTGATTGTTACTTGAAGCAAAGATTAACAGGTGGTGGTGGTACGTCTTTTCAATTACCTGGCCCCGTATTTGTAAAGGAATTTCAGAAATGAAGGAAAGAGATGGCGGAAGTGAGAAAATAAAAAATGTGTAGAAGTAATAAGAGTAGCTGGCTATTAAGTAATTATGTAAATTTTAAACTGAGGCAAATGTTGTGTGCGCTATGCCGCAAGAAATTCAAGCTATGCGGTATTCACTATGGTTTTAAGTGCTCCATAAATTTGGCTGCCATCGTTAACAAATATGAAGTCATTAATTTTGACGAACTTTAATGTTTCGTAATTCGCAAACATGCAATATTCAAATGGGTTTTGTTTAATAAACAATCAAAGGAAAAATGAGCTAAAGTGTGCTTTTTTCAGAGGTTCCATTTTCCGACAAAGATTAAACTGTCATGATGGGCCAGATCGTGGTGGCCGTGGCATACTGGTTGAAGTACTGACACAGAATGTTTTTTCAATTGAATTAATTTTTCTATTCGGCCATCTCCTCTCTACAGACAATGGCAAACCTCAGAGAGTAAAAACTGCGATGAAAAGTTTCTTGAGCTCTCAATAAGCCGATCGTAGTCGGCATAAGGCTTGTAGATCCAGTTCTCGATCATTTGTGTTGAAACATATCACAACACAACTGATCATAAGAAGCTCGGTCAAAGTGCTTTCAAGGGCTGAAATGGCCATTTCTTTTTTTTTAATGGGCCAGATCCGGCAATGCTATTGTTATTATTTCTTTGGTTTACTACTCATGTTATGTTATGTTATGTTATGTTATGTTATGTTATGTTATGTTATGTTATGTTATGTTATGTGATGTGATGTTATGTTATGTTATGTTATGTTATGTTATGTTATGTTATGTTATGTTATGTTATGTTATATTATGTTATGTTATGTTATGTCATGTTATGTTATGTTATGTTATGTTATGTTATGTTATGTTATGTTATGTTATGTTATGTTATGTTATGTTATGTTATGTTATGTTATGTTATGTTATGTTATGTTATGTTATGTTATGTTATGTTATGTTATGTTATGTTATGTTATGTTATGTTATGTTATGTTATGTTATGTTATGTTATGTTATGTTATGTTATGTTATGTTATGTTATGTTATGTTATGTTATGTTATGTTATGTTATGTTATGTTATGTTATGTTATGTTATGTTATGTTATGTTATGTTATGTTATGTTATGTTATGTTATGTTATGTTATGTTATGTTATGTTATGTTATGTTATGTTATGTTATGTTATGTTATGTTATGTTATGTTATGTTATGTTATGTTATGTTATGTTATGTTATGTTATGTTATGTTATGTTATGTTATGTTATGTTATGTTATGTTATGTTATGTTATGTTATGTTATGTTATGTTATGTTATGTTATGTTATGTTATGTTATGTTATGTTATGTTATGTTATGTTATGTTATGTTATGTTATGTTATGTTATGTTATGTTATGTTATGTTATGTTATGTTATGTTATGTTATGTTATGTTATGTTATGTTATGTTATGTTATGTTATGCTTTGTTATGTTATGCTATGTTTGACAACTTTGACATCAGTACACTTATTTTTGTACTTGATCTTCTGATTAACTGCAGAGCATCGTTTTAAAAATTTCTTTTAATATTAAAATTTCTAATAGTAGGTACAATATTTACCCAATATTTGCCCATTATGCTTCATATCATATTAAGGCACTAATGGCAGAAGAATATATTTCTAATCTAATAAAAAGTTTTTTTTTTCTCTGTATTTTATTTCAATTCAAACTTCTACAGCTTTTCTAAAAAAATCACCCTCAGATCAGCCTTAATCAAGCAGATGTTTGATATTGTTCTTTAAATAAAATAAATCTAAAAGATCTTTGGCCTTCTCTTTATCATTAAAATAGAAATATAATTCTTTTTAGAAGCTTAGAAACTAAGAAGCTAAATATTTTTCTTATGTTTCTTGCAACATACAACATCTCTTGGTATTTACTATATTCCAAACCGTCTTCAACATCTTTAAATTTATTAAAAATTACATAGTTTATTTTAAAGAGCGCATACATGTTCGACTAAAAATAGGAAGAATGAAATTCCCTTTAATCCCGCAACTAGGTAAAAAACTTAAAATTCATTACATGCCAGAAGTTGTAAACTGGACACCATAATCACCTAGGCTATTGTAGCGCACCCCCAACTCATGATGTCATCAGCAGAAATGTTGTCAGCCCAAAGGATGTGAAGTAAGATTTATGTGTAAAAATACGCGTATCCTTAATTTATGATAGACCACCCCACAACACAAGTTAGGGCAAGAAAGGTGGTAGTGGTGTTGGTGGTGGTGGTAGTAATAGTGGTGTGACAAAGCATTGTTAAAGAGTCGAAAGAACATAAAAATAAAAGTAGGCAGAGAGAAAAGTTACGTTCACAGCGGAGACGATGACTAAGGCAGAATTCTAGCATAAATATTTGTATAATAAAACAGAATAATAAGTTATGGCAGCAGCGGAAATAAGCATTCTTCAAATATTTTGACTTTTGTCGAAAAGTGAGAAAGAACGGTTAGAAATGGATGAGCGTAAAAAGTGGAATTACTGCCTAGTACGTTGAGAATAAGCTATAGAAGCTTGTAAGTGGGTAATGCCGGTGGAGTCATTACAAAGAAAGACGTTTTAGGAAATATAAATCCAGCATTAAACGAGCGCTGTGTAATGGCTGCCAGGAAATTTCATAGCTGAAATTTGATGTTTCATTTTGATGTAATAAATATTCGTTTCTGTGTGCGGCTCACTGACCATCACTGCGATTTGCTATAATTGGCAGGATTATAGTTATGAAATCCTTTACTCGCTCCTTTGGCAGTCCAAACAATTGCTGAGTAGTTTTTTTTGTTTTTGTTGTTATTGAATATGTATACATTGAAGTGGTTTTACTCACATTTCTGTCGATTTTGCCCAAATATTTGTCTTAGCTTTGATTCCATAGCCTGCCTACGCATAAAGTAATAAAGTTTCTTGATATGGGGCGTTTGTGGGTGTTGGCAGCGTGTTGCGCCACAAAAGAGCGTAACTTCAAATTTCCTGAATTGCTGATGGTAATGATAAGACTTAGAAGTAGAGATAGGGAGAAAACCGCAAAAGCGCAAAAAAAAAAAAAAACAAACTCAAAAAAGAAAAAAAATCAGTCAAGCAGGCTAGCGGAAATAAAACCAAGTCAAAATGAATGTTTAATAGAACGCGCAGCGTCGACTCTCTTCTATATAGGTACTTGTGTTGGCTTAGTGCTCAACCCAGTTCGTGGGAAAATGTTTTAATCACGTCGTGTGACATTTTTTTTTTTCTTTATTTTTGCTCTTGCACACCGAAATATATACATATATTTTTTTTTTATTACACCTATCTCTAGATAGCCAGCAAAGTAGGCCGTGTGCACAGAAATTAAAGCAGGGATTAGAATTTGTAATTATTGCAGTGCATTAAGGAATGTGGGCGTGAGTATGCGTCTATTTTCCTTCCATTATTATCCGGTGTGATAGAAACGTTTTTTTTTTTTTGGTAACTTTTTTAGGCTTAGTTGAGAGGCTCAAGCATGGCGTTATGTTGATGAAGCTAAGAAGATATTTTTATCTTTGCATCTTTTTCACAGATCATCAACATGACTTTAAAGTGCAACTTTTTTGTAGTCGAAATTTAAAACAACTCGGATATAGATTTAGAGAATCCAACTGGAAGTATTTCCTTTTTTGCAACAATCTTTTTTAAATTTGTATTTGTATTTTCAAAAGATTGCAAATTTAGTATTGTTACAAAAAGAGTTTCAATAGGCACATAAAATGTTGCAAACATTATCGATGAAATTTTTATTGAGCTGGCAGTCGCTTTGAAAAAAAACACAATTGCATAGAATTTGTTTTTTTTTTTGGGAAAAATGTATTAAGCGCAGAATTGGGGTGATGTGTAACACGTTTAGATTTGCTCCAATAAAAGTGTTAAGAAATTGAATTTTTGTATATATATTTGTCTGTATGAATATGTGTTGAATAATTTGAGAAATACATGATATAGAACAAAAATTTCAAATAAGGAATTTTTGGTCTTTTTCAAACCGGTGGGGTGTGTTGTGTAACACCAACAAAATGTATGGTTTAAAAACCTGGAACCTGGAAGTTGTTCATTTACTCATATGTTTACATTTTGTACAAAAAATCGCCGTGGTACACATCACCCCATGGTACCCATTAGCCCACTTACCCTGGTTATTAAAAAACTCTATTCTTTCAGAGTTAACAATGTCATAGAAAAAAATTTATTGCATATTTCTCTAATATTCTTCAATTCACTGTATTGTACACAAAAATATTCGGGAAGAAATTTCCAAGAGAATGGTAAGAAACACATCAAATTCCATTACTTAGGGGAGTGGCTTGCAGGTTGCCACTGCTTATAGGTTGCCACCACTGCTTTATTTTGACACTCTAGCAGTGTCGAAAGTGGCAGTGGCAGTGGCAAAAAATACATCGATGTATTTCTTTGATTCGATGCATTGAAATGTGCATCGATATTTTTCGATACATGCATCAATCTGCATCGATTTGCATAGGAGTTTTCAGATATTATTTTACAACTAAATATGTTAGCAGCAAAGCTGTAGAAAATTTCGAATTCATTAGTTAATCTAACAAATTTATTACTAACGGAATGATGAATCAGGTCAAAAACTTTTTCGTAAATTTTTTGTGATGAGTTGCCTTTTCATAAAATTTAATAATCCAAACAATAACAGCAAATTAACAATACGTGGACCGTCATAAAAGCTATGATCAAAAAAAAAAACTATGGGGAGGCAACCTGCAAGCCTCTTCCCTAGCTTAAGAGTAGTGAGCGCACAAGCAAAAAGACACAAAGATATCATGATTTGATGATTTTATACTGTATTAGTTTGAAAATGGCATCGAAAAGCAGGTTGACACCTTTGTTGGCTTGAAGGTAGCTACCTGTCTTTTTCGCTTTGTTTAGTATAACTTGTGTTTACTTTTACATGTATACAAGTGTCATTGAGTCAAAAGTGAAGTTTTATTTCATTTTTGTGATAAATGCATGATATTTTAAAATTTTCGTTACATATTGACAATTTAAACATTTAAAGTTAACAATAAATCAAGGCAGAGCACAGCAAAATTTATATAAAATTTAATAAATTTTTATTAAATTTCTAAATCAGATGTTTTTTCTTGAGTTTTCCACATTTCCAGCCTTTTTTCAAGGGGTGGCAACCTACATGCCACAATTGTGAATGATCGATTTTAAATACATACTTTTGAAAAATTGCGGCAAAATTTTTAGGTTTTGATTATTCAAATAATTTCTGCTTAGGATATTGGCTTTTTACTTCTTTTTACCAACGTATGCAATAAGTCAATAATACGCTGATTTTATGATATATTTTAGATATTTTAGTTTATGCCAGCCTCTCCCCTAGCTTAGAAGTAGTTAGCGCTTAAGTAAACAGACACAAAAAGCGCCTTTGTTTTATCCTTTTTAAGTAAATAGATAAAATTTATAAAAAAACCATATCTGAAGTATAGAAGTCGATTTGCCAATGAGTACAAATGATTACTAATTGATCTACTATACATCACACATACGGCCAACACTCTCTATAACACGCGTAAGCATCATTATAGGATGAAAATCTCCCTCTCATTATAGGGCGCTATTGATGAAATTTAAGCTTTGGGATGGCAACCTGCAAGCCTCTCCAATATAGATAGATATAGATAAAAATTATAAAAAAAAACGATATGTGAAGTATAGAAGTCGATTTGCCAATGAGAGCAAATGATTTTTGGCTCTATAGCACTCTATAGCACGGCAAAGCACCATTATAGGATGAAAAGCTCCCTCTCATTAATAGAAGCTTTGATGAAATTTAAGCTATGGGATGACAACCTCCAAACCTCTTCAATATAAATTTATGTAGATAAACATTATAAAAAAACATATGTGAAGTATAGAAGTCGATTTGCCAATGAGTAAAAATGAATATTTACTGATTTCTTTTACACCACACATACGCCAACACTCTCTATAGCACGACAAAGCACCATTATAGGATGAAAAGCTCCCTCTCATTATAGAAAGCTTTTGATGAAATTTAAGCTATGGGATGCATAGCTTAAGCAACCTCCAAATCTCTTCAATACAGGTTTATGTAGATAAACATTAAAACAAAAATCATATGTTAAGTATAGAAGACGATTTGCCAATGAGTAAAAATTATTATTTACTGATTTCTTTTACACCACACATACGCCAACACTATCTATAGCACGGCAAAGCACCATTATAGGATGAAAAGCTCCCTCTCATTATAGGAAGCTTTTGATGAAATTTAAGCTATGGGATGGCAAGATGCAAGCCTCTTCAATATAGATATATGTAGATAAACATTAAAAAAAAACCATAAGTGAAGTAAAGAAGTCGATTTGTCAATGAGTGCAAATTATTATTTATTTATTTCCTATACACCAGACATACGGCCTATACTTCATATAGCATGGCAAAGCACCATTATAGGATGAAAAGCTTCCTCTCATTATAGGAAGCTTTTGAAGAAATTTAAGCTGTAGGATGGCAACCTGCAAGCCTCTTCAATATAGATATATGTTGATAAATATTATAAAAAAAACCATTTGTGAAGTATAGAAGTCGAATTGCCAATGAGTGCAAATGATTATATAGGATATCAATCCTATACACCACACATACGGCCAATACTCCCTATAGCAAGTCTAAGCAACATTATAGGGCGAAAAGCTCCCTCTCATTATAGGGTGAAAAGCTATCTGTCATTATAGGAAGCTTTTGACATGAAATTCAATAACAAACTGATCTAATTACTTAATTACTGATTATTACTATCATCGGTTATCGACAGCAGGTGTCTCTGTGTATATTTATTTCTGTAGATATAATTAAATAAAAAAAATTTATACTAAAAGTGACTGTTATAATGGTGGGCTTATCTTCTATGTGGCGAGATAAGTTGGCTAGTTACTTTTTTATGGTTTATTATTTTTAAAACTTTTTTCATGTTTTTTTTTTAAACATTATCATAAATTTTTTTATATTTTTTTTTTTTTTTGTTATTACTTATTGTTAATACTAAATTTATACTTTCTGTGGCCCTAAAATAAGTCAATTTTGTAAAGAAAAGGCAAAACCATTTTTAGAATAAACAGTTACCATGTCCACTAATCTGAGATACGGATCTAACTCACGTTGCAACTTAAGGATTAAACAAGATGTTATTTTTCTAAATTTTGATAACTTTAACAAAACATCAGCAAATTTTGTATGCGAAAAAGTCCAATAATAAAAGAAATTTTCGACTTTTTTACAAAATACTATTGAACTTAAACTAGTCGTAGTAGTGATTAAACATTAAATTATACTCGTTTGGCTTTTCTTTCTGCGCTTGTTTCCTTTTAAACATAACGCTCTTAGCTAACATAAAGATGCAATAACAAGGCAAATATTATGCCTTAAAGGCAATAAATGTGCCTAACGGCCAGTTTTGTAGAAGCAGCAGGTTGCTCAGCGGAAGGGGATGCCACTCAAGAGTGGCACTTTATGAGCGGTACTGCTAAATAATAAATGTTACGTATACGTCCCGCAGGTCCAATCAAAAAGGAAAACCTTCATTAAGCACAACATTTAGCTGAAAGTTTTTTGGGGTAACTTTTGTAGATTTATAATTAAACAGGAAATATAACAGGCAATATTAACAGTAAAGAACAACAACAAAAACAACAATAGCAACAGTAACAACACAAATAACAAATTATGTAATTTTATTTCGGCAGGTGTTGGACGTCAATAGCTGCGTTCTTAGGCCGAGATGATGATGGTGATGAGAATGATGAGAACGTTGCTAGTGATTTGCAAGGGTTCAACTCAAAAGGTTAAAGTTGCAAATGCTTAGATATTAATTCAGAATGTAGAAGAAGAAGGAGTGTGAGAGTAGAAAACATATTTTAAATTTAAATTTGATTTGATTATGTTGCAAAAATTTTGATTGATGAGCGGATAAGTGCGATTTTTCCCCCCTTTTGATGTTCTGCTTTACTACATGTAACAGTATACAGTCGAATTATTGCTCAAATTTTGAAATTTTTTTCTTTTTCAGTTTTATGTAAGATTAAGATGAATTGTTTTATAATGAAACACCAACGAACTTGAACCTTAACCCTCTTGAAGTCATTTTGGTAAAGTTGTTTTATCAAGCCAAATTAAAATTGGCCAAATATTGGAGCAGAGCTAATTTTTCTCTGCTTTGCTTTAGGGCTTTTTTGAAAAGAAAATTATTATATTTTTGCTGCTGAACCCACAATGCGTTTAAATTGGTTTCGTGTATTTTTGTTATTAACAACTTTTGTTAACGTGTTTTTTACTATTTCTCTTTAATCCTTTTTTTCGCTGTTTTCTTTGTTATACTTGTCGATCCGAACGTGGTATTTTTTTTTTTTCATTCTTATAATTATTTAATTAGCAGGCTTTGACTGTTGAATGTGATTTTTATTTTCTTTTTCACCTCCTCAGATTGGGTTTTTGGACTCAAATTAAATTTTCTAACAATCACCTGTTTAAGTCAAAATCAAGTTTAAAAGCTTTTAAATAATCAAAAAAGATTATACGAGTATTACTTAATTTGTTAGATTAGCGCAAAAATGTTTTTGTTATGAAATTTAAGGAACATTTTTTATTAAATTGCAGCTGCTACAAATCAATTTTTCCTTCAAACCGCACAAATAAGCTTATTTTGAATTGCTCCATCACAAAATTTCATTCAATTCCATAGAAACTTCACTATTTTTGGCATAAACATTTTGTCATTGAACCGTGTTTGCTTTTATAATTATTTTTCACTTGTAACAAATTCATCATATTCATTGCACTTCAAATTGATTAACACTAAAAATTATCAAACTCTTTTTAGTAGCTGTTTTTATTTTCATGCATAGTGTGTTTTTGCCTTCTTTATTTATATAAATATTATGCACGCTTTTGAGTTAAATTCGATATATCAACCATTTCCATCAAAGAACATCAACATTTCTGAGATAATTTTATTTGTTTAAGCATAAAATTTACGCTTATACATACACAAACATATCCACATAAACTCATGCTTGAAAGCTCTTGTAAGCAATTAAGCAATCTAAATGTTTTATTCTGTGTTGACGAAAATATAAAATTTCTCCAAAAATATGCATCTGCTTCAAAGTGGAAATGTTTACAGAGAAACTTCTAGAAAAAAAACTACCTATAAAAAACTATTAATATGTTCAATTCTATCTAAGATTGTTTACATAGTAATTATGTTAGAATTTTTATTTTTCACAAAATTTCGTTATATCATTTATGTTGAAATAAACAATAAATTTATAATTGATCAGTTATTTTTGTAAAAATGCTTCGCTATCTGAATTGTATATGAAAAATACGATGAATAAATCGTTTTGCACTAAAAATGCAATACTTAATATGCACGTAGCAGGAATTTTCTAGGGCCGAAACCGCGAAAATTACGAGTTTTCAAAATGGCAACAACAACACTGCTACCTTTGCATATTTTCTATATCTGAGCGATTTCATCAGTTATCGGCCAACTGTGGAGGTCATCCTCTTTGATCTTTTTGTAACTTTCCTACTTTGAAAACAATGGTGAAAAATATGTCAAAAAAAAATACAAATGCTATTTACAATCCAATCCAATATGGTATTTGCCTAACATAATTTTGCAGTCATAGGGCACAGGGAGCGAACCTTCACATGGCAACGTGTCTGACTACCTCAACCTGGCGAGGCCAGATTATCCATGTCGAAATCGTCCCAAGTCGACTCAAACCTCCTCGTGCTGTTACCTGGGCAACAATTAGAATTCGGTTTGACAAGTACGCCTGCCGTAAGGCTTAAGTACTTGGGTCTTCCAGACTTAGGGTAATACAATAGTTCATGAAACAGGCAACCAGAATTTATGTGTTATACCACAACACGGACCCGTTTATGTTTTAACTAGTAAACATACGGGACATCCGGTGTAGCAACACGAACATGGAAGCTGCTTCACAAACACAAAGCATCACCCAGTGCCCTGCTGATTAGGAGCATTATGCAATAAATTACATACTGCCCGTAATAGCAGTACCAGTTTAGACTTCAGTAGCGACGTACTTCCATCTATCTACTGGTGGAGACGAGACCTACCCAATCTCTTGCATATTAAGACAGATATGCCAGCCCGGTCGTACCATTGCGCGACCCCGCCGGTCAATCTAGACCTGTGTAGCATTCACACAACCACAACCAGTACGAGACTCCCCGAAGGGCCAGCCCACGACAGTCATCTGGGCAACTCGATCCCGTCAAATGAGGATCCACAACATCCCCGCAAAAAGACCAAGAATGCACAAATGCAATTACGAAAAAGTGCATTCTTATACATGACTGTGCTCAATGAGCACTTAAAGGCTGGAGGACCTTTGCAATTGCCACTCTTACTCTGGCCGTTCGGATTTCAACATCCAGACATAGAGTATTGGCCATTGTTCTCAGGGACTGCCGTGCTCAGTATGAGAACCCTTAGTTATCACAACCAATGTCAACACTTCCCTCAGTGACTGCCGTACCAGTTTGAGGGTGTGAGTCAAACTCTTGACAAGCAACACTTTGGAAAACCGAAGAGTTGACACTTTTATGCACGCATGCCAACACTTCACAACCATTTTTCCAGCCGAATTAAGGTCTCCATGCGGTGGATAGATAGAGTCTACCCCATCCGACGGGTAAAGACTGTCTCCGTACTAACAAGTTTTAATGTCAATTGCTACACCTTCGCAGGCTTGTTTCATATCGATATACCGAATATGACCTGCTACCAAGATGGGCGCCACCCCGAGCTCTTGGTTGGCCCTATCAGTTTTTACGTTTGCAGGACGTATCCTACAAACAACCCTGCTCCTTTATCCTGGCTTGGGCAGGCAGGCGCAAGCTAGACCTGGCGGAGTTTCCTTGGGCAATAGCAAACTGGTTAGTTTGACGGCTAGTTTGAGCGGCCGGTCACTCCATGGACCTTAAACATGGAATGTGCGCAGGATTTGGGTCCCGCCACATTACTACTGCCCAATGAAAACTAAACCAGCCTCGGATAAGAACCCCAATTACGTTGACGACCACCGCAAACGAAAAACGGACATTGATTTACGGATATGCTCTTGAAATGTCCGGACCCTTTATAGGGAAGGTGCCATTATCCAACTGGCGGAAGCCCTCAAAACAATAAAGGCAGACATTACCGCCATCCAGGAAATAAAATGAAAAGTGCAAGGCTGCTCTAAAAAAGCACACTGCGATATCTACTACAGCTGTCATGCGGAGAAGCGCGCATTCGGATATGGATTCGTCGTTGGCCGGAAACTACGCCACCTTTTTTCCCGGTTCACACCTGTGAACGAAAAATTGGCCACGATGCGCATCAAGGCGAAATTTTTCTTCATCAGCCTTATAAGCGCACGCCCCAAAGGAAGAAAAGAACTAAGCCTTCAAGGACGCTTGCTACGCTAGTCTTGAGAACGTATACAACCACCTTCCGGTCCATGACGTGAAAATAGTCCTTGGCGATTTTAATGCAATAGTTGGAAGGGAAGGCATATTTGGCCCCACTGTCGGCCCCACAGACTTCCACGAACAACGGTCTAAGACTGATCGACTTCGCCGAGGCGCGAAACATGGTATTTAGCAGCATCAGATTTAAGCACCTCGACATCTACAAGGCCACCTGGCTGTCCCCGGAACAAAAACCGCGAAACTAAATTGATCATGTTGTAATCGACGGAAGGCATGCCTCCAGTGTTCTAGGTGTGCGTACATTTCTGGGGGTAACTCCGCCAGGGTTGCGCCTGCTGTCCCAAGCCAGGATAAAGGAGGAGGGTTGTTTGTAGGATACGTCCTGCAAACATAAAAACTGATAGGGCCAACCAAGAGCTTGGGGTGGCGCCCATATTGGTAGCAGGTCATATTCGGTATATCGATATGAAACAAGCCTGCGAAGGTATAGCAATTGACCTTAAAACTTGTTAGTACGGGGACAGTCTTTACCCGTCAGATGGGGTAGACCCTATCTATCCACCGCATGGAGACCTTAATTCGGCTGGAAATACTGGATGTGAAGTGTTGGCATGCGTGCGTCAAAGTGTCAACTCTTCGGCTTTCCGAAGTGTTGCTTGTCAAGAGTTTGACTCGCACCCTCAAACTGGCATGGCAGTCACTGAGGGAAGTGTTGACGTTGGTTGTTTAAACTAAGGGTTCTCATACTGAGCACGGCCGTCCCTGAGAACAATGGCCAATACTCTATGTCTGGATGTTGTAATCCGAACGGCCAGAGTAAGAGTGGCAATTGCAAAGGTCCTCCAAAGTAGGTACCGATCATGCGCAATAATTTTCCAGTTGAGTCGGCAGCTGCAAGTTGTTAGACTAGCCTTTAAGTGCTCATTGAGCACAGTCATGCATAAGAATGCACATTTTCATAAATGCATTTGTATATTCTTGGTCTTTTTGCGGGGATGTTGTGGATCCTTATCTGTCGGGATCGAGTTGCCCAGATGACTGTCGTGGTCTGGCCCTTCGGGGAGTCTCGTACTGGTTGTGGTTGTGTGAATGCTACACAGGTCTAGATTGGCCGGCGGGGTCGCGCAATGGTACGACCGGGCTGGCATATCTGTCTTAATATGCAAGAGATTGGGTAGGACTCGTCTCCACCAGTAGATGGATGGAAGTACGTTGCTACGGAAGTCTAAACTGGTACTGCTATTACGGTCAGTATGTAATTATTCATAATGCTCCTAATCAGCAGGGCACTGGGTGATGCTTTGTGTTTGTGAAACAGCTTCCATGTTCGTGTTGCCACACCGGATGCCCCGTATGTTTTGCTTGTTAAAACGTAAACGGGTCCGTGTTGTGGTTCAACACAAAGTTCATGGTTGTCTGTTTCATGAACTATTACCCTAGGTTTTGGATAACCCAAGTTGCTTAAGCCTATCGGCAGGCGCACTTGTTAATCTTAAACTCAATTTCGGAGGGTCAACATTGACTCCGACCACTATCCTTGTTGCACCCAAGATCCACATGCGATTATGCAATGCGAAGAACATACGCACAGGAATGCAACGAAAGCTAGATGCCGCTAAGCTGCAATTACAACGAACTGCCGAGGCCTACTCCGCTCAACTCTCGGTTAAGCTCAACCAACCCACTTCTGGACCAGACGATGCCGGCGGACTTTGGGCGCATATATTCCACTCCATGCGCGCTGCCGCTGAAGAAGTAATTGGTTTCCGCCGCCCGCAACCTCGGAATCAATGGTACGATCAGGAAATCGCGACAGCAGTAAAAAACGCCGCTTATAGAAAAATGCTGCAGTCAGCTGCAACGCGAGCCGTGCGAGAAAACTACCGCGAAAAGAGGAAGGAAGAGTGGCGCCTTTTCAGACGCAAGAAAAGAGAGCAGGAAAAGCGTGAGCGTGAGGAACTAGAGGTATACCAGGGCAAGAAGGATGCACGAAAATTCTAGCAACAGGTTTAGCGTCTAACCCAAGGTTTCAAGTCCGGAGCATCCACTTGAAAAGATCAGAATGGAGATCTGGGGCCGAATCGCCGCTTCCGTGAACGTACAACTCTATTATGCTTTGCTCAAACCTGATCTAACACTCTCTTTGTTTTATTCAGGTATAAGAAACAAAGAGAATAAGAGCACGATGCTTTACTAACAACAACAGGTAGCAAATAAAGCAATAAAAAATAACAAAAATATCAGTGTAGGGGGTAGGTGTGTTGGGGAGAAATGTTGAGGAGCAAAAAATAATAGGACCAACTCATAAATTTCACCCCTCTACGAGTCTAGCTACAGCCGATATAAACTATTTTCGACAGCTTTTGTGTTTATTGTATGGGGAGCCAAAGAAGGGTGCTAGATAAGGGGTAGGTGTGTTGGGGAGAAATATTGAGGAGCAAAAAATAATAGGACCAACTCATAAATTTGACCCCTCTACGAGTCCAGCTACAGCCGATATAAACTATTTTCGACAGCTTTTGTGTTTTTTGTATGGGGAGTCAAAGAAGAGTGGTAGATAGGGGGTAGGTGGGCTGGGAATAAATGTTAAAGAGCTAAAAATAATAGGACCAACTCATATTTTTGACCCCTCTAAGAGTCCAGCTACTGCCGATATAAACTATTTTCGACAGCTTTTGTGTTTATTGTATGGGGAGCCAAAGAAGGGTGCTAGATAAGGGGTAGGTGTGTTGGGGAGAAATATTGAGGAGCAAAAAATAATAGGACCAACTCATATATTTGACCCCTCTAGGAGTCCAGCTACGGCCGATATAAACTATTTTCGTTAGCTTTTGTAATTATTATATGGGGAGCCAAAGAAGGGTGCTAGATAGGGGGTAGGTGTGCTCGGGAGAAATGTTAAAGAGCTAAAAATAATAGGACCAACTCATATTTTTGACCCCTCTAAGAGTCCAGCTACTGCCGATATAAACTATTTTCGACAGCTTTTGTATTTTTTGTATGGGTAGCCAAAGAAGGGTGGCAGATAGGGGGTAGGTGTGTCGGGGAGAAATGTTGGGGGCAAAAAATAATAGGACCTACTTATATATTTGACCCCTCTAGGAGTCCAGCTACGGCTGATATAAATTATTTTCGTCAGCTTCTGTGTTTATTTAAAGGTGTAGAGTTTTTAATGTTACTATATCAATATCCATTTAAAATGAAATATTTTTTATTAATATAAATGTATTTTTATCTTAAATAAATGCGTTTGATTGCACCTCTATCCAACATCAAACTGACTGTGCATTAAGAATAACATAAAGCTTATTACGGAGAAAAACCAACATACCTGATTCTCATTCAGGTCACTGCAGCAGATTCCTGAGTATTCGTGTAGTTTATTAAGTACTCAGAGTATTAACTGAAGCAACGCGTAGATCGCAAGCTCACCTCAGTGCAAAAGTGTATAAAAAGAGAACAGAGAACAAATAAAAAGTTATTCTCTTGCCCTACACGATCTGTTGTTTACATTTATTCGCTTGCAGCTTTGCTTGCAGTGACTACTACAGCAGAGAATCAGGGTATATTCACTTGATGAATATATTCATGCAGAGCTCTACTGTCAACCTCTATTTACACATGCAAAAGACTTAGCAGAGTTGATGTAATCTCTATTATACAATTATACTCACTGACAGTAGTCTCTTAACAGATGTTAGTTGTCAGAACTAGTATTGCTTTTAAAGTTCCTACGCAGGAATTTAAAAAAGCTACTAACTTCTCAAATTGCCTTATAAACGAAACTGCAACAGTGACAAATATTTTTGCCCTTATTTTTGAAAGAGAAGTGTCTATTTATGCTGCCATTCTTGCATATATTCTGACAGTCGAAACTAATATTTTGAGATTTTTTTTTTAAATATGCACTGAATGATAGGACTGTGATATTATTGTTTTTTGCGCACTGCAATGTCTGTCACTTAAATGCAGCAAATCAAAGAAAAAAACACCAAAATAAAACTTTTAATAAAACTTTATAACTCAGATAAAGAACGAGAGCGAGAGAGAGCAACAAAAATACATTACAAAGTTCATAAAGCGGAAGTCAAGAGCGTTTGTGAAGCTGGACACTTTTTTTTATTTATTTTGAGTTAAACATTTTGAGAACACTTGAAAACTGAGTGAATAGTCATAAGTTGCAACTTAGTTCATAAAGCTTTGACTTGTTTTACAAAAGATTTATAAGACTATTTTTATATATTTTTTTTTTTTTTTTCTATGCAAAGCGCGCTATAGTAAAGCGCAGCTGTACGTATTTTGAAAAACTTTTTTGTTCATTTACGGACATTTATAAACATTTATGAAACATTTTGAATAAATATTAATGTTTAAATAAATTTTATGTGAAAACACAAAAAGCAGAATTGTTTAATTAAAATATTTTTTTGTATTGCTTATATTGCTCAGACCACATGCCGAAAATATTCTATTTTATGACATTAGCACATAACGCAGAAAAAACTGGAAAAAAAAATGTAAAAGCATTTAGCAGTGAAAAAAATCAAGTATTTTTCTATATTTCCATCGTTTGCGCTACTTTGAATTCGTTTTTTTTTTTTCCCGCGTATTTATTTCACTTCAAGTTGTTGCCGTTGTTGCTGTTGTAGCTGCTGCTTTTGTTCTACTGTTGTTATCGCTGTTATTGTAGTTATTGCTGTTGTTATTGTCGTAGTCGTTGTCGTAGTTGTTGTCGTAATAGTTGTTGTTGTTATTGTTTGCGTTGTCGTTATTATTGCTGTTGTTGCTATACTTTTAAACAGCGCAAAGTTATGAGAAAAGTTATTCCTTTGTCGCGCTGTTATTTCTCAAGCAGCAGCGTTCATTGCTATCAACAGCACAACGAGCAGCAGTAGCAGCA